>CM010599.1:63595-2463595 GCA_003401635.1 Metschnikowia reukaufii
AACACCGTCAGTACCGGTCAAAGTCGTAAGAGTAGTGTACGAGCCAGTCCAGGTAGAGGTGATGGTAGCAGCAGTGCTGGTTGGAACCTCGACAACAGGAGTCTTGATACCGTCAGTGCCAGTCACAGTCGAAAGAGTGGTGTAAGAGCCAGTCCAGGTGGAAGTGGTAGTGGCACCAGTCTTAGAAGGAACCTCGACAACTGGGGTAACAACACCGTCAGTACCGGTCAAAGTCGTAAGAGTAGTGTACGAGCCAGTCCAGGTAGAGGTGATGGTAGCAGCAGTGCTGGTTGGAATCTCGACAACAGGAGTCTTGATACCGTCAGTGCCAGTCACAGTCGAAAGAGTGGTGTAAGAGCCAGTCCAGGTGGAGGTGGAAGTGGCACCAGTCTTAGAAGGAACCTCGACAACTGGGGTAACAACACCGTCAGTACCGGTCAAGGTCGTAAGAGTAGTGTACGAGCCAGTCCAGGTAGAGGTGATGGTAGCAGCAGTGCTGGTTGGAACCTCGACAACAGGAGTCTTAATACCGTCAGTGCCAGTCACAGTCGAAAGAGTGGTGTAAGAGCCAGTCCAGGTGGAAGTGGAAGTGGCACCAGTCTTAGAAGGAACCTCAACAACTGGGGTAACAACACCGTCAGTACCGGTCAAAGTCGTAAGAGTAGTGTACGAGCCAGTCCAGGTAGAGGTGATGGTAGCAGCAGTGCTGGTTGGAACCTCGACAACAGGAGTCTTAATACCGTCAGTGCCAGTCACAGTCGAAAGAGTGGTGTAAGAGCCAGTCCAGGTGGAAGTGGAAGTGGCACCAGTCTTAGAAGGAACCTCAACAACTGGGGTAACAACACCGTCGGTACCGGTCAAAGTCGTAAGAGTAGTGTACGAGCCAGTCCAGGTAGAGGTGATGGTAGCAGCAGTGCTGGTTGGAATCTCGACAACAGGAGTCTTGATACCGTCAGTGCCAGTCACAGTCGAAAGAGTGGTGTAAGAGCCAGTCCAGGTGGAGGTGGAAGTGGCACCAGTCTTAGAAGGAACCTCAACAACTGGGGTAACAACACCGTCAGTACCGGTCAAAGTCGTAAGAGTAGTGTACGAGCCAGTCCAGGTAGAGGTGATGGTAGCAGCAGTGCTGGTTGGAACCTCGACAACAGGAGTCTTGATACCGTCAGTGCCAGTCACCGTCGAAAGAGTGGTGTAAGAGCCAGTCCAGGTGGAAGTGGTAGTGGCACCAGTCTTAGAAGGAACCTCAACAACTGGGGTAACAACACCGTCAGTACCGGTCAAGGTCGTAAGAGTAGTGTACGAGCCAGTCCAGGTAGAGGTGATGGTAGCAGCAGTGCTGGTTGGAACCTCGACAACAGGAGTCTTAATACCGTCAGTGCCAGTCACAGTCGAAAGAGTGGTGTAAGAGCCAGTCCAGGTGGAAGTGGAAGTGGCACCAGTCTTAGAAGGAACCTCAACAACTGGGGTAACAACACCGTCAGTACCGGTCAAAGTCGTAAGAGTAGTGTACGAGCCAGTCCAGGTAGAGGTGATGGTAGCAGCAGTGCTGGTTGGAACCTCGACAACAGGAGTCTTAATACCGTCAGTGCCAGTCACAGTCGAAAGAGTGGTGTAAGAGCCAGTCCAGGTGGAAGTGGAAGTGGCACCAGTCTTAGAAGGAACCTCAACAACTGGGGTAACAACACCGTCAGTACCGGTCAAAGTCGTAAGAGTAGTGTACGAGCCAGTCCAGGTAGAGGTGATGGTAGCAGCAGTGCTGGTTGGAATCTCGACAACAGGAGTCTTGATACCGTCAGTGCCAGTCACAGTCGAAAGAGTGGTGTAAGAGCCAGTCCAGGTGGAGGTGGAAGTGGCACCAGTCTTAGAAGGAACCTCGACAACTGGGGTAACAACACCGTCAGTACCGGTCAAAGTCGTAAGAGTAGTGTACGAGCCAGTCCAGGTAGAGGTGATGGTAGCAGCAGTGCTGGTTGGAACCTCGACAACAGGAGTCTTGATACCGTCAGTGCCAGTCACAGTCGAAAGAGTGGTGTAAGAGCCAGTCCAGGTGGAAGTGGTAGTGGCACCAGTCTTAGAAGGAACCTCAACAACTGGGGTAACAACACCGTCAGTACCGGTCAAGGTCGTAAGAGTAGTGTACGAGCCAGTCCAGGTAGAGGTGATGGTAGCAGCAGTGCTGGTTGGAACCTCGACAACAGGAGTCTTGATACCGTCAGTGCCAGTCACAGTCGAAAGAGTGGTGTAAGAGCCAGTCCAGGTGGAAGTGGAAGTGGCACCAGTCTTAGAAGGAACCTCAACAACTGGGGTAACAACACCGTCAGTACCGGTCAAAGTCGTAAGAGTAGTGTACGAGCCAGTCCAGGTAGAGGTGATGGTAGCAGCAGTGCTGGTTGGAACCTCAACAACAGGCGTAGCGACGCCATCACTACCAGTCAGCGTAGTTAGAGTCGTGTAAGAGCCAGTCCAGGTAGAAGTGATCGTCACAGCGGTAGTAATCTGAAGGCCAGGTGGAGTGAACGGATTTTCATCCGCACCAGCAGACAGAGTGGACGACTCCGACAAAGGAACTTCAACAACTGGGGTAACAACACCGTCAGTACCGGTCAAAGTCGTAAGAGTAGTGTACGAGCCAGTCCAGGTAGAGGTGATGGTAGCAGCAGTGCTGGTTGGAACCTCGACAACAGGAGTCTTGATACCGTCAGTGCCAGTCACAGTCGAAAGAGTGGTGTAAGAGCCAGTCCAGGTGGAAGTGGTAGTGGCACCAGTCTTAGAAGGAACCTCGACAACTGGGGTAACAACACCGTCAGTACCGGTCAAAGTCGTAAGAGTAGTGTACGAGCCAGTCCAGGTAGAGGTGATGGTAGCAGCAGTGCTGGTTGGAACCTCGACAACAGGAGTCTTAATACCGTCAGTGCCAGTCACAGTCGAAAGAGTGGTGTAAGAGCCAGTCCAGGTGGAAGTGGAAGTGGCACCAGTCTTAGAAGGAACCTCAACAACTGGGGTAACAACACCGTCAGTACCGGTCAAAGTCGTAAGAGTAGTGTACGAGCCAGTCCAGGTAGAGGTGATGGTAGCAGCAGTGCTGGTTGGAATCTCGACAACAGGAGTCTTGATACCGTCAGTGCCAGTCACAGTCGAAAGAGTGGTGTAAGAGCCAGTCCAGGTGGAGGTGGAAGTGGCACCAGTCTTAGAAGGAACCTCGACAACTGGGGTAACAACACCGTCAGTACCGGTCAAAGTCGTAAGAGTAGTGTACGAGCCAGTCCAGGTAGAGGTGATGGTAGCAGCAGTGCTGGTTGGAACCTCGACAACAGGAGTCTTGATACCGTCAGTGCCAGTCACAGTCGAAAGAGTGGTGTAAGAGCCAGTCCAGGTGGAAGTGGTAGTGGCACCAGTCTTAGAAGGAACCTCAACAACTGGGGTAACAACACCGTCAGTACCGGTCAAGGTCGTAAGAGTAGTGTACGAGCCAGTCCAGGTAGAGGTGATGGTAGCAGCAGTGCTGGTTGGAACCTCGACAACAGGAGTCTTGATACCGTCAGTGCCAGTCACAGTCGAAAGAGTGGTGTAAGAGCCAGTCCAGGTGGAAGTGGTAGTGGCACCAGTCTTAGAAGGAACCTCGACAACTGGGGTAACAACACCGTCAGTACCGGTCAAGGTCGTAAGAGTAGTGTACGAGCCAGTCCAGGTAGAGGTGATGGTAGCAGCAGTGCTGGTTGGAACCTCGACAACAGGAGTCTTGATACCGTCAGTGCCAGTCACAGTCGAAAGAGTGGTGTAAGAGCCAGTCCAGGTGGAAGTGGTAGTGGCACCAGTCTTAGAAGGAACCTCAACAACTGGGGTAACAACACCGTCAGTACCGGTCAAGGTCGTAAGAGTAGTGTACGAGCCAGTCCAGGTAGAGGTGATGGTAGCAGCAGTGCTGGTTGGAACCTCGACAACAGGAGTCTTGATACCGTCAGTGCCAGTCACAGTCGAAAGAGTGGTGTAAGAGCCAGTCCAGGTGGAAGTGGTAGTGGCACCAGTCTTAGAAGGAACCTCAACAACTGGGGTAACAACACCGTCAGTACCGGTCAAGGTCGTAAGAGTAGTGTACGAGCCAGTCCAGGTAGAGGTGATGGTAGCAGCAGTGCTGGTTGGAACCTCGACAACAGGAGTCTTAATACCGTCAGTGCCAGTCACAGTCGAAAGAGTGGTGTAAGAGCCAGTCCAGGTGGAAGTGGAAGTGGCACCAGTCTTAGAAGGAACCTCAACAACTGGGGTAACAACACCGTCAGTACCGGTCAAAGTCGTAAGAGTAGTGTACGAGCCAGTCCAGGTAGAGGTGATGGTAGCAGCAGTGCTGGTTGGAATCTCGACAACAGGAGTCTTGATACCGTCAGTGCCAGTCACAGTCGAAAGAGTGGTGTAAGAGCCAGTCCAGGTGGAGGTGGAAGTGGCACCAGTCTTAGAAGGAACCTCGACAACTGGGGTAACAACACCGTCAGTACCGGTCAAAGTCGTAAGAGTAGTGTACGAGCCAGTCCAGGTAGAGGTGATGGTAGCAGCAGTGCTGGTTGGAACCTCGACAACAGGAGTCTTGATACCGTCAGTGCCAGTCACAGTCGAAAGAGTGGTGTAAGAGCCAGTCCAGGTGGAAGTGGTAGTGGCACCAGTCTTAGAAGGAACCTCAACAACTGGGGTAACAACACCGTCAGTACCGGTCAAGGTCGTAAGAGTAGTGTACGAGCCAGTCCAGGTAGAGGTGATGGTAGCAGCAGTGCTGGTTGGAATCTCGACAACAGGAGTCTTGATACCGTCAGTGCCAGTCACAGTCGAAAGAGTGGTGTAAGAGCCAGTCCAGGTGGAGGTGGAAGTGGCACCAGTCTTAGAAGGAACCTCGACAACTGGGGTAACAACATCGTCAGTACCGGTCAAAGTCGTAAGAGTAGTGTACGAGCCAGTCCAGGTAGAGGTGATGGTAGCAGCAGTGCTGGTTGGAACCTCGACAACAGGAGTCTTAATACCGTCAGTGCCAGTCACAGTCGAAAGAGTGGTGTAAGAGCCAGTCCAGGTGGAAGTGGTAGTGGCACCAGTCTTAGAAGGAACCTCAACAACTGGGGTAACAACACCGTCAGTACCGGTCAAGGTCGTAAGAGTAGTGTACGAGCCAGTCCAGGTAGAGGTGATGGTAGCAGCAGTGCTGGTTGGAACCTCGACAACAGGAGTCTTAATACCGTCAGTGCCAGTCACAGTCGAAAGAGTGGTGTAAGAGCCAGTCCAGGTGGAAGTGGTAGTGGCACCAGTCTTAGAAGGAACCTCAACAACTGGGGTAACAACACCGTCAGTACCGGTCAAAGTCGTAAGAGTAGTGTACGAGCCAGTCCAGGTAGAGGTGATGGTAGCAGCAGTGCTGGTTGGAACCTCGACAACAGGAGTCTTGATACCGTCAGTGCCAGTCACAGTCGAAAGAGTGGTGTAAGAGCCAGTCCAGGTGGAGGTGGAAGTGGCACCAGTCTTAGAAGGAACCTCGACAACTGGGGTAACAACACCGTCAGTACCGGTCAAAGTCGTAAGAGTAGTGTACGAGCCAGTCCAGGTAGAGGTGATGGTAGCAGCAGTGCTGGTTGGAACCTCGACAACAGGAGTCTTGATACCGTCAGTGCCAGTCACAGTCGAAAGAGTGGTGTAAGAGCCAGTCCAGGTGGAAGTGGTAGTGGCACCAGTCTTAGAAGGAACCTCAACAACTGGGGTAACAACACCGTCAGTACCGGTCAAAGTCGTAAGAGTAGTGTACGAGCCAGTCCAGGTAGAGGTGATGGTAGCAGCAGTGCTGGTTGGAACCTCGACAACAGGAGTCTTGATACCGTCAGTGCCAGTCACAGTCGAAAGAGTGGTGTAAGAGCCAGTCCAGGTGGAAGTGGTAGTGGCACCAGTCTTAGAAGGAACCTCAACAACTGGGGTAACAACACCGTCAGTACCGGTCAAGGTCGTAAGAGTAGTGTACGAGCCAGTCCAGGTAGAGGTGATGGTAGCAGCAGTGCTGGTTGGAACCTCGACAACAGGAGTCTTAATACCGTCAGGGCCATTCACAGTCGAAAGAGTGGTGTAAGAGCCAGTCCAGGTGGAAGTGGTAGTGGCACCAGTCTTAGAAGGAACCTCAACAACTGGGGTAACAACACCGTCAGTACCGGTCAAAGTCGTAAGAGTAGTGTACGAGCCAGTCCAGGTAGAGGTGATGGTAGCAGCAGTGCTGGTTGGAATCTCGACAACAGGAGTCTTGATACCGTCAGTGCCAGTCACAGTCGAAAGAGTGGTGTAAGAGCCAGTCCAGGTGGAGGTGGAAGTGGCACCAGTCTTAGAAGGAACCTCAACAACTTGGGTAACAACACCGTCAGTACCGGTCAAGGTCGTAAGAGTAGTGTACGAGCCAGTCCAGGTAGAGGTGATGGTAGCAGCAGTGCTGGTTGGAACCTCGACAACAGGAGTCTTGATACCGTCAGTGCCAGTCACAGTCGAAAGAGTGGTGTAAGAGCCAGTCCAGGTGGAAGTGGTAGTGGCACCAGTCTTAGAAGGAACCTCAACAACTGGGGTAACAACACCGTCAGTACCGGTCAAGGTCGTAAGAGTAGTGTACGAGCCAGTCCAGGTAGAGGTGATGGTAGCAGCAGTGCTGGTTGGAACCTCGACAACAGGAGTCTTAATACCGTCAGTGCCAGTCACAGTCGAAAGAGTGGTGTAAGAGCCAGTCCAGGTGGAAGTGGAAGTGGCACCAGTCTTAGAAGGAACCTCAACAACTGGGGTAACAACACCGTCAGTACCGGTCAAAGTCGTAAGAGTAGTGTACGAGCCAGTCCAGGTAGAGGTGATGGTAGCAGCAGTGCTGGTTGGAATCTCGACAACAGGAGTCTTGATACCGTCAGTGCCAGTCACAGTCGAAAGAGTGGTGTAAGAGCCAGTCCAGGTGGAAGTGGAAGTGGCACCAGTCTTAGAAGGAACCTCAACAACTGGGGTAACAACACCGTCAGTACCGGTCAAAGTCGTAAGAGTAGTGTACGAGCCAGTCCAGGTAGAGGTGATGGTAGCAGCAGTGCTGGTTGGAATCTCGACAACAGGAGTCTTGATACCGTCAGTGCCAGTCACAGTCGAAAGAGTGGTGTAAGAGCCAGTCCAGGTGGAGGTGGAAGTGGCACCAGTCTTAGAAGGAACCTCAACAACTGGGGTAACAACACCGTCAGTACCGGTCAAAGTCGTAAGAGTAGTGTACGAGCCAGTCCAGGTAGAGGTGATGGTAGCAGCAGTGCTGGTTGGAACCTCGACAACAGGAGTCTTGATACCGTCAGTGCCAGTCACAGTCGAAAGAGTGGTGTAAGAGCCAGTCCAGGTGGAAGTGGTAGTGGCACCAGTCTTAGAAGGAACCTCAACAACTGGGGTAACAACACCGTCAGTACCGGTCAAGGTCGTAAGAGTAGTGTACGAGCCAGTCCAGGTAGAGGTGATGGTAGCAGCAGTGCTGGTTGGAACCTCGACAACAGGAGTCTTAATACCGTCAGTGCCAGTCACAGTCGAAAGAGTGGTGTAAGAGCCAGTCCAGGTGGAAGTGGAAGTGGCACCAGTCTTAGAAGGAACCTCAACAACTGGGGTAACAACACCGTCAGTACCGGTCAAAGTCGTAAGAGTAGTGTACGAGCCAGTCCAGGTAGAGGTGATGGTAGCAGCAGTGCTGGTTGGAACCTCGACAACTGGGGTAACAACACCGTCAGTACCGGTCAAAGTCGTAAGAGTAGTGTACGAGCCAGTCCAGGTAGAGGTGATGGTAGCAGCAGTGCTGGTTGGAACCTCGACAACAGGAGTCTTGATACCGTCAGTGCCAGTCACAGTCGAAAGAGTGGTGTAAGAGCCAGTCCAGGTGGAGGTGGAAGTGGCACCAGTCTTAGAAGGAACCTCGACAACTGGGGTAACAACACCGTCAGTACCGGTCAAGGTCGTAAGAGTAGTGTACGAGCCAGTCCAGGTAGAGGTGATGGTAGCAGCAGTGCTGGTTGGAACCTCGACAACAGGAGTCTTGATACCGTCAGTGCCAGTCACAGTCGAAAGAGTGGTGTAAGAGCCAGTCCAGGTGGAAGTGGTAGTGGCACCAGTCTTAGAAGGAACCTCAACAACTGGGGTAACAACACCGTCAGTACCGGTCAAGGTCGTAAGAGTAGTGTACGAGCCAGTCCAGGTAGATGTGATGGTAGCAGCAGTGCTGGTTGGAACCTCGACAACAGGAGTCTTGATACCGTCAGTGCCAGTCACAGTCGAAAGAGTGGTGTACGAGCCAGTCCAGGTAGAGGTGATGGTAGCAGCAGTGCTGGTTGGAACCTCGACAACAGGAGTCACGACACCATTGGCACCAGTCACAGTGGTAAGCGTCGTGTAAGCCCCAGTCCAGGTAGAAGTGCTGGTTGGGGCAGTGCTGGTTGGAACCTCGACAACAGGAGTCACGACACCATTGGCACCAGTCACAGTGGTAAGCGTCGTGTAAGCCCCAGTCCAGGTAGAAGTGCTGGTTGGGGCAGTGCTGGTTGGAACCTCGACAACAGGAGTCACGACACCATTGGCACCAGTCACAGTGGTAAGCGTCGTGTAAGCCCCAGTCCAGGTAGAAGTGCTGGTTGGGGCAGTGCTGGTTGGAACCTCGACAACAGGAGTCACGACACCATTGGCACCAGTCACAGTGGTAAGCGTCGTGTAAGCCCCAGTCCAGGTAGAAGTGCTGGTTGGGGCAGTGCTGGTTGGAACCTCGACAACAGGAGTGATGTAGCCGTCATCACCCGTAGTTGAGATGGTGGTCGTGTATGCACCGGTCCATGTCGAAGTGCGGGTTGGTGCGATGAGGGGAGTCGTGATTGGTTTTGGGAAATCGGCACCACACGACGTACAAAGATCAGGCGCGCCATTTGGTGGCGGGCCATTGTAGGAGATGCTTCCACCAAGTAATCCAACCCCGCTTCTGAATTGGGATTGCGAGTAACCTCTACCAATATCAAAGTTAATACCAAACAAAAACAATGTTGAAAGGGTCAAAATACCCGTACGTGACGAGTACGAGTAACACAGGAAAAGCAAGTTGATGTTGATAAAGTTACCGTTACCAAAACCAGCAACCTTGTATGTTGGATAACCACTGAGTAAGCCCGGGCTCAAACCAAGAATATTCAATACCGAAGTTGAGGATGAAAGGTAAATGGTTTGTTGAGGAGACACGGAGAAAACAAGGTCAAGCAAAGCAATTTGTAAGGCCATCACTGCGTAGTCACCAACAGTAATACAACCACTTCCCACAATGTTGGAAGTCTGAATCCAGTTTGTATTGTATAAACAAATAGAACCACTGTTGGTGATGGAAGAAAGGCCACCGGATCCAATAAGTTGGTTGATTACCACAACACCTGCTTGTCCAGAACTTTGTCTAATAACAATCAGACCCTTGTTGTTCCAGTTTGTCACAGAAGTAAGAGTAATTGGAGATCCCACAAGACAGCCCGAAGTACCAAGGTACATGTTACCTGTATTGATGAAGTCACCAACGGTTGCAATGTTGTAGGTTGAAATGACTGGGGAGTCCAAGTTATTGAAAGCAAGAGTACCGGTGTTTATGAAGTAAGCACCGGTCATGGTGACAGACGATGCCCAGCCATCACAACTTGTGACATAGAATCCACCCTTGTTGTAAACACTACCCACCAATGCAGTAAGGTCATTGTTCACAATGGAGTAGAAAACACCGGGATTAATCGTGAGATCGCCCAATCTCAAATTGACGTATGCAGAATCAACTCTGTTTTTAGTTATTGTCACAGCCGATACCAGGCTAAGGAGGCACGTGATCGCAAAGAACACTGCACGGATGCCTGATTTCATAATGGATGGAAGTGACTTGATGTAACGAAAAAAGAAAAATTGTCGACAGAAATGGGCAGAATCTTCATTCTTATTTATAAATGGCAATTAATGTCGTAAACTGCTCAAGCTTGTGCGGTTGTGAAGACGAGTGCAGATTCGTTGTCGAGTCATCGCGGTTGCAGCTCAATTACTTCTGCGTCATACATGAAGCTGACCGCGTGTGCATGCGTGCGCATGTCCTTTCTGTAGTGTGTATATAAATTGATCTGTGATTTCTTTTTCTTAATGTCTGCGGTGACAACAGAAGGCGGATACCCCAGAAGATTTACTTACCACTTGATTATTATTTTCTAATTTCAAGTAACCGTAATTTTAAATTTAATGTCATAAAAGTTTTTACTGAGTTTATTATCCTCTCCTTACTAGTTTTCGAAAAAAAAAAAAAAAAAAGGCAACCCCCCCCACGACGACATATAGTTGTGCCGCCACAGAAATTTTTGTTCGGTTATATACCCTACTGCGCAGCCGGCTGTTCACCGCTTCTTTTTTTACCTTATGTGTCGGCCATGCGATACAAGAGTCGCGAATGTCGCGAATGTCGCCCATTCTACAGAGAGACATTCTTCTACGGAGTGGAAAAATTTTTTAGCCCAGAGTTTGCCCATGCCAGACAGATTCCAATTTTACTCCTTTAAGCTTTCTTTTGCTTCATAAATCTGATTGTGAATGTTCTTAATTCAGAGAAAAAAAGTTTGGGAGGGGTGGGAAGAATTTTCAAATGGATAAAAGATAACATGTAAACTTGAAAGTAAAAATTCTTCTATTACGTCACAGCATCTTGCGAAATGAAAGAAAAAGCAACGCCACAGGTTGGTTTGGTAATCTCACTTGTGGTTGTCATGTAATCTCAAATCATTTCAAGGATTGTATAGAGTCTCCTCGGCACACGCCAAGAGCACGAAAGGTTGTCTTTGATACCTAAATTGTTCGAAATTTTAAAACTTGACCGTTGTAAGATATTTGGTCGTTAATATAAAACAAAGTTTTTTGTTTACTTATATCTGATACTAAACCCCTTTAAAAATTAAAAAGAGAAAGGAAAACATCAGATTTGTCTGGCCCCAATCCGAATTTATGTGTATTTGTAACGGGCAACAAAATGTCGTCTGCCCTTCGCAAATACGGAAGCGAGAAGTCATGCGCGAAAAGAAATGACAAGCGCCGGAAGCGGAAGTCTACCACTTCCCATCCTTTCCCACCCAAGAAATAATATGTAAATATAATTTAATTCAATTCTTAAGAATTGAGGGCATAAAATTTATTTTTATTTTGAATTACGATTATGTAGAAAGCCACCGATTTCGTTTCGGAATGGTAGATTTTTTGTGATTACTTCCAAACTTCACACTGCCAAACAAGAGATCGCTTGATTTTCCCAAGTACGCAAGCGAAATGCGCGCCTAGTTCTGCCGAATAATAAGTGCTGGCTTCAGCAGGTGGTGTGCCCAAAAAAGAAAACTGTGTGCGCTCAATATTTGATGCTCGGGTAATGAGCCACATCGAGCCACGTGTTTTTGACTTTAAGCTTCACGAGAGAACAAAAAGGCACATTTCACAGAATTGCGCGAAGGCAATGGCTAGTTGATACGACCCTCCTCAACGGGTACAATGTAGAGAGAGGAAAAGCTTGGGAAAGTCCGGGATCCCAAATATTCAGTAAACTAACCTGCTTATTGTTGATTCTTATTAGGTACATATTTCTCCTATTATATAATTTTATCTCTTAAAAAAAAGGTTTAAATGAGCCACAATCCTGCCAAACTATTGATATTTGGTGTCAGATATATGTCATGATAATTGAATTGAATCTTGGTTGAATGTTGAAGATCTTCTTCTATTTCCTTTTTAAACCAGGAATTGTTTGAACTTGATCTTTCTTTTTTCGAAAACGGTAAAAAGGTGTAAAAATTTATCTAAAAACATTATTTGCAGCACTGCTAAAACATTATCTCAGATACATATTGCAGGCTTGTATCCAGGGTAGCTTATATAGAAAAGCTTTCATATGAGCATGCTAATAGTCAATGAAGATACATAATTCTCATTAATTCAACACCGACAGATACCGATAAAATATTGGGCATTGCGATACTCTCTTCTTAGTCTTTGGCTTGTTAGTTGGAAATCCGGTTTTTTTCTTTTTTTTTTTAGACCGTTGGATTTCTTAAAATATTTGTATCCCAAGAGAAATCCAGATCTAACTATAAAAACCAAGAATATGTCTGGTTAATGTGTTTAGTTATTGGGCTCTTTGAATTTTCTGAAAATTAGTTTCCTCTGCTTACATTTCTCTCTTTTTTCTTATTCCAAAGACCGAGCCAAATAATGGAAAAGATCGGCAAAAATTAGAAATATCGTAACATCAAACTCAGAAAAGAGAGTTGATTTTTGTAATTTAAAAATCAGATTCTGTCATATTTCCAATTTTTACTTTGAAGAAAGATTCCTTGATAGCCTCTTCTTCAGATTTCCTTTAAATATATATATTTTTTTCTTTTGTGTTACATGAATAATTAAAAAATTCTGTATGATTGAAATTTTGCCCATCCCCTGAGATTCCTCACGTCAGTTTCTTTTTTCGCGATACATTTTATTACTGGCGAGTAGTTAAGATCCACCACCTCCTTTCCCAAAAAAGATCCAACAAAAACAAAAAAAAAAATGCTAAAAAGCTTTTTGCTCTAGCTAGCAAGTAGCTGTTTTTTTTTTTTTTTTTTTTTTTTTTTTTTTTTTTTCCGTTGAATCCGGAGTGTGTTGTTAGGTTTTCTATAGTTACATATAGTTTTCGTCACTGGTTTTCCAGGGGCATCCTTCAATACATATGCATCAATCAAAAAAAAAAAAAAAGCCTGATACATCTGATTAAAGGACGAAGGTGGTAGTTAAACCATCACCTCCAAAAACTATATACTATAGAAAAACCTCTAAACAGCTCCCAAGTACACACTTTTTTTTTTTGATTGATGCATATGTATTGAAGGATGCCCCTGGTAAACCAGTGACTAACTATAGAAAACCTAACAACACACTCCGGATTCAACGCCCCTCGCCTAGACGGGGGGTACCTCACGCTGTTTCACAGCAAAAGCACCCCCCTCAGATGCGCAAAACCCTTATTGTTGTTCGCGGGGATTGAACCGCGGTTGTAGTGGTTTGGCAATTTTTTTTGTGTATCTAAGCCGCTATGCCATCGCGGACAAAGACACTGACAAGCCTCGCTTTTTTTTTCCTCGCAGTTTTTTTTTTTTTTTTGTTTGATGCATATGTATTGAAGGATGCCCCTGGTAAACCAGTGACGAAAACTATATGTAACTATAGAAAACCTAACAACACACTCCGGATTCAACGCTCCTCGCCTAGACGGGGGGTACCTCACGCTGTTCCACAGCAAAAGCACCCCACTCAGATGCGCAAAACCCTTATTGTTGTTCGCGGGGATTGAACCGCGGTTGTAGTGGTTTGGCAATTTTTGTTTCGTGTGTCTAAGCCGCTATTTTTTTTTTTTGCCTGATACATCTGATTAAAGGACGAAGGTGGTAGTTAAACCATCACCTTCAAAAACTATATAACTATAGAAAAACCTCTAAACAGCTCCCAAGTACACACTGACTGGCAAGCCTCGCTCACTTCACGCCGAAACCACGGCAAAAGTGCTCTAGCTAGCATGTACCTGTAACATGAATGAATGATACGTCATCGTCCCAACGGAAAGGTCTCGCCTAATGCTTTCTTCAATTCCCGAGGCAGAAGAGGCACCGGGTCCGAACCTTCAAGTGCCTCTCTTCTCCTTCTCGAGTACACTCTCTTGACGGTCTTAACGAACCAATTCAACTTTCTCAAATTCTCATAGGAGGTGTCAGCCGGCGCTAACATCTCATTGAGATGCATAGGTTGGGCAAAACCAATCTCTTGCCACCAGAATTTAGACGACTCACATGAGTTATAGGTGTGTGAAAGAATACCATTCTTAGGGACTGAGAAGGAACAAAGTTGACATTTCATCAATCTCGTATTCCCAGCCAAATCAAACATTGGAACGTACGATCCAAAATGAAAGAGATGTAATGCTGTTAAGTCTTTTCTTCTCAACCATTCTAGTTTATGGAGTTCTTTCCAAAAAGTTTTCCATCTCTTGGTTATGCCAGTGGCGGGACAGATCTCTGTAAACCTACCAGGCATAATGGGTGGCAACTTCTCTTGCTTTTTCCTGCTCAAAGATTTGAACTCGTTACGACCAATAGTCTTCCTCTCACGATCATCAAGAAGGGGTGTCGCAGTGATGAGTTGATCAAGGTATGTCACCTCATACCGTACGGTGGAAGTTCGTTCCTCAATAACGCGTGCCCGAGGTACCACCTTTTTCCATGCTTCGAAATATTGTATTTCATTTTCCGAAAATGTCCAGTGCAACTGATCAAAGAACCTTCCCGATTTCTCAAGTAAAAAGTCAGCAGGGGAGAGATATACAAGGTCTTGGACTTTAATGCGTTCATCCTTCATCTGTATTTTAGCCATATGATGAAGCATTTTAAGCCTGAGATACTTGGTGTACCATTCGTCGCCTTCTTCTAATGCACTGGCTAACACTCCAGCTCTATGACCCATAAGTTGAGTCAGAAGTTCAATAAGACCATAACCACCTTTCTTTGGCCTTGCGTAGAGTTTCTGAGCGCTAATTCCGGGAAACATCGTCTGTATTGCGAAGTCCATCTTCCGGAGTTCCTGTTTAGCCATACACTGGACCAAATCCTTGTAGACTGTTTTCGAGCTGACGAAAATGTTGGTTCCCAAAGCCCGACTAATCAAGTCAAGTTGAAGGTACCCCTGTTTCCTGGTCATAAAGGGAAGATTGGAAATAAAATAAGTCCAATCCACCCCTTGAATGGGAATACCCAAGTATTTCGCCTGTTCACTTCTGATATGAGACATAGGATATGGAAGAACAGATTGGGAAAATTTTGCAAACGACCTGTGGAAACCAATGAGTCGAGATTTATCCGCGCTCACTTTGCTGTTGCTAACAACCTCAAACTCCCGGATAGCATCCGCAATGATTTTGTAGTCATGGAGATCATGAAGGTATACGTTCACATCATCTGCGAAAGCATGATACCTCATGGTTGTGATGTGGAATCTCTGATAACGTAATTGGATCCCATCAGTGTAACCAAAACTAGCTAGGAATGGTTCAAGTGCCAAGTTGAAAAGGAGAGGAGAGAGGGGGTTGCCTTGTCTAGTACCACACTCCAAGGGAAAACGAAACCCTTCACAATTATTAATAAATAATTGTCCTTCTTGTTGGCGGAGGATCAGCATGATCATCCTAAGTATATTCCCACCAAACCCCATCTTTTGAAGTACGCAGTGGAGATATTCGTGGGAAATCCTATCAAAGGCTTTCGTGAAGTCTGCCATGAGAATGCTCTGGTACCTGTCTCTAGGTCCCGTCTTCCTATCTTCTTGAATCAACTGGATCATAGTAAAGAATTCCATCGTGTTCTGGTTAATTTTCCGGCCACGCATGAAACCTCGCTGGTGCGGACTAATAAGTTTGTGTAGAACCTGTTGGAGACGTGAACAGATCGCTTTAGCAATCACCTTAAGAGAGGTATTTGTGAGCGAAATAGGTCTAAGGTCCTTAATGTCGTTAGAGTCTGCTGTGGCACGTTTAGGAATAAGGGTGATCAAAACCGTTCGGAAACAGTCCGGCAACTCACCTGTGTGCATAATTTCATTGGCTGATCTCGTGAGAATGGGCCCTAATTCGTTCCAATAGTGTTCGAGTACTGGGAACTGAATTCCATCTGGCCCCGGGGCTGTTGATTTGTCAGTGCTTTGAAGGGCTCTGAACAATTCTTTCACTTCAAAGGGCCGATCAAGATGAAGCAGCTCCTCTATAGAAAGCTTCCTGGAAAGTGTCGATACAAATGCTCTGATCTTGCTGACCGGGGTACTTGGAGGAGTACTATAAAGTTCCAGGTAATAGTCTGTGGCTAGGTTGATGATCCCTAACGTAGTGCCCACCAGCTTATTGATTCTCTCATCAGATAACGTCTCGAATACAGTAGGTTCAAGTCGTTTCGTTTGAAAGAACGTCTTGAGAGCTTCCTCACAGTAGTCCGCAGTCAGTTTTTGTAGATTTCCCGAAAGAAGCTCTGAGGCGAAACGGGGTTTGCGTTTACGAACTTGACCCATGAAGGAAATGTAATTTCGGCCATCATTTTGAATAGCAAAAATGGCTTCATCTATACTCCAGCGCGGGTTTAACCAAGTGGTCTTTTGGGAGGCAAACGACCCCTGCAACCGTCCAAGGGGATACTTGAAACGGGGTTGTCCCACTTGAATGGTAGATAGTGAGTCCATACCAAACTCTACAGCAATCATGTGATGCGTAGAGGAAACCAATGGGGGTTTGGAAATCAGGTATGAAACCGCCTTATTCCGCCATGAAGTAGGAAAGTATAATCTGTCAATGCGCCGGCACGTTCGAGACTGGTTTGTAGGGAAGGTTGATATCGACCTGTCATAAGCTGCAACATCCTCCATCTTGAGCAACCGACAAAGATCAATAATGGCAAGCCGTGGTTCGCGTTCCTCTCTACCATTGTGTTCCATCGAATGATTGAGATCACCCCCAAAAATGAGCTCTAGATCCGAATGGATGTCTTTAAGAAACCCAAAGCAAAACTCCGTATCCCGAAGGATGTCAGCTTGGAGACTCTTGTTTGCAGTGGGTAAGTAAAGATTCTGAATGATCACATGCTCTCCTCCTACAGTCTTGATGCGGAGATCCGTACCAAACTGTTTGTGATCCCTGATGGAGTTCATCCCGTGTGAACCCACAACTGTAATGGTTGAAGGCTTGACGAAAGTCCCCGTTGAATTTAGAGAATTGGGGGAAGTGGGACTGGAGTAAAACCTTAACTCCGCTCCAGTAGCATAATCCTCCATTGCTTGTATATTCTCGGCCGTGGCCTTGAATTCCTGGATAAAAAAAATGTCATAATGAGTAGCAACTTGAGCCACTTGGGCCAACATACTCGTTTTTTGAATATTAAAAGACCCTATTCTAATTAGGGGGCTTCTTCTATTCGGGGTGTTTCGAAGATTCGTTTGTTTGAAATTAACAAATTGGGAACAGACTGTTTCACAAATCATTATTATTATTGTTTGAGGTTTTGGCAGAATCTGTCTCATCTACCTGAGTGGGTGTGATCTGTGAAGAAGGTTGACTATTAACCGCAAATGCCTCCGGGAGTTCCGTTTCTGCCCAATTAAGGGGGGTTGACGGTCTCGAACGTGCGATTCGTTGGTGCGCCCGGAGTCGGGCAGTTGTATCCATTTTCTGTAAAGACCCTTTGCCTCCAATGGGAGTAGAAGGACGTGAAGACCCTTTGCCTCCAATGGGAGTAGAAGGACGTGAGGAGGGCCTTTTCGGGGTAACCAGCGGGTCACCACTGTACAGTAAACGGCGTTTAGGCAGAGCCGTGCGCGCTTGAGAGCCTGGTACCAGTCCGTCAAGCTGCATAAGCCTCTGTCGTCTTGCCTCTAAACCACCTGTTTTAGAAGGAGTTTTTGGCGTAGGAAAGGACAGTGAATCGAACTCGTCTACTTCAGTATCCTCATCGTTTCCCTCTTGCCTTGGAATCAGAAGCCTAAAGCTCGAAGTATTGGGGGTTCGAGGAGTAGGTGCAATTAAGCTGGAGCCTTTAAAGGGCGTTTGGAGTTGGATAACGTCCTGAGGTGAGAATTCCCCGCTCTGTTGTTTGGAATGGACCTGTTTAGAACCCGTACGATCGCTCGTGATGGGTAATAACGAATCCTTTCCCTCTGTTGGAGGTGCCAACACTGGCAAAGTTACTCCCATTTTGAGGATCGAGGACCCCCCAATGGAGGACATGGGCGATTGAGAGGACTCGGTTATTACCGGGGTTGTGGGGGAAGGGTTTCCCATTTGATCAGAACTTTTAGTCACGTCCTTTTTCTTGGCTGACCGAGAGTGTGGAACATGAAATCCTGACTGAGTGACAAAAGACTCAATGGAGGGCATAGAGGATTGCGTTGAAGTCTGTTTTTCTAACGATTGAGGTTGTGGCCTCTGTTCGAGTGAATTGGTTTGGGTGGGTGTTGTTGGACCCTCTAAGTGGTGAATTCTGGCATTGAAAGAGCCTATTGGTTCTTTACCTGTAGTTGTCTGGTCTGCGGAGACCTTACCTTCAAACGAAGGTGTTGTTTTTGTGGCTTCAGAAGAGGCTTCAGAAACCTCTTTTTGACTTGCTGGAAAGTCGTCTACCTTTTCATACTCAAGGCTCTCTTCGCTGGACAGAATCATTGAAGAGCTGTCCGACTCCTCTGAATCCTCCTCTATGTAGTCATCGTCACTTTCTTCCTCCGTGTTATCAGTATATTTCACTTCTTCGTCCTGACTGCCTGCCTCCACAATTTCAACGTCAGCAGGCTCTTTCTCATTCTCTTCTTCGTCTTCATCTTCGTCTTCATCCTTTTCATCATCGTTCACCGGCTCGGTGTCGTCCGAGGTGTGCAAGTTCCTCAAGACGCTGTATTGCCCGCCATAGACAGGACTTTTTTTGTTGTTGCTGGCCACCTTGTTAACTACTTGCGGCTTTTGAAGCGGGGGAGTGGCGAAACTCGCTTTGTTTTGTTCTCTAAGTTTTGGGCATTCTTGTTCCATGTGAAATGGTCTGATGTTGCATTTGCACTTTGAGGGACATTTGTAGAAGGGGTGACTAGACTTGTGACAGATTGAACATCCTCTGACTGAACAGTCTTTGAGGGGATGTCCTGTTGTGTGACAAATAGGACAGTATTGTTCACTAAATTCGATCTCACAGCGCATCTGGGCTGGGTCTTCCCTTACCTCATATTGCTTCTCCCGTTGATTCCGGTCAATTAAGTCCAATAAACCTGAACAGTGTTCCGCATTGAGTTTCTCGGCTCTTTCAATGGATGTTCTGAGGCGAGTTGTCTCCGGGCTTTCCTCCTCTTCCATAGCTATCCTTGCGGCTAATTCCGCCTTGTCTTCTTCAATCCATTGCTTTCCTTTGTCATGTTTCAAGAGACAAGAGAGATGTTGTTTCCTTCTATCCATGATCAACTTTCTAGGGGGGATTTTGTCCAGCACTAAATCTATTAATGCATCAACTGTGACCCTGTCTGTGGTCCCACTACTCTCGTCTATTACCCAGCTCGTAACCACATCGCCTGGTGTGAGGAAAACCTGCTCGAAGTACTCTTTTGGGTTTTTCATGGGAAAGAATGACACTGTGACCCAGAGGAAGGAGCCAGAAGGTACCGAACTTCTTTCCAAAGTGAAGTATCTGTCTTGCTGATCAGGGTCAAAGAATTGAGCCTTTTGAGCAAGTTCATTGATTTTCGCAACAACGGCAGTGTCAGAGATGTAGTTGTACCCCTGGAAACCTGGAGCAAGGTGAGTGGTGATGTACGTAATGTAGTGGAGAGATTTGGCTCCCATAATGTACACTTTATCCTTGATGACCCTCGAGTTGGCTAAAAACACACACGCTACGGCTGCTGTTAATGTCCTTTGTAATTCACGAATGGCAATCTCATATCTCTCACTTTTTGACAAATGAATCACTGACTCCTCATTTTCCTCTGCCCTAGGTGGATCCTTTGAAGGGTTCAACGAGTCCACAGGCATGTCCGCAAAACCGGCTTTAATGGCAATTCTTCTATAATCAGCCATAAAGTTATCTTTAAGATCCATGAAGACCTTGTCCACTTCCTTTTCAACGGTTGAAATAGGAACGTTAAACTGGTTCTTGAGGTTTAACTTCACAGAGTAGTGGCTTTCAGGGAGGTAGTTTAAAAAGTCAAAGAAGTTAGACTTTTTTGACTTTCGTTCGAAAATCCGTTTGTTCTGAGACATCCGAAAATTGGAGTTCTGAATGGAGGAGTTAATACGGGTCTCTGACTTAAGAAAGAGAAAATCAGCTTCCTGAATTTGTTCTGCGGTTTTTGGAAGAAGCGAGGCATCCTTGCAACAAAACCTAATTTTCTTCAAAAAAGCGCCGGAGGTGTGAGGCTTGGGGGCCTCGGAAGGGGTGGGGGGGTTTTTTTTTGGGAGTTTTTGTTTTGGTTATTTTTTTTGTTTTTTTGAGTATTTTCAGTTTCAGTAATTTCAGTAGATTGGTTATAAAAATTATTGCCAGATGCAGGACGGCTTTGTTGATCAACAACTCCTTCAACAACACCTCCCTGTTTGGTCTCAGGGGTGATTTTTGGGGAGTCAGAATTCATGTCCTCATCTTCTCCGTCTCTTTGCCCATCTTCATGAGTGGAATTGACATTTTCTAAGCTCGCCGATTCATTGGTCGTAATTAAATCAGTAGAAGTAGGGGTGTTGGATACAAAATGATCATTTTGTTGGTTTCCTTTCGACAGGGACACCTCACCAGGTGGGGTCTTATCGACCGAGGAAATAACTTGAAGCGCGTGCGGAACGGGGTCAGGGGGGGGAGGGGAATGCCCCGGCGCGACGATGTCGAGCGGGGGGTCCCTTCCACTGGGGGGATGCTGAATGTCGTCCAGCATTCGAATTTACCTGCTCGGGGATAGAAGAACGAATGGCGCCTCTTGAATCCAATTTCATAGGAGTTATAAGTGATTATGAAATCCCGAAAAAAACCTTTCCGAAAGTGAAGTTATTAGTTAAAAATATCATACCTCATTAAAACCTTTTAAAATAAATATATCACAAAAATCCGTGATAGTTTAGTGGCTAGAATTACCGCTTGTCGCGCGGTAGACCGGGGTTCAATTCCCCGTCGCGGAGTTTTTTTGCCCTCTAAAGGGCATATCAGAATACTTTAGCAGCGTCACATTTTGCAATTTTTTTGCAAAAAAATTGTGACTTACAGCAATTGAAAAGGTTGGTTCATTACAGATATAATTGGAAGAGAATAATTTCAAAAAAACAGAAAAAAAAATGGAAATCTTAATCTGTACCTTGTTTTATAAATTTTTTTCCGCGGCTCAAAAATTTACGGCCCAAACTCGAGGCTTGCATACCGAGATTACCGGGCTCAATTCTATCTCTCACCAAACTTACCTTGCTTCTGATGGAAGTGTGTCTCCTTATGTCACTGTGCTGGGCATTCTTATATGCTTGGGTGGCCAATTGGCCAATTTGTATATGTGGCGACTCTGTGGACTTGAGAGACTCACGGAGCCATTGCGACAAACCAGTATCATAGTTCATTTCGTCGATTCGTGCCTTTTTGAGTAGCTCAATTCTGTCCACAGGTTGGGAGATGGCCATAATTTTTTTCCAATTTGAGACCGGATATTTGACCTTCTTTGGAAGTGTGCTTGAGGTATCTGAATCAGCCATTGACTTTTTTTTCATCGTACCGAGGCTTCCAGCGCTTGTGGCTGCAGGTTCAGTTTCCTCGTGGATTGGGGCAAGGTCATCTGTGGAAGGTGCTGGTGTCTGAGGTTCCTCATGGAACTTTGGCTTTTCGTATTCATGGTCGTATAATACGGACGAGCCAAGACTATGGTCCGAGGATACTAGAGGCGTAGCTGGATGGTAGGATTTTGCGACCGAAATCGTATCAGGATACTCCTCATCCAGACGGTCTTCATTGATTTGTTGGAGATTAGTTTCCACGGTATCCGGAACGGACACGCAACTGGAATTAGTGATGGAAGGTGCGTATGTAGAGACCGGGCCCATGCGGGTGAACTTTCTGTAGACAGACTCATCCTTGTTGTACAAGCTGACGTTCATGTGAGACTCATTATCGTTTTCATTCACGAATTGGTCCCGATAAATGCTGGTGTTTGGTTTCCAAGTACCCAAATTGAAAGTGGACGTAGATATCGTCGAATCTCTTCTGCCGACATCAATGCAGTCTCTGCCGCTTGGTGGTGGAACAAGGTCAGGCGCCCTGGACTTCGGGGCAAATACCTGGTCAGTAATCGCCGCACTAACCGTCCCCGCTTCAACTTTTGGGGTTTCTTGGGGAGCCTCGGCGATCGAGGGCACCGAGCGGTCCCCAGCATTTGGATCTTGCGTAAATTGTTGCAGTGATTGGGTTGGATGAGCCAAATTCACCGGTGGGGGCTTACGAACGGAGTCCTGGCGGACACTTGACACAAACTTCTGGTGATCATCATCAAGAACTGATGAGGTGTCCCCACCACGGGGAATAAAATCCGACCCGCTATACTGATCATGATCATGCTCCTTATTGAAAGAGTGGCTTGTGAAGTCGGGCAATTGCATATCGTGGATCGAGTCGAGTGTTGGCAACAACCCTGCAGTATGTTTTGGCGCTTGGTATTCCCGGTTGCCCGATTCCACCACAGATTGCTGTGATCCCAAGGTCTGGGCACTGCTTCCACCAAACAAAGCGGCATCGTCCTCCATCTTTGAAAGATCGTTTATGAGAGAGTCCAAGGCGTCTGTTTTCACCCGGTGTCGCGGCGTGTGGACGCCCAAGTTTTGTGGTGGCTGTACGGATGCCACGGTCAAATTCGGTTCTTGCTCATCAAAGTTACTACTGTGGTTACTGTTGTATCCCCAGTCATCATCATCGTCACCATCATCATCGTCATCGCTGGCATCGAGGTTTAAGCGGTCGATCGAAAGCACCAATGCTTGTGGAGCCCCCACACGTTGCAGGGCTTTGCGGAGCTCTACAAACGACCGTTCACCCGTGCTCATACTGGCGGATGAGAACTCCTCAGAGGCCCTTGTAGGAACGGGTGCGTTTGTCGTAGAAGAGTCGCCCAGACTACGCTCGACTGGCGCCCATATGTGTAAATTGGCGGGCTCACGTTGTATCGAGTCGGCGTCGGACATGTAACTCCGGTCCGACGCGTCGGTGTCGGGGCTGGCGGGCACAAACTGGTGCTGCGTCTGGTAAGTGGGCGTGGGCGGCAACAACCCGGCTGCCAGGTATATGGACGTGTTTGTGGCGTGAACAGCCGTTTCCACCGCGGTGGTGTTTATGTGCTGAATGTGCAGAGTGTTTGGTGGTGGATATGGGGATGTGGGGGCCGCTGATGGCAAGGATTTCGCAGAAACAAACGGGGGCGTGTCTGTTCCCGACACAGGGCCCGTGGAAAGTCCGTCGCTGTCATCCAGCGGGTCATCGAAAGTCGACCGGTCGATCGAAAGCACTAACGTCGAGTTGCTGACATGATTTGGACGTGCGGCGGGGCCGATATCGGTATTGGCGTGTGTGTGAGATCCGTGTGGTTCCGGTGGTTCGTCGCTTGGGTTTGTGCTGTGTTCGCTGTGCTGATCGTGCTCGTAATCGTCATATTCATTGCCCCATTCGTCGCCATATGAGGGCACGTCTGCCTTTACCCAGCGTGTCAGGCGGTGCCTTTCGAATTTATCTGCCATCTTTAAGAGCTCGTGGATATGTCAGGAAATATGGGACACTAGTGAAAATGATGATATTTATTATTAAAAAAATAGCCGGGAAGTGGCGTGTTTATATATTATTTTTGCGCGTGGTCGATGTTTCTGATCGGGGGTGTGGTCGGCGCGGTGAGGTTTCGTGATGGTTTGGCGGGGCAGAAAACCTCCAGTGAGCGCACAAGTTATTTTTGGCGCTCTCCGGTTTTCTTGTTTTCGGTCTGCTTTATGGCCATTGAAGGCCAAAGGCTTCTTTAATTTTCATTTTTTTAGTGTTTTTTATATATGCAGAAATTCTAGGTAGTGATAAATGGTGTTCTGATTATTTTTCTGATTATTTTATTTGTGCCTTTTCCTTTTGTCTTCGGGAAAGTGAACAGTCCACGCGTTGCTGCCGCCGGTAGGAACTAGTCGCTACTGGCAGTAGCCCCCAGGCCACAACCTTCGGGTACACGACGAAGTGTTTGTATAGAGATCCATTTACTTATCTATCTTTCAGTTATGCATTTATTCAGTTATGCATTTATTCAGTTATGCATTTATTCAGTTATGCATTTATTCAGTTATTCAGTTATGGAGTTATTCAGTTATTGAGCTATTCAATTCTTTATATGTATGTATATATATCTACCTTAACAATTCTTTATATGTATGTATATATATCTACCTTAATAAACTCTTGTTGGCCAGGGCGCTACATGATGAAGGCCAAGTTCATGTCCTGTGGGTGCGAGGCACTCAACTGGGGCTTCTGGGAGTATTTGCCGGCAAGCAAGTTGCGCATATTGTTCAAGAGCGACAAGTAGGACTGGTTAGTGCTTTCATTCAAGACACTGATGAAGGCCCAGCTCATGGCACCGGTGCTGCGGCCGGCCTCAGTAGCATCAGCAGAGGTCTGGTCGTCCTTACACCCGGACAACGACACCACGTCGGCGGCAGACATTTTCGACTGCACAATGCGGTCCCGGTCCGTGCCCTTGTGGCTTGATACCTTCTTAAAGATTCCCAGCACTGCCGACATTGCACCGGAGAGGTTGCCGGACTCGTAGTCCATGAATGCCTGCAACGCGCCAGAACCGGCATCCTTCCACAAGTTGGGTTCCTTGACCACACCCTTAGTTGAGTACACAAAGGGCAAGTCCAATGCCGTGCCCGAATGACACGCATCAAACAACGCCATCAACCGGCACCCGGGCGGCAATGGCTTCACCATAAGGTCGTGCATCTCGTCGTCGATGAGCGGGCCGGCGGTCTCAAAATCCAACGGATATACACACGAGTCGAAGCCGCTCTCCTCGTCACCGTCCTGGTCCGGAACAAGACCACCGTGCCCCGAGTAGTGGAAGAAATAACTGTCGTTGGGTGACGCGTTGCGCGTGAGCCATTGCATTGCCCGGATCATGTTATCCCTCGTGGGGAGCCGTGCGTTTTCACGCTGGTCGTCGGTCAAGATCACCATGTCATCATACGAATACCCATAGTGTTGGTTCAAGAACTGGCTCATGTTCTTCACGTCGTTGACACAGCCCCGCAACTCGTTCTTGGTGCCGTAATAGTTGATCCCCACCAACAATGCCTTCTTCTTTCCGGTACAGTTCGAGTATTGGAAGGTCATGTTGCTGTTCTGCCCAAAACTCTGGGGCGCAGATGGCGGCGCAGAAACAGGCGCCCCGTATCCATTACTTGTATAATGGCCCTGTGAATCGTACGACGGGTTCGGAGCACTCTGGCGCTCGTACTGCTGGTTTTGTTGCTGCCCATACTGCTGGTTTTGTTGCTGTTGCTGGTAATGGTACTGCTGCTGCTGGAACTGCGCCGAGTTCAAGTTTGTGCCCTCATTTTGCCACCCGGAGGATTGCGGTGGTGGTGCCCCATAGTAATCGCCTGGGGGTGGGCCTTGTGGAGGACCTCCATAATAGTTGCCGGGAGGTGGGCCTTGTGGTGGGCCATAGTTCAGGTAATTTCCCTGGTTATTGTACGAGGGTCTGCCGCTACCGGGAAACATTTTTTTTTTTTTTTGATTTTCTTCCTCTTTTGCTTATCTCTTTTCAACGACCCCGGGTTGTTGTTGCTGTCGTGGCCCGGTGGTGGTGCACGGGTGTTTAATATAGACTTGGGAGGTGGTGAAGGCTTCGGGTAGCCAACGACGTCAACATTGAAGATTAAAAAAAAAAAAAAGAATTTTCTTGAAGTTCAGGTTTTAAAAATTGTTTCCATATCAATTTTAGGTCGTTCGGGGACTTCGGATGCTGGCGAAAAATTACCTCTGATTAACATGTCGCAGGACCATACCAAAGTATCCCGGTAATGCTATGAATTGGGGTGAGTCTAAGCATGATATCGTTATTTCCATGATGGAATGGAATATTTGTGGACTACACTGTTACTTTATTTTGTATCGGCACCAGTATAATTGCACAAGACCAATACTTGTGGCTGCTTGGTGATCCGGGTTACTAGTATTGCCGGTCAACTAATGTTATGTTATGTGCATTGTCACGAATCCAGTCGGACATCGGGTACTATACAATTGTGATCGTCAATTTCCCCAAGGGCTTGACAGTGCAATCGGTTGAAGTAGTAAGGTGCTAAAACTTTGGCCCAAAGCCATGAGTGTGAGGACTCCAAAGTACTGCCTGGAGACAAAGGGCATCGAAGATTAAGTGCAAGAAGAGTCTGAGGGTAAATGGAAGACTTAGAATCATGAACCTTTAGAAAAGGAACCCTACAACTTCGCCACGTCGTCCAGATTCTGCGCCACCACGACACTTGGGTACAAGCCGCCTACGAGGTCGGCCAAGTGCCAGAAGCCGCCGTCAACCACGTGTACGGTGCCGGTGACATATGAGGCAGCAGGCGAAAACAAATACACTGTGCTATCGGCGATGTCACGTGTAGTGCCCCACCGGGCCAACGGGACTTTGGCTCCAACTTCGCCGTCATCACCCATTAAGCGCGCCATGCCTTCGGTACCTTCAATACCGCCTGGCGCAATGCAATTGCAGCGTATGCCCAAGGGTCCCAACTCGACTGCAAGTGCCCGTGAAAGTGCATCGACCCCGGCTTTGGCGGCACTAACGTGCAGCTGGAATGGTACGCCACGGTAGTGCAATGTCGCCGAAACAAAGAGCACGGCGCCACGGCTTTTCTTGAGCGCGTTGAAGCATGCCTTGACTGTGTTGAACGAGCCCAATAGGTCGATGTCTATCACCGATTTGAACGCGTTTGCCGACAAGTGGTTGAAGTCGGCCAAAAAGTTCCCTGCCGCGCCGGCAATCACATAATCGATCCGGCCAAATTCCGCCATGGCAGTGTCCACTGCCTCTGCTAATGCCTGCACTTTCCGCACATCGATATTTCCAATCCCCAACACTTTAGCGCCGGCCCGAAGACTTTGAATCTCACGTGCCGCGGCCTCTGTTTTCGCCACGTTGCGCCCGATAATGACCGCATTTGCACCTAGAAGAACGAGCGCCTCGGTCTGAACCCGGCATATTGTACCGGCACCCCCGGTGACAAACACCACTTTTCCATTGAAAAGCTCTGGTTTCCAGCACGAGGTTTCAAGGTATTCCGGGGTTAAACTGGCCATTCTGGTATATTACTAGGTAGAGTTTTGGGCGTGAGGTATGGAGGTCTGAGATTTGGGATTTGGGGTGGAGACGTAGTGCGTTCGAATATACGTTTCCAGGGTGGAGTAACTTTTTTACAAATTCTCCAGATTTCCTGCCGTTTATAAACTTTCGAGGCGTTTTTGGCATGTGTCATTCCCCATATTTGGCGGTGGTGTTTGCGGGGAAGAAGCCGAGGCTCACCGCTCCTCTGGGTGCAGTCAGGTAGGCGATATTCTCTTCTACGTTGGAATGGAAAAGTATACGTTTTAATAAATTTTTTTTACATTTCTTTTTTTCAATTTTTTTTGTTTATTCATGATTTGAGTGTTGTAGTAGATATTTCTTGAGTTTTTTTGGATGGTACAAAGTGTTTCATATTAAGTGGACGGTGGCCGAAACAGTCCCTGCTCCATCATGGAAGAAAGCGCTTGTTTTATGGTCACTTTTCATTACCATCGATGGTCATTAAGTATGTATAGATTTGAATAGATTTGGTTTGAATATGTAAAAGGAAGCTAGGAAACCTGGTGTTCTGATTAAGTAATTGCCAAAGACGGCCACACTCATAAATCTCACAAACACCCCAAAAAGACAAGAATTGACCTCATCAATCAAAGAGTCAACGGGGAATTCATAGAAGATCCTATCTCAGATCCTAAAACCCGACGATTTTGGGACCTTAGGAAGGAAAAACCACTGACGTCAGGCCGCAAACCACCGACCCAATAGCCTACATAAAACCACTTTATACCGTTTCTCTTAAACTACTTCGATAAAAAAACCATAGCGGACCCAAATATCCACCTAAACGAACCACCCGGATCTTTCTTTCTCTCGTGGAAGTGTGCGGTTTACCAGGGTAATTACCCACTTGATTTCATGGGGAAACACCCCTCCTTTCTCCCGGTACCATCCCCGGGATAACATCTATTAATGGGACCCACACGTCCCTTTTTCTGTACTCTCTACACAAATCCACACCGTCTAAAGAAGACCCATACCCTTCAACTCCGAACATGCAGGCATGGGCATGTTGTGAGCCTGCTCCATGCGCCGTTCGTCGGTGAAAAACCAACCCTGTGCGTCCTGGATCAACTCGCTTTTGCGGACCTGCTCACGGCCACAGCGGGCACGCTTGTCCAGCACGTAGGAGTTCTCGACCTTCTGGTCGAAGTTGTGGAGCGCACGTTCGCTTTTGTCCTTGACGAAGCTTTCGCTGACAAAGTATGGGATCTCAAAGGTGGGCGTGGTTCTGTGCACGGGGAACTTCGTCGTCTTTGTAAACGAGTACTGCAGCGCGTCACCACCCAGGAAGAGCGACAGGAGGAGCGTTGCAAGCAAAATCAAAAGCACCGGTGCCAATTGCCGGAGAGTTTCCCACGCCGACGGCTCGCCACGCGTTTGTCCCGGCGCCTGTCTCTGCCGCTGTCTCTGCCGCTGCTGCTGCTGTTGCGCAAAACCGCCATTAAATGGATCAAACCCGTTTCCAAAGCTCTGGAACGTAAACCCATTATTTCCACCAAACGTAAAGGTTGTACCACCTGGTGCACCACCACCGCCGAAAAACATGTTAAAAATGTCGTCCTCAAACCCACGTGGCATTGCACCACCACCATGGCCAAAACCACGGGGAAATCCGCCGCCATTTGCCGCGCCAGCGGCATTTGAAGAATGACCTGAAAACCGCGAGTCTGGGTCGCTGCCTGTTTGATCAAACACGCGTTTTTTGCCCGGGTCGCTGAGCACTCCCCATGCCTTATTCAAATATTTGAACGCCTCACTTGCACGTGGATGCGGGTTTTTGTCCGGGTGGAGTTTAATTGCCAATTTGCGGTAGGATTTTTTGATGGTGGAGTCGGAGGCGGTTTTCTCGCACTCGAGGATCTCGTAGTACTGGTGCGGCTTATATGATAATACCCTGAGCACGAGCTTCTCCTGGTCCGCGGAGTGTGACATGGCTCTTTGTGTATATGATTATTTTTTTTAAATAGGGGGGTTTTTTAATAAAAAATTCCGGCGTTTGGTGTAACTTTTCTATTTCCACAGCAGGAGATTTCGCTGGAGCCACGTCAAATCCAGTGCGCTCTGTTGGCCATTTTCCGCGGCGCCATGCAGGCAGTTGGCTTCATCGTCGTGCGAATTGAGGATAAGCGTGGTGGCCAGGAATCACCAGAAAAAAAAAAAACATTAAAGTATCGCGGAGATCGGAGAGATCTGGGGAGGCGCCGGATACAGTGGGGAAAAGGACTTTTAATGATAATTGTTAGAAGGATCCAACTTTATTTTTTAGTATTTTTTTTTTTTTTGTTTAATTGAGTATCGCCACTAATTAATACCATCCACGTAGCCATAGGACCAAAGGTCCTGTCTCATAGCTGTCCAATTGCACACTGTGAAGCCGGGTGGAACATTAGACTATGGGCAAGGTAGCAAACAAAAAAAAAAAGCCATTTTCATGTAGAAAAATGCCCTCTAAAAATCCAAAAAATATTAGAGGATTTAGAGAAAAACTGGGAAGGCGGTCATTCCGCCAAAATCGGCCTCATGCCTCGACAATGTGGCAAGAGGCGTTCTCTTACGTGAAGACAGATGGTACGATCTTACTCTAGTGCGTCAATGGCTCACCAGCAACATGCGCATTCGGTAGGCGAGAATGTCGTTTCGAAAAGGGGTAAAATAAAGAAAAAAAGAAATTAACGATCTGACTACTGTGCGCCAACTTACTATATCCGATTGCTTTTCCAGCGTATTTCCCATCAATCGCAAGAATATCTAAGCATTGTGTTCTCGATTGTTTGAGAAACTTCGAAGTAAACGCAAATATTTACGTCACCCTAATTCCAGAATGAAAAGTGGTCATGGGTCATCTCTCGTCCATGTGATGAAGATGATGAAACATTCGATGCAGTCAACAAGCACGAGGGTGAGATCATTGAGCAAATTACGCAAGATTTGCGTATATGCATTATGCATGAGGTGTACGACATACATAATTCCCACGCATATCAATAATTCCCACGCATGTCATTTCCTCCGCGTGCGAAGCGAGAAGCAGTCCCATGCTTGGCAACCGGATGCCCCAAGCTTGGCAACCGGATGCAGGAAGACCATACGAATGTGGCAAAGGGCCACTGTCCATGGAATAGGAGAAGATGGCAACTGGGCAGCCAGCTGTATGTTCGGTATATAAAAATATCGCTTGGCATGCCAGCACATTCTTCGACGAAACTAAGCCACGAGGCCTAGACGAGTAGAGACCATATGAAGGCCGCGTCAATACTGTGGAAATCAAGACAATTATGTCATCCTTGATAACCTCCATGGTAGATTGGTATATCCGAAGGTATCCGACGGAAGGATAATATCACTTGGCTAAGTTAATAATCATCTGTGTATTTGGAAATCTCTCTGTCTTTCAACATACATAACAATGTATATTTGACCTACAAAATCATCGAAGTACAAGCATTATATATGGGTCACAAGCCACAAAACACTGGGTTCTTTTGATCAAAAGACTGCTAAAACATCTCGTAAATGCTTTTAGAATCTCTTAAAGCCACTTTGAAAAAATATTATTGATTTACAATGGTGAGTCCCCTCTAAAAGATCGCCCGTGGATAACCCACGCTAGGTCACAATTCGAATATTTGAGGTAAAATTCTCAGCCAAGAAAAGCAAATGTATATTCACATGTCGTCGCAATCCCATTACAATACCCGATTCGGAACGAATTGTCAAACAAGATATCGATGTGATGGGTTGCGATATTTCAAAGGCAGAGCAAACATCAATTCTGGGGTTGTAATTTCAAAAAGAAAAAAAAAAAGAATAATGAAATCCAATTTTTTTTTTTTCACAATTTCTTTAGATCATTCATGTATATTTGTATCACAGGGAATATCTTTGGCGAACTAACAGTTGCTTAAGCCACGAAATGGCACTCAGATCTCTCTCAAGTCACGTGAGAAGATCTTGATTGGCGGACTTGTCACAATGAGGCATACAAGTCTAGACAGCAAGTCACGTGATGTCATATATTGGTAGCTGGGCATTTTGCTCTGGTCTCAGTTCATGCTCAAAGAACAAGGCATTTGAATGTTTACAATATTTTAAAAGATGATTTCAAAGTAGGTCTTTTCTGTGAAAGGTGGAATAACTTGAAAGAAAACATGTGCCATTGGTAGGAATTATTGGGTGTATTAAGGGAACTTTCCCATATTTAATAAATCACCGCAAAGAAAAGAAATCTATATGGGGGATCCGGGATCAAATATTTGGAAAAGAACCAGTGATATTGACGAATATTGTATGACCATAGTACCTTTGATAAATAAAATGAATTCGGGTAATAATTTTCAGGAGTGTGCGGATCAGAGTGATCAGACCGGAGCCCATCGGCGGACTTCGGAACGAAAGCTTGATGGGAAGCGATTCATCGTCCCGGCTGCATATCCTGCGGTTTATCAACTGAACTTAGAAAACCCAAAGACTAGCGTGGCGATGGACAGGGGATTCGGAACCGACCCCATTAGATCTGTTCTCCATGGTGGATCCCGAAGCGACGCGGAACGAGAACGGTCGTCTCCGATACACGGAGAGACCAAAGACGTCAATCACACACCAAACCTGGGTCTCGACCATTGAACATAACATCCTTGTTCTTTCGGATGAGGTCTACGAGAACTTTTACTACCTCCCTAAGTTCCCAAGACCAGCAGCGTTGGCGGCGTTGACTGAGTTGGCCGACAGAACTTTGACTGTGGGATCTGCTGGAAAATCCTTTGCTGCCACATGTTGGAGAATTGGGTGGATCCCCGGTCCTTCGGAATTGATCAAGTATGTCACCTTTGCACATACAAGAATCTGTTTCTCATCCCCTGCTGCCTTGCAACAAACAGTTTTGGAGGCCTTAACTCTTGCTTACGAGAACCGATACTTTGAAGCAACTAGAAAAGATTACATCAAGAAATACGAGATTTTTTCTTCTGTTTTCGATGACTTGGGCTTGCCTTAAACTGTTGAACAGGGTGTTTACTTTTTGCTCGTCAACTTCGAAAAATTGAAGATCCCCGACGATTACAAATACCCCGCAGACAGTGAAGCTCGTGGAACAAACGATTACAAATTGGTTTACAGTAGGAAATATTTGGTAGACTGTCGTCGCTCTCTTTTTGCAATTTCCCCGAAATTTATCTAAAACCTTTTATTTGAAGTCACTAATACAATGAAATGGGTTGTAACCTTTGATTTTAATTCCTCCAATTTTTGATCAAAATTTACACTTTCACGTTACCTTAAACTTGCGAAACGGCCATAGTTATGATTATCCTCATATACCAAATGATAAACCTAGGGAGCACCATGACGGCCTCCGAGATAACTTCAAAACCGATCTTTTTTTCTTCTTTTTCTTTATAGCTTACAGAATTGCTTGGAAGTGTAGCAAAAGATTTGCAGGATAAGTTTAATGAAATATACATTAGATTTTCCTTTCCTTTTTTGTTGGTTCACTTCAAGTTAAATCTTCAATAAAGAGTTTAAATATTAGTCCAATAAGTTTAGTATAAAATTGATCTTTTCATTAATTAGTCTTGGATCACTACACCTGCTCTACTCGTAAAAAGGTAGACGGGATAATACTACGAATTGATTGTGTCCTTCGTCGGTCACGTGCCGCTTACGGGGGTTTTGTGGCACAGGTGTACGTGATCTTTATTAGCAAGTGGCTGAATGAGTCGATTGTCGAGGGGCCGCGTTAAGGTTGTAAGTCCCAGCAAAATCAAGGTTATATAATCTCTACCCATATTATCAGAAACCGACCAGAAAAAACTTTAAAGGCAAATCTATTCAAAGTTAAGCCGAGAAATTTCAGGTTAAAATACCTTAAAACAATTGCAAAAATTATAGCGGGTAAAATTTGTTTAAAGAATCATTGGTCAAAACCTTCTGGTCCATTGAGCTTATGATGGATTTAAACGCCAGTTCTTTCGGAATAAAATATTTAACAGTATCTCTTTTTTGATGTTATGGAAGAAAATATACTTTCAAAGAAAGAGAAAAAAAAAAAAAAAAGAACTTTTCCCGTGGACAAGTGTGGCGCTCACTTTGACATAAAGTGGAAAGGCGACTGCCTCAATTAGGAAATATGTCAGGAAACTGAGCCACCTTTAGAACAAAAGCGAAGGCGTAAGTTTAGTGTTACAAGCTTGTCAGAAAAAAAAAGAAGAAGCAAGCAGAGTTACAGGTTTGTTTCGATACAAGTACACAGTTGCACTCATCTACCTTTTTCTTCAAAAAAAAAAAATTAAATTCTATTATTGAGGCAATTTTTTCGAAACAAGAAAATTCCCAAGAATCAAAAAGTTGCACACTAGGATTCACTCACCCATTCGGAAATTCAAGAAAGCGTGGCTTTGTTATTCCCAAGAGTGCATGGGAAAAGAAGAAAAAAAAAAACTACGGAGCCACGCGCCCGAGGGCCGAGGGACCGCCGAAAGACTTTGCGCGAGGGTCCGGCTTGTTTACATGAACTGTCACGTCAAGCCCGCCAAGAAATATACTAATTTTCTTCGATTTTGCTTGAAAGAAGAACTTGAAGAATTTAATTGATCAAAGAAAAAAAAAAAAAAGAAAAATGTTTCCGTTCTACCATTTTCTTTTTCCGATACGCATAATCCAAGGATGTCTTCAAAAAGGCGTTTAAAGATCTGAGCAATCAACGGGCAAGGAGCCGCAGAACCCAAGGTGCGTAATCTGCAAGATCCAGCCTTGCTAAAGGAATTGCCTAAAATCAGAAAGCCTGCTTTCCTATTTCCTCTTCTTTTCTTTTTCTTTCTCTTTTTCTCATTATTAACTTTTCACGTTTGATTTATCTTCTAATAATCTCACGTGTAGAGTTTTGGTAACAATTAAGAAGCATGTTGTACCTTCCATACGCTGCTTTGCTTGCCAGTTTGGCCTCGGCAGCTAGCACTCCAGCTATCGAGCTGAATGAACACTTGAAGTTGGACTTTTCCGTCTTGAGAGGAGACTCTAGATCTGCTGCAACAAAAGGTGCTCATGCTGCCTTTGTTTCTAAAGGTAACTACACTGATCTTCAATTGACCAATGCATTCAGTTACTACTCCTCCACTCTTAAGGTAGGTTCTAAGGGCGACAAAAACACTGTTCTTGTTGACACCGGATCCTCTGACTTATGGGTCATGTCGAGTAATGTTGCCTGTTACATGCAGCCAAACTCCAAGAGATCAATCGAGGAGTTTTCACCATGGGCACACCATCGTGTTTTCGAGATTGACCCTGAGCACACTCCAACTCAGCAACTCGAGAAGAGAGCAACCCCTGCCTCGCAAACCGCCAGCAGAATCAATGCTGCCACATGCACATCATTGGGTTCTTTTAACACGGGTGCTTCGCTGTCATACCATGGCAATTCTTCTGCCCCAGCATTCCGCATTGTCTATGGCGATGGAAACTATGCTAAGGGTACCTGGGGAACCGAATCTGTTTCTGTTGGTGCCTTGAATGTCTCTCAATGCAACATTGCTGTTGTAAACGACACCACGTCTGAGTTTGGTGTGTTTGGTATTGGTCTTGCTGGCTTGGAGGTCACTTACGCCTACGCAAGCTCGAAAACTGCCTACAAGTACCAAAACTTTCCTCTTCGTTTGAAGAGCGCTGGTGTCATTGATAAGGTGGCTTACTCGCTTTACTTGAACGACTACACCTCCCTGAGTGGATCTGTTTTGTTTGGTGCTGTTGACCACGCAAAATACACCGGTCAATTGCAAACCGTGCCTCTTGTCAATGTTCAGCCAAAATACTTCAAGAACCCTATTAGTTTTGATGTTGCTGTGGACTCCATCTCTTTGGAGGGTCCTTCTCAACAAATCATCGTGGATACTGCCCCATTTGCCGCATTGTTGGACTCGGGTACTACTTTGACCTACCTTCCCGAAGCAATCGTGGACTCTCTCGCTTCGCTGTTGAAAGCCAAGTACTCGAAGAAAACCGGTGTTTACGAGGTCAGCTGTAAGTACAACACTTCGTCTGCCAGCTTGGTTTACAATCTTTCCGGTGCCCAGATCAGAGTGCCATTGTCCGACTTGATCATGTCCAGTGTCGTTTTGGGAGAGAAGACCTCCAAGTGTTACTTGGGATTGGTCCCACTGGAGAACTCCGACCCAGATACCTTCCCAGAAGCCATTTTGGGAGACAACTTCCTTCGTCATGCTTACATCGTGTACAACTTGGAAGATTACGAGATTTCTTTGGCCCAGGTGAAATACACCAATAGTTCCAACATCGAGTTGATTTCCGGCTCGGTTCCTCTGGCTGTTAAGGCGTCTGGATACTCCTCCACCTCCCTTGCTTCTTCGGTCTTCCCACAGCCAACAGGCTCAACTTTGAGTACATCTGGTCTTAAAACTTCCGAGGGATCCAGCGCTTTCCGCTTTGCAAAGTCGGTTATTGCCGCTGTGGCTGGTGTTTCTTTGCTTTTTGCTTTGTAGAAACACAAAAACCCAGTTCGTGTTAAGACATTATGGAAACCTTAACTCGCCAGAGACATTCATTTATATCATAAGATAAGAGATTAATATACTATACTATAGACTTCAGAGGTAGATTTCCAATTTCTTTTGCTTGTAGTGGAAAGCTGTGGTCTGAATCTCATTTGATTCCATATCTTGAAAAACAACTAGCAATAGACTAGAACGATTCAGGAAGGGAAGTAGTTTTTCTTCTAAAAAACCAACAAAATTAGAATTTTACTGTTTACGGAACTCACTTTAATCTACCCTTCAAAGAGCCAGAATCTTCAAAAAGGGGCCGAGAACCCAAAACCGTCGTATCTCGCAAAGTGACGTTAAAAATCTTGGAATTCTTGACCAGTTTTTATAGAAAAAAGGGTAAATAAATCGGGCATACAAAAAAAAAAAAACGGCGGTTTTTATCAAGAAATTTTCTTGTTCAGCATCAGGTGCTGAAATGGTCCGGCCATTCTAAGATAACTGATCTCATTCATGCAAAATACCACTGAGAAATCACTTTAAACGTAAAGAGGGTTGAGAAATTGTAATTTACAAGATAAAAAGACGGTTTTGGGAAGTAATGCTTTGATTTATTGGGGCATGGCTGATTTTCCGTGATCTTACAAGTGAATAAAGCTACCGATGTTGGATTTTCGTGTGCTTTAGTGATTCCAATTATTTCGCTAATTACGGCCACTCGAAACAATTAAGTTGATGAATCTTGAAGATAAATTAGACAAATTTTAAATTTCTCATTTGATTTCAACGAATCGCCTATTCCATGAGAGGATAAGAGACATATTATTATTCTTCCCAATTAGGAAAGCGACCAGGCGAGGATTAATTCGTCGAGTATTTTTAGCACAATAGTGGTTACGCGTATCGTGGGTTGTGTGAGTATTCAAACATCTGTCAAAAATGGAAGTTTTGCTTATTTTACTATGAATTTATTTTAGCAGCAAAACCCTCTCACAGAATCCCTTATATAAAAACCTGGAACTAGGTGTTGGGCCTGACACGTCTTCGTTCGAAGCTAAGTGGGAGGCACTGGGAGCTAAGTATGCCGGGGTCATATGGCCCAATTTCACGTGACCTGAAAGCATCTCAGGCCAGGCGGAGGTCAAAAAGAAAGGTTTGATTAGTTAAAAAAAAAAAAAAAAACATCATTGTAACATATTTCCACAATACTACATACATAAACCAATAAAAAAAAATAGAAATTTTTGTAAACGGTATCTACTCAAACCCTGGAATCCCATCAATCAATGATTCATTCAGATTCAAGAAGGCCGTTTATCCACCATGGAAATGGTCAACAATTGCCGCGAAGCCACGCGTCTAGGAGGCTTTGCGCGAACTACGCTGGCCTTGTCTTCTTAAGCTGTCACTGTCAAATCTGCCAAGAAATATGGTATTTATTGTTAGCGGAGAAACCCGGAACAATGGAGGAGTTTTTGGGGAAGAAGAAGACGAGGAAGAAAAACAAAACAAAAAAAAAAAACTCGCTTTATTGCTAAGCAGATTCTGAAATATCTTTCGGGAATGTACATATTTTGTACATGAGCAATCAACGAATTGCCGTAAGACGCGTCCCAAATTACACTCAATCTGCAAGTTCTTAACGGTAATCGGAAAGGCAAAATTTCAGCCTCACGGGAAAACTTTATGGAATCAATTTAAGTACCCGTGCTTCCCTTTTTTTTTTTTTTTTCTTTTTTCATTTTCAAAACTTTTTCAAAACTTTTTCTTTTACATTCTTCTTTTCACTTCTTAGAATTTTTCAGATTTGTTCCATATTGCTAATTCAGTAATCTTGAGTATAGAATTCTGATAATCCTTAAGCATGATATATCTTCCATACGCTGCTTTGCTTGCCAGCTTGGCATCAGCAGCCAGCACTCCAGCTATCGAGCTGAATGAACACTTGAAGTTGGACTTTTCCGTCTTGAGAGGAGACTCCAGATCTACCGCAGTTAAAGGTGCCCATGCTGCTTATGTTTCTAAAGGTAACTACACTGATCTTCAATTGACCAATGCATTCAGTTACTACTCGGCTACTCTTAAGGTGGGTTCAAACGGTGACCAAAATACTGTCATTGTTGACACGGGCTCTTCGGATTTGTGGTTCATGTCGCAAGACGTCGCCTGCCACGGCCGCTCCACATCGAAAAGATCGATCGAGGAGTTTTCGCCTTTGGCTCGCTACCGTTTGTTTGAGATCGATGCTGAAACAAAGCCTACTGAGAAGCTCGAGAAAAGAGATGGTCAAACGGCCTCTTCAAGTGTCAGCTTGGTCCCTTCGCAAACCGCCAGAACAGTCAATCCTGCCACTTGCACATCTCACGGCTCTTTCAATACCGCAGGCTCCCTGACGTTCCATGCCAACTCTTCTGCGCCAGCCTTCAGTATCCTGTACGGTGATGGAAGTTACGCCAAGGGTATCTGGGGAACCGACTCCGTTTCAGTTGGTGCCTTGAACGTTTCCAAGGCCAATTTCGCCGTGGTCAATGACTCCATGTCTATTTCCGGTGTGTTTGGTATTGGTCTTGCTGGATTGGAGGCCACTAATGATTTGATCACCTCAAAATCATACAAGTACCAAAACTTCCCTCTTCGTTTGAAGAAAACTGGTGTCATCAACAAGGTGGCTTACTCGCTTTACTTGAACGATTACTCTTCTCTGAGTGGATCTGTTTTGTTTGGTGCCGTTGACCACGCAAAATACTCTGGTCAATTGCGAACCGTGCCCATCATCAACATTTACCCTGACTACTTTAGCCATCCTATTACTTTTGACGTTGCCGTGGACTCCATGACTGTGGAGGGTCCTTCGCAAAACATCTCCATTGAGTCTTCTACATTCCACGCTTTGTTGGACTCGGGTACTACCTTGACTTACCTTCCAGGAGTTATTGTGGATTCTATCGCCTCGCTGTTGAACGGTAAGTACTCGAAGAAAACCGGTGCATACGAGGTCAGTTGTAAATACAACACCTACTCTGCTAATTTGGTGTACAACTTTTCCGGAGTCGAGATTAGAGTGCCATTGTCTGACTTGATTATGACCAGTGCCGTTTTGGGAGAGAATACCTCTAAATGTTACTTGGGATTAAGTTCGCTGGATGACGGCTCTTCCCAACAAAACTTCCCTGAAGCCATTTTGGGAGACAACTTCCTTCGTCATGCTTACATCGTGTACAACTTGGAAGATTATGAGATTTCGTTGGCCCAAGTAAACTACTCCAACAGTTCCAACATTGAGGTCATTTCCAGCTCGATTCCTCTGGCTGTCAAGGCCCCTGGATACTCATCCACTTCGCTCGCTTCTTTTATTTCCTCAGAGCCAACAGGCACTTTGAGTACCTCTGGTCTTAAAACTTCAGAGGGATGCAGTGCTTTCCGTTTCGCAAAGTCGGTGCTTGTTACAGTGGTTGGTGTTTCTTTGCTTTTTGCTTTGTAGACAACATTTAGATATGTCAAGCCTTGGAAAGTCTTTGGAAAAACTCAGTTTTAGGTTTTAGAAATAAACGATATATAATATCTTAAATCTTTCGGGGACGAATATCGAAGTAAATGACTGGTATCTGATTCCCTGTCATGAGATGCCACGGGTTTTTCCACTAACGGGGAAGCAAATTTGGTAGACTGGCTTTGGTAAAGAAAAAAAAAATGCACAAATTAATATTTTCTATCACCAATCTTCCACGCTAATTTTGACCATTAAGACACCTTCTCATATAAAGCAACTGATTCTGAGTTTTGTTGTTGTAAGTGTTTTTCTCAACGGAGCTGATTGTATTTGAAATTTTTATCCATTTGTAGACTATTTTCAATCCGATTTTCAAATTATAAAGGAACCGGATTTATTTGTTAAGTGAACCTAATCCGTTCTTCTCACCACGATACTATTATAATTGATGATCATGAAAACCGTAAGGCATTTCTAAATTGTACACTATCCATAATTCGGAAATATATAAAAAATTCTCTATCAAACACTCAAATAATGACCCAGTTACTGGTTCGTTTACAAGACTTAAGTCTGACTGTACGCCCTCCTTTGTTATTGTTCTCGTTTACGCTCCAGCGCTTCGCGCTTCATCCTCAAGATATGCCCATGAAAAAAAAAAAAAAAAAAAAAAAAAAAAGGTAATTCTACAAAAGATAGCCCCGAGAATCAAGCCGTGATTACCTGTGTTGCAATTTCCTACACTAACAAGTTTTTTTTTTTTCATATAATATGATTTGGGGTTTTTTTTTCTTTTTTAAGTGAAAAAAAAAACCTTATAAAAAAGAGAATTAGGACTTAGCTCAGGGGCGTATAAGGTCAACTAGGCCTTCCTGATTCCATAATATCGAGAGGGTGGCGCAGCACGTTTACGCCCACGGGCCATGGGTGGCGTTGCGCAGGGGCTTCTTTAAAAGGCAGGCTAGAAAATGATCAAACTGGACTTGAGTGTTCAAACACTGGCGGCCTACTATACCTACCCGGATGGTATTGAGTCATATCGATAATCATTAATTTTGATTATTATAGTGATATTTTTTTTTTTCTTTCTCTTTTCCTATTTTATAATGTAACCCCGAGAATCAAAGAAAAGACAGAGACCTGACCTGACCTGACCTGACCTGATTGGATCCTCTCCGCCTTGTTTCCAATCTTGCTTTTCCGTGATTGCCGGGCCTACTTTGCGGGTATGTTTTCTTGGCACCTCCCGCAATAAACTCTTGCCAAGTAAAACTCGGATTGGTGGGAACTTGGAAGTGCGATACGCATGACAGAAGCAACCTTCTCACATCATCTGCCATACAATCAGAATCAGCGCGGCGTAAGCCATTTGGCCTAATAATTGGTGGATTTTTTATTTTTATTTTTGACTTTATTTTTATTTTTGACTTTTGGCTTTCAGCTTTTGGTTGAAACATTAGCCATCGTACGTGGCTCCTGGATCGAAGAAAAAGCTGGTATTATAAATACCCCGAAGTTTCCTTGTACCTTTCAATTCTTTTTCAATTTTCTTCTCTTTCTTTTCTTTCCCTCCCCTCCATTTCTATTGGGTGCCAAACTCGCAACCCCAGTCCATCTACTGTTGCTTATTGGCTCACCGTGCATTCACATCCAAGCAAATCATCAGTGGCGAATTTTCCACATCTACATAACACCCCCGATATCCACGTTTGACTTTCCGGGCACTCCGAAATTTCAAAGAAAAAGGAAAACAAGGAAAATTAAAAAAAAATTTAGAAAAGAATAACAAAAACAAAAAAACAAAACAAACCTCCCTCAAACACATCAAAATAAATAATGTTGTGTCTCCCGTATGCTGTGCTCCTTGCCACAGCAGTGTCTGCCATCAGCACACCAGAGATTCCTCAAGAAAATCATGTGAAAATGGACTTTGCAGTTTTAAGGGGTAGTTCCAGATCCTCGGCCTCCCCAGACCAATTTCCTGCCCTTGTTAAAAAAGACGGGCTGTCGGTACTCACGTTGACCAATGAGCAAACTTACTATGCTGCCTCGCTTAAGATTGGATCTCGGGGCGCGTCAAATAACGTGATTCTCGATACGGGATCTTCGGATTTGTGGGTCATGGCCAGCAATGTATCGTGTTCGTCGGCCAGAACCTCGAAAAGATCTGTGGCTTTGGATGATTACTCTGTTTTCTCACACCGTCGTATTTTGGACTTTGAGATGGAAACCGATGAAGGTACAAACGCAAATGCGAAACGTGCCGATTCAACAGTAGTGGTTTCTCAATTCGCTACTGCCACTGCCACCACCTCGGTGATTGGCATTGGTGGCGGTAGTGGTAGTGCCAGTACCAGTACCAGGGTTGCTGGTGGAGCATCGTGTACCTCCTCGGGTTCTTTTGATACCTCTGCATCGAACTCTTTCAGATATAACGCCACTGCGCCACAGTTTGCCATTTCTTATGGTGACGGCACTTATGCGCGTGGATTCTGGGGCAGAGACTATATTAACACGGGTTCTTCCAACGTATCGGACTGTAGTTTTGCCATTGTCGACGACACCACCTCTGACACCGGTGTTTTTGGTATTGGCTTTGCCCAGTTGGAAACCACCTACTCGGGCAGTTCCAGCGCTGCTTCTTACACTTACGAGAACTTCCCTCTCCGTTTGAAGAGCACTGGAGCCATCAATAAGGTGGCGTATTCGCTTTACTTGGACACCTCCAAGGCGCTGAGTGGATCTGTTTTGTTTGGTGCTGTTGACCACGCAAAATACTCCGGCCAGTTGCAAACTGTGCCTATCATCAACATCTACTCGCGGTACTACTCGCGCCCAATCCGGTTCGATATTGTGCTCAACTCAATGACCTTGCTGAGCTCTGCGCAAAACATTTCTGTGTCCACCACCCCAATTCCTGCCTTATTGGACTCGGGTACCACGTTGACATACCTCCCTCGCGCCATTGTCAGCACGCTTGTGTCGCTGTTGGGCGGTACACTTACTCTGTCGGGATTCTACTCCGTCAAATGTAGCTACAACACCCGCTCGGCTTATTTGGTGTTCAACTTTTCCGGTGTTCGTATTAGAGTTCCATTGGCCGACTTGATCTTGAACCAGGGCTCGCAGTGTTACTTGGGTGTCATGGCCCAGAGTGCCGATAGAATTTCGGGCTTGCCATATGCGATTTTGGGTGATAACTTCCTCCGTAACGCCTATATTGTGTACAACTTGGAGGATTACGAGATCTCGTTGGCCCAGGTCCAATACAGCAGCAGCTCCAGTATCGATGTCATTTCCAGCTCGATTCCTCTGGCTGTTAGAGCCCCAGGCTACTCTTCTACTGCCGTGGCCTCGTCTGTGAGCTCAGGAACCTCGCTGTCATCTTTGTCGCCTTCTTCCACGAGAAAATCCGACGGTTCCAGTGCTTTCAACGCCCCCAAATCGTCCATCTTTGCTGTGGTGGGTGCCGTTCTCCTTTTCGCTTTCTAAGTCAGGGAGGGAAAAACCTACACTTGTAAATCAGTTTGTTGTCTCCAAAACGTCATTATTATCTTACATTTCCAATGCATTGCACGTGCGTGAAGCCATGGATGATGGTTGTTGGACGCTTCAATAGAAACTTATACATACAGGTAATAGACATAGATACCTTAACCATTTTAAGTTTGTGGGTGGACACGTTTTCTGTCCACGTATTTTTGTAATACTCAAATCCTTTTAAGCTTGTATGCATCGCCATTGTATTGTTTAGCCGCTACCGCCTCTTCTAGGAGCTTAGTCCAAGCCTTGGCACCAGTGGCGAATCTCTCAATTTAGTAGTTAAAAACAGGGTTTAAATTGAATCACGGTGTGTTTTAAGGGCGGAATAGAAAAAATTATAAATAAATAATAAAATTATCAAAAACAAAATTATGGGTTACCTATAAACTGACACCAATTTTCCCAATGGAAGTGGGGTCCTTGAAAGAAGTTTCCATGGCAAGGGGTATGACGTCAGAGTAATGTCAACAAAAGCTGGAGAGAAGAAGAAACAAAAAAGATAAAGAGTAATAAGAGAAGAAAGATTTTGAAACCCCCCTTTCCATAAACAAGGTATTTAGTAAAGAGCCATAAGTTTTCTAATTTTTTATCATTTATAGCGTGCGCCCTAAAGCACTTTCGGGACATTCGGAAACGGCCCCGCTCAATAATTTTAGATGGAAATCCGCAGTTGCGCAATTCGATGAGCCTGCATCGGATGTGTGCCCTGGCTTGAGTAGAAAACAAACAATATGCCACCAAGAATAAGGTTTGATGGGGGATCAAACAGGACATAAATATAAGGTTATATTTAAGCTTAAGAATCGATAAATGAGCTTTTTAAGAAAAAAATCACCTCTCTTTTCTTTCCTTTTTTCGTTCTTTTTTCTTCCTTTTTCCTCAATTTTTTTTTCCTTCGTCTCTATGCGCCTCCACCTTGTGCGCTCGTCATCTCCGTCGTAAAGGCCAGCGCGACGCTAAAAATAAATGCAATCAACGAGCATACAACAGAGATGGAAAAAGAAGCAAAAAGGCGGGGCAGGATCTGGTACAAAAAAACAATATCCTTATTTTTTTTTTCGACTAATTTTAATAATAAAAATTAATTATTGTTTTCAAACTCGGGTCACATTCCAGGACCCTGGCCATGTCTCAGTTCCGCCGTGCGGCCCCAGGAGGAAGAAGAAAAAGAAGAAGAAAAAAAAAAAAAACACGGTTTATCTCCACTCGAACGTTACACTACGCACGGGTTATGGTGAAGTGACATCTTGAGGCGGTGCTGGGCGCTCGCACTTATCAATATTTGTTTTTAAACCTTTTTTTTTTCAATTTTTCTTCTCTAATTTCCCCGTCTTAGGGTATTTAATAATAATATTAAACAAATTAAAAGTATAATTCCGAGGCCCCTTCTCCTCCGTCCTTGATACCTATTTATTTATTTATTTTTATTCCCGGTTCGGCCGTTTCCCCCACCCATTGTACTCACGTATCCGCCCCCGATTCACAAAAAAAAAAAAAAAAAAGGCAACCTGTGTCTGCATTCTCACCACCAATCTGCGATCGGCGCTTATTTTTTTTTTTCCTTCTTAAAAGCTTATTTTCTCCCGTGACAAGAAGAAGAAAAAAATTACCGCCATCTCTTACAGATACAAGCATATATATCTGCAAAGTTTGTCTTTTTTTTGCCCCGTTCCTACCCCATTTCCAGGAACGCTTCTTTTCCCCGCCATTCGGTTTGACTTCCAAAATCAGCACTCCCCACAAAAAACCCCGCTTGGCCTCGGATATGGATACCACGGCTTTGTTGGCGATTCTTGACGATCCAAGCGCGTTTGCGGAAAAGGCGTCGCTAATACGCGAGGACTTGCGGCGGCTAATAGCCGCTCAGGATACACAGATCAAGGGGTTGACCCAAGCACACAACACCGCATGTGAGGCTAACAAAGCATTCAAGCTGGCTCTCTCGGAGATCGGTACAGTGGTCATCTCGGTGGCCATGGGTGATCTTCTGAAAAAGGTGGAGATCCATTCGGTCGAATCCGACCCGGAAATTTTGAAGGTCAAAATCACCATCAACACAATGATGGACCAACTTCAAGCATTTGCCACAGAAGTCACAAAAGTCGCAACCGAGGTCGCCAATGGTGAGTTGGGTGGCCAAGCGAAAAATGAGGGCTCCGTCGGTATCTGGCGCTCGTTGACCGACAACGTCAACATCATGGCGTTGAATCTTACCAACCAGGTGAGAGAAATCGCTGATGTCACGCGTGCCGTGGCTCAGGGTGATTTGTCCCGCAAAATTAACGTACACGCTCAGGGTGAAATCTTACAATTGCAAATGACCATCAACACCATGGTGGATCAGCTTCGGACGTTCGCGTTCGAGGTCTCGAAGGTGGCTCGTGATGTCGGTGTGCTCGGTATATTGGGCGGACAGGCATTCATCGAAAACGTCGAGGGTATCTGGAAAGAGCTCACCGATAATGTTAATGCCATGGCGCTCAACTTGACTACCCAGGTGCGTAACATCGCCAATGTCACTACTGCCGTTGCTCAGGGTGACTTATCCAAGAAAGTCACTGCCGACTGTAAGGGTGAAATTCTTGACTTAAAGCTTACAATTAACCAGATGGTGGACCGTTTGCAGACCTTTGCGCTTGAAGTTACTACTTTATCACGCGAAGTCGGAACATATGGTATCTTGGGTGGCCAGGCCAACGTGCGGGACGTTGAGGGAGCTTGGAAAGCAGTCACAGAGAATGTCAACTTGATGGCCACAAACTTGACCAACCAGGTCAGATCTATCGCTACAGTGACGACCGCCGTTGCTCACGGTGACTTGTCCCAGAAAATCGACGTGCATGCGCAAGGAGAAATCTTGCAATTGAAAAACACAATCAACAAAATGGTGGACTCCTTGCAACTTTTCGCCTCTGAAGTGTCCAAGGTTGCAAGGGATGTCGGTATCAATGGTAAGTTGGGTATCCAGGCCCAAGTCTCTGATGTAGATGGCTTATGGAAGGAGATTACCTCCAATGTGAACACCATGGCAGCGAACTTGACCTCCCAGGTCAGAGCGTTTGCCCAGATTACTGCCGCCGCTACCGATGGTGATTTCACCCGTTTCATCACTGTCGAAGCGTCCGGTGAAATGGATGCCTTGAAGACAAAGATTAACCAGATGGTGTTTAACTTGAGAGAGTCTATTCAAAGAAATACCGCCGCAAGAGAGGCAGCCGAGTTAGCCAATAGCGCCAAATCTGAATTCTTGGCCAACATGTCCCACGAAATTAGAACCCCTTTGAATGGTATTATCGGTATGACCCAATTGTCTCTTGACACTGAGCTCACCCAATACCAACGTGAAATGTTGAGCATTGTCCACAACTTGGCTAACTCTTTGCTTACAATCATTGATGATATTCTTGATATTTCCAAGATTGAAGCAAACAGAATGACGGTCGAACAGATTGATTTCTCTCTAAGGGGAAATGTCTTTGGTGCCTTGAAAACCTTGGCGGTTAAAGCCATCGAAAAGAACTTGGATCTTATCTATCAGTGCGACTCTTCTTTCCCAGATAACTTGATTGGTGATTCGTTCAGATTACGTCAAGTCATTCTCAACTTGGCTGGTAATGCCATTAAGTTTACCAAGAAGGGTAAGGTGAGCGTAAGTGTCAGGAAGTTTGGTGGTATTCCAGAAGATCCGGATAAACTTCTTCTCGAATGTTGCGTCAGCGATACCGGGATTGGTATTGAAGAAGACAAGCTCGGCTTGATTTTTGATACTTTCTGTCAAGCAGATGGATCCACAACTAGAAAGTTCGGAGGGACTGGTCTTGGGTTATCTATTTCCAAGCAATTAATTCATTTGATGGGTGGAGAAATTTGGGTCACTTCGGACTATGGACATGGCTCCAATTTCTCATTCACGGTCTCTGTATCTCGCTCCAACATTCAATACTCGGCAAACAGTGAACAGCTTTTACCATTCAGAAATCATCACATCTTGTTTATTTCTACAGATCATAATGACTCCGAACTTGAAGAGATACGAAGCAATATTACTGAACTTGGGTTGGAGCCAGTGATTGCGAGAAGTACCCAGGAAGCAAATCTCTCCGAACCTATCAACTACGACATAATCATGATTGACTCTATCAACACCGCAAAGGAGTTAAGAATGTTGCCCGAGGTCAAATATATTCCTTTGGTGTTATTGCACCATTCCATCCCCGAATTGAACATGAGGGTGTGCATCGATTTGGGTATTTCTTCATACGGAAACACGCCATGTACTATCTCTGACTTGGCAAGCGCCATTATCCCAGCATTGGAATCAAGGTCGATCGCTCAAAACACGGATGACTCTGTTTCCTATAGAATCCTTCTCGCTGAAGATAATTTGGTCAATCAAAAATTGGCAGTAAGAATTCTTGAAAAGCAGGGTCACCAAGTGAAGGTGGTTGAAAACGGTTTGGAAGCGTTTGAGGCGGTTCAGAAAAAGAAGTTTGACGTTGTTTTGATGGACGTTCAAATGCCTGTCATGGGAGGTTTCGAGGCCACAGAAAAGATTAGACAATGGGAAAAGAAATCTAATCCTATCGACTCTCTCAGCTTCCGCACCCCGATCATTGCATTGACTGCGCATGCAATGTTGGGAGATCGAGAGAAGTCCCTCGCAAAGGGAATGGATGACTATGTCTCCAAACCATTGAAGCCAAAGTTATTGATGCAGACCATCGCTAAATGTATCCACAACATGAAGCAGTTGAAGGAATTGTCAAAGCAAAACAACAGCAATCGCACCTCTGATTTCGCAAAAAACCTCCAGAAGATCAAAATCTCTCAAACGTCCACCTCCGCTGAACAAGGCGGAGGGTCGCCCACCAAATCAAGTGGCGGGGATTCAGGGCAGCAAGTCTCAGGCGGCAATTCCCCGAAAGCAATCAAGGGGTCTTTGATATCACGCAACTCTGAGGAGGTCATCACTAAAACGAGGCCCGGTGCGCTTTCGGCTAATAACAGATCTTTCACTGAAAGTTCTTTATCGCTAACGAAGAGGGATGATGATGCCTAGAGTAGCGAATGAAGAGAGGTCATGAAAAAGTAAAATGAAAAGAGAGCAGTAAATAATTTAATTCTTCTGGTGGAATTGGTAATAAAAGTTGAATGTATTATGAATATAAAGATAAATATTGTGAAGATCCTTTTTGAAAATTAGATATGATAACTAAGAAATCTCGATCCACTAAAATAATAAGATGTACTGATCACCAGATAGTTTCGTCCCATTTCTTTAACTCCTTTGCCTGCTGAGAGACATCCTTTTGTGCCTTCTTTCTCATGTAAAAGATGGGGCAATCATTATTTGAGCAAAGGACTTCTTGGTGCAAAGAACCTTGGCATCTCTGGCACTCAGTCCACAAGCGGGAAAATTTATTCTCGAGGTAATTCATTTGCGCCAATGCATCAGAGTATAGCTCGGGGGCTTTGGAGACACAATTCTCGCAAATTGCACCGTGGTTGTCTGGCTTAAGGGGAGACCTGCAACTCTTACACAACTCGGCCTTTTTAGCAAATCTCATGAGCCCACCACTCTTGGGGGCACTCATTTTGATAGTTCTGGTGTGGGCACCAGAAAGAAGATCTTTGGCCTTCTTTTCTCCAAGAATTGGTATAAATATTCTCATCAAAGGTTTAGAAAGTTGATTATCCAAGTAGTAATTGACATCAATGGGCAACGAGTTCTCCAAGACATACAATGGGTCTTCGGACTTTTCGTAATTCTTCGTGCTGGAGGCATTGATGATGACGTACGCCACACGATCACCCAAAGTTGGCGCTGAACCTGGATCTCTCTTTTTCATTCTTTTTGCAAGTTCGACATGGGCCTGTTTACCATCATACTCGTGTTTGGAATAAGCTTTGGTGATGACTAGTTGGGATAAATCAATTCTGTTTTGCAACAAATCAGCAATGGTTTGTTTGACGAATCTTTCGGCCTTTTCCACATTCCGCTCTTCCAAGATATAATCCAAAACTTTGGTGATCACGTTCTGGACCATTCGACAATTATCTCTTCTGACGGTCTCAATTCCCTTGGTATCCATCTTATCGAACTTGTCGGGTCTGGTCCAATACAATCCTGCGTATCTCTTCTTGTTGATAAGTAAATAAGGGAAATAAACTTTCTCGAATTCCAATTTGATCGGGTGTTTAAAATGAGTGGAAACATAATCAGCGGCCTCTTCGCCTAGTTTCATACACGTCTCCAAATCTTGGGGCCCAAATTTAACCATCACAGAATCTGTATCACCATAAATGACCTTTGCGTCATAATCATAGTTATTTCCTGTGTTGTACTTTTCTTGCACGACATTTTTGGTCTTTTCAATCATTTCTCTACCAAAAGCCGTGACCGAAGAGGAGATTGCTAGACATGGAAGCTTTCCGACCGTGGCACCGGTAAAACCATAAACGGAGTTAGCCGAGATTTTCAAGGCCAATTGTCTACCGTTAAGAACATCTCTTTTGAAGGGATCCGTCTCCTTTTTCAAGTCTTGTTTGGCCTTTTTTCTTGCGGTCAAAAGTTCATCCAAAATGGTCGGAAGAATACCCTTTCTTTTGTTATCTTTCACAAAGTAGTCTCCATTGGGAGTGAGAGTATAGTCGTCTTCGGTGAGTTTGAATGCCTGGATTGCGTTTTTGTTGAGGAGAGTTGTGTAGCACAAGTTATGGGCCATCATAATAGATGGGTACAAAGAACTGAAATCCAAGGTGGCAATTGGAACATCATAATAGCCTCTTTCTGGTTCAATGACTGTTGCACCTTCATACTCCTCATTTCCACCTTCGCTCTTCATGTTTGGCACCACAATGTCTTCTTCGAGACACTTGCGGAATAATTGGGAGATGACCTTGATTTGCTGGCCTCTGGATAAAAGGTAGGAGAAGGGAACACCCGTGACTCTAGCCATCTCAGTGTAATTGACCAAACACATCAACTTCTCAAGCAATCTTAGTGGTAAATAAGCATCCTTTAAACAGTAAACGGCCAATCTTCTTCTGGTTTCTGCATTTCCATTTTGGAGATCTGTGATGATCGAATGTTGCACGTCCTCCTTCTGTTCGCCTAAGAAATGGGCAGAGACCGAGTTTAAAGTATAAGATCTGAGCTTGTACTCTCTCTGGATAAACTGAAGCAAATCTAGCTGCATTCTTCCGTCAATATTGACCACCTTATTTTCCCTTGTACCGTAAGCACGAGAGCTAAAAACAGAGTCTTTTGCTTCTTGTTTGACATTCACCAATCTACCAAAGTATGGGAACTTGGGCAACCCGAGCGCCTTTGCCCGGTCCAACAAGTAAGGTAAATCGAAATTGGCCGAGTTGTAGCCAATAATAACGTCAGGGTCGGCCTTCACCACAAAGTCTCTCCAAGCCATCAACATGTCTGCCTCTTGTTCATGAGAAAACACCTCCGAGCCAATGATCGACGCACAGCTTTTCACGGTAAACACATTTCTCACAAACGGACGTGCCTCACCCTGTCTCAGAATGACATTGGCAATCTGGATCACGGGATCCAACTGGGCTTGGGGGAAAACTCCTTTACGCCCAGCACACTCGATATCAAAGGACATAATTCTCAAAGGTGCCATTTTAAGCCATTCTCCCTCGGAAGGATGGGAAATCAAGTCTCTGTAATCGATCGAACACTCGACCTGACAGGTGGAGAACGCGGTGGCAGGGTCCATTAATTTATACTTACCCTGGGGTAAAGTGATCCACGACATACCAGTGATTTTACAGTCAATCATCAATCTAAGCAAATAGGTGATGTTGTCAAAAGTGGGCGACAGGCCCGCTGAGAAGAAATCCTCGTAACGAACATCGCCCCTTTCAAAAGCGCTTCTAAGTTTGGAAATGTCCTTGGCATTTTTCACAATCACCTTGAAAAATGGCGTTTTCATGTTATTGGCAAAGCCCCAGATCGACTCCTTCAACGACATCGTCACGTCCTCAATGCCGTAGAACGCCGTTTTCAAGTACGCCACAAATGGAGCCAAGTGTTGGTCCCTTAAAAAACCCCGAGGCACCGGTACATAGAAATAGTGCAAAAAACCCGTCACGTTACAGAGTACCGAATGGCCCTCACTGGTGATTCCAAAAAAACGGGCAATAGTGGCATCACCTACAGTTGCCTCCTCGGCATCCAACTGCTGAAACGTGATATCTTTCTGGGTAAAGTCATGTGGAAGTTGTGGCCGAGTCCAAACCTGGGTTTCTTCATGAATTCCCTCGGCCCGTTTACTCATTTCCAACAATTCGTTTTCAAAATTCAGCGGCTCCTCGGCTCCACTAGGACGCACTTTTTTAAGGAGTTGCTGTTGTGATTGAGTGATATCCAGTTGTGATAAAGGAACGTCATTTCCAATGCTTTGAGAGGCTGGAGGCAAGCTATGTGCACCCATAGAATCTTCGGTCCAAGGTCTTTTCAAAGACGCGTTTGTGGATTCAGTCATTTTTTTTTTTAATCCTTTCTTTATCCTTTTCTTGGAAAGTGGGGTTGGTGGTTTGTTTCAGCACCAGTTACTTTTTGTGAGTGGTCTCTCTTAAGATCAGAAAAAAGGTTTCAAGTAACTCTTGAGAAGAGTAGATAAATAGAATCGTGGGACAGGAAGCAGATTTCAGATTCTCTTTGTGTCGTAAATCAAAGTATGATTTCTTTTCTTTTCTTTTCCTTTTTTTTTTTCTTCTTCAAACCGGGTTATTTACAAGGTAGAAGGTGCCAGTTTTTTACTTTAAAATTAGTAATGGGGGCAGGTTTGTTGGAGAAGAGACACGCGTAGGTCTTTTCCCAGAGCGCACAAAAAATCCAGCGCGTCAAACGTGCTTATACACACAACCACACGGTAGCGCGAGAAAAGTTGAAAACCTACGCGGCACCTCCGTCCTCAGGCAGCGTTTTAGAAGAGAGGTTTATTGGAGATACTTTATATAAATAAACGGCTTTTTATGACACTTTTCTTTTCTTTCTTTTTCGTTACGTTCTTCTTTTTTCCATATACACCTTATTAAAAGGAAAAAGTGTCAATGTAGATTCTCCGGTAATTCTTCCCTCTATTCCCTCTTCTCCAGCGTCAACTACAGGGCTTTGGGCACCACTCAATTCAACCATCTTCACAATCTATGCGCCACTTTCCATTTCTCAAGCTCGTCTCTAAGTTTTCTCCGTGCAAGTCCGGTCAACCGGCCACTATTTTCGTACTCTGGAGATGCCAATAGGAATGATATTTCCCATATTGAAGACACACGCCTATTCAATTGTTTGTATAATGTCTCTGCATCGAAAGATATCTTAGTATTGGTGGATTCGACCACAGGATTATTTTGCTTGCCAAACAGCGCCATCAGCTCATCAAAAAAGTTGTCTGACATATCGTCAAACAAATCTCCCATCTCGAAATCTCCCATGAGATCCTCGCGTGGCTGCAGCTTATCTTCCTTGGGCGAAACATCTTCTGCGCCAAAATCTTCATTGAATATTGACGAGTAGTGGTCATTGATGGTGACTTTAAAGTTGTTTTCCGAACTTTGTGTCAGCAAGCTCAACAGGGTCCCAGGTTCTAGTCTAGAAACATACGAATTCAGATCGTCAGTTCCCATATAACTTGAACAGGTTAATAAGAATACGAGAAAATCAACAACAATCTTCGATTCTTCAAGTGCCAGCGGCGCCCGCATGCTGGAGCTATTGTCAATCTCCTTTAGGAGCGTGTAGCATGTCGCACTTTTGGGCGAACAATTCCATTTCAATTCAATTCTCCTCCACCTCTCGCTTATTTCGTCGATACCCATTGTTGCCGTCTCCTTCAGGTAGTTGATGATTTCAGTACTTATGCTTTCTATGTTAACTATCACGGTGCTCTGGTTTGTACTTTTGCACCACTGACTATACTCCGGATCTGTTTCCTTCAAGATAATGTCTTTGAGTTTTGCAAGGTTACCGGTCATCTGGTTTCCACTAAATGTCTTAAGTCTTCTTATTAAGTTTGGCCCAATAGTATTGAGAATCATCCTGAATGTGAACTTTTGGCTGTTTGAATCGGACGATGTGGTATCCCCAATATTTCCCTCTATAATTCGCAACATTATTTCAACCATGGTGTCATTGCTCTTTTGCTGGGGTCCAATCCTTGATGCAATCCACAGCATTGCCTCCAATGAACATGGGGCCAAGAAATTCTGTGAAAGATAGTCAATCCCGTTGTTGAGACTATTTTCACTCAAATTCCCCAATACTCTGGCCGTGAAGGCTTCACGGAACAAAAAGAAAATGAATTTGTAGATCTGCTTGACATTCACGGACTTGAGCAAGTCATCAGAAAGTCCATCATTATTGACATCAAACAATGCATTCGCCCACTCTTTGAAGAGATTTTCATAGTTGGTGATTATTTGCGTCTCTTGTTCGTTGATACCCGTGTATGAATTTGTGAGGGTATCACACAGCCGGAAGTAAAATTCATTTATAAAATCAATCGTGTATGAGCTCTTGATTGAGAAAGATGCAAAGTCAACTCCAAATAATGTGGAAACTGAAATTACTCCAGTTAAAATCACTCCAAAATGAGCATACAGGTCTTGAAAGTTTCCATCATCTTCATCAACATTGAAGGGTTCTGTATCGATATAATTTATCGCCTGGTTGAGAAACATCCAAGGCCCATTTTTACTTCGGTAAAAAATGTAGTTTGCAATCGCAGGAACATTCAGAAATATTAAAGCGACCCAACTGAGCTTTTCGTTATTTTTCTCTCGTATAAGGTTCCCAATCAAGCCCTCCATAAGATCTGCAAGCTTTTGTTGCTTCGCCTTCAGGAATCTGAAATTTGAGTTTAGAAGATTGCGGAAATATTCAATCAATTTGCTTTCCTCGAATGAAGTGAATTCAGTATTAACATTTTCTAGCTTTGAGCTAAAGTCAGCAGTCAACAGATCAGTCTGCCCCAATTTTTCAACTTCATGAGCAATAAGCAGAGCAGAAACATTTTCAGCCTCTGATGAATATGTTTTGATAAAGTGGTCTAAGGAGATAACTTCGTGATAAACACAAGCCCTCAAGAATTCTTTTCCCAAATCATAAGTATCGTTTGTGCCCCCAACTTTCGATTTTATAATCACTGAGTCGCCAAAAGAAACAACCAATGAAGTTAAAAGGCTTCCATAATCATCCTCTCCATGATAAGGATGAGATACAATATTCTTAAGATCATAAACCAATTGGGTGAGAATGAAATTTTTCCAGTTGAAAGTCACATATGGCTCTTCTTTCAGCTTTACTCCTAGAGCGAAACCATTAAAAAATGAACGGATAAGCTCCTTCGCTAAATTTTCATGACTCAATCCTTGTAAATCAAAGAAACTTATAAATCCACGTGTCAAATCGTCATTTATCTTCCACGCCCGGAAATGGGTGTTAAGCCAGATAAATTTCTTTAATGCCACGTAGCTGGAGTACTTTTTGCTGGTTAAATTCAATGATGTAGTCTTGCTCGATTTGCCTGTAAGCGTTGACTCGGCCTTTGCTATATTTTGTGCTTGAAATTGAGACAACACTGTAGAATCGGTTGATGTTAAGATCTTTCTGGAAATAAAAGAGGAGATATTTGCATCGCCAGATCCCCTGGCTACTTGGGAAATTCCCAAAAGCATATCCTTAAACTTTGCATTTGACGTTAAGAATGGATTGGTATCAATAAGTGCACCCCATAAAAAGACTATACCATACCAAAGACGCTTCAAACCGGGGGTTTTTTCGAGCGAGGAGCCGATTATTTCAGCATCAATGTCAATTGTGTATTGTGAGAGTTTTTCGAATAAGTCTTCAATTATTGGCCGGCCAATTATTTGGGCAATTCTGCCTTTCAATAAAATCATGTATTTGCCCTGACATTGGTGGCTCAATTGCGGTAACAATTTGAAAAACCGTGTGAGGTTTTCACTGTTGGAAAAGGCGAATTCCACTGCATATTCAATCTTGGTTCTTTCTGTTGATCTGCCCGTCATTCCAAGGGTTTTTGTGCCATTTTCCGGAATTTCTAGTAGAAACTCAGCAAGTTGTGAGTCCGAAACTGATTCTCGTAAAAGTAACTGTTCCAAAAGCGACAAAAATAATTTCTTATTGGTATTTCGGGCAAGCGATACTCTTACCAATTTTTTTAACGGGTTACCGTCAGACATTTTCCGAGTATAAAGTTCTTTTTTTTATGTATATAATAAACACCAAGAAAGTCCCGTTTTGGTAAGATCACCCAGTATGCCGCGTGGAGCGACATTTCCCGTGACGCCTGCGAATATTCTTGCGAGGTTAGCCGGGAAAAAAAAAATATCCTGGACTCCAGTTTCCAGGTGCGAAATTGCGAATCTTAAGGCCCTGGAGTCGTGGTCCACTTTTGGAATTAGATTCAAAATAACAATACCATGCCATTCAAAGAAGGTCTTTGTTCTTTTTCCTTTGTGTTTTTTTTTTATTCTGTCTTATTGAAATCGAATATGTTATTCAAAAAAAAAAAAATTAAAAGAAAAAAATGGCTTTCTATCTTTGCAATAGTCATTGAAACTTTCTCTCCTTCTTTCCACAGTGCCTTGTTTCTGAACTTGTTTGGTCAGGTTCTAGATGTACAATTATGAGATTTTCTGATCATAAAACATTTTATCAAGAAGATATCAAATCCACTTTTTTTTTTTTTTTGATTAATAATCTCAGAAATACACACTCGGGTCCAGAACAAGAACGATCCACATAAAATCTAGGTTTGCCAAAATCATCGCAACTACTGTCAGCCACACTTCAGCGAGAAAATCAAACTTTGAAAATTGTTAGCGATATCAAAATTGGAAGCAATCCTGACCGTCTTCACGATTTTTTTTTATTTTTTTGCACATAGTACGCTTATCAATGAGTGGCTTGATGGCGCCCCTATCTTTACACATAGTTTTAATTTTTATGCATCACGGTCGCCAAAACGTCAAGTCAGTAATGACAGGATACTAAAGTTTATTGACCACACAAAATAAACGTGCCAAGAAAAAAAAATCCACTGTATTTACTACACTTTACGAAAATCACAATAAGGTGTCTTGATATTACTTGTAACCAGGTTATTGTTTCGTTTTTTCCATGGGAATGCTTCACTGCCAGAGCACAACCACTATCAATATACTGCATATTTTGCGGTAGTTAAAATGCCTCGACCCTAATTGAGAAGTAGAATGGACGAAACCGGATATCGATACTTCGAGTTTATGCATAAATCACAACATCAACGGTCTTGTAGATTTTCTTTCTTTCTTCTTTTTTCTTTTCTGCTGCTTTTTTTTTTTTTTTTTCTTTTTTTACTTTCTGTTTCGCTTTTTAAAGTGAGTACACCTTCACGAAAAATTTGCCGTAAATTTCGAACCCACAATATTGAGTGGGTGGAGTTGGTAGGTGTGTAAATATATTATCCACCATTATTTGGATAATATCGCGACAGTTTTGAGTCATAATCTCCACTACCCATTCCACCGTGTGGCTCGGCACGTGCAATCAAATAATCGACAGAAAACGTAAACAACCTAACCAAAAGAATGTAAACACGAAGAACGTAGTGTATACAGCACAAACAAAACAAACGATTGTGCACAACCGCCTGTCTAATGTGTCGATAGCAGAGCCGCGCATGAGGAAGGCTTCACCGATACGGAAGTTCCGGCCACGGAATCTGTGTTTACGCGATCTTTCAAGCTATGCACGTATCTGGACATAGGGGGTTTTTTCATCGCCACAGTTGAGTCAAAAACTCTTCTATATCATTTAATTTATACGATAAAATTATTGAATCAGCAGGTGATATATAACAAACGAACTTTTCCAATAATCTGGGAATGAAATGTTGGGAAATCTCATTCACGACATCTTTCTCTTCAAGACTGGAGAGCGATCAACCGCGAAGCAGAAAAACATTCGCCAAATGCAATGCAGGTGCACTTCCTGTGGCTTTATCTTCCAGTGCTCTACCATGCAACGTGATGATAACAAATATGATGGGCGGTTCCGCTTTGTTGCTGAGCTATATAAGTCCATTCCCTTGCCTAAGCTGAATGCAGTTCTCTTTTTTTTTTTCTTCACAACAAATTCTCTAACGGACTTTGCTAGTTTATTATTCTGAAGTTTCTAGGAACCATGTTGTACATTCCTTATGCTGCCTTGCTTGCTAGCTTGGCCTCTGTGGCCAGCGCCTCTGAACCCAGCCACGTGAAGTTGGACTTCGATGTATTGAAAGGTGACTCGAGATTGTCGGCACAAAAGGGTGCCCGTGCCTCTCTTGTCTCTAAAGGAGACAACATTCTTGAGTTGGCCAACCAGTTGAACTTCTACTCTTCTACCCTCAAGGTGGGTTCTAACGGTGACGAGAACACCGTGCTTGTGGACACTGGCTCGTCTGATTTGTGGGTCATGGCCAGTAATGTTGCTTGTTACGAAGCTCCAAACAATAAGAGATCGCTTGAACGGGTTTCTCCTTCTGCTCACCACCAGGTGTTTGGTTTCCAGCGTGCCCCCGTTGCTCCAGTCACTCCAACTAAGGGTTTCCAGAAGAGAGACAACTCCACTCTGACCACAACCACCGCCACCACGGCCTCCCAAACTCTTACCAGAGTTGATGCTGCCACTTGTACATCTTTGGGATCCTTCAACACCGGTGCCTCTGACACCTTCCACTTCAACTCATCGGCTCCACCCTTCAGCATTCTTTACGGCGATGGCAGTTTCGCCAACGGTCTCTGGGGTACGGACTCTGTTTCCGTTGGACCATTTGACGTTTCGGAGATCAGTCTTGCTGTTGTCAACGACACTACTTCCGATGTCGGAGTGTTTGGTATTGGTCTTGCCGCTTTGGAGGTCACCTACTCCGATGCTTACCCACAATTTGCATACAAGTACCAGAACTTCCCTGTGCGTTTGAAGGATACTGGTGTCATCAACAAGGTGGCATACTCGCTCTACTTGAACGATGTCGATGCGCTGACTGGTTCAGTGTTGTTCGGTGCCGTTGACCATGCCAAATACAGTGGACAATTGCAAACCGTGCCTATTGTCAATGTCTACCCCCAATACTTCTCCAAGCCCATCAGTTTCAACGTTGTTCTTGACTCCATCACCGTTGAGGACTCTACCCAAAACATCACAGTCACCACCGACTCGCTCGCCGCTTTGTTGGACTCCGGTACCACCTTGACCTACCTTCCTAAACCTATTGTGGACTCTCTCGCGGCTCTGTTGAACGCTAAGCCTTCTCCATTTGGATACTACGAGGTTGACTGTCTGTACAACACCTCCAGTGCCTTCGCCACCTACAACTTGTCTGGTGTTGAAATCAAAGTTCCTTTGTCCGACTTAATCATGACTGCTGCTGTTGCTCAATCCAACGACAACAAGTGTTACTTGGGTCTTGTTAACCTGCCAAACGATCAATCCACCGGTGCTCCTACCTGTATCTTGGGTGACAACTTCCTCCGTCACGCCTATATTGTGTACAACTTGGAGGATTACGAGATTTCTTTGGCCCAAGTTAAGTACACCGACAGCGAGAACATCGAGACCATTTCCAGCACTATCCCACTGGCTGTGAAGGCTCCTGGTTACACCAACACTGCCCTTGCTTCCGCCATTGGTGCCCAACCTTCTCACGGATACTTGACTTTGGCTTCCAGCTCTTCCGTTGTGTCTAGCTCTTCCGTTGTGTCTAGCTCTTCCGTTGTGTCTAGCTCTTACACCACTGGAGTTGTTGCTTCTTCTGGATCTGCCTCTTCTGTTGTCACTTCTGTTGTCACTTCTGCTATTGCCTCTTCTGGTGCTTCTTCTGGTGCTTCTTCTGGTGCTTCTTCTGGTGCTTCTTCTGGTGTCGCTTCCTCAGTTATTGCTTCTTCCGCTGTGAGCTGGAACACTTCTTACGTGTCCACCTCTGTCTCTGCTCCAGTTGCTGGAACCTCTCTCTCAGGATCCCTCACTACCGCCACCAACGTTGTTGTGTCCACTTCGACTAACGCTTCTGGCTCTACTGTTCTTGTTACAAACACTTACACCACCACCTACTGCCCTGAAAGCTCTCTTGCTGCTGCTTCGAGTAGTCTTACTACCGCAACTAACGTTGTTGTTTCTACTTCTACTAATGCTGCTGGTTCTACTGTGCTTATTACAAACACTTACACCACTACTTACTGCCCAGCCAGTGCCGCTTCTGCTGCTTCTGCTGCCTCTGCCGCTTCTGCTGCCTCTGCCGCTTCTACCGCTTCTGCTGCTATCGCTTCAAGTAGTCTTACTACTGCCACCAGTGTTGTTGTTTCTACTTCAACCAACGCTGCTGGTTCCACCGTTCTTATTACGAACACTTACACTACCACTTACTGTCCAGCCAGCGCTTCTAGTGCTTCGGCTGCTTTAGTGGCTAGTGCTTCCGGTGCTTCCGGTGCCTCTTCTTCTACTGGTTCCACCACCTACGTTACTGTGATCCAGACTGTTAGCAACGCTTCTCCTGCTTCTTCTGCTTCTCAAGCTCCAGTTTCTCCCACCACCCTCGTTCTGGTCAACAGTCCTGTCCAAGTTGCCCCTTCTGTTTCTACTTACGTAGCTGGTAACAGCACTGTTGCTTCTAGCGCCCCAACTCCACAAACTTCTTCTGTCACGATTTTGCAAGGTGGCTCTTCCGCTTTGTCTCTTATCCTGGCTATGTTGCTTGTGCCTTTCTTTGCCTTGATCTAGATGAAGATATACACGCGTGTGTTAAAGACTTTTGCTTTTTAAAGGTTGTCTACACCACCTCCTGGAGCACTAAAAGAGCTTGGTGTGTGATGTACCAAACACTTTTTCATCTTCCTTAAACCAGTTTTATACCCAAAATTTGCTTGCAAATTGATTCAGAATAGATACTTTTTTTTTTTAGTTTCATAGATTTAATGAAAAAAGGTTATTTATAAACTACTTCTCATAAACCCCAACTGGTTAAATCGTTCAAATGAAGATGATGTCAATCACTTTTTTGTAGGAGACTGTTGATTCAAATCTATAGATGACATCACACGTTATTCTCTTGGCTCGCGAGAAAAGGGCCGTATTTTGTGTGGCAAAAAGTGTATTTCGATCAGAATTCTGAACCTTAAATTCCAAACAAATTTGGAAAATAATTCAAATGATGGAACAGAAAAGTTTTATAGAATTGATTGCTGATTCAAACTCTGAGACAATGTGCGACTATAATATCAAAAACAAAACACATTCTATTATCTTTACTCTGGATTTAGTTAATCTGAGAAAATCACTCGACGTGTCACTAGCTAAAACAGATTCATTTTCTTTTTTTTTTTTTTTTCTTTTCAAAGAAACAAATCATATTACCTATAGGAAAAATATATATCTAACAGGTTCTTTTCGCCTAGTTCGTGAATCAAGATCATGGACAATACTGGATCTGCCAAACTCTTCTAGGGAATAAACAAAAGATAATATTCCAAAACCACCTGTCCAGCCTCTATGTATTGAATTTAAAATAGAAAATAAAAGTAAAAATAATGGAAATTCGGTCTTCATTTGCTCTTTGTTCTGAGGGCAAACCAAAAATAAAAAAGTTAAAAGAATACAACACGTCAATTTCGCATATGGTCTCCCACTACACTACTCAGTGACGCTCTAAGAAGCTTAACTAACGTTGATCGGACGGGAAACAGTGTTTTCTTCTTGATGTGGTCGTATCCAAAATCTTTGTTTTTCTGAAAAAATATATAAACTTGAATATATCAACATTTTTTTAGGCCTCTATCTCACTTTCAAGCTGATAAACTTAAACCAAATTTACTTTATTGTATTTATTTGGAAATTCTAAATATGACAAGACCTCCTTTTCTCCTTTATCTTTATAAAATGACTAATATCTAGACAAAAATGTGATTGGTTAGCTTTTTAAACACTGATTTCTTTCATAAATCAACAGAAAATGGCCTAATCACAGATATAAAAGTCTCCTTGTATACTCCTTTTGCTGAAAAATGTATCCCGGTATGTAAATCGTATTTCTCTTCTGTTTATGTAAAGAAACTTGCTATGGAAAGGACAAACCCGTTGCATATTTGATGTAACATTCAGAACTAGAATTTCGGGTCATGGGGTAAAAAAAATTCAATTATCTGATCATAGTGCAGCTTTGGAGCCATTGATTTTTATTTTAGAGCCTAGTTACAAGTTATTTCTTAGCTTTATTGTTGTTTATGATGGTGTTTCAAAGCAACGACTCCCAGTTGAAAACAGGCAACAAAATAAAGAGAAAAAAGTGGTAGATTAAAACGAAAGAAAAAAAAATCAACCATTACAGAGAAATTCAAAATATTAGACAAGAAAAAATTTCAGTTATCACTTCAACTCCAGCTTCAGGTGCATAATTAAGGCTTTTGCAACTAAAAAGAACGTACTTAAGTTTTTGAGTGAGGCCAAGAGATATTTTTTTGTGTATACTTTTTTGGTAGTTTCCTTCCGTTTCAGCCTCTTCGTGAGAAACCGTGATTACTTTTAGTTCCTGTGTGTTCAAAGCTGACAAACTATTGAATCATCTTGGTAAACGGTCCTTCTATTTTCAAGGTGGTGATTCCCACGTAGAACTAATTGTTTTAGGGTAATTAACTTACCGTTCTTCGAGAAATTATTGTAATTAATACATATTAACCTAATAGACAATTCACATGACCCCAAGAACCCAGTGCCAGATGGCATTATAAAGTATTTGGAAATATCTCATTATATCTACGAGGCATTAAGTTGCCATTGAGGTACACCAACCTTTTGGATCGAGTCTGTCACCTTCAGCTTCGCTTCATTCTTGATCTTCTCTTGTTCCTCCTCTCTCTTCTTGTGAGCAAGTTGCCAGTCTGGGATACCGGAAGCCAAGTACTCTTGTTTAGCAAAAATACTGGGTGTCCGTTCCAGTAAAGGGTTGGATGTAGTTACAGTGGGTTCCTGTGTACTTGGACCCGAAGCAGTGGGTTGGTATGCTGATTCCTTAGGCGAAGTTGGAGTTTCTTTTACGGTAGTTTTAGCGGCAGAAGCAGCAGGTGCATTTCCGTTGGATTTAGCCTTCTTGAGAATTTCAGATGCTGAAGGAATCGAAGAAACTGGTGCAACTTTACGTTCTGGAGCACCTGTACTGTTAGCCCTAGCCTTAATCAATGATTTCAACGACTCCAACTCATTGGAAACATCACCAAGCTCGTCCCTGATATTTTCCTTTGTGAGCCTCATGTTTTTTTCGACGGAATTCTGCAAGTTTTCCACCTCCAACTTCATCAAACGCAAGTCGTCATCGAACTTCAACTTATCCTTGCTGTACTGTGACAAAAACTCGTTCACGTTCCCAATAACAGTATCTATTTCCTCAAGCTTTGCCTCGTTAGCGGCCTTGACTTCTTTTTGCTCCTCGGTCATCTGCTCTAAAACCTTATCTATCTTTATAAACTCGTCCTCAATCACCTGCTTATCATCATCCAAACGAGACCGGCCGGGCGGAATGATACTGGGCAACAAGTACCGGGAAACCACCTGGTAAAAACCGTAGGTGACGCCAGCAGTGGCGGTTGCCATGATGAAATAATCTTTCCATGTTCTTTCTGGAACTTGTGGTGCCACGGAATAATAGTCTAACGGGACGGAATTTTGTAAGTTTGACTGATGCTCCTGTACTGCACCTCTGTAGGTTGACGCCGACGAAGTTTGCGTTTTTGTGGTTGGCGTTGAAGACGTGTTATTGGCCCTTTTAATCGCCTCGTCTATCTCCTCCTCATTCAACCCTTTCGATTGTAAGAACTCGATTTTTTTATTGATCGGTGATGCTGCCACCGTCAGATCCTGGAGAAAACTCACGGCACTGGCAATGAGCTCTTCGTTCATTATATTTCCTGATAAAAAAAAAAGAAAACGTGGGTGTTATTGGTTTTTTCTTTTTTGTATCTTGGAACTTTTGGAGGACGGTGGATAAATTACCCCAGGTTCGCTGGAGGGCGCACCCGTACACCAGTAGTAGATCCGAGGCCCAAAGTGGGGGTGTTTTCTTCTCGCGTGCATTTTGGATCGAGGGTCTAGTGCCTTGATTACGTGATCACGAGACTTGTAGGAATTATAGAGAATTTGCGGTTTTTTTAAGGATTAGTTGGAAATTTTAAAGAGAAGATATGAGTGATAGTAAAGAAATTTACTGAGAAAAAAAAAGTGGCTTCCCACAGAAATTACTAAGATATGCTTTTTTTTCTTAATATGGTGGTGTGAGGGGAGAGACTTGTCCAGTTGTAATTGGCACCAAATAAATACACCAGAAGTGAATATTATTGCCTGAAATTTGGGATCCAATTATTTTTCTAATTTAGTAAGTATTTTATTTGTATGAATGTGAAAAATTAAGGTATTTCGAATTTTGAGGCTGGTTTTACAATTAATGCACTTTGTAATATTATCTCATTATAATTAAAAAGAGTGAAACAAGGGAAGAATCTGAAAACATAAGAATAAAAAGAAAACAACTTCAAAAGCAATTCATCGGGAGCAGTCATGATAGAGCTTAAAATTACCCAAAATAAGAAAGGGATCTAAGGTAATTAGAAATGGCGTTGAGAATACCCTTTTCTATAATGGATAGATATTGACAGAGCTTGGGCAAACCATGGTGTTCGGACAATTATAGCAGAAAGTTCATAACTCATCCAATAAAATTCTGAGAGAATATTTCAAAAAATATTAGAAACCTCATGTGAGATATCGTATACTAATACTAGTGAGTTTCAGGATCATTACACATTACTTGTTCCGTATTAGACGTTAACCCATACTTCTAGTATAGGCGTAAGCCATGCCGATGGGACCCTGATATGTTATTTGAAAAAAAAAACCAATTGCCAATAATCAACCATGTCCCAGTTCAATATCAACATTTCCAATACGCCCAAAACCACCCCCCCCCCCCCCCCCCCCCCCCAATAATGCCCCCACAAAGCAATACCCATAATCTTTTATTAGCTCTAGTCTAAACCCAACCGATTTCGATAAACCTCCCCCTGCGGCCGACAGGAGGTCATTTTCTATATACATGTACAAGCGGCCTAGACGATCTTCAAAAGCTCCTCGTAAATACACCAACTGATACCGGCACTCAAGGCCTTACGGCCAAGACGCAACGAGAGGCCACTAAATAAGTTCTTCACACCACCATTTTCGCCAATCAATTGGCGTGAAACAGCAAGCATCAGCCTGCCGCGGTTTTGTGGAGCCGCCAATTGTAAACGTGTTTTCACCGCATCAAAAGGGGCAGTGATGGTGGTGGATACACATGCTGCACTTACGGCAGCCAAAGTGTTGTTCATACCCGCAAGCACGCCCGGATCGCCATTGACTTGCTGTAAAAGAGACGGAAACACGTCGTTTTTAAAGCCCTCGTAGAAGAGAACGTAGAGCCCCGCGTAGGGACAATCACGGGCCAAAGTGGCAGCGGTACCTCGGAAAAAGTTGCGGTAGGAACCCACAGATCCACTTCCAGGGGCGCCATCCAAATAAATACCCTCAAAACCCTCATACAATGAGTTGTAGTTGTACATATTGGACTCATAGCGTGTTTTGATGATGGTTATGGGCATGGTCACTACGCCTACGATGGCCCGCACAACAAAGCCGGTAGCCAAATTTTGCAAGTGCGAGAGTTTGGGTAGCACACTTGAGCGGTTTGTCTGGCCATTTCCTGGACCATTTTTCGCCTGGAGCCCGTCCAAATACAGCCTGCTCTGTGATAAAATCGTGAAATAAAGCCCGGCGCCTACGGACGTGCGGAGCGTCAGCGGGAGAGCCCCGCGCCACAAATCACGTACCTTTGTGAGCTTACGGAGTTCCCGCAGAATGCTTGTACGGTAACCGGAATTTTCTTTCTGTTGTTGCTGGAGCCGTGTTTTGAGCAAGTCTAGTGGCTGGAGCGTAAACGACGATACGAGCCCTGCCGTTCCGCCGGCAAGAAGGTGTACGGATGTTGACGGGGTTTTCACCTCCTTGGTTTTGTGGACATTAGCATGGTTCATGGTGTATGGATTGTGTCAATTGATTTTTTTTTCTTCAAAAAAATGTGACCAAATTATTCGCTCGCTTAACTAGGGCCGGCCTTAGTGCGGACAGGGTTTTTTTTTGGAGTAGGAAGAATGGCGGGGGTAGGCCACAGCTCAAGTTATCACACAAACAGAAAATAAAAGAAGTTAACAAGCAAGTGTTTAATACTTGCAACAAAAACAAGAAAGGCGAGGAGGAGTAAAAAAAATAAAAACACCAAATAAGAAGCGTGGGGTATGGCAATGTATTTTTTTTTTTTTTTTTGCCGTGGCACCTCCCCACCCTAACGCGGGCTGCGGACACTGGCCTGTGGGAAGCGAGGGTTTTCGCGGTTACGTAATTGTGCGTGGCCGAGCGCAGAGGTAAACACGAATGTCGGGCGGTGGGATCGGGACCGGAAAAAAAAACACCTGAATTTTGCTTGCGACATTTTATTATGGATTTTGTTGTATATTATTAGAGTTATTATTGTTTTGCTTGTTTTTGGCCACGTGAATAGGTCATTGCTTACTCCTTGTCCTGTTCATTGGTACGATATTCTCATGCCGTGTTAGTGGATTCATGAACACTGTCTGGGCTCTGTCGGGTGAAATTATCGCATGCGCTTAATTGGCCTCGCAGTTCTGTTCAAGGCTCATCCCAATCCATCCACTCACATCGCTTAGTCCTTCCGTTTCTGCACACCTCCTGACCCACGACACACCAATTAAACGTAAATAAGTATCAAGTCCTTTTTCATAGGCCATCATTGTCATCACTCAAGCAAGCGCTTGGTGGTGGCCTGCTCACGGCGCCACAAGTAGGTCAACGGCACCAACGTAATCAACATCAGACAGCACAATGCCACCGTATACGCATACCCCTTTAGGTACCGCGGGGCATCCACGGTCTTCCACACAAAGAGCGGCACCCACACACCAAACGTGTTGCCCAAGGTGTTCATAGTACTCAACGTCAAGGCCCGCTGTTGTGAGTTATCGGAACATATAATGTTGGCCCACGAGTAGAGCACCGCAGCAATCCCGTCAGCAACTCCACTGAGGAAAAACGCAAACATGATACCACCCTTGGATACGCCGGTCCATACCGTCAAAATGATCGATGAAACCAAGTTGAGGACCGTGTTTATGGCAATCGCGTATGGATGAGCGTTTTGCCACGTGTCCACCACGATTCCATTGATGATGGCACTGACGATGGTCACTGCAGGCACCACCGTTGGAATGGTGTCCACCGCATAAGTGGAGTAGTTTTCCGCTTGCAACCAGAGCTGCATACCGCTGTTGGACGACACACCGTCAGCCTGGCTGAAGAAAATGGCAAAAAGCACCAACACGCCAAACTTCCACGATCCAAACACCGTATCCTTAATCGCCCGTAAAGTTAATTTATCATTTGACGCCCGCCCTTCTCTGAGCATGCGCAACTGGGCAAGACGGTACTCTCCCGGCGAGAGAATATTGAAAGTTGTCGTGTTGGCGGCCTCAGGGAGCCCGGGCAAGGTGAATATTCCATACAAAGATATCGGAAGCGTGATGATAAATGCTAACAAGTAAAGCCACTGCCAGCCCTTCAACCCGGCAACGCCATTCAAATGCACGTATGCCGATCCTTGCATGTAACCACCGGCCATCGACCCGATTTGGGACGCACAGAAATATAAAGCACTTCTTTTCGTGAGCTCAGATTTGGTGTACCAAGAACCTAGGATATATTGTACAGTGGGAAAGAAAAACGACCCCAAGAGCCCAATACAGAACCGTAACGCATACAACTGGTGGTAGTTGGTGATTTTGAACATCCCCAACGTGAACAACGCCCAGAGACTGTCCATGATTGGGAGGTACAAATTGATGGGTAACTTAGTGGCCAACATTGTGAGTGGGATCTGGCCCACAATAAAGCCCGCCATGTAACACGAGCCCTGGTAAGTCAACTGGTTGCCGTACATCTTCAAGTCTTCCTTCATCCCGGTCACATACGCGTACGAAATTGCCGACAGATCAAGGGTCTTGACAAACGACGAGAGGAAGAGATAGAGCCAAATACACAAGTCCAACTTGATAATAAGTTTCTTTTCAGCTGCAGTGTCGGATTCAGAAAACCACTGGTACCATTTTTGTGGAATCACGGCGCTGTTTAAAAATTCTTGTTCTTCAGCAGTATACTGCTGGGCATCGCCCTCGAGTTTTTCCTTTGAGGTAAACGATGATGTGGAAACTTCACTATTATCCACCTTTTCCGCCATGATTTCTCTTGCCCATGATCAGACTCAGGGGAAAAACATTTGGTTTAAGTAGATGGACACATTGCAAGAGCCGCACTTTATTTCTACTGTGGTCGAATTGCGTGATTTAATGTCCCTTAAACACGGGAAACGCCGTACTTCGTGCATAACGCAGGCCTTCGGTTTAGGACGGGGCTTATCTTAATTAGAAGACCCACAGTTTTTCCGACACCTCGGACGTCGGTGTTCCTAATTCGGTAATATCCATGCAGGTTTTCCGCCTCCGGAATTTTATCAAATCCCAGGTATCCAAAGATCCTTTTTATATCGATAGTCATGAAATACCACCTTGAGATACGGAACTGAGCGTTTCCAAAAGAGCCACCGGCAGTTTTCTTCTTTTTTTTTTTTTCGGTCGGTATGTGGCTATTCCCAGGGTCCAACAATGCCTAGCGCGTATTTGCCGTGCAAGACCAATTCGGCAATAGGCGACAAAAAAAAAAAAAATTCCAAAAATCGAAAATTACCATAGCGTTTCCATAAACAGTCTTGATTTTTGCGTAATCACAAGTTCTGGGTCGATGGAGGTTAAACGCTCAAACCCAGTTACTTGCAAACCCGTAAAATTCTGCTTCACGAGCGCTAAACTAGCAAGTGCTAAGAACGAGTGGAAAGGATCTGGAAATGCTTGGGAATCTTTACCAAAACCACCCATCAACTGGTGTTGTGTTTTATTCAAAAGGTACTCACACGCTTTTTTCTCATCAATAAGCAGGATACTCGAACGGTCAATAAGAGACAACAGTGCCATCACCCACCATGAATAGCAAGTATCGCCAAACTTATTCTCACGGCCATTAAATCCACCTACATCCTCCTCATCGTAAAACTCGTAGTCATCTTTATAGAGATTGGGCGGGTAATCCACCTGGCGATGCACCAACCAATCGATTGTGAGTTGGGTCCATGGATCTTGCTCCAGAAATTCGTGGCCTATAAGTTTGAGGGCCGCGATTCCACAGAATGTGAGGCCAGAATGGGACTCTGTGTGTGAATATGAAGCAAGTCCACCATTAAAGTTGACTTTATCTAGTACAAACGCACGCAAGGCCTCGGTATCGAAATCGTGCACTGCTTCCAGTACAGGAAGTTTATCGTAGCCCAAGATTTTACGTATAGATGCGGCAATATAACAGAGCCTTAAATCAGATTCACCGAAGGGAGAGCCTTCCGGACCCAAAACAGGCAGGAAAGAACCTTTATATGGACCTGTTTTAAGCTGGCACCGAGAAACAAATGCCATGATTTTATGGCGGTCGATCTTCTTAGTGAAGTCTTCCTCCAACACCAAAAGAATCGCCAATGCGAAAAACGTGGCAGAGAGGTTCGGGAGATCGTAATCGTTATTTCCACTATCAAGTGCAAATGTTTGACTGGGCCTGAATGCCTGGATAGTAGTGTCTTTTAGTGGAATCATGTGTTCGTAAATGTACTGGACATGTTTGGGCGTTTCTGCAGTTTTTTCGAGTTTTCCCAAAAGAGAAAGACCATGGAGTGAAAAGTAGACGAGTGCCAACTTATTGGAATCTTCTGTTTGTGCTTTCAGCGGAAGCGAGTGGAGACAAAGCTGGAAGTATTTAGCGTGTTTGTCTATTAGAAGTGTCATTTCTTAGTGATTTTTTCTTGATCTTCTTTTTGCTTTGTTTTTATGGGAGGTCAAGGATTTCCTGGCAAGCAAGAGTAGCCAGAATATAAATAAGTAGAATCAGCCGGTTGTGGAATTGTCTAGTTTCAGCCAGCGATATAATAAAAGTAGTTTGAGTTTAAAGAATATCGTATTCCTGGAGGGTGATATTTTTAGTGCCGCGAAAAGCGTGGCCGTAGACTAATCCAGACAACGGTATGTGGAGAGACAATATGGACGGGCAGTATAAAATATTCAAGGAAATATTAAACACGTAAATAAATCTAAAAAAAAAAAAAAATTAAAAAAATTAAACATTGGTTTGTTTATATCCATGGAAGGTCATGCTTATTTATATTGCGAGACGGTGTGATTCCTGAACCATTCACTTAATTTAGCCACTTTTATTCATCGAGTACTGATTGCACCACCGTTTCCATCGTTATATCGATAATATCGACATATTCTATCAGCACCTGTCCCACTAAAGATATAAGCACAGGAAGTGATGAACATTTTCGGAGAACTCCCGATTGACACCGCACGGGCTCATGGGATATTCTATTTTTGAACTTTGGTTCTAGATTCTCGAAGTTAACTTTGATCTCCTTTTGCCAGTCCATTTCAACTTTTTTGTAGTGTTTTCCTGAAATTACCTTGGGATCTACCAAAATCGGCCTATCAGGCCCCACAAGGAAGTAGAAACTGGACAAGTCTACATTCAAGCCACACCCCACGAATTTTGTAAATGCCTCCTTTAATGTCCACAACTGGTTAAAAAATACGTACCTCCGTGATAAATCTTGCTCGGCTTCTAACTGGATCAACTCTTGAGGAGCAAAAATCCCCAGGAATTGCTCCACAAAATCCGTTTCTGATATGCTCGATTGGGTTTCGTGTGAAAGGTCGATTCCTATTGGCGTGGCGCCATTTACCTGTACCACGATAGCCATAAGATCATTCGAGCTTGAAGAGTTATATTCAATGATGGGCCCATTTTCCAAATTTAAGCTTGGTTTGCCATATTCGTTCAGCACCACCGGTAATTCACGGAATGGTTCAAAGTCAGGAGTAACCCCAGCAGAAAAAAGCGTATAATTGAGCACCACCTGTGCAAACAAGACAAGTGATAGCGCCTTGGCTCGGTTATGTTTGGTATTGCGTATTTTGAGTTGCTGTGTTAATGACAACTTCCGAAGACAGAGCTCGAAGGTGAAGTCATCACTAAAAAGCGTGTTTAGTATTTTATTTGCCAGCGACGCGGTGAACACTACGATGGTGGGTCTGTTTTCTGCAAGAACTAGGCGCGGCCACGAGTCCATTTTTTTTCCCTGCCCTTTCTTTCGTGCTTAATAAGAAAAGTGGTTAGTTTCCGCACATTTTCTGGAATTTTTCAGGGTTTGACTTTGGACTTTGGACCACGCACTGGAACTTGATTTTGAGTCATCGCCAACCCCCGCATTTCGCCAGGGCAAGGTGGGATCAACAGGGAGAAAAGGAAGTCGAAGTACGGAAAAACAAAAAAAAAACAAAAAAAAAAACAAAAAGCCCCAGAATTTTTAATAGATAAAAACACATTTACTAAATAAATTTAGTGAGACATAATAAATATATTCTAAATAAATCTAGAGAACAAAAAAGGTTTTCCCAAAGTACAGTTTGGTGGCTCCGGACAGTGATTCACTGAACTCCCCCAAAATCACTCGTCCTTACCGTGAACATTGTAAAGTTTCAAAAAGGCCTTTTCATTGGAAGGGTTTCTCTTTGCCTCCTCCAAGGTCTCATATAAGGCCTTCTTCAAATTCTCAACACCCTTGTCCGTGACCTGGTAGTGGAAGGCTATACGACTTCCATATGCCTTGACATTGTGTCTGGCACATGCCAGGGTAAAGAAATCACTGTTGATTCTGGAAGCGGCGATATCGATAAACACAAAGTTCGTGTGGACCGGGTGCTCCAAAACAGCACCGTGGCTCTCGCAAAAATGGCCCAATTCCTGGGCACGGGCATGTGTTTGCTGCAACTTGGGGAAGTTTTCGTCAATGGCTACAATGGCCATCAGCGCAAGAAGACCCGCCTGACGAATTCCACCTCCATTTTGCTTACGGAAATGGTTAGCCTTGGCAATGAATTTACGAGGGCCCACCAAAACAGAGCCTACTGGTGCACCAAGCGTCTTGGACAAGCAAAGTGAGACCGAGTCAAAATAAGAACAATACTCTGAAATGGAGATTCTCGTGGCTGCAGATGCGTTCCACAAACGAGCACCGTCCAAATGAAGACGCACATTATTTGCTCTACAGAAGGCAGAGATTTTCTTGATTTCTTCAAGGGGAAACAACATTCCATGCAAAGTGTTTTCCAAACTAATCACTTTGGTAGGACACCCATGGATCTCACCATCATCTGGTACATAATTGGGGAGAATGTCGTCCTCAAGAGTTAAGTGGATACCGTTCTTTGGAACCACAGCATGTACCAATGCCTGGGATAAAGTGGGGAGACCTCCTGCTTCATGCACATAAATATGAGACCGACGGTCACAAAGAACGGCATGAGGGGGTTGAAATAAATGCGTACGCAAGCCAATCTGGTTCAGCAAAGTACCGGAAACACAGAAAAGACCGGCTTCTTTCCCGGCAAGCGCCGCCACTTTCGTCTCTAGTTCTATGGTGGTTCCATCTTCGTTATATACAGAATCACCAAGTGTAGTAGTGGCTAATGATGCCACCATAGATGGCGTAGGCGTGGTGAAAGTATCACTCCGGAACTCGTTGTAGCTGGGAGAACCGGAAAAAACAGAAAGATCTAAGGACATGACAGGAAGAAGGGTGGGAAATGCGGAATCAGATCTCTATATTGCTTTCAAATTGTTTGAATTTACGTGATTTTGTAATTGTGGCAAAAAAAAAAAAAAAGAACCGGCAAGATTGGCCTGGACGGAATTTTGGCGGGCCCGCTCCTCCAGATTCCGCGGCTCCGTAAATACCAATGAGGATAAAGTTAACCCGAAGGTTCTGTGCAATTTGACAGGTGGATCTGGATATTTCCGGAATTCAAGAATAAACAAACATAGAGATCGGATTTAGCATTTTTTTTTTGTTAAAAAGACTACTCTGACAGAAAGAATAAATATTTTTTAATTTCCTCTTAATTTCTTTGTATTGCAATCTGGGACACCGGTATCTAGCATTGATGCGGGGTGCCGCACATAAAGTGCACGGCGCGATTCGTACAAAAAAGAAAAAAAAAAAAGACCCGACCGCGGGAAACCACGGTCTTTAAAATTATTTGGTTTAACCACGAGTCATAACCTCCTTTAATTTTTCGATTTTTGGACTTTTCGATTTTCGATTTTTTTTTTTTTGTTGTCGATAGTGGAATGTGAGTTGTGCACGCCAAGAATTAACCAGGTAACCCAACAGAAAGTGGGGAATTAGGGTCGGCGGCTAGCAAGTGACGGAGTTTACAAATGCAAAAAAAAAAAAATAAGAACAAAACCCAACAATTTAACCGAAAATAAATAAATTAAGAATTCCCGCACAATTGACTGCAACTGTTACCGAAACCGCTAGCGGCAGTAAATCCATTGGTTTTTGGGGAACCGCTGGCGTGCGGGAAGCCGCCACGATGTCGCAATCTCACTTGATACCGGCACCACCTACCGCAATAGGAAGGAGTTACGCGGGGACGATAACGCGCCAAGTTCTAACCCACCATGGTGGTTGCCGGGTTCAAATAGCAGGCGGAATCCATGGAAAATTTCAGGTGGTTCTAAACACTTTTCTTTTCCTTTCTTCACTAGTTTTCTTTTTAAGTCGAAACTATATTCTACCTTTACTAACACCATCACAATGTCTCTTCCCTTGGAATACGAAGTCACCTTGCCAAACGGCAAGAAGTTCATCCAGCCTGCTGGTATATTTGTGAATAACGAGTTTGTCAAATCCAAATCGGGAAAAACCATCGACTCAATTAACCCTTCAACTGGCGAGATCAACGGTTCTGTTTATGCTGCCGATGAAGAGGACGTGGACGAGGTTGTCGCCGCTGCTCGTAAGGCGTTCAAGTCTTGGAAAAAGACCCTGGGTGTTGAGAGGGGTGATCTTTTGTTCAAACTTGTTGATATCTTGAAGGAGGAGTTGGAACTTCTCTCCGACATCGAGGCATGGGACTCGGGTAAAACTAGAAAACTCAATGCCTACTATGACGTGGAGGAGGTGATTTCCGTGTTCAAGTACTACGCCGGCTGGGCCGACAAGGTGCACGGACGTGTGATTTCCCAAAACCCCAAAAAATTGGCCTACACTGTCCACGAACCATATGGTGTGTGCGCCCAGATCATTCCATGGAACTACCCCTTGCTTATGGCTACATGGAAATTGGCCCCTGCCTTGGCCGCAGGAAATGTCGTCGTATTGAAGTCTTCCGAGGTCACGCCATTGTCCATCTTGTACTTCGCTACCTTGTTCAAAAAAGCTGGCTTCCCCCCCGGTGTGGTCAACATCATTTCCGGTCTTGGTGCCACTGCCGGTAAGGCGTTGGCTTCCCACTTGGACGTCGATAAGGTTGCATTCACCGGATCTACTGCCACTGGCCGCTTGGTGCAAAAACTTGCTACCAGCAATTTGAAGGCTGTCACCTTGGAGTGTGGTGGTAAGTCTCCACTTATTGTGCGTGCCGATGCTGACCTCGACCAGGCGGTGAAATGGGCTGCGTTTGGTATTTTTGCCAACCAAGGACAGGTGTGTACTTCGACGTCGAGAATCTATGTTCAGGAGTCCGTGTACGAGACATTTTTGACCGCATTTGCCAAGCACGTCACCGAGGCTTACAAGCAGGACGACATGTTTGTTGACGATGCCGTGGTGGGACCTCAGGTCTCGAAGGATCACTACGAAAAAATCTTGAGCTACATCGACATTGGAAAGAAGGAGGGTGCCCGTGTCTTGTTGGGTGGTGAAGCCAACACCAAGGGTGACCTTGCCAAGGGTTACTACGTGCAACCCACTATATTTGCCGATGTGCAACCCCACTTCAGAATCGTCAAGGAGGAGATTTTCGGACCTGTGGTTGCCGTGGGTAAGTTCTCCACCGATGAGGAGGCCGTTGAGTTGGCCAACTCCAGCGAGTACGGTTTGGGTGCGGGTATTTTCACCCAGGACATCACCGTGGCTCACAACTTGGCCGCAGACATTCAATCCGGCCAGATCTGGATCAATTCTTCCAATGACTCTGACGTCCACATTCCATTTGGTGGTGTCAAGATGTCGGGTGTTGGCAGAGAGTTGGGTGAGTACGGCTTGGAGATGTACACCGAAGCCAAGGCCGTGCACGTGAACTTGGGCACGAAATTGTAAGTGCTGGTACTTTAAATACTATTTATTAAACGGTTAATTTTTGTTGACACTGATTGGTTTCAGACATAGTACCACTGATGTGTCAGCTTCCATGATACGAGAATTCTCTTGCCTTCGCTTGCACGGAAACTCCTTCAATGGCTTGACATATTTTCTGGAAGAATCGTAAATCGAAAACTACACCCGTAGTTTGGAAAAATTGGGCTGCATCGATATTTTAATTTTATGGTCTCTTGGAAATGATCTAAATGAATAATACAACACTGGTCCTACATCAACCATAAACCACCGCTTCTCCCAGAAATATTAAATTTTACCCGTTTGATATAAAAAATCACTGAATCATAGTGAAAACACGTTGATAGTAAGCGAAATATCGGCACTCAATTCTTAGGTTCGGACAATAAACTACAGTTGACTTGGATTAGTCTTATCCTTCAAATCCACCTCTCTAAACACAGCCAAATTCGTAAACATTACCATAACCCGGGATATAATATTATATCCAGTGCAAAGTTTAACAATTTACGAAAGCTGAACCGATGCCCTTATATCTCACAGTATAACACCCTCTAGGCCACGAAACCATCTACCGAATACGCCCGACGGACCCGGAGTTCGGTGCGGGGAATTTCCCGAAAACAAAAGAAAAAATAATGCCTTGGTGTCTATTGTGCCACCCATACGAGGAATCAGATCCACAAGGCACTGGCAACACAAGATCCGCACCGCGGGGCGGAGTCCAGAACAATAGGAAAGGCGTTTGGCAAAAAGACGGAAACAATAGGGCCGAAGAAAAAGAAAAAAAAAAAAGAAATTAACAACAACAATGTAACAATGACCCCACCAATGAACACTCGCAAAAAATTGCAGTTCGGATCTGGGAACACCAATTGAAAGAGGGGAACCACAACCCGGTACTTCGCAACACCACCCGCCGGCCGAGGCGCTAAACGAAGAGCCGTTTAAAACAAGAAATTGTGGGAGCCTGTCAAAACCACAGACTCAAAAAAAAAAAGAAAACATAGAAATAAGAGAATTCCAAGTACAAATGAGGAAGAACATGAAGCGAATCGGGGAAACGTGTCATGAACCGATTGGAGATTGCAGGTGCAAAGTATTAGGCGCTCTCACTCAGCCACGGTAATAAACAGACCGGAATCTAAAACATAAGTATCTTAAAAAAAAAAAAAAAAAGAATTCTCACTCAGAAGCAGGCCTTCAAAAACCCGCAAATATTTCGCCTCCCACTTTATGGAATAATGCGCCCCGTTGTGAATATAACCAGCATAACAATGGCCGGAGGGTGTCTTAAAAAGGGCGCCATGGACCAGGACGGAAGTTCCAGGTGACGCGGGATGGGAAAAGACAGAAAAAGCCGTTCAGGCCCCCCGCGGCACCGCACACCCGTACACCGCGAATACGCATATTGGCAGCAGAGCCTCCACTGGACGCAAAAAAGCCCTGGGCCCAGAAACCCCCCCATGGGCAAGAACACCCGATTCGTAGATTCGCCCATTTCTTTTTTTTTTTTTTTCATCCTTAGTAATCAGGCATTGTGGAGGTAGATAAGTATTTCACCCCTCCCTTCTTACTTTTTTTTTTTCTTATTCTAATCCAGGTTTTTCCCTCTTCTCCCGTTTTTTCTTGTTTACAGACCTCGCTTTCATTTTTCCTCCCAGCGCTTAATACCCCAGTTCCGTCCTTGATTCCGCGCACCACCTCCGCTTCGAATCTTTGACCCGCCAAAATCCCATGCAAAACACGCTTTGAAGCGGCGACAATCACCCAACAACAAAAAAAATAATAATAACTCAACAAAAAAATTACAACAATGAATGGCCACACCGAGCGGGACCTATCGTCGCGGGCGTCACGTGAGGCCTTTCTTGCGTACCTCCACGAGTACCTTGTACAGAGTGGGTGCATGCAGACAGCCGAAGCCTTAACCAAGGAAACCAACGTCCGCCCGGCGTCCGATTTGCAGGACACGTTTTTCTATGACTGGTGGTGCCTGTTATTAAACTTGCACAACTTTTCCGGCACGCAAGCACAAGATCCCGGGCCGGAGGCCCCTAATGGCTGGGAAAATGGGCCGCTCGCGTTGGAAACTCCCGACCACTTGGCGCCGTTCAAGGCGTTTATGAACACACAGGCGTTCAAGGTACCTGCAAATGGCGGGACCGAAAATATTGCCCTAAATGGTGCCCAAATCACCACAGCAGCAGCAGTCGTCGCGCCAAGTAAATTATCGCCATCTGTGGCTCGTACTCCGGCCAAAACAAAGGGCAAGTCCCGCAAATCGCTGGCTAATGGTAAGGTCACGAAAAAGGGACTGCCAATTCTTGTTCCTGGCGTAGCGCCCTTGGTGGTACCCCGAAAGACTTCTGCGTCAAGCACACAAACGCCGAACTCGAAAAATGGGGCCGTGGCTCTGAAAAAGGGAAACAGCCAGCAGCCCGATACCCCACTGTGGGACAATAACCCGCTTGTTGGTGAACAGTTTCCGCAGGAGAATGCGACTCAGCGGCAGCTCAAGCAGATGCTGAAGATTGGAGAAACACCTGGACTTGTATCCCCGGCACCAACACAGCCGAAAATGAAGCTGAAGCTGCAACTGAACACAAAGAAACAACGAAAGAACGCACAGGAACAGTCACAGAAAAAATCTGGGGATGATCCACAACCAGAGATGCAGCTGCTAGAACAACAGCAAATACAACAGCATCAACAGCATCCACAGCAGCTACACCATCATCCACAACAGCATCCACAGCATCCACAACATCCACAACACCAACAGTTTCTTCAGCAACAACAAATGTTCCAGCAACAACAGTTTCTTCAACTACAGCAACAGACACAGCAACATGCACATGTACACGGGAACGGGAATCCTGGGGTGGGCGCCGTGCCTACCGGTTTGATAACAGGAAACAACTCAATGGCACCTGCACGCGGAGGACAGCCCATCGTGGACGGGCAAATGATGATGAGTAAACCTGAGCACTTGTCGGACATTATGGGGAACGCTAACGACACCAAATTCTTGGACGACATGATGGGCGGTAATATGTACATGAACGGTGGGCTCGGGTTCCCTACAGATCCCCAAATGGATGGCTTGGGCTTCGATACACTGCGGACAATGGTGCAGGGCGACTATACTGGGAATGGCGAGATGTATGCTCATCTACAGGCACATGCAAAAGAGCCGGGGTTTGACGATAAGGTAGGAGATCATGCGGGCATGATCAACACCGGTGGGGTTTCGGGCGATAACTTTATGAATGAAAATTTTGTCTTTGATGCAAATGTGCAAATGCCTCTTGGTTTACCCGACGAACATGGTGGTGTATCCCACGATGTGAGCCAGGGCAATATCTTCCGAGGTGGCCCAAACTACGGATTTGTAACCGATGGGGGGAACAACGGCGACTTTTTCCTAGAAGCACCATTGACTATGTCGCTTTGAAACCAAGAGCCAACATGCATGGGAAAAGCCATCTGGACCTCCTGATCAACATAATTATCACAGTAATAAGATGCCACTAATAAGATACCGAGGTCCTGTTCCCTTACCAGATCAGACAATTAAGATTGAGCGCGACTCACATACATTATTGAATCACATGAACACAGCCGAATATATATATTTTTTCTTCTTCATTTCTGTGTATTTTTTTATTAATAATATATTTGGATTTGTTGAACGTTCAAATAAACCTTACAGAAAAAAAAGAAACTTGCCAACTTTCTCCCATCACCAGGGGAGAAAAGAAGCGAGCCGCTGTAGTGCACTTTATTTTACCCCAAGATTTGCGAGAGTTTTGCGCGATCTGTGCATGCTTCTTAAATCAAGAGACGTAAACAAAACCAAAAAAAGAGAAAAGTGTAGAAGTTCACATCTATAAAGTGGAGAAACAAAACACAAAGATAAAAGCCTAGGTTTTATGAAAAACACCAATATCCAATATTTCGATTATTAGCCCGGAATCATTCAATCGAACACGTTTTCTCTCGGTTTTTAAATTTCACACGCAACCGAGGCACGAACAATATAAAAACAAACCACAGACCCAGATCGTGGTAACAAAAGCACCAGAAATTCAAATAAATAAAAGAAATTCCCACAATTTTGAACCTTTAATTCATAACCTGCCTCATTACTTCCAAGCACGTGGCTTTCTTTTTCCATTGCACAAGCTTTCTTTCAACCAATAGCCCAAAGTCCATAATTTTCTGTCGTTTTGCTGTGATTTCATACAGCTTCAAATGGAACCTTCACTTCAAAAGAAACAAAAAGATATAATTTGCCATGAATTATGAGCATAAGAGTTTAATCTCAAACTATGTGTCTGCAGAGGCTGATTGGGGAATCGAGGAAACGTCTCATCAACATAAAAGATTCGATTCCGTTAGCACAAGTGACTTTTCCCAGCAGCCGAAAATAAGAGAATATGGGACACAAAAGCCTCTACCTTATAATCGCAGCAGCTCGTTTGGTGTGGGATCAGATACGTATACAACAGGAATTACTGGATCTGAAGATTTTAGTAAGGGCGGAAAAAGTGAACATGGCCGTGAGTATGCCCCGGAAAAAGTATTCTCATTGGACATAATTCCATCCACGGAGAATTTCCGTAAATTTATTGCAAAATACCTTTCTCTAGAGCCGCCTAGGGCGCTGGTTGTGGAGAAATTCAAATATAACCTAGTGCTTTCAAATCTCTTGGATGAATCGCTCGTGCTTTCGAAAAACGATCAGGCACTCAAGAATTTACTCAAAATGAGACAATCGGAGGATCGCTACCTTGCGGGATTCTTAAAAAGAAAACTCAATGACGACGGAATCGTGTTGAAAGTCGTCAATAAGAAGTACTTATTGCTTCTACCGACAGCACTACAAAACCCTTTGGTGCACATCCAAACAATCAATTTGATTATTTTCTTATTGAAGAAAAGGCGAAATCTGCAATCGAGATTAAAATACTCATCTCAGATTAAGCTATTTAAAATCCTATTGATCATTTCCACGAGGATTCTCAAGTCTAAGCGGGCTCAGGCTACCATAGAATCTTCACGCAGTCTACGAAGCCTTGACGACTTCATGATTTCCAATTGCAACATCAATAAAGTCATCATTGGACATATGATCACCTTAAAAGAATTTGATTTATTCACATTTTTAAACAAGAACCCTGCCCATGATTCCTCGAGTTTATACTCAAAAACATTGAAGAAACACTTGGATACCCTTCTTCATTGTCTCATTCTCAATATGAAATACTCCATAAGAGAACTTCTTCCGTTTTCCAATGGCGATTTACTCGAGAAATATTGCCAGATAAACAATGTTAAAGTGAGTGCAATCTACGAGACATCAGAAACAACCCCAGATGATGCACTTTCCCTAGAATTGCTCACATCCAAATTGACACTTTTCAATAACCATCGGAGGTTTTTTGTTTGCCAGTTGTTGACCATCCACGACTATCAACTCCGAAATTTTTTCATATTGACTCTCTGTGACCATCTAAACATTGATTTGGCGTCGTACCTCAGTTTTCATACCTCTTCATTCAAAGTCACGAAGCTAAATGAACTTTTTACCACTCACACGGCCACGGTTGACCAACTCTTTGGGTTAAATGAAAAGTTCAAGGTTCTTCACACGTCTTCTCCATCCGCTGACTATGCTAATGATGACATTTTATCTGCACAAAAAGTTAATGTGAATGGAAAATCTATGGATGAAGTTTTCAAGGCAGACTCCGAGTTGGATCTCAGCAATTTAATCGACAAGTTACTGGGTATTGTGACCAGCCTCAAGTACTTTAAGAAATACAGCGAATCAATTGCTAACCTTGATAATGCCGAAGAACACGAGGAAAGAATTTCTATATTTGGTCTGTTCCAAAGCGAGCTTTCAACTTGCTTGGAAATGTTTGCTGCTTGTATGGGCGAGTATAAGTCTGACTTCCTGACAAAATTTCACTTTTCCACTTCCAACCCATCTTCTTGCTCAAACTCTCAGCGCAATTCACAAAGGAGCGAGAACCCATTCAATCTCAAAGCATTCCATAACCTGAATACTAAGGAAAAGAACAAGTATCCAGTGATTCTGCCCCACGACTCACAAACATCTTTGGAAAGGCACGACAAGAAGTCGAAGAGAATGTCTACTGGTTTACAACTAGGTCTTTTGACAGTATTGGAGGATCCTCGCCAGGCCACAATCGACCTGAGGGGTTTGCCCATGAATACAAGTACACACCATGCATCACATGGGAGTTATAATCAGGCTGCACTCGAAGCGTTGACGAAAAAAATGAACAATCTGGGAAACCGGTTCTCAATGGCATCCGCTACTTCAAACGTTTCCGGGTTCTCGGACCTTATCGCTTCTACTCAAATCACCACAGATGAAGATGACGGGGAAAACCCTAAAACCGAATTCATGCCTGAAGGTTCTACTCAAGGAATGTCGAAGGCAGACCTCGAAAAGAAGCTAGAGGAGAGTTTCATGAGAATTTATAACTTGGAAAGTGAGAACCATGAACTAAAAAGTAAGTCACCGGCATCTGAGACTACGGAGGAACCGATATGTCACGATGCACCCGAACCTCTTTTCAGCGCAGCTAAAGACAGAAGTTTCTTGCGGAGCTTAGAAAAGAGTCTTAGTGCTAAGTCACCCGCAAGTGACATTGCATAATGGTATACACTTTTGTAAAGAAAAAAGATACTTTATATATACACATACATCTGGTCTTGTAAGAAATTCTTAACTGAGCTTTAATGTTCCCGGCACAATTCATTATTCGGCGTGATTGTGCCAGAAAACTCTGGCTCACCTTCGTGATACATCTCCTCAAGGGAATTGGTCATGGGTACACCTTGTGGGGTTTCCCTGCCAGTGCTGTTAGTATCGGGTGTCTCATCACCACCACCCAAAAGTAAAAAGGCAACATCTTTCTTTTTATTAACCGGATCATCTTTCTTCATGCCAAAGGTTGCTTTGCCCTCCATGACAACCTGTTGCACCTGTTCCTTTTGTTTAGCACGGTCCCGCATTCTTTCTTCAATTGTTCCCTTGGTTAAGAGTCTGTAGACTGTGACTTGTCTTGTTTGTCCCAATCTGTGAGCTCTGTCCATGGCCTGCGAATCAATAGTAGGGTTCCAATCGGAATCATAAAAGATCACAGTGTCCGCAGCAGTCAAATTAATGCCTAAACCTCCAGCTCTTGTGGATAACAAAAAGACGAAAATCTCTGGCTTAGTTTGCCAATCATGGACCAAATCTCTTCTATCCTCTAATTTCGAGGAACCATCCAATCTGATATAATTATGCTGCTTAAAGGTCAAAAACTCTTCCATCAAATCCATCATTTTTGTCATTTGGAAATAAACCAAAACTCTATGGTCATTTTCTTTGAGTTCATCTAGAAGCTTATCCAACCTAGCCAACTTGCCAGAATCTGTTATAAATCTGTTCATGGAAGGCATTCTGATATTGGAGTAATCCATCAACTTATTGATCGGCGCTGGAAGCATATCACTTTTTGGGTATTCAGGAACAGACACTTTATTCTGCATCAAACGAAGTTCCGTGTCCAAAGTAAGAGGAACAAGACTGGATTTAATTTCAGGATCGAACAACACAGAATTCAAATTCTGCCCAAATGAGTAGTTGCTGCAATTAACTTCAATGGGAGCAGCCACAGCAACTGGTTTGGCGGCAGGTTGTTGGACATTCAAGTACATTTCTTCATAAACCTTTTGTGGAATCGAATGAAGCTCTTTCAAATGCGTCGAGTTATTCACGAAACAATAGTCATTCTCAAGTTCTGCGATCAAGAGTTTGCTGTTTTCAGGAACATATGCATCATCTTCTCCATAAACATATTTGAAACGGTTTAAACGCCCATAGTTTACATCGGAATATTCCCTCTTTTCAATTGCTCTTTGAATGACATTTCGAGTGGAGATCTTCTTCAATTCAGCCGGGGAGGTGTTTGTGAATTTCAACCAGCTAAAGTTGTCAAGCTTATCCTCAATGACATTTTCCGGGTTGTAAATACTGAACATTTCAAGAAGTTTATTCCTAGTTCCAATGGTATTTTCCATATCAGGAACAAGCAAATCGTTGTAAACCTGCCGAGGAAGACCAAAACTGATTGAATTTTTCAACGTATAAGCCATCTCGAGCTCAGTTTCTCTTAAGAAAGACCCCGTTTCGGCAAATTTACCAAAGGCGAAACTGGAATGAACATCCGCTCTCTCAAAAAGATCGGGGTGATTACAAACTTTTCTGAACTGCATGACCAAGTTCATCAAAGATTGACTGTTTTCATCGTTTCCAGTGTTAGAGAGCAAGTCCACAAGCGAAATTTGCGACTTCAACATTTGGTAGTACTTTTTCTGTCTGTTTGTCAAGTCACAGTATATGTCAATCTCTAGTTTATCACCTAACTCACTTTGCACGTTTTTCTTCACACGTCTCAACATGAATGGCTTCAAAATAACGTGTAACCGCTTGAGCTGCTCTTCATTAAGTTGCGTATTAGACTGCGCATGACTCTCGATATCTTTGGAGAACCAATCACTAAATTCATCGTGAGAGTCAAACAAGGAAGGCATAATAAAGTGCAATAGTGCCCACAATTCTTGCATGGAGTTTTGGATTGGCGTTCCTGTCAACAACAACCGGTTACGACAAGAGAAACTAAGCAAGGATTTCCATCTAGAGGACAGTGAGGACTTGATAGCCTGAGCTTCATCGAGGATCATATATTGCCACTTCATCTTCTGGAAGTATGGAGCATCTGCCACGACCAATTGGTAAGAGGTCACCAAAACATGAAAAGGGGCATCTTTTCCATACCTGAGACTTTTGCGATCCCAAAACTTTCTCAAGATCTTACGATCCTTTGTGTTTCCCCAGTACGGAAGCACTTTGAATCCAGGAACAAACTTGGATATTTCTTGCTGCCAGTTATGCAATGTGGAAGCTGGTGTCACCACAAGGAAAGGGCCCCAAATATTGTGGGCTTCAGCCAAATAGGATAAAACAGATATACTTTGGACGGTTTTACCCAATCCCATCTCATCGGCCAAAATACCATTGATACCTTGTTCATACAAATTTGCCAACCAGTTAAGACCCTTAATTTGATATTCCTTCAAAGTACACTTCAACATCTTTGGTTGCTCGACGCTCAAGTCTCCAACTAAAGTAGGGTTTTGGAAGTTCATTTCTTCCCCATTTGTGTCGGGATTTCTGAAGGAGTCATCGAAAGTTTCCGCACGCGATTTTGCACTGTTCAAAGCATTCTGTGCATTAGCAGCGGCAGCCTTATGTAACTCCTCTTCGTTTTCACTATCAAAGTCGAGCGAGTTGAAGTCTGTTTGCTTTCCTTCAACGCCGTGGTACTTGTCCAAATGGTTTTCTGTGGTGTTTTTGAATCGAGGATCAGCATCCGAGCCCTCAAACTCATCGGTCTTGATTTTCTTGCCGATAAAATGAGAATACAATTCCGTTTGAGTGATCAAGAAATTCAATTTTCTGGATTGTCTTCTAGATTCACGGTCTTCTTCCTCCTTCTTGGCCTTGTCAATCAAATCCTTCTCGTGCTTTTTGCGGGCATCACGCTCCACACGCTCGTTGCGCTTCCAGAAATTGAACATCTCTCTCATTGCTCTACGGGCCTTGGAGGTCAAATCTTTCTGGTTCTTGTTGCTCTTCATTTGCCAACGCTTAGCTTCACGGGACGCGAGAACGGCTGTTTTCTTCATGTTGATCAATCTAGATTGATTCGACTGTTGCATCAAGCGAGATACCTTGGGCCCATCCTTTCTGGATAAGTCTCTCCAGATGGCAATAAAGGTGTTGTCATACTGCCTCATGACAGACTTGACCTCTTTGGGCTTTGAAGGCGACATCTTTGAATCTTTTGTGCTGGACGCGGAAGGGCTTGCAGTCTCCGTAGACAGTGATGCACCCTTTGTATTGTAGTCTTTTAACGAGAGTCTGATGCGGAGTCTACCTGGCTCCTTGTCATTGGCCTTTTCGACTGGCGTTTCATTGGCTTCTTCAGAACCCGTTTTCCTCCTCTTAGAGTCCTTGAGTTCGCCAGCGTTAGCACGTTTCAGAGTGCGCAGATTCTTTTTTGCTGGCTTCAGATCACTTGCAGCCAGGGCAGGTTTACTCTGTGGAGGTGGTCGCAAGTCTGCTGTCAAGCGCTCGGCAGCAAAGTTTTCTAGCATCTTTGTTCGAGCATCAATAGCTGCTCCATCAACGGGTGTGCGGGTTGAGCCAATATCAAGAGACACGTTTTCGGGTGCGTCTGAGCCTTCTAGAAGAAGTTCCTCTGTCGTCACACGGTCAACATAATTGGCTGCAATTTGTTCAGAGCCAGCAAGACGCGACTGCAAAATTTCGGACTCTGACCGCATCACATTCATGTTCAGAGCTGCCGCAAGCAACAGATCAAGCTTCACCATGGCACTGACCTTTTCTTCGAAATTTCTGAGGTACGGCACGTCGGTTTTTGGTTGATCTGGGGCTTGATTTTGATGTTCATGCGAAGACACCAAATCACTATTGAAATTGCCGTTTGTATTGTTGGCTACATCGCTGTTGGCGCGGACATGAAGTGGCATTGACCCACCTGTCTGGCTTTGTGCAGCGGCAGTTTCAGCAGCATTTTCATGCCCGGAACCGTTGGATCCATTGATTGAATGTGCCAGGCCGTTACCGTTCCGCTGGTCCGGATTCCCGTTGGCGGTTGTGGGTGCCAGGGGACTGGGCTCCGAAAGCAAAGATTGGAGATTCATGGATTAGAGACGGTGTCAGTATGCGGGGCGGATTTTGTTAGGCTTTGCTGGTGCTAAGAGGTGGGGCGTGTATTGTTTCACGAGCGGGTTTACTCTGGGGTGTGGTTTTTTTTTTTTTTGCTGAGCCGAGTGGATTTTTTTTTCTGACCCCCTTCACTCTCCTTTCCTTCCCAGACCGTGCCAGCCAATTCGCTTTTTGTCGAGCGAGCGAGCGAGCGCTCTCGGTCCAGTGCGCTTTCACTGGACACGAAGGGCAATTTGTTTAAAGAATGGCGACGCGGTGCGCAAAAAAAATAGAAGAGCGGGGATTTTTTTTTTTGCAGCATGCGGGGATGCACTATTTATATCTACTTTTAAGGAAAAGTGGGGAATGCACGGACTACAGTTGGGTACGATAAAGAAAATTTGTTGGGCTTTTGGATATTTGCTTTGTGCTTTCAAGTTTGTGACCCGCCCGCACGAATGTCGCAGATCGCTGAATACCCGTCTTGGGTATGGCGGTGCGCGTTAATTCGTGCAATTGGCAACCGCCAAACCGGCAGGAGAGTACGAGATGGTGCACGTGATCGGCATAGGCTATTGCTTGATAGAACTTATCAAGTTAACATTTACAGCCACGGAATTCATCTTTGGGTAGAAAAATACTTTTAGTAGCTCTAAATATTTCATTATTATCTGTGGGGATGGTAAGTTCATTCGTGGCCGGTAAAACTTTTGTAAAACTACACTTGGTGCTCTTCATCCACCCTCCCGCCAGGGCCAATATTCCTTCCGTATTAATGACATTCCTTTAAAATGATGGTAATTATAATTCCGAAACATGTTTGTGAAAAGAAATTTCCCAATAAACTAATTTCCTCAGAATATATTCAAAACACAGCAATTCCTCTATCTTCTTACCACGCCACCTCATGGCGTGATTCCGCATCACGTGCCAGAACCCTCCGTCGCTCGCTCTCTGCCCGTGACCGCCTCGAAAGTCGTGGAATACTTAGCTTTCTGTGTACTCTAAAGTTTCAATACTAAAACAGAAAAAAATGGAACATCCCGCTTTTACTCTTGCTGGTTTGTGCGCTGTGGGTGGCACGATGGGTTACATCCGTAAAGGATCTGTGCCTTCGTTGGTGGCTGGAACTGCATTTACCATTCTTTATGGATACTCCGGTTACTTGTTGAAAAACAACGCTGATTGGGGATTGGAATTGGCCCTTGGTTGTTCCGTCACGTTGTTTGCTGCTGGTCTTGGTAGATCTATACCTACCAAATTTGCGAAGCCAATCCCATTAGTGTTGTTGGGTTTGGGAGGTGTGTCTTCTGCTTACTACGTGAGAAAGTACAACGAGTTCTACAACATCTTTTAATTATGTTAATGATATTTCACGATCAAAGCTATATACGTATGATGAATAAGACCCATTGAAAAGAAATTCTGGAAACTGATCTCATATTATTGGGAAAAGGTTACCACGTACTACGTAGTGAAGTAGCTAGTGAAGAGAAGATAAAATAGAGCTGGAGATCTCATAAAAAACAATCCAGAAGAAATCCAAAACTCAAATTGGAAATTTAAGATGGCATTGAACTTGGGGATGGAGGTAAAATGGGAAGTTAATAGGAAGCTTATTTATCTTTCATTCTTGGAAAATCACATTCCACATAATTAAGCTGGACGTAATATATTGGAACATCATATATTCCCAGCGTCAGTTCAAAACCAAGAGCAGATAATTTCACTAGAAAAGCAATTAGAAATATTGGACATGCACTTAACATGGTGCCTTCAACCTGACAATGTTCCAAATTACAGCTGCACCAGAAATGATCAAGAGCTTCGGTAGATAATTTTGGTGAGCAGGTATAATTCAATCCCGAGGCTTCAGTTTATTTCCTCTAAATTAACCAAGCCAGCTTTACAACCTACTTTAATCTTAATTTCTACAGCTATATTCAATTTATTCTTTTAAAAACCTTTATTCTTTTTTCCCATATAATAAACTATAAAAACCTGGACATTCATCATTCATGAGCAGTCCACCCGTGGACGAACTAAATCTATTTTGAACCAAAATTAGTTGAGTTCAATAACAGAGATCTTTCTCTCTCTGCCAACAGTGCTGTCGGAGACAGGAGAAAGAGGAGCATCAACTGCTGGGAATGGTGGGGAGGTTGGAGACACATTTGGAATCACAAATGGCTCGGAGATGTCAGTGGACAATTGCAAGAAAGAAGGCATTATATATATATGTGTTTTGTGTTTCGGGTTGTGTGTAGCAAAAATTCGAAAAAGCGATTATTGATGATTTAAAAGTAAATTTATCCTGAAAAAATGGGGATGGCCCCGTATTTATATCTTTTTCACTGGACTTGTACTTCCGAGAATTTCGGGGGTGGGGAAGTCCGCGAACTCCGAAACTCCGAACTGCCGAGCGCCACATCCTGACGTCAGCTCGGGTAATGACTGTGAGTCTTCGCGCGCTTATCATTCTTCTGCGATTGGAGAATTCATCTTGATAATCGGCCCGAATTTGCGCATCATGTAACATGGAGTCAAAAAACAAAGAGGGCAGTGTTTTTTCGAAGGGCTTCCAAAGCAACCATTTAGAACGCAGGTTATTATTATTAATATTTACCCGTGAAGAACAAATAAAGTAGGAGAGGAAAATGAGGACCAATTTCACGAGTAACACGTGGGTCTTTTCAGGTTCAACAGTTACTGAAAACAAATAAAAAATAAGTATTCCCAATTATTTGTATTTTAATTATGAATCCACATTAGAAATTCTATATTACTTCAAAATTCAATATTGAACATTCCGAACTTTCATGAAGCTTTTCCGCCGACATAAAAGAAAAAAAAGGCGTTGGAATGTGCATAACTGGATGTGGGGATGCACGGGGGACTGCGTGACCAAGATCCAGGCTTGTCGAAATTCCGGGAAAAAATAGATAAGAGATTCATATTTTCAGGTCTCCTGGTACACTTAGACAGCCCTTTAGAAGTCAGTTATTAGGGACCTTAGAAATATATGTTAATTACAAAATAAGGAGAAAAAAAATATGTTTCTTCAGCCCGAAAAAAAAAAAAAAAAAAACCACACTTGAAATTGACTCATCGGCCACCTCGGCTTCGGACATTTAAGTGCGGCTTCGGACATGCGTGCCCGGTTTCCCAGGAGGTAGCCGCGGATAAACGGAAATTAGCCACAGTGCCACCGGGTAATCGGAATTTTTTACTTATTCATTTAAAGGTTGCGTTTTATAACTACCAGTTATACCTGATAAATACTAAATGTTTAAAAAGGCAATACCACTCAAATTAGCTTCCAGAAAATGCAGAGAGCATAGCATTGTATGATCAACAAAAAATATTGTCGTGGGTTATCTATCAAACAATTTTTTTCGGCTGCCCACGTGAGAAAATTTGCTTAGCTCATCCGGGCTTCGGATAATAAATGATGAGGCTTACACATTTTTCCGATTTTATTACCCGGTGGGCTTTTCGGGGAATGTGACGCAACGTGTTATTTTTGAATTTTCGTTTAAGAATTATGAATATAATTGCTTAAAAGAATACGGAGAAAACACAGGGAAAATCTTAAGCCATCAATCAATAAAAACAATAACTTAAACTTGTTCTTTTCTGACAATCAGTCAATGCACTTTTGGAATTAGGAATGGGTATCGGTGAGTAGATTTCGGCCAAGTTTAGGGAACAGAACTAATAGTACTAATATTTGGCTTTAGAAATTTGTCTTTAGAAAGACAAAAATTAAGTAGATAATAACGTTGCTCAACAATTATTTCAAGATTTATTCTACACTAAACCATAACATCTTTAAGCGGATGACTTGCTTTTGAATCCGGGTGCATCAAATACCGTGAAATTGGAATACGGATCACTTGTTCCGACTCAATATCTTTGAAGTAATCAGATAATTTTGTTACCATGCCGAACGTTTTGATGCATTTAGGCTTCATATTAGGCTTCATAAAAAACTGGATACCGAAACCACATTGCTTTCCTTAAAAGACGAAAGACAATATTCAATCAGATTTTTCCTCATTACTCTTTAAATTATCGAAGTTGCCGTGATGAAAAACTTGTCAGTCATTTCGACAAGATTTTATGGAGAGAATAGAAACATCTACTGGGAATTTACGACATAGCTCTAATTTGGGAACTCATTTTCACTCTTAGCAATCAATTGCCCCACTTTATTTCATGGTCACACCGTTTCGCAGATTAATATAAAGGGCCGAGTTTAAACTCAAAATTTAATGGGGCCGTGTTGCGTTGAAGAGTTTTCGCTAGTAAATCTTTCTAATGTCTATTGGGGAGATGTTCCATCTGAGTGCGTCTTTTTATTCGCGTTATGCAATACCACGCACTAACCGAAAAATTCGATAAACGAATAAACCACGATATGCAATTAGATGCCCCTTATCAAATATTATGATATCGGAATAAACCACTACATCTATAAGCGAAAAAAACGACTACAAGCAAAAGCAAAACGAACAGTGTAATATTAAAGAAATCAACCAGACGTTCAAAATTAAGCGGCGGCCTCAGTAGCGGCCTCAACAGGAGCAGCCTCAACAGGAGCCTCCTTGGCTCTGTAGACGGTGACAGTTGGGGCTGGGACAGACTCGTCCTCCTCCTTGTACTCGGCGATCTTAACAGCATCAGGCAAGGACTTAGGACCGAACTTGTTCTTGGATGGGTCTCTCATGATCTTGACTCTGATACCCAAAACACCCTGTCTCATCAAGACGTGTCTGATGGCAGAGTCGATGAAGTCCTTGGTTGGTTGACCGGAGTGGATCATGAAACCGTCGGCGTACTTCTGGGACTTGGCTCTGGCGGCTCTCAACTTACCGGAGATGACAACCTCAACACCCTTGGCACCAGCGGCCATGGTGAATCTCAAGACACCGTAAGCGGCTCTTCTGATTGGCAAACCAGACAACAACTTAGCCTTCAAGGCCTCGGCTTGGACAGCAGCAGACAAAGCTCTCTCCTCAACTCTCTCGGCATAGATGACAATACCCTCTGGGGAAAGCTTGAATCTCTTGACAATCAAAGAGGTCAACTCGTGGATCTTTCTACCTTGCTCACCCAAAACACCCTGGGTGTTAGAGGCCTTGACGATAACCTCCAACTTGGTTGGGGTCTTTCTAACCTCAACACCGGCGTATCCGTGCTCAGCCAACTCTCTGGAGAAGAACTCGTTCAACTCGGCGTAGAAGACACCATCGGCGACTAACTTTCTCTTCTTTGAAAGGATTTGTTGGGCAGACATTATTGTTATGGGGGATAAGGAAAAAAGAGAAAGTCGTGAAAAATTTTCGCAATCTTTTTTTTTTTATTGCACTGGGTGCGAAGTTTTTTTTCGCCTCGCGCACACGACCCGTATTTTTTTTTTCGCAAAACTGCTACCGGGTTGGAGCAATGTGCAGGAGCATAACTACGGTCACGTGAGTGGGCACACCTTACTTTTGGGGAAGTTGTTGCCGGCAGTGATTGCAGCCACACTAGTGCTTGGGCTAGGTTGTGGATTGGTGGGAGGAGTTAGAAATGTTGCATAGTATTTGAATCATATATTTTAGTTATGTTAAGAGATTTTAAGGAAGGCCTTTATTCTTTCAAAAAATTTATATTATACATTTGATGCAGGAATTCTTGTGGGATTCGGGATTTTATGAGTTTATTCAACCAATGGTGGAAAAATGTGTAAGCCATGAACTGATTTTTTTCACATTTTTTCAAGGAGATTTCGTAACGTTAGCTTATTTTTCCAGTTTATTTTTCTAGTTTATCTACTTTAAAACACAATTTAGTCTTAAAAGACTTCGGTAATTCAGCCGTACTTGGCCTCTTGTGACCAACCGAAGAAACTCAGGCCATTTTATAAACGGCAAATGCTTTATAAGAAAAATATATCTGATTCAAAATGCACACCTTGAACAACTTTTTCTATCATGTAAGTAAGCAACATTTAGGGGTTGAATAAAGGCAAAACTCCGGCGATGAAGGTATTAAACATTTTTGATAATCAATATCCAACAGTCAAAAGTATTCCCTCAACGGGATTGAATAAACTTTCCGTACTTGAAATCAAGTGTGCAACACTTTATAGTTTGTCCTACTTTCGAAATAGTGTTTTTTGTCTAGCAGTATCTTTGTCAATAGTTCTAGCTAAATTAAAGGAATACTTTCTGTCATAAAAAAATGAAGTTTTGACCGAAACCCAGCTTCAAACTCTCCCATCCTTCCAGAGATACCGAAAAGAAGCATAGTCTCCATTCAGTAAATAATCACCATTTACTTCGCCATAATAAATCTCTGTATGTCTTGCATTACTATATCATTCTATGTAAACCACCAGGGGCACACCCTGGCAGCATCACCGGGACAAAGTGTCTAAAACTTGTCACCGACCCATTGTCTGGCGGACTTGAACAAGGCGATCCAAGGACCGTAACCCTCCCACTCAGCAGACTTCTCCTTAGGGTACCAAGAGTTAGACTCCAATCTGGTGACTCTCTCTGGGTGAGGCATCATGGCCAAAACTCTACCATTGGCGTTGGCGATACCGGCAACACCCTCAGGCGAACCGTTAGGATTGAAAGGATAGGTCTTGGCGGGCTGGCCGTAGTTGTCAACGTATCTGATGACGGCCTGTTTTTCGGAGTTGAAGAACGCGTTCTTGACGGCGTCGTCCTTGAAGCTGGCTCTACCTTCACCGTGGGCCACGGCAATTGGCAACTTTGAGCCCTTCATATTTTGCAAGAAGATGGACTTGTTGTCGTCGGAGTTCTCAACCTCAACCATGACGTATCTAGCCTCGTACTGCTCACTCAAGTTTCTTTCGAACGTAGGCCAGTTCTCGGTACCGGGGATCAACTCGGCGATTCTGCTGAAGAATTGACATCCGTTACAGGCACCAAAGGCGAAAGTGTCGTCTCTGTCCTGGAAGAATTTCTTGAACTCGTTACGGGCAATGTCGTTGAACAACACCGACTTGGCCCAACCAGCACCAGCACCCAAAACATCACCGTACGAGAAACCACCACAGGCAGCAACACCAGTGAAGTCATCCAAGGTGACTCTGCCGGTCAAAATGTCCGACATGTGGACATCGTAGACATCGAAACCGGCTTGTCTGAAAGACCAGGCCATTTCCTGCTGGGAGTTGACACCCTGTTCTCTCAAGATAGCGACCTTAGGCTTTCTGTCCTGCAGTTGAGGAACAGAGATCTGCTTAGGGTCAAAGGTCAACTGGTAAGAGAGACCAGGATCGGCATCGTCCAGAATGGCAGCGTACTCCTGAGCACTGGTTTCAGGGTTGTCTCTCATTTTCTGAATGTGGTAGGAGGTGTTACTCCACAACTCCTGCAAGTTTGCTCTTGAGTTCAGGTACACCTGCTCGTCGTTAACCTTGATGGCCAAGGTTTGGGCCTTGGTTGGCTTACCAATGACGGAAACGTACTTCTCGTCCACGTGGTTGTTGGCCAAAATTTGGACAAATTTCTCGAGGTCGGCCGATCTGATCTGGAAAACGGCACCAAGCTCTTCGTTGAACAACTCAGTCAAAGCATCCTCAGACGAAGTCAAATTGATCTCAGCACCGCATCTGGCAGCAAACAACATCTCACTGACGGTGGTGAACAAACCACCCTCGGATCTGTCGTGGTAGGCCAAAACGTCCAAGTTCTTGTGCAAGGCAATCAACGCAAGCAAGAAGTTCTTGAAAAGCTCGTGAGAGTGCACGGTAGGGGCAGCATCGCCCACTTGCTGGTAAACCTGGGCCAAAGCAGAGCCACCCAACGCCTTCTTGACGCCGGCAGCCAAGTCCACAAGAACCAAAACGGTATCCTCGTCAAGGGCGCGCAATTCAGGGGTCCAGGTGTTAGAGGTGTTGGCAACAGGAGCAAAAGCAGTGATACACAACGACAATGGCGCAGTGACTTCCTTGTCACCCCACTTCATCTTCAAGGACATGGAGTCCTTACCCACAGGGATCGACACGCCCAAGTCTGGACACAAATCGAGACCAATGGCCTGGACAGCCTCGTATAACTTGGCACCCTCACCATCGTGAGATGCAGCCGACATCCAGTTGGCAGACAATTTGACCGTGTCAAGAGCAGGAATATCCGCAGCAAACACATTGAGCAAGGACTCGGCCACACACATCTTGGCGGAGGCGGCAGCGGAAATCAAGGCCAAGGTAGGCTTTTCACCCATGGCCATGGCCTCACCCGTAGCCAAAATCGAGTCACCCAATGCGGTATTGGTGACACCAACGTCAGCCACTGGCACTTGCCAACGGCCCACCATTTGGTCACGGTCCACCAAACCAGTAACAAATCTGTCACCAATGGTGATCAAGAAGTTCTTGGAACCAACGGAAGGAAGCTGTAAAACACGCTCGACGGCTTCGGAAACATCCAAGCCAGCAGTGGCAAATGGTTGCAATTGCAAGTTCTGCGTGGTGGCAGTCTTGGACATCTTGGGAGGCTTACCGAACAACACTGACATGTCCAAGTCGATTGGGGTGGTGTTCAACAAGGAATCAGACAACACCAAACGTTTTTTCTCAGTGGCATGACCCACCACGGCAAATGGCGCACGCTCTCTCTCACAAATGGCCTTGAACATCTCCAAGTTCTCAGGTGCAACACCCAAAACGTATCTTTCTTGCGACTCATTACACCAAATCTCCATAGGAGACATACCTGGCTCCAACGAGAGAATCAGACGCAAGTCGAATTGAGCTCCCAAGTCGTTATCGTGAACCAACTCAGGCAAAGCGTTGGACAATCCACCGGCACCCACATCGTGGATGGACTGGATAGGGTTACCTTCCTTACCAAGAGATACACAAGCGTCAATGACTTGTTGAGCACGTCTCTGGATCTCGGGGTTTCCTCTTTGAACCGAGGCAAAGTCCAACTCGGCAGAGCCTTCACCAGAGGACACCGAGGAGGCTGCACCTCCACCCAAACCAATCAACATACACTGGCCTCCAAGCACAATAAGAGGGGCACCAGGGGTGATTTTGGTGTCCTTCAATGCCAAGCCAGGACGAATGGCACCCATTCCTCCGGCCAACATGATGGGTTTGTGGAATCCACGCACCTCGTTGGCGCCCTTGGCGTTGGTGACCTCGGTGGTTAATGTCCGGAAGTATCCGTTGATGGCAGGACGACCAAACTCGTTGTTGAATGCGGCAGAGCCAATTGGAGCCTCAAGCATAATGTCAAGTGGGGAAGCAATATGGTCAGGCTTGCCCACGTCACGTTCCCATGGTTGGGGTAAAGTGGGGATGTTCAAGTCCGACACGGAAAAGCCCGAAAGTCCTGCCTTGGACTTGGATCCACGGCCCACGGCACCTTCATCTCTGATTTCACCTCCAGATCCGGTGGCGGCACCAGGAAATGGAGAGACTGCGGTAGGGTGGTTGTGGGTCTCGACCTTGACCAAGGTAAACACGTTTTCCTTGATGGAGGTCCACTCGTGGGTCTTGAAGTCGGGGGTAAATAAGTAACCCACAGGGCCCTCAAACACAGCAGCGTTATCGGAGTATGCCGACACGGTGTATTGGGGGTTTTTCGCATGGGTGTTGCGGATCATCTTGAACAAAGACAAATCCTTCTTCACGCCATCAATAGTCCAGTCAGCATTGAAGATCTTGTGTCTACAATGTTCAGAGTTGACTTGGGCAAACATAAACAACTCCACATCGGTGGGTTTGCGGCCAATCACCGTGTTGAATGCGTGAATCAAGTAGTCAATCTCACCTTGGTCCAAAGCTAATCCAAGATCCTTATTGGCCTGAACCAACTTGTCTCCAGAGATGTCCACTTCCACCAAAGGCTTGGGTGCATGATGAGCAAACAAATCCGCATAAACTGGAGCGTTCTCGTTCACAAAGACCGTTTGGGTCATTCTGTCGAAAACAGTGCTCAAAAGGGCACCGGCATTAGCGCCCAATTTCGCTTTCAAATCCACGCCCGGCTTGGCTGTGATCAACAAGGTCAATCCACGCTCAATACGCTCTACAAACTCGCCCAAACCACAAATGTTGGCGATATCAGTGGCCTTAGAAGACCATGGCGAAATCGTGCCAGATCTAGGCAAAATTCTCACCAAAACCGCGTTGGAGTCGGTCAAACCAGAAAACGCAGAAGCATCGGCCTTTTCACCGGAAATAGCTGATAACTCCTGGAGAGTTTGGTTGGCACTGATAGAGGTATCCACGGGCAGATCATAGGTAAGCAAAATCTCCAACAACTTTTGTTGCGACGCCGAAAGCTCCTTCTTCAAGGACACGTAGTGTGTGTATGAAGAGGCAACATGGGCAATGTTACCGGCACTGTCCAACTTCTTCTCCAAGTCCTGGGTCAAAAAGTTGACTCTAAATGGAGACAAGGCAGCAGGCCCAGGCAAAATGAGGAAATGGCTCATCTCAGGTGGGTTGGGGAAATGGGCAGATCAACAGGAAAAAAAAAAGTAGTGACGAAAACAAAGGAACGGAGTTCTGTCTTTATTTCCGAAAGCTTTTTTTTTATAAAGCTGGCGTGTGTAAGTGTGTTCCGTTTGGAAAACTGAATACGTTGCTGAGGTCCAGAAAACGTCAAACCTGGAGTGAGATGAGGAAGTTATATTAGCCTCCAGCGACCGAGTCAGGCGCGCCTTTCTAGGTTGTGCGGGCCACGCCTGAGTCACGGGGCTAGAATTGGAGGATTATTAAGGGCAAATAGGATGGAGGGGTTTTTGTGTGTGTGTTTGTATTTATGTGGTTTTGTGTTTGGGAAAGTTTCTTTCTTTCATATGTCTGTGTTTTTGACCAAGCCTTTGTACTTCTTGGTCGTTGTGTATTTTTGACGTGTGCCAGTGTTCAACTGCTCTATGAGCCTACTCGCCTCCACGGAATGATAAACTAAATTTGACCCTGGACTCCGGGCAAAAGTCCGAGGTCCAGGGTAAAATTAATTGGTATATTAACTGTGATATAGTAAAGATATCGTTTTTCAGTTTATGACCCGGGAATTTACCCTGTATCTTTTCTGGCCTTAACTAATAAACTTTTGCCGTTTGCTAATATAATATAATTTACCGTACGGCTCTGACTCCCCCACGCGGAACCAGAGCCCGCCGCAATCACAGATTAATATGAACAGAATCACAGGGAACAGGGGAAGTCAATATTTTTTTTTCTTTTCGGTTTTCTCTTTTGAAAAAGAGATATTAAATTCAAGAACTAAATTAATAAATTGGGGAAACTTTCCATTGCCCGGACTTTGTGTTTTCAACCACTCTAAATCTTGTATTTACCTTTGGCTGGCTCAGGTCACGTGGCCTATCCCCTACTGCTTCTGGTGACATTCTCAAGCCACAAAGCTAGAAATAAACTTGAAAAAACTGAGTTTCAATATTTTCCCCACAAAAGATGACCTGCTATTCACTTTTTTTATTCTTATATTATTTCCCAGCACCTGGCAAATCTGGGAATTCTTCCTCCAAATATTCTGCACACTTCTTTCCACTTTGACACCAGTACATCCGCATCCCCCGACTCATACTCCTGCACTAATACTCTCATCTCATCTCCATCTTCTCTTCTTATCTATAACGATGGCTCAAGGAAACCTTAAATTAAAGTCAAAAGGCAAGGGAAGAGTCACCAAAAGACAGAGCAACTTGAGAGCCGCTGCTCCTGTGATTATCAAGCCCAAAAAAGCCGTCGCTAAACAGTCATACAACCTTCGTAAATCTGTGGGTTCGCTGAACGGAACTGAGAAATTGATTTCCAGTAGAGTTGGTCATTTGGAAATCATTAAGGGCTCCAGAAGACAGATTGAGCGGGAACAGAAGGAGGCTAAGAAGAAGGCCGCCAAGGAAGCTGCTGCGAAAAAGTAAATTTGGTATAAATATTATAGTGGTCATGATTTCTACAGAGGATATTCTTTCGGGAATTCCTCAGAAAGTGTTGTCTCCAGATGTGAAAAACAAGCCATTTTTATCTAACCCGGATATTCTCAAAAATAGCGGCTCATTGCTGATTTTGGATCCTAAAAATGCCCGGAAAACTCACACCGTGGTTATTCTTCCTGAACTTACGGCTCTTAACCCGGATTTAGTGGCTGAACAACTTAAAAAGGATCGGCGTAAAAGAAGGGCGTAAGATTTCTGGTGGATATATGTTTGAACATTTGCTTTCCAAGTTTTCCTTTATGTATAATAGGTTATTTCTTTATATTCTAAATGTATTCTTTTTAACTAAGTGTCTAAACGTAGATGTATTAACGAGGTATCGATCTCACCGAAGCCTCCTGTGCCTCCAACTCGAGATTTTGTCTCTTCATCGCCTTTTCCTGGGACATCACATACCCAAGAATCAAACCCGCAAAAAGAACCGTGAGAGCTGTCAATAACGAGTTGATGGGGACTGGGTTCAGGTGGAAAGTGGTATGGGTGACTTTATCCATAACTTGTTGAAGAATGTTGCAGATTCCAGAGAAACAGATGATTGTACCGTAGACCGTTCCAAAAGTTTCAAATCCAAAAACCTTGGCACAAAAGTCCGACACCGCAGTATAGTAAAAAGGTCTATAAAGCACCATCAAAATAATTCCCAAGTAGGTGGCAGGCATCCATGCTACACATCCACAAATTCCCACTGTGACAGAAATAATCGATAAGAGCCACAACACATTAAGAGTGGTTAAGTTGTCCAACAAAATACCAATGAATGGAATTGCACAAAGGCCACCAAGAGGCAAGGCCAAATCGAAGAATTCGTTGATGGAAACTGCAACTTCTTCACTACCATACAAGTACGCTTCCTGGGATCTGATTGTGGCCACAAAGAAATTAATACGGAGCATCTGGATGGTGGTAAAAACTGTCATCAAAACGAACCATGGCGATTTCAATTGTTCGGTGATGGAAAAACCATGCATAACCCCGAAAACTCCTCCAGTAGATTCGTACAATTTGTCCTCAGCCTGGCGTTCATACACCGATTTGACCGAGGTTCTGGATATCGTCAGGTCCCTTCTATGGGCTTCAAGTTGGTTGAAAGTGTCAAGCCTATCGGAATTGCGTCTGCTGAAAGAGCTGAAAGAAGCTCTTTTCATCAACAAGGAGGTTGTCTCTGACATGTTTGGCTGGGCAAACACAACAGCCTCCTCAGAAACTTCTCTATCCACTGGAAGAAGCAAATCTTTATTCAAAGGCTTACCGGTCTCGTCAATGGCGGTTTCAGCAATCCGGGCTAACGTACCCACCGTCTTATAAGAATCGGTAGGCATGATTGTGAGTTGGCACAAGAAAATGAAAATTGGCACCGCCAAGTAGTAGAAGAAAAATGACGAAACAGAGAGTTCGAACCAGTTGGCATAGATGAGTCTATAGATGAGAAACAAGGCCGAAGACGAGTCAAAAGCACCAGTTAAAAGTGCCAAAATAAGACCAGAGTTTTTGGGGAAACTGTTGGCCAATTGGAAACAAGAAATGAAAACAAATGGTCCACCCAATGCAAGTAAGGTATATCCACATAAGTAACCGTCCAAAAACGAGACGTGTTTAGCAAGGGAAAGAACAGCTGCACCCAAGAAAATAATTCCTGATCCAAGAACACCAGTAACCTTAGGACCATAAGAATCCAAAAGTGATCCCACGGGTAAAGCCGAAATATTGGTCACCATACAAGCGACAGTAAACAAAAAGTTAAGAGCCAAGTCCTGCTCGTCACACGGAAGATATTCACCTCGAGAGTTTTTTGAAAAACTACCGGCAGCTTCAACATTGCACCGATCTTGATAAACACCTTCATTGATAAGCACTGGCTTAATAGCAGCAAAACCAAAAACTGGGCCCGCAGCAAGCAAACACCATGCAATTGAGCAAGAGATCTGGGCCACCTTCCGGCCTCGAGAAACGTCAGACATGATTGGGGAAAAATGTGTACTAATTTCTAAAGAAGAAGAGAAAAAGTGTGGTTTGTATGTGTCTTTTTATTTATTTCTTTTTAAGACTCTTCTGTGCATTGAAAATTCTTCACCTGGCTTCGGAACAGCCCGGCGTTCCTGCAAAGTCTGGGGTTCGCGATAAGAGATTATTGTGGTGATGCAGACCAAAACGCCCTCTTTAATTGAATAAACGAAGCTTAATTTTTAAGTGGCCATATTGTTCCCTCCCCTTTTTTTTTCTTTTTTTTTTTTTTTCTTTCTATTTTTCATTAAAGTAAGAGTATTCTTGTGAATCCTTAATAAAGTGGAAAAAGAGGAAATTTTGATATATGCCCCAAATTTGTGGTGGGTGCCCGTGCTCACATGTACGGAATCCGCCGGCATATCGGGCCGAACGGTGCCGTGTAAAGATGCAAAATTTTCCTCACAACATTTACGAACATTCGTATGGCAACCATGCAACAAGAAAAGAAAAAAAAAAAAAAAGAAATAATAAAAGTATTTCGGCTAGGGATTAAGTGAAATTTCTGTCGCTCTCGAAATGGTCAATTTCATGCTAAACAAAATTCTGTTTTCTTTTTAACTTTGAATTCTGAAATCTCGTAGTCACATTAAGATACATGTTCGCTGTCGCAGCAGCAGCAGTCAATGCTGATTGCACTGATAAGCGACCCTTAATAGAATCCGAGTCTATTATTCCTCTTCAAGCAAGATTCTGCAGTCCCCGATTCTTAGATATTTTTAAAATTCCACAAATATTCACAATTCTGAGGCTCACATTTAAACCTATGACATGTACCCCATGAAAATGAATAAACGAAGACGAATAATTTGACAAAGCTTGTTTTATCTAAACGTTTCTACTAACTCGAAAAAATCATTACCAGCCTCCTAACCGTGACATAAATCCCGGCCGTTTCATAAAGTTTTTCGTATCCATGCAGTCACTACTATAACCGGTTATCCGGCAACAAACAAAAAAAACAAAAAAAAAAAAGGATAAAGCTCGTCAAAGTTTGAGGTTTTCTTTCAGTTTGAGTTACTTGTGTTGATTCTAGAATTTTGCTGGTACGTTGGAATGAAAAAAGATATTGATTTTTCGAGCCGCTTTAAATTGGGGGTTTTTTGTGGATGCAAATGTTTTCATATGTATTTATTCGAAATAAAGATTAATTTCATACTCGTTAACTGAATACTTTCTCCATTATTCCATCAGAAAGAGTTTCTCGCTTTTCAAAGCCATCTTTAACTCCCAGCCTTCTGGGGTGTAAAAAAAAGAAACTTCTATAGGTTCCCAAAAATATGGGATTGAAATCGGGCGGTACTGTTTCCACTAAAATCAATAGGAATTTATAAAACAGTCATTCCACGCACCCTTCTAGAGATCAATAATTTCTTTCCCTTCCATTAAAATCGTTATCCTTTAATATCCCCACATTTTCCTAATACGGAATCTTCAAGTCCCCAATAAATGAATATTCATTTCAAATTATTTAATTAATACGGCGAGTATACGTGGTCAACCTCTCGGTACGTGCTAGTAGATCTCGACACTTTCTGTATTATATGATGGACAGTAATGACCACAACATTAATGAAGGCAAACACACCAATACCAATCACGATCCGTACACCAAGAAGATCTAAAACTGATGTGGATTTTTTAGTAGTGGTACTATCATCTCTTGTATATAATGAATTCATATGTTCATGGTTGATAGTATGATTTTCACTTGCGTTAGGGAATATTATTGGAAGAGCCAGATGACAGATTAAGAAATATAAACACAAGACAAAACACAGAATAAATGCAAGCAGTGAAAATAGAGATCTTGCGGAATAATGAGAGTTTCCTTTTTGTGGCGGTTTCAACATCATGAATCGGGTAGCCAGAGGGAAATTAAAAAAAAGTGGTGCCCAAGTATATTTATAGACCGTGATATATTTACGCGATTTCCTGATTGAGACAAGTGGGTACGGGAGAAGTGAGCGAAGCCCATTATAGCTGTATGCACACCAGATCAACCAGGCAAAAGCAATGTTATGAAGCATTGGTAAATAATTGAAGTTTTGAAATTGATATTTCTGGATTGAATTGTTTGAGAAAAATTAAATATTTAAAGATTCTCTGATACCTTTAGAAAATGATAAATCAGTGTTCTACTGACCCGGTGAATATATCACTCGCACGTGACCCCAATCACGTGCTTTTCTCAATGAACATCGACTTACCAACTTTTTAGTACTGGCCCCATCATCTCATTTCCCCCACAAAAAAAAGAAATATAAAATACACATCAGCAATGTCGGGTATCTTGTTTGAAGACATGTTTGTGATCGACTCGGTCGACCAAGCCCGCTACAATAAGGTCAGCCGTATCGAGGGCCAGTCGTCCACTTCTCAAGATGTTAAAATCACCTTGGATATCAACAGTGAATTGTTTCCTGTTAAAGATAACGATTCCTTGACCATCACGTTGGCGTCTGCTTTGGGTAATGAATCTTCTACCGTGACTTCCAACGGTTCATGGAGACCTCCTAAGAGAGGAGACCGTTCATTGGCCGATGACTACGATTATGTGATGTACGGTACAGTTTATAAGTTTGAGGAGAGTTCGGAAAACGATAAAATGGCGGTTTACATTTCTTTTGGCGGTTTGTTGATGCGTTTGGAGGGTGGCTACCGTTCCTTGTCCAACTTGAAGCAGGAAAACGCCTACATTTTAATCCGTCATTACAAGGACAACTAGTGGAGGTGACATGTACTATAGATAAGAGAGAGAGAAAAGTTAAATAAACAAAATGAATTACTGTGCATATTTGTAATTGCGTTTATCAGTAGGAGAAATGGTGTGGGTATGGATTTATTGTACTGGCTACTTCAACATCTGTTTAACATCACGTGGTTTAAATACGTCGATGGTTAGAAGGGCAATGATCTAGAATATTGATCAATAAATACTTTTTTTTTTCTTTGAATCCTCCGTTTTAGTTATTAGTGTTTTTTTCCCCCTACCTTTTATTATTATTATTATTATTATTATTATTGTTATTTGTATTTCTTCCAAGTGACATTATTCCAATAGCCACATGACTTACCGATCTTCGCACTCACCTTCAATTCAAGTTTCACCAGAAACACCCACGAACTCCTAACTCTGAATCATGTTTGATACAGAAACACGTATGTAAAACATTAACATGGCTTTTTTCCCCTCCATTTTACCCATTCATAAACTGTTATCTGAAATATCTCCAATAGATTATTCTCCAATAGATTATTACTATTTCCTCTCTCATTTACTAACCCCCAGCTGACCCTTTACTTAAACAAGTGCCTCTTATTAGAAACCCATCTTTTCAGCCACCACGACCAGTTACACTTAATGCTGACTATTCAAAATTACTAGAAACACTTCCTGCAAGTGCCATGCCCCCCAAATTGGCGATTCGTCCTGAGGATCTAGAAACTTGGATCACAGATTTAAAGACCTTGGAACTTGAGAAGTTAGGTGCTGAAGATAGAGAGAAAGAAATCGCCGTATATAATAATTGGCTCGCAGGGGTCCAGCGCAAAGTTGCCCCGGGGTTTAGTTTCGATGTGATGACGCCAACTACAGAAGATGGTAAAAAATAGGACAGATTTAATGAATTGTTCAAGAGAAAAAATGCATGTTTCAGTCTTTTTCGTTCCTTACTATTCTCACACCACCCTCCAAACTTGCTGGTCAAGGAACCTTATCAATAATTTGCTACAGAATTATGGAATTAGTGGTGAGCAAAGGTTATGCAGATCGATGGAATATTCACTTAAATAGGCATTAGAAATATTCAGTAAAGCACTACACCAAACCTTTATATATAAAGAGCTATGCCGTATCATGCGGCGTTTTTCCGGTTTTCCGTGTTTCAATACTTCCAAGCCTCAATTACACCTTTCGCGTTCGTCGAAAAGTGTTTAAAATCAAGGGCCTCACCTCAAAACACGCTAAACTTATCTCCGCGTTTTCCCCAGAAAAAACTACACCAAAAGCTGTCAAACGTCAAATCTTTGACATAGACGAATCTTAATCTGCAAAAGAATGTTTTTTCTAAGGGGCCGGATCGGAAGAAGATTACGCTTTATTACACTATTTTTGATAATAATATCATGTGTCTGGATCAGTCTAGGGTCATCGAAAACGTTCGAACCTACAATTTTAGATGAAATAGATCCCCAATTTCAAATTGTGGAAGCACGCAAAAATTTTAAAAATCCAGTTCTTCGAGGCTGGCCCGAATATAAGGCACTGACTTCAGAATCCAGATGTGCCCAATACTGGAATCTGCTTTTAAAAACACCTTTGGAAAACCTCCAGAGTCCACATCCAGATTTTGATTTTGAGCCAGGAATTTATAAAAAATCAAAATGGATGATCAATGCTAAGAATATTCTTCGGCGAAAACTTCATGATCAGGGCATCAAAATGACCGATGAACATGTAGAAGAATTAAAGGGCGAATTCTATAAAGAATCTAGATTGGTGAGTCAACTAGAAGAATATTTTGTGAACCAAATGACCCACCTTCGAATTCTTGGGAAATCGATGTTTTCCGGTGGAAATATTCCCTTAGATTTGACCAGTAAAGGAGCAAAAACTGTCATAAATCATCTTATACCTTGGCTCAAAGATTCAAACAATCCTTTAAGTGAATTTCTCTTTAAAACCAAGCAAACCAACGGGATTCTCATCACGATTTTTCCAAGTTCCAAAATTTCTATACAAATGGATCGTATTTCCCGGCTCCTTAGGGTTCTTCGGGTACAGGGAAATGAGCTCCCAATTCAGATCGCATATGCTGGGGAAAACGGTTTAACAAAGGAGGGAAAAAATCTACTCTTGCGTATAGCTTCTAGTAAATCAAAAGCTTATGAGCTGGCACTTGATGAGGTTGATTCGGATATATCCATAAAGTATCCAAAACAAGAACTTCTGTTTCTTGATGTGGCAGAATTTATCAGACCTGATATGGCCATCTCAGATAACCTCATGTACTTTGTCGCCGTTATGACCAGTGAATTTGAAAACACGATTGTTTTCAACTCACAGAATATTCCAATGATAGAAGACTTTTCACTGCTATTGGAGAATGAGCAATATAAAAGCCAAGGCACTTTTTTATTTAAGCACAGACCACTGCTTGATTCACGGCCCGAACCTTTTCCACCTGGCTTTTTCGAGGTGAATGAACTCTTGAACCAATATGCTTCAGTGAGCCACGAGGAAACTGCAATGTTTGGCATGAACGTACTCAAAAACATTCATACTAAAAGAGTTACCGAACTAGGTTTTCAACGCTTAACAGACCCATCTTTGGCTGTATTTAACAAACAAAAAACGGTTTCTGGACTCTTGATCAGTAGCGTGCTTCCCTTCCATTCCATTATTAAGCCGAGATATGACTTATCCGTGTCATTTAATCCAGAACTTATATGGTTAGGCCAGGAATTGGCTGGTCAAAATGATTATGTTCATTTCAATTCTTACTTTGCCTCTATACCTGGAGTACTTACACCAGCCCAAAACCTTCCACCAGGATTTTTCTCCAGTGAACTTTGTTCCAGCTCATGGTCCCAGATTTCGGGCTATAGTGAAAAGCTAATTTACGTGACTTCACACCAACTCGAAAACCGTGTGCTTCCATCATTCAAAGCAGCTGTCAGGGCCAAACTTTCAGTGAAATCGGGCAAAGCCGGAGGTAAAGAGGAGACCGATAGCTCTTTAGCTCAAAAAACCATAGCCAAGAATTTATTATTTATAAAGTCAGCATTGCAGCCAGTATCTATTGAGAATCCGCTCGTTAATGAAGACGGCCAGCCATTTTTCCTGGTCCAACACGTCGATGATTTCGGGTCTATTGACGATTACTGGTGTGGGTATGATGTTGTTGGTAGTGAAGACCAGGTGAAAAGAGGCCTCGTTTATGACTATAATGATAATGACGTGCGGCGGTTTCTCTTCTATTTAGATGTGTGGTTGCAATTGCCAGACCCTGGTCCAGACTCCCGATAATGTCCATATATAAGGATTGTGTTCTTATTTTCCAGGCTAATTTATCATACGGCTAGATATATATGAACATTATTTTTGTGCTTGATCAATGGTTAAACGACCAAGACAGTAGTTCTTACCAACACTTTCAAAAACTATAGAAAAACTTCATAAAAAGTACAAATATATACAGACACACAAAAACCACAAGATTAGTGCAAAAGATTATTAATTGGTCTCTTTATTTAACTAAGCTATAATGGGTTTACTTTGTGTTGGGAAGTAAAAAGAGGGAAAAAAAAGTAAGCGTCACAGACAGGATTCGAACCTGCGCAGGCAATGCCCAACACCTAGACCGCTATTAATAGCAGGGTGTCGCCTTAACCACTCGGCCACTGTAACTATACAGAACAAAGGGCGGTAATTCAATATATGCCATGCAGGTCGCGCTGTCGTTCATGCAGTCTCTTTGATTTTAGCGGCTTATTTCATCCCTTAAAAGCGTTTCAAATAGACTAAAGTATTATTAGACACCGAATGACTGTATATTGGTGTCAAAAAATGTGTATTTGTGTGTAATTTATAGGTTTTACTTATGTTTTTATGGTGTTGGTCTAACTTCCACCTTCGTGATTCAATCAGATTCCTCTTCAATCCGGAAACAGACTAAGAAACTTGACTGGCAAAAATACCATACCTTCAAAAGCAATTAATCGGTTCAGTTTTGGATCTAATGTTCCGTTTCAGGACACTAAATTCCCGATTAGGGAGCATAAGTGTCTTCTTTGCTTGCATGATGTAAACCTGACTCAACGGTTATTTCATCTCTATATAGAGTATGGTCGGAGATACCAGTAACTCAGTACATTAGCCAGACATATTGTCGGTTTTTATAGTTAGATATATATTTTTCCTATAATATGATTTGTTTCTTTAAAAAAAAAAAAAAAGTATGGAGAAACACAACGGGTAATATAAGGAGAGGTTTCTGCAGCTTGGGAAAGCTGGGGATTTCGGTAAGCTCAGTACATTAGAGATATATTGTGGGTTTTTATAGTTAGATTGTAGGTCATGCCTTACCGGGAAGTAAACTCCTTTGCCAGACTTGGGACAGATGATTTTGCAGTAAAGTATATGTTTAAATTAATCCTTTCATGTGTTTTGTAGAATTATTCTGAGGTGGTGTCCGAAGAAAATATCATTTCAGAAGAAATCGCTATATGAAACCAATAGATATTTAAAGGGTTTTATTTCACACAATTGAGAGTAGTATTTCTTACCTTTAAGCCCCATACCTAATAATAGGAATCTTATGGTGTGAATTATAAAAATTGTAAGAAACAGCTTTGCATGCTCATGAAATAAAGAAAGAAGAAAAAAAAATCATTACCCAAATCTTCGGGGTGTTATGGACACCTCCTTTATGTTTTCCTCTTGAAGAAACATACTATATCATGATAGATTCAAAACGAAAAAAAAAAAAAAAAAAAAAAAAAAAAAAAAAAAAAAACAATTTTGGAGTTTCTCATGTTTCATCCACATAACTTTCTTTTTCTTTTACTCTTTGGAAGTTTGATAGTCCCTTTAAACATATAGAAATTCATACGGACGAGAGTTTTTGCTGGTTGGGAAGTCGATATTCTGTGGGAAAACTTGGCGCAAAGAATAGCGTACGTCTCCGTAATGAGTCAATGACGAAGAAGATAGAAAATAAAAATAAAATAAAAATAAAATAAAAATAAAATAAACATGAAAGATTATATTCTTTGAATGTCTGAATATTGAGAAAAGAAAACAAAAAATAATGACTCCTGCGTGATTCGAACACGCGCATCTTACGATAACAGAACTTGAGTCTGCCGCCTTAGACCGCTCGGCCAAAGAGCCTTATGTGAAGTGTTTGTTGAGAGGCTGCTTTGGACGGAGGCTATTCAATACGGAGGTAGAGTGTTTAGAGATAGTTCGGTCGATTAGAGGACATCAACCTACGTCTATCTTTGGCGTATTAAAGCTTAGCCCTTCCACACACTAGGGGTGGGCGTTGCCCATGTCGCGATGGCATAGCGGCTTAGACACACGAAACAAAAATTGCCAAACCACTACAACCGCGGTTCAATCCCCGCGAACAACAATAAGGGTTTTGCGCATCTGAGTGGGGTGCTTTTGCTGTGGAACAGCGTGAGGTACCCCCCGTCTAGGCGAGGAGCGTTGAATCCGGAGTGTGTTGTTAGGTTTTCTATAGTTACATATAGTTTTCGTCACTGGTTTACCAGGGGCATCCTTCAATACATATGCATCAAACAAAAAAAAAAAACCCATACTATATAGTCGACGGAGTCGCGGGACTCGGTGCACTCTTGAGAGTCACGTGTGCACAACATCAGTACCTCTCTGGGAGCTCCCGTAGAGGGTCGGGCCGGTCCCATAACAGTATTCTTGTGCATGGGGAGATAGGTTCAATAAAATGAAAGAAAGCACATAGAAATACTATATGTAGAATCATACGGAAGGATAGAATAAAAATTTATGAAAATGAGTTGGGATTCCACCATGTATGTATTGAGAAAACATCTCACCTATGAATCTCAATGCGCCGGCTGACACGTCCTATGAGAATTTGAGAAAGTTGAATTGGTTCGTTAAGACCGTCAAGAGAGTGCACTCGAGAAGGAGAAGAGAGTCACTTGAGGGTTCGGACCCTGTGCCTCTTCTGCCTCGGGAATTGAAGAAAGCATTGGGCGAGACCTTTCCGTTGGGACGATGACGTATCATTCATTCATGTTACAGGTACATGTTAGCTAGAGTAAGTTTGTCTTGGTTTCGGCGCGAAGTGAGCGCTTGGCAGCCAGTATGTAATTCGGACCTGTTAGAGGTTTTTCTATAGCTATATAGTGTTTGGACGTAATGGTTTATCCACCACCTTCGTTCTTTAATCAGATGTATCAGGCAAAAAAAAAAAAAATCGTACATATGTGTGGTATAAAAGGTTCAAAAACAAGTCAACAGCTTATTCGATCGTCCTGAATTATGAAAGCTAACCTAACATCATATAACTTTTATGAAAGACACTCGAGTGAGCTATAGTTCATAGTTTTGTATTGCCTAAATTATCTGACCAGCGCTCATAAGATTACAATTCAGGCTGTTATTCATAGTGAAGGTTGAGACTCCCAAAACAATAATCGATTTCGGTTTTCCTCAAGAAAGTCCTCAATCTCCACTAGAAAGTGAATCAATAGATATGGAATCTGACTTGCCGAAAATGTCTACCTTTTTTTTTACCACTGTAACTAGTGAGAACTTTTTCGTAATATTTCCATATAAGATCCAGCTTCCATCCCTCTCCTGAAAGGCACCAGCTCCTGTAATCCGTCTAAAAGAGCTGCCCCAAAGAATGTTTTCATCCTCCTCTGAATATTATTTAAGATATATAGTTCAACGTAACACATCTTTCTCCTTTATAAGTCTGAGGCTTTATAGACTTTGCAAATTTGCAAAAGTTCTGAATAATTTGGCGATCTTCGTCGATGATCAAAAAAAACAAAAAGAAAAAAAAAAGTAACTACAAGAATAGACTTCATTGCGAGCTACAAATATTCAAGCTCAGGGTAATGCCAATATATTCTCCTCCATAAATTTCAAATCTTTTTAGTCAAGAGTTTCTGAAAAAAGATTAGTCTAAAGTTATTTTAATCAACCAAATAAAGTAGTCTGGACTCGGGTCTAGTCACCAAAACCAAAATCATTCAAGTTCAACTAGTCTTCAAAACCACATCGTCAACTGTTAAATCTTTCTTCTAAGAAGCAAGTGCCCATTTGCCTCAACTTTTGGCTGAAGTTTCAATGGCTTATCCTTGAAGTTCCTAAACTTTTGGGGAGCATAATAAGTTATTTCAAGAAATAACTATAATTTTGATTTAGCCACTACTCTCAGGAATCTTTATTTTCTATGAACCAACGTTTAAAAACAAATGCAAAGCAGTTATTTCTGAGATAATGTCCATGTATTCGTAAACTGAGTTTAAATGAGCCCACCAACACTTGGAAATTTCCTTGGATAATTCAGCCTCTCGCTTGGCCGAATTGCGGATGCTCAAACTATGAAACTCACTAGTAATCGCGCGCAAAAAAGAAGCGATAAGCTTGACCGGTAACTGCAAAATGTAAGCTTCTTGTAGAAAGATCTCATGAAATGCCTTCAGCATGACCTCAAACATGTAGTACAGTAATTCGTACGTTGGTTTTTTCAAATCATCGTCAGTCAAAGCCCCCGGAATGCGCCCTATTATATCTGATGAGCTCACCACGAATTTTAGATAAGCATTAACAATGCTTTTGACTATCAAAATTTGATGCTGTGGGCTTTCTCTCAAAGTCGTTTCGACAAATTCCCAACTAAATGCATTACACGAATTTAGAGCTTCCCTGGTAAGTATATCCCTTAGTAATTCGGCACTTGTTGAAAAGTCCAGCAGGGCGTCACCAAACATTCCCCGCAAAATATCTTTTAGAATTGATGTTCCGCTCTGTAACAGTAATAAATTATTGAAATTTATCATTTTTCTCACAATTTTCACAAAACCCATGAGGTTGCAAAACGACGTTCCTTTCTTCGAAGTCTTTTGAAGTCCACCGACAAATTCACTTAAAGATTCACGTAACTGAGATTTATGTCGGTTAGAAACTTCCTTCCTGGAAGCGAATACTATTGGAAAAATCAATGTCGATACAATGAGGTACACGTGCAAATACATGTCTTCCGGAGCTGAAATACCCAACGAATGCAGAATCAACAGAAGTACACAATCGAGAAAGATATCTAAAGATTCGGCGCAAAACTCTGGTCCGCCAATTATGTTTATCAAAGGATCCATATCAATGGTATGGTTTTTCAAGGCTTTTATTGATTTGTTCATGGTTTCTTTAGCCCATGCTGACTGTCGTGGGACTTTTCCAGGTATACTATCAAAGGAGCGAAGAAAACAGTCTGCAACAGGGAAAGTATTTGATAAATAAACAAAACTGTAGATAGGTTTTCGTTTGAGCAAATCCAAACTAGGAGTTTGGAGAGTTGAAGGTGAAGCTGGGCTAAGTCTTTCATTTCCATTCAATGAAGAGTTTGTTTGATAACGCGCTGTTTCATTGATCCCCTGGGATTGTGTTGGTTGAAGATTGGAATCAATATCTGGTAAGGAGAGATTAACCAAGTTTTTGATTTCTTCTCCAATAACAAGCTCGTTCCAGGTCAAGCCATGGTAGTGAAATGTGGAAGAACCCCTTTTCCCGAATCGTTTTGAATTTATCTCGGGGAATACCAACCGGATTATCTTGCCGATCTGAGAATCATTTAAAATGATGTTGGAATGCATTATTGAAGATTCCGATTTGACAGGGTATTTCTGTAAGAGCTTTTTGCAAATAATGTAGTATGCTTTGTACACTGAAATGCGCAGAAGCAGAAATTCAGGGCCTGAAACATTTTTGTTCTTTTTGAATGAATCAAAGATTATCTTTAGGGCTAGAAAGTTCTTGCAAATATCAGGGAAATTCACAGATATACTTACTTTTTGGCCCAGATACGCCGTCAAACGACTATCAGAATGCAGCCGAAAAGCGCCAAGTATTCGGTGGCATAAATTGAGTCCGTCTAACCTGGAAGGGCTAGGATCAGATGTGGCGATTTTTAAGCCATCTACAGGTGTGCTGACCACCTGATCAGGCGACTCAAAATTGAATAATTGGTTGTAAAAATCGTCAAGCAAAATATGGTGCAGACATTCTTTCAAAACTTTTAGCAAAATGTCTTTATAGGTTTTCCCATTTATACAAGCGAATAAAGGCATAAATTCCAAGTATTTTTGCTCTGCAGCCCCGAGATCGTCAGACTTATCATGAGAATTCTTGGTTGTGTATTGATACAGTTCACTCAGTTCATACTGATCCTCTTTAGACATAAAGCCGACATGTTGTGGTATATGATTTGACAGGCCAGATCCCACACAGGCCAGTTTCCTCAGGCTTATTTTGGGTGGAAGGGGTAGCTTAGCAGGTACATCCGATAAGGCCAACGAAACATCATCTGGTGGAAGTTCGGAAGATAAATTTAAATAGTTTGGAGTCTCTATAAAGGAATAAAGTAGTTCCTTTTGGGAAGTTGAATGCGAACGTTGTTGCAAATAATCCTGGTCTTCACGCTGTATTATCATGTAAGGGGGGTCTGGTTCGTCTTGAGAAGTTTCCCTATCTCTATGGAATGAAGGAACCTGTCCATTGCAGAAATGTAGAAGTGAATTTTTATTATTGAAATCAGAAGTTTGTGGAATTTGGCAATTGTCTCTATTCGAAATAAGAGCATTTTCTGACACCACCCCGGAAAGATGGTGCCGCATGAAATGTTTTTGGGCTCGCTGTCTCTTGATTTTGCCTTTCACATAATCCTTCGGGAGTTCCATTTGACAGCCTATGCACAATAAGCTATATCCGTTTATTTTTACGAAAAAATACCCGAGATAAAAACTCTTCTATGGCACGTGATGATGCTGGGGGACAACTACCTCGAAGTCACGTGCGCACTCCCGGCCCTAAAGTAGGAGCTGAGACAATCTAAACAAAACTGGAATTAGTCGTTCTACTGAGAAAAGCAAACGGTTACACGGTAAAAGCGTCATATATGGGAGCATCATGAAACCAAAGGATTACTTGTCGATGAGTGCAGTAAGTAAAGTATAATAGGGCGGTTATTGAGGGGCTGGTAATTCAGAGCTCTCGAAGCAATATCAACTGAAAAGATTAGTAGAGTTGCAAAATCTCTTTATGTGAATTCTTACTAGTGTAACTATAAGGATAAGCGGTGTCTGTTGGAATTGACCGGGTTATAGGACCAAGAACAAGAAGTGTTTACTTTAACCCTGGGAATAGAAAGCTAACGAATTTTGTGGAGTTGTTGTATACTGGCAGCTCGTCTTTCATTCCTAAACACCACCTCTACACTTTGCGATCCTTACCGGAGAATACCAAAATATATAAATCACACATTATGCTCCACCTATGTCGTGTCCTAAAGATATCGATCGACGCTCAGTAGTCAATCAAGACAAGCGAAAACTCAAGGCGCTTATTTCAGCAATGATTCCTATATATTGTTGGAAAGCATTCGAATGAACCCACCAAGTCCTGAAAACCTCTTTTGATAACCCATTATCACGTTTAGCGAAGTTTTGGAAACTTGAATTTTGGAATTCAGAATTCATTGAGACTAAGAAACTTTCGATAAGCTTGATCGGTAAATGTATCACCTCAGTATCTGCCAAAAAACTCTCGTGGAATACCTCCATTGAACACTTAAGTAAGTGAAACAGTAAATCGTACGTTGCTCTACCCGAATGCTCTTCAACATTCTGAGATTCCCCAATCAGCGAAACCAACTTGGCTGCGCTCAAAAACAGTTTTGTAAACGCTCTTGTTAAATTCTGTGCAACAACAGAAGGAGACACCGAACTGTTATTAGAATTTTTCGCTGTTAAGGTCGAGTTGAATGCATGACTAACTATAGTAGATTGTCGGATAATTAGATTTTCGATCAATATTTTCCCACTTGAGGAGATGGGTGGAGTTTCATCAATCATTGTCCCTAATATTTCCTTGATAGAAGAAGCCTCATAGCTTGACAGTATTAATGTATTGAAACTGATCATTTTTTTAATGACATTTGCAAAACTCATGAGGTTTTCAAGCAGCGGTATATCCATAAAGGATGATTCAAGTTTGGTGACAAAATCGGACAAAGAAGTGCGTAGCTGGGCTTTATCTGTAGTCAGTATTTCAATATCCGATGCAAAAGCTATCGGCAAGATCGATGTTGATACGATAAGATAAAAATGCAAATACATTTCATCTGATGCGGAAACTCTTTTCAAGTTTCTGATTTTCAAAAGTACATCCTCCAAAAATCCCACCGCTGACGGAGCAGAAAATTCAGCCATTCTTATCTTGAGAACTAAAGGGTTCACCTCAATGCCATGGTTTTCTAGAAAGTTCGCTGACCTTTCTATGATTTCTCTGGCCCACTGTGACTGTTTTGGTGTTTCCCCAGGTATAATTTTCCAAGATCGGGGGAAGCAGTCCAGTACCGGAAAAGTAGTTGAAAGGCACACGAAACTGTGCAATGGTTTTATCTCCGTTGGTTCTATTTTCCGAATTTGTTGAGCTGGTGTTGGAAAAGAAGTCACATTCTTATGTCCACTAGAACTATGCTGGGACCTTGATGGCCCGTGGGCTTTAAATCTATTCTCTTGAGAAAGTTTGAATTTGGAATCAATATCCGATAAAGAAAAATGAAGTAAGGCTTTAATATATTTTCCAACGACTTGGTCATTCCAAAATAAATCCTTATAGTAATACTTTGTATCACCTTTTCTTCCAAACCTCCGTGCGGATACATTAGGAAAAGTTAGCCTGAAAAGTTTACCTAGTTGTGATTGGTTCAAGATTATGTCTGTATTCTTCTCTGGGCCATTTGAACTCCGATATTGCTTCTCTATTAGTTTCTTGCAAAGAATAACGTAAGCCTTGTATATCGATGTCCGCAATATACGACAGCCAGGAATGGAGGTGTTTTCTTTTACCTTTACTAAATCAAGAAGGATCTTTATGGCTAAGAATTGTTTGCAAACCTGCTGGAAATTGAGAGGTTTTATGCTTGGTTTTGCATTTGCGGAAACGAGACTGTCCATGTGTGGACGTCGAAATGTTTCGAGAACCAAGTGACAATATTCTAGTCCTTCAAGCCTTAACTTCTTCATTTTGGAATTGATCTTTTCCAGGATTTTAGTGCTTGAGTCGATTACCTCTAATGACAGGGCAGAGCTGTACAATAGATTGTAGAAGTCATCGAGAGGAAATTGGTCCAGGCATTCACGTAATACTCTCAACAATAGCTCTTTAAAGTTATGACCATGCATACGTGAGAAAAGAGGCAACAATTCCATATATTTCCGCTTGGGATTATTTAGGTGGTAGGTTGTATGTTCCAAGTTTTCTTTCGAGTGCATTAACCTTGCTGACACAGGTCCTTTGTCGTCAGAAATCAAACCATCCAGCGACTTGATAGAGTCGTTATGTTCTTGTAGTTGTCTTGAGGAAAATGGATATTCTGCCATTTCCGATCTATTCAGTGTTGCACTTGATAACAAGGGATCAAGATTTTCTTTGGTTGACGTATTCTGAATGTTTGTCGTTGAAGGGTTTTCGTCATCTATTCTAGGACAAACAATATCCTGAGGAAAAAGAGAAGATACGTCTGAGACACGCTTCAAAGCCTCAAAATTAAATTCCGTGTTCAGTCTTGCAGAAGCGTCAAAAAGAGTTGGATTTGTTTTTTCATACAAAGAAGCCTGTTCATCGATCGAAAATGGTTGAGGTTGTTGGGAGAACCCATCACACGTATCCACTCTGAATTCTGTAAGTGATTCCAAGCGTTTCGAATCCATGTTTTTGCAGTTTTCCAATATCACCTCTTAATCCGAAATATGCGCATCGCTTAACGTTAATCTCAAGAAATGCTCCTCCATGGTTGGTTGAAGAAATATGATGATGTAATGCATATTACTAAGGATAACACCTAGGCGGTAACGCGGTTTATCACCACACCGGCCACTTGCGCGCACCGGCCAAAAAATAAAGACGCGTCTTAACTAACTTTTTCTTTTACTTAAACACCCACCATGGCACCACTTCGTACTAAATCGACTCTAAACTTGAAGGAGAATGAGTTTGATATTCGAAGAGCCATAAAATATTTAAAAAACAATAAAAAAAAGTCAATTCGTTCAGCTGCAATCCTTTTTGATGTACCACGAACAACTCTCCAAGATCGCTTGAAAGGTGTCGAAAGTATCGTCATAATTAGAGAAAATAACCACAAATTGACAAATTTAGAGGAAATATCACTTCGGCAATGGATACTTTCTATGGATCTGCGAGGAGCAGCTCCTCGGTCGAAAGATGTCCACGCAATGGCCAATTTGCTTTTGGCAAAACGCGGAAATGCTATACCACAGACGCTTGGACTAAATTGGGTTGACAGGTTCGTAAAAAGGCAGAAAGTGCTCAAAAAAAAAATACTCAAGAGGCCTTGACTATAGAAGAGCAAAGTGCTCTGATCCCCAAAAAATTCGAGCTTGGTTTGATGTGGTAAAGCAGACGAGAGAAAAGTATGGCATTGACGACGACGATATTTACAACTTTGATGAGACTGGGTTTGCGATGGGGCTCATCAAGTCAGCAAAAGTCATCACTAGATCAGCTTACCATGGTCGGAGACAAGTTTTACAACCTGGGAATCGTGAGTGGGTCACTACAATCGAGTGCACGAGCGCATCTGGATGGGCTTTAAATCCGCGCATTATTTTCAAAGGAAAGAAATACATCAGGGGCTGGTTTAAAGGCTTACCAAATAAATGGAGATTCAATGTCAGTGAAAACGGTTGGTCGAATGACAAGATCGCTTATCTCTGGCTCAAAAATACTTTCATTCCGGAGACTATCACGCGAAGTAGAGGAACACATCGACTTTTGATACTCGACGGCCATGGAAGCCACTTGACACCACAGTTCGACGCTTTATGCAGAAAAAATAATATAATAGCACTCTGTATGCCACCACATTCGTCACACCTTTTACAGCCCCTTGATGTGGGTTGTTTTTCGACATTGAAGGAACATTACCATCTGCTCATTGATACTGCTTCGCGCGAAGGCCATCGTAAAATTAACAAATTTGGATTCCTCCGTGCTTACCCCAAAGCCAGAAATAAAACGTTTGTGATGAGTATTATAAAAAAGAGCTATGCCTCTACAGGTCTAGTACCTTTTGATCCTGAAAGAGTTCTTTCGAAGCTCAATATTAGGCTTAGTACGCCTTCACCACCGCCGGGACAAGACATTGTATCGGAGCCGATAACTCCTACAAATCAAGAGGGAATTCTAAAACACGAGGTACTTATGAAATCCATTCATAGACTAAGATTAATGAGTCCTTCGACCCCCGAAAAGACTTTGGTAAGACAACTTTTTAAGTGTTCGCAAATTTCATTGCATAGGGTCGCATTTCTCGAACACGAACTAAAGACATTACGCGAGACCATGGAGGTAACGAGAAACGACAAAGCCAGGTCTAGAAAGCAGATACCCCAGGAAGGTGATATTTCAGTGGAGGAAGTCCTAGAGCAATTTCCTGAGCCATCTGTCACAGAAGAATTACAAATCAGTGAAAACCATGATTCGGTTCCTGCGAGTTTGCAGCCACGTGCACGGCAGTCAAGACTATGTGGAATTTGCAGAAACCCAGGACATAGAAGAGAAACATGTTCTAAAAAGTCTAATTAATTTTACTAAAAAAAAAAATGCCATTTGTGGCAAAATTTAAGAGTTTAAGTTAAACAAACTAATTTTTTGGCCGGTGCGCGCAAGTGGCCGGTGTGGTGATAAACCGCGTTACCAGGTGTTAGTCTGAGTGTTTCTGAGTAATGCACGTCGATGATTATATGCAGTATACTCATCAACAAGGAGTGAAAAATCCTTTTGTAACCGAAGATAAAGGGAGGCTTTTCTCCTCCACGGGATTTAAGATAGATATATAGATAACCCGAGGATTAGGAACACGTCAAGTATTCTGAACCTCGCTAAAAAGTTATCTCACCTGTGTAAGCGTACTCCACATCTTACTGGCTGCAGTACAAAGTTCTACACCAGGTAGTGCGGCAGAGAGAACAAAAAAAAAAAAAATCAAAAAAAAAAAACAGAAATATTCATGAACTTTAAAAGGCCAAGAAAAATAAATACCAACGGAATTCAGCTCGTACTTCTATCACTAGAAATTCCGAGGACCTGAAATTCAGCTTATAGGCTAAGTATTTTGACAAATACAGAGTCGCATCGAGCGTATACTCTCAGGTGGCCCCGTTCTTCACCACACCGCATCACACAGTGGAGGGGTAACATGAAACTTACTCATCTGTTCCTTGAAGGTAACAGTAGGAGACATAGCAGGAGTAGCAGAGGTAGAGGTGGATCTGGTCATTGTTAATAATTCAGTACATTATAGATATAATAGAGAGGGTTGAGTTATTCCTTAGTAACAGGATAATTCAGTGGGAATTATCAGTTACTTATATAGGGCATGCCAAGACAAGTTTACAAGTCCGGGAATAACCATAACCATATTGGAAACTTGGAAGAGGGGAAAGTCGGAGAAATTTGCCAACGCCAAATATCTTGGCGACCAACAAATGTCTACCGTGTAAGAGTCCGCTTGGAAACTCGTGCTGCTCGCATAACTTCCATACAGACACCAGAGTAGGCCGAGACCCTATTCTTCTACAATTTCGCCTTTCGTTAGGCCGCTAAAATACTCATAACAAGCATGCAATACCAGATCTTTTCTACTAAGAGCCTGTTGTTTCATAAACAAGTAAATATGATCTTTAGGGGTTAAAATATCTCACAAATATCCGGGAAAGTTGCAGATCTTCCCAAAATTTGATTAGAATGAGTCCAGAAGAGGCCATCGAAAACCGCCAAGTATTAGGGAACATAAATTGAGGACCTCTCATTTTGACACATAAAGTTCGGCTTTATAGACTTTGAGGCCCTCAATGGGGGAGCTGATTACCTGAAATTATGGTTTAAACTTTTCTAGTAAGTTGTAGAAATCTTCGAAAGGCATTTGATGAAGAAATATATGCAATATAACTAGAAATTCCATAAAATTATGTATCATTCAAACTGGTTCATAAATGCATCAATTTCAAGAACTTAGCTAGGAATTACCCAAATTGATGTTTTTTTGTTGCAAAAATGCATTTCTTTTGTTTGACTCTCTTTTTCGTCAACTAATTGTTCTGAATTATGAAAGAAATCTGTACATACCACTTTATCTGATTACTTACTTAGTATTAATTTGGGCAGCTGGCATGAAGAATAAATCTTACCATTGACTTAGAAACAAACTTTATATTTCTGAGGTCGTTTTATACTATTTTCATGACCCACGTGGGAATATAATATATCATGTAAAGAAGAAGGCAATTTCGTTTTCGGGGTAGTCAGATCTCCCGTGGTGAATCCCAAACCTGGAATGATCAGAGCTACTGAAATTTCGAAAGTAAGACTTTGATTTAAATAAAAAAAAAACTACCCATTTGTTCAAATATCGTTGAGGATTTTGGAACTTATATCATTTTTTCGTATATTCTGATTTATCAAATCATTATTTTGTCTTCGAAACACATAATTTTTTTCTACCTCAGAATCTTGTTCCTCTAAACAATGGACAGTGAGCTACCCTCATATTTTGTATTCATTTTATGGATTGGATGATTTTAAGAGTTTGCCCTGAGTACGCACTCCCTGATAAGCTAGGAAAGAAAAAAAAAATTAAAGGTCAACACGCATGACGTTTTCGATATTCCGCCATATTAAAAATATCTCAGAAGATAAGTCGACTTCTTCAAGTTTATGCCCAATAATAACTTTTCTTTTTTTTTTTTTTCTCTTGCATCAAGCCGTGTAATAATCCTTGTCATTTATGTTGATTGGGGTGATGTTTTGTAACCAACGCCTTACGATGAAAACAAAATTAATGATTTATCAAGGATTCATGCCACTTGTCCAGCGAAAGAGCGCACAAACTTGGGTTGAAAACAAAAATTGAAAATCTTGAAGAGCAAAGATATTTAGGAATGGGGGCTCTGGCTATTTATGTATATTTCACCTCATTCAACCGTTGGGATTTCATTTTAGGTGTGTGGAAGTGGTTTTGGAGATGGTTTTCTTGTAGAACACCGTGTGAATTTTTGGAAAGTTTCTCATAGCACGAAGAAATCAAAGTCTTGAAAAAATTTCAGACGATTCCTCAACTGTATTATTATCCTTCAAAGTGAATCCACTTGTATCTGATTCCAGATCAAAGAAGAGTTTGGGTTCCCTCTTCACCATTCACGGCGAGTGCGCTTATTGCAGTAATCTCTGAGAGAATGTCGAAATATTCGTGTACTAAATTCAAATGAACCCACCAAGCCTTGAATATTTCTTTGGATAATTCAGGCTCACGGTTAGAAAATTGACGAAAGCTGAGATTTTGGAACTCGCTAGTTAGTGAACTCATGAATGAATCGATAAGCTTGATCGGTAACTGTAACATCAATATTTCTGATAAAAAGACTTCGTGCAAGATCTTCTGCATGGCTTCAAAAATATAATACAGTACTTCATATGTCGAACAATCCAATTCTTGCTCGGTCATTGATTCCGAAATGCGCAGAACAACATCTGCTCCAGTTATCGAAAGCTTGAAATACATATTTGCCATGCTTTGCACAATCATTATATGATGTTTGGAGTTTTTTCTTAGTGGTTCGTCCAAAAACTCCCAGTTGAATGCATTGCAAGCTTTGAGAGCTTCCCTAATGACTAAATCTTTCAAAGATTCTTGATCTGTTGATAAATCCAGTTGCGCGTCACCAACCATGGCTATGGTTATACTCTTCGTGGATGTGGTTCTATACTGTGACAGCAATAAATCATTAAAAATAATCATTTTCTTCATAACATTCGCAAAAGCCATGAGATTGTTGAACAGTGGTAAATCCAAAAATCCAGATTCAAGTCGAGTAACGAAGTTTTTCAAAGATCTCCGTAGTTGGGCTTTATCGCGATTTGAAACCTCCTTGTTTGAGGAGAAGGCTATTGGAAAAATCAACGTTGACAAAACAAGATATAAGTGTAAATACAATTGATCCGAAGCTGAAACTTCCATCATAAAACGAATTATCAGAAGCACACCCTCGAAAAAATTGTCCAAGGATTCAGCACAAAACACCGTTATATCGATTTCGCATAGTAAAGGCTCAACATCAATATTATGGCATTTCAAAACTGTCACCGACTTTCTCATCGTTTCTTTAGCCCACTCGGATTGTTGTGGTATTTCTCCTGGTACCTTTTTCCATGAACGAGGAAAGCAGTCTGCAACGGGTAAAGTATTTAAGAAATGCACGAAGCTGTGAATTGGTTTTTTGTTGAACAAGTGTGGCCGCAGAATTTGTAAGTGTGATTCTGAAACCGGAGTGAGCATTCCTAATCCACTATTTGAAGGTTCTGTTTCAGGTTGGTTGATTTTTTGTAATCTTTTTTCCTGTAAATGTTCGAAATATGACGCAATATCCGGTAAAGTAAGCCCAATCAAACGTTTGGTATCTTCGTAAATCACAGCGTTATTCCAAACCACACCTCGGTAGTGAAAAGTGGATTCTCCCCTTTTGCCAAATCTCGTAGCCTTCAATTGGGGAAAATTTAACTTGATGATTTTACCTAATTGTGACTGGTTTAACAAGCCATTTGACAAATTTGAAGAATTGTTTGGATATTTCTGTATGAGCTTCTTGCAAATAATGAAGTATGCTTTATACATTGATGACCTCGGAAGATAACAGTCGGATATGGAAGAATCGTCAACTAGTATAACACAATCAAACATGATCTTAATGGCTAGGAAATTTTTACAAACATCGTGAAAATTCACAGATATATGCAGAAGATTTGGTGTCAAGTGTAATTTTTCGTCAGCACCAGGCTGGCGGAAAGTTTTGAGAATAAGGTGGCATAATTGTAAACCTTCAAGCCTTGAATTGGCGGATTCAGATTGGTTTATTTTGAGGTCTTTGATATGCGAGCTAAGCATATTATCTGAAATCTCGGAAATGTACAATAAATTGTAGAGATCTTCAACAGAAAAGTGATGCAGGCATTCACGCAAAACGCCAACTAGAAGTTCTTTAAAGTTATTTCCATTAATTTTAGCGAATACAGGAACAAACTCCATAAACTTCTGATATGCATTTTCCAAAATGTTCGATTTTGAGTGATAATTGGAAGTATTTGTGTATGGTATATTTGGTTGATTCTGATCTTCCGTAATCAAATTATCCGGCAAATATACAGAATCTGGAAATTCCACCGTATTTTGATATATTGCTGAAGGATCTGATACATAAACGTCAGAGAATTGATTCTCAAAATTTGCCACTGGAGGTGAAGGGTAAATTTTTTTTTAGCGCATTCTGGAAGCATTTGTGACCGCTGCTGATCAACAGCAAACATAGAGGTATTTCCATATCCTTCTAAGGGATCTGGCGTTTGTAGATACGGATTCATCATATGTATTAGGGAATTTGTTTCCCCATAATTTAATGATTCGTCTGATCTAACTGAAGGTTTTTTAATTTCATTATCGAAACCTTGATTCAAGTATGGGTAATTATTTTCAATATTCATATCATATCTTTGCATATTAGAAAAGCCCAATTCATATGGTTGAATCATTCGACTATGGGATAATGTCACATTTTTTGAAACCTCTTCATCCTTAGGAAAAGCCAGTTCACCCTCAGATATAGTTGCATGGCCTTGATGAAAATTTCGATTCTTATTTTCGATTCCCATCACCCTTTATATAAAAATTTAATCAAGTAATCACACTGTTTATTCTTTTTAAGTCCACAAAAAGAAGGGGGAAAAATTAGGGAAAGATTCCTGAAGATTCGGTATCAAAGGGTAACCTTGATTTGGCTTCACTTTTTGAATATTCTGTCTTGTATCAAATTGAAAACGGAGTGTTAATTTTTTTTTTTTGAGTATATTCTTTTGAAAGAAAGGTTGGAGTTCAAATTATTTATCGTCCTTTTTCATGTTGAACATGATATTCTTTCAGATAGAAAAGTGACAGTGGTATGCTGCTTGGAATCGCAACAATTGAACCGGGAGGGGGGATTCTCTTGGTCACGTGGTTTGCGGGAATCTATTAAATGTCCACCCGAGCGGTTCCGAGCGATAAAAAAATCATAAGAAATAAGGGGAAGAAAGTGGGGGGGGAAGGAATATCCTGAAGAAATCAGCGTGTGTTGGGGGCAATGAAAAACCTTAAAAAAAGATTCAAGACGTATGGAAAAGTTGGAACTTCACCTTATCAATTCTTATGGTCAGGTGTTAAAAGCTTTTCCCCGCAAATTTCTAAATACCGATCAGTAAATGGAAGTTTATCGATTTTCTGTGAACACCACAGTTTTTTTTTCCTGTACATCTAATTGACTAAACGCTATCATCCTAATGTGCTTAGACTTTTTGTGAAACATCCTCTTTCCCTCGGTCAGTTAGCATATTCATGACTGTATGATGACTAGAGTATTGCCAAGAAAAGGGTTCTTAATTAAAAGTGTCCATGTGTATAGAAGGATGAAAATAACCGCGGGATTTTCTATTGTTATCACTAAGTTCCAACTAGGTGGTGCCACTACTTCCTAAAAAAATATTTTTTTAAGGGAGATGAACAATTATGTTCTTGCCTTGATGACGGTATGTTTAAAGAATAAACTGGCTCAAGATGATAATCGAAACCTCCAGAATATAAAACCAACATTTTGTTTCAACCAAGGATTTCTAACAACTTGGAATCATTTGAAGAGAAAAAAAAAAAGTAGTGAAAATGGTCGACATAAAATTAAGCCCTGTTGGCGGAACACCGCCCCCATGTTTACCCATGAGGGCCACACAACAAAACAGGATTTTTTTTTTCAAATTTGATCTTCTCAAATCATTCTCTTGGAGAAAATACTTTATTGATTTAGGTCATTTTGGTATTTTACATAACGCATAGCCACCTCCACCGTGCTTAACCTTTTTTTTTTTTTTAATTTATTTATTTTTTTACCCGCCAGAATTGCGTCAAGAGATTTCCGTGTTGAGAAAGACGCCCTGGAAGATTTTAACAAGGTGAAAGTTTTACCGAATAGCAACCCAACTGGAATTGAAAAATCTGTTATTTTTTATTGAAAAAGTTGGTTATTTTCCTTCTTTTCCTTCTTCTTTTATCATTAGCATCTTTTTCCTTTTACTTGTGCCTGAACACCGGTATACCAAATGTTCCCCCACGTGTCTAGAAGGAAGGTTAAGCGCCCGCCTCAAAGTTTCAAACCCACATTCTCACGTTGCTATTTTTATTTTCCTTCTCTTTTTTTTTTTTTGGGCGCCTCGGGTGTACGGGTGTGTGCCCAAAACGCGACTCGCGATCTTCACAAATAAAGCCCGATTCTTGTCCTAACCGCCTAGTTTTAAAAGCTTCTTTCTTTCTCCACCACCAAATATGAAGAAACACACCAAGACCCAATCTTCCTATGTATGTAAATATATTCTCCAAGATTAAGTGAAAATAAAATGGATTTTTTCTTCCTCCCTCGTCTTTCCCTTTCGTGTCCCTAACGCGTCACCTCTCTGTTTCAGGTTTCAAAACCATTCGTGATCCACGTCTCGGGCCCCAAAACTCACATTCTTGCCAATTGGCCCCGCACGTGCCCACGCATCATCTTATTGGACATCCCATTTTAATCAAAATATCCCCACGATCACAGTCTTTCCTATGTTTACCTAAGAGTGACTTTGTACCGGGTGGCTAAGTTTCGAGAAACCTTGCTGTTATTTTTTTATTATCATTCTTTTTATCCTCGCCTTTTCCTCCCCCGCTCCCCACTTTCCCCGCTTTCGCATATACTAACCGCCCAGGCGTTCGACAACACCGCCACCACCATGGCTGCGTCGCTGATGAGAAACGCTTTGAACACGTTGGCCGACACCGTCGAGAACAAGGATGAGCAGGCCCGGTTCGAGACCGAAATGGACTCTTTCTTCGCGTTGTTCAGAAGATATGTGGCCGACAAGGCGTCGGGATCCACGTTGGACTGGGACAAAATCAAGTCGCCCAGCCCCAGCGAGGTTGTGCAATACTCCAAGTTGCCTGAGGCCCCAGAAAAGGAAACCGCTAACTTGGCCAAGTTGGCTGTGTTGAAGTTGAACGGTGGTTTGGGTACGTCCATGGGCTGTGTGGGTCCCAAGTCTGTGATTGAGGTCAGAGACGGTAACACGTTTTTGGACTTGTCTGTGAGACAAATTGAACACTTGAACCGCAAGTACGACACTGACGTGCCTCTCTTATTGATGAACTCGTTCAACACCGACGCCGACACCGCCAAGATCATCAAGAAGTACTCAGGCCACCGTATCCGCGTGCGCACTTTTAACCAATCGCGTTACCCTCGTATCCTCAAGGACTCTTTGTTGCCTGTGCCCCAGTCTTTCGACGACGATTTGGAGACCTGGTACCCACCAGGTCACGGTGACTTGTTTGAGAGTTTGGTTTCCTCTGGTGAGTTGGACGCCCTTTTGGCCCAGGGCAGGGAGATCTTGTTCGTTTCGAATGGTGACAACTTGGGTGCCACCGTCGACACCAGCGTGTTGAACCACATGATCGAGACCGGTGCCGAGTACATCATGGAGTTGACTGACAAGACCAGAGCCGATGTCAAGGGTGGTACTTTGATTAACTACGACGGCCAGGTCCGTTTGTTGGAGATCGCACAAGTGCCTAAGGAACATGTTGAGGAGTTCAAGAGTATCAAGAAGTTTAAGTACTTCAACACCAACAACTTGTGGATCAACTTGAAGGCGGTCAAGAGATTGGTGGAGTCTAACGGAATCGAGTCCGAGATCATCCCTAACTACAAGACCATCTCTAAGGGCACTTCTGACATCAACGTTTTGCAATTGGAGACTGCCGTCGGTGCTGCCATCAGACACTTCGAGGGCGCCCATGGTGTGGTTGTCCCTAGATCCAGATTCTTGCCCGTCAAGACCTGCTCCGATTTGCTCTTGGTGAAGTCTGACTTGTTCTTCCTCGAGCACGGTGCCTTAAAGTTGGACCCCACCAGAGACGGTTTCCCCAACCCATTGATCAAGTTGGGCTCCCACTTCAAGAAGGTCAACGACTTCCAGAAGAGACTCCCCCACATGCCTAAGATCTTGGAGTTGGACCACCTTACCATCACCGGTAACGTGAACTTGGGCAGAAATGTCACCTTGAAGGGTACCGTCATCATTGTTGTTAACGATAACGAATCCATTGATATTCCAAATGGTGCTGTCTTGGAGAACGTTGTCGTTACTGGTAACTTGCGTATCTTGGAGCACTAGGCTAACCTCGTATATAACCAGGTGCGAGAAGGGCAAAAGACCCCACCTCGGAATATATATTTAATTTTAGAATCAAATGAGCTATAAAGTCGATCCCTCGAATTGACAAACACTGCATGTTGATATGAAGTGGTTTGTTTTTGACATCATGTATATTTTCAGCAGCCAAACATATCGATAAAGGAGATATGTTGAATTTTCTCTTTCGCCAAGGAAAATGGAACAACTTTAATGATTATATTGGGTGAAGGTCACGTGTAAGCGCATCACGTGATTTACACAAGCCAGTATCAGGGGTAAGTACCTAGATCTAGCAAATGAATACACTTCAACAACGGGGGTCTTCTGAGAATTAAGAACGACTTTAAAAAATTGTATTGTGTCCGAATTCGACCTATTTCTCTTGTTTTCTTGCGCCTTAATCGATTTAAGATAAGAGCAAAGGTGTAAGTGTAGTGAGAAATGTATTCCTTGGAATGGAACCCATAGTTTCTCGTCAAAATTTATGTAAAAGTTAATTTATTCTAGAAAGTGAAATAAACTATAAGAGAATAAACGATATTTCTAGACTACTTATTTCCCGACAAATACTGGTATACATTTTTTCTTCCCTGAAAAGGATGAATGTTTTGAGTATTGAATACCGCACGGCACACGGCGCACGGTCGACATGGGTCTAATTTTCGCGAATCACTCGATATAACGAACAGGGTAAAACGGGGTTTCCTTTAACAATTGTTTTTTATTTATTTGTACTTTTTTGTTACCTTTTTCAATGGTAACTTTTATGGTGAATAATGGATTTCAATGACATACCAAAAGGAGATCTTTCCCATCGCATCGTTGAGAGAAATCACGAGATTTTCCAGCCAGCGCAAGATTCTACACTGGATTCAAATAATATATTCTTTCCCCAAATATAAAAAACAAATTAAAATATTTCGGCAATTCAACCTGAAAAATCTTTTCATGAAAATTATCAAAATAATAGTGCATATATGAACAAGGAGCAGGCCTCTTTTTATCAAAATGAATCGAAGACTTTAATTCTGGAGCCACCAATTGCTACATCTCTTCAGGGTGATCTGAACATTTTACCCCATAATTTGAACCATCACCCGAAGAATATACTGTCTTACCCCAATTTGGGTTATCAATATCGTTCAAATTTACATCTAGAACATCAAAAACATGAACCAGGACCTTTTTCGGTTAATGAAAACGTTTATCCATCTCCCCCAATGCCCATTTTGGAACCAGAACAAACGGAAAGTTTTTATGGCTCAGAACTTGTTTCTTCCCAATTTCTTACTCGGACAAGCTTCGATTCTATCCAAATTTCTGATCCTTCAATAACGGGGAATTTTGCTCAGCCAATGATGAAATACACGGAAAGAAATCTCCTTTCAAATACCAGCTCTCAAAATATAAAGCAAACACACTCAAAATCTGAAGCTTTATTCACCGGTATAAATGGAAGTATGAATGCCTGCACCAAGTTTCTCTTGACGATTTTTACAATTTATTGTACAATTTTAAAACACCAGATCAGGTGGTCAGCTCCCCTATTGATGGGGTTAAAATTGATCAATCCGATCCAAGTAATTCAAGAACGGAGGGACTCAATTTATGCCACCGGATACTTGGGACTTTTCAGCTGCCTTCGGACACTCATTTTTCAAAACAAATGAAAAAACCCCACTACATATCTGTGAATTTCCCTGATATTTGCAAGAACTTTCTAGCCATAATTTATAATCTTTGATTCGTTCCAGATAAATGAAGATGTGTCGAAACCCGAATCTTTTCTTCTGCGCATTTCAGTTTACAAAGCATAATACATTATTTGCAAAAAGCTCTTACAAAAACACCCTGTCCAACCAGACTCTCGAATACTGCAGTCCAAAATTATTTTGAACCATTCCCAGGTCGGTAAAATATTTAGATTGGTATTTCCCAAGATCAATGCTAAAAGATTCGGCAAAAGGGGCTCATCCACATTTCACTACCATGGCTTGACCTGGAACGAGCTTGTTATCGGAGAATAAATCAAAAATTTGGTTAATCTCTCCTTACCAGATATTGATTCTAATCTTCAACCAACACAATCCCAGGGGATCAATGAAACAGCGCGTTATCAAACAAACTCTTCATTGCATGGAAATGAAAGACTTAGCCCAGCTTCACCTTCAACTCTCCAAACTCCTAGTTTGGATTTGCTCAAACGAAAACCTATCTACAGTTTTGTTTATTTGTCAAATACTTTCCCTGTTGCAGACTGTTTTCTTCGCTCCTTTGATAGTATACCTGGAAAAGTCCCACGACAGTCAGCATGGGCTAAAGAAACCATGAACAAATCAATAAAAGCCTTGAAAAACCATACCATTGATATGGATCCTTTGATAAACATAATTGGCGGACCAGAGTTTTGCGCCGAATCTTTAGATATCTTTCTCGATTGTGTACTTCTGTTGATTCTGCATTCGTTGGGTATTTCAGCTCCGGAAGACATGTATTTACACGTGTACCTCATTGTATCGACATTGATTTTTCCAATAGTATTTTCGACAAGAAAAGAAATTTCGAACGGAAACAAAGCGAGGTTGCGTATATCATTGAATAACTTTTCAAGTCGACTTGAAGGTATTCCTATGGAAGCAACGCTGTTCTGCAATCTTATGTCTTTTGTGAGAATCATAAAAACAATGACAACCTTCAGTAAGCTACTACTGTCTGAATACAAAACATCTGCCACAAGGGATATATTGAGAGCTATGATTGGTGATACTCAAATGGATAAGTCAATGGATGGGAAATTTTTCGAAGATATGATTATTAGGGAGGCATTCATTGCCTGTAATGCATTCAATTGGGAATTTCTCGGTAAAAACTTGGGACAGAGGCACCATATATTACAGAACATTACGAATGCATATGTTAAGCTTGCGATATACGGTTCACAAAAGATCTTGCGTATTCCTGATTTGATGTCGGACCAAGATTTTGAAGAACAGGCGTTCGAAATGCTGTACCATTTATTCGAAATAATGGTTAAAGCATTCCATACTGTGTTCATAAATCATACTGCGGTATTACAGTTGCCGATAAAAGTTGTTAGTTCTTTCTTGAACTTAATAATAAAGGAATTCCAGAATTTATGTTTCCGGCATTTTTCTAACCGGGATCCGGAGTTATCAAAAGAAATTTTCAGGGCGGTTGGGTTCATTCAAGCATAGTTCAAGAATATATGGTTATTCTTTCGGAAATCATTGCAATGAGTGCATGCTTTGATTAGGTTAGACGGAGTGTCTAGTGATTTTACCTGTCCTGTGGGAATTTTTTTCGGCGAAAAAGCTTCTTCCATTCCTCCGCTTTTGTCTGTCGTTTAATGGACTAAAGATTACAGAAAAGTCCCACGTACATGGATACGAAGGGCTTTTATAAAACGATTTTAAGTTTAGTTTTCTAAATTTTGATTGATCCAATTGCCGTTCCTCGGCAGAATTTACGAGGTGAAATTGTATTTCAAAAGGAAAACTCTTTAGATTCTAAGTTAGGGCACTCCCGGTTCCCTGAGATAGGGGGTTTTTTTTTTTTTTTCGTTAATGCTTATAGCACACAATATAATAGGAAATAAATTATTTGTATATTTCTCAGTGGCCTTAATTGGTAAAACACGTAAAGCAAGACGTCATTGCCGTATTCTTTAAAAAAGTTATACACCCAAAAAGAAAAAAAAGCTTCGATCAGGGGTGTAAATTACGTGGATGAGAAAAAATAAATATTTCTATTATTCAAATTGCCGGGAATCAGCGAAAGAAAAGAGCGCGAAAAAAAAAAAAGATAGTTGAGCCGGGTTATTCAACATGATTGCTTACCCAAAACGTCAGGTTATGCGAACAGCGCGATATTCAATTGGCAAGGTTTTTCGTCGGAATTTGGTATTATATGCGGCTTCAAATACTGTTGAGTTCGAATATCCTGATTTGGCCAATGAAGTGACTTTTCGGGGCCACCACGTTCAATGCACGAAGACTTATGTTTGTTGTTAAGTAAAACAACTTGATTATGAGTTCATTCATTACTTGCAATGGGTCATCGTCTTGATCAGCAATAACAGGGTTGTATTTGGTATCCAGCAGGTGGCTTGGCATATATTTCTTCTCCCTTTGGCAATGGCGCGTTTAGATATGCGGAACGAATGTCTAAATGGTGGATAGGATAATCAAATTCGGTGGCTATCTTGGTTATTGAGGAAATCAGTAAATGGAATGAAACAGTCTAGATACGAATGGTACGTGTGCTTAGCCAAACAACTAAGAAACCTAGGGTTCGAGGCAAATGAACGTGATGATACGATCTTTACGAGACAAACCCAACAAGGCCAAATATTCATTGCCTTATATGTGGATGATCTCTTCTTAGTCGCTGAGAATGAGCAGGTGTTGAAAAACTTTAAGGAGGACCTTGAGAACCATTTCGATCTCAAATATTTTGGGCAAGTATCAGAATACTTAGGAAATGAATTCAAGCGAACGGGCGAGGGATATGAGATGTCATAACACAAGTTCCTTAAAGAACTAGCAAATGATTTCCTGAGAAGGGAGGAATAAAACCCCGCCTAACGCCAATTAATGTCAATTACGAAGGTTATGGATCCAGTAATAACCCAAAGGAGGACGCATTCTACGAATTACAGGGAGACACATCCAGAGTACTCACGGGAAAGATGAAAACAAGATACGAATCTGGAGTTGGAAGTATAAGTTTGGCCGCAAACAATACCAGACCAGATTTGTCATTCGCAGCGAACTCATTCGCAAGCAAATCAATCTAACCCAACGATAAATGACTTTAACAAACTGCCTCACTGCATCGGCTACATAATGCTGTCACTCGACCAGACAGTATTAGACCAAATGTCACCCTCTGTCTACCTAGTAGCAGTCAAAGTGTCAGGGTCAGCATCTGCAACTAGGATTTCAGTATCCGCGGTGGCACTTGGAACAGTAGCTGATTTACGCGAGGAAACAAAGAGAAGATGACGCAAGTACCGTCAGAGATAAATCTTGTTAAAATCATATTTGAGGAATAGCTAACAATTCGCAAGATTACGAATTTTGGATTCTCTTCAGAATAGATCAGGGTGAAAAGAGTTCTTGTTGAAATGAAGTAGCCCGAGCGAGGGTATCATCCTATTGTTATGGGGTTGTCTGCACAGCTACCCCGCTTGGGTATACGTGCTCACGTATTTGCTCGGAATTACTTTATTTCAACATGTTTGTTTCCAGAATGTACCACACATCTTTGCATTTCGAAGGGCCCACGCCTCTTAACCCCACGTGTCATTATTCCGAAAGTCGGCCAATGAAAAACTAAGCTGTGTCAAAATCATCCCGATATAAAACACATATTATCCCTTATAAAACAAGCGGGTGGTTTTTAGGACATACACGCATATAGTATAAAACGTCCCGAAACTTGCCACACATACGCTTATCCAAGAATGCTTCTGACTCTAGACAGAATCTGCTGCAAGTACGTCACACCAAAAGACGGCAGTGATGTTCCCGAAATAAACTCAGTGATAGCTGGCTATACAAAACGCCAAGATACCGTGTTTATTGCAGCACACGGTGTCAAATATATTGATACCAAGGAAGCTGTTTCGACGGAAAGCGTGATGTGTTTTTTTAGCTGTACTAAAATGATGACCGCAATGGCAATACTTATTTTATGGGAACGTGGCATCGTTGACTTAGACATACCTGCTAAGAAGTACTTACCAATTCTTGCTGACTTTGGTATTATTGATGATGGTCAAGTCGATCCAGAGACTGGGGATTTGAAGTACCCACCTAGGAAGACCAATAATGAATCAGACAACTCTTGCTCCATATTTCAGGGTTCGCTTACATCATCGCCGATAGTAATTACTTCAAGATAATGTCAAAGAAACGCCTTTTTACCCCTCTGATGAAGTTATTTGACCCAGTGAATATGCTCCTTATTTGTGAGCCTGGAACATGCTGGATTTATGGTCATAGTTTTGACTGGCTAGGCCTTATCGTGGAGTCAGTATCAGGCCAGAAATTGTCTGGATTTTTACAAGAGAACATATTTGCGAAAGCAGGAATGACAAGCTGCTCTTTTCAGGTGGAAGAACCGTCGGCAATGGAGAACTTACATGATAAGTCAGGAGAAAAATTAAAGGTATTTAAGTAAAATCTTCATGTACCCATGACTTCAGAAATTGACATGGGTGGCCATGGGTGTTTTGGTACTGCTGGTGACTACTTGAAGTTCTTGAGAATCTGGTTAAATTACGGAACTAGCCCTGATACTTGAATTGAGATTTTATCAAGTAAACCCGTGGAATATGCTGTAAAAAACCACCTCCCCTCAGGCTTATCCACTGATTTCCCCATTCCGTTTTCAGACCTTAATAATGGTTACAGTTTGATAGGTTGTGGATACAATAGTAAAAGTTTAGAAATCGGAGGACCTACTGGTGCGTTATTCTGGGCAGGCCTTGCAAATTTGTACTTTTGGATAGATATTAAAAATGGTTGTGCCGGTTTTTGGGGATGCCAGATCTTACCATATATATATATGGATAAGCAATGTGTTGAAGGGTTTGCAGAATTCGAAAAAGCAGTTTATGATTATCATTTTTCAAAGAGTATGAAGCATTGATTAGAGAGGTTTCGTTGTATATTTTTCCTAGACCTGAAATCATAAAATACTTAAAAGGATAAATGCAATAGCAAAAATAATTATTATGAGAGAAGTACGTAGAAATGTGGGGGTGAATGTTCATTTTAAATTGAAGGTGGATGTGAAGATGAGTTCTTGAGACAGCAACTGGGGTTACAGATTAATGTTTTACTTTGTCAACAAATTAAACAAATAAATTTCTCCAGAAAAAAAAAAAACACTTCCATTTCACCTTTTAAAATAAAATAAAATTTACTTAAACTAAATGAGAAAAAATAAAACAAAAAGTGAAATAATCCAACTTCGATCATACATATTGCACGTGACCCAGTGTCTTGGACGAAGCGAATTCTATTGCGGGGCATCTAGATTGTGGTGTGGTGGTCAACATTAATGTGGAGAATTTAACGTTTTACCTCTGAAATCTTCCATACACATAAACCCAGACTTTGAGCTTTCTGTATGAAAAAGTGAAACGTCCTTTTTTTTTAGGTGAACTATATTTTGGTGCTTTACGGGAGACTTTTTTTTCTCTTTTTTTTTCTCTTTTTTTTTTCTCTTTTTTTTTCTCTTTTTTTTTTTTTTTTTCTTTTTCGGTGAGATCAAAAAATCAATCTCCTAGTCTACCTTGGCTAGTTTGATAAGTGTGAAAAGCAAGACGACGTTGTTCTTAAACCTGTTGTTCAGTCTTCTTTCAGGCTTATTTAGGCAAAAAAAAGAGACACTTCGGGAACTTGATTAAGATTATTTATAATCTGAAAAAGGACCCTAGGCATGCTGTCCAATGCAAATAATGACCAGGATTTTCTTGATAGTTACAAAAACATAACAAAGAAAAGAAGGAGAGAGGTAGACGAAAAGGAAGGAATAGAACCAAGATATGTTTCTTATTCATCGAGAAAAATCATCGATACTGTGAAACCAGGGATTCGTGTCACTCAAAATCATGATTTCCTATTTCAAGACAATACAGAAGTTGTGAATGAGGAAGTACCCGAGAAATCTAGAATATTTCTGGGACTCTCAGAAACTCTATACAATTCTGAAAACGTGGGAAATCCTTTTCCATATGTGAACGATCATAATACATTAAATTTTTCTCAAAGCCCATCTGAAATCGAAAAAGATCTTCTATGGGATAGTCAGGATGGATTTCATTCACTTCCTCTGCCAAGTTTAGGGCTGGAAGAATTCTCAAATGAAGATGTTTCATGTTTGTCAGTTTTCAATCAAAAGACCCAAATTCGTCCAGATTCTATACATGCAATGAGTCTAGTAAATACTGATAATACGTGTGACCAAAACCCCAAGAATATTTCTCTACTCAGCGAAAGCTTAAAGGAAGCTCAGGAAAAATATATGACATTTGCACCTTTATTCACCGGTATAAATGGAAGTAACTTTAAGGAACTTTTGGTAAAAGTTTTGCATGAGTGTCTGCACCAAATATCGCTTGACGATTTTTACAATTTGTTGTACAATTTTGAAACCCCAGATCAGGTGGTCAGTTCACCTGCTGATGGCTTGAAAATTGATAATTCTGAACCTAGTGAATCAAGAATGGAAGGACTTAATTTATGCCACCTTATACTTGAGAATTTCCGACTGCCTGATACAGGTAAGCGAAGATCAATTAAGTCAAAAGATACTCCGCTAATTTCTGTGAATTTCCAGGATATCTGTAAGAACTTCCTAGTTATCAAGATTATATTTGACTCTTTAAAGGTCGATGAGGACAACAGTAAACCTGAACATTACATTTTAAGGACGTCGGTATACAAAGCATACTACATAATTTGCAAAAAACTTTTCAATAAGTACTCCAATGGCTCGAATCCCCCAAACCTACAACATAACCTCATATTGAACCAGTCACAACTAGGGAAAATTGTCAAGCTAATTTTTCCTGGCTTAAATTCGAAGAGATTTGGAGGGAGAGGTGGCTCGACGTATTATTACCAATGTATGGCTTGGAATAATGCCATTATTGATGAAAATATTAAACTTTTGGTTGGTCTGTCTTTATCAGATATTGATTCCAACTTCGAAATGCTGCAGGATAAACAAGTCAAAGTATTGTGTCCATCCGAAATTGGGCCTTTATTTGGAGGAAACATAATTCCTATCCCGAATTCATATTATAAGATGCAAATTCTGCGGATGAAAGGGCCCACAAAGACACCTATCTATAGTTTTGTGGATTCATCAACAACCTTACCGACTTCGAAATGTTTTCCCCGTTCTTGGGAAAGTGCACCAGGAACAAGACCGCAACAATCACAATGGACTAAAGAAATCATAAAGAAATCGGTCAAAGCCTTGAAAAATCACTATATTGATATCGAGCCTTTAGTATGCAAAATCGATCCAATGGTTTTTTGCGCTGAGTCTATTGATACCTTTTTTGAAGATGTGCTTCTGACTATCCGCCTTTTACTGGTCAAATCAGCACCAGACGAATGTTATTTGCATTTGTACCTAGTTGTTTCGACGTTAATTTTTCCAATCGGGTTTGCTTCAGATAAAGAAGTGCCGAGACGGGACAAGTTTCAACTACGAGAATCTTTGACCAATTTTGTTACTAGGCTTGAGTCTTCATTTTCAGACCTATCTTCGTTCAACAGTCTAATGAGTTTTGCGAGTATAATGAAGAAAATGATAACCTTCAATAATTTAGTACTGGCACAGTACAGAAGTACGTACACAAGACGTATAATCCAGGCAATGGTCGTTGATACCCATTTAGGTTCTTCACAAGAAGAAATATCGTTTGAAGATTTAAGTCTAAGACAGGTTCTAATTACTTGTAATGCATTTGACTGGGGATTTGTCGATGCTGAATTGAGACAGAACACAAATACCCGGATCCTGATCATAAACAACATATGGAATGCATATATGAAGCTTGTTTTTGCTACGAGAGAAGGTTTTTTACAGATTCCTGAATTGATGACAGATGAAGACTTGGATCTTGAAAATTTCGATCTACTGTATCATTTATTAAGGTGCGTAACAAGAAACTTCCATGAAGTTTTTTTGCCACAACCATCGATATTACAGTTACCAATAAAGCTTGCCAACTACTTATTAATTTCAATCGCGAAGGAAGTTCAAAACAGAAGTTTTATTCAATTTTCTAAACGCGAGGTTAATCTATCGAGAGATATCTTTAGGATTTGGTGGGTCTATTCTAATACAGTACAAGATTACTTGGATATTCTCTCAGAGATTGCGGCATTGGCTGGACGGTTACAATAAGTCAGTGCATGGGGAAATGATTTACCACTCGCAGATAAAATCGGGGAAGCAAATTAGTACTGACTTCCATTCTGGATACATTAAGAGGGGTTGTTGATGAAAGGGAAGTCAGAAATACGTGAGCCCATTACAAATATCAAGATAGCTGCAGCCAAAAAACCACGGTATGGTACCAACTAAATCTTACTACCATTGTGTCCAATGCCTCTAGCTAGGTTTATGTGGTAGATTGGTGGAATATGCCAATCTGAATGTTCTGGAAAGCTTTGTTAAATTCTTAAATTAAAAATGGAAAGCTGAACAAAATCCTCAATTTTTATGTTTTAAATGACCTGCTGAATTTTCGCCCCATGTTTGAAGATCATGGATCTGGTTTAATTACACTCATCCCCTTCTTCCAATGCACTTCACTTTCTTGATTAAGTCATAGAGTGACTCTTCATTTCAATAAGCCCGTAGTGGCATTTACTTCTCGCTTATAATTGACTTTTTTATGCCAAAATATTGGTTTGAATTTGAAATATTATACTTCATATTTTTCCATTCATTGGAGGAGTCCTTGGGAGTTGTTGTCATATTTTAATTCCATTAGCAGTATAATCCACCCCTTGATATCGTTTATCTACTTGAGCCGGGCTTGAAAGGATATTTTTGTATCACTAAAAAACGCCAATAAATTCATTTTTATATAATAGTAGAAGGCTATGATTTCGCTTGCCTGCTACTGTTTATTAAGACTTTGATTGATTGAATGATTTGCCTATTTTCCATTTTCAACATGCCCAAAACTGAAACAGAGTAAGTGTGTCTTTTCATGATAATGAAATCTCACAAATATCTCCTCAACTTGAGATTCCACGTCCAGTTATTATTTTCTAACTTTAAATATCTTTTTTTTTTTTTCAAAGAAAAAATCATATTATAGGAAAAATATATATCTAACAATAAAAACTGACAATATGTCTAGCTACTGTACTGAGTTACTGGTATCTCCGGCTTTCCCAAGCCCTAACCTTACATTATCCGTTGTGTAGATACGTATCAACTAGTCGGTAATTTCTACTTGTAAAAAAAAAATAACTTTTTTTAACCTGGACAACCTTCTACTTGCAATTCTTTCTAAACGCACAGTAAGATAAATCATTAGAAAAAAAAAAAAAACTATAAAAGCCAACACAATTATAGAAACGCCTCTAAAAAACTCCAAAGTACATATTACGTGGCAAGCATTGCTCACTTTTTGCCGAAATCACGGCAAAAGTGCTCTAGCTAGCATGTGCCTGGAACATGAATGAATGATAGGTCATTTTCCCAACCAAAAAGTCTCGTCCAATGCTTTCCCGGGACTTTTACAGGATGAAATAATACCGCAGGATAAAATTATAAGTTGATGTGATTAATTTGCTCTTATAGGCGTGGAATAGAAGTTCAATTTGATGAAAAAAAAAAAAGGAATTGATTCAAGCTAGCTGATGAATTCGAATGCCAGATCCAAAACATCACATTGGGCTCTTTGGCCGAGCGGTCTAAGGCGGCAGACTCAAGTTCTGTTATCGTAAGATGCGCGTGTTCGAATCACGCAGGAGTCAATATTTTTTGCCATTTCTCTCTTCAAGAGAGAGTTTAGTTAATTACAAATTACGATGATCCCACTCTGTTTTGATTTTCTGAACCTGCTTTAATTTTTTTAGCCATGAAACCTTTCAATGAGAGAAAAAAAATACCTAGAGTGTAAAAATCTCGGATGGGGACTTGAGTATAAACTGTTAATTTTGCAAGGATAGATACTTAAGCAAGAGCGTTAGTCAAGTTTATATATCTTAGCTTAATTTTCAGTAAATATATAAAATTGGAATAAATCTAAACAAAATATTTAAAAAAAAGTCAAAAAGTCAAATCTTATTAATCAATTAACGAATCTTGTAATGCTATCTTAGTAAGCTGGTTGCGCAGTATTCTAGAATCTAGGCCCTACTCATATTTACTGTACTGAAAGGAAAGCGGCGAATTTCAAACTGATCACATAATTTAATTTGCAAATTCTAAACATTTGAATATTACTCTTTTTCAAATACCAATCCAACAAACAAAAAGGCACATGCTTTGAATCAGTGATGTTAGAAAAAAAAGCCCTAGAATCCAAACGGTTGACGCGTTTTCTCGTGAAAAACGAACGAGGACGCGAAGACGCGTCATGATTATTTAAATGCCCCATTTCCCCGAGAAGTGTCTTTCAATCTTTTTTCTGCCCTTTTTTTTTGTCTTTTAATTTCTTTTTTCACCAAGAATGCTTCTTTCATTTTAAGAGCAAGCGATAAAATTCAATTTACAATGCCAAGATCTACGAACCTCCCAGATATTACTAAACATAAGCCTAACAATCCCGATTTCAAGTTACCCGGTCCAGGGAGTCCTCACCCTCCTCCACGTGTCATTAGTTTGGGCTTGTTTAACTGGAAGCTTCAACCATTGGTCGAGGGTCGGTTACGGTACGTTATCGTCACTTGTACGAAATGTTCTAAAGTTTACAAAGAGACTTGGTCAATCAGAACGACAAATTTGATGAAACATTGGGACGTAAACCACTCAGGTGAATTAAGGAGGTTAAAACAGAAAGCAAAGGCTTCAGGCTTACCGCGTGAGAGGACGATCGAATCTCTCCCTGGAATTCAAAAAATCGACACTCGGACACCAGTAATTGATCTGTTTTGTTCCCGTGTGAGATCAGTTAGTGGAAAGCCAACATCTGACAGGCAATTGGAAGCGGCCTACGCTGAGTTCGACCCAAAGATGTACAGAGAAGTTTTGTTAAATTACATACTGGCGAATAATTTGCCTTTTGCTCACATCGAAAGCCCTTCCCTTGCTATACTTCTTGACTTTGTAAGGAGATGCGAAGGCCCCCTCCCTTCTGTATCTCGTCATTCATTGAGATCGGCACTAGACATAGTGTATGAAAACCTGGTTAAGTCGTTAAAGATGAAGCTTGCTAATCATAAAGGTCGGTTCGCTCTTACTTTAGACGAGTGGAAATCTGGCAATAATTACGATTTTCTAGGTATTACTTTGCACCTTCACAACGAAAACTTCGTCATGGAAAAGTATGCGATTGGTTTTGAAGTTCTCAACAAAGAGTTGTCATACACAGGTGACGTATTATACCAGCATCTCGATCGAGTCCTTTCTGAGTATGATATAAAAGATCGAATTATTTCCATAACCAGAGATAATACATCTGTAATCAACTCCTTGATGACAAGCTTTCAAAAGAGTCTTATAAATGATGGACCAGTGGACGAGTCGACCTGCGCTGCTGAAGATGACCCAGTGTTAGAATTTAGTGGGGATATACGCTGCGCTGGCCATGTATTGAACCTAGCGACTAATGAATTTTTGGCTTGCACTTTCTTTAGAGCCAGTAAATCTGGAGTGTTTCTGCAATCAATGAACGCAACGACCGAAGAACACCCTAGTCACAAGGACATTTCCAATGCAATGGAAGGTGCTCCCAAGATGGTTGATGCCTTGATTAAAGCCACCCGCAGGAATACACACTTGAAAAACAAATTCAAAAGTCTTGTGGAAAAAAGACAAGAAGAGGAAGGAAATAAAAGGGGTCCCCGAACCCTACTTAGATGCAACGATACCAGGTGGCTTTCTATTTACAGAATGCTTGAGCGGTTTTTGCACTTTCGACCAGAAATCACATCGTTGTTAGAGATAATAAGGAGAAAGACTCCAATGCAGATAAAATCTTTCAAACTTCCAAGTCTTTTTATTGAAGATTCCACTTGGGAGTACTTATCATGCTTGCGCGATATTCTTGAACTTTTTTTGGAGCCCACCATGCAGCTTCAATATGACAGTAAAGAGACGGCCAACATGACCATTCCCCTTGTTTGCGACACTTTGAACGTTCTCGAAGACTGGAAATCCAAAGACGTTGTGAAGAACAATCCTTTAATCGAGTTAGGTATTTCGAAGGCATCTCAAAAGCTTCTTGAGTATTACCCAATTAATGATGCTAACATCCAGCCGATCAGAGACCTTTATATAGCAACAATGCTTGATCCACATTTGAAAACGAGCGCTTTTGAATTGCTACATTTCCCGGCTGCCGTTGTCAAGTCAGCAGAAAGGTATTTCCAGGACGTTTTCAACGGCTATAAGGAAATTTTCGAAAAAGAAAAAGGTTACACGAAAAGAAAAAGGACCCAAGTGGTGCCCCTGCTGCGGGGAGAGAAGCAACTGAGATCTTTCTCTTTTTATCGTGCAATCCAGGTTTCAAAAAACGTGAACAGCGAAAATATCGGAGGCGAGATGGATGAATACTTCGCAGAAATTCCAGTTAAACTTGATGAAAGTATTCGATCTTATTACGAGCGCAATAGGGATAGGTTTCCCATCCTCTATCGAATGGCGAGAGACTATTTATCTATTATGGCAATGTCTGCGCCCTCAGAGTCGCTTTTCTCTCGCGTGAGATGTATAGTCACAGACGGGCGAAGCAGACTTCTTCCTGACACAATCAAAAAGTTGGCCATTCTAAAGGCACGAGATATTTTGCCAGACGATGTGACTGGTTTGGTTGATACTTTTGCAGACTTAAAGATAAGCATAGACAATGAACTGGTCGAATTGAGAGAACCTGGTACTAGCGCCTCAATGGAAGTAGTGGACTCATGTGATTCGCCGCCGCAAACTATTGTTTTATCAGACTCAGACTCAGACTCAGATAGTGGGAGCGAGCTGAATTCCACTAATGACAGTTTATTACAAAACTCAGCAGATGAAAATGAGTTGCAGTCTACTTCTTCCAGCTTCATTCAAGAAGACAGTGACTTTAGCGAGTCGGAGTTTGCCCCTTCGTGGAATAAAGAAGACAATTTAACTTTAGAATAGACAATCACATGCTTTACAGGAAACATAGTGGTTAAATAAATGGCTTTTTCACTATACACTTTACTAAAAGCAGTATATGATCATTATATGAATTTCGACAAGAATTTCGACAAGAATTTCAGCAAGAATTTCAAGAATTTCAAAATTCTGAATATTAAAGTTTAAAATATAAATTCCGAGAAAAGTATTGGAATTTCAAAAGAATGTTGAAATTCTTGAAATTCCGCGAAAATAACAACACTGCTTTGAATACCGGAACTATCATTTCCCCTTCTTGAGTCGTGCGAACCCCAATTAACAATGGCCTTATCAGTAAATAAGCGGACGAACTCAAAACATACTGACAGTTTTTTCTACAAATCCCAAAACTTAACCAACATCAATTGACCAAAAAATGACACAGGAAAGAGCAATAAATTCGTTTTTGGATACTGATTTGTATAAAGTGTCGATGCAGGCAGCTGTACACAAGCACTTTAAGGATGTGCCTGTTTCTTACAGATATAAGAATAGAACGCGTCAACTTAGTTTAAATAAGGCAGCAATTGCGTGGTTACAAGAACAAATTCTTGCATTAGGAGAATTGCGTTTTTCGCAGCACGAAATTAAGTATTTAAGGGAGACTTTGCCCATGCTTCCTAGCGAATATTTGGATTCCTTATCGACATTCAAATTGGACCCTGAAAACCAGGTTAAGTACTTCAATGATGAAGAGAATTTACAGGAATTTTACGTGGAGATACATGGATCATGGTACGATACTATTCCGTACGAAATCCACATTTTGGCGCTTGTTTCTGAGGCTTACTTTAAGTATGTGGATACAGAATGGAATTATGACGGCCAATATGAGTTAGCCGCGGAGAAAACTCGCCAGCTTTTGCTGAATAAGTGTGCTTTTAGCGAATTTGGTACGCGGAGAAGAAGATCGGGAGAAACCCAGGATATTGTGGTGAAGGCAATTGTTGAAACTGCACAATCTTTGGGTCCAGACCAGAGTAGGCTTTTTTTGGGCACGTCTAATGTGGCTCTTGCCCGTAAATATGGAGTTGCGCCTATTGGAACGGTGGCTCATGAATGGTTTATGGGAGTTGCCTCAATTACCCAGGATTATACTCATGCCAACAGGGCGGCAATGGAATATTGGCTCCAGACTTTTGGCCCCAATAATTGTGGCTTGGCGCTTACCGATACGTTTGGTACAGACGCGTATCTTAAAGTGTTTACAAAACCATATACCGATTACTATACCGGCGTGAGACAGGATTCCGGAGACCCGGAGCTTTACTGTCATAAAATTGCTGCCCATTTCAAGGCCTTGGGATATGCTGCAAATACAAAAACAATCTGCTTCTCCGACTCTTTGAACGTGGAGAAGTGTCTTCAATATAAACAGTGTGCTGAGAAAGATGGCCTCAAGGCGATTTTTGGAATCGGCACTTTTTTCACCAATGATTTCCAGAGTACGGGAGCCAATGGTGAAAAGTCGCTGCCTCTTAATATTGTGATCAAATTGGCAAGTGCCGGTGGAAACCAGTCGATTAAAATCAGTGACAATATCGGAAAGAATATTGGCGATGCTGATGTTGTTAAGAAAGTGAAGGAGGAACTTGGCTACGCGGAGAAGGAATGGCAAGAGGGAGACGAGACTAAAAGGTGGTAGGACGGTGTTTATGAGCGAAGGTTTCTGAATGGAGGCTTGAAATGAAAATAACCCCTGGAGATTTTCCTAAGCGAGAGAAAAACCAAAAAAAAAGGAATGAAAAAACAAATAGAGAGGGAAGGAGGCCTCTAATGATGCAGGGAATGGCGTTAGGGTACCATAAAGAAAAGAAGAAGAGAGGAAGAGAAAGAATACCAAAATCCATTACATTTATATTGTATTTGGAACCAAAAAAAAAATACATATATACGCCATGAATAGCTGATTCCAACTGGCTCCAAATCTTGTCACACCAAGGCAAACACGTACGTATCTGTTAGACTGCTGCAGTCGCACCGCACCCCATGGTTCAATATCCAAAGACAATAATTCTACTTCATGGCATAAGGAGAAACAACGAAACGAAACTAACAAAAAAAAAAAAAGAGAAAAAATCTATAATTTCCACTAACAACTAACAAAAATCATCGTATTATTGTTTTCTATGATATTCCAAATTACCATTTCCTTAAGGTCCCAGACTCCCCAGTCCCCCTAAAGTATATGCGAAACGCGGGCCCGTACGCCAGAATTTAGAAGCGTTTAAGTTAACAATGGTCATCGTGAGGATCGCATCAAACCCCGAATTCTTTGGTGGTTGAAATCGGTGGAATCTAAATCAGAAAAAAAATTTATATATATAAAAAAAGAAGCACCAGAAAAACTTTCAACCATGGTGCTTACATTTGATACACTTTTAGAAGTGCTCAATGCAGCAGAACGGCCTGAACGTGGTGATGTCCAACAACAGGCGGAAAAACAGCTTAAAAGCTGGGAGGTGGAACGTGGATACCACTATTTTCTCCAGGAAATTTACCTCAAAACAGTCTTGCCGCTTCGTATAAGGTGGATGGCAATTATCTGTTTTAAAAATGGTGTGGAAAAGTATTGGAGGGCTTCAAGAACTAATGCTATAAGCAAAGAGGAAAAGGCACAAATTAGGGCCCGTGTTTTTGACCTTCTTCATGAAAAAAATAGCCAGTTGGCTATTCAAAATGCCCATGCTGTAGCCCGGATTGTACGGTTTGATTTCCCTGCAGAATGGCCTGATTTATTCGACCAAATTGCCAAAATGCTTGAAACATTTGTTTTTGGTGAAGGTAGTTTGATCGCTGCCAATAACCTTTTGGTCATTCTTAACCAAGTTGTGAAGGCAGTTGCCATGGTACGGATCGGTCGGGCACGTCACGCTTTCCAAAGTAAGGCGCCGCTTCTTTTGCCCGTGCTTGTAAAACTGTACCTTAAACTTTTCCATGCATGGACGGAATCACAGGACTTGAGTTTGATGGAAATTTGTTATATGTGTTTGAAGAACCTCCGGCGGGTAATTCCTGAAGGATTTGAGCAGCCACATAAAAATCCTGATATCGCCGAGTTTCTCAAAATCTCCATTGGCCATTTACAAGGATTGGTTATGGAACACGAGAAATACTCTTCGGATCTCCTTGAGAAATTCGTCAAGTCATACAGTAAGCTTTACGTGAATCTCATCAATTCCAACCCTACTGGATTTATCCTTATGCCTTGTGCCCAAGAAATTGTGTCCACATTTATGTCCTTGCTTCAGAATAAGGCCGAGGCTATCTACACCAGCACTGAGGAAAATGATTTCTGGGAGGCCTTGGCGCTTAAGGGATTCTTGATCTTGAAAAAAATGGTTGCCTATGTGTATAAACTGGGTGCAGTCACTCTCAAACAACGCAACGATAAGGAGGAAGTTAATCATGCCATTGGGCTCTTGAAAACCCAACTTTTCACACCTCAAGTCATAATCCAACTTTGCGATTTGATTATCAACTGGTATTTGCGCCTTAAACCCGCTGACTTGGAGTCTTGGCTTCTTGAACCAGAGGAATGGACCAATGAAGAACTTAGTTCCAGTTGGGAGTTTCAGGTCCGTCCCTGTGCAGAGAATTTCTACCAGGACCTTATCAAGTACTTTAAAGACGATCTCTCAGAGTATATCTTGAACAAAATCTCCAATGGCTTGGCCGATAATGAGTCGTTGGAAAACATCTTAACCAAAGACTCTACCCTTTGTACATTCCAATTATCCTCGGACTCTATCGCCGATAAAGTGAATTTTGACCAGTTGCTCACACAGGTTTTCATCCCTGAGGGCTTGCGTAATGACCACGTGGAAAATAAAATCATCAAGCGCAGAATTTGTCTTATCATTAGTACCTGGGTACTTGTTGATTGTTCCAGACAAAGCCGTGTCGATATTTACAAACTCTTGCTTAGTTTCATGGACTCCAACAATAAGATTAACGATAAGGTTGTCCAACTCACTGCAGCACAAAGTCTAAGAACCGTGGTCAATGACTGGGACTTTGTCAAACAAGATTTCCAGCCATTCCTAAAAGATTTTGTCTCACTGTTGATCTCAATGTTGGGTCTGCTTTCATTCACGGAATCCAAGCTCTATGTCTTGGATACCTTGGCAGCATTATTGGAAAGGTGTAATCCATTGATTGACCAGCCCACACTTATCAGCATATTGCAAATTGTGCCGGCATACTGGGAGAAATCTGGTGGCCAGGGTAACGAGGAATCGATTCTCAAAACCTCTTTGCTCAGGGTTTTGAAGAATTTGGTGATTGCGTTAAACCAAAATTCTACCGAAACTCATTTCATCACCATCCCACTAATCAAGAGCTGCTGTACGCAATCCTCGGAATACTACTACCTCTTATCTGAAGATGGCTATGATTTATGGTTGGCAATTCTTCAGTATTTCCCCGCAGGAACTGAGATCAAGCCAGAACTCGTGGAATTCTTTGGTCTCGTTCACCCTGCACTTGTTGATTCTACCGAGATCTTGACCACGATCCTTGCAATCACCAGATCGTACGCTCTTTTGGCTCCTCAAGTATTCGAATCGGAGTATGGGGTCGAAATCTTCCGTGTTCTTTCAGGGTACATTTCAACCATGCGTGACGATGCTTTCGACGCCTTTATTTCCTTGATGGATATCTTGTTCCTTCTGCAAAGCGATAATGATCAATTTATTAATGGGCTCATTTCCAGTGGCTTGATGAATGGTATGGTCAACTATGTGCTTGATGAAAACCACAGCATTGTTCTTGCGAACAAGATTTTGGCGGTAATTTCAAGATTGGCATTGAAATCTCCGGCGGCATTTTTCCAAATCTGTAACCACTTGTCGCTAGACGCCACGAAGCTCATGGAAGTATGGGTGTCATACTACAAAAATAACGGTAACCCGCGGAATAAGAAGGTTAATCTCTTGGCGCTCTTATCGCTTCTCGCCTACGCTGCTCCCAAGGACTTACATGATTTTGCCAAGTATCTTGGAGATATCCTCCGCAAGAGCTTTTTGTATTTGGAAGAAGTCCATGAAGAAGTAACGGGAAATAGCCAGGCGTACGAAGGGGATTATATTTATACCGATGTTGACAACTACTCATACCTTGATTCAGATATCGTGCCTCATGGCGAGAAAATCCGGTACCAGAATTTGCTCGATACCAAGGATCTGGTCTACACGGTTAATTTACGGGCATTTGTCAAGGAGAAGGTGTTGGAAGTGAGGCAGGAAACAAGTGATGAAACGTTTAATGGAATGATGTCATTAAACGACCAGTACACCAACGAAAAGCTCCAGGAATTGCTCTTTTGATCACGAAGAAAACACACCGACAAATACATTAAAGTGAGACCTTCAAGTCTCCTATAGGTTTATAGATTTCTTTTAATTGCATTATTCACTTTTTATTCTATCGCACCGCAACGGTGTCCCAGAAAAGGAATAAAAAGAAAGAAAAAAAAAAATGTCGCACCGTGCGGTCTCACAAGTACGCTGAGAAATTCTTAACTCCGGGGAGCATCTAATTACACCATTATTCATAGATAACGATGTTTTCCGGGTTTCTGAGGCTAATAAGAAGCAATGCCTTTACGTGGGCCCATGATTTGAAGTGCAAATCGTCAAGAAATTTCAGCACAATTGGCCCATTGCGCCAAGCAGGCCAGCATAAAAAAGCTGCCCAGGAACATATGCATAGAATTCATCATGAACAACAAGAAAAAATCAAGTATCGTAACCGCAGTGCCGCTTACTATTCTGGGTCAGTGATTATGTTCTTTCTTGGACTTTCATGTGTGGCGGTGCCTTTCTACCGGTTCTTATGTAAGCGTACCGGATGGGCAGGAACTCCCATCACCGATACCCGTCTTTTTACCCCAGATAAAGTGATACCCGTGGCCACCAATAAACGTCTTAAGGTGAGTTTCACATGTCAAGCATCGGGAATTCTCCCTTGGAAATTTACCCCTCTTCAAAAAGAGGTTTACATTGTTCCTGGCGAAACTGCATTGGTTTTCTACCGGGCCAAGAACTTATCCTCGGAAGATATTGTAGGCATGGCCACGTATTCGGTGAGTCCAGATCACGTGGCCCCATATTTCAACAAAATCCAGTGTTTCTGTTTTGAGGAACAGCGGTTGGCGGCAGGTGAAGAGGTGGACATGCCGGTATTTTTCTTCATCGACCCTGATTTTGCCAAGGATTCTGCCATGCGTAATATAGACGATGTGGTGCTTAATTATTCGTTCTTCAAGGCTTCTCACCAGGATGGAGGATTGTCTCCAGTTCCTGCTGGATTCGTGGAGTTAAAGGCAGTGGAGGCGTGAATGGAGGATTATAATTAGCATGTATATAGAGAATAGAGATGAATAGATTCAATCGTGGCCTATGGTTTTAGAAAAGTATAATAAAAAAGAAATGAAGATTTTACAAGGTGAAAATTATGAAGAAATAACTTCCAAAGAAAGACTGTTTCGAGTTAGCTATTTTGGTATATGGAAGCATAGATTGAGATTAAGATTCCTGTTCATATCCAGACGATAAGAAAACCCCCAAAAGCTATAGCTGGCGACCCGGCAGAAAATTCCAATTCCAGTCTACAAAGAAATGTGTCAGGTCAATGTTTCAGGTGCACTGGCAATTTTTATCCAGGGACTGGTCCGCCCAATTGTTGGCATTTTGAAAATGCCTTATAAGTTATAACCATGCAACTGCAAATTGTGATAGTCCTGTTTATCTTATTTTTTCTTCTCCTCTTTCAATCTTCAAAAAGTACCAATAAATATTTTGATTACTTGACAGAGTAGAGAAAAAAAAAAAAAAAAAAAAAAAAAAAAAAACAGATTCCATAATTCCATTATATAACAACCCTCAATTCTTTTATTGTTATGTGAAATTCCGTCAATCATTGAGGCGCAAGCCTTGTATCGTATTACTAGACTTACTTTTTTTTTTGTGGGGCCAAAGACGGTTTTGCACCCTGCCCAACATTTCTGCTGCAATTATTGGAGATCTTGACAATCCGTTATTATAATTTTTTTTTTTTTTGTGCTGAGCTTACTGTTACATCATTGGTCAATTGAACCAGAGTTATTGTGGAGTCATAAAAGTGTATTCGTTATGAGATTGCAGATTCTTCTTCTTCAAGAAAAAAAAAAAAAAAAAAAAAAAACATTTTGCAAAAAGGAAAAAGGAAACTACAGCATACGTTGATAAGTTTTGAGCAACATTTTCCTTATCTCTCTTTTCGATTTCTATTGTCAATAAGTTCCCCCGCCAGGAAAGGAGTTAAGGGATATGTATTTAGAGGTCTGTTACGTATTCTGGAATCTGAAGTACTAATATACTTAGAAACTGAGGTTTAGATCGAGCTACCGTTTATTGGAATTTTCTTTCTCTTACATTTGCTGGCACTGACAGATTTATTCCAAGAAAATTATTCTTTTTCAACTTTTGAGGTGGTGCCACTGAAATTTGAAACAACATGTTTACATTCACTCTTATGATTTCTGACCAAAACCCCAAATGATTGTTTCAAATCATCTCTACTAATTCATTGTTATCTCTTACATCGAGGCTGTGCAATATGGCTAAAGTCACAACACACCATAATTCAACAGACTTGGGATCCAAAGATCAAAAACCAAAAATCATGTGAGAATGAATCTTACAAAAGGAGGTAGAATCCACCCTCTTCTCTAAATTTCTTTTATATTTATCATTATCAGATCATCTGAAAACCAAAACCCTATTTTTATCAAAACTCAAACCTCTTCAACCCTTCCTTCCAAGTATCAATGATTGAGTTTAACTATAAAGATGAAGTGGTGTTTTCGCCCACGGTGATTGTTTCTGGTAAAACCCAATTTAACCGAGGTGTTATTCAGTTCACCAACAACGAAAACAAGGTATTTCCCATGCTGAGTTTCGAAGTTAACAATTGTCGATTTAACGCTGTTCTCAACCTTTCACCCGATGAGACAAACCACTTCAAAGTGCAGTTTTGGGGAGGGGCAAGTATCATGCCTAATGGTGAAGCTTCAAGCAATAAGTTCATCATTGAACAAGGCGAGTTAACTCTTCGTTATAACCCAATGCCCGATAACAAACCGGTGCACTTGTGTGTGATTGTGGGAAAGGATTCCAAGGGTTCTTATGATATGCCAAAGTACAAGTTGGACCGAGGCGAAAAGGCCACTTTGGAAACTGCTATTCAACGTTTGAAAGTGGCTGGCCGGATGATGCAAGCGTTTACCCAAGATGAATTTAATCGGGCTGAATTGAGTAACCGGACTTTCCCATTTGTTGAAGAGTTAACTAAATCTCAGTTACTTTTTGGGAAAGAAAAAAAGGCTTCGGTCACCCATAGTGAAGTAAAAGTACACGTTCTTCGGTCGCCTAAAACCATGGCAGAAATAAGAAACCCAGATTATGCCCAACAAAATCCAGAGGCAAAGAATAAAAGTTGGCTTTTCAGCCATGCCCTTGAACTTATTAATGAAAGCGAACTCATCAAGCCATATAAAAAGAATCATACCGCCATCCAGTGTGCTGTGATTTATTTGGATTCCAAATGGGACGGGAAACTTATCACTGCTCATGCCGCATTGGGAGGTGGCACTAATGAAATCAAATTGGCAATTTTCGGTTCTCATGGGCTCCATGCTTTCCCCTTGACTTTTCCTCTTATTACCCCTAGCTTTATGGACGATACTGTGCTTTCACTTAATGAAGTTGCCAATGATGTAAACCAATGTGGTACTCCCTGGGAGTGCTTAAACATTTGTATGGGTGCCTTCATGCATGAAATCGGCCATATGTTGGGGTCGCCACATCAGATTAGTGGGGTAATGCTTCGTGATTATGTATGGTGGAACCGTCAGTTTATGACCCGTGAAGTGCGGTGTTTAAGAACTAATAGCCAGGGGCAACTTATTGGGACGGATGGAAAGTTTCCAAGAGAATGTCATTGGAATATTTTGGACCTTACTAGGTTTTTATACCATGGGCTGTTTTCGATTCCGTCTGATTTAAACGATCCTAGTTTTGAGAAAAAGAATTCGACGCTTATGAAACCTGCGGACAACAAGTCTGTGCCTACAACATACACCACTGCTCCAGGGAAGGTGATGTTCAAATCTGTATCGGGGATTTATTTGGTGGAGTTTGTTGGTGACGATTTGACTCGCCACTACCTCAAGTTTTTTCCAAGAAGTTATGGTGGATCAGGTACTCCTAACGAATTTACTCTTGATTTTGAAGATTGTTTGAAAGAGTTCCGGGAATCATGGAAGAATGATGCCGAAAATTTTGATGTCAGAGTCTTGTGTACTAGTGGAGAAATCTGGCTCCCGGATTTCAAGTCTCGCTGTTACAACGCACAGGAGGCAATTGAGAACGACTTCAATTTGGGAAGAGGTACAGTTAAAGGCACCAAAAGTGAATTGTTGGGGTCGATCAATGGAAATATGGACTATATTGGTTTTGATGTTTCCAGAGTATACAAAGTCCGCATTTCCCATGGCGGTGCTTTGGATGGTATGAAATTCTACTATCGTTCTAATAAACCCGAGGCTGAAAATGAAATTACTCCTAAGTTTTCAAAGAGAAAGCTATTGAGTAAGTTGATTCGTGGAACAGCCCTTGGCGATATTATTGGTGGCGATTCAGGCGCAGGAGAGGTATCCATTGGTAACGAAACTGAAAATTACACCGATTTTCTTATTCCCGATGGAGACCGAATTTCGAAGTTTTCCTTCAGAAGTGGCCGTTGGATTGATGCAGTTCAGATCGAAACTATCCAGGGAAGATCATCAGGATTGCTTGGAAATGCAAGCGGTGGGCACCTTACTATTTTGGAACCACCTACCGAGAAACACTCAATTATTGGGATTTTTGGATATACGGGCCAGTGGTTGGATGGAATCGGTATTATCTACGCAGATTTAGCCAATGTCTAGGGTCTAGCTTTTTCTTTGTCCTTTTTTCTATCTCGTTTTTTTTTTTTATGATTATTTAGCTGAATTTGAAGTATAAGTTTCTTGAGCTAAACAGAATACAGTATAAGGGGAGTATTCTTTGATTATTTTACAGGATTTGAGGGTTTCCTACACTAGAGTGACATCTCTTTATGATTGGTTTGGCAAATATTCTCCAAGCCATTTTCCCAATATTAGGTGGGTGAGTGTAATGCCATTACTTCACTCTGTAATAAAAATAATCTAAATGATTTGGGATTTTTATTTTTAGTTTAAGAATATTGACCATTTTGATTTTCCTTGAAGTTTTTAAAATGATAATATCGTATCTTATTATCTGAAGTATGACCATTTATCTTTTCCATGTTCCTGAAACCCACAACTCATATTTGTGGGGAAATTTTAAAGTCATAAAACAATACCGAGAAAAATTATAATACTTTTACTGAATTTTGATATTTTTTATGTAATCTGATCGATATAGTTAAGGGCTGTTGAGGGCTATGTTTCTTTCCTAAACATTTAGTTGGATTAAGATAAAAAAATTCCAAACTGCGTATAAATCCAACTGATAAGAATATAGATCAAAACTTATTGTTTCCCCAAACGTGGGGTTAACCTTGAGGACATTGACAATAATAAATCTCCCATATCTCAATTCTCATATTGGAAGTGACAACCTGCCCTGCAAAGGATAATTCGGAAGAAAATTAATAAGGATATTCTGGAAGAGGGGATAGCAGACCTTAGGTAAATCCAATAAAAACAAAATCCCCGTGATGAATCATAAATCACACCATCTGCGGGTTCCTGACTCGCATTGTCCTTTACAAGATCTACGGAAAGATCCGAGAAGGTGGGGAAAACTAACAAGTAACTGAAAAGTACTATGGATGAAATTTTGCAAATTGGCTTGATCCCTTAGTACGACTTATGATATTTTTATTGTTTAAATTTTCCAGTGAGGCTGAGTCCGTTCCTCTGAAAACCTCAATAAATTTTCTAGCATGTGGAATGGTGGAATGATAAACTTACTATAAAAAGTGAAGGATCCTTTCTTGCTTCCTTCTCTCTTAGAATTAATTTGCATTGCGGTTCCAGAAACTAAGAATCGAAAAAGTTTTTCTAGTTTATATCCAGAATTATAATGATTGAATTCAACTACGACGACGAGATTGTTTCCTCTCCAGCGGTGATTGTTTCGGGGAAAACTTCGACTTTCGATCACGGGGTCATTCAGTTTGTGAATACTGAAAACAGGGTGTTCCCCAAGTTGAATTTTGAAGTAAATAATTATCGTTTTAAGGCACTTGTCCATGTTTCACCCAATGAAAACAATTTTAAGGTAATATTCTGGGGTGGTGCACGGTTGGATAATACTGGGCAGCCACTAAAAAAGGGTGAAGTTACAGAAGAAGGAGAATTCAAACTTCATTTCAATCCTTTACCAGATAACAAACCAGTACATTTATGTGTGATTATAGCAAAGGATTCTAAAGGTGTATATGACATGCCTAAGTATAAGTTGAACAGAGGAGAAAAGGCCAATCTCGATACTGCCATTCAAAGGTTAAAGGTAGCCGGAAGAATGATGCAAGCGTTTACTCAAGACGACTTCCATTATCATCGTTTGGGAAATCGTTCTTTTCAGTTTGTGGAAGAGACCATGAAATCACAGAAGCTTTTTGGTATTGATAAAAAACCTTCAGTTCCACATACTGAAGTGAAGGTACATGTGATTCGGTCTCCAAAAACAATGGCGGAACTTAGGGACCCTGACTGGGCACAGCAGAATAAAAATGCTAAAGAAGAAGGAGGGCTTTTCCGCCATGCTTTGGAAATCATATACAACCACGATCTTATCAAGCCATACAAAAAAACAAATACTGCTATTCAATGCGCAGTCATGTTTTTGGATTCTACTTGGGACGGGAAACTTATTACTGGACACACCGGAATGGGAGGGGGTTCTGATGAGATCAAGTTGGCAGTTTTTGGCTCACATGGCCTTCACTCTTTCCCTTTAAATTTCCCCCAAATGAGCTCATGCTTTACTGACGATACAGTACTTTCTATTAATGAAGTTGCGAATGACGTAAATCAATCAGGAACTGCTTGGGAATGTATGAATATTTCCATGGGTTCTTTTATGCACGAGTTTGGATTTATGTTTGGGACTATTCAGCAAGTTCAAGGAGTAATGATGCGTGATTTTATTTGGTGGAATCGGCTGTTTATGACTCGGGAATCTCTTTGTTTGAGGGACAAAAGTCCAGGACAATTAATCGGAATTAACGGCAAGTTTCCAAGAGAATGCCACTGGAATATCTTGGATATTACTAGGTTTTTATACCATGGCCTGTTTTCCATACCCTCGGATTTGACCGAAGCTAATTTTGAAAAATTGAATTCAACTCTCATGAAACCTCTGGAGAAAAAACAGTTACCATACATACAAGTGGAGAAACAAGGTCAGGTTACTATCAAGTCTTCATCAGGTATTTATTTGGTTGAGATAGTAAATGATTACCTTACCTGAAATCATATGAAGTTTAACCCCAAAATCTATGGTGGGTCAGGGGTACCTCTTGAAGTTTCTATTAATTTCGAAGAAACTTTGGGTTCGTTAAAGAAAGGATGGGGAAGTTCAGCCAATGATTTTGGGTTGAGAATCTTATCTACCGCAGGGGAGATTTGGGAACCTGATTTCAGATTCCGAAGTCACCCAACTCCAGATTCAATAATCCATGCTGATTTCACTTTGGGAAAAGGAATCATTAAAGGAAATAAGAGCATGATGCTTGGAAAAAAGACTGGATCAATGGCTTATATTGGGATCGACTTGACCAGAGTGTTCAAAATACGCGTATATCATGGAAATGCCTTGGACGGAATGACTTTTTATAGTCACGGCAAGAAACAGGGAAAGATGAAAAGATTTGCACGAATATTTTTGAAAAGAAAAAGACAGTGGTTTCTGCATTTGTATAATGAATCTTCAATTAAAGAAGAAGATGATGAAAGTACCGAAAACGAAGATATGGTTTCAGATGAAGAACAAACAAGCTTGGCAGAAAATGGTGAAGCTATGAATGATGAATTTACTGAAGATGAGGAAATCGAAAATGATGACGTATCTGAAAGCCAATATGGAGAACTTGAAAAAAGTAAAGATCTTTCCAATTCGGACATTGAAGAAGTATCATTAGGTAAAGTTAGATCGAGCTATACTGAATTTTTACTTCTGGAAGGTGAACAATTTATTAAGTTCTCTTTCAGAACGGGTGAATGGATTGATGCCTTGGAATTTGGAACGGACTGGGGAAGAAGTACTGGATTGCTTGGGAATAAAACAGGCGGAGGATTGACCTTATTGGAACCACCTACTGGTCATACAGTAGTAGGGTTATATGGATATACTGGTCCTGAATGGTTATTTGGTATTGGGATTATTTACGCAAAAATTTAGTCGTGGGAGGTTTACGGAAATTGGGTGAAATTTTGGTTAAGTTATTCTTTGAAGTTTTTCTTAAAATTAGCTGCTTTTATCATATGAGTAAGAATGAAACAACAGTTTGCAGATGGTCATGTGATGTAGTAGCGTTACTAGCATAAACATTGTCACTGAATAGTGTATTTTGAAAATTCGAAAGTCTTAAATTCGAAAGTAATTTTAACACTGTACCCCAAGAATATTTCTTTTTCTTTTTTTGGATTTCTAAAGATTGATCTTATTTTACCGCAGTATCTTTAAATTAATACACCAGCTATTGACCACATATAATAGCGCTCAAAATCAACTCAGTTCCAGCAACACTAACTAAAGCCAGATTCACCACTCACCCTCTCTCAACAACATTCACCCTACCTTGAAATGTTATCCCTTAAAGTACATTCAATTACTGATAACATGCAATTATGTCTTCCTGGTCTTCCCCCGAAAAAAAAAAGAAAGAAAGAAAGAAAGAAAAAAAGAAAAAAAAATTCTAAACCTTTTTTGACTTCTCTGATAGATTCGGGATAAATTTTCACCAATTAGTTAAGAATCCAAAAATGGGGTCATCTTTTAGGTTGGGGTTTGCTCAAAACGCAAATTTCTACTACCAAAAATGGGAATTTCTACAAAAATTGTATATTTGAATTAGGATTGGATGTGGGCTGTAGGATTTTCCACAAAAGAAAACTTCGCCTTTTTTTTCATATATTTGGGAATAAACTAATGACAAACCAATAATTCATGAAATTCATGAAATTCATTATTTTCGGAATTTTAAGAATACACTCGAAAAATTCGATTTTTGACGGAATTCATTATTAAAAACTCGAAAAGTTCATTTTCCAAGCTTTCTCTTAATAACTCAAGTACACCCTGGTCCCCAATAAGTGAGACGGCAATTTGCATCGAAAATTTTGCATTTACATTTATCCAAGCTGTAATTTCCTGCATAAGTGGTGGATGTACGGATCTTTATCCAATAAGTGCCCTGCCATTTCAGTTCTATATACTTACGCCCTCTGATCTTGTCCATTTCTAAGTAAAGAAATAATGGACGATTGTTGTTGAGTACTTGTAGCCCTCGATTCCAGACTTGCCTCAATTCTGAGGAGCCTGTGTTTTAATTCGATATCTTCGAAATCTTTCCCACGTTGTGCAGCATAGGTAATAAGTTTTTTTATGCAACTTAATGCCTCATCCTTGCGAGATTTCAGCTTCTCGAGGGGTGTCTTGATCATCAAGAGACTCATTATCTGCATCTGCCACATCCTGCTCAACCCGATTTTCTTCTGCCCCAAAGTAAGCTCAACATTATCCTTCCTTCCAATTGACACGGGAATTGATTTTTTTTTTTCTTTTTTCTCTCTTCTTTTTTATTTTTTTGCAATTAAGATGGGTGCCAAATCAAGAGCTCTCAAATTTCTGCATTCCAAGGGACGACACGCGTCTCCCCAGCTCGGTGGCCAATAAAACAACGAGGTTTCCTGCCACTCGCGACGCCTTGAGATTCACGAATGACGGGGGCCATTAATTAATGGATTTGGAAACAGAAAGACACCAAAAATTACTCAAAATCCCAAAAAAAATTACACTTACTGGGTAGACCGTGCATCGAAAAATTTTCATTTTCACTTAGAGTGAAAATTTGCATTTACCATACAAAGTTTTTTTTCAGAAAAAAAAAATTACATTTACAGGGGGTGTTTTCACTTAGTGGGGTTTCTTTTATTGGGGATCAGGGTGTAGATTCCATAAAAAAAAAAAAACTAAAGACCGTAAAATGTGAAAGCAATCTAGCTTTTTATCTCTTTTTTTTTATTTTTTTTATTTTTTTTATTTTTATTTTTTTTTTTATTTTTTTATTTTATTGAACTTCTCTTTCCAAATAAATTTTATATTTTCTTATAATCCATACTAACTACTGCGCCGCACCTTCCACATAAGTTACTCTCCGCACTTGCGAATCCTCATCAACCCCATTATACCAGAGTACTACTAATCAACCAAAATAATGGTACGTTATTCACCAAAAAACCACGAATTCTTTCCCTCAAAAATGCATTTTCTAATACCCTTAGCAACACGGAATCAAAAGAATCCAATTATCAGAACATGCCCGTAAACTGAAGCTCGAAAAAGACCGGGCTAAAATCGCCCACTATCAAACCCTCACTAAAAAAGTGTTGGATGGCAAAACACAAAAAGATTATACTCCGAAACTTCTCCAGGATACAACAATACTTCTTGGATTGAATCCCGAGTTTAATGCTGTATGGAATTACCGCCGGAATATATTTAGTCATTTATTTGAAACAAAAGAATTGGACCGTGTCCAGGCGCTTAATTCGGATCTTCTTATGTCGATGGAAATGATGAAACGCTTTCCTAAATGTTACTGGATTTGGAACCACCGCCGCTGGTGCCTTGAGACTTTACACGTGACACGTGATGCCGACTGGGCACGTGAATTGGCCATTGTACTGAAGGTTTTAATGATGGATGCCAGAAACTTCCATGGATGGCATTATAGACGGTATGTGGCGGGTCATATAGAAGCTCAAGCTGGCGAAAATACTGGAAATACTCTTCATCAGATTCTTGAAGTCAATCTTCGTGAGTTTGAGTATACTACGGAAATCATCAACAAAAGTACGTCTAATTTTAGTGCGTGGCATAACCGCACGAAGTTAATCACCAAGATCTTTGAGATTTTGACGCAATCTTCTGATTCTAGTCTCTTGGAATCGTTTAGTGCTTGGAAATCGGCCCCCATATTCAAATCCGCATTGTCCTTACTAAAGCACGAACTCAACTTGTTGAAAACAGGAATGTTTATGGATGTAGACGATACTTCGGTTTGGTTATACATGCAATGGCTCCTCACGGATCCCCTCTTTGTGAAGGGTCTTCCCACACACACATATTTGGAAATTCTAGACCAACAATTGGCCGATGTCAATGAATTAAATCAACTTGAAAAAGAAGATAGCCCTAAAGGTGCGGAGAATGTTTGGTGCCTTAAAACCATTATATTTCTTTGGGAAATCCGCAATCGTTACTCAAAAAATCCATCTGATGGTATTGATGAAGAAACAAATCGAGCTTTAAATGTGTTGGTTGAATTAGACCCCTTGAGAAAGGGCCATTATCTTGACCAATTGCAGGGTAAAGCGTCGATTCTATGTTAATATGGGGAGAAAATTTTATGAAAAAAAAAAAGAAGGTTAACCAATGCAGCGATTTGTTTAAAGACTTCTGTTAGCCATGTGGATACAGTGCATTCTGGATTCTAAAACATGTCATAGAGGAGCATCCGTGGGTAATTAAAGTTGGGATTCCAATATTGCGGTATATCGACAATTGAGTTACTCAGGTGGAATTTCATATATCGTGAGACGTTTTTGAGAAGAGTTCAGGAGCGTTGGGAATTACAAGATTTGGCAATATTCAAGAAATTGAAAAAAGATGCATTTCAACTCCAGGCTGGTATCGTCACGTTTGAGGAAAAGAAAAAATAAAAAATCTTTTCAGAGAAAATGACTAAATTCAACTGTTCGAGACTCCAAGATTAAGAAAAGAAAAAAAAAAGTCTAACGAACAGCCCTTGTTTGCCCATTGACTCCAGTGCTGTGATCTGCCCAAAAAAGATAGAGAGTTTTTTTTGCATATATTGAACTTATTTCGAAGAAATCTTGCGTCAAGCTCACTCATTTAAGGAGATCCCACGTGCCCTAATTGAACTGTATTAAGTGAAATATGACTACGATAAAAATTTGGATCCAAAACTGGCAAGATTTATCTGGAGAATATAATAAATCTCTTTGATTTTGTCTGTTCTGATTATGAATAGCAGGGTGGGGAATCTGGATCTCACAGTGATTTTCCCCACAATTCGGCAATTCGCAGGGCACCAGTGCGCCTATTATTTCCTTTTTGGGAAATGCAATTATTTTGCAGTGGAAATAAATACTGGACTCAAGACATGGAGCCACAAATTTGCAGAAAAAATATACCTCAATACTACCCACAAGAGTATTCCCCCCAATATTTACACCTTCTTCTGCTTTGAACATGCCGTTAGCTCAAGATAAGTTCACTCTCTATTGGCTTAATGATCTGAGATCTCACCGTATCATGTGGATGTTGGAGATTCTTCGACTTGATTATGAAATAGATATTTTTCTCAGGGATTCCCAGACTTGGCGGGGACCCCCTGAATTGTTTCATATACATCCGCTAGGAAAATCGCCGGTTTTGGAAATCCATTTTGCCGACGGAAAACCACTGATTCAATTAGCGGAATCGGGATTAATCGTACAATATCTTTTGAAACATTATGATCCAAAAAGTCTACTTCATGCGGAACTGGAGGCAGATCGGCTTTTAGTCGATTATTATATTCACTATTCAGAGGCAACGCTTCAGCCTATTTTGATGTCAATGTTGATCAATACTACAGCCAAAAGAGTTGCTCCATTAGGCTTGAAAACAATGGCGAAGTTAGTGACCAAGGGCTTGAATTATGGGTATTACATCCATGAGTTCAACTTAAACTTGGAATATTTGGAAAAAAAGTTATTTAATCAAGACACGGGGTTTTTCGTGGGTAATAAACTCACTGCGGCAGATATCATGCTTTCTTTTCCGATATATGAGAATCTTTTTGATAACGAGGCAGGAGTTAGAGAATGTTCAGGCGAAACTCAACTTTATAAAAAGTACCCGCAATTGAGTGCATGGTGTAATAAAGTGAAGAATGATCCAATTTACCTGAAAATCAGTGAAATAATGGCCCAAAGGGTCGAGGAGCTACGTACTCAAAGCAACATACGGAAATAATTCGAAACAATTAAATAAGTAAACTTGGTTTTATTTTTAGCTGAACTATTTTTTCTCTCTCTGACAAACCATTTTAGTTCTCCAAACCCAAGGCTTGTCTCTGAGACTTAGAGCTGGGGTCAAAATATGGAACTTCAGCCAATGAAGTCACACGAGTTCCATGTCTTGCCTGTTTTCCCTCATGATCCCATACAGCATTGTGGTTGGCGATCCTGTTATCCCAGATAGCAGAAGTTCCTAAACCTTCCTTGGACTTCCAGTTCCATCTGACCTGGATATCCAAGTTTTTCTCATAGACATTGAACAAATACTCCAAGATAAGCTTGGATTCTGCTGGTTCCAAACCCACAATACGCAGTGTCATGGCTCTGTTGACAAATAAGTACTTCCATCCAGTAGCAGGGTGGGTCCTCACAAGAGGGTGCTCCCTTTCAATATGCTTAGGGCCAGACAATGGATTTTGCCTATCAATATACGCATGTGCCGAACGGTAAATGGCGGTCTTTCCATCCAAGAATTTCTGGAAAGCAGGGGATAACTTATCGTAGGCAGCATATCCCGAGGCCCACAAAGTGTCTCCACCAACATCAGGAATACTGTCGTTATGTAAGTGGGTGATTCCAGCCGGCTGGAACTCGTGTACCAAATCAGAATGCCATTGGCTGTTTCCCTTGTTGCTATCTCTAAATGTAAGAGGAAGACCGTAGAATTCACGGGCATAGTCTTGCCAGATAGAAGTGATTCCTTCCAACTTTTGGCCATCTAAAGCATCAGGAACTCTGGGGACCTGAGGGTGGATTTCAACCTGACCCCAGTACTTACCTAACTCCAATTGTTTTTGAGGAGACAAGTCCTGGTCCTTGAAAAAAACCACCACTCTTTCGGCAATCAAAAGGGCCAATTCATCCTTTTGCTTATCGTCCAAATCAGCAAGCTGCAATCCCACAATTTCCGTACCGATGTGTGCAGTCAAGTTGTTTACTTCCTTAGCTGCACCAAACAAGGCTTTTTTTTCTGGGTCGGCGTTTTTACCCCTTTCGATATATGGATATTCCTTGTTACGCACAGCAAATGCTTCATCAAGGAAAGTAGGGATCTGGTCTCTTTCAGGGACTTTTGGGTATCCCTGAGACAAGTCGATGCCATATTTTTCGAGCCTCTTTCTGGAAGGCGCAGGCAACTTCTCAAGCCATGATGCAGCAGAACCGGTTTTCACCGGTTTTCTGTATTCGGCTCCACCGACAATATTCAACTTTGTTAATTTGTTGATGATTGCAGAATATTCATCAACGTTATTTTCTGAAGTAGAGGTAGAAACGGGAGTTTGGGCAGCGGCAGTAGCGGTAGCAGTAGCAACAGGAGGAGACATTGTTTTCTTGATTTTTTCTTAATTGTTTTTGGTTTTTTTCCCCCTTTTTTTCCAGAATCCTTTTTACGGTTGGTTTATCTGATGGGAAATATCTAGAATTGTATCCCTCAGAACATTTAAGCCCAGTTTTATATACAAAAAATTTGCCCGGATCGAACATTCAATTAGTAAGCCTGATGTTGCAATCCACCATCAACCACAGTTTTGCACCCACCTGCGCGAGATTAAAGAGCTCCACAGTTTGAACTTTACTTGATTTGAACTTTGAACTTTGGGCCTTATCTGGTGAGTGTGGCGCGCAGGGTCTAGGCAAAAGATAACGGGAGGGGACGGGGAAATTAGAGAATGGGAGATTAAAAGGAGTAACAATTCGCTGGTGATATAAATCTGTGTGTGTAATTTTTTCTTCTTTCTTCCGGTTTTCTAAAAAAATAAGATATATTTTTCTTTTAGTGTTTTAAAAAAATTAGACACTCTTTGCTAAGTATTTACGAACTGCCATGAGGGAAATTACCAAGTGTGGCGGAAATAACGATCCCGCGAAATTCGAATCCGGTTTTTCCTTTTCACCGAATCACATTCAAGGAGCCAAATTACAGTTTATTTAAGCCACTTTCGCCAAGACTGGATTTTACTTGAAACAAGAAAAGTGGGATTCTGATACTTCCGGAGATACGGAGATCCGGAGATCCGGAAAAAAAAAAAAAAAGAAAAGAAAAGAAAAAAGAATAATCCCAGCAAAATCATGGGTCAAGATCTTCTTAAACCTCGTCATTGTCCTCCTTACCCCAGACTTCTCAACATTAATTTATTATGAAAAGCACTTATACTCTGTAAAATCACCCTATTTTCCGTATTTAATTATTTTCCATTTTTCCTTCTCTTTTTCTTTTTTCTCTTCCTTAGTAGATGGCACCCGGATTCTCCATCTCATAATCGATCCACGTGGCCATACAGTTTTGTTCAGGGATATTGCTGCTATCGTCAAACTCGCCCGGCCTACAGTTATGGGTATTTTCGCTGTTAGGACAATTCGTATATGGCGAGTGGAAATAACCAATATCACGAAACCAATGGATTCTGCGTTTATCGGAGAAAAGCGCCAAACCCAAAGAATGGACAGGTGCATCTCCCCACCGTTCATAATAGAATTTTCCTGTGGATTCCAAATGCTCGAACCACGATCTGTAAGCGGTGCCACGGTAGAAATCCATGTCTGCGATTTCGAAGTTCGACCAGAAATGGCACGTGGAGTATCCACCCGTATGACTTGTCACATGTGGATTTTGCTGGTTTTCCGTGATCCATTGAAACGCACCATTGGAATTCACGTATTTATAGTTATTGCCCTGATTAAGGAATGAGAGTGTTTCTGAAAGAAGCGTACGCACACTCTGACGGATATCATATAAGTTGATGGTAAACCCGTATATTTTATTGGTTCCTGCCAAATACTTGAACACATCATATTGGAGATCGGTGTAGAACTGAACATTGGGCTCGATCCGCCAGTAATACTTGTACTTCTGGAGCTCGGGCAAATCGTAGAAAAATCCCGAGTAAAACCGACACATATTATGATATGAGCCCAGTTTTGCATACGCCACATCTTCCTCCTCCATCTGGTCCATGGCCTCTTCTTCACGTTCCTCATCAATTGACGCCGGTTTATTCCAAACGTCTGGTGGAATTTGCACGAATCTCACCTTTGCGTTGGTGAGTGCACGCACCTTTTCCATAAAATTTTCTGTAAATGGTTCATCATTAAGAAAAGTGTATGGATACTCGAACTTGGAATTGAAGCTTTTCTCAAACCGCTTCATTGTACGCTTGATACCTTTAAATTCGTTATTTCTCACCAACGCAATAATGGTGGCGTTTTCCCGTTCATATTCCAGAATATCTTCAGGTGGACGAATCGAATCAATGTCGAAATCCTTGGGTTCGTGGATCCTTTGTGCCAAAACTTCGTCATATATTTTCTGATTCTGGGCCAAAATCTCTTTGGGGTTACCCTTTTTTGTGGGCACAAACTGGAATTGTACATTTTGTGGTTTTATGATTTTGCCATAACCTTTAGATAAAAATGGCGCCATTGTGCCATCCATGGAAGGAATAATATTTGTATATTTTCCATCTATATTCATATCTGCGTGATATAGCACGGTGAAAAGTAATGCAATGATTGCGGCAAGAGGTAATAAGATCTTAACCACGGCTTTAGGAGGCCGGAACGATAGTAAAGATCTCATGACCGAGTCGGTTATGGGTGAATTGAAATAATATGGTATAAAAAGAAAAGTATATAAAACCTCCTTTGTGCGGTTGACGATTGGGAAAGTTTAGAATATTTTAGTGGCTTATTTGAATACCGTGCGCTAAATTAGAATACCGGAAAGGTGGTGCGCGCAGAAGTTAGAACGCCCTGCCGGATGTAACAAAAATTGCGTGTCACCATTGTGATTTGTTCCTGTTGCAGGAGTAGGCAGGAGGAGGCAGGTGGAGTCACAATAGAATTTACGAGACGAGGTGAGATAATAATGGGAATGTTCAAAAAAAAAAGCTTTTTTTTTTTTTTTCAAAGAATACACTAGTTGTTGAAAAGCAGTTGATGGTTACATTTAATCTTCCTCCCTCATATAGCGCGACGCGTGGCGCTTCCATGCACTAGTCCCCATCGTTCTCTGCTAAAACAGAATCCTAAAGCTTGGACAGGGTCTAGATCCTAACTTCAGACATGTATATTTTTACTTTTTTATTCGCCTTTTTAAAGTGTTTCAGATTTTGTCTTCTTGAAGATATATCACTTTCATCAGTTGCAGAATAATTGGATGTGTTTGTGCCGGGGTTTCGGGGAATGAGGTGGGGACTGCTGGAACACAGCCGACATGCGCACCGGCATCTGACGGCGTTTGAACTTTAATTCAAACAATTGAGGACAATTAAAATCAACAACTTTTTATCGAAAAATATGATCTTTCGCATACATGTCAGGATCGTTAGGTAGAAACTCTGATTAATTGGCCATATCCTGTCGAAGGCTTTAATTTGGTGTCCGATGAATTTTCGATGTACGAAAGTTTTGGGTATGTTGTCGAGTATAAAGACAGTATTGGGAAGAGTTAACTGGTAAAAGAAAAACTTAAAGTTCCAATATTATCTATCAAACGAAAGAAAATGAAAGAAAAAATTAAAAAAAAAACTTCTAATCTTGCAATATACGGAATACTTTGATTTATCGTGCTTCTTTCGTACGGCAAGGCTGCACGGGGCCAATAAAATCAGCACTAGTTATCTTTTTTTATAGAAAAGACTTGATTTAATAAAGATGGAAAAGAAATCTTAGAAAACTAGAAAGAAAAGAAAAGAAACAGAAAAGCAAAAGGCTTTTGAAAAAAATCACCCTAATACATTCTGTTAATAATGAGTGCGGCCAGTTGCGGACACCAAACTCCGATCGGCCCCGCGAAAACGGACAACAATTGAACTCATGAACAATCTCTCAACAAGAAAGATACGTTGGTTTTATTCCATAGATATAAAAAAAAAAAAAACACGAACAAACAACCCCTTGGTCATATATTTCAAAAAAAAAAAAAAAGAGAAAAAAAAAAATGAAGTCGGGGCATTTGGCTCTTTTCAAATCCCGCATGTCAAATGCCGCCCGCAGTGTCATTTCCCGAAATCTAGCCCAATTACCTCCACGAGAAGCTACCTTAGCCAAATTCGAGTTCCCGCCAGCAACACATACAGTAAAAGACGTGGTTGGAGAAACACGTGACACAGTCACGCTTCATGGTCACTTAAACCGAAAACCAAGGGTCCAAGCGAAACGCAGTTTCGCAGAATTGAGGGACGTTAATGGAGATACGATCCAGCTTCTTTTGACGCCAGAATTTACCCGCTCGGAAGTGTACTCCCGACTCGAGAAGAGTGGGCCCGAGGATGCCGTGAGTGTAAGCGGATATGTCCAGGCAAAACCGCCACCAAAAGGCGCAGAAAACACCGTCAAATATGAGGTTGTGGTATCGCAGTTCCAAACGCTTAACCCGGCGGGAATTGAGGCCGCAAGATTGGACAATTTGAAACATACAAACCCCGCAGAAATCCCGGCAAAGTTTCGCTACTTGCAGCTCCGCACGGCCGCATACCAGCGGGCACTCCGTACTCGTAGTAAAGTGGCCAGTTTGGTACGCAATACTTTATCTGACACGCATGGATTCACGGAAATCGAAACACCTCTTCTTTTTAAAAGCACCCCTGAGGGTGCCCGCGAGTTTTTGGTGCCCACGCGCCTGCCCTCAAAGTTCTATGCGCTTCCACAATCACCTCAACAATATAAACAAATTTTGATGAGCTCGGGATTTTCCCGGTACTTCCAGATTGCCAAGTGTTTCAGAGACGAGGATCTCCGTGCAGACAGGCAGCCGGAATTTACTCAGGTCGACCTCGAGCTCAGTTTCATCCGCTCACGTGACGAGGTTACTGCAGTAATAGATGATCTTATCCAGAAAATCTGGCACTCTGTCTCGCCCCATCAGCTATACCAACTAGGCTCCGACGGAAAGTTGCACGTGATTGAAAAGACCTCTTCTGAAACCGTTCCGTTCACGAAATTGACATATGACCATGTTTTGGCAAAATACGGTATTGATAAACCTGACTTGCGCTCTAGTCTAGAGTTCACAGAAATTTCAGACTTTTTTGAACTGGGAAAAAACTCCTCCGGCTTCCCAGTGGTGGAAGCTTGTGTTCTTAAAAATGCATTCGTACCTGGCGAGACGTTTAAACTTCCCCATTCTATAACTGATTCTGCCTCGTACCCTAAACGAAAGCCCGTGGTTGTAAAGATCGCTAACGAAAACGATGCGCTTTCATGGTATGAGAAGTTCTGTGAAAAGGGACTTCTTAATGCCAAACCAGGTCTTAATGCCCATGCTTTAAAGGAAAAACTCCGTCTAGCACCAGGAGACGTGCTTGCGTTTTCTACTCGGGCAGAAATGCCATATGAAAACCCCACGCCACTCGGTAAATTCCGCCAACTTGCTATTGAGCATTTCCCCACCAAATGGAGCCGCCCACTTGTATCAGCAGATGGATCAGTCACTGAACATTATAACAGAAACGAGGTTTTTGTTGGACTGTGGGTGGTGGACTTTCCATTATTCAGCCCCGTGGAATTGGAAAGTGAAAGTGATTCTGAATTCCCCGCATATAGTACAACCAGTTTGCTGGCCACTCATCACCCATTCACCATGGCCAATAGTCAGGACTATGACTTGCTTGAAACTGATCCACTCAAAGTACGCGGTGAACATTACGATTTAGTGATCAATGGCGTGGAAGTTGGCGGTGGGTCCCGTAGAATCCACGACCCCGAGCTCCAAAGGTATGTTTTTGAGAATATCCTTGGCATTAAAAACCATGAAACCCTTTTCGGTCATCTTCTTAAAGCTTTGCTGTTGGGATGCCCACCACATGCTGGTCTTGCATTAGGGTTTGACAGGTTGTGTGCCATGCTTGTGGGAAGCCTGAGTATTCGAGATGTGATTGCGTTCCCCAAAAACCAGTCAGGATCAGACCCCGTCGTGGACAGCCCGACGGACGTTCCGGTTAAGACGTTGGCCGAGTACCACCTACAAAAAATTACCCGCGATGTCTAATCTTGTACATATATTTGAATTGCATTATACCAAAGCCACGACCAAAACGGCAGTGTGTGTGCCTAGTAACGGTCACGGCCACGCATTCTCTGTCTCTTTTTCTCGGCGTAAGCGAGGTCCTCGCCCTGTCTCTTCTCTCTCTCCTCCTGGTACTGTTTTTGTTTGTAGAGCTGCTCCATCTTCAACTCGATGGGCTTTTTCTTCTTCTGTTCGCCTTCTGCTTCAGCAGTGTTATCTCCTGTAGCATAGTACTCCTGTTCCTGTGTTTTCACCAAGGTCTTCCAGTCGTACTTCTTCCGCACAAACAATTCCATGGACCAGTTCTTCCACACCAATCTACCGTATGTACTATCCTTGACACGGTGGGAATTGGCCATCAATTCGGACCCGATTCTGTCTTTGTACATGGGCAAGAGAACGGTGAAGTTCCAGAGCTTGTCCACAATATGCGAACCATAAGAGTTACAGGCCAACTCGAAAATGTGACCCAAGAAAGTGTTCAAAAACTTTTTTCTCATAATCATCACATCCTTAGGTTCACCTCCCTCAGAAGCAGGCTTTACCACCAACGCATGCTCGACCACGTGGGAAAACACACCGTGGAAACACATTTGCATGAACTTCTCTGGGCTCAAAGCCATGAAATTGAGCCATGCACACACCACAAACTGGTAGTCGTATTCCATCAACTTCTCCATGAACAATGCGCGTCTGCGCTCTTCAGCCGTGGGCCAATCATCTCTGGTATTTCCTAAAGTGGATCCCGTCAACTGAAGCACGTTCTCAAAGAATTCAGTTGAGGTGTCGTCACTAGGATCTTCAGGCAGGTAGTTGGGGGCAAATTTCTTGAAAAGCTGACTCACGAGATCGTCACGTCTATAGTTAAAACGCGTCATCGAGGCCTCAATCACCGACTTACCAAGGTCTATGTTCTGGTTCTCGGAAATCGACACAAGGTTTGAGATCTCCGGCACAATGGCATCGAGAATGTATTCAACCTCCCCGGGTTTCAACTTGAGCAACAAGGCCTGGATAATATAGACACCGGTGGTGGCACGCTTGGAGAGCTTCAATACACGGTCTTTGATATAGAGCTTGTATAAGCGCTCGATATATTTCATTCTGGCACCGTCGTTCTTGATGATGGCCTCGAGGAAATGCGAACCCACGCTATCAGAAAGAAGAAACTCGACAAATGCCTCCTCGGAAGAGTCCTTGTCATCCTTTTCCAGACGGAAAAGCAAGTGCCACACCGGCCGGTCACGGTCGAAAATACCCTCCACTCTCAAGATGAGCTGGAGCACGGGGGACGCAATCTTATGGATAGCCAACTCACGGGCAGCTCTTGTGTCGAGTGGTGCGGTGACAGCACCAATAATTCTTTTGAGTTCGTCCTTAAATGAAGGCGGTACCTGGTACGCACGGTTAAAGTCTTCATTATCCTTGATTTCAATCATCTTACGCGCAATCTTGGACTTTTTCGACCGCAAAACCGAGTTGGCCATGGTTGATGATGGCAACTCTTTAGCCGAAGTTACAAGCAACACGATTCTCATTACGTGAGATGCATATTGGTGCACAATCATCGATGCCCAGTATGGCGAAAACAGCGCAAGCATCTTGATGAACATGGTCTCCATCGAGGTAGAAACCACAAGTTTATCTTCGGCGGTGTCGGCACTTTCTTCCTCCAAATCCTCATCTTCTTCACGTCCCTCGTTGGCGAGCTCCTTCTCGATCAACGCCGCACTTCTCACAAGAAGAGTTTCAAGCACGTGTGACGAGTACTTGTGGTGTGCAAGTGCAGGAAAATGATCCATGAATTGATGGAAAAGGTGCTTGAGCTGGCGGTCCGAAGCATGTAACACAAGACGTTCCATAAGTTTGGAACAAATCTGGTTTGTCACCAATTTAAGCTCTTTTCCCCGCGATTCTTCCAATACTGACCGGATGAACCCGTTCCTTTCCTCATCAGAGCCAAATGCATTAATGTTTAGCGTAGATTCGGCCTGCTTAAAGTAATCGATTTCATTTGCATCCACCAAACCATAAAAAACAGAAGAAAATTCCGTCTTGGACTCGCCCTTTTCTGCTGCTACTTGAGGCTCATCTCCACCATGAATTTCTACCTGAGCCTCTGCGTGTTCCTGCTCTGAAGGCCGCTCCTTGTAAGCGTTGTTTTGTCTTCTTCCTCTTTGTTTTGCCATTTCTGAGGAATTTTTTTATTCTTTCTTTTTGTGGTCAAAACCTTTCTAATGAATGGTGCTTTTTCCTCCGGCTTATCTGAAAAAATGTACTGCAGCGATGAGGTTGTGTATAATGCGACCCGTCAGTTGTGTGGAGAGCGGGTTTCCCAAGAACTCACTGGCAAACAGAGGTCGAAAGGGAAAAAAAAAAAAATTAAAATTAAAAAAAAAAAAGAAGAAAAAAAGGACTGAACAAAATTCCTTTTTTTTCGCATAGATTTAATGATAACGTATAAGCCCAGTATTCCTCCCGCCTCACAGAATCAGTTTCAGTGAGTCAACATGGAAACTTTCGTCGTGTTTCCCGCACTAGACTTTTTTTTTTTTTTGCACCCATTTTAACCATGTCTGACCAGCTGATGGGGAGTCCCTTGAATTTACTTGCTTTTTCCATATCTTGTCAGTTCAATCTTCAATCATATCTTTCAAGGTTATTCCTTAAATTTTGGATAGTGCAAATAACTATATGCTATTTTACCGCATGATCTTTTCTTTTGCCCCATCATTTGAAGTTCACTTAGTTTTCCCTGATGTTTTTTTTTTTTCTGATAAAATTTAATTTCTCTCTTCATGAAGTGAATCAAATATATTGTTTTTGGAATAAGCTTTTGGTCTTCAAAAGTAGTGTGTGATTTTCAAACACAAACGCAAATACAAATACTTCGGCAATTTTTGAAGTCTTCCAGTTGACGCCGGAAACCAGAATTTCCTTTGCCCATTTTGCCGTCGGAATGACCTTTCAAAACTATCTGGAAAAAATTATCACAAATGCAAAAGATATCACAATCTATAAGACAAGAGAAAAAATACCACCATAATCACTAGTAAATTCTTAGGTCTGGAACTAATGCCATATAAAAATTGTATTTCGTGATCTAGCTTATATTTTGTACAATGTCTCAAAAATGCGTCTTAACTATACAGCCGGTCAAGTCTCGTCTCGCGTAATATACTAATCACAATCCACACTAATTTCGAGCATACGAGAAAATCAAACAGGTATTTATTTCGACGAGATGTACTTTTTTAAAAACGGTTTAAGAAATAATTTGTTTCTTTCTCCTACGAAAATATACTAACTCTTCATCATGACTTCCAATTCCATTGGGGCACAGTACCCCATCGAACTGACTGCAAATGCCAGTAACAATATATTAGGAGCCAGTCTGAAATTCGTGGACAGGCCTCCACCATATCAGAAATTCCATGACACTTCAAGAAGAGCGGTTTGGAAAAACCGGTTTGATTTCTGGATTTCGATTTTGATAACGGTGAGTTTGGTTCTGTTACTTCTCTACCGCCTTTTAGCTTCTTGATCGGATGCTTGATAGACGTCGAGTTGAACAGTTAATGTGGAGCCGAAGACTTCGGTTATGAAGAATTAATTTACGGAAAAAAGATGGAGACCGAACTAAGTGGAATAGAAGCTTCCAACTTCTTCGACGACTAAGGTAGTTATGGAGAACGTATATGGGGTAGAACCCATTTAATCAATTAATAAAACTATTTTTTTTTTTCTTTCGGGCCCAGTAGTCTTACGCAACTTATATCCCATTCATTAATGGCGTAATACGAAGAAATACCCATATCCGAAACATTGCAGTATCGCTATATGAAACTTAATCCCAAATTTTCCGCCAAGAAATCTTACACTTATCGTTGCGACATTGTCCAAACATTACTGAACGCTATGGGTATGGCAACGCGAGATCTTTCCCATAGCGGTCCCTGCATTATCTGGTGCGGCAATTTTCGCAACTTGGGCTCCGCGGATCGGCGCTTATTGCCCGAATTAACTCTTGCTTATCTTTAACATGAAGTAGATAATTTATATTAAGAAAGTCCCGTAGGGTATAAATTTTTTATATGTATGTTTACTAATAGAGGGAAAAAAAACTTCTTCTATTCACCATGCCCAAACTTTCCACCGCATCAATTCACGCAGCAAACCATCTTCATCGAGTATCTGACGTGACACCACCAATCAATATTTCCACTACATTCAAATATGACCGAAATCCAGCCAATCTTAAGAAAGCTTCCCTTTCACCAGAAGTTGAAGATTCCGTGACTTATTCTCGTCACAGTCATCCAAATGGCTTACTTGTAGAAGAAACAATAGGCCAAATGACTGGCTCACGTGCGGTAGCATATACTTCGGGACTTGCAGCTTTTTATGCGCTCATGACCCATGTAAACCCAAAAACTTTATTTATCGGAGATTCCTATCATGGCTGTCATGAGATTGCGGATATTTTAACCCGAAATTACGGATTGCAGAGGAAAACTTTGGCGCCAGCAGATCTTGATTTTTTGCAGCCGGGTGACTTGGTACATATCGAGACGCCCATTAACCCAACATCTTTATGTTGTGACATTAGGGCCTACTCGAAGTTGGTACATGAAAAAGGGGCTATCTTGTCTGTAGACTCTACGTTTGCACCCTTACAAGACCCTTTTGAATTTGGGGCCGATATCGTCTTACACTCTGCAACCAAATATTTTGGAGGTCACTCGGATCTTTTGGCGGGATTACTTTTGACTAAATCAGCAAAAGTAAAGGATAGTCTTTTACTTGACCGTGTCTGTTTGGGTACTAATATAGCCAACTTGGAGTCATCTCTTTTGTTTCGAAGCTTAAAGACTTTTGAACTCAGAGTCAAGAGACAAAGTGCATCTGCCACCAAGATTGCAAAATATTTACACGAAAATATAGGTAAGTTACCTGGGCTTGAAGCAGTTACACATTCCTCTTTGCAAAAGGATGATTTTGTCACTGCTCAATTGAAAGGCCAGCATTCACCTACATTTTCGTTTTTCGTCACCTCTGAAGACCTTGCAAGAACTTTCCCATCAAAGTTAAAGTATTTTTATCACGCCACATCTTTGGGAGGCGTAGAAAGTTTGATTGAATGGAAAATATTGATGGATGCATCTGCTCCACCGACGCTCTTAAGGCTAAGTATTGGTTTGGAAGATCCTGAAGATTTGATTGAAGATTTGACCCAGGCCTTTTTCCAAGGTTCTGCAAAGTTATAGACGGGAGTATTCTATCTCTTTAAAAGAAACTTTTATACGGCCTCTTTCCAAAAAACTTGATAATAGATCTAATATACATTTATTAATTGCAATACCATATTCCAATCACCGTAATTCGATATCCAAGTCATTGTTATATATTTCACTGATTATACACTTTTTTTTTATCTATTAATCATCAAAGAAAATGTGAACCAATCTCTCAAGCATTAGCCGTGGCTTCTGCCTCCTTTTCAGCAGCCTTTTTGTGAAGTGGTCTCTTCGTAATTAGTTTATTCCACTCGGCCAATCTTGGGAATTCCTTAGCTGGGTCAAGATCAGCCCCGATTTCCTTCAATCGTTTAGGATCAGAAAACACGTTCTCATTCACAGGAAAATCCAAAATGAAATCTGCCCCCGACAACTTCTTTCCTACAAAGTAATCGCCACCCTTTTTCTCAAGTTGATCATCCAAAAACGTCAATGCTGTCTTGAGTTTTTTGAAATAGAACTGACTGTTTATCTGGCCCATAATAATTTTCACAAGCCAGCCAAAGCCAAATGGGGCCCTTTGACAAGCAAAATATCCCACCAAAAGTGCCACAATATGTGGCTCCAACGTACCTTCAGCAAAATGCAAGTAATAATCCACCAAAACCTGATCTCTTTCAGATTCCGGCTTCAATTTTCCTTGCGGGTCATAATTTGCCACCAATTATTGGACAATTTGGCCCAGTTCAGCTAAAGTTATGGGTTCCGGGTCCCCGGATTTGAACACTTGCACCACCGGGGATAAACCGAGGGGCCAGACCTCTTTGAGTTCCGGGGGAGCCAAATATTCTGCGTTTCTCTTGTATACCTTGATTTCATACTTGAGCTCCAATTCTTCAAGAAGCCATACAATACGTGAAGCACGGGATTCGGTAAGGCTGAAGGAAATTTGTTAGTATGTGAATTGAAAGATTTATTGTACATTTAGGCGTTAAGGTATGGGCAGATGTACGTACTAGTGGAGAATGATTTTATCTTGAGCCATGATTGTGAAACACTGTTTTTGTTAAGAAATAGTTGTTTGGAGAAAAAAAAAAAAAAATTGAATACGTTTATGGAAAGGTTATGGAACTTATTTATGCTAATTTCGTAGTGACGTAATTGTGTGGCAGGACGCGCAGCATGTGATCGCGTAATCGTTGCTTTGGCAACAGGCGAGCAACAACATTACCTAAAGGGGAAACTTAGAAAAGGCCTTTTTTCTGATAAACGTAGTTTAATTTTATCTATTTCTTTGTTGGAGAAGGATTTAAAATGGCATAAATTTGAACTTTACTTTTTACAGCTTTTATTGCCAAGAAAAATGATTTTACAGAATTGCACGTGGGTGTTTTTGCCAATTTCAATGTTTTTCTAAGCGTCTACTAAAATAGCAAAATTTCATAAACATTAAAATTTCGAAAAGTCATAACCTCAGAATTCTTACAGCCAGCCCCACTTTAATAAAGTCTAATCAAATTCCCAAAAAAACTCACCTGTTCAGAGAAAAGGCCAATAAATAATAATCAAACCAGTACCCTCCAAACTTCAAAGAACTACTGGGGTTAAATGGCGGTGCAGGACAGAAGCATCATCATCGTTAATTAATCATAACTAGGACATCTCCAAAAAATGTTTTGGAAAAAAAAAACACATTTTTAAACTTAAGTATAAGAAAATTCACATTTGAGGCATTTTTTTTTTTAATAACATTAAACAGCTCTATAATTTCCCTCACAAACATCTCGTAACTGCTATACCAAAGGCGATCAGGCGAGATGAGATGGTGCGAAGATTCGGGGTAAGAAAAAAAAAAAACCGATTGCATGAGATGATAAACTACGATAAACCAATTTTCTTCAGGCCACAAATACTCCCATTAACCACAAACAGGCCAAAGTAGGAAGGAAAAAAGAAAAAATGGCAACCACAAAACCAGTCGAATCTTTAGTGCTTGATGCCACGCCCTTGATCACACAATCAGCGTCTGCATTGCAACAATATGCCGCAAAACATTTCACTACTCCCGGAGTTAAGGCGGAGTTAAGAGATGACAGTGCCAGAAACCAATTACTTCTCTGGGGTGACAGTCTTGTAGTTAGACAGCCAAAGCAAGAATTCATTGATAAAGTTAGTGCTTTTGCCAAGCTTACTGGAGACTATTCTGTGCTTTCCATGAATGATATTCACATCATTGCCTTGGCATATGAATTGGAACACGAGAAAAATGGCGATATTCACTTAAGAAAGTTCCCTGGCCAGAAGCTTGCTGGTGATGAAGAGCAGGAGAAAAACGAGTATAAACCGAGGGTACATAATGCCAATACCGAGGCTGAAACCGAGGTTGAGGAAACCCCACAGGAGGATGATGATGGGTTTCAGGTTGTGAAGAGAAAAAACAATAACCACAGAAGATTCAGAAAAAACAAGAACCATGGTTTTAAGGAAGTGGCCACAAACAGCGAGCCCGTAGCCGCTGCAGAACCTACTGTAGAATCCGTTCCAGTACAGGAACCTGAAGAGGTGAAGGAGGAGACTGTTGAAGAGAATAATAAGGTAGAATCCGAGTCCGGAGAAACCGTCGAAAACACCGAAAATGAGAATGAAGACGAGAATGAAAACGAGGAAGAAGAAGAGGAAGAGGCTGATGAGGATGAGGATGGTGATTGGATCACCCCTGGAAATCTCCAGGAGATCATGATGAAGGATAACAATGAAACGGTGAGAGATGCGGCTACCGAAGTCCAAGAACCAATCAATGTCGCCATTTCTACCGGTGATTTTGCATGTCAGAACGTGTCGATGCAAATTGGCTTGAAGCTTATGAATCATCTTTCTGGTAAACAGATCAAGAGCGTGAAGAACTTCATGTACCGTTGTCATGCGTGTTTTACTATGGTTCCCATGCCAAAACTGGGTCAGAGAAAACACTTTTGCCCCAAATGTGGTGGTGACACATTGCTCAGATGTGCGGTTTCCATTAATAGTGTGACGGGTAAAATCACCCCTCACTTGAAATCCAACTTCAAATGGATTACTCGTGGCCAGGTTTATTCCATGGCGTCGCCTTTGAGTAAAAACACCCAGAAAAGACAAGGTAATGCTGGTCACCAGCACAATAAGGAAAACAGACACAAGGTTTTGCAGGATCCCGTTATTCTACGTGAGGATCAGCGTGAATACACCGACGCAATCAAAGAAGATGCATGGCGCCGTCGTAAAAGTGAGAAGATGCTCCAGGAGTTTGTAGGAGGTGGCAGTGCTGATAACTTCATCTCTCCATTTGGCACTTCCCACAGATCTAGTGGTGTGAGAGTGGGCAGGGGCAGAAATGTCAATGCTGCTAAGGGTAAGAAGAAGTAACCTTTATAGCGTATAGATAAACAGTGTACATTAGTGGAAACCATGGAAAATTGATGTTTTTGTTGTTGTAGAAAAAGGTTGGATTAATTTTAGTTGAAGAATGATAACAATGTTAAGGGCTGATAAGGAATCAAAGTCAAGATGCGATACGAAAGGGAACTGGTTAGGAAGATTATCCAGTATTGAAACGTTGGGGGATGGTGTGGCATATTTTAAGAGTCTATAAGTTCTTAAAGTAGGGTTCTGAAGTAGGACGCTCCAAAATTTGCTTTATAAACTAGAATATAGAAAAAACGATGAGCGAAACGAAATTTTTAATAAGAAAAAGAGAAATTTCACCAATAACCTATGTATCAACCGAATCATCTATAAACCTTGGTTTCCAATATATATAATGACTTTCAAGATTTACAATCATCCGCTACCCAAAAGCCCAATTCGAAATTGGTCTTCAACTCTACTTTGTACCAATTTGATGACTTTCAACCATAAAATATACTGATGCTTTTGTTTATTTTTTTTCAGAAAGAGACAGGTTGCATGTTGAAAGAAGATATCGACACGGATAAACCTACCCCAGCAATGAATCTAGGGAAAAGATCTAGAAGATATCGTCACTTTGACCATAAACTCGTATTCACAGAAAGCGAAGGATTTTTAAATAATATGCTTAAACTAGGATTTACAAAATTTTCACTCATGATAAAAACAAGGCTTCACAGGTTTATACTGTATGAGATCAAGGGTTTCCAGTGATAAGAACCAGAAAGGGAGGTTTCACTAGAATAGATTCTGTGTCATTTCCGATAATTTCTAAATAAATTTAAAGTATTTTACTTAATCAAAACCCCCAAAAAACAACCACAAACAGGTCTATATTAAAAAAAAAGAAGAAAAAAAAATCCGAGAAAATTCCGTACAACTCTATTTTTAATTACTCTTTCGGCCTCAGCCTTGTTCCTGTGCGCGCATCAAGTTATCCCTTTGTTTGGGTCTGCGACAGGTACAAGAATCCACGGATTTTTATCGATAAATGCATATATCTATATAAAATCACAAAATGATTTTTCGTCTTGTAACCAGAATTACAAAGTTCTAAGATTCTACTTAACAAATACCCGTCCCCACTTGCGGCTACCCGAGTATTAACAATTATCAGCCACAGCAAATAACCACATTCTCCTGCACATATCCACTCAATTATCTGTCTTTCCTGCACACAAACATGAGCCCAGCTAAATATGGATTCGCATCAGTGAGGCTCTCGTGATCCAATCCCGGCAGAAATACATTGTCCTTTTCTACTATAATTTGGTTATTTCCCACGCCAACGGGAGATAATACATATTAACAAAAAAAAAAAAAAAAAAAAAACAGATTATCGTTATTACTATTATTTCACGGGCGTTCATACCCAAAAACCCTCCTCACTCTTTTCATTTGTCCTTTTGTAAGTTGGCTAAACCCTCCCTACCCATATAATTGCTTACTATGAGTTCAGCACAAGCAGCAGCTTCGGCGGCTTTTCTGGGTACAAAAGCGCCAGATATGGTGGGTATACACAAACGCAAACCCTCTTTCCGTATCAATACCAACCTTGCACCTGCCCAACAAAAAACGGCGTCACCGAGACCCCCGGTATCCGCCGAAAACCTGACCCAACATCTGCAATTTTCGCCTGAGCCGCCCATGTCAACAACTTCTGGCCGCAGAAACAGTAGAAGTGGTATGAAATCATCCACGCGAACAACCCCCAGTTCAGGACCCAGTTCAGGGGCTGGTGCAAACTTGCGGCCAGGCACAATAGCACGTTCCAGCAGTAGTAAATATACGCCAGGAAGTGGGGCCACAAAGCCGGCGCAGTGGAGCCTGAAAACTCCCCTTGCAGTGACTGAAACCCCGGCGGCTAATTTAGACTACTTTAGTCTTCCACGACTGGGTTCTGTATCGTCACAGGATCTTCTGAGCCACACGCCCAGAGCCAAATCACCACAAAGCATGAAACCTCAGGATATGCTTGACCAGGTACGCCAGCTGATCAATTCAAAATCCAAAAGTGGAACCTCCAAGGAGGCCGTACGCAAGAGCCAACTGGCAATTAATGAATTCCGTAAAAGCGTGGACCTGCGGCGCCTATTATCACAGGCAGCATCTTTAAATGGTGCGCTGTGCGATGAATTATATAAGGAAACATCTTCGGCCCCTTCCAGCCGCCAGAACTCTGCTGGGGAACTCTATGATATTCCAGCCGCCAACCGCTCACAATCTTCCGTGGGATCTATAGTCTCAGATACAAATTCGAATCTGGGGAACCCAACTTCTGCGAATCAAAACAATAATGGAGTTCAAGTGGATGAACCTCTACCACCGCTGAATGCGCCAAACTTTAGGCTTTCGTACTGCGATACGGCAACCTCAGACATCCTGAAAAAACCCCTATCTACATCCCATGAGGCCCCCTCTCCAATTCCTATTCCACTACTGTCCATGGGTGTGGATAGAGGTCTCGCTGTCACACCATCTGATAGCATGGCTAAACTTTCGATTTCACCTGCAAACCTTGCATCTACGAGTGGTGAAGTTGTAGGCGAACACAATGAAGTACCTACTAAACCCGGGCGCAAAAAACCGCCAACTTTATCTTATGATACTGACTCCTTACGTGAGACATCAGGGCTGGATATGGAATCGTGCGGGGTTGGCGCAGAATCTAGTGATATAGACACCGACGAATCTGAGGGAGTGAAGTTCCCTCTTTTCCCCGGGATTTCGGGGAAACTGTACCGCAAGGGGCTTTTCTCCAAGAAGAAAAAACAACGTGACACCGGTGTAGTTTACGACCCGGAGCCGGCTGAGCCCGAGGAACAGGATCACCAGATTGCGCCGGTAAGAAGCCACAGTACCACCAAAAACCTGGGAGTTCCAGTGAAACTTCGAACCACCATGCGCAAGGAGGATAAGCGTAAAGAGAAAAAGACGGCATTCAATGAAGACAAACCCTGGAAAAACCACGGCGATTTAGATGTCATTTCCGATGCACAGCGTAAACGTTACGAGGGATTGTGGGTCAGCAATAAAGGTCTCTACCTCAATCACGTGGTAACTAAATTGGTTGGTGTGGATTATGAGCGGGAAGTGGAAGAAGAGGAGCCTGTCCTTGCGAAAAGTGTCCGGGAGTACAGCGAAAAGGAAATCTCTGAACGTGCCGCCAAACTTTCAGCCAGTCTCAATGTAGATTTTGACCTGACAGATGTCAAGGAACTCCACTCACTCGAAAGTGCCACCACCCAAAACCTTATACACGGCAGTGTGGTGAAGGAGCTCTGGAGCCGCAGTAATCTTCCAAGGGAAACGCTACATGCGATCTGGCATCTCGTCGATTGCAGAAATGATGGCACCCTCAATAAGGCCGAATTTATTGTTGGAATGTGGCTAGTAGACCAGTGTCTCTACGGGCGCAAGCTCCCCAAAGTAGTAAACAAACTGGTGTGGTCAAGTTTGGGCGGGCTTGGTGTTAATGTGGTGATCAAGAAGAAAAGACGGTAGTTTGAGGTCTACCATGGAAACAACAAAAAAAAAAAAAATTCAGAGGAAGAGGAAAAACAGGAAATGGACATGGAAAAGAATCGATACTGGTAATATCACCATGGTCACTACTTGATACCAGTTGTTGCCCTCCTTTAGTTTTACGGAATTGGATTGTGTGGTTCTAATGCCTCTAGATTTGCCGCGGCCAGGCGCTGGGCACGGCACCGGGGTCTAAATCCGGATCCCCTTTCTTCCTGCGGCTGTCATAGTCCAACACTATGCAGGAAAATAACTTCGCGGCGCCATTCTCGAGCACCAAACTCTGGGAAGCTTGTTTTGTCCAAGAAAGATTCAGTTCTTCAGTTCCACTAATACAGAGAATTTTTGTTTATTGGACCTTTAAGGAAAGCTGATTTTTACATTCCCTTGTAAATAAAACAAACAAAAACAACAAGTGGCAATTCACTACAACGGCGGTCCTTTCTTTATTTGCCCTTCCCATTTGCATCCTCGCAAACGGTTGCCAGATCTTGCTTTTCCTTAGATTGCATCATTCTTTTTGCGCAGACAAGATCGAATCAAGATTAATAGATCAAAACTTCAAAAGAAAAATACCATGTCTGGTCGATCAATGAATTTAATGGACTTGCTCTCGAATGACTCAAATCGGCTAGAGCCGGAGCAAGAGTTCAACAACTTTAATAGTATGAATAGCTACACTTTATACGATATTCCTAACGATCCTCCAGTCACTACACAACAGGAATCAAACCCCCTAAATGTTTATTATCTTCCAACAGAATTGTCAGCCATCCAAAAAGATATGTCCGAAGCGGTAGTCCAGATGTTTGCCTCAACGCTACCAGAAGAGCTTTTTCCCAAAAGAGAACGTTCAAATATCAATAGTCTTTTGCTGGGCCCAGAAGATGCAGTTTATGGTAATCATGATTCAGATAAGTATAATCGGGCCAAAAAAGTGGCGCTTATTTATAATCAGCTTTTGACCATATGCATGCATCCCTCACTTGTGGTGGATCACTTTATCTCAAAAGGGTTATTACTACTGTCGACCAAATCCCGACTTTCTAGTCTTTCGGGAAAGCTTCTGCTTTTCGATAAAATTGTTGATCTCATTTCCGAGAAATATGACGTCTCTGATCCACCCCAGGATTATAACTTATTGGTGGTGGGGAAAAGTATCAAGGAATTGGAGTTGATTGAAGGATTGGTGATTGGTAAGAAACTTCGCTACCGTAATGTCACTAATGGGAAAAGCCTCTATGAAGACGAGAAGAGACCCAAGGGCCCTGAAAAAGATGAACTTCCTGAAGACGACCAAACAACAGAGTATAAACAACGCCACCATCATTTTGCTGCCCGGCGTGCCAGAAAGGGGAAGGTTGTCGCCAAAGAATTTGTACTTCATTTGATTACCAGTAACCACTTGTGTCTGTCATTTACTTCAGAAACGCCTTTTGATTTGATAATCTCCTTTGATTCCGAACTTGATGTTTCGAGCCCTGGAATCGAATTATTACGGTCTTCACGGAAAGCAAGCTTTTCAGCCATCACTCCTCTGCAGGCCCAAATACCAATACTCATACCTTTACCCGTATTTTCTGTGGAGCATCTCCTGAAAGTGATCACAAAGCCGGAGTCTGAATTGGGAAATTTTTCCCGCGATTCAGAGGCAGACTGGCACCGCCGTATACTTGGAATGTTTGTGGCAAACAGACACCATATCTTTGAGGAGAGCCCAGAAGGTATTTTGAGTGCGAGCTATGGTAAGGGTTTAACTGGATTGACAGATTTGATTTTTGATTGGAATAAGGTTTCATCAAACTCGTCCCAAAAATGGTTGGGTAAATATACCAGTGACTTGAATACGAGCCCAAACAGTGACGATGTTAAAAAGCGACTTGATACAAATTTTCTCTCCGATCTCCTGAGGATTTTCGATAGTGAAGCCAACGGGTGGGATAACGCCAGTCAGATTAAAGTCGAAGATGTTGATATCAGTGATTACGAAAGCTTCAAGAAACAATTGGCGCGTTTCTTGAATGCAAGAATCGCTCAGATAGAGACCCTTAAAACGGAGGTACTTGTAAACATCATTCCCGAACTTAGGGAGAAGGAATCTCGGAGACAAGAAGAAATCGACAATGATGAGGAACAGGTTGGTGAGAATTATCGGAAGTTGCGCAAATTAAATGAAGAAGTGATATCTGTGGAAAAGAGGTTCAACCGGGTGGAAAATGAAAACCAAAAATTGCAAGAGTCCGTGACGGAAACTCAAAAGATGCTTGATCATTTGCAAGATATTCTTGAAAATAAAAGCACTTCTGAAATAGACAAGATTGTGGAGGAACAAGCTGCCTTATTAGAGGACCTCGAAAAAGAAAAGAAGGTGCTTTCAGAAGAGTCCAAAACTCTTGGTGATGAAATCGAAGTTTCGAGAGAGGAGTACCAAGCAAAATCCACAAAGGCACTTCAAGTCACTGAAAATCTCCAAGCGTTAAAAGACAAACAGGATCAACTCCATAAAAAAGCTGAAGGTCCAGGAATGCTAATCTTACCCTCTCTTGCCAGAAAAGATGAAATGGGAACGTACGAATCTCATCTCCGTCGGGTCACCCAAGAAAATGCTTTTCTTAATGAGCTTTTCACGCTGCGTTTTGATAAGTTGGTGAAAGAGCGCAATTTGATGGTGGATACCGCTGTACCGACTACAGTAAACAGACAGACTCATCGTATCAGCCGAGCAGCCACTCCTTTACAAAACAGGACTTCTTTGAACCATAATTAGTTTCTCGCTGCCAGCATCATTTTAATAAGGCTGCATTTCTCAGAAGTTATTCGGTCCACAAGAAGAAAAATATACATTATTTATAAGTCATTTACTGAATGGCCTGCAATAGATAATTATTTTCTTATTGAGGGGAAATAGTAAGACTTTTGATCAGACTAAGAGAATGAAAAATCATTTTTGTTTAATCTTCGGGTAAACTTTATTTGGGGTTAGATTATAATCAATGGAGATATATTCACATAAGAAGCTATATGTAACCTTTCGCTTTTTGTACACAATTGTTATACAAAAGAAATTCTAATGAAAAAGTATATAAACCTAGTTGCCGCCCGATGAAATCAAGATGCTTGCCTTTTTTTTTTTTTCTTTGCAGGCAAACTTCGGAAAACAAGGGCATTCACGTGACCCGGAACCCTGGAATAAACCGGAGGCCCGAAGTGCGGGGAGGAGGAGTGGCAATATTTGATGTGACTGTAGCAATACTTTAAAGAATCACTCATCATAATATTTTGACAAGAAAAAGCCAGAAAAAGAAAGGATATAAATATAAAAATCCAAAAAAACATCAGAATTCGTGAAAACTAATATGTCTGATTTTCATGAGAGCTTCATTCGTCTGAAGTTTTACGGTCAGCCATATCTCCCAAAAGACCTTACCCAGCTCACTTACGTACTAGATCTTCACATCCGAAGATTGCTAAAACATGGATTAAAAATCATTAATGAATATTACTATACACCAAAATGGGGATCGGTGGCGCTTGCAAGAGATTTGGTATTTGCTTACGTGGTATGGAGAATAGTGGCACTGGTTCTTACTCCATTAGTTGCCCATGGCCCCTTGAAAAGCTTGGGTTTTTTGGTACAGGGAATCTATAAAAAGGTAATTTCTGTGATAATGTCATTACCTCCGATCAAGAAAAAAGTTGACGCGGAGTTGAAAAAGACCGTGGCTTTCGTAGAGAAAGAAATTATCAAAAATGACGAGTCGCTTTTACAGTTTCCTCAGATTCCAGAAAACGGATTATCTTCTGAAGCTGTTCTTGGACAAATTACTCAAACCCAAGCCAAGCTTGGTCACAGTGATTGGCTAAATGGAAGAGTCTCGGGTGCAGTCTATCATGGCGGGGACCTGTTGCTTTCCTTGCAACTGAAGGCATATGAACAATATAGTGTAGCAAACCAATTACACCCAGACGTTTTCCCCGGAATCCGCAAAATGGAGGCCGAGGTGGTGGCAATGGTTTTGGACATTTTTAATGCCCCGGAACTGGGCTGTGGAAGCTCGACTTCCGGTGGCACAGAATCGCTTTTACTTGCAGGGTTGGCTGCAAGGGAATGGGGAAAGAAAACCAAAGGTATTACTCACCCAGAGGTGGTTGCACCAGTGACTGTACACGCGGGAATTGAAAAGGCATGCTATTATTTTGGAATGAAGTTGCATAAGGTGGATGTGGACCCTGTTACTTTCAAGGTTGACTTAGGAAAAATGAAGAGGCTTATCAATAGCAACACCGTCTTGCTTGTTGGGTCTGCACCAAATTACCCCCACGGTATCATTGATGATATTGAGGGAATTTCCAAATTGGCACTCCGTTATAAAATCCCACTTCATGTTGATGCGTGCTTGGGCTCGTTTATTGTAACATTTTTGGAACGCCTGAAGGTCCATGGCTCAAGAAAAATACCTCTTTTTGATTTCCGGGTCCCTGGTGTCACTTCGATTTCGTGTGATACTCACAAATATGGTTTCGCCCCCAAAGGTTCCTCGGTGATTATGTACCGTAATCCGGAACTTCGCGAATGCCAATATTATGTTCTGAGTGACTGGACAGGTGGTATGTATGGCTCTCCTACCTTAGCAGGGTCTAGACCAGGTGCTTTGATGGCGGGATGTTGGGCTACCTTGGTTAGTATCGGTACAGAAGGCTACACAAAATCGTGTTTTGATATTGTGACTGTGACTAATACGGTACGCGAGGCAATCGAAAATGTGCCTGTTTTAGCCAAGCATTTGGAGATTCTTGGAGACCCAATTGCATCTGTCATTGCCTTCACGACCCGGAAGTCAAGTAAGTTAAACATTTACCAAATTGGAGATGCCATGTCCAAACGTGGCTGGCACTTGGCTTCTTTACAGAACCCTGGGGCTTTGCACTTTGCTTTCACGCGACTCTCTGTTCCCGTAGCGGATGATATGATAAATGATCTCATCGAGATTGTGAAGAGCCATGAGACAGGTGTTGTTTTGCCAAAAAGCGACACTGCTGCCTTGTATGGCGTCGCAGGAAGTGTATCCACGGCAGGAGTTGCTGAAAGAGTGATTGTGGGGTTCTTGGATGCTTTGTACAAACTTTAGACAATGCTGAATTTCCTGACCCATCCATTGAAATTTTATATAGTGTGTACCTTGAGGCCTAAATATAGTGAATACCTGACATAGTTCATAAGATACAAGATCGATTGTATATGCACTAGTTGACATGGAAATAATCCTGATATTTTCTTTGCAAGATCACTCAATCGGTTTTGCAAGTTTTAATTCCTTTTGGAGAAAACAAAATATATAGCCCGGGGCTAGTAACAGTAGCGTGTGTTTTGGAAGAAAGTTTTCAACAAGATTTCTAGAATGATTACTTGTAGTGCCTGCAAAGGAACCAAGGAAAGAACCCCCCCTCACTCATGCCAATATATAAAGTATACCATTTCTCAAATATATGAAAATGTTGTCTATGGGTATTTGTAAAAATATGATAACATTCTTTGCTCTTCCGGAAGAAAAGAGATAAATACAGGTATAATATTAATACATTCTGACAGCTTAACTTTTTCTTTTCAAACCTGCAAGAAAAAAAAAAAAAAAATCCCTTTATTTTTGCTTAGTTACCCTTTTCAGAATTTCTATCATATTCTCTTCTTGGAATCACATCATACTTCAAGAGAGAATTGATTATAATAATGGTCTTCGAACTTAAACAGGCCGTAGATACTTTTCTATAATTCCCCTTCGTTAAGTTTTGTTTTCTAATGGCGGAAAACGATTTTTTTAAGGAATTATTCTTTTCTATCTTTCTAACGATTGATATATTTCCCATTTTTTGTGTGTTTTTTATTTACTTATTTTATATGGCCTCTGCCGTTGTTTCCCAACTTCGCAGGAGTCAAGCAAAAAAAGAGTACCAATTTTTGAAGCCGTAGATGTCAAAGTATTGACCGCGTCGCGACATAACGAGTACGTTTGTTTGAATATACGACATTCAATATAGCATACCAATCATCTGCTATATAAGGTGTAAAAATGTATTTACCTTCAAAACAAAGAAACAACAGAAGAGTCAAGAAAAATTTACAAGATTCGCCTCATTTCATTAACTAATTAGGATAACATTCCCGAGTACATTTTCAAACCAACCTGCACATAAGCCAATGACTGATTCGTCGTCGTCCAAAAGCGGTAATACCTCTGCGTAGCCGCGATGAATCATCTTATCTTTAAAACAGACATCCTTCTGCATTTTCTTTTCCCTGGAAAAATAAAACATACTCTTACCAAAACACCCACCAGTGAAAATCCTGAAAGAAAAAAAGTTCAAGGATCTTTAAAAAAGTACGCTCTTTTTCACCAATATCACATTTAATAATATGCCTGGCTGCACTGCTTCAGGAGTTTCAGAGCTTTTTAGCACACTTTCATTAACTAGCTGGATCTGCGCACAGCTCCCCCAAATAATAGCCAATTATCGGACCAAGTCTGCAGAGGGTATTTCTCCACTGTTTCTTCTTCTTTGGTTTCTAGGCGATTTTCTTAGTTTTTCTAGTTGTCTTCTTAATGATGCAGCTCTCAATTTCCAGGTTTACCTAAGCATGTTTTTCTTAGCAAATGACTTGACTCTTTGCTACCAATACTACTATTACAATAGCGTATATCCACGCAAACACTTCCATTCTCTATCACAAAACGACATGGAATCTCAACCGCAATCCGCATATATTGGTGCTACTCACTCAACAGAAATCCATGATCAAATGGGTGCTATCCATATCAGGCAAACTGGACATATGGGGAAACCTATCCGTGATTCTTTTAATGCTAATAATACGGAAATTGTGACAAAAGAAGCAGTTCCTACGCCGTCTTCAAGTCTTTCGTCTTGTGATGATGATAAAGCGACATCACGAGGTTTTGGATCCACTGGAACATCGCCAAAATTAGGCAAAATGGCTGCTACTGCAGGCATGCTTCTACACACAGGTGTGACCCAAGCTTTGGCCACCGAATCTAATACCGGGCTTCTGATTTCATCTTATAAAGAAACCTTGGGCCTTGTTCTTGCTTGGGGATGCACGTGTGTTTACGTGAGTTCTCGGTGTCCCCAGTTGTACAAGAATTACCTCCGCAAATCCGTGGATGGAATCTCGCCACTTCTTTTTGGCTCAGCTCTTCTAGGTAATTTGGCATACACACTCTCGGTGCTTACCAGTTGCGAGTTTGTGTCCTCTGATAATAGAATGGAGTTTTTCTGGAAACAGTTGCCCTACTTATTGGGAAGTTCCGGTACCATTTTGTTTGACATTGCATACTTCTACCAGCGATATATCTACCGTGAATCCGGGAGTGATAGCACTGAAATGGGGCTCCAGCCATGGGAGGAGGAGGAGTAAACTTTCTTGATTATTGGTCTTGTTCCCGGTATTTATTAAATTATTTATTGTATTTATTACCCCCCACAGTGCAGTAACCGGAATATAGTTAAATAAAATATCATAGAATACCTTGGAATGAAAAATACAGGTTAGGACTATGGTTGTGCTATGGTTTCAGTTACAGTTTAATCTCTATTGGAATGTGTTGATGGCTTTTGCTTCAGACCAATTAGGTTCAAACTTTCATATAATTTCTTGAAAAGGTTGACCTGAATTCATTCGGTTATGCCAATGTTCTCTGGCTTCATAATAGTTCAATATACAATCAAGAATCTAGAACAGCTTGAACGACCTTAATTCTGATTCCAAAATACTGCCTTGAAGGGTGGTATACTTCTTAATTTCCGGGAGTATATCAGTATACGTATTGAGAAAACTAAGTAAGAATATGGAAAAGCAGCCAAGAACAGAAGTATATATACTAGGCACTTTTTTTTCTAAGAATTTGATCAAACAATAAAAAAAACTACCCATTTATCTTCCCAAGAGCTAAATAGATTAACAACCGGTTTGGAGATATTTTTGGGCACGTGATATGAATCCAAGATGAAAATTCACAATATTTCCCTATATTTCTAAAATGATCTTTACTTCCATCACATAAGTAATCTCCAACATAAGACTTCCAAAAATGGCAAGAAAAAACCCAAAATATTACCAAATACACGAAGATTCAGAAAACCTGTCTGATAACGAGCCTGTCGTTTTAAAGTGTCTTGCCTTTTGGATGGGTTCGGGCCCTGATCCTACTAAAGTTCCTGTTGTTGATGTATTGATTAATGAAGACTATGCTGCGTCAGCACTTCTTTCGCTGTCTAGCACTGCAGATTTCATCAGCGAAAAGCTTGTGGATAAAATTGGCGTGAAAAAAAAACGCCCTTACCGTATACTTGTATATGTAAAATGATGGCCGGTGAAGTGCCTATTCTTTATACTGTTGATCTCAAGTTTGATATCAATGGGATTACCACTTATAGAACATGTCATGTATTCGCAGGATTGGGGATTGACATTATTTTCGGCGTGGATTTTGAACAAGAATTCCCGTATCCAATCACAGACACTAGGAATAAAAGGTTTAATGGATTACCCATGTACAACCACTAAATATGGTTAGCCAATGATGGTGCGTTTGGTAGGATAGCAATCGCGTGTATTTTTTTGAGGTTTTTTTGTATCATTTTTTTTTTCTTAATCTCAAACTTGAAATCTTAAATACATTTGGAAATAAAAATTTAGGAAAACATTCTGTTGGACCTAATTTTATTTTCTCTAACATAAAGGTTTATGGTCATACGCGGTCTTTGTAAGGATGCGTTGTCCCTACAAGGGATACGCGGAGTAGAGGGGATACCTTACTCCTACTAATGTACTGTCTAGGCCTACACCGGAATGTATGGGTTGCCTATAGCGTATCCTCTGAGATGATGATTCTTCCTTCACCTCATTAGAGTGACCCAAGTGTTGATGGTTGGTCGCGGCAGACCCGCGACAGAGTCGAGACTACTAGTCTGCAGGACTATACAGTCACGTGTGCCGACATAAGGTTCGTCACTGGAACGACTCCTTATAGTCTTCCTCAAATATTAGGTTTAGCGTTCAATAGTATTTAGTACCTACCAAAGCACCCATTTTATCAAAAAACCTGGAAGATTGAAGGAGATCCGAGATGTCGAATACTAAATATAGCTGTAGTTAGTTTTGTGCACTTGAGGCGGAGCTGAGCTTTATTATAGGTTTTCTATACGTAGTTAGTTTTTATTGACAAGGGCCGTAAGGGTGAGTGAGACAACCCGATGTTAATGTCCATAATAAGATGGATTTTTAAAACAAGAAAAGGCTTTTCATGCTTTTTTTAAAAAAAAAAAAATAAATAAATAAGGATTCCATATAAATATCATGTGACACAAACACAAATGAAAGAAATTTGTTGATTAATAAAATTCATTGCATCTATTCCAACTTCCTCTTCCGTCTAAGGCCCTAGAATTCCTAGAATTTACGCGCACCAAAAATGGCCAAGGCTGGAAGATCTGCGAATCTGAGACTGATGAAAAAAATACCCATTGTCGTGAGAAGTAACCAATAATATTCACCTTCATTTGTGGAATTCAATTGTGAATTCAAATAGAATTTGCAAGTATTTTGCCTGTGATCCAAATAATCTCTGGAGAAAAAAAAAATACATCAGTATTACATGGCTCTCTAGTTTAACCCCCAGTTTTTCAGACCATTGATTTATACAGAATGTACAGATATATCTGTCGACAATGGAGGCCCAAAAGATACCAGTCTGTGATGCTAAAAAACCCGATTTTTCTGGGAAATGTGTTTCTGCGCAAAAATATGGCCGAAAAAGTCTTGGACCTCCCAGAAAACGCTTATCCCAATCCTCTTTATGGATATACCAAAGAACAGCTACTACAGCTCGATATAAAGGAACTTAGGCACCTTTTAAAAATCCCGCCAAAAAGCGTGAGTGAAACCGATCGTTTCCATCAGTATGTAATTGAGATATTCCATGAAAATATCATCAAAGATACCCGAAAGGCGGTGTTTTACCTCGACCTCATCTCAGATCCTTTGGTACGAGAAACGGTTTTTGAATATTTGCGCCAATTTTATAAGGAAGATATTCTTAGGCTTTCCGTATTGGCCTTTATAGAAGACCCAACGTCCATCGAGTGCCGCAAATCAGTGGCGGCAAATCTCCGGCTGATTTTGAAGAATCCAAGTGAAAGTCCGGAAAACGCTGCTGCTATGGCCCTCAAGTATCTTGGGAAATTGGCGGTTACCGGAAGAGCTAACCCCACAGCGTTGTTTCTAAGCCAAAAATACCTGAAAGTTTTGCTTGATTATACGCCAAAACCTCAGTTGCGGCAATTATATGCGGCGATGGTACAAACCAATATCAAATTCGATGTGACCGATCACTATGCGCTGTTAAAAACACAACTTCTTAACGGTTCGAGATTGGACTGTTTTGTGGCTCGTACGGGATTATTTGGTGCAAAATGGCACAATACTGAGGACCTGTCGTTTCCCTTAACCCAGAAAGAGAAAATGGTATATTTCTTCCTGATCTCTGAACTTGCAGCATTTACCCAACATTTTATTAGACAGAAGGATGTTACAATGGCCAATTTATACCTAGAACTCCTTGTGACTAAGTTTGAGAAATTGGCAGAACCAGCGCATCTTCAGCTTATTCTCAGTATCATGCTCTCGCATTCCATGTCATTTAAAGGCCCACAAGAATGCCTTAAATTCTTACGATATATTATGAAATCCGAACTCACTGTCCTGCCGAATACTTTGCTTCGGATTCTAACGGCTTTACGCCTAGACTCCTTTTATGATGAGGCCCTTCTTTTGGTTAATTATTTGCATACAGAAAAACTCTCGCCCGATGAGCGGGTCAGTTTAGTGGCTGAAATCATGAAGGTTATTACAGGGAAATTTGCTGAACATCCTAAAATTGCTGTTGGTTACTTTACCTCGCTTTTCAATGATGAAAATGACTTTGCATTGCATACACTCAAGGACTTGTTGATTTTGGACCTAATCTATGGACGTGGTGCAGTTGATACACTGTTTTCTGTGGTGGACAAAGCAGAAATCCATGAGGATTTGAAGAATTCTCAAATGACACACGCCAATTTACGGGATATGTATAGTGTTGCATTCCAGAATTTACTGGAACCCCAACAATCGAGTCCAGGGCTTATACGCAAACTTTACGATGAGTATAAGAAGAAAATCAATGAAACCCGCCAGTCTGGAGATATTCTGAGCGTTTTTAGTGATGCCAATGTTGATGAAAGTGTGGTGGCATTATTCCTCGACCATCTTTTACGTGTCAACCCCGACGCCCGTGATGATATGGAACTTGTTCGTGATGGCTTAAAGTTCGAAGCGGCCAAGCAAATTTTTACTGATTTCTTTGATGGGCGCAGTGTCAAGACCCCCGCCAAGGCTACCTATATGCTTGGGTTAATGATCAGCTCAAGTCTTCTTAAACACCGTGATTTGGAGTTTGCCATTGGTGTGTTCAAACGCGGTCGCCAATGGGGCTTACCCATAACTTTCAACCAAGTTTATCCAATTATAATGCACCATTATCTGAAGGATGAATGGGACAAGGCACAGCAGTGGTATATGTTTCTCATGCAGAGTGGAGCCAAGGCAAAATCCGTGGCAGCAGAAAAATTATTCGCCATTGCTAAAGCCCATAAATGGCCTCATACAGGTACTCACTACCGCAATAATGCCCGGGTAAAGGTGAGAACGGCCCGTCAAGAGTTGGCTAAATTAAACTCGGATTCCGTAGCGGTTCCTGGATTTGCAGCTCTTTCTGGTGCTGCGCCAAATATTAATGCAGACACGAATATGGGAGAGGAGTTGGAACGGATTCTACATGAGCTTGCAATGAGTGAAAAGAGCAATGAAAAAGGCAGCTAATTTTTTTTCTTTTTTTTTTTGTTTCTTCCTTTTTTCCTTTTTTTTTTTTCTTTGGAGCCGGTGTACATATTATAATTACACGCTTTATTTGGTTTATAATGAGTGATCTTTGGAAACCCCCAAATCAGATATACTTAAACCATTCTGGCTGGCGATTTCGCAGCCGCCGCCGTGGTGCATACACCCGTACACCCGTAGAGATGAAAAGGCCGGTACCAGCCTCGCGCGCCGTCTCGGTTGATGTTGACAAAATGGCCGAATACGGCAAGTTCATAATACATGAGAAGCTTTTGAGGCACTCAATGTGTGAGGGCAAGCTCGCAAAGGGAAAACAGAATCGTTTGTTTCAATAGGGACCCTCTCACGGCAAATCGTTTATTTTTTTCTTTCCTTTATATTACCCTTATAAATACCAACATCAAACCCCACCAACTTTCATCCTAATATTTCTGGCTTTGTGATATAACCCCAGACCCTCAAATAATAACCAGCGAGCAGGCCTCAATAATCTAGTTTATTCTCCTAACTTTCTTTATTCCATATCCCACTCTTCCTGTCAATAAAAGGCAAGTGATGAGCCTAGATGGAAACACATAAAAATATGACTTCCAATTCCAATAATTTTCCTGGGACATTGTCTCTGCAAACATCACCTATAATACTACGTGGAGACCAGCGCCCACTACGAGAAGGAATCTATGATTTGAACCAGGGACAAAATTCCGAGGTTAATCCCGACGAATCTCTAATGGATCAAACGTTGTTGCCCTCCCTAGATATGGAACAACAGTTTGATCTTATAGCCAATAAAGTCAACGAAACCATCCAAAGCATCAACTCTATTTACAACGAGATTGGGTATTCGTGTCAGGAAATCGCCGAAAAAAAGGCGGAAATCTTCGAAGCCATGAACAACACCATCACATCATTTAAGAGCAACCTACAGCGAGAAAAAAATAGCATAAGCAATGAATGTGAGTGGCTCCGACAGCAGATTCGTATCATACTAGCAATGTTGAACGACCGCTCGGGCGAAAAACACCTCAAACTTTCCAGCAGAGGAATTGTGTTTGATAACGAATCCATGTATACTGAAGGGTGTAAGGAAGACGTTCTCCAGCACATGAGCAAGCTCCATCTGTCTCGCAATATGAGTAATTCATTCCAGTTTCTGGATGAAGATGGCAATGGCTCTCCCACTGGCATTCTGTTCGCCGGCACTTCTGGACTTGCATCGCCGTTTAGTAATGGGTCAACTGGCGAGAAAACCCTGAATTCCCAGATAAATGCTGACATCTTGTCACGGGACCAATACCAGTATATGCTGAACCATAACCCAAACCTATCGTTGCTCCAGTACAAGGCCAAACTCAACTGTATTTTCCTTGATGTTCTCAAGGCCTTTGTGAAGATATTTCGCAAATTTAATGAAGTAAACCGCTTGTTCTGGGAAAACGTGGAGACTGTTTTTGAAAATGGCCAAACTGAGCATCCGTGTGCTCTTCTCAATTCAATTCCTACTAAACAAGAAGCCGAAGAGCAATATGCCCTTATTGAGGATTTTGACACAATAATCGACCATTTGAAATTGGCAAACCGGAATTATAAACCCGAGCTCCGCCAAGGTTTAAGCGATAGTGCGGATGACGTGGCGTTTATTATCTCTAGTCCTCGCAAAAACCGGCAATCACTTGCGTCCCCGGAAAACGACACTAAACCGGTTTCTTCCACGGACGAAAACATGGATAAGCTCCGAGACATCAACTATAAACTTGTGCACGCAATTCGTGGGCTTAAAATCACCAAAATCACCAATGAAGTGGTTTCACAACTCACTAAAGAAGTGGAAACTACAGAACGAGAGATTGAGTCACGGGTGGCAAAGATGAAGACAAAAATCGCCGATTGTTTAAAGTTAATTGATGCGCTTTCATTGACTGAGCTGGATCTCATTACCATTCAACGGATGCAGAATCATTCTGACCGAGAAAAACAACCATCATATGCTGGAGAGGGGCTTTTCGATGTGGATACACTCAAATTCATCGAACGCAACCCGCGGGAGTTTGGCTTGATGGATCATCACATGAACTTTGTTTCCAAACTTACCCATACATTGCAAACAATCAAGGATAACAAACAGAAAAAATGGGAACAGTACTCTCAGGCATGTGTCAATCTCTGGGAGAAGCTTAGCGAAAATCGCAGTTATACTGAACAATTTCTTGTGGATAACTCGGATCTAACTGATATTTCGTTGACAAACTTCAAAATGGAGCTCAAGCGGTTGTACCTGAAGCGAGCAGAATACGTGGACAGTTTTATTCTTGATGCCCGGAGCCAAATTACTGAGCTCCGGAAAAAATTGTTATATTCGGATGCCCGGTGTAGGGACTTCAAGTATTACGATTATGATGTAAATGAGCATTCGGGCGATAAAGAGGAGATTCTTAATGAGCATGAAGCCGAAATTGAACGGCTTAAAAACGACTATATTGCCAAAGAATCTGTACTTAAGCTCTATTCCCAGTTGAACGAATTGCTTGAGGATCAACGGTTTCTTGCTGAATCATCAAAGGACTCGTCTCGGTTGCTCAGCAAAAACTCGTGCAAGATTTTATTAAACGAGGAGAAGTTACGGAAAAAAATTAACAGAAACTTGCCCCGGGTGCTTGCGTCGTTGAAACAGGAAGTTGTGGATTTCAACCACCAGCTGCTCTCCAAGGGCCTTCTTCCCATCACTGCGGGCAATGATGATATGTTTGAGAAAATCTTGGTGATTGAATCCGAGGTTGCTTCCCTGCTGACTAATAAATACTCCCGTGTCAAGGTGGGATCCCCAACCAAGTCCCGCTCAAACACATCTACGAGGTCTACGTCGCCTAAGAAAACCGTGACCCCTTCTCCGTCGCGGGTGGTGAAACCAGGATTTCAAAGAAGGTCCCCAGTAATTCCAGAATCGGTGAATAGCTCCAGACGTGGTATTCTGCGAAGATCGGTTCTTCCACGGTCACGACTTTCTCCCACACAAACACCTCGCCCTGGATCTAGCACAAACTCTCCAAGGGGAGGAGAGCTGGAGTTGGCGAAAAAAAGCCGGTTTGAAAATACAGTATTGATGCCGCTAAACACGTCTCTAGCACCTGGGGGGCTAAACACTAAAGGACCTTCTCCTGTCAGTAGGAGCGAGTCCAATAGCAGTACGAACAGCACGCTTTATTCAATGTGTACCCGTGTTTCGCCACTCCGCAATGCCCCTAGTGGAAATATGGGAATTACACATCCGTTGCTGCCGGCCAAAAGACCAGGCAATATTCTTGGTGCTTTACAGGATGAAGATAAGGAAAACTCGTTAATTATGGAAAAGGTAGCCACTTTTGGCGGCCCGCTTGTTGCCAAACCGCCAGGTGACCATGACCATGCGCGGTTAAGCGGAGGCAGTGTTGCAAACTCTACAATCGTGGATGACGACTACCAAACATGGAGGGCGGAGAGAATACGGGCGATTAATGGGGAACATACCGATGGGTAGTGAGTCAACTTACTAATAAGAGGACTAAGGATTTATATATATATAAAGTTTATTGTACAATGTAAACCTGCCACGGATGGATGAAAAAATGTCATTGTCGTAAAAAACATTCAGCATGGCGCTCAGTAGCCCACCACGCGGACCTTCTTATCGGCCTTCTTATTCTTCTTGTTGTGCTTCTTGTCGCCCTTGTCGCCAAGCTTATTTTTGTGGAAAGAAGAGTTCATTTTGGCTTGAACGTCGTTCATCTTGAAAAACTCGTTATCCAAGTCATCGGCAGCACTTTCCAACGCAGCCTGGCGGCCACCATAAAAGCGGGTGGTGGGGCCCAGGGACTGGGTACCGGCGTTTTTATCCTCAGACATGTGCATGGAGAAATTGAGCTTGTTCAAATCACGGGCCAAGTTGAAATCATCAGCACTAATGTTTTTCGCTGCAAGCGCCGAGAGAAGCTGCTGTTGTCTTGTTTCTGGCAACGACTGCAAGGTATAAATGTCCTTATTGAAATCCCGAGATTCCGCCAAAGTGGGGATGTTATAAGTGCCATCGGGCATAGGTTTAGGAGGAGGGTTAATGTACAACAATTTACCGTTGACGTAATCCTTCAAGATATATCTCGAGGCACGGGACTCATCGGCACTACCAAAACCCTGGGTCATGAAACCACGAGCACGAGCATAGGCGTTTAGAAGTTCACGTGCAGTAGGGTAGATTCCATTACCACCATCGTTTTTACTCTGGATTGGAATGTGGATACCGTAAACGGCCTCAAGGTAAAACTTGGGGATACGCTGACACACAAGCGACACGGGAGGAATGTGTTCACGCAACTGGTCAATAGGCAAAACACCGTTACACACCAATTCACCATTGGAGTAGGCGAAATTGGGGAAAACAAGACCAGGACAGTCACACAACACCACCTCGGGCGAAAGGAAAATGGTTTGGAAATGCTTGGTTTTTCCCGGGGTGGCCGAAACAGACACTTTTTTCAGACCCACCAACGCATTGATGGTAGAAGATTTTCCCACATTGGGGTATCCCACCAATCCAATCTGCAACTTTCTATCTGGGTACGCCTCAGTGCCCTGAATTTGAGGTGCGGTACTCATAAACAACGCCTCCAACTCCTCGATTTTAAGGATCCGGATATCCTCCAGATCGTTATCTTCATTGAACTGATTGGAGGAGACTCGAGTAGAGGTAGATGGGGTGGTGGACTCAGCAATGCCTTCCTCCAACTCCTTCTCCAAAAGTGCATTGGCATTAGCCGCGGAGAAAAACACATAACTGATATTGTTGGCCTTGAAGTAAGTGGCCCATTCCATTCTCTGTTGTCTGGTAAGCAAATCAGCCTTATTGACCAAAAGCAAGTTCCGTTTTTCCTGACCCTCTTCTGGCTTACTTAATCCAGAAACATACGTTTCCAAGTCAACCGAACGGAATGTCAAAGGACTACGGGCATCAACAATCTGTACAATAAGATCACACCTTTCCACCACACGCCATAACTGACGCCAAACCTCAATATTCCGCTCAAAGGGGGTCAACAATAAATCGTTGTGTTCCGTAAGAGCAGCCAACTGGCGTCTCCATTCCAAAAACGCAAGGTTTTCTTGTCTTTCAATCTGAAGTTTCAGCTGCTCCTTACTCCATTTAGGACGACGAGGAATGGTCAATTTATTCTCAAAACTCTGGTGTTTTTCACGTAAAGCCACGGTTTCCTCTTCGGACAAAAGTCCTGTTTGATTAACAAGCGAAGTATTTCCAACCTTGATGATTTTGACCTGTTGGCCTTTTTCTGCAGTGAAATCATGGTCTGCCAATTCTGCAGTATTTAAGAACTCATCCAACGAGTTTTCTTGCGTTACCGACCGCAATTTCACCCATCCAGCCTGTCTTTTATCCGTAGTAAATCTCATTTCTCCATCTGGCAAAAACTCGATCGAGTTTTCCTTCAATCTTTGGTTGGCAATAGATCTTCCAAGTCCAATTGTATTCTTATTCTTATGGTGCACTGGCTTAGGGCCCTTTGGCGCCTTCCATTTTTTTTGTTCCGGGTGTAATGCTCCTTTATTCTCACTCATGATGATTTAAGTATTTTATGGCCTAAGAAATATGGGGGGGGGAAAGTAAATCTAGTGGGGAGTTAACTTTTTTTTTTCCTTCGTCTGGAATTAATGAATTTGACCTGCGATGGCGATGGATTTAAAGTCTGCGAAAAAGTGGGCTGACGTGTATGCAGGACAGTTTAATTGAGGGGTCATTGAATCATTTTATTAGAATTGTGAAGGGTTTCTATGTGGAATTGTATTATCGTATGAACCGATAAGTTGTACCTTAGGGATTCGGATTTTCCCCACCACTAAATCCTCAAGGAGAGAAATCCCAGATTTCTCCTCCTAGGAAAGATTTTTTGTAACTTGGCGGATTCGTTTTTTTCCACGTGATGTTGGTCACGTGCTTACTCTCAATCTCCTAGTAAATACGCCAACACATTCTTAACCTTTCCAGTATTTTCCAGGATGGTCATAATATAGAATAAATGGGGATTTTGGGGATTTTATGGGTGTTTAGTTTTTCATTCTTATTTTTTCTCTATTTCCTTGTTTTTTGGTGTTTTCTCTGGGGACTCAGGGTGCGGGTGTTTCCTCGTCTTACTTTGGCGCATGACGAGTTTATTAGTAATACAAAATAGGCAGGAAAAGAATATTTAAAAATTAGAAACTTTAGAGATTTTTTTTAAAGAATATTTTAGTTCTAAATGAATTAGTAAAGTTTGAATAGGAATGGTTTTGAGAATTTTAGAGTGGTATTCTTGTCACCCCTTTGGCTCACTGCCTCTCTTTTTGGCCGTGGTTAATAGTGGTCATGATAGTTGTGTTTTCATTTTCCGTAAAATTTCCCAAATTTGTAGAAATTTGTATAAATTTTTCTTTTTAGGGTAATTGAAACTTGATTGATTAATAAAATTAAGAGTGATCCTACATTTCTGTTCAAGTGTAAGTTTTATTAGTTCTCCATTATTTTATATATTCGCATGGTTTATTCATTTCTTGAAACTTATATAAACCTTGAATTTTTTAATATCTACCAAAATTTCGATCTTATATAAATATATAGTATCTCGTGAACTGGAATAAACAATAAATGATCATTTCTATTTCCGTAAATAACAAAAAACTTCAGATATCGTACTACCCGAAACTTTCTGCCAAGGTTCTAGTAAACATAGACGTTACTTAGAAACAGAAATACCCTAGCAGACTCAAATCCCCTGGTTTAACAACAATATTCCTTCAAAAAAACAGAAGCTGCCACACCTTCTGAAAGATTGCAGTTACCGCCTCAAGCCTACGGACCTACAGCACGAAAACAATTAAAGGGAATCTAGTATAGCTCTAGCTCGAGTAAAACAAACGCAGTCTCAAATGTATTGCGACAACCATTTGAAACCATCACCGTAGCCCATTCTCATTACCACAGAAACCATGAACACCTCGATTGGGCGCACGTTTTCTGGCAACTTTCCAACATCCTTACCCGTGGTACCGTACAAGTTCAATGCAGCCTTCAACTCACTCTCATTCACAGCATTAGGTTTGTCAATCTTGTTACCTAAAACCAAAAAGGGCACCTTGGTTAACTCCTCGATCTGGAACAAGGCAGCCAACTCTGCACGTGACTCGGCCAAACGCTCAGGGTCGGCCGCATCCACCAAAAACACAATTCCGTTAACCTCAGGGAAATAATCCTTCCACAATCTACGTGCCTGCTGGTGACCGCCTAAGTCAAAAGTGGTGAATCTGACAGAACCAATGGCCAACTCCTCGGAGGTGGGGTGTAAAGTAGGCTGCAATTGCGCCAAACGGTCATTTTTCAACATGTGCAACAAAGTGGTTTTACCGGCGTTATCCAAACCCAAAAACAACAACTTGGCGTGCTTGTTCCACAAGCCTAATGACGACAAAACGTCCTGAACTAGAAGGTGTTAGTATGAACAACAATAAATTATGAGAAAGAAGAGGAAAAAGAAAAAAAAGAAAAAAAAAAAGGTAGCCAGCGAAGAGTTAAGGAATTCTTAATCGAAAATCCAAGATAAGCCCTTTTAATCGGAGATTTAGCCTGTGTTCACCACTAATCTTAACATTTTAAGAGTAATCTGGCCAGCGTAGCCGGATCGCAGGAACCTCGCGATAATTCTCGGGGGTGCTGGTTTTTGACGGTGAATCCTCCTTTTTTTTCTTCCTTTGAAAGTTCACATACCCCAGCTGAAAATCCACATATTCAGTACAATTTATTATTTGTTTTTAACCTTGTGATTAGTTCTGATAACAGCAAGAAAATACCCGCCTCTGTTGGTGGATCGTACCTGGCTGTCGCTCACATGCGGTTCTCCCCTGGTGCACGGGTGTATACGTGGACACGAGTGGCGCGAACCACGAGCGGAGTGGAGGCGAGCCCTCGGTTATAACGATATCGGGTCGTGATTACCCTCGGTTTTCCGTGAACGATATGGCTGCAAGTCCGTAGTCTGCTTTTGGTGACTACCGTTTTCCGCCGCCAGGTTTTCTATTTTTATATTTAAACTATCAAAATTCATTCATACTCTCTCTTTTTTTTTTTTTCTAACTATTCCAAAAGGTAACTATTATCCCCATTACTACACCGAGTTTCTCTACCTGCTTTTGTCGGGAACGGATCGATTGAGGACGTGGCTTTGAATTGCAGCCCCCAAAATCTCTTTTATAGAAGCGTATCTGGTTGGTTTCTCTTTTATTTGTTACCTTTTTTATTTTGTCTCCGTTATTGCTCTCATTCCATATTCCCTCGTTTATAACCATGTCTCTGAGGCAGTCGATTACCAAGATACAACGGAAAGAGCTTCGGCATTTTGCACAGCAAAACCCAGAGTTCCGACAGTCAGAGTTACGGAATTGGTTTGAGACAACTTTTCGACAAAAAATCAGCCAAAGTACGGTTTCAGAATCGCTTTCACCAAAATTCCAGGATTTGGATTCAGATGTACATCTTTTAGAAGCCAAGCGCAAGCGCAAGCCCGAACACCCGGATATCGAAGAACAGCTTATTTGCTGGATCCAACTGACTCAGGAAAATATCATGCCTTCACATGGTATCTTGAGTGCACAGGCAAAATTGTTGTGGGACCTAGTTCACCCGGAATCCGACCCCAGACCCTCATTTAGTACCGGTTGGCTGGTGGGGTTTATTAAACGCAACAAAACCCGATTTACCAGAGCACCTGAAATTGAAAGTGCCATAGATTTAGAGGAAGAGAGTCCGAAAGATGACGATGTGCACATGCTTATTAAAAACTATCATCCCGCAAATGTGTATAAGTGTGATACAACCCACCTTTTCTGGAAATTGTCCCCAGATAATAGTGCTAATATCCACAGATTGGGGAATACTGGAAATAATACTGACCGGTTTGCTATCCATCTTTGTAGCAACATTGATGGTACAGATAAATTAGAGCCATTGGTGGTGGGTAAGGTAGGCAAACCACGTGCATTTATCAACGCAAAGGTTAATTCCCAAAGTCTTGGTTGTCATTGGCGACACAGCCAAAGTGGGAATATCACCGTGGATATTTTGAGAGAATGGTTGGTGGAGTTTGACCACCGCTGTGTGCGTACTGGAAAAAAGGTCATTTTGCTTTTAGAATTCTCAATGGCCAATGCATCAGCTCAGGCTCTAAAAAATGATCCTCTCCGGAACACAACATTGAGAATTATTCCCCATCTCAAGCTACTGGCACACCGGTCCCTAGAACATCAAATTATTGGGTGTTTCAAAGTTCTCTATCGAACGCGGTACCTCAGATACATGTACGTTGAATTCTCCGCCAACCGTGATTATTTAAACACAATCACTGAACTTCAAGCCGTTAAGTGGTGTGTTCAGTCTTGGGCTTGTATGTTACCGGAGATGATCAGAAACTGCTGGCAGAATACAGGTCTTTCCAACTCTGCTGAAATCATGTTTCAAAAACCTTCGCAGATCTCAGAGATTCATACCTTGATATATGCCCTTTCCGAGAGGGGTTGCATTCACCGGGCTATGCCGATTGAAAAGTTTCTCAATCCAGAAGGCGAAGATTTTGCAGTCGACCACAATACTGCTGTAGATGAGTTCACACGGGGGTCATTTCGTATAACGCGACAGGAATACGAGGAAGATCAGTCAGAAGAGACTCCACTTGTGTCTCATAGAGATGCTATGTTTTGTCTTGACCAGCTCTGGACTTATGTGATGCAGCAGAAAAACTCCAGTCCGGTATATTTTGAAGGGTTTTCACAGTTAGAGGATCGACTCTTTCACCGATGGTACGCAGCTAGTGAGGAACAAATGTCTTTAAACATCTTTGGCCGCTCGTATAAAAATTGAAACAGCTGGGGGTATTTTATTTTAAATGTGTCTGTTTACAGTGCTTAATAGGGTTCTTCCCACTCAGGGTACTTATTTCGTGTGTGAAAAGTTTGATTTAAAATATTCTAGCGAAAGTATAATTGTTCTATTTTCAGTGTTCAGCTTTAGGTTATGATCTAGTTTCTGGGCGGGAAAGTGAACTCACGACCCTCGGTTCGAAGCTGGTCAGCATACTTGACAATCACAGCAGTTCTCTTCTCCTTGACACTGGCTATATTTTTTCTCTCGCTGATCTTTTCATCGTCCCAGAACAACGGTAAGAGTCCCCCTTTTTCTGTACCTGATTTCACGATCCAGTCGTAAACTTCATTACAGTACGTGTAATCACAGTCCTTCAAGGAGTGGAAGTCCTTGTCACCTTTTGATTTGAACTCTTCTTCGTAACTCAGTTTCATCTCCTCAAAACTTGGTAGGGTGATACGACCAGAAACAACACGTGCTACTAACGCAGATTGTGACTCACACAATGGTAAAGGTGAACTAAATTTTGTTAAACCGATAAACGAAAGTGAAGGGTCTTCCACATAAAAGGTTTGCTTATAGACATTCTTCACGCTTACACCATCGGTGATTTGGGGAGTATAGTTGCGTAGAAAAGGCAAGGTATATAAGTAACCAGTGCAAAAAATGATGCGATCAATATTAGTGAGCACAGTACCATCTATTGTGTGAGCAGTTCGGTTAGAGACCTCGTATTTTGTAACAAGGCGCTCTTTCTTCACATAGTCGTATTCAGATTCTTTCAAAGTTTCATCCTTGGTACTCACATAAATCTGTTTGGCCGTGGTACCAATCTGGGTAGCTAAATCCATTCCACTGGCCCAGTTTCCAATGATAAGCACGGTTTCATCTCTATAGTCAGCTGAACTGACGAAGTATTTTGAGTGGGTGACCGATTGGGGGTCTGCGGCACTCCATTCCTTTAATCCAGGGGTGTCTGGAATAAAAGGAAGTTCATAATGGCCATTGGCAATGACCACTGCATCGTACTTGTTTGTTGTTTTGTCCAAAGAAGTCACATCTTGTGTGGTTATATCCCATTTTGCGGCCCCGTCCAATTTATTGATTTGAACAACGTTTGTGGATAAATTTATGTTTACTTTTTCTGGAATGGTCTTTGCATATTTGTGCAAGTATTCGAGCACTTCAGTGCGGTCAATAAAGTTCATTGTTCGAGGCTGGAATGGAACATCACTATATTCCATAAGTTTATCCAGAAGATTGGTTTCAAGATTCTTATACATCGAAGAAAGAAACCGATTTTCAAAACCGCCATTTTCTAAAAGCATCTCTGTACCATTAGGGTCTGAAGATGGAATAGGTGGGCGGACTTTACTCTTATCACCTTGGAATAACCAAACACCACCAATGTTGTCTCTTCTTTCGAACAAATCTATAGTCAATTGAGCTGGCTCTAAAGCGAGCGCTTTGGCTGCAGCCAAACCAGCCGGTCCTGCACCCACAATAGCAATTCTTTTCATTAGGGTCATTATGAACGATTGAAAAACAAAAAGGTTTACGCTTGGGTGAAATAAATACCGTCGTTGTTAGTCACTGGGACTGCATATATCGCGCTTATCAAAGTGGCCTGATGATAATCACGTCAACTGTGGCGCCAATTTCATGATAAGGCTTAACATGAACAGTAAATTCTGATAAAATAATATATTTGATAAATAATAAAGTTTTCTGAATTGCAACTTTTTTTAAGCTGTTAATATTAATGTTATTTTATCTGTTTTATCTGTCTGATCTGAATAGACAAACGTTCTTTATATGCCGGCAATTCGGTTGTTTTAAGCGGGTAATTGAGATAAGGAGCTGATGTCATATCGAGATAAGGATACCTAAAAAAAGATTGGAAACTATTTTGTTCCTTTCCAAAAAAGTTATTCAAGTCAAGTAACTGACATAATATCATTTTAACCAAACAAAGTCAAGTAAAAGCCCAAAAACCGTGGGGAGGGGGGAGGGGGGGCACGTGACCTCCATGGTACCGTAGCAACAAATACAAGTCCCGTGCTGAGCAGATGAATTTAAGTCATCAAGGCAAATTATGAAGTTTTTACAAACGCTTTTAATGAAGATCAAAATTCCAAATTCTCGAGTTAAAATGACTCAAGACTTTATTCGATTTTTTTTTCCCTCGGCAGAATGAAGGAGAAGTTAATGGCGGCTGGCCACAGTGGATGGTATCGCACTGGAATGAAGAAACACGTGATCAAAAACACCGTATATTTTACAAAACAACATGAATTTTTTTTTGAAAATATGCAAAGTATTCACTTCGCGAAAGCATAGAAGGGTAAATAAAGATTTCTTAATTGCATATATTCCTTTAATTGATAATATGCGGGTCTTTTCTGTCTTTGCATTCCCCACTGAAATATTTACTATATGCAAGTCTACGCAATTTAGGCCTTGGCTCGTAGTTGCTCTCTGGAGTGGCCTGTGCATTAGCTTTACCCCAGTTTTCAATATAAAGTCCGGGCACGATCCCCAGAATTATGTAGGTCACATTTATTATAATTAAGTTTTGTTAGATCCAGAAAAATCTAAATAAAGCCCTTATTAAGAATAAAGAAATTGATACTTAAAAAAAAAACAACATTGTTTTACAATGGCCGATTCAGCTGCTAGTATTAAGTCCATCTATAGTGGCAAGGGGGATTTTTCCGATGGGGATTTCGAGGCCATTTCTGGAATGTCTCTGGTTGTTTTTGGACAAGGAGAATTGATAAACAGCACGAATTATTTCCCTAGCTCTAGTTCTGATTTCCGCAAATTTCAAGAGAATTTTGCTGGTTTAGCACAGGGCCAAGGTCCTATTCCGGGGCTTACGGATCCAAATTCACATCACTATAACGAGGAAAAACGAGGGGATTTTTCAAACTTAAAACCTCATAATGAGCCAGGTATCGTGCCTCTTAAAGTGGAGCCTCGGATATTACGTCCAAGTACACCGGACTGGTATGAAACGAATATTTCTAGTACAAATATATCGTCAGCTTCTTCATTAAGTGAATATCATCATGAAGAGAAAACTGGAGAAGAACTGGAATATCATGGTTTTGAATATCGACCAGGCGAAAGTTATTCCAGGCCATTGTCTAGAAATTCCACCACCTCGGGATTCTCCACCACAGCTACAAAAGATGGAATAGAGGGAAAACGTCCATATAGAGCTGTACCTAAATCACTTTTGGAGAATCTTTTAGCAGGTAAGTCTCCAAAATCTCAGAATTCGCAACATCCACTTACAGAACAAACAAGTACTTTTCTGCAAACTCTGCCTGGTCATGGTCCAGAACCATTTTCTCAGCCAATAAGTCCGGGAAATACAAGGGGTAATATTGGTCCTAAACTTGTTGTTCCTTCTTTACCGCCTATAACCATTGATGAGAAAATCGACCTCATGGAAAAGGAAAAATATAATAAGGGACATTGATTATGAAGAAGATTGGGGATGTGTACTTTTTTATGCACTTAAGATTGACGGGATATGGTGCACGGTTTTACTGACTTTTATTGTACTCTGAATTTCGTGCTTCTTGTAAGATATGGGCGGTTTTTTTTTAAAAAAAACATTTAGAATCTTTAGGGTTGAAGTTTGGGTGAAGAAAAATTCCTTATGTTTCATTGAATTTGGACCAATATCCCAACCTGAAAGTTTTCTCATATGGAAAAACAGTCATCAGAACTGAGGACATGATAGTTTCTAAGCCAATGCGATATTTTAAGTATCTAAACAGTAAATGAATTATTATTACGTGAGTACAAAAAGGTTCAAGTTCGTGAGAGGAAACTGGAAATTTATTCGCCAAAATATTAAATTATTTTTATTAACTTCAGGGCGACGGGCCCAAAAGTTTGTTCTGATTATCTCTAACATTTTCTGTGATTTCAATACTTATATAGTGAATTTTGGAAAAAGAATAATATTCAAAAAAAAAAAGAAGCTTTTCATTTATTAGGGAACTTGACAGAATTAAAGGTTAGTAAGTTATAACTCACTCCACTGTGAAGACAGCACTCTCGAATAAATAAAGATCCAGTGAAACCATTACAGACAAACCGAAACATGGAATATTTCTATTATTCATTTAACGAGGTTTCATAAACAGAATAAAAAAATATTCCATATACCAAAAAAGACTAAATGAATAGAAAAAATCAAAAAACTCAATCCATACCCACTTAACTTTAAAGGGTAGCCCGGGCCCCGGCATCTAACAGAAATGCGCGATGTTGGAGTCTACTATGCAAGTAGCGTGCACTGGAAACGAAAGTCGTGCCAGTCACAATAATGGGAAACCCTGATGTGTGGGTAAGGCCTGATGATCCTAACATAAGGGTTTATGGAAATGACGGAACCAATTATGGTATCCTCAGGAGTAGTACTAATACAGGTCAGTCATGGAATAACAGTAGGATCAATTAGACATATGTAACTGATGAGAAGGGAGGATTCCCTTCAAGAAGGAATGAGAAAGGAAAGTGAAAACTTTCCTCCTATATAGCTGACCACTGGGAGTGGCTTCGCACTAAGAGGTTGTGCAATGAGTCTTACACGACTCATAAGCACTGAATCTCAACATTTCCCCCGAAGCTTATCTCTCATGTTCAGCTGGGTTGTATGCTTCTTACAAGTGTCTAGCGACTATGCTTTCGAAAGCATGTTGGCGACATTTTGTTTGTGTTTAAGCGCGACAATAGCCTGCATATGAATGCGGCTTTCGGCGCACAAAGGCAACATTCTATTTTGCACATATTCTGTTCCCTAGAGTAGTGATGGTGGCGAAATCGTATTTGTAACATCGTTGTCGTCGAACATCTCAAGCTGGTGATCAACCCTGATTCACCAATTAGGTAAATAACAAAGTAGTTCCTGAGAGCGTCTGAGGCAGAGTGGTTCATCTCAGCATTGAGAGTCGAGACCGCAATGATTTGTAACTTCGATGTCCAGAAAACTGGATCTCCAACCAAAAATACAACTAAAGAGCGATGACCGACCTAACTGGTTTGTTTTGGCGAGCCTTGTAATGCAGAATGAATGTAGTTCACCATGCGCAGCTTTCTGTAGGTTGAGCGTCTTTGTAATTTTATCCTAGGAAGGTTCCTTTGCCTGTCTCGTATCTTTCAATATGAATCTTTGACCAAGACATCGATCAACTCTTTGAATCGTAGGTTCATCCATACCACGAATCAAAGCTATCAACATATAAATAAAGGCAATCATGTTCAGGGAGGTGCCGGCACCACGGAAAAGTCACGGCTCATTGACACAGTACTTGAACCTTTTCATCTCAAGTTCGGTACCCACGTTCTAGTTCCAAGCAATTGACGATTTCAAAACATCGAACAAAGGCTTTTCCATATGAGCACGTACTGGTAATGATTTCCCCTCATGGTAGGATCTCGAGGTCCATGAGACAGTCTCATCTAACCTCATTTAATTTGGCTCAGCGTTCAAAGAAGCTTACTGCATCAAGATAATGTATGGTAAACTGGTGTATTGCTGCTAGTGCGAATCATGTTCGCAGAACTAGGAATGGACTTGTTAGGACCAGAGAATACGTTCCTCAAAGTAGATATACTTCCACATTGAGTAGAAACCCTCAGCAGCAGGTAGAGTTTCGTATTGACTGTGATCTCGAAAAGTAAAGACACATTTTTCACACACGCTACACTGATAGTTATTTCAATCACGATCAGTTGGGTGGTGTTATTGTTGTGAGCTGTGAGTTTTCGCCTCACATGCATCTTTTCATCTCTTATGTTCAGGCTTGTGACTACCATTACTTCTGAGTAAGAAAATGAAACCGGAAAACATTTGTACGACAACTCTTACATCTTTGTCCAGAGCTTAAAAGAACCTTGACTTCAGTGAGAGAGTCTGAGTGCAAGCGATCTAAAGTAAATTACTCTGCATGGTCACTCTAGCAGAACAGCGGTAGGATCTGACGTCTTGTCCATTCGTCCAAGTCTTCACTTCTTGCATAACAATTTTGACAACTAGAAAGATTCCAGTCTGTCTCAATTCGAACGGGGTGAGTCAGCATGAGACTCTTTGTATTGTAAGAATGCCTTTCCCCCTGAAGTGAAGCGTGGGCGACCGAGTTAGGGAGTGATTACCATGGGTATTGCTTCATCGTATGTGTGGCCGCACGGGGATGTTGGAACCAAAGAACGGTGCGTATCTGTTTCGGAGAGGTAGTTTATCTCCGTTGGAGCTTGGGTCGCTGTCAGTGGGGCGGATGGTCTGTCCGGATCTGCCGCACTGGCACCAGAGGTATTCAGGGTCGAGGAGAGTTCATTTGGATACTACACGCTCGGGTGGGGCAGGTGCACACGTGCCTCCGTTGAATCCTTTTAAAAGTCTCAGTTTTGTGTCGTCGCCAACGACGAAGGGGTGGGCTTGCAGGAGCTCCGAGTACGGGCGAAAACCGTAGGTCTACCAGGCGCGAAGTAGGTATCCATGGTAACTGAGGCACAAACCTTGGGAAGAAGGCGTTAAGCAGATGTCTAAGAGGGAGCGTCCATCTCCATGATGGTCGTCAATGAAGCACTTCCGTCGAGACTAATCTCTGCAAAGAAAGTAAGGCATAACAGTACCAATGGTAGGGGTCGAAGTGCTATGCAACTTCGAGGAGATGGCATGGTTCTCAGCAAGGTGGGTTGCGTCCTTAAATTGGCTGAAAAGTATAGCTGATGCCAATGAAAGTGTGGTAAACACGATCAAAACAATGAGCACCGTGAGTCGTCATGTCCGGGGCGTCCAGCGATTTTAGTTAACATAATCGACGTGAACAAGGCACGACCGGATGGAAGAGCACATACGGAGTCATGTAGAAAATATGACGATGATCAGCCCGGATGGATTATGGACCAATATCTGTACAGGACCGCAAGTGGTGTATCGGTACAGTTGCACACATAGTGGGGAATTATAGCCGTCGCCGCACAGCGTAATTGGACGAGAAGCAGAGCTTTATGAAACAACTGCAATAGCTGGGGCATGGAAGACCATTTATCCGTTGGTGAAGATCCACGAGAGAAAATGTGTTCGCCAATTGTGCAAGGCGAACGAAATACGATGCCGATCACGAGGGAGGCGGGATGGTACCCTGAGAAGTACATTGTCCGATAACCCAGGTGTTGAAGACGGCAAAAACGTTTAGAAGAACCATTCTGACCAGTTGGGTACGTATTCGAATCTTGCGTGAGGACCACAGTACGGTACATTGGGGCGGGAGGCATGAATTCCGAGCCGCTAACAAACCATTTGTGGAGAAAGTGCCGATGGGAAGCCTTGTGGAGAGGTAATAAATGTGCGGGACGATGCAGCAAGTGAGATGATCAGTCTGACTTGTCCTGAGGTGGATAAGCAAAGTTTCCCCGAGAAACCTACCAGCAAGCGTTCTAATAACAAACGAACGTTATCCCAGGCGATGGGGTCTTGTCGAAAAAAAAAATCCATATAGGTCGACAAGAAAACTTTTGTGAAAAGACCCGTAGGGCGGAGGAGCCGCGGGAACTTCAGAGTCACCAAAAGAGCCATCGAAGAGGCAAATCGAGAGAAGAATTTTATCAGAGAAAAGTCAGACATACATGTAAGAAAAACCTCTTGAACAAAAAAAATGAGCATTGCAAAAGCGTGCGCGTTCGGATGTCCGAGCTGTGCATCTCATATCTCAAGGTCTGCATTCGAAGCGGTGCCACGAAGGGCAGGTGAAGATGGTCATCGAAGAGGGAATATTTCCCCACAACGATAGAGAAGTAATAAGAAGAAGGCATAGACGGGAGTTCCCGTGAAAAACACGTGAAATTGGAACACCGAACATCGACCTCTTATCTCCCAAGAAAAAAATCTCCAATGTACATTCAAGACAAAAAAACGCATAGGAAAGCGTCGAGAAGTCCTCCATTACACCAATTGGAGGAAGAGATAAATCACGGGGATTGGCGGATAAGATTGGACGTCATGAAGGGTCAGTGACATCTCGTCCGTCGATTGAAAAATTGAGCAGTACAACCACAGTAGCCACAGCGAAAAAACCGTTGAGCGGTGCGGAAAAATAAAGCCAAACTCTCCTTCACTTAAGTTGTTGAAGCTAGCGTCAAAATTCTGAGTAATGCCGAGAACGAGCCAGGCCCGCCAGAGTCTCCTTGACAGGCAGATCTGTCCACCAGTTCATCGTTGATAGAATATCCTGCGAGGACAAAACGTCTAGTAGGTCATCCTTGGTAAGCAAAGCCAGGCAAGGGCAAAAAAAAACAAGAATCAGACAGCTTCGTTGTCAAAAATTTCATGAATCTTCACAATCGCGCAAAAATGTCAACGAAGCAAAGAAACATGTCCGTTTGTATTCAAGCGGGTATCCCATATAGTTGAAGAAAAAAATACTGTACCTATTCCTCGCCAATAGAACCAAGTACCTAGAAGGTAACGAAGGACCATTGAAACAATAAAGGGTATAATTCGTAAATGGAGAGATCTCCCGTCAAGGCAGAAATGCGGCCTGACGTTTCTCAACAACGATGGAGTTAACGGCAGCTGTGGAAGCAGCCTCCACACTTGTCCATGTACTCGCACAGAATGTTGGCACCTGAGGAACAAAAACTCGAGTCTCGGGTTTAATCAAAAACTCCACCCGAATAACAACATTCGGCAAACATGATGTAACGTGGAGAAGCCAAGCAGTGGACATCTACCGCGTTAGAATCATGAGAATGATCATCATAAAACTCTTCAGAAGTCCTCATGTGGGTAAGGCGTAGTAAGTAGCCAGTACACGTCAACATTTAGCGAGTGCAACCAAATCTGTAAGTACCACTGGAGGAAATGCGAGGATCCAGTAATATGGAGACCGACAATTTCCGATCAGTGGAAGGGGCTCATAACCTGTTGGAGTCTACTATGCAAGTAGCGTGCACTGGAAACGAAAGTCGTGCCAGTCACAATAATGGGAAACCCTGATGTGTGGGTAAGGCCTGATGATCCTAACATAAGGGTTTATGGAAATGACGGAACCAATTATGGTATCCTCAGGAGTAGTACTAATACAGGTCAGTCATGGAATAACAGTAGGATCAATTAGACATATGTAACTGATGAGAAGGGAGGATTCCCTTCAAGAAGGAATGAGAAAGGAAAGTGAAAACTTTCCTCCTATATAGCTGACCACTGGGAGTGGCTTCGCACTAAGAGGTTGTGCAATGAGTCTTACACGACTCATAAGCACTGAATCTCAACACGCGAAACGAAAAGTGCGGACCTGTTCAGGCTCCGACATTTAGTTTTCCATATCAGCTTCTCTATTTATTTTTTACCAGCAAAAAGCCACAAAAAAGCCACAAAAAAAAAACATGCTTAGAATTACCTCTCGTGTATGTGCCAGGCGTGTGGTTCCACGGATAATTTCCCTGGCACCAGTTGCTAGCCGGTACCTTTCTAGTGAACCAAAAGAAACGTTCACCCGGTTAAATCACCGTAGTGATCCCAGCAGAAACCAGTTTTTCCAATATTCTTGGGGCTCATGGTTGAAAAATAATGCTTTGGAAAAAGCCAGAAGAGAGACTCGTTTCAACATCGAGAACGTACTGGATTTTGTGAAAAACTTGCAAGTGAATACCTCCACTGAGATCCTAAAACCACTCGTTTTGGATAACGGGATTGTTACTTTGCCCCATAATATTACGCCTGAAGTTCTTGGTGATGCAGGTTTTGACGTCAAGTCAATAGCTAGTATTCATGAGGGAAAACACCATCGTGTATATAAACTTACTTTAGGCAACGGGAAGAATTTGGTATTGAGAATTCCTTATAAATTGGAATCGGACTATGCCATCGAGGCCAAAATCAAGAGTGAGGTGGCAACAATGGATTTTCTTTCACTTAAACTTAATGCGAATGTGCCTAAGGTTGTGGCCTATGGAAGTAACCGGTCAAACCCGTTCCAAACGCCATTTATTTTGATGGAACATATTGAGGGTGAATTGTTGATGAAACAGTGGGACCCCATGATGCCAGATTCGGAAACTTCACAGGAAAAATTGCAACTGGTGGTGGCTCCAATTATGGACTTTACGGAAAATGCACTTTCGATGACTTTTAACCGTTTTGGATCGTTATATTTCTATGATGATGTCACTGTAGAGCAACAATCTGTGACACCATATGATGGTGAGACCAATGATGCCTTGAAAAATAGATGGAGAATTGGACCTAGTGTGGAACGTGCTTTTTCCAAAAATAAGAAACATTTGACGGCACAGGAAGTTAAACAATATAATGGTCCTTGGGATGCCAATAAGCCGTTGCAATTGATCTCAGATTTGGCAGGCGTAAACTTAGAAAGTTTGCGTTCAAGACTTGCATTGGCCCAGGCCGATGCAGGCAATAAAGTGGAAAATATCGATGCCTTACATAAGCAGATTACGGTTTTTGAGAACTTGCAAACAATGTCCCAGAAACTCTTCAACCCCGAGTCGAAATCTATTATGAACGCAGTGGAGATGTTCAAGCCTAGACTCTTTTTCCCAGATTTGGACCCATTGAATGTGGTGATGAAGGGTGAAACACCATACTTTGTTGATTTCGAGCATTCGAACATTAAGCCATTTATTCTTGCCAGCTACCCTTCTTTTGTGGCGTACCAGGGAGCCAAAATTTACAACTTGGAACAAGACGTCCCAGAATACGAAACCATGGATGATGTCGACAAGCAACAGTACCAGTTTATGTACTTCAAAACGAGAAACGAGCGTTTGTGGGAATATGCATTGAACGCCAAAAGACACGATTTGATTGCCGTGGCCCTGCCCCACGTCAAGGTATTGAAGGCGCCTTATTTGCAGGCGCTTGAGTGCAAAAGCGATAAGGATTACTTATTTGTGGAGAACGCTATTGTACAGTTACAGGCTATGTGGAATGTCTACGTGGCCAATGGCCTAGTGAACACTGAGGAAAGTGGATTTCCAATTAAATACTCCCAGCTTACGTTGGACGAACATCAGGCTGCTTTGGAGGACCACCAGACCGAGGTCGTTTCCACGCCATTTGCTGCCACTGGTGGCTGGGTACCCCAGGATATGTTTGCTGTTTTGAAGGAACAGGGAATTTTGGTTGAGGACAAAAACGGTGATCATTATGTTGAGACTGAAGCCGCATTACGCGACTTGCCAGGTGCTGAGCCAGAGACCAATTCGGAGAAGAAATCCGAAAACTAGTGGAGTGACTGGAACATACAAAATGTACATAGAACAGAAAAAAACAAATCACACCCATCTTAAATTAAAGGTACTTGCGAGCCACGGCTTTAACGCGGAGATCGAAATCTGGCGCCACGATCGGGTCATTCACACTATAAAATGGATTTAGTAAGTTTTTCACATATAAATCATAGGTTTCAGTGAAAAAGTGCCGCATGGCCGTTTCGTCCAGCTTTGTACTCACAGACGAAATCATGTGATCGGAGTTTGTCGATGTATCTGAACAAAGAATCAATTTTATATTTCCCTGGGTGATGAATGCATTCACCAGAACCCCATAAAACGAGTCCACTTTACCCAAATTAAATGCATTGGTTTGCCATTGTACATCTTCCACAATATCTAGCGACGCGTTGCTAATAAATGGTAATAGTTCTTTGACTTTTGGAGAAAACCGAGGTTCTCCTGGGATTGTGCCTGAAGATCCATTTTTGAAGGAAGAAAACTCAAGCTCGTATAGAGGGTTGTCACGTGTTCCAATGATGGTGAAGTAGAATGACGACATATGATTGTGGGGGAAATGGTTTGGATAACGTAGATAAAAGTGTGTGTGTGTTTTTTTTAAGTTTATTTTTTTATATATTTGATCAATAAAAAAATGTTTTGCTTAAGACTTCGAGGTTTTGGAGTATGGTCTGAGTTTAACAAGGACCAAGGTATACTGTTAGCATTGAGATTGTAGGTGCGCGATTTAATCATGTGAAGAATGTTGGAGGTTGATGTTCCGTGGTGTGGTGCACGGGTGTTCACTAGTCTACTGGTCCAAAAGTCTAGGGAAATTACAGTAAGATGAAAATTATGATTACAGTATTTTTTTGGAAAAAAAGTAGTTCTTTTTACAAATATCAGATAAAACATTACTTTCTCTTTCCTTTTTTTTTTTTTTTGTTTATATCTGGGAGTGATAAGATTGTTAGGATTCGTTCACGAAAACCTGGCTATGGTTTCATAACGGGGTCTTTGATATTTTACAGCAACATTATCATGGGCATCAGAATCCGTCTTGACTCTCCAGATGGGTGATGGGTTTTGCAAAGTATAGTTTAAGGAAGAGATCGTAAATTTAAAAGGAAAAAAAGTAAAAGAAAAGTTTTATGTATTTAGCTTTTCTTTGTAAAAAGAAAAAAAAGGTGCTCATGAGATTTCAGCCTTATGTTTTCTATCAGCCAGTTGTAAGCTTCCAGGCAGAGTCGGTTTTCTGTGTTTTGGAAGAAAAAAGCTGTATTTTTGGTCACTAAACTAATTTCCCCCGCATGTTACTGATTGTACAAGAACGTATAATCCTAACTTTTTTTGGTCTAACTTTTTTGAAATGAAAACTGGTCCAGGGTGTTGAGATTATTCAGGAAATTGTGAATGACCAGTTTTCTTCCCCTCTTTTTTTCTTATTTTTTTGGAAAATGCCCACAAGTTTTATTTTCTGGAAGTACATACCCAGTAGATTACATTTTCGAAAGTCCTCTTGAATTTTTGATTCATACGACTCTGTTAATTATAAGGTACCGATTGAACTGAAGTACACGTGACCACTACTAGGGTTTCGTCAGCCCCGAGCTCGGTATAAACTTCCTCTTCGATATTATCGACAGAGATATATCAATATATTAAAAAATAGGGGTGTGAAAAACTTAAAAAATTAGAAAATACTATCCGGACTTCTTTCCAAAAACCCATCTGCTATAAATCATTGAAAATCCTTATATACCGCTTCGGCATAGTAACAAAATCAGTAAAAACTAGAGTCCATTATTTGCACCACTAGATATATCGTACAGGGCCTGGAGGCCACAGATTTACGCAAACTTCAATAGTAAGTTTACAATTAATTTGATTATAATATTTCCAAAAAATTACCTTTAAAGCCATCAATAATACTAGAAGCACTAACAATCGAAAGTATAAAATCCAGGGTAGCCTGATGTTTTCCAAAAAAAAAAAAGTTTAATTTTTTACTCAGCCAATGAAGATTTAGTGCGCAACGGAAGCCGATAATGTGCGGCAGTGACGAGAATATTTTAACTCTTGTTAAAAAAAGGACTTTGTTTTTGATTCTTTTATATATATATATTTATTTCTATTTCTTTATGAAAACAAATGATGTCCGATAAACCTATGAAGGAAAATTAATCGAAGGCCAAGCTATTTGACAAGCAATTGCTTTTTTCGTAATTGAGCTTTGTTGACGCTATGGTGAGGGCGGGCGGGGGAAATATGCACAACTTCCTAAATTCACCGCAGGGCACGATATTACCAAATGCACCATGCTGCCCGAAGAAAGCTACCCGAAGCTACCCGAAGATGGATTATTGCAATTTTTTTTTCTTTTTGTTTGGGTGATTATCGATTCTGCTAAAAGAATATTGAATAACTTTTTTCTTTTATTATAAGTTTGTGATCCTTTGAATAGTAAATAGCTTGATATTTTTCTTTTTTTTTTGTGTTCCACAGACTGTGGCATATGAATGTCTATTTCCAGGAAATGCACTGGGGAATAATTCATACACCACTTGTTCGAGAATACTCAAAATTCTGAAAACCAATTCTTACCCGATTTTTTTGGACACCCGATTGAGAAGTAAAGTCACACCCTTTCAAATTTCCTTTACCACTTGAAAACCATCTGACATCACCATCCTGAAACATCGTATATATAACCGTATTGTAAGTTAGGACCTGAAGGAAATAGCAAGTAGATTTCCAAGAGAGCGGAAAAGAACACGCAAAAGAAAGAAAAAAAAATAAAGAAAAAAAAAAAAAAACTTATGTTCCGTTGCCAACAGCGAGATGTTGATATCCTGCCAATAACACCCACATTCAAACGATGCTATCTAATTATTACCGGATTGACTATTGGGATAGGATCTGGCCAACATTTTTTCTTTCCATCCTCAAAAACGAAAAAAAAAAAAAATCCGCCATTTCAGCAAAAGAGAAAATTTGATCACTTTAAATTAGACAGACTTTCGAGTGGACTTTTCCTTCCCCATGGTGAGTAATAGAAACTACCACCATAGTTTATTTTTGGTCTATGGAATAAATAATCAAAGTGTATGTATGTATGTTTGTATTTTATTTTATTTTACTTTTATTATTTTATTATTCCCCTGTCCTGAATCGAAGGGAACGGCCAGATTTGCTCTAAATGGTGTTGTTCCCACAATCTGGTTGTGTATAGAACACCAGTAACAAGGGTTGCGTGGCCGGAAAATCTCCGCGGGTGAGTGTTTGCATATGGATCTAACAAATTGTAACTTAATCAACATTTATTCTTTTGATTGTTAAATGGATTAATCCTTTTTTTTTTCTTTTTTTTCTTTCACTTTTTTATTCTTATTTTCAAAAAAAAAAAAATGACTTGTTTTAATTTCGCCCTTTTCTCAAACCTGGCTTTTTTATTAGGGTTTCCACTTTCCGGCAGGCTTTTGGCTGCGTGCTTGACGGTATTAGCGTTCCACCGCCAGTATATAGAGTATAAAACCAGAATCGAATTTACGAAGAAGGGATATTCGTTTTTGAAACCTTTTCCCTATTATTTTTGATCAGATAGCTTCAAAGGTCTTCTTCCAATTTTCAAAATCCTTCCCTTTATTGCGGGTGTATTCTATAAACGTACCTTGCTAAAGACAATATAGAGGTTCGCAACAGGTACTACTAAGACATGTTTTGGGTAATAGAAGAAAACATTTAAATGTGATTTCCCAGGATAAAAAAACACCAACTTGATTCTTCAGCATTAAATTATCACCCAAGCAGTCTTGAACTTAAAAGAAAGAATGGATCAACCCCTCCTTTTGAATTTCCACCCACTACATATACGAAGGATCTACATGCAGTACCAACAGAAAATGCCAGCACTTGGAATCAGACTTTGACCTGTATATGACATCGATGTGATTGTTCACTAAGGACTTGCAAAGAAAGAACTTCTTTAGAAACAAGGAATTTATAAGCTTTTGTTTCCGCACCTTGCAGATTTTTTCTCCACAATTTTTTTTTATTTTTTTTATTCTTTTTTCATTATTGTCTACCCCATCATTCGTCCTTCAAATCCTTCTTTCTTCATTATTCCCCCAGATTCCTGACTGGACAAAACTTCCATTATTTTCCCCCATAAGTTGCATTTTCACCATGGCCGAGTTTGACAGATATGGTCGTGTTATACCTGATCCCAGAGAGATTCAAGCAGCATTGGATCCCAATGATGACAGTTGGTATACCCGCAAAACCAGGTCACAAGCCCTTAAACGAAATCCAAGAAAACCCGCTACAAAACGCAACTTTAATTCTGGACGCACAACCAGAAATTCGTCCATATCTCCAGAGAGACGCGTGGTTCCAGAAATGGATGAGACAGCAAAGGATTCCTCTGATGGTTCTGACGGTAATTCAAGTAATGAAGAAAGCTCAGACGACGAACAAGATGTTAACCAACCAACACTGAGGCTTTCTCAAAAGAAACCGGAAATACCTCTGGAATCGAGAAAACGTTTGCGTGAAGAGGATGAAGAAATAGATCAAGGAAGAGATGAGAAACATAAAAATCAAAGAGAACAAGAAGAACAGGTTCGGGATAAACGGGCAAAAACAGCTAAACTCGGTAAACTTATTCCCGATTCTTCGTCTTCCGTATCCGAGGCTAAACTTCGAGAAGAAGTTGAATTATTGAAGGAAATCACATTGGCCACCAATAATTATATTCTGTTTTTGTTACGGGAGAGATCATCCACTGGCTCTTCAAATCCGTTGTTATCTTCGGAAGTCACCCAATCCAATTTCTGGACTCAACCACTGGAAGTTTCGATTCCAAGAAATAACCCAGGGAGTACTACGGGAAACACTACGGGAAATAACCTAGCGAATACTGAGGAAAATACCACAGTAAATAACATAGGGAATATCCTGGAAAATATCCTGGGAACCGTCACTGATAAACGCCCAGAAAATATACAGGAAAAACATCCTGAAACCAGTCCAGTAAATACCCTGGGAATTACCCTCCACGAGGATGAAGACGACGAGGAACAAGAACAAGACCAAGACCAAGGAGAAGAAGAAGAAGAAGAAGAAGAAGAAGAAGAAGAAGAAGAACAAGAGCAAGAAGAAGAACAAGAAGAACAAGAACAAGAGCACGAAGATGAGAGAGAACAAGCACAAGAAGACGAAGAAGATGATGATGACGTGTCAAGTTCGAGTAGTGAGAGTGACCATGAAAATGAAGAACCTTTGTTCATAGACGATGACGATCTTCCAATGTCTAAGTTTGAGTCGAATGAGACTTCACAAGCTGACCAAGAACCTTCCGAAAACTCGAATGCAATTGTCTCCGAGAAAGTAACCGAACTGGCAGTTGTTACTTATACAAAAAATGTCCAGCCCCAGTCAACCACTCTGCAAACTAACGAAGTCACCATAGAGTCCATTGCACCACCAAGTGTACTGAGTATTGCTGAAAACGGGCGGTCGCTTTCGATCCCGACTACCTCGATTTTGGATTCACCAACTCTCTCTGATGCACGTAAAGATTCTGTGGATAATCCAGCCACTAGCCGGCTGTTTCTGGTTACTTCTTCCCCTTCAATATTAGCGCACAACCAAGCAGGTAACGATACACCGATAGTGCCAGGTAATGAAACACCAATAGTGCCAGTTAAGGATACGCCAACTTTGCTGATGGCTGAAATACCAATAGTGACAGAGAAGGAGACCCCAAAAGTTCCAGTGAAGAATACACCAATCGTGTTCGAGGATGAACCACCCACACTTCCAACTAATGTTACAACAAACGCAATGTCCAAAACTTCACCCATTGAACGTCCAAAATCTACACCAATCATACTACCAAATGTTGAAAGAATCGCATCGCCTAGTACCACACCAATCATCTCGGCCGGGTTAAACCTGCAACCGGTACTGAAGCGTGGGCTGTTTGGCAAGTTACCTCCAATAGTGCCGCAAGGCCTGACTGAAGCCATGCTTCCAGTAGGTCCAAAAACCCAAGGCCCATGTATGTGTGCAAAATGTCAGGGCATGTCCACTCCAAAGAATATTTCTGATGCGGGTGATAACCTTCCTAATTCTCCTTGCCCCTGCCCAAAGTGCCAAGAGACCCCCAATTCAAAGTTCAATGGATTCAGCCTGAAAGCGAGTAAAGAACTGCCATTGCCTTGTTCCATTTGTGCAATTAGTTTACCGTCAGAGAAAGATTTGTTAATCCACTTGAGATCACATCTTAATCCCCCAAATCTCAAGTGTAATATCTGTCCCGCAGAATTTGTTACAGAAAAATCTTTAGAAGAGCATCTTCAAACCCACCAACCAAAAGAATCATTTGTTTGCACGACGTGCAAAATGCCGTTACCATCCAAACAGGATTTGATGTTGCATTCCCAGATACACGAAGACGCAAACGTTCATCAATGTTCTGTTTGCCAACTACGCGTTGATTCAAGAGTCGCGTTAATCACTCATTTAAAGACTCACGTCGGGGAGAAGGTTTATTCGTGTAATCTTTGTGGAATAAAAGTTTCGATGGATCGATGGGAGGAACATACAAGGTGGCATTCAAGAAGCAAGTAAGCGTAACTGCGAATTTCCTTACATATTTGTCATTAACAGGTGGGGTTGTGAGAAAATATATCGCAGTATGATCCATCTGAGTCGTATTATTGGAACTTGCAAGTTAATGCTTTTGGGTAGAGACCAGCAGTGTATGGCGTATGGCTGATCATATACGGTTCTAGTTCCATTCACCTTTATATCTATAGTCCCCAAACATCTTGTCATTTAAATGCATATAAATATCGTTAAGTAGTATACGATTCACTTTTGTAAATCTATTTCGACTGGGTAGAAAAATTTGCCGCTTACAAACTCAGAGAAATGTGCTAAATATCGCCGTTCTGTTGAATGAAATCCAGGGCGTTACAGATTAAAATTAATAGTGGAATAAATATGTGTTTCTAATGAAGTAGCAATGGTTGATGTGAAATACCAATTTTGCGAGGGCACTAAATTGAGACATTTTGCATTTTGCATTTTGCATTTTTGGTAGGTTCGGATAATGTCGTAGCGTTAGGGTAAAGAAAAACAAACAAAGAGATTGCACATGTCTAACAAAAAGGATATGACAACTGAATAAAGGTGAGATTACATATAAAAAAGGAAATATGATAAGCCAATGAAAAGTAATATTCGAAATCCCAAAGATTACCAAGTTTCGTAACCCCCCTCATAGTTAATTTTCGTATTCTGCCCGTTTAGGCAATTTCCCCTCTAACCCAACGGAATAATCCGTGCGAGAAATCATAACAAAGATCCTGTCGCCATGGCGCAAACCTGCCACTTCGCGTAAGGCGGGAGTGCACATAAGCGTACATTTGTTATTCGAGTGCTCGCACGAAAAGCATGCGCGAGGTGAAACCAAGTCACGACAAAGTACTAAAAGTTGATAAAACAAATACGATACTCGAAGGAAACATTTAGTTATTCCAGAGATATTGAACAAAAAAAACCATCACAATCTAAATCACAATCTAAAACTTTCCCCTAGGTTACACCATAACCCCAACGAGACTTTTACACAAAATACTTTACCACTTCCCCGGATAAACTCACCAGGCTTGCCTTCGTATTTTTAATAACGATAGATCGCATAACTCAAACGTGTTTTATCATTATTTATGACTCTGAATCATACAAGAACTGCTGGTCTATATCGGCATTGGGCGCCAGTGAAAGATAAGGAGCGGCCCAACTTCATTTTCTCATCAGATATTCCATACAAAATCTCCACCTGTGTTGCAGAACTACATTTATACCTGGGTGGGTTTTCCAGTAGGTGTGTGGATCTTGCCAAATATATCGAAACCTTCGATATAACGCTTGAACTCAATGCATTGCTCTTGAGGAATAACAACATCACGCCTTCTCAGCTAGTGCAAAACAATGCCATATTTGTGGCGAAAAATAAGGCTCTTTGCTCAAGTAATGGAATGAAAAACTCGATTTCCCTTTTTCCAGAAGTGTGGCAATCGATTCTTTCGGTACAGAAAGCTAATGAGACATTTGTGGTGAATTTCTGCTTAATTCTCGACCAATTTTCTGTCGATTTGGCCAATGTCACCGATATCCGGCTTACTTTCCATGCAAACGATACATTTGCCCAACTACTACTGTCGGATATCGCATTAACCGACCACCTAAAGACGTATATTCGTCAGAAACTTTTACTCGAGCTCAAAAGCAATAGCGAAATCTCGCTTCACATTGCTGATTCGTCTACTATCCTCCAGGACCTGCCACCTAATGAAACTGTTTCCCAATTTAAGTCACTGTACGGAAACCCACTGCGACTGGCACTTGATTTTGCCAATTCCTCCCTTGATAGTTGTGAAACTTCGTGTATTATTGAGAAACAGTTGGTTTTCTATGATGACGATGACTTTGATACATCTGGGGACGAAATCAAGATTCTTCACTCAGATGAAAGTGGAAAATGCCACTCAAATGAAGACGAGGATCTGGAAGCAGAATCGCCTGATGTGGTGTATCAAAGTACACCTCAACAATTGAATATTTCTGCTCTTTCTATGTCAACACCTACTGATGGACTTGGTCTAGATACAAATGAGGCCTTTGATTCGGGAATACAACATCTGCTTGCAAGTCCATTTACCGAATCTACCAACAAGAAAATCAAAACACTGCCTGTACTTGAGCCAACCGAACCGCTCAATTTTGAACATACATATTCACAACCACAAACAAGCTCAATTCCACAGACGCCTCCTCGGGAATCCAGAAAATTCGAGAAAACGCCAGAAAATCCTAAAAGTGGTGTGGAATACCCAATCCAAGACTCTAACCCATCATTTGAAGACTTTTGCAGGGATATCCCAATGCATGCTACAGAAACTCAAGACCATGTTTCTTCGCCTCTTTTCTCGCCCCACAAAAAAGACCAACACTACTCTCTGCTGCGTCTGGGCGATACTCCCCTGTTAAAAAAGAAACCCTCTATTTCATTTATTGAACATGACGATAGCCACGGACTTAAGTATGCGTTTCTGGACTCTTCAGCATCAGTTCCTGAATATATCAAGGAAAACAAGAAATTCAAATTCATCAAGGTGGGAAAAGTCCAGAAGTTTGTGAACATGTTTGAGGAGCATAAGGAATCTTCTAGCAGCTCACTGAGTCGTGTGGGTACTAGGCCTGGAAGTCCAGCCACGAAAATCTGATATAAACACGTTTTAATGCATAATGAATAATGAATAATTGTAGAGCCAATGTTATTTTTTGAAACCAAACACTTGGGCTCTTAATGGGAGTCTATAGTAGAAGTCGGTTTTATGTGCTAGTAGGGAGAATACTCCTCTTTAAAATGGTGATTTCTTTACTCTTTATTATCAATAATCTGGCGGAATTGAAACAGCTAGAGATTATACATGATAATCATAGTTTGCTAAAAAACACGTTGATCTAAACGACCAAGGAGTTTACCTTTGGTGTCCAAAAAAAGACAGAACTTATCCAGGATATAATGTTGAACCTAATACTACTAGCTGTAAGGTTCGAGCAGCAGCAGCATGGGTACGAAATCCACGTTTGACTCTGATCAAGATGAAGACTTAAAGCTGGTTCTAAGCGATATAAATGAGCGGGAAAACGCGATTTTCTTGAAAAACTCCCCAGAAATTGTGCTGACGCAGATCCACAGAATAGGGGTTTTTCGTCTTTGAGTCCACTTTTTAAGGAAAGTTTTTCACCTTTTAGGGTAAATTAAGCTTGATAATCTCTGTCTGCACTCTGGTTTTAATGGACTTCCACAAAAGCTTTCTTAATTCTTCTTCTTTCTTTTAAAAAAAAAAAACACCTTTTCTTCCTCCGTTTTCCTTAAGAAGCATTCTCCAAAGCTGCAATTTTATCTATAAGTTCGTTGAACTTAGTAGTCACTTCCTTTACCGTTTCTTCATTTGCTAATATAGTGGATTCATCATTTAATTTCACCTTAATTGTTTCCAAACACCACGTTTCACGGAGCCCACGTGTGATTCCCAAAAGATCTTTACAAAGACGAATTATAGTCAGTGCATCGAATTCCATAGCTGCATTTTCCACTGCAAGTACCTCTTTAGGTTTTTCTTCAATAACTGCCTTTTCAAATAAATCCTGGAATTTATCTAGGATTTGGTAGATTGTGGAATCCACTTTTTTTAGAAGCGTGACGGATTTGGGTTGCATTGTTAGATAGGATATGAATGCTGATGGTAGTTTGACATCTGTCTTGACTACACGAAGCGCACCTGTACATCCAGGAAAAGTATATAACGTTATATTAGGACGTGTATTTTAATCAAGATTAATATGTAAATAAATAGATAAATATTTTGATGTATACTTTTAGTGATATTTGCGGAATTCCAAAAAAAATCATTTTCTTTTTTGTTTGTTTGTCAAAGATTGCTCATATAATTATTATCATATTCGCATTGAAAATATGGCCTCGTAATAGTAATTGAGCATAGTGAAGCGAATTTCGCAACCAATTACCAGTTTCCTAAATATGTCGTTTTTTTCAGGTAGAAATATACAAATAAAACCCAACAAACCTAACTGAATTTCCAGCTAAAGATATTTTAAAAGTAAAATTTGTAAAAACTAGTCTGTGAAAAAGCCCCACCTTATCAACTAAACCATTCCAAACGAATCAGACCAAACATCAGAAAGTGCCACGGGTGCCGTTATGTACCTTTCTAAAACTTGAAGATTAGGTTTGGCTTTTGCCAATTGATAGGTAAATAAAACTTGATATTTCAAAGGAATATTCTGAAACTCCTGGAATTTCTTCTCGTGGTAATCCACATCTCGCATATGACGATATACTATCCCCGTAAAATCTTCTATTAGACTATCTGGATTTCCATAACAATCATATAAGGAGAAAATCTTCACATTGAATTGGATAAGGGTTGAAACCAAATATTCAACAATACTGTGGTGATGCGGGAGAAAATCTAAATATTCAGTCGCTTTCGTCATAACCTAAAAAGGTGTTTTGTAAATCTGAACTGAAGCAAAAAGCTTCTAGAAGGCTCGTTTTTCTTTACCCATTCTGCAATAAACGAGAGAGTTTCTTGAAAGATATTTATTATCGATGAGAACTCACCAGAATCGAACCCATCATTCGTAATACAAAATTTAAGAAGGGTGTACAAAGTCTCCAAAATATTCCCAACTTCATCATTATTGGCTGTGGAAATATTGGGAGATCTTCTTAAATTGTAGACTGGTGATGATACTGGAAGCTGTGATTCAGAGAACTTTTCGCCACTTGTGTTAGGTGATATACTTCCAAGAAGTGTTCGGTGGAGTAGTTCAGTGTAATTTTTAACAGAGATATCTCGAACTGGAGTTCCAATTGTGGAGATGCATAAGATAGCTATAATGATAAACGGTAAATGGGAAATCATTTGGTACGGGTGGATAGATATGTTTTTGAAGTAATTTTGTTGTTTACTAATACCGATTTTGAATGATTTAAATAACTGGGAAAAGAAGAAACGGAAATTGGAGCTAAATTAATTTCATCTTCAGTTTCTTTTTATCTAAAGTGATACGTGATCGGAATGTGTTTTAGAGTGCATGTGGGAAGTAAATATTTCCAGTTTGTTTTCAAGCCACTTTTTTGAGAGGAATTAAATAAGTCTTCTTTTTTTAATTTGAGGAGCTCAAAGTTTAATAAATTTCGTTAAATTGTAGGATTCATATAACATAGATACGTGGGAATTAAGCAATGCAACAAAGTACACATTTCGTAAGTGTCGTTCCAATTTATTTTCCATTTTGGCTAGGCCTACAAACGGCAAATTACTATGAAAAGAAGAAACGAATAAATAATATTTCCGATGACTTAGCCACCTAAAAATATGGTCGACTAATCCTCCAAATGGAAATGTAAACACACATTTATACAGCTGTATATGGCCTGGTTTTCATTTTTTACGGTATGAACAAATGAACCAAATCAACGATCCGTGTTAGGAGAAAGATATAAAAGAAGGATAAAAAGAAAAAAAAGAAACTAATCAAATCAAATCAAAACCTTCGTATATCCTGCTTCTTAGAACAGTGTGAGTAGATGGATTGTGGTTACCCTTAATTTAGGATAAACTCTAGGGACCTTAAATCAGTCCCCTGGACCTTAATTAGGTGCATGCGCCCCCCTATATGCCGGAAATCTGCTATGAAATTACCAATTTAGGCTGAGTGTACATGGACATCTCATACTGATGACGATTCATCTTCGAAATTCTCACCAAGTATATTTCTTTAAGTCTCTACACAATATGTTTGAAGCACCAAAACCATCCAATACCATTGAAAATGAACATACTCAGAGACAACCACAATCACAACCACAACCACAACCACAACCACAACCACAACCTCAAACCCAGGTTCGTGCTGAGGACAATCATCCACAGCAATCTATTGAACCTGGACTTGTTTTTGGCCAATCTAATACTAGACAGATTCCACAAGAAAATGAAGTAAAAACTTCAAATCTAAAGCCACAACTGCATTATGGTTTCGGCAATGTTCCAGCAGCGGCAGTCCCGAAATTACAAACATTTCGGATGCCTCAACAAACTGTCCCTACAGTGGAAAAAAAACCCATAGTTAATACGTCACAAGTCCCTGTTTCTGATGAGAAATATAAAGTGGCAGAAATCGAAAGAAAGGCCAATGAAATTAGTCTTGGTGAAGATCAGCCAAAAAGGGTGGCGCAGCCTCTGATTGCTAGACAATCTACTATTACACAAGCTCAAAATGGACATGTTCAAAATGGACAGGTTCAAAATGGACAAGTTCAAAATGGACAAGTTCAAAATGGACAAGTTCAAAATCCACAAAAGCAACCGACTACTGTCCCGGCACCAGCTACTCAGCAGACACTTTTGCAGAATTCTTCCATAGACGAAACTAAAAAGGTACCAGAGAATTCTCACTCTTCTCCTGTAACTGGCACTTTAGTTCCAAACAAAGCAACTTCAACAAATCTCTCAGACGTTGCCCAGACTAGAACCGAAATTCCCAGTGCTTCTAATAACACTACACCCTCAACTTCCTCGGAAAAGGTGTCCTTGAATCTGTTGGAAAAAACACCTTCCTCTTCTACTTCTACAGTAACTACAACCTTGTCCAAACGTTTACTGGAAACGCAGCTTACAAACTTGGATGCGAAGGAATCAGAGCCCAAGCCAAAAAATTCATTCGGTATTCCCTCAAATAATAAACTAGAATTGGCAATTCAATCGCCCAAAACCCCCAAAACATCTAAAGTTGTCAATCTTGCGAATTTATCTACCATGCTTTCATTTGAACAGGCACGCGAATATTTCCCATGGATTGGTGCTTTCCATGAAGAAGGCTTACCGCTCCATCCTAGTCTTCCATATTTATCGGTGGTTTACAACAAACGTGGCTACTGGGATAAAGAACATGTACTTCTTCTTGCAAGTAATGACGATCTTTCTGCGCAAATTAACTGGGAGATTCGTGTGGCGTTATTTATGAACAAACATTTGTCCAAAAAGTACGAACTCAGCGACTGTTTAACCTCTCTTCCACGTGACGAGGCCATGATGATTATTGCTTTGCATACTGCCCGTGACGCCCACGAAATCGTGCTTGCTCCATCGCCAGACTCCAATCTTGTCGGTGTCAGTATAAAGCAAACCATAGTTAAGATCCAAGAATTTGTTGCACAGGAGAAGGAAATTATCAAGACCAAGGTCGAAGAATCTGTTCCTCGATGTGACCAAATTCTGGCACTTTTGGAATTAGCAGGAGTTCCGAAATCCAAGTGCTGGGCCACATTGAACTCCAGCGACAAGGAGCTTCTCACGGACTTGGCAAAAGCCCGTTTGTTGCTTTGGCAATTGGACAACTTATCGGTATTTATGTCCCCCCATACAGGACTCATTCATGTGAAGACCAGTAGATGGGAACCACTATCTGAAGAAAATTATAAGTTCCATCCACTAGTTGAATATGTACCTCTTCTCCAAGATTTCGTTATGCAGATTTTGGACGTTAGCTTGCTGATGAGCCGGCAGTACGAGAATCTTCAAAAATTCTTTTCTTGTTTAAATCTTGAATTAGAGATCAACGGTGAACCCAGAACTCTCGAGCTCAATTCTCTTGTTAAACCTGAGGTATACATCCCATTTGAGCTTTTCTTCACTCATGACCAAAGAGCACATGTTCTTAGCTATATGCGTTCCATCACCAACTATAAGAAAATGTTCCACTTTGTTGCGGCGCCAGCCCCAATCAATCATAACAAGACTTATTATTCTATTGAGGGTATTATTGCCCACGAAACCTTGTGGTATCATAAGAAAACATTCCAAGCGGAGCCCATGACACTTTCTGTGAGCAAGTTTAGCCAATATATTTCGTTGAGCAAGTTGAACGACAATCTTCTGTCAACTGCTTCCAATCTTTTTGGACCGTCCACGAAAGTCAACGGGGGAAAGTAGGCGAAGGCTTGAACAAGCGCTAGTGGGTTACGATTATGTAAATCGAATAAATAGACATCATGATTCGTATGAAGAAGTAGGCAAGAAACTGCCGTATTATATGTAAGTTTGTTCACGTGAACATCAAGGTAAAGAGCTTCCAAATGAGGCGAAGAAACACCACCACGGGTTTGGCGAGATTAACACCGATCCATACGAGGCGTAGAAACACCACAATAACGTTTTCCAATGCAATATAAAGAAACTTATGGTTAGAAAGTTCGTACCGCGAGGCAGTGTCATCAATAAGTGCCGGGTTAGCAATCACACCAGTAAACAAGGATCGGTTGAGGCGGTCCAATTTCTCGTTTGTTTTTCGAAGCTCCATTATGAGAGAGGTGTTTAGTTCACCATATGAGCGGTCAGTGGAACTAAGCAAGTTATCGATTTTCACTGCACATGTATCATTGGCGAGGTGGGTGATGCTCTTGGCCTCCTCGATAAATCCACGGTATAAGTTTTCGCGTGCCGGAAGCAGAACGGCATTAAAATGGTTGATAGACCGTAGCACATGGTGTACTTCACCTTCCACAAGCACATCAAGCAGGACACTAGTGGAATCTATAAGTTGCGGGTATACGGAAGAAAGAAAATTGGCGTCGAGTGCAGCCAAAACCTCCAAATAGCGTATTTGTGCGGTGGCTGATAGCACTTTCTGGTGTTTGGCCATTTCTGCTTGTAAAGGTCCAGCTTCAACGCTGACAGAGCTCAGAGAAAATGGCGTGCGCTCCCGCAAAGACACCAGGGGCTGTTTCAGGTGAACTTGGCGGAACCCAATGTCGGAAATATGATTATGGTCGGAGATTTCTGTGTGTTCTCCTCCAGATGAAACTCCAGTATATGTATCAGGCCGCAGAAGTGGATGATCACCAATGATGATTTGTGGTGGCGGAAGGGGGACATGACTCAGATTTTGACCATCGCTCCCCTGCGATTGGTTGGTATGATATGGATATTCGGCGAGATCTGCAGATTGAGATCGGGCGTCCCGGTCTAAATATACCGATGTGGACTTTGGAGGCGCCAACATATCGGCAGATTTCAGCGGTGTGTGCAGAGGATTGCCCAAGACACGGAGATCTACTGCCGAGAGACTCAGTGCACCATATAAACGCCGGGCCCGATCCTTCCAATTGGATTTTGTTGGTTTTGTTGGTTCTGGGGTTTGTGGTTCACGGTCCACCTCGCGCCAAAGCCGGTCATGAAGTTTAAGGGACTTCGTGTTTGTGGCAGCAGATTTTTGTGCCGCATACGCTTCAGGGTACCAAAGGTCACCCTTGGCATTTCTGAGTTGAGACCAATGTGTTTTACGCCATGCTAAATCAGCAACAAACTCATGGAGATCGATACCCCAGAGCATTTTCCATGGGTGGCCATTCACTGGTGCATGTGCCGAAAACGCATCACATGGGAGTGGCGTGGTGGTGGATTCAGAAAAATCTACGCCCGTTTTCTTACGTAAGCTGCGGTTTCTGAGTACCTGGAGCGGATTGTACCCAGGATCTAGCCCCGGATGAGTACCTGAATCACCTACAGTGGGTTCCGCCACCCGAAAGAGCCAGGTGTACTTTAATGAAAGTGACGATTTCACAAATTCAGCCCTTCTTTTGGCCGTAGGAGTTAAGGTTACACTAACGCCGTCCTGCAGCGTCAATACCAGCAGTGGTGCCTTGGCATGTACTGCATCAACCACGTGATACTTTTCCTTGGCTGCCTTGGCTGCACTGAGGAATACTGTTGCCATTTGGCCACTGTTATTGGCGGCTAAAGGAGGGGTCATACTGGCCTCACTAAGGGGCCTTGGAGCCAGGGGAAAATCGACGCCAAATGCAAATCCAGGGTCTTTTTGTGGATGTTTTAAACGTATTATTTTATGTGACCCACGTGAATCCCGGATTTTTTGTGTTTTGGTATGTTTTCGATGCACTTTAGATGGGGTTTCTGGTGAAAGTGACGCCAATCGTAGTGGATGTAATGGACCCGGCAGCAGCGTTCCACTAGGAGTGGCCAGGATTTCCAGGGTTGCATAATTTTGCGTAAAAGACCCGTGGGGATGATGGGGGCCGGTTTCTGCCATGGCCAGGGCGGAAAAATGGTGTTTTTTCGTGAGGAATAGATGTATATATGATATTGTTACACTGTATGGGGCCAAGGGACAAGGGCCAAGGCCAGGGGCGCGATAAGTTTTAGGGCCTGTGTGGGGCCAAAATGGGGCCGCGTTTTGGGCCCTGGGGGGTGGCCCTTAAGCGTTCTCTAGGGCCATAAGCGAGGTATTAGAAATGTTGGGAAAAGTAGAGGTGGGTTAGAAAATGTTTGGTTTTTTGGAGTCTGGGTTATTTCTGAGGAGTTTTTGGAATTATAGGTTGAGAATTTTAGGATTTTTTATGGAAAGAAGCTGGTAATTACTACACCTATATTCCAGCTATTACGCAGTTTCTTAGCACCCAATAGATCTCTGGCTTGATGGACATAGATGTAAGAGGGGAGGTATTTTTTCTTCTTTTTCTTTTCTTTCCTTAAAATTTATGACGCTTTCCACGAAAAAAAAAAGTATGTTAATTTCTTCTGACCCTATCGAATGTTGTACATTTGAGACATGGATAATATATTAGCCTAGGCCCTCAGCTCTGAGACGGTGTTGGGATATTTATTAGCAGGCTATTCCCATCTTCTGATATGAAACCAGTTCATATTTGTCTGAATTATTCAATCTTTATTCTTGAAAAACAAAATTTGGTTTTTTCCATAAAAAAATGATTTTTTCACTTGAATTACTGAATGCCCATCCATCCCTTAAACATCTCCTTAATACTTATCGACCAAACCTTATCTCCACAATATACACCGGCTATAAACTACGCCCTAAAGTTAAACTACGCGCCAAACAATAACCCGCTACTTCTTCCCGAATTCAAATCCTAACCTGAAATAAAAAAAAAAAAAGTAAAAGTAGTAAAAGAGAATCCAAAAAAAAACTTATTCAATGAAAATCACTAAAAACCACTTTCTCCCAAAATCTACCCTTACTCAAAATCCCACCATTCCCTCGATAACTCCACACTACTAAAACCCCACGCGCGGCCCCGTGGCGGCGCGGCCCCGTGGCCCTAAAACCCCAAGCCCCAGCAATCTCACGCAACAAAAGAAAAAAAAAAAAAAAAACAATCCTACATTAATTCCACACCTGTATTTATTTATCATGTCAGAATCCCAGGGAATCCAATTTGTGAAGAACGAGATTGAGTTCAATAAACTTTTGGCGGCGAAAAAGTACCTTGTGGCCAACTTCACCGCATCTTGGTGTGGCCCATGTCAGGCATCAAAACCAGTAGTGGATGAACTCTACGAAAACACCAAATATAAAAAAATCGAGATTGTACGTGTCGATCTAGACACTTGCCAAGGTCTTGCCCGCAAGTATCAAATTACATCAGTGCCCACGTTTGTTTTTTTCGAAAAAAAGGAGGAAATCGAGCGTGTACAAGGCTTTTCACCTGATTTCAAGGCTGCTTTGGATAAATTGAGCGATAAGGCAGCTCTGGACTCGGAGGTTGAAGATAGAAATAGTCAAAGTAGTAGTGATTCTTCTAACATGTATGTAAAGGAGATCCAGCAGTTTCTTCCTAAAGGTTTTGAGGTGGTCAATGACGCCATTCATTTTGGTGAAATGGTGGCACTTAATGTCATGCCCTTATATAAAGCAAACACCGAGGTTAAGCTGGTTTTCAAGCCCCTGGCCCTGGATTCCACCATATATACTGACGCCGATTCCCAGGCGTTGTTTTTCGTCCCTTTGAACCATATTTGCAAGGTATACTCTATTTTGATCAAGATCCTGAAACCTGAAGCTCTGGAGCTGACGGAATTGGACCTGGACGAATTGACAGAGGAGGCACAACTGCCTAGCCTTGTTAAAGTATGGGCCAACAAGCCTGCTGTTTTATCTTTTGAAGATTGCACTGCTTCAGATGCCCTTCACGAGGAGGAATTGCAGCCAAATATCCAACCTGGATGGCACGAGATCAAGCTTCGGTACGTGCGGTTCCAAAACGTGCAAAACTTGAATATTTTTGTCGATGGTGCCGATGAAGATAACCATACCATCATTGAGAAGGTGGTAATTGTGGGTCTCACAGGGGAGAGCACAGAACACATCTCGATCCAGCAGGATGAAGAGTAGATTGGTGATTTTTTATGTATACCGGATCAAACACCTGTTTTAAAAGCTATGAGAGTAAATAAGAAAGCATGTTTAAACGGAGAATGTATACCTGGAAGGGTGAAATATAAGGATTTCTTGGTATGTGCCATTGTAGTTGATCTGCCATGAAATAGTGAAATTTTCGGGACTTTTCTGGATTTCAAGTTCAGCTTTTGGAGTATACGTTGAAAGCACCCAGTCCGTAATCATTTTAAGGAAGTTCAACTACTAAGGTGAGCCATAAACGGGGTTAAAGCCAGAATAGCGTCAGGATTTTCTATGACGAAATATCATGTTTTTATAGAAAGAACGAATAAATTTAATAAACTAGTGTAAAGTTTCCAGCTGCAGTGAAAATAGACAGTGATTTTCTTCTTTGAATACCTAAAACTTTAACCACTTAAAGAGCTTTTTCAAGGATAACACAGCGATCAAGTACATGTACTTCTCAGTTACAATGAGAATTAAACAACAAACCGAGAAATGTTTTCTCCAAACTTGGTTTTACTCCTGCTAAATCTAACAAATAATCCAATCCTCTTTTTCGTCAAAACATACAAACTTTTCTAAAAAGCTTTGTAATAAATCATGCATTGGCTGCGACAGTAGCTGCTGATACTTGGTAAAGGGTCCAATGCAATTTATTACAGGGCCTGGGTGTGTAAATACAATGCAGATACTTTCTCAGGGAAATCATCGTTTAAAATTAAATTTAACACAGCAGATAATTTTACCTTGCCCGTTAAGTATGCGGTGGCAAGCTAACAAACAAAAAATATATAACCGCTAATTTACCCAGTACCGCGGCAGCTCCCGAGGAAGTGCACTTTCCCGGAAAACCCCTGGAACATTCTCTGCCTAACATCCAAACACCACGCCCCAGAAAGAATGTGGCTTAATTAATGAGGAGACAACAAAAGGTTTGTGCCGGGTAATTATGGAACTTTGATAGTATCACTGGAATCAAAAATTTAATAAGAGAATTCAAACAAAAATAAATAATCCGGAATATCCAAAAAATATATTCCCCCAACCACCAAACGGCTGAATACGACTTCCGGTGAGGCTCCCCTCGGTTTACTTGCCCAACAAAGTGGCCGAGTCGCCACCGTGGAATTTTTTTTTTTTTTTTGCGCCCTTCGGCCCGTCACGTGCATTGCCCCGGAACCCTCGGTTTTCCCGTCAATCTCCATAATTGTCGCACTCCGCCACCTGCAAAATCATTAGGCCCCATCTTTCAACCAGATTTCCACCCACGCTTTTCAAAGAAAAAAAAAACTTCCTTTACAACAAGACTACTCCACGTTTTGCTTTGTTTGTTTTGGCTAATAATTTTTTTATTATTCTTATTGTTTTTCCTATCTAACTACTCCGTTTCCAACGTTCCTGTCTTTCCTGCTTTTCCATGGCTTAGACTGAATTAACAAAACGCCATCCACCTTTTTTCCCCCAAAACCTTCCTGGAACAATTATAAAAAAAAAAATCAAACACCAAATCTTTAGATTCTAAATTATTGTGAACAACACACCCTATATTTAAAACCCCGCAAACACAAATACAAATACAATACACAAACATGGCTTCCCGCTCCCTTTGCAGAGGTATTTTGTTTAACCGCCAGCTTGCGCTTGGCCGTACGCTTCGCCCCCAATATTTCCCTTCGGCGGTGGCGGTTTTCGCCGTGAACCACAGAAACGCTGCCCGGTTCAACTCCACAAAACCAACGCTGAACAAAGCTGCCGAAGCCGAGGATCTTTCCAAAAAAGTGGCGCCGCTGCCTATTGTCAAACCCACAGAATTGACCACCGAATCTGCGGCCCAAGAAGTTGTTAAAAATGATCAACCATCCGGCGACGCAACACCTGCAGTGCCCAAGAAATCTATTTGGGAAAAGGTGAAGCACGAAGTTGCCCACTACTGGGCCGGCACCAAGTTGTTGGGTTACGAAATCAAAATTTCCACCAAATTGTTGTTTAAATTGGCTTCTGGATACGGTCTTTCGAGAAGAGAGAGTAACCAATTGCAAAGAACGATTGTGGATGTGGCGCGGTTGATTCCGTTCTCAATGTTCCTCATTGTGCCGTTTGCTGAGTTGCTCTTGCCTGTGGCATTGAAGATCTTCCCTAACTTATTACCTTCCACCTACGAGTCCTCATCTGACGTGAAGAAAAAGCGGGCCCGGTTGGCCAAGGCACGTGCCAACGCCTCGGGATTTATCAAGAAAACCATGGAGGAGTCTGGCCTTAAGTTGTCGAAGAAAATTTCCGAGAAGGAGAGAGAGGCCTTTGTTTCGTTTTTCCACACGATTTCATTGGGTAAGACCCCAGACAGAGAGCACCTCATCAAGGTGGCTAGAATGTTCAAGAATGACCAGGTTTTGGATAACTTGTCCCGCCACCAGTTGATGGCCATGACCAAGTACATGTCGCTTAGGCCTTTCGGTACCGACTCTATTTTGAGATACCAAATCAGACACCGTTTGTTGACCATCATCAAGGATGACAAGGCCATTGACTATGAAGGCGTGGAGTCGTTGACGGTTCCCGAGTTGCAACTCGCTTGTTCCCAAAGAGGTATCAAGACACAGGACGTGTCGCCAGGTCGTTTGAGAGAGGACTTGGAAACATGGTTGGACTTGAGATTGAGACAAAAGATCCCTTCCACTCTCTTGATTCTTTCCTCTGCCTACACCTATGGTGAACATACCCAGGGCATTGACACCTACTATGACGCCTTGTTGGCTGTTTTGTCGTCGATTCCTGACGAGGTGTACAATGTGGCCAAGTTGGAGTTGTCCGACGACTCCAAGTTGAAGTTGAACATCTTGAAGGAGCAAGATGAGATGATTAACGAGGAGAATCTCCGTGAAAAGGATACTGTCAACCAGATCAAGGATAACATCAAGTTGGACGAGTACGAGGAGACCGCTACCGAGGGCATGAAGATCGAGCAAGACGAGGAGAAGACTGAGGATGCTACTGCTTTTGAAAAGAAGCAAGCGTCCAAGAACTAAGCCTGAAACAGCTACTAAACATATCCTCCCGTTCTTAGGTAGACGGAAATTTTTGTATGGTTTGCTGTAACCGGTGTATCCTAATGTGAATGACTGATGACGATTTCCTTCATTTCCTGAAACGCAAAAAACTGAATAAAGAAAAAGAAAAAAAAAACAACCTCAAGATAAAATATATCCTCTTCATTTATACGTACATAGCTTATAAGGTATTATTTATTATCCAAGTGTGTAGTTCAAGGTGTCGCATGAAAGGGCTCGCTCTGCTTTATTCCGGGTTGGATACAAGATTGGGCTAGTTTCTTTAATAATTTATTGATTTTTTTTTCCTATATTTACCTACATTCCATGCACGTGACCCTCTAGTTTTTGCCGGTGGATCCAAAACCTCCCTCGCCTCTCGCAGTAGCGTCCAAATCCTCCTTCGAAATCACACTAATGTCGGCATTGATGATTTGCTCCAACACCAATTGGGCAATTCTGTCACCAGTCTTGATTTCAAAATCTTTTTGACCATGGTTGAAAAGAACAACCTTGACTTCACCCCTATAATCAGCATCGATCACACCAGCACCAGTAGAAATACCGTGTTTCACAGCAAGGCCAGATCTAGGGGCCACACGGCCATAAGTTCCAATTGGAACAATAATAGTGATATCCGTAGCCACAAGTCCTTGGCTCTGTGCAGGGATCACGGCATCTTCTGAAGAATAAAGATCATATCCAGCAGCCAAAACTGAGCCTTTAGTAGGCACCGTAGCTTTATCGGAGCGAAGGAACACTTTAAGTTCTTCGGAAGATTTAAGTTTTTTCTCGACAGACATTGTATGTGAAGTTTGTTTAAATTTTTGGGACAATTTTTGTAAACACTATGAAAAAAGAAAGGAAAAGTGTGGGTATTAATTTTTTTTTTCCCTGGCGACGCGTTGCTCGATGTTGAGACGCGGTTAATGCGCGTGGGTTTGGACTAAAAGTGCACGACGTGTATGGACTTATGGTGCATTAATGTAGTTTTTTCTTTATATTGAATATCGAATATTTTGAAGTAGTTATACAACATTTACTCGGTATTTTTTTTTTTCTGAATTCTTCTCTACAAATACTAATTACAGGGAATACCAAATCAACGTGTTTAGGCCTAAATCCTGGATGACGTAACTTGTCAGGTCCCCGGTATCAGCACAAGGCTGATAGCCTATGGGCAACGCATACTCCAGTAGTGTATACGTTACAGTTATGAGTTTGGTCCGGAGATTTCCCTCTCTCACTGAACCAGCCTCGTTATCGTACGGACATACCGAGGAACCAACAGCATGTACAAGGCCTACTTGGCATGTGAGATCTTCTACCCGAGGATCCTCTACCTTTTACGGCAATTGCTCCCCGTTTTACGCAGCTTGACTGGTCTTAACCCTCTCGGCTGACCGGAAGCGTTGCTATCATGTCGGCAAAGCCATTTGAGGTTCGGATTTTGAGATAGTATAAATATAGGCGTTTCCCCCGAGGTTGGGATTGAGTTAGTTTTAGAATCATCAACTTCATGTCTTGGAAATGAATAATTGACACAACTCCGGGTGCAAACCCTATTGATGCAATCGCTTTTATGTTCCGCGAGGACTATTATATAACTAGGTGACTTATGATAGTAGACTATCTTTATAAGCTCAGCCGTACATACTCTGCGGTCCTCTGTAACCGAAAAGGCTGGTTTTTTGGCCGCATCAGTGCTTCTCGTGGTGTTTTTTTTTTTTTTTTTTTTTTTTTTTCGGCTTGCTTCTTCGTTAATCACATCACAGGATTTCGGGACACGTCACCATTCCGGTCACGATCTTAAGATCTTCTTTTGGTGCGAATCTGAAAAATAAAACCTTCTATTTCCAACTCTCCCTTTTTTTGCCTTTCTTGGTTTTCCTAGTGTAAACTAGTTCCCTATCAGTAGTCTGAATGATAGAACCCATACAGTGAATGAGTTTCTTGTGATCCTCTTGAGTTGGGTTTGCTGACCTTCCCCGCAAGTAATTAGTAGCGAACACAAGGTCTGGTCTAGTGTTATTTACTTGCAGCCTAGTTTATACTCCCAAAACTAGATTGGTACTTTGTTGTGGTTTTTCCATGAAGCGATTGGGAGTCGCCTCTTGGTGTCAAAATTCATCTTTCTGGGGAAATTTCTTTGCACCACAGCCATCATTTTCCACTTTGACAAGACTTTTCCGGGATACTTTTTGGTATACGCATGGCCTCACCTTCCTCCTTTCTAGTATTACTAGACTGGTCCTTGCGTAGAATAAGAATCAATTAGGGTTTCACCCTGGATCGTGTCAATTATTCATTTTCAAGACATGAATGGTTGTTGATTCTGAGACTGACTTACGCCTAACCTCGTGGAAAAAAGCTCTTATTTATGCCTTCTCAGTCTCCGAACCTCAAATGGCTTTTCCGATATGGAAACAACGCTTCCGGTCAGCCGAGCGGGATAAGACCAGTCAAGCTGCTTAATCAACCTACTAGTTGCCATAAAGTGTAAAGGACCCTTGGTAGACCGCCCTTGGGTATAAGAGCTCACATGCCGACTAGACCTTATACATGCCGTTAGTTCCTTGGAATTTGTTGGTTTAGAAAAAGATGAATACAAATGGATGGAACTCATAACGGTAAAGTACACATTCCAATATGCAGTGTCTCGTGCTGATACCGCAGACCCAACCATCACCTAGATATTCCCTTATGAACGGGTCGCTGCCATTGTAGATGTTTAGGCAAGGACTCATATTCTTGAATATTCTCTCTCGACACATTGTACACGTATGGGAAAAGTATCCGATTGAGGTAATGAAAGCCACCGCTTACTTTTTTCCTCCATTCCCGCCAATCCACATCACCGTTTTCTACAACATTGTACTCGAAAATATAGTCCATGATCATGGCCACCTGCAATTCAAGATTGATTTCACGTGAAATCAACTGGCGTTTATATGCCCAGGTTGTCAGTTTCTCGTGTTCCCATTGTTGTTTGATGAATTGGCTTTTTTCTGGTTCGGGCATCGAAAGTCCAATTTCACGAGAATATTCCTTCTCAAATTCATCAAACCCTTTCCGCGAAGATACTTGAGCCCGGCGGAAATTCGAGATTCGACGGGTAAATTCGATTTTCAGCTTAGACATCGCCAGATACTCGATTCTTTGTTTTCGTGGAAGTGACTTATAAGCCACCACAGGTTCATCTGGGTCGCCGAAATACATCTGGAAATTATTATAAAGAGCCGCAGGCTTGAATAATTTCCTTGGTGGATTCATAACCTCGTGTATGAGCTGGTCGTACACGTCGGCCACAAACGCCGGTTTGTTTCGAAGCTTGTCCTTGATGATTTCCCATGGATACAACTTTGTGTGGAAAAATGGGTTTTCCGATGCACTTTCCTCTAATATCTTGTTGGCTTGTTCATACCCACAACTAATTCTTACCCATTGTTGATGTACTTCTGTCGGAGGATTTAAAAAAACCTCCCTTTGCTTATCGGAAAGTTTGTCCCAGAATGATCGGACATAGACGTTGGTGTTAAGGCCAGTAACTTGACGAAAAAGCTCAATTCCATTAAGAAGAGGGTATTTCTTTGTATTTGGAGTGGTTAAAGGCACATCCAGAAAGTTTACAAGGCTTTCATTGAAAAGCCTATATGGTTGCGGCAAGATAACCTCTGGTTGCGTATATGGATTTTTAAGCGTGCGAAGCCTCGAGGTGTATTTCATAATTTAAGAGTGTTTTCTTTTCTCTGTTTTTTTTTTTTTTTTTTATCTTTTATATGAGTGGGTTTATTTGGATATTAGTTAAATCATCGATGGAATTGACCTTTGGTAATGTTGCTACTTCATGAAGGGTAGCAGAAGTATATTTATGGGTAGTGAGCTCTGAGCACTGAGGCTCGAATCGAATCTTGGAGGTGATGCGAAAGACTCGCAAGATCATTTATGAAAATTCTTCATCCTAGCTTTGGGCACTGAAATATTGTGGAAAAATTGGAGAAACCCTTTTTTGAGTGTTCTCTTGATGTTCGGAAAAGTCTCAGGCTTTTTAGGATGAGATTTTATCAGAATTTTTAATGAAAAATATGATTTTAATTTATAGAATATTCTGGACTTTGATATGAACTTTTCAAAAAGTAAAAATATTCGGAAGAATTCTAATTGAATTATAAAATTGAGTAATATACTTCGGGAAAAAAAAAAAGATAGTTAAAGTCGAAGAAGTACGGAATTAGAGGCAGACTCCACTGGCAAAAAAATAAGCATGCCAGTTTTCAGTAAAAAAATTTCAAAGTTCGGTCTCTTTAAAAACAAAAAGATTGCAGCACGTCAATTTCGCATATGGTCTCCCACTACACTACTCAGTGACGCCCTTAGTAGCTTAACTAACGTTGATCGGACGGGAAACAGTGCTTTCTACTAGGTATGGCCGCAACCGAAATAAAAATGGATGAATCGTCTGGTATTGCATGGTGAATAATAAGCTTTAAATCGTCTTAACTCGAACAATTCCTTTTTTCGAAGAGATTTTCTCATTTATTTAAGTCTCTCATCATTTCAAAAAAGCTTCAGAGGAAGATCATCCACGAAAAACGTACTTAAAGCCTTCTAAAGCTATATTCCTCAGAAAACGCCTAATAATGAAATCACAAACTGTCCCTTGTTCTTTTAGGGGATGAAAAAAATTACTATATAATTTCTTGTACTTTCCCCCACCCCAAATGAGTTGAACGCTTGTGAGAAGAAGAACTTTCAATCATTGTGTAAAACCAAACAAGAAGCTCTTCCACCGGTTATGCCGGGACGATTTACGGAAATATGCCCGGAGGTCAAGAAGAGGAGACGATGGGAAAAATTCTGGAAACAGCTACACAAATTCGAATGGAAAAAACACTTAAATTTACAGGCGATTCATAGATTCAACTTTGGATCTCATGTTTCGTTTCATGACACTAAGCGCCCGATTAGGGATCATAAGTGTCTTCTTTGCTTGCAGGAGGTAAACCTGACTCAACGATTATTTCATCTCTATACTGAGTGTGGAGAAACATTAAAGGTGTGGGAACTCCTCGGCATTCAAACTCCTATGAAATTAGAATCAATGTTGGCACCATTAACAAACACTTATGAAGAATTGCGCAACCTTAATTGGTACGTTGATACAGTCCGCCGAGTCTACCGTTCTCGACGCCAAGAACAAAGTAGGGAGGTTCCTCTACGAGTTCTTACGGGTAGACAATTGAAAATGGAGTTGGCGAGAAGTAAGGCACTGACTAGTTGATACGTATCTACACAACGGATAATGTAAGGAGAGGTTTCTAGGGCTTGGGAAAGCCGGAGATACCAGTAACTCAGTACATTAGCCAGACATATTGTCGGTTTTTATAGTTAGATATATATTTTTCCTATAATATGATTTTCTTTAAAAAAAAATCTTGCCTGAAAATAATGGCCGGGATATATTCAGTGATATTAGAAGAAACAGAACAGCGTGTTGGAAGGAACTTCATAAAGTAAAATGGTCGATACGAAAAGACTTAACAGCACTATATCTGTTTCATTTTGGGGTTTATGTTCCCACTTTTAACTTGCCAATATCTGGGAGTATGAACCTTATGAAATGTCACTTTTGTTCACAATTAGTACCTAAGAAATGTATTCTTTTAAACACATACAATTCATGTGAGTGGTGTAAATTCTAGTAGCAAGAGATTGGTTTTGCCGAAACTATGAATCTCAATGAGATGTTAGCTCTAGATGACAGCTGCTATGAGAATTTTGAAAATTTATATTGGTTGGCTAATACCGTCTGGAAGGTGTACTAGAGAAGGGGAAGACGGACATCTGAAGGTTCGGAGCCTATGCCTCTTCTTCTTTGGGAAATGAAAAAGAAAATGAAGAAAGCAATGGGCGAGACCTTTCCGTTGTTACGATAAAATATCATTAATTCATGTTACAGGTACATGCTAGCAAGAGCACTTTTGCCATGGTTTCTGCGTGAAGTGATCAAGGCTTGCCAGTCAGTATGTGCTTGGAAGCTGTTTAGAGGGTTTCCATAGTTATATAGTTTTTGAAGGTGAAGGTTGAACTACCACCTTCTTTCTTTATTCAAAAGTATAAGGCAAAAAAAAGAAAAGAAAGAAAAAAAAGGAAACGACAGGTAATGGAAGGTGAGGTTCCTAAGGCTTGTGAAAGTCGGAGATTCCGGTAATTCAGTGTATTAGCCAGTCATTTGTTGGTTTTTATAGTCTGATATATAATATTCCTATAATATGATTTGTTTCCTTGAAGAAATACATAGGTGCTGAAAAAAAAAACATAGTTTTCTTGCATGGCAGTAATAGAAAAGCGGTATATATGGGTTTAATGTAAGCACGCCATCTACATTTCCTAGTCCTATTAAAAACCACTTCTTTCTTCTACTTCGGGATCCAGAGTCCTAAGAATGTTCGAAAGTGGAAATGCAAACCTGAACTTTAAAAAAAAAATCACCTGAACTTTCTCTTGCAAAACAATAACAACACTTGAGTACCCGGAAGTTGGAAGTTGGCCATATGGGGCGATATAAATAGACGGTTGAACTAACATACACATTAACCTTTAAAATCCCCAAAAAAAAAGTGAATTCACTACTTTAAACCATAAAAAAATTTATACAAAATTCTCTTTTCTTACACGTAAACGGTTATACTTTATACAAATTAATAAATGCAGGGCGTTGTATTAGCCGGTTTGCTCAAGCCTCAGGCTAAGCCATGGGTCGAGAAACGGAGTTGACAGCAAAAATTTCTGGAAACACCGCCATAAATATTTCCTAAAGAAAAGAAAAATTAAAAAAGAAGGAAAAAAAAATCACACTAGCCATATTTTTTTCTTTCTATTCACAACTAATCCATAATTAAACCCACCCTTCATAATGTGGCAGTCTCCTTCCAGGACGGCCTCAGGGACTAGTAGTGCGATGGCTCAAGCGGCAAGCCTCGCCTGCTATACTTACCAATAGACCACGATCAGCCGTACCGGACGAATGCGCATTACTCAATATTCATATATATATATACATATATATAAACGGAACCTTGCTACCACGGTATTTAAACACGGAATAATCAATAAAAGAAGTATACCCACATTTATACAATATGCGGTTGTCGCTGGTGCTCCCCATATGCTTTGTGCTTTTTTTGCTGCCGGCAGTGTGTGCTGAAAAGCTCCTTAAGGCGTCGTCGCTCTTAACATGTATGGATAATTCCCAGTTCTGGGCATCGTTTTTGGATGTGGTTTATTGGCCTTCAAATAGTTCGGTCACGTTTAACGTACAGGCGATTTCCAACATCAATAATGTCAATGTTAGTGCCAATATTCTGTTGATTGCATATGGCTTCAATGCCATTGAACAGACCATTAACCTATGCACTTTGAAGGAGTACCAAGGTCTTTGTCCATTAACTTCGGGCCATTTGGATATCTATTTTAGTTACCAGGTGTCAGACTCTATAAAGCTGCAAATCCCGGGCGTGGCTTTCACCATCCCCGACTTGGATGCCCGGGTACGGATTCTTATGTACAACACATTGAACAATGAGCCCTTGGCATGTGTGGAAACCACCGTGACCAATGGAAAAACTGTGCAAACCAAATATGCCGCATGGCCAATTGCTGCAATTGCAGGTTTTGGTTTACTTACTTCGGGGGTAGTTTCTGTGATTGGTCATAGTAGTACGGCTGCACATATTGCATCCAATTCGATGTCGTTGTTCGTATACTTCCAATCCTTGGCCATCACGGCGATGTTGGCCGTGGCTAAAGTGCCGCCAATTGCTGCAGCTTGGTCCCAGAATTTCCAGTGGTCAGTTGGTGTCATTCGTATTGGTTTTGTCCAGAAAATCGCTAATTGGTACCTCCAATCCACTGGTGGCACTCCTTCTGCCATTTTAAGTAACCGTCAGGTGTCTGTTTCTGTGCAAAAAAAGGTCAAGCGTGGTCTTGCATATGTGGCCGATATGGTGTCGCCATTTGTTGGGCCCAGTCTTAAGAAAAGGCTCTCTATAGCCATAGACCCCAACAGTTATACCCAAAGTGATAACCTTGACAATTCATTGTATACGACCAATGAGAAGAGCGCTCTTCTGGGCACCAAGGTATTGATTCTTCGGGGAATCCAGCGTGTGTCATACTTGGCTCACATTGAAATTACCGACTTATTCTTGACCTCGATGATTTTCTTGATCTTCTTTGCCTTTGTCGTCATCGTGGCCATGACGTTTTTCAAGGCCATTATTGAGATTTGTATCCGGGCCAAAATTATGCGTGAGGGTAAGTTTGGTCACTATCGCCAGCACTGGTCCAGTATTCTTAAGGGTGCCTTATACAGAACTCTTCTTGTGGCATTACCACAGATTATGGTGTTTGGGTTCTGGGAATTTACTGTGCGCGATTCAGCAGGTCTTATTGTCGTGGCAGCATTTTTGATTTTCATTGCGTTTCTTTTACTTGGATTCTCTACCTTCCGCGTCATGACTTTTGGCAGAAGGTCGGTTAAGGAACATAAGAACCCGGCTTATCTTTTGTATGGAAACAGCGTGTTTTTGAACAAGTTTGGCTTTGTCTATGTCATGTTTAGGGCCGACTGTTACTATTTTGTGGGCATTTCTTTATTCTACATCTTCTTGAAATCCTTGATTGTCGCAGTTTTGCAGAGTCACGGCAAAATCCAATCGGTAATTGTGTTTGCCATCGAGTTGATTCATTGTGTGGCTGTTTGTTGGATCCGGCCATTTATGGATGGAAGAACAAATGCTTTCAATATCACAATCTCGGTGATCAATACCTTGAACGCCTTATTTTTCATGTTCTTTTCTTACGTGTTTAGACAACCCGAAATCGTGGCTTCTATCATGGCAGTGGTGTTTTTCGTGTTAAATGCGGTGTTTGCCTTGTTCTTATTGATCTTCACCATTGTTACATGTGTATTAGCATTGGTGTGGAAAAACCCAGATTCTCGATACCACCCGACCAAGGATGACCGGGTTTCATTCTTGCCTCGTACCCGCTCAAAGAAAGGGAAAAAGATCACAGAAAATTCTCGCGATACTGAGTTGGCAGATTTGGGTGCTAGTGCCATGAGAGGCCACCAGAATGCCAAAAATACAGTTTCCACAGACTCTTCCGATGAGAATTCCCCTGGAGAGAAGTCTCCTTCTAGACCTCGCTATGATTTTGAGAGTGTTGCCAAGTGATTGAATCCAAATCAAGTTTACTTTTGTCATAGAAGGTTACCTGGTTGTTCTCAAGATCCGAATGTTATGAGGGCAAATTCAGTTCACTTTAAAAGATGGGTTCTCGATTCAGAGTCACTAAATGATCGAGAATATGTTGGTATTTTAGTGACGATGAAGATTCCCGTGAGACCCCCCTTAATAGAGTTCTCTCGGGAATTGAAAATCCAATTTATAGTAGTTCGTTTTATTAAGCTTCAATTCTCCAGAAAAGATTAGCTAGAGATGTAGAATTCTGGGGCGGAATGTTTAAAACACGTTTTATGATCCATATATTTAGTAACCTTATTCCTTAAAGATTGAAAACAGGTGTTGTTTGCCAAATCAGGAACCAGAATGAGAATCTTAATAAAAAAATAACTAGTATGTGTCGATTGATGAATTTCCAGAAAATCATTACCTGAACCACTATAAAGTATAACACTACACCCAATCAACAGTGACAATCACAATAGTCTTAATCCCAAGACCTAGAAAACTTCTCCTGAAATAAACTTTCCTAAAAACTACGTGTGGATTTCCGCCATAGGGTCATCTCCCAAAGATTCGTAAAGCTTGACATGGAAAATGTCCGGCACTCCCCGTTTTAAGTTAACTTCTGCTCCATTACCCATCCCCACAGCCCGTAAAATGTACTGTTCAGGTTCATCTAAACGTAACCCCTTGGGAGAAATAGTTGACTGGAGAAAGATGCTTTGGTAGAGAATCAACTGGAGAATCAAAATCACCATGTCCATAAATAAAAGGCCACAAAAACCCAACTTCCAGAGCCGGATCCACCATGGATCATTAGCGGAATAATCTTGAGGGAGCATTTCACCCACAAACGAAATAAAGTACCACAGGCCGTTTTCCAATAAATGGAGCCGGCCCTGATCAGCTACTGGCTGGAAATAAAACACCACCAAAAACACGTGGTACACCACACACGCCACGAATTTCCAAAGAATCACATTGCGTGTTTTTGAGACTATAAAACCAATGATCCGGTGTCGATCAAAAGAGAGTCCTGCTGCCTGGAAGTGGCGTTCTTGTGATGTTAGATGTTCGGCAAATATAGGGCGTCCAGTACCGGGTCCTACGGCAGTAAATTGCCGGGCATAAAGCAGAAACTGTACAAGAAGATGTGCAATAGTTGGCGGCATACATGAACCATGGGTATACCGAAGAAATTGGTATCCAATAACGAAATATGTAAAGGTATCTAGCTGTCCAATAAGATGTTTCTGGGCGGCGGTTTTGGCAGTGGCCAGTTCACGTGACGCAAACAGGGCCTGTAAGGAATCATCCACTGTATATTCCAGGGAAATCTGGGCAGAAAAAAACGAGTTTTGAGTGAAATTAGGCTGGGTTAATTGGTGCTGGTCTTCACTAGGGAAGCTCCCTGGAAGCACGTGCGGTAGGGACATGGGAAATTAGAGAAAACCAGGAATTTATGATTTTTATTATTATTAATTTGTGATTTAATGATTTTGTGGGTTTGGGTATTGTTTTTTGAGAATCCTCAAAAGAAAATTTCTTGATATTTTGTTGATTAACCGTAGGAGAGGTTTGCGTTTATTGGTGGTGCTACAGGATTTATGGCTCTAGGCTCTAGTAATGGAGGAATCATGGGCGCGAGTCGCACTAATTTCTAGGGCCTTGGTTTGGCTATTTCGGAACGGTGGGGGGTGTTTGATCTTTGAGAAATGTTGAGGAAAATTAAGAGATATGATGGTTTGTTACTTTTTTTTTTTAAAAAAAAAACCTCTTTAACATTTCATTTAAAAAAATGATATATTTTAACTCTTTTAATTTTTCTTTGGATTGACATGATGCTTTGGGGTTGGGTTTTGGTGCAAATACGCATATTGAGTGAATGGATTGCAGTGTGATAAATACAACAGAAAATCTTTGAAACTTTCATGAAAGCTTTTACTCCTAATCTTTTGGAAAAAATCCTAGGTGAAAAATAGTTAATGAATCAGAAATTTTAAATTCACCCCCACATATGCATATGTCCATTTGGTGCACTCAAAAGTCTTATTATACGCGTCTTATTATAAGTTACACGTGGTTATATGATAATATAATGGAGAGGAGTTGTGAATTTGTTCCTTTTCCTTGAAATCAAGTCATGTTCTTAAATTTTAAAAGATTAGTCACAATACTCGGGAAAACAATTTTTTCAAGAACTATGGACAAGGTTTATACTGAGTGATTAGGTGAGGCAATTCAAAATATAGAGATAGACCCGTGGTTGGACAAAACTTTTAGTATGATAAGACGATTTGTTCATAACTGAAATATATATATACGTATTTCTTATCACCCACTTTATAAACTTTCTTGATTCTGATTCTGATTATTTTCCCTTTCCTGATCAGGCTATATTTCTTGTGCACTCATTCCAATTTTCACGGTACATGTAAGTTCCTGCATTGACGACAAGACGCGTCCACGGTCCATGTATTTTCACTGAATTCATTTTTTTTTTTTAAATTCAACAACCATACAAAAAAAAGTCTGGTGAAATCTCCGCCAAAATAATAAAATTATGGAAAATACACAAGTCAGCAAGACCCTGACTGATGATGTGGAAAGTGTGGGAGAAAAATCTGCCACTACGCTTTTACCACAAGTCACAACTCTGGAGTCACAAAATTCTGGTGCCATAAACTTAAATGTGGGTTTGAAAGGTGAAGAAAATGGAAAAAAAGATGCAGAAATTGGAAAACCAACTATTGGAAATGAAAAATATACCTCAAATTCAAATAAAAACGAGGTTTTTGTTCAAAAATCTACTGATGTCATTGTGTTAGAAGATAGTCAAACCACAGATTCTCCATCAGAAAGCGAGGTCATAAAGGTTGATGAAGGAATTGCCGAGAAAAAGGAAAATCGTTTAAAAAAAAGAAAAATTGATCAAGATGATAATGAATTGAAAACAGTGCTAAATAAAGTATCTGAGAAAAAAAGTGGGGCACCTGAGTCTAACCCTAAAAGACTTAAAACAGATTCTTCAGAAGAAAAAAAAGTGGATGAAATCCCGGCAAATAATGGAAATTTAAATTCCCGCACCACTAGACAAACAACTCGAAGCCTGAATCAAGATTTACTCAAGGGTTCTGAGAATGAACCTCTAATAGTAAAGGATCTGGGTTCTGAAACCTCCACCCCTACTCCAAACAATAATAAGCCAGTAGGGGAAAAACTCTCGAAACGCCAAGAAGAGCGGCTTGCAAAGCAAAAGCTTCGAGAGGCAGAAAAGATCGAGAGGGATCGCAAGAAAGAGGAGGAACGTCAACAGAAAAAGGAGGAACGGGAGAAAAAAGAGCTAGAAAGAAAACAAAAACGTGAACTTCTCGAGAAGGAAAAACAGGAGAAACGTGAACAAGAAAAGCTCAAAAAGGAACAACGGCGTCTTAAATTGGAAGAAGAGAAAAAGGCCAAGGAACAGGAACGTAAACAGAAAGAGGAGGAGCGGAAAAAGGCCGAGGAAATGAAAGACCGCAGTCAGATGAAGATTTCCAACTTTTTTGCCGTCAAACCGCTTACAAAGCAACCATCAATTACTGCTTCCAAAAGTTCCATTCCCCAGAAACTGTCCACTTCTACCACAGCAGTTAAGGAAACTACAAAGACACATATTGTTGATTCTTATAAAATGGATTTTCTCCCGTTTTTCCAGAAACGAAACGTTTTGCTTGCTCTGCACTTACAAGTATCTTCTGAGCTACTAAAAACAAAAAAATTGGACTTTGATGCTGCAATTACACAACCATCTACCACACCAAATCTTGACAATATATTCACGCTTGCCCCACCCAAGAATCAGGTATCTTTCACGACTACCCAGCAAATGGTGGATGCTCTTAATTCATCACAGATGACGGAGAAAGCTCTATTTAATTTGGTGAAGGGATTGCCATCGATCAAGTATTTGCAGTTCTATGAAAATTCCAAGCCACCATATGTTGGAACCTGGTGTTCGGAAAAACATTTAGCTACTGCTATGCCACCTCAAAAACCTCTAGACACTTCCTTAACGGGATTCGATTATGACTATGACTCAGATCTCGATTGGCAGGAAGGAGACGAAGGAGATGAAGAAGATATAGATGATTTGGATGAGGGAGATGAAGAAGAAGATGAAGCTGAAGATGATGAAATGGAAGATTTCGTGGACAATAATGATACAAACAAGCGGGGACACATTGGTCCACTTCAATCTGTTAGTATTTGGAACGATGGTACTCATGGTGATGTATTTGAGGATATGAGGTATGAGAGGCTTCATATAGAGATTGAATTCCCCATCGATCCATTTAAGGATTACTGGTCAACGCCAAAAACACCAAAGGTTTCAAAAGAAATGAAGGAACTGAATGAACTGAATGAACTGAAAATCCCGAACGAACTGAAAGCGCAACCAGTCCCGGAAAAACAGAAAACCGTGATTCTGGTGAGTCAGCTTGGAACCCCAGTGAAGGCAGAAACCAAAGAAAAAAGCCAGACTCCAAATGTGCTTACACCACAGAAACCAGTAATTAAGGATGAAAACGTGGTGGAAAGCCTCGTGGAGTTTATCAAGAAAAATAGCGATTTTTCCATTGGCACACTTTCAGAGTTGGCCAAGAAGGAATTCAAGATTTACACCAAGAGTATGCTTAAACATACGATCCAGGAAGTTGCGTTTTATAACAAAAAGACCAGTACTTGGGAGATTAAAGATAAATCTACAAGTTAAGCTTGGGGCTGAAATTATATGCTGCTTTCTGGAAGGCAGTGTTGGGTATTATCTTGATAAACATGAGCGTGGCCAAACATGAGCGTGGCTCAATGTAGAAGAAATAGTAATGAATCAGAATTTTTTTATGATGGAGAGGGGGAGAAAGTTAAGTGTAGAGGTATATGATAAAAAGTACTGTTTTGATATAAAAAAAAAAAAAAACAATTTTAATAAACTTTTTTATCCCCTTTTTTTCACTTTTGTCTTCCTAAATAAATAATGGTGTGGAGGCGAAATCCGCGATGCACCAGGCAACCAGACGTGTCTTCCTGTACTGACCACTAACCAGGAATCTGGGGAAAGGCGATTTAGAAACTACATCTTTTATTTAAACAAACGTTTGAAAATACCCCCTTTTTTTTTTTTTCTTTTCCGGGTTTCACTTTAAAAAAAAAAAAGAGAACGATAAAAAAAAAGAATAAGCCACTTTTATGTTCCTGTGTTTCCCCTAACTATCTACAAAATATATATGGCAAATCATGGTAAATAATCTTCACCCAGAATCCCAGGATTCGTCACTTTATTTCCACTCTACACAAATCCAGGCCCGCCATGAAGACCAGGAACATCAGGACACAAAGCTATCACAGTTACAACGATTTAAAAATATCGTTACGGCTCCGAAATTCAAGGCCCCAAAACCAAAACAGGTGACCAAACCAAAACGAAGCAAGAAAAAACAAACGCGTCAAATCAACTCCATAAGTGCATTTGTACGAGAAACACTTGGCGGCAAAAAAGCCCCTGATACACAAAGTCTACTTGATCAGTTTTGTGGCGATCAACGGAAATTAGATGAATTTCTTATTCAAGTGGAACTGGCTACGAAAATGCCACATCTACTTTCAAAAAAACCCCATGGTCAGGAATCCCGGTTATTCTCGGAATTTGAATGGAAAAGTTTCGTAGAGTCTCTACGTCTACGGTTTCCCGATCTTTCAAACGGTAATAAAAAGACGCTTCACGTGATCAGTAGACGGCTTCATGAACTCAAAAAGATGGAAAATGGATATATTGATAGCCAGGATCTGAATTCAATGTGGTCACTGGCTTCACGGCAGCCCAGCAACGAACTTTCTAAAGAAGAACTTATATGGCTTTATGATTTAGACGATGAGTATCTTCACTCAGATTCTAGTATACACCATAAACAAAAGGACGACAAAGACGGACCGGATTCTCCTTTATGTCTTACTCTTTCTCAGGCCATGGATGATCGTAATCTTCCTGAAGAACAATGCATGGATTCCGTAATGGGAAATGAAGATTCTTTCAAGGTTTATTCTGGCCAAAGGCATTTTACGGATAATGAACTGGACTTTTCGTCTACAGAATCTAAAAAATCATCGATAGAAGTGCAAAGCTCGCCATTTCCCAGTGGAGATTTGATTGCAGATTCAGAGACGGAGATTGAGCCACTTCTGGAAAGCGAATTTTCCCAATTTCTTATAAAATCTGGATCTACAAGGGACAGCATTCATTCAGCACTGCTTTTTGGCCAGAAAGATCGGTTCCGCCAGCCATGGAATCCTGAGCAACCGTTTTCTGTGACCACGAGTCTAGTTTTTGCCTCTACGCTGAATAAATATAGCCCCCAGCGAAAACCTCAAACTTCAATAATGCTGCTGCCAATGAAATCACCAATAGATGTGGCCAACCGCACGATTATGGACTCACTAACTCCCACAAAGACACAGGCGCAAAATACCGTAAATAACCTAAATACCCCGAGTTGTCTACGAGTGGACTCGTCGCCAATTGCTGCAAGACAATATATCGACTCGTCGCCCCTTTCCGATAAAACTCGTGGTTCCAGGTATAAAACATTAACCCAAGGAACAAATGATGATGTGTTTTTATCGGCAAATGCCCTGTTTGGCTACGGAACTCAGGCGCTGTATTATGATGCTTCAGATTCAGAGTCGCTCCTGTTTTCTCCTTTGAAAAAGAAACCCATGGAGGTCCTCAGTGAGCGTGTTGAGGTGGCAGGGAAATTAGACCTCGACCCAAAACGGTCTACACGAGTACAACTCACGGTTATACCACTGGAACGACATTTATCAGACGATGTGATTCCGGATTCAGAGGAAGATCCCGAGGATGAAATCAGTATTATTGAAATCACCAAGGAAGAAGAAAAAGACGGGTTTCAAGATGGAAACACTTCCGTGCTACAAGTACCGTCAAGCCCCGAAATCGACCAGATTCAGAGACTGTGGAAATCCCCAATATAAACCCGTGTATTTGTTCCGCCCAGCTATATACGATTTTTTTTTTCCTTTCTTCCGTTTTCTATTTTAAGGTCTTCTTCGACGGAATTTCCCAGACTTTTTTATGTTTTTATTCTCCAATACGTGTACTTAAATGTACTTCTTATGGTCAGCATCGATACCATTACTCAACAACCTTGTTTCACAGAAAAGCAAGAATCTCACGCTTATAAAGCCGTTCAAGGCAAGTCCACCCAAAATCAACAAAATATTGCCGAAAGTCGATGCATATTTGTTATGGTAAAACGCTTTCACGGCCCACCAAACATGGTAGCAGTACGCGAGAAAAAACGCCACCGTCAATCCAGTAAGCACCGAAGCCTTGGCTGCACGTGACTTTGAGATCCGTTCTTGTTGACTTGGTTTTCTGATTTGGGCCATGATGATATTTGCTATTTTTTTTCTTTAAAGTGTGAATGTTCTTTTAGAAGAAATTTGATAATTTGATAATCATGGATTAGGGTTCAGTGGGGCCGTTGTATCTTGGTTTGTTCCTGCAGCAAACACGCGTGGCGAAAATGGGCCCCAGGGAAAGCAGGGAAAGTAAGAGAGAAGGAGGGAAAATGTGGAATAACAAGGGATAAAGGTGTTTTTTTTTCATTTCCTAAAACCTTGAAGAAGAAAGGAAAACACGAAAACAGGACGGAAGGACGGAAGGACGAAAAAGTTAAAAAAAGAAATGGGCCAATTTCATTAAGTATTACTACACTTAAGGACTCTTGTTGTCGCGCCTTGAGACTAATACTGACACCTTAATCAACTTAATATGGTTTGCACAAATCAGTCAGGAAACAAAAAAAAAGCACAATTCTCGCTTTCCCGAATTCCTGAAAACCGGAATTACTTAACTCCTTGTTTTAGGAAACTCACTAAAGAATGTTAGTGGGAAAAATTCCCTATTGTCCCATTCCACTCCCCATGGTCACGTGACTGAAACCGAGATGGGCAGGAGCAATGCCACTATAGTGCTCACCGCTAAGTGGACCAGTCTAGTGACGTCTGGCCGCGATCGGGGTAATAGTCAGGTGACTTTCCCAATGTCAGATCATATTCTCGCAAACCCGATTTTAATTTAATGAAACCATTGAATTAGAGATCAGCAAGATAAATCAGTGACATAAATAAAAATTGCAATATTGGCAATTATGGAAAAAACATATTGCGCAGATCCCGAACTCATCGTGGAACCCTCATATTATTCCGGTGGAGTGCCTGTTTTTGAGCCTACGATGGCCCAATTTCTGGATTTTTATAAATTCAATAAAGCCATCAATGAATATGGAATGAAAAGTGGAATTGTCAAAGTGATTCCACCACAAGAATGGCATTCACAATTACGGGGCACTTATACTGCTGAAAACCTCGAAAAAATCACCATAAAGAACCCTATAGTGCAGAATATGAATGTATCTGCTGGTTATAAGGGGGTATATTCATGTCAAAATGTGGAAAGACTACGAAAATATAATATTCATCAATGGAAAACTTTAGCTCAACAACCTAATAATATGCCGCCTGCCCATAAACAGAATCGTCGTGGGTCTTCACCAGTAAAAGATGAGGTTCAAGAAGAAGTCCAACCAGATAATTGCATGAACACTAGAAGACGCAGTAAAGCACGTGAATCCAGAATTATTGATGAGATTTTACAAGATTCTTTCAATATTGATGCTTCTGAGTTTACTCAAGTCCGTTGTGAGGAATTGGAACTGCTATATTGGAAATCCTTGGGGTATGCTGAACCTATGTACGGAGCGGATATGCTTGGATCATTATTTCATGAGAAAAAAACCAAAAGTTGGAATGTGGCGAAACTCCCAAACTTGCTTGATTTGATGGATGAAAAGCTTCCTGGCGTTAATGATGCTTACTTATATGCGGGGTTATGGAAGGCCACATTTTCATGGCATCTAGAAGACCAGGATCTATACTCCATCAACTACTTACATTTTGGGGCGCCGAAACAATGGTATTCTATTCCACAGAGTCAAAACACAAAGTTTTATAAACTTATGCTGGATATCTTTGACGAGGACCATAAAAACTGCCTGGAATTCTTGCGCCATAAGACATTTCTTGCTTCTCCACAGTTTCTTGAGAAGCATGGTATTAAATGCAACAAGATTGTCCATCGCCAAGGTGAGTATATGATCACGTATCCTTATGGATATCACGCTGGATTTAACTATGGTTATAACTTAGCAGAATCGGTGAATTTTGCCCTAGATGACTGGTTTGAGTATGCAAAGAAAACCCGAAAATGTGAATGCATTGGCGATTCTGTGGGGATCAATCACCACCAGATATACTGCAAATATAAGGGAATCCCATACTCATCGGTACATGAAGAAACACATAAAAATATGCCTAAAAAGAGGAGAATATCCAATGCTGCCATACCAGAATTACTCGTGCAACCAAAACCCAAGGTTACAATCAAGAAACAATGTGTGGCAGCGAAACGTGAATCCAATCCAGTTACTCCAGAAAATCAGTGTATTTTATGTCCAAATAATCTTCCCGCAAAATTACTCCGCTCACCCAAATTTGAACTTTTGCAAACTGACCAAAAGGACCCACGTTCAGGGGAATCATTACATGTTCACCGTATTTGTGCAGAGATGTTTCAACCTCAGGTGAAAATTTCTGGTACTTCTTCACTGAAAACGGATATTGTTACTGGAATAGATACAATTACACGGCCGTTCCGGAATCTTAAATGCCTTGTTTGTCGCCAACCTAACCGTGTTCTGACATCAGCAAAAACGGTTTCACGTGGCGCATGTTTCCAGTGTTCCGCTTCAACATGCACGAAATCTTACCATGCCACGTGTGCTTTGAATGCGGGATTTTTATTCAACAAGGGCTGCTGCAAAACACATCGACCTTCATTATCAGCATATTATGAGCGCGGAGATAAGGACCTCTACGAAAAACTAGCACTTCTTCCTGAATCATCGTTGATTCAATATACCTTTAAAGGTACAGGAAGAAGACATACGGGAGATACTCGTTGTGGACTTGTGGTTAAGAATTTAGCTGACGAACTTAGTTTTCTAGTTGATGTGTATCCCAAGCTCAAAGACCAAGTCAAAGTCCACTATGACGAAGTTATTTTTGGAAAAGGGCCTGAATTAGATAATTCGGACTTTATAGGTATGACTGTTTCTGACCAACCAAAAACCACAAACTCGAGACCATTAACACGGTCACGGAGTATCGTGCTGGTGGCAAAGGAAAGTCCTGAACCCCACGTAAGTCCTGAACCTCACGTGCTTGAAAAGAAACTGGATGGTAGTATTTTCAACGTCGAAAGTAACTACAGCTTTGCAGGTCACATGCCACAAGTGATGGACTCGGCTTCGGAAAAGAAAGAATATGTTTTTGTGAATGAGTTTAGCAATGGATTACCGGTGCCTCAGGTCAATTCTGATTACGGTAGATTTCAGACCCTGATTGGCGCCATTCCAAGTGAGACAAGGTAAGTATATCACGAATAATGATTGATTATGATTGTTTTTTAATTGATTTTTTTAATGACTTTTAATATTCTCCTCAGCGATATCAAATATTCAACACTTGTAAAATCCACTAAAATTTATAAAAACGGTGTTCCACCATCTCTCACCTATTTCCTTCCCCTTTCTCATAAAAAAACTCGCGTTCTAGTTTCGCATTCACCATAGTTAATTTTCTGGCCTACCGAAATTCAAAATACGATTTTCCATATATGGTACGGAGGCTGAAAATACAGATCCATGAACATGATGATGATAGTCTTAGCGAGGAGGTGGAAGATATTTCTCTAGAAATGATAAACCCCACAAAAACGGCGAAAAAACGTCATGTGGATGATCTACCCTGGGTGCAGAAATACGAGCCTCATTTGGTGCTGGAGGTGAGTATAAACCCACGAAAGGTTAAAGAAGTCCGGGAAATTTTCACACAAATCGAAGCGAAAATATCCAAAACCAGGCTAATAATTTTTTCCGGACCTTCAGGTGCCTCGAAATCAACTTTAGCCAAATGTATTGCTTCAGAAATACTTGGTTCTCTGTCCTCTCATCCACAGGGATATGTAGAATATCTAGATTCTTCATTGGACAACATAAATCAAGCCCAGCATTTCAGAGATTTCTTAGATGGGTGCCGGTACCTTGTGGGCCGGAATCGGTGTGCTGTTTTGGTGGAGGATCTCCCAAATGTATTTCATGAAGATACGCTTCTATCATTTAGACAATGTTTACGAGAATGGATCTTTAGCTCAGTGGAAATCGAACTTCCGCCATTGATTCTATGTTTAACCGAGGTAGAAATCGTGGGTGACCATGGAAATCGGGGCTTTTATAATATTGATACTTGTTTAACTGTGGAAACCGTTTTAGGACGAGAACTCTTGGCGGCAGGGATATCAGCAGGGGTTATAGAACGAGTGAAATTTCTACCGGTGGCAAAAACTTATATTAAAAAACTGCTTCAACGAATAATCAATGGGGAACGTGTGCTTTTGGCGCTGCAGAAACGTATCGCTCCAGCTCTCAATGTATTATATGAATCTGGCGATATTAGGTCTCTGATAAGCAATCTTGAGTTTATGAGCAAAAGCAGTATGGGCTTTGATATCACGGGCTGTATGAGAGAAACACAAATCTCTCTTTACCATGCTGTAGGTAAAGTGATACATTCAAGCACGAAAACCCGGAGTGAAAATGGAGAAATTGGTGAGTCTGAATTTTCGCTGGACTATGCTTCCATACAAAGTGTGATTGAAAATTATCACAACTTACCCCTCCTCCATTTGGCCCTCTTGGAAAACTACCACATCTACAATGGGCTGCAGTTTGATCTCTCCATCGCTGCATCTATTGTCGATAGTCTTAGCATCAATGATACGCTTAAATCTGGAGAAATGGCACTGGATTTTGCTATACGAGCCACCCGCAATGAACTTGCCAAAACACCACCGAAAACTGGCCGCACGCTTCCGATGAAATTCCCCCGCCATTTCAAACTGGTCCGTGAGGAAAATAAAGTACGTCTTGAAGTGGCTAGTTACGTGCGGTACTTGGGAGAAATGAGACTTCTGTTTCACGAGGCAAATTTACTTGATGGATTTTTTGTGCCTCGTATCAGAAACTCTGCAAAGTACCAGCGTAGCCAGGGGAAAACGCCATTTATGTATAATCGCATAGGTGGCAGTTTCCGGGAAATCTATGCGGACGAAGATTTGCTGGTGATGGAGCATGAAAATGAGATGGGCCAAAGTGTACGGGACCAGTTTCTGGAAGATATAGCTACAGTATTACGTCAGCAACAGGATGCTGAAGCGATGTCGGATATGGGTGAAGAGGAATCGGATGAAATCGAGGATTCGGAAACGGAAGAAAATCAAGATGATGAATTGGATGATACTTTGGATGATGAATTTCTACAGTTTGCCACCCAAACGGCTCCACCACATTTACCGAGTGATGATGAGTTTCTGGATGACCCAGAACTTGCGTTCTTGGTATCACAGGGAAAGCTCTAAGGAGAAAGAATAGAGAATGGGAAAAGAAAGGGATTTTATAAATCCTGGGAATAAGTGTATAATATATTAGAGGGCATTAATAGTACAGTAAGGGTAAATATATAGAAGCGGACCTACTCAGCTAAGCGGCAACAGCATTAGCAAAGAAATCGGGGTCCTCTTCAAGCAGCTCCTTGATGATATCCAAGCCACCCTGGAACTCACCGTTGATGTACAATTGCGGGAATGTGGGCCAGTCGGAAAATGCCTTTAAGCCTTGTCTGACGGCATCATCCTTTAAGATATCAAAAAAGCCGAATCTCACCTGGTTTTCACGCAAAATCGCAACGATCTGACGCGAGAATCCACATTGAGGTGCTGAAGGTGCACCCTTCATGAAAAGCATCACGGGGGCGGCTGACGTAAGTTTCTTCAATCTTTCCTCCAACTCTTCAGGCGAAGATTCCTTTGTAGCATTAGAAGCAGCAGGCGCAGCAGCAGCAGGAGTGCCAGAAACGGCGTTAGTGGTGGTAGAAGAAGATAATGGAGTAGTGGAGCCACCAAATTGCTTTAAAGCAGCAATAAATTCCTTGGGGTCAGCTCCACTCAACTCCTTCAAAATCGTCTGGTTACGGGTCAAAATGATGTATGGAACTGCAGAAACCTCAAAAAGCTCACTGATGTCCAGCTGGTCATCAGCGTTAATCAGGAGAAACGTGACTTCAGGATTAGCCTGGGCCAAAGTCTTGATAACGGAATTCATCGTTTGACATGGTGCTGCCCATGGAGTGTGGAAATAAAGTGCCACCAACCGCGTGGCGTCGGCGGTAGTGAGGTCTGTGAGTTGCTCCTCGGAGGTGATTTCAATAACGGACATGATGTGTAAATGTGTTGGTTTTTTTTTTTCAATATTCTTTTATAATATTCTTATTTTCCTCTTTTTTTTTTTTTTTGCTTGATCTTCAAGTACTGGAGGTTAGTATGAAGGGGTGTAGAAAATCCTTTGGGCCAGTAGTGCTGCTTAAACATCTGCTTCGCTTACTAGAGAGAACGTGGCTGGGCGCGGTGCGGCGGTGCGATTTCGTTGTGTCACGTGACCCAACAGAAATTTATACTGTGCGCTATTGGAGTTTGGTGGCAACTCATTTTCTGCTCACCTCCAGATTCTAGCAAGTGGCGTGTTTGGCAAATGTCAGATTTTATACGTTGAGAATTCGGATTTTCGGTCATCGGTATGGGTAATAATCTGTATTTTGATTCTGAATAATTCTTTATTTTCGGAAAATTTCTTCGTTTAAGTGAATTCCGATGTGGGTTAACTTTTGACTTCTGGATTCACTGTTCCATAGTACCACTTCGCATGTATGGCATATGCCGGCGGTAAGTTTTGGTTCAATGGTTAGGGGTTTTTCAGAAGGTTTACAGGGGATGTGTTTTTTTTTTTTTTCATTCTTGTTCAATGTCTTTCCATTGATTTTTATTTTCTCATTATTATACCCCAGAATCGGGAAATTTTTTTATTCGCCATTGAATACGTTGCACCTCATATATCTATCAACTTTCAAGCACACTCAATAACTAGTGACCACAGCAAAGCTAATATGGTAATTTTTTCTAAATCAACTGATCTTCCTCTTTTGTGAATACTCTGATAAATCTAAGAAAAAAAGAGAGATTGCAGGGAATCGTCTTACTATGAGACGAAACATTCAAAAAAAAAAAGATAACAAGTGTATTAATAATGGCGCACCTGGACATGGCTGTAGAGTAAGCGATGATCGCAAAAATTGCCCCAGAACAAAAAAAAAAAAAAAGTCCGGGAAAAACAATACCCAATTTCCTTTCACAAAAGAAAAAGTATTTATTCCCACAATTGCCGGAAAATCATCCGGATAAACTAATACAATATCCTCAACACTCATTGTATTTTCCACCGCCAAACTGCAACGCGGGTTTATGGGCTCGCAATAAATGCATGACCTAATGATCGATCCATGAAATAGCCGCCGATAATTAGTATGATTTCATACGCCAGGAAGTTTTTTTGTCTTTTAAAAAAAAAAATGATTTTTCTTTTTGTGTAATGATTCTCCTCTGAATCTGCATACGAATTCCGCTTTTACGTCTTATTCATTTTTCATTAACATGTTAGGTTTTTCTTTATTCCTCATTGGCTAAAATCATACCAGTGTGTTTTTTTTTTTGGGCTCGTACTTTTGGGTCTCTCCATAGTCAGGCCTAATTTTGGTCCAGCCTATTCTCAGAGACTTGTCTAGGTAAGCAATTAAAAATATCAAGAGTGATTTGTAAAACTGGAAATGAATCAGAAATTCTGAACGTGACTGATTAAAAAAAGAAGTTGAAAAAAAAAAAAAAAAAAAAGGAAAAAGAAAACTCAAATTTCCTTAACAAAATCATTCACCTTTCTTGTTTGAATACTTCTTTGGCCAATTCCTCGTTCATATTCTTTTTTTTTTTTTTTTTTTTTTTTTGTTCTTCTTCTTCCTCCATGCACGTCTCGCCCCAGCTCTAGGTCCCCCGCATTATTCCTGCCTCTTCCACCAGAATCCACTCACCACTCTGCACCCAGTACTTTTTTTTTCCCCACTAAAGGTCCTGTCACCAACTTGAAATCAGGCCAAAAAAAAAAAAAAAAATAGAAGTGAATTCTTACTTACGCTTCATCCCATATCGTCTTTTTGGGAATTATATTTTATCCCACCAACCAGTCCCTATAATTAGTCAAAAGTACTTGAGGTTACCAGCGGCTATCTTTTCTTTTCAACCTCGTCTATTCTGCTAGATTATCTCATTCGGAAACCGTGTTTTAGGAAAGACTTTGATCGAAAAGTTCTATTTATTATTATTCTTTTTTCTTCATATAATTGCAGCTCTTTTCCACCGAAATCTGCTCTTTATATTTGTGTCGTGTTGCCTAAATCGATCTTTACTGGAAACCGGTGCTTATTTTTTAGCCGCCGTCATTACCCAACTTCAGATTGCAGTGCACTTTTTCCATCTGCTGGAACCTTCTTGAGCTAAATAACGACAGAAAGTATCCACACAAAGAAAAAATACCCTTGCTCTTGGAAAATAATTTGAACTGATTTAAAGAGACACAAACCCAAAAGAAGAATAAAAAAATAACGCCAGGAACCGCCAACCATCAACGCGCTACTGACCATCATCTATCCCTGAAGTGCCGTTTTAATTGTACTTTAGTCGTGCTTTTCCTTCTCCTTTTCCTTTTAAATCTTTCCATTCGGTTTCTTTTCCCATTATTTTCTCCAATTTAAACCACCTCATGTCTGCTCCAGCACAACTCCACCGAACGTTATCTATGGACCGTTTGCGACAATCCAACACACCACATTCACAGGATTTTACCGCTGTTTCTTCCGGCCCTAGTGATCATCTGGGTGACCGCCTAGGTTCCCACGAAACCCTGGTGCCTAAGGAGTTTACGGCACAGGGTACAACGCCATCAGGAAAACCCCGCGTTTTCGTCTGTGCAATGTGCACCCGAGCTTTTGCTCGTCTCGAACACTTGCGGCGCCACGAGCGTTCACACACCAAGGAGAAACCGTTTGATTGTGGCGTTTGTCAACGAAAGTTCCTGCGGCGGGACTTGCTTTTGAGACACGCTCAAAAACTCCACGCAGGCTGTGATGATGCTGTAGCTCGCATGCGGCGCAAGCTGTCGAAACTGCACTCGGCCTCGGCATCAATTTCTGGGTCTGTGTCAGGTTCAGCGGGAGTTGATCACGATACTGATAGGGCTATGGGTACACTTTCCGGTTCAAGAACGCCAAATATGGGATCATCACGCCCAGAACAGGGCAGACCGGGCCTATTCCAAGGTTTGCAGACCGCGCTGGACCCGCCAAACTTTAACCTTAACTCATTTGCTGGGGCTTCAGGACGTAATCATGATCTGCTGCAGTCGCCAGTGACCCCGGCATCTCGGATGTCTCGTGCAAGCTCAATCAAGGATTCAAGTCTCAAGAAACAGCTCTTTGATAAGCGAAAACCGGGTTTCCGCCGTGCATCTTTCTCGGCCCAATCGGGTCCAAATTATGCGATGGTTCCACCTCAACATTACGACTCTAGCACTGCAGAAAACGTGGAATTCTCCACTCCGCAATTTCTCCCTACATTCGCTGCTGACGAGGAATCGTGGCTCAGTAACTTGTGTACGATTCCGGGTATGTCTTCACAAAATGCGCATCCCGCCATCAACGAACAGCCTTACTCTTATGAGCACGAGTTTCCTAAACATACCGCCATGTTTGGCGGAGGAATGCACCTGCACGTGATGCACCCGGAACCCATAGTTGCCAACAGCTCTAATGGCCATCAGCAGTACATCTCTCAACATACGGCCTATTCTGGGACCCCTGCGTCAGTTAACCACGAGGAAGGTTATACTGGTAAACTGGAACTCGAAGATACTGGTTACTCGTTCTATGATATCCCTGAATCCTTAACTAGCCGGTCAATACCTCCATCCAGTGGGGTCAGACCTCTATCTCCTATTAGGCAAGAGTTGGAGGATGAGTTGATGGATTTGGAGCACCAGCATCTGTTCTCCATGAAGACAATGCCTGTGCCAGCAAATATGAGCCATGACCAGGGGTATAGTGGTAACCATCTAAACGACCTTGATGAACTTGGTCAATTATTCGAAGATGGTAGCAAAAAGCTTCTTGGTGGATACTCCTTCTATGGAGATAACCCCCTGATTCCATCAACTGGCCTTGAATCAATTTCCTCGCATGCGTCAGCGTCACCATCTATTATCCAGGCGGCGAATCCCCAACTTCTTGCCAAAGGCTCATACTTGAATGGGTCTCACTTTGATACGGACGCACATATCCCACTAGAAGACCAGTTTGAAAATACTAGCTTGTTTGAACATGGATATAGTAGGACGACGCTCTTCACAAAGAATATGAGACTTATGATTAAACGTGCGTTGAACAAATATCCAATCAGTGATGTTATGGCCCCAACAATTCCTTCCGATGCGAAAATGGAATTTTTCCTCCGAACGTTTATTGACAGATTCTTATCTTACTTCCCATTCATTCATCCTTCGAAATTAAACGAGTATGATATCATGGATATGACCTCAGATGAAGATCCTCAAAATGATAGTGCAAGAATTTGCTTGCCTTTGTTAGCAGCAACGCTTGGTGCACTTTTGGCAAACAACAAAGCAGACCTGGACCAATTGTACGAAGCTTCACGCAGGACGGTTCATATCTATTTGGAATCCAGAAAATCGGTAAAGAACGAGAGGAATAACCATAACCAGCTGACAAATCCTCTTTGGCTTATTCAATCCCTTACCCTTTCGGTCATGTACGGTCTTTTTTCCGATGGTGAAAACAATGTGTACATCGTGATACGCCAGCTCAATGCGTTGAACTGTTTGGTGAAGACATCTTTGAAGAACAATCATGAGGTTTTCTTTGCAATTAATGGACAAGATCAAATGGTTAATAATTTTGCTAAGGAAGGAAACTGGAATGCTGCTCGTGAGGCTCTTAACTACGTCAGTGAAAATGAGGTCAAATTCAAACATGCCATCGCAATGCAATCACAGGTTAGATCTGCTCTCGCTATTTACCAACTAACGAATTTCATATTAATGATGTTCAACGTGCCCCTTACCTTGAGTGCCACAGATTTGGGTTCTTTAACTTGTCCTAATACGCATGATGAGTTCTTATGGAGGTTTAACAACTACAATGATTTTGAGAATTATTTACAAACTATGGGGGTCCAGAGAGACCTTGAATTCTTTCTCGCAAAGGATGAGTCAAATACTATTGTATTTCAAGATATTTTGAAGCGTCTTTGTTTAAATCAAATCGATGGTGCTGTGACCTCCAAACTAACCAATTTGAGCAAATTTGGGTTCAATTGTTTAGTAAAGGGTGTTTTTGAGTTCATGCTGTATGAAAATTACAAATTCATGGATACGAGCGTCGTATTAAACTATTTGACTTTCTTTGTTAATTCTACTTCCCGGAACCAACACACCGGCTACTTGAATATTTGTGGAAGCCCCAATGAAAAACTTGACTATGCTCTACTTGTTAATTTTGTGGAGATATGCTCCGTCGTTGATTTCCAAATGGTGAAGGAACAGAGCTGGCTCAAGAGCTATGACATGCTAAACAAAAACTTTCATGTTTTTTTGAACAATATGGAAAACCTTAGTGATTTCAATTTTATGAAGATCGTCGACAACTGCCTTGCGATTACAAAGTTAGTCATCTTTAAAGTTGAAGATTCTGATAACCAATATGGTGACGGAGAGTTCCAAACAGAAGCAGTTGGTCATCACTTTTCGGAAGATTTACACAGTTCAGAATCAGGAATATCAAAATCTATTGGGCTTCGCGTTCTTCATGAAATTTCGTTCACAACATCCCCAATTCTTTCTCAAATCCTATTCCACGTTTTTGTGATTTTTTCGATATTTGCCGTTTATATGGCTAAGAGAAACAATCCTGCTACGCTGGTGGCCCAGTCACATAGCTACAATGAAACATGGCAGCTCAATCAGAAATTCATCGCCTTGTTGAAAATATTGGTGAAATTTGAAGAACATTTACGACTGCAGTTCGAAAACCACCAACTCGATGCTGAAATGACGAATCTCTTTCTCCTCCTGTCAGGAAACAGTAATGATTTAGTTTTTGAGAACAGCGCTGAAGGGTTTAGTGGGGATGGAGAACAACATAATAGTATTTTTGCCTACAGCTTGGATAAGTCGCTTTATGTTTTGAGAGTTGGTGAATTGATGATGAGGATGTTGTATGAACACAATATTCAGGTGGTTATCTTGAAAAAATTGAGTGCAAGCATGTCCCAGATACGAAAATATTTGATTGATGAAGAGCATAATATCTTACGCTAAGCTCTACAACGAAGGCGGTCTGTGAAAGGGTATGGATTGTGCTTCTTCTACGTCAGGGTCTTGCGCTGATATAGTGCGGAATATGAATTTAGGCAGGGACAATGTTGGATTGACTTTTCTTTGTTGATCAAAAAGAAAGGCATGGTCTCCTTGTTTTCGGATGAAAGAAAATGATAAAAAAAAACAAGCCTGGAAAAAATAATCTTCAAATTTAAGACAATCGTGAATGGATGGCTAGGTGCGGAACAATAGAATCTCGGGCGTAGGGTCCAGTTTTCCCCGCGCTTCATTTTCTAGTGCCGCATCTCATTGCGGAATTTAACCTATTTTTTCTATTTTTTTTTTTGTTCGACAAAAACAAGCTTCAAAGAAAACAACGACTGGAATACTTTCTAGAAAGAGTCCTTCTTGAACCACGAATTTCTTATTTATTTACCCTGTTTGAAATGTCCTCCAAATCAACCCCTCAGAAAGCAGCGCCCTTCATCGACATTGATGACCTGAGTTTAAAGGACTTGAAGTTCTGTGTATCTTCGTTCTTCGCCATTGTTCTTATTATCTTTCATTATGCATGGATTATGAGACAGTGGGTGTTGAATCCTGACCTTCCAAGAACGACTATTGCATTTTACCTGGCAACTTTAGTTGTTACTGTGGTAGTATCTTTTGGTGTGCTTGCAAAGATTGTACACCCAAAAATCTATCGCCCAGCGGGGGGACCTGTAGCTGCAACAAAGAAGAATGAGTGAGCAAGCTTGAGGTGCTTCTTTTTTCATTGGTGAGTTTTGAATTCACCAGGAAAGAGCACATATACTGGCCATGAAAACACGAAATTGATGTTAACGAACAATGATAAGACGAAACGTATATTTATTTTTCATTTAATCCACGCCTTAGGGCGGTTTATTTAATGATGCCTTTTTTTTTTTTTCATTCTTCTTCTACTGAATCCACTTATACAATACGTTTGCCCAATGCAATTCCGTAAGCTCCAAGAGTAAGCAACGAGACCAAGTTAAGCATGGAAGAAATACCGTGATACTTGCCAAATTGTTTACCCAAAGCAACAAACTCATCAGAAGGTTCGGTCTTTCCATCCACAGTTTTCTCGTGTTTTTTCTCTGCCTCCAATTTCTTCTTTTCCTCCTTTATTTGATTACACACTGGTAAAACCCAGAAATAGTTTAATGCTCCAGCCAATGCAGAAGCAGCCAAAACTGGACCAGCAAATCTGGACCCAAGTGGAGTAGTCAACCCAATTAATACTGGAGCAGCGGTTTGGCCCAAAAGATAAAGTGGAAGAACTTGATGTTGTAAATTTCCAAACTCTTCTCTAGGTAAATATTTGAAGGCAATTGGCGAGACAATAAAGGAATGCATGACTCCGCCACCAAAGGCCACGGAAAAGAGAATAAGGTTGGTTGCGCTTTTGACAGAAGTGGAAAACATACTGATTTTTTTTTTTTTTTTTTTTGTTCTTGTTGTTCCTTTTTTTTTTATGTATATATTTAATGTATATTTATGTTTCCTTTTCCTATAGTTTGATTGGTTTCTTCCTGAGTCTTCTTATTCAAAATGTCACGCGTTTCCGTATCCGGCTCGCACCAGGTCGGTGATCCGCGCGGCCTGATTAGTTTGCTCCTCCATTATTCCACCAAAGTTAAAACTTAAAGTGAATCAATCATACGGAACATGCTGGATAAAGCGCCCTGTTTCTCCTGTTCCTCGTAGCGTAACATCTCCTTTTCAAGCTCAGCAGGCCGTTGGTAAAGCCATACAAAGTCACTTTGCAAGCCCAAGCTCAACTGGTTGGCTTTTTGTTTCTCGTGCTCTTGCTTCAATTTTGACGTTTGTTCGTATTCTCTGGCGGCAGCCTCGGCTTTGTCCACAATATCGGCGTTAATTCCACACATGGCTGCCACATTCATACCAAATGATCCAGGTGCAGTGCCCTCCTCAAGTTTGTAAAGGAAGGTGATATTTCTTGAAGACTTGTCCACGATAATACCCATTCTCAATGGCCTGATTTGAGGATGGTTTACAAATGAAAGCCCCAAACTTCCGTAGTGTGTAGCGAAAAAACCAAGTGGTTGGACGTGAGACGCCAAATGGTGCAAAACGGCTTCGGCAATGGCGTAACCATCACTGGAAGAACCACCTCTTCCCAATTCATCAAGAATTACAAGAGATTTCTGGGTGGCATTGCTCAAAATCTTCTTGGTTTCCGAAAGTTCCACAAAAAATGTGGACTTACCTTGAATGATGTTATCATTTGCTCCCAATCTCGTCATAATCTTATCCACTGGCGTGACCTGTGCAGTTTTTGCTGGTATGTAACATCCAATCTGACTCAAAATAACTGCTAATGCAGTAGTCCTCATCAAAGTGGACTTACCTGCGGCATTTGCTCCAGTCAAAAGTCCAAAGTTTGCGTTTTCTTTACCAAGACGTACATCGTTGGGAATGAAATCGGAACTGCCAACAAAACACGGGTGTCTCAACTCTTCGAAAGACAATGAGCCTTCTTCAGAATCCACGAACTTTGGTCTGCACGAAGGGAATCCCATTGTTTCCGAAGTCTTGGCCAATGCCACAAGACAATCCATGTAACCAACAGATTTAATCACGGAAACCCACGTTTTATAATTGACGTCAAAACGGTTGTAAAGCTTAGAGATAATGTTTTCACAAACCGTTTTATGGAGCTCTTTTTGTTCCATAAGTTCACGTACCAACTTCCTCACCTCTGGAGACCAGTATCTTTTGACCTTTGAAGTTGCGGCCATTTGCTGCCAATCCTTTGGAACACTCTTGATTTTGATTGGCATTTCAATCAAGAAAAGTTCCTTTCCTGAATCCCTGTAACAAATCTCATGCGACTTGAATTGCTTCTTGTATGCTCTCAAATGATCATTTAACTGGGACTCCAAGTTCTTGATGATACCCGTAGATTCATCAAATTCACTGTCCACACCTTCAGCCGGTACAACCACATTATTTAACGCCTCCTGGCGATCAAAGGCATCTTCCCATGAGGCAATGATGGAGTGAAGATCGGTGGGGAAGCGGGAAATAAAGGAATTCATTGCACCGGCCAGCAGCAAGTCGTGGGACTCTAAGTTCTTGAAGATTTTGGAAATGATTTCAAAGCCTTCAATAACCTTCAAGAAATCCTTAAATTTAAGAGATTTGCTGTGCACTCTAGCAATTAATCTTTCCAAATCCGGCAACTTATTGAGCGACGATTCCAAATTCACCCGCAATTCGGGCTCATGGTTCATAAGAAAGTCCACTGCATCGTACCGCAGGTTGATTTGCTTAACATCCATTAAAGGGTAAAGAACCCACTGTTTCATCATCCGTTTACCGAAAGGAGTAATGGCACGATTGAGCAACTTGAATAAAGTACCTTTATCACCGCCATCAAAGGTGTTATTAAGAACCTCAAGGTTAGTTAAAGTGATACCATCCAAAAGCATGTGCGAAGAGGAACTCTTTGAGATTTGGTACTCTTTCATGTTTTTCAAGGTCATTATACTCTCATCAAGTTTAAGCGATTTCAAGTAGTATAAGAGACCTCCAAATGCCGAGAACGCAATTTGATGGTTTTCCTTGAACTTGAGTAAAATCTCGGGGTAGTTAGAGTAATCGTCAAGATCTTGTGCGGTATAGTATCTGCTTTCAACCAACTTCTCCACGGTAGTATCGTAGTCCCAAAACTCAGAGTAAGGATTCAAGTAATTCCAGATTTGGTGAGTTCCGTGAGCATTATATTTGATCACCTTAACTGCTGAAGAACACAAGTTGTGTTTTTCACACAAAACCTCTTTTGGTTTGATTTGGGTGATCAACGTATCAAGCTTGGTACACTCATCATCATCAACCAATTCAATAAAGTTCACTTCTGAAGTGGCGGTATCCACAAAACATGCACCAAAGACTTTTTCGCCATTTGTTGTGGTGGATTCCTTGATCGCCATACAAAAAGTGGCCATATCATCCTTGATCATGTCCATATCCGTCAAAGTACCACCAGTCAACACGCCAGTCAATTCTCTTTTAATAATCTTCTCTTCCTTGCTTCCACCGCCCCGCATTTCCTTGGCCAACATACTTTCCTTTTGGTCGACTTTAGCCACCTTATAACCAAGACTAATGAATTCCTTGGCCCAGTATTCAAAAGACATTTCCGGTACACCAGCTAACTTCATGTTGGCACGCCCACCACCAGCAATCTTAAGGTCAAACTTTGTGTTTGCAATCATGGCATCGTTTTCATACAATTCATAAAACTTACCCTTCTTGAAGAACACAACCGTGTCCCACATTTTCGACTTGATCTCCCAGTATTGTTTTTCAAACGCAGTGAACTTTGCCCAAGCAGAAGAAGGAATAAACAAAGTACGTGAATCATACTCAGGATGATCAACTGGCCGCTTTTCAGCATCCTTAATGTTCACAAGCCATTGGTACCGTTCTTCATTTTCCTTTTCAAACGATTTCTTGGCGGCTGGTTTTGCAGCCGTTTTTACAGGGCTGGCAGTTTTTGTGGACACATAACTAGAGCCAGCGGTGAATTTGGAGCCCAACGATGAGCCACTGGAAGATCCACTGGAAGATCCAGTGGTAGATCCATTTGAAGAGCCACTTGTGGAAGATTTTCCGGGAGATACCAGTTTACGGTTCTTGGATTTAGTGGCAATAGGCTCATCCTCAGATTCGTCTCCATTATCCTCTGCAGCACTATGTTCACTTTCATCCACAACAAAATCACTCATGTGTTCATCTTCATCAATATCTTCTGGCTTGAAATCCTCCTCTTCTTCGTCGTCATCGCTATCCAAAACTCTTCTTCTTTTGCGCAGAATTGGGGCGTCTTCTCCATCGGAAACATCAGACTCCACGTACGAAACGTTGTTCTTATTGCGACCTCTTTTCGATACAGAGACGGGTTTTTGAATACTGGTGGCCTTAATTTCATCGTCCGAAATGTCGTTTCCATCCTTAATTTCCGTTTCTTCATTAATGGAAACATCAGTATTCTCTTGAATATCCAGTTTGATCGATTTAGACGTCTTTTCCGGTGTTCTTGAAGGTTTCACTGGTGAAGACCGCATTTCATGTTTTTGTGCATGTTTTGAAATGGGCAAAGCATCCGATTCCGAAGTCAAAAGCGTGTCTGTAACACCTTCCATAACCAGCATATCATTCTCCTTATTTTCAGTTGCCGAAAATACAGATTTAGCCTTTAATGGTGAGGAACTCAAGTTATGTTGGTCCTTAGAAACTGGCTTAAAAAACGACATCAACGACAGTTGTTTTTTATTGGACGAGCCAGTCGAGCCCTTAAGTTTAGGGATTTTTTTGTTTGGCGTGACCTTCGACATCCCTAGTATATTTCAATGGATATATGTTGGGGTGATTTATATTGGAGTAGTAGAGTTTAAGTAGATTGGTTTTAAAGTGACAAAACTCGTAGTCCAAGTGGTTAACAATGTATTGGGTGGGTTTGTTAAAAAAATAAGCTAAAAATCTTGACTCAAAAAAAGAAAATTGAATAGAAAATAAAGAAAAAAGGGAGAAAGGAGAAATAGAAGAAGTGGAGGATTCAGAAAAAGAACCAGTTCCAGGTGAAAACCTGTGCACAGGCCCTGGCTCATAACACGCGTGTTTTGCTACCGCGTCTCATGGCCAAGGCGCGTTGCGTGTTATAGAGAGTTAGATACGTTTAAACTTTGGGTATAGAAGGGAGGGAATCGAATTCGGTGTTTTCTAGTTTGAGAAATTTTTTTGCAGATCTTAAGTGTTCTTCTATTTTATTAATTTTTTTTTTTTTTTTTTCTTTTTGTTATTGTAGAATTAAAGCTATTGTAAAGGGTTGATTAATTAATGAGTGTAGATTCTTGAGACGCGTGTCCCAGCTGTGCCCAATATAAGTAAGCCAAATTTCTAAAATTCAGTCGGTAAAATTGTGAAAGAATTTTTTTTTTTTTTTTTTTGTTATTTACTGGCTTAATATTCAATTGGCTAAGAAAAGTAGAGTAAAAATTCTTTTTCTGAAGCTTAAAGTCCAAACTTTATGAGGTTTAGAGACGCGTGTGATATTTATGTTTTTCTGAGTGCGACTTAAAAATTACAAAAGTTATAATTATTTTCAATAGGTGAAAGTACTCCCAAATTAATTTAAATTATCAGTCAAAAAGAACTCACAACTATAAAACTGATATAGCATTGAATTATCTAAAAAAGATTCTTTTCCCCCCTATAATTTACGAGCTTGACTCTAATCATTTAAAGTTAGTTTATTCTTCTGGACACTTAAGTTTATATGCGTTCATGAAGGAATATAAAGTGAAAGCTAATTAACAAAAACCTTCCTTATTGAATATCATACCGGCACTCTAAATATTTCTTTAAAAGAATAACTCACTTACAAGATTAAGACCTTTTGTTGATTGGACTAAAACCAAAAATTTAATATTCTAATTCTCCAAAAAAACTTCAATTCGCCTAATAAGTACATTCTAAAGGGGATACAAGTTTGCACCCATTTCGCACCCACTTTGCACGCAACTTTCACATAAATTCGAGAAACTCTCTCTAACACCCCTCATTTACTTTCCTCTCTTTTGCTCATCATGCTATGGATTTTCTTCTTATTCGTCACTCTTGCGCATAGCTTCATGGTAGCACAGAAACCGATCCACAAGGTTTCGACGAAAACTCATAATTCAACCATGGTTAGTACCATGCTTTATGGGTTTTATTCAGATGCTTATAATCTCCGTGATAGTACCAACCAAAACTATATCTCGAACTTTGGAAGTATTGCTTTACAGTACACTAGTGATCCTTTCTGTGTGAGCAAATCGCATATACGGTACTTTATCAAGTCTTTTTCTCTTGTCCATCACGAATATCCCGCCTCAGCATGTAACCTTAATTTAAACACACGGTTTGCCGAGGTTGTCAGTCCCACAACTGGCTTCCACTTATCCGTACACGGGGGGTTGGATAGACTTTCGGCCGAATTGCTCCAAAAGGCACAGTCTTATATTGAAGACCTTCCCGACTTTGACTTCCGTTTCTACGACTTTCTGGATCTAAACTACGATTTGAAATGCGAGTCAAGTTACCATGAATTGATGCAAGTGGTTTTCCAAGAAAAAGTGTTGCAGGTAAACTTACAAGTGCTGGTGACGGTTCCGGAACAGTGTACTTTTGCCAAGCTTAATCCAAAGTTCCAAACTGTGTTTGAAGAGACAAAAACAGTGGTGAATATCCCATTGAATGGCGAGTTTTACTGTCAGCCGGGCAAAACAGTATCATGCAAGAAAACAGTGGCCAACACCAACAACCCCCGACTCAAGCTATACGATTAATGTCCTTAAATTTTCCTCTTAAAACCCCAAATATTCTTATTTATGTAGTTCTCATTATGTCTCTTTCAACCCTCCTGCTTTGCACGTTGGAGATCTTGCTCAATAAAGTACTTGGTAACATCTATGGCGGCCAATGAGTCCTCTCCACTATCATGTTCACCAGCCTGGATGGCTCTCCCCAAATACTGAAACGTCAATTGTTTAAGCGAGAATCGGAAAGTGGGCGAGGTCTTGTATTTTGGATAGAGCACTGCGGTATCAACGATTTTATCATGGATAAGCCTCATGGCGTTCATATCGTTCTCCAATCCATGGCCCACCATAACCGTATTTGCATCAACAATCTGGCTAAGTAGAGTAATCAGGTCTTCAAATGAAAGCGCCTCTTCTTTGATTTCTGCTACACCTGACCACCGTGTATTCAAATCTAGCACTTTCCCCTTGGGACGCACCAAAATATCCAACACCTCTTCACCAGAAAAAAAGTCCATGGCGGTGACCCGCAAAAGCTCAAATCCTTTTGTGGTAAAACCCATCTCACAATCAATGCCGATGGCTTCAAGACTGCCCTTTCGTGTACCCCAAGCTTTGCGTGTTTCAATAAACGGGAGAAAATGGTGCTTTTCCTCAGGGCTGTTCCAGTAAAAGACGTGGTGTTCACCCTTAGTACATGGCTCAGTATCAGTTTCACCAAAAACACCTCCACAGCACAGGTAAACCCTAACTTTATGGATATTTTTCACCAACCGGCCTGTATGGTATCTACAATCCACCATTTGATCAGAATCCTCAAGCTTAAATTCCATCTTACACCGGTTACATTCTCGTAAGGGTTCCGGGTAATCTATTTTAGCAGGAACATCCATGATGAAACCAAATTTTATGAGTTTTTCACGTGGAATACATAATTCCCTCAACTCTTTAAGATATTCTGCTTTTGTTGGTTTTGTAGAAACAGTCTTTTTCACCTTTTCTGGGTGGTTGAGCTCGTACAATTTGCGTTTCACGGCCAAATTATATGTGTTGGTGGAGTTGGTACTGGCAACCTTAAACTCCTCCTCAATTGCTGCCCACACGGGTGTCTTGAGAGAAGGATTGGTTTTTTTGATGGCGTCTACAAAGAGCTCAATAAATTTACGACGCATAGGAAGTAATGCCGGTGACGGGTTGACGTCAAGAGGGAAGATATGTTTGGGATCAGAGTCCCGGCTGGCGTCATTTTTGATACCCAAGAAATCGTTAACTTTGTTTCGGTATGCCTCAAGATTATTACTTTCACATGCAATTTTGTATTCTGCATCAATGGCCAGTCTGTTAGGCGTTGGCGTGGACTTTTTGCCATGCATTAGTTTGGCAATGGCCTTGGCATTTTCTGTCCTCTCATTCCGTGGAATCAAGACATCTGTGTTTAAATCTTTTGGAAGTACAAACAGAAGGTCTTTTTTTGGCGGTTCTAGAACCATTTCTTGTTCGGAATCCGACGGTTTTTTAGATCTTACATCTGGTTTAATCTGGGGTGTAGTAGCCAAGGACGATTTTGAATCTCGATTTACGGGCCCATCTAATTTTACCCTTTTATGGGATTCTTCATTCGTTTCATGAGGCCTTTTCCCTATTTCATGTTTGAAAACACAATTTATAATGTCACACACATCACCTTTCCCCGTTTTGGGACATATTATATTTGCAAACGCATTGTTCGGTAGTTTAAACATGTATTTGTTTCGGGGTAATGTTTGAAATCTTGAGAGGTGAACGTATCGTTTTATTGAACACAGCGATATAAATTTTATATAAATCCCTGTATACTCCAATCTCTTTTAGCGTTAGCAGTCTTGGTTGGATACTACGATAATTCCTACCTAGCCCTAAGATCATGCATAAGGCGATTTAACGATTTAACGTAGCGCGGGTGTACGGATGTCCATCTCTGCTGAGCCCGCGTGGGGACTTTTCGTAAAGGGTTACCCGGCTGAGGCCCACGCTAGACTATATAAGGAAGCGCACCGCACCCGCTTTATTGGTTTTATTTTTTTTTCTTTGTCGACGTACTTCATAGGATCATTTCTATAGGTCACGTTCCACAATGACTCTTCTAAAGAGCCACTGAATCCAACTTGGTTGATGAGTAAGATACCCTTGCGCCCTCAAAGTGAGAATTAATTTAGCTTGTCCATGATCCTTTGCGGTCTGGTCATCTACAATTTGTTTGCCTTTTACTTTGACACCTTTCCTTGTGAGAGTGTGTCTCCAAAAGGAGCGATGATCTTGACCCTTTTTTGAATGCTTCTTCGGAAGACTCAGCTAAGGGTGGGTGCAAGCGGCAGTCTGACAAGTTACTCAATACCTGGTTTTGGAATCCTTGTCTTTGGGCTGGATTCCAAGAACTTGTATTGGTGACTATAGTTACCTTTGTTGAGATGTCGACCAGTGTAATCTTTCTCTTTTTTGCTTCTCTAGATTTCGAAATCTCAGTTTTGAGTTTTCTCTAAATTTACTTTGTTCTTGCTTCCAAGACCTTGTCTTGTGAAGAGTGTACAACGTACGGTGATTTCCACGGTTGATACAACCTGGTGATTTTTCCTATGTTTTGCGTTCATACGATCTATTATTGGTCTATGTATGTCACTTCAGCATGACGCAAGTTATCTAAACAGCTTCAGCTCCTGTGGCCTTGGCTGGGTACTCATACAACTTGTAATAGTCCACCACGCGACCATTCAAATTGTTCTCACCGTCAATTGGCAAGTAGAAGAGGTTTCTCCATTCGATGTCACCAATAAACCAAAAATCAAGCCAGTTTTGCTTCCATCCGAAATCCGTGGGGATATCGAAACTTTCAAGCGAAGTGTAGTTATCATTATGGGTAGTTTTCTTGAGCAACAGAAGCAGTCCAACCTTTAAGGTGGTTGAGAATTGGTCGATACCGAGTAACTTCATACACGTACCAAACCCGTTCTTTTGGCGATGGCTATGAACAGGTGGCTGAGTTTGGGCGCCATTTGGGCCTTGGAAATCACCCGGGACAGTAGAGTGATTGTAGCCAGATTTAGACATTTGCTTATTCAAGGAACTGAATTCCCAAGTAGTGAGACCTTTACAAATCTGGAATGTTTGCACAACACAAAGGAACATGATCCAAATGCCTTGGATCCAACACCAGATCATCAAGTTGAAAATGAAGTGATTGTACGTGAATCCCAAGCACATTTCGTCGGAGAATAACGCACACAGATCTTCAACATCACTGGCATAACCCATGCCTTCAGCATACTCTTCAAAGTATTCCTTAGCCAGAGACGAGAAGAGGATAATAGCGGTGCTCAAGCTGTAAACAAAGGTCATAAAGAGCTTGTGGTTTCTCACCCCAATGTCATTGTACACCCAAGGACAGTAGTGGTCAAATCTTGCAATCAAAGCACCACTGGTTTTCGAGAACTTTGACCGTAAAGGTTTGCGGGTAAATGTATTTACACAGAAATGCTCGGTATCGAATTTTCCCAAAGAAACCAAAGCTTTGACATCATCAAAGACAACACGCGGATCGGTGGGAACCGGAACGTGTCCTGGGTTAATTGTCATGGCCTTGAAAAACGAATATGTGAACGCAATAATGGCTGCAGCTAGGAGAACGTTGGTGAAAAACTTCTTGAGCCATACGGTGGGGAAAATAACGAAAACCCATGAAAGAATGGCCCAGTTTGCCGTGGCAGAAAACAAGCCTGCCAAATAAGGTGTTTGGAAAAGCGCCTTATCCTTGCGGAGGTAGATGGGCACAACAAAGGTTTGCAAGAAAAAGATGGATGCAGCAAAAAGAAGCACACTGAAAAACAATTTTGGGATAGCGTAGCCTTCACTGAACGAGCACATTTGAAGAGCCACTGGAAGTGTGGCATATGGTGTAAAAAAGGTGATCAATTTAGCTGCTTTTGGCGAGATCAAATGCGATTTCACCGCCCAGTTTTTCTTGGGATCTCTATCGGCCTCGTTTAAGACCTGGAGCCACGTGGCTTCGCAATTCATATCCACAGAAACTCCAAATGAATCCTTATTTTTGTCATTTTTATGGAAAAAGTCCGAGCCGGCCTCAAGCAATGCAGCCAAAACGGACTTGTAGCCGCGGATAAAGCCCCAATGGAGAGGCGTCATTTGTGACTGGTCGAGTTTGGATACATCTGCACCATAGTGAAGCAAGGCTTTCACCGTAAGAATATCTCCCTGGTATGATGCCCAATGTAAAGCCGTGCACTGGATATTATCGGGCTCATCAATATAGATTGACCGATCAATCATCACACACTTTAAAAGAATATAAAGAACAAGAGTGATGTTGGAACTGTGTACTGCCAAATGAAGCGCGTTATACTGTTGTGAATCCTTAAGAGTGGGGTTAGCATTGGTGTGGGATAAAAGATAATCCACCACATATACCAATCCATTTCTACACGCCCAGTGTAAGGGGCTGGCGGCAAGAGTACCACCCAAAATATTGGGGTCGGCCTGACTGTAAGGGTTTTCCACCAAATATTTGACCACAGTTATGCGGTTATTGATCGCAGCCCAGTGTAAACCGGTAATTCCTTGGCTAAAAGTATCCAAAGCACTTACTTTACCCTGAGAAATGAGTTCTTCAACCACGGCCAAATCTCCATTTTGGCATGCCGACATGAAACTTGCAAGCACGGGGTTTTGTTCTTCTTCAGTGGATTCCTGCAGCGGCTCCCCGTCCACAATAGGCTGGGCGTTTGCTTCAGAATTCGCGTTATCTTCAGAATTTGTGTTTGTGGTTGGACTCGAATTTGAATTTGCATCTTGTGTGATTTCCACCGGGAATTCCGGATGGGCACTCAAAGAAATGTTGGTGAATTCCAGATGGTTATCATTTACAGTCCCAGAAACTTCTTTGGAAGATTCGATATGAGTATTTAAATCTTCAGTCTGGTCATTTTCGAAATTTGACACAAATTCTGCAAAATCCGGCATTTTTCTGGTTTCATCTTTAGAGGTATTAGAACGCGTGGTTCCAGTCAAATCTGGGGTTTCAGGAATGGCAGCAATATGTTCAGCATCAGAAATATGAGTTTTTTTATTATTAGAATCAGATTCAATTTTTTTCTGGGAAATTTGAATATCTTCAGAAATTGCCATTTCTGGCGTTTTTTCCTCGTTTTCCATCACAATGGCAGACTTTGGTGAATTGAGGCTAGTTGGTATAGATTCCGAAGAAAAAGTGTCGGAGTTGGTTGTGGAAACGTATGAGGCTTTCCCGTTTGGACTTTGTGGAGAAGAATCCATTTTTTTTAAAATCCCTTGATTTTTTCTTTTTCTTGTTCAGAAATCGAAGGGAAAAAAAAAATACACCTGGGTTAAGAATTCTTCAGTGTATAAATCACACAGGTTTTTGACATGTTTTTGATCAGACGAGGCGCGGCGATGTTTGGTCACCCTGTCTATATGCACTCCTGCCACCTTCAGCTTTAGTCATTCCTAGTTTTAAACCGTAGAAATATTGTGGCAGTGTTTCTGAGGAATTCCCGGAGGGGGTTTAATGTTTTTTAATTTTCTATATTTCTTTCAACTTAATTCCTCAAATGCTAATAATAAATTTGGATTCATTAATGTTACAGGTATATGCTACTTACAGAACTTTTGCCGTGGGGCGTAGTTTCGGCGTGGATGTGAGCGGGATCTGCGAGTTAATGTGTATTTTGCAGCAGTGTTTAAAGGAATTTCTATAATCTTCTAGGGTTTGGAGGTGATAAATTGTCTACCAAATTCTTCTTTTAGCAAGGTATATAAGGCAAAAGAAAGAGAGAAGAAAAAATATCTGTAGAAAATTGTTGTACAAGAGTTTAATAGAAAACGCATGTTTGACATAGATGGCATGTAACGTCTTTCATGGTATGTAAATGGTGAAACCCACAAGAACATTTACATTCTCCAGATGGGGAATTACGAAAACAGTGACAGGTGCTAGACGGCGGGTTCTCAATGGCTTGAGGGTTGGAAACCTTTTGAGGTACAACTGTACAACTGTAATTTCAAAATAAGCATCAACTTCACACTCCACAATTCAGAACTATAAGTTAAACCTATCCATTGCAATCTGCGATCGTTGTTATTGGTTACGAAGAAATTTCCATCCGTCCGAAGTAGCGTTTTCTCTAGATTCCGGAAATCAGCTGTGCTCATTAGGCGGACACATAGGGTAGATGTTCAATATTTTTAAATTCACGTGTTTATGGCTATATCTCTCTCCTTAAGGTTAGTGTTTCAAAGAGGAAATGGCCTTGGTGTTTGTTTTCCGATGAGTTCCCAATCCCATTAAGAAAAGACGATCTTTATTGGACCAGGCCCTTTTGAGAGCCAATTAATTAATCCCGTAACCACGTCGATTTGTTCCAGAAGTCCTTCAATTTAATTTTGGAGAAATGATACCTATTTTTTTGAGATAAAAGAATGTTTTAGCTGAAAAATGGAATAATTAGCGACCACTAAATCCCCCGGATACCACCACTAATTACACATAACAATTGCACACTTTTTCCTGAAATACCCACCTTTTCAAAAGACATCTATATTACTTGAGATTCTGGAATTTTTGGATTCAATAAAATCTATAGCCCTTAAGAAAAATCTACTTGGCATCGACAAAGCTTCGAATACTCTTCGTATCATCATCAATGGGGGTGTCTAAAGTCCCTATAGCTGTTTCTTGAGAAGACTGAGTAGTGGCACTGGAAGTAGCACTAGAAACAGCAGAATTTTCTACAGAACCAATGGGTTTGAAATTAGTTTTCACAAATTTCTTGATTTGTTCACCTGCCTTGGCCGCACCGGGAACAATGGTTTCTTCCACATATGGCTGGACCTTATCATTCAAGAAACCTGGCCTAACTTCATCATCAGAAATCAAGCCCAAATTTCTCTGGCCAATACGGAGCAAATGTTTTTCAAGTAAGAGGAAATTGCGCAGGTTGGCTTTGTACCCAATTTCAATGATATCTCCAACGATTGGAATGAGCGAAAGAAGAAAGTCCACCAATATATTAAAGATGAAAATAAGCTGGATATCTAAGGGAAGCCCATCTTCCAAAGACCGCGCTTTCCAAAAAAGCGATAATGACCAAAAATTCAGAATAAAGGCTCCAACAATTGGAACAAGCCCCACAATATTCGAAAGTCCGAACCTTAACCCGAAAAACGTAAACCACATATCATACCGAAACGCTTGTTTCTTCACTTCAAGCAAAACCTTAGTATCGTGGTCACTAATACCCTGAGGAATACGACGTTTGGTCTTTTTGTGTTTTGGTTTGCCGTTGCGGTCTTTTCCCACGACTATGTATTCATAGTATGGGTCCTCGACCCCGAATTTGGTGAATTGGTTATCTTTAAGAAACCTGTTAGTAAGCCATTTAATTACAAAAGACGACATGGTAGGAAAGTTATAAAAGCTTGAATTTGGAGAAAATCGCTTTGCTTGTTTCAGAATAAGTGCTATGTACACGAAAGTTTTTCTACACTATTTTTTTTTTCCACGATTCCCCAGAATCCAGGGTTGGAGAATAGCAATCTATCTGCATGAGTGCACGGCCAGCCTGGGCCCGAGCACCATAACCAGCGACGAGCGTTTGCTGCGCACGGTCGCCCCGGATTTTGGAACGTCACGTGCAAGGAATGGAAAATTATTGGGTGGTGGAAAATGGGTGAGTTTGTTAGTGTTTTTGGAAAAAAGTGGATTTTATGAATTCAGATTTATTTAGAATTTATATTTCTCCTTTTGTTTTGAAAAATTTAACCATATTTCATTGTTTTTTATATGGGGTATTAAAATTGCTTGGACTTTGCTGCGGCCCTGAAACCGTGATGGAAACAGGCTCCCCAATGCGCACGGAAATAGGCTGCGTCACACACGTTTGGCCCCATACTTTAAGACTTTAGGGCTTCCATCGATCCCTACTTCCTACTTATCCTACTCTTTCTGTTTCAACACCACCACATCCAAACACCATATTTTAACTCAAAAGGTAGACTTTATATACATAGAAATCCAAAAAGTTTCTAAAAAGCAGAAATTTTCAAAAAAAAAAAAAACTCAACAAAAACCCTAACCTTTATCATAGAATCTCCATAATGGTCGTGCGTGCCACTATTCGTGCTATTGTGCACCAAATGCCATATTCCGACCGGATCCCGAACCAGATAAAAGCGTTAGTGGGTTCGGAAATATCGGAAATCACCGAAATCGAGATTTTTCCCGATGAAGTACGACCGCTTGTCACGCCATCGCAGAAAATACGCACGAGGATGCTAGAAAAACGTATTTTGGATGCTCCACCAAGCCCACAACTTTCGGATGTCGGTCTAGAATCGCCTATAGAATCAGCAGATGATGGAGAAGAGACGGTGATGGAAACAGATTCTCAAAGCGTACGTCAGGCACGCGTGGAACTGTATTTAAGTGAACAACATCATGAGTTTACCTCCCTTATCGATAAAAATCTTAAGGAGGTCATGCAACAGAAACATCTGCAAGATCCTAGTTGGCGCAGATTGGTTGTAGAACTTGCTATGGCCCGTAGCAGTGAAGAAGCTGCGCAAAAAATCGTGCTGTTAGCATCTAAGGCCCAGGAATATGTGTATTCATATGTCCCGTTTATCCGTAGCGAAAAACACACAAGAAAAGTGTTGCTAGAATATGAGAATTCGGCCTTGAAATTGGAAACGGCGGAATTACTAGACCAGCTTGATTATGATGCTAAAGTCATGTTATTACGTCAATTGATGGTGGATTTGGGTATGAGGGCAGATGCAGAAGAAATCGTCAATTTCACACGTGGATCAAGTGTTCTGGAGGATACCTCGATGGCAGAAAAACTCGAACTTTTGGCGCTTGTGGGTGTCCGTCTTTCGTTTATTGGTCTACGTTTTTTCTTGCCAATCACTAGACTTCTATACACGAAGTTCAAGGAAAACGACTTAGTGTTGGTGAATAACAAAAACTTCTCCAAGCTTCTAACCGTGCTTGTGCGGGCTTTGGAATCACTTGAGGAAAGATTTAATAACCAAACTCCCCCTCCCAGTAGTTCAGATTCATATACTCTGACCGAAACAACTGGTTGAGTTTTTGACAAGGATTTTGGGATATAATGATTTTATACCCTATGTTTTTTTTATGTGAATTCTGGTTCTTTTTTTTTCTTTGTCTACTGGTGGAATTTTGAAGATCACTGGCGAAATGCCTATGAGGACAGTACAAGAAGATTTAAGCGAACGTTATGTTTTCAGGAACACGAAATTTCAGAAGTAGGCTATTCAATAACAAGGCTTGGAATACGAAACTTTGTGTTTCATTTCTTGGCGTGTTTAGTGTTCCATGATGCATCACGCTGTGGAATAAAGGTCATAGCAAAGTTTATTTATTATTAAACTTTGCTGCTCCCCAGGATCGGAGAGAAAGTTAACAATGTCGGATATCTCGACACAACCCTTGCAGATAACTTGTGTTTTGAGTATAAGATAATTTCAGCCTTGAATATTTCAGGTTAAAAATTTTATCTATAATTACTAAAAAAAAAGAACACTGTTACTTCGTACTTTTTGTCCACTCAGCACCCTTCTCCTCAAGCATATTCTATAGCTTATTCTATACAACTCCTCACGCAAATCCACGGCAAGCCCCGCCCAGATTTAGCGAAACCATTGTTTTTTTTTCACCAAAGCAACAACGCCTTCCCGTTAATTGTCTAACTTAAAAAAAAAAAAAAAAAAAGAACACTACTCAGAATCATTTAATATACACCTCTCTTTGAAAAGGAGTGGGCTGATTCATCAATTGCTATGTTCTGTATGTTAATGCATTAAGTTCCCCGAAAAGTTGTTTATTGCTGTAACTTTACCGCCTACCAATTAATCATAATAATGGGCAATCTGGTTTATATTATTTTTAGCCATATTGATATTAATAGAATGCGTACCCATTGATGGATTCAAACACTTTCTTACCGAGGTAAAACCTTCTCAGCCCTGGAATTAGGTTTAAAATTAGCACTCTCGCAGAATAGGCGCACAGCAAATGTTTCTAATCTAGACTTAGAGGCGGGCAAAAATCCTGACACCGGGTGCAGTATTCGGTTTTCTCTACACTTCTTACGCAGTATGGTTTATGCAAGATCAGGACACGTATCGCCTTAACAGATTTCAATGGTGGACGGAATTACGGTAATATTACCTTTAAAAGATAATCCATTGATAGTGATTTGAGAACACAAAAAAAAAAGAGGATAAAATTAAATCTTTACATTAACCTAAATTCAGTAATAAACCGGGAATATGCCTTGCCAGCATTATTGAATAGGGGTATCGGTTTATTTCTTTCTTTTGATGCGGATATTCCGTATTAAGTAAGTCTACTGCATATACTACCATCACCCGCGTTTTGCATTGGGGTTACCCGCCTGGAGCAATCCACGCCATCCAATCAAAACGCTTGAGTAAATGCTCCATGTGCCGTACCTCCTGCACAACGCAGTATCAAAACAACAATTGCCTTCCAATAAATATACAACCCACCACCGCTACATGTCGCAGCGCGCATCTTTTTTTTTATTTTTGTTACGGCGTACCACTTTTTTTTTTTATTTTTTCGTCACTCACACGTGAGGCCTTTTTTTCCTACACAAACTTTTGGTCCTCGCACAAAAAGTCCACATTTTTGTTCACCATCGAATTTCGACATTTTATAATTGTCGTCACAAAAACTCGGTGTGTGATTATCAAAGCTCGTGATTACATCAGGAACTTGGTATTTTTTGAATCCAGAAAAGCGCAATACACTAGCTTGCCTTACTCGATTCTTTCTTGGTTAAAACTTTTGGTTTTCTGCCAGCGCCACCTTTGTCACTTTCCTGTGTATAAACACTTTCTGACCCCTTGATTGGCTGGTTCGGATTTTTCACCTTTTTTTTCGCACTTCTCGCACCCCCCGTCCAAACGTTTGGATATTTTTTCTTTCCTTGTGCCACTTTCCCACGTGACGTCGCATTTCTTTTTTTTTCTTTAATCCAGTGTACACTAACATGGCCTTGTGCTCACAAGCATTTCCTCCCGCTTGCAAACGCACGTGCGATTTTAACCAACTGTCGCAGCGTGGCAGTCCTGCAGTAAAGAGAGCATGTTTGTCAAAAATTGATATGAATGTTGTTGCTAACAAGCGTTTGCCTCCAGCTTGCTTTGAGAAATTTGCCGTTGACACATGTTATTCTTCATCTTCTGATTCCCTTTCCGATTCTGAAGATCAACAATCATGCTATATCGCCGATCAAATCAGAGCTAAACGCAGAGCTTCGAGCAGAGTTTCCTTTTCGTTGAGCGATAAGTTGTCCAAGGCTGTCGCACAGTATAGCGATGATGACGAACAAGACTTTGAGCCAATCAAACGTACCTCGTCTTGTGCCGATGATGATGACAATTTGGACTGCAAATTGCTTAGCTCTCCATGTAACACTTCCGTTTATGTGAACAACTTCAACGGAAACATCCAGATGTTGGACCGTACATCTTCTTCTGGTAACTTCTTTCATATCTCTGACAGTTGTTCGTCGGTGAGCAGTACCAAGAAATCGATGCCTCTTTCAGACAAGACCTCGAGATCTAGATGCTTTGACTATCTTGTTGGTGCCATCGATGAAGCATGGGCTAGGTATTGTGATGCTGCTGCTCATATCGAAGATAAAGCATACGGATACAATGCCCCTGGCTCAGCTGCCACCGATGACGAGGATGACTGCGGTGTTACAACTGACTTGACTGACTACGACACTGACTTTGAACACAAACAAGTGTTCAAACCTATTTTCCTGAGGAAGCCCTCTATTATGGGGCCTTCTATGAATTACGTTCCAACCGAGCTGACTTCAAGTGGCGGAGACCCATCTTCATGTCAATTGCAAGCTTTGAAAGACCGTTTGACGAAAGCCAAGTACTTCTTGCAAGACTTGGTTGACTCTGATGATCACGAGGATGCATTTGCATTTTGGAAGAGATGGGACATGATTAAGTACGCCACGATCGAGCTCGTTGAGGACGATGATGATGACGACGTTGTTGAGAACACTATTGAGGAGTTGGAAGAGGGTAGAATCTTCACCAACTAAAATGGAGTTTAGACAACAAAAAGTTGAGAACAAACCTTCAAGAAATTGAAGTTGACGAGATTATTTTCACAATTGTTTTATTAGTTTGGGTATGCCACATCATGGGGTTAATGGTGTGGCTGATAATTTTTATTTTACCGAGAGCGCCAAGGCGGATCTCGCTTAACCGGTATATTAGCTTGTATAGTAGAAAATCATATGAATCATTAAATGCGGTCATGCACATGCGGTGATGCACATGATGTAATTCCGTCCTGTATTTGGGTGTGTTCGGTGCGCCATATAAAATCCTCGTTGTCAAGAGAGAAGTTTCGGCTCCTTACAACTCTTTTTTTTTCCCCAGATAACCATGTTCCAATCTGTTATTGTCAAAGCTGTTGCTATCCTTGCCGCCGTGAACGCCGTCCTGGCCTCCACTGTTGGTATCCGTATGTGCCACTACATTATCCTCTTGTTTTCTAATGATCCTTTTTTTTTTCTTTCTACTTCCCGTATTCCTCGTTTCCAAGCCACCATACTAACATCCAGAAATCACCAAGCCTGTTGCTGACTGTAAGGTCAAGGCCGAAAACGGTAATGACGTTACCATCCACTACACCGGAAGATTCACCGACGGTAAGGAATTTGACTCCTCTATCCCAAGAGATGCTCCAATCACTTTTGAGTTGGGTTCTGCCCGTGTTATCCCAGGCTGGGACCAAGGTCTTGTTGGTATGTGTCTTGGTGAGAAGAGAACCTTGACCATCCCATCTGACTTGGCCTACGGTTCCGCTGGTATCGGTCCAATCCCACCTAACGCCGACCTTAGTATGTATTTCCAATTTTTTCTACTTTTTTTTTCGATTATTTGATCGTTATTTGCGTGTGGCAGTTTACGATGTGTCATTTTTTTCTGTTCGCAGGCATGTGGCCACGTGTTCAAAAAAGTGATATGTGACAAGATTAACAGGGGGACAATAATTATTGAAGAGCTGGTCTTTTCTTTATTTATTACCTATCTTTCTGGATTTTATTTTACTTCCTTTTTATCATCGAATTTCTTACTAACATTCAATAGTTTTCGACGTTGAGTTGGTCTATGTTACCGACAAGTCCAAGGACGAGTTCTAAGCGAGCGAACGTCGATGAGGCTGTGCGCACAGAAAAGCGAAGTGCAACGAAGAAAACTTCGCCGCGCCAATTTCCCCTTTGGGGGTCTAGACTTTTATAGGCAATGAATAAACCATTGTGACCTCCTTAAACTTTAAGTTTTACGTAATTTAAAAGTAAAATAGAATTAAAAATATTAAAAAGAACCTACTTGATAACCAAGCTCCAAAGGAATTGGTTGTTTCTCGTATCGGTTGCCAGGCAGCAATCTCGCTTATGTACCTCGGGATAAGCGCTGATTCCAGGCTTATCCGAGCTTCCACTGTGGCTGGTTCTATCAGTATTGAATAATGCGTGAAATGCGGTTAGTATTATTCCATACAAAAAACAAGTTTTTTCATACCATAATAATTGCATAAATGTTTTTACTTTCAAATAAAGGTTCAAAAGTAAATTAATTGAAGCAATAATACTGTGATGTTTTTTGCGGAATATTTCGAAGTCTCCAGTGTGGTGTGAGGCTTCCACATGCATTCTGGACGCACGCCACGATCTGTGGCACGATCTCGCGGTATCCATGAGGCCCATCGGATTGGGAAACTGGGGGTATTTTATTATATTGGAGTATTCCAAGTGAAGAAAAGTTTAATAGGTTTTTACTTTCCACTATATTGAGAGAAATTATTTAAAAGAATCATAAGAAAAAATCATTTAAAAGAATCATAAGAAAAAAAATTGTCAAAAAAATCGAGAATCGCAAAAGGCCAAGAATGCGGAATGTTTTCGGTTCTCTTCTTGGCCTTATTTCCGTGCGGGTGGGGGACGCCGCACCGGATTTCGTGAGGATGTTTCAAATGGGAATCCAACTTTCCATGCAATATTTGGATGCCGATAATGGAATATTTTTCCGAGAAAATGACCTTGCTAATTAAATATTCTTTTAAAATTATTGGTAACTTTGACAAAAATTCAACAGACTGAATAAATGGTGCCACCTCTGCTGGTAGGTGTTCACACGCAGTAAAAGGAGAATAGAAAAAAAAAAAAAAATAGAGCCCAAAAAACAATGATAATAGCAATAATGCCGGTTTTTAAAAGAATATTTTAATGATCGAAAACGAAAAAAAAAAATACGATATTTATTCCGACATTATCCTTCCTCATATCTACCTATTGTTTCTCTTTATCGCGTCTCCCTTTGGCTGATTGATTGCGCGACTTCATCACCCCCAATTGATTGGTGTATAATTCACCCATTCAATAATCAAGAAATATCACCTAACTCCATAAATATTCCACACCATGAATTATAAATTGGCATTAGAAAATTTTCTTAAATCCGGAAAAGAGTTTTCCTTGGTCTATAAATCATCAGCCCCACTCGTGTCTGTTTCGAGAATTCTTATTCTTGACTCCTCATTTAACCCTCCACATATGGCACATTTAACCCTTGCCAAAGAGGCAATTTCCCATGATTTTAAAGATGGAAAAAATGGAGAAATTTCTTCTGGCCCCCAAAAAATGCTTTTACTTCTTCTTGCAGTGAAAAACGCCGATAAAATCGTTCCTGTACCGGCACTGTTTGAGCACAGATTGCAGATGATGCAATTGATGGCGAATTCTTTGGAAAAACTTAAAATTCCAGTCATTATTGGCCTCACGACCCATGCGAGATTTGCAGAAAAATCGAGTGCAATTCAAAATTTCATAAATGCAGATTCTCTGTGGGTAAATCTGTCTACTAGATTGACTTTTTTACTTGGCTACGATACACTTATACGTGTGCTTGATCCTAAATACTATGCGCCTGCCAGTTTGGAAGATTCACTTAATAACTTCATGACAAAAACAGACTTGTTTTGCTTGACACGGGCAGAAAACGGTGACCAGTTTACCAAGCAACAGAATTATATCCAAGGTATAGCAAATGGAGAATTCCCCGAGATTCCTCGTCTGTGGGCTAATTATATTCACATGAAAACGGTCTCTGAATCCAGAGATACCATTGGAGGCATTAGTTCTTCAGGGATTAGAGCGGCATATCTGTCGAATACCCATCCCCAGAACCTACCTTTACTAAAGGAAATTGACGCGTATATTCAAAGCAATGGGCTATATAGCGACGCGAATAAGTAGCTAAAAGCTTAAAAAGACAACTGCAATACATAATCCAAAAAGCCATTCGCAAACCTTTCTCTGGGCACTCTGGGAGGCGTGCTCCACATTTTGAGATCCGGGCGAAGATGTTGGAGAAGGTTCAAAACTGGAAACAGAACATTCGATTTCACCTCCACGCAAGGTGTTCCTGATAGGACCGTTGGACCACTTGTTACAGTCAAATTCAGAATTGGTAGACTGGAGATGGATACTACCTTTGACCATTTTCAAGCTCTCCCATTCGGTCCTTGCAATGTTTCCCGTCAATTCTAGAGCTCCACCAATAGACCGAAGTTGAGGAAGAAAGCTGATGTCATGAAGCTCATTATTATCTTGAATCAGAACACCTCCACCAATATCAACTACTGAGTCAAAATTAGCCTCTTTTGCCTCACGATTATCGGCCAATCTCAACAGACCACCAATTTCAGTGAGTGATGGAAAAGCCACTTCAGTAAAACTATTTTCAACCACACTCATAGACCGTTCCACCTTACGCAATTTGGTCATATTCAAATCCCTCACATTGCTCACACTGATATTGTGTGCCAGTTTTAATTCTCCAAGTTTCACCACAACATTCCTAGCATTTCCAGTGATTTGTAAGGAATTTCTGACATCCTCAGTATCGAAATTGACCAGTTCCATAAACCTATTATTCTGAATCACCAAGTCATGTAAATTGGTGCCTGCAAATTTCGAAATTGTGGTGAGAGAAGTATCGGATATAATCACACTTTGGACGTCTTTCAAGCTATCAAGTGAAACCTGGCTCAAAAGCGGCAAAATCTGCCAGTCCAAATTCTTCACTGTGACTAAGTTTGGCGTTTCGATTAATCCCAAAGATTGCAACTTTTCCATTTTGAAAGATTCAGTAATCACCCGAAGACTATATGCGTCCACACGCATCAAATTAGCACTATTGGAGATGATCAAACTACCCTCGACCTTTGCTAAGTGGTCAAATCTAAGAATCAGGTCCACAAAATCCGTCACTTCAATATTTCCCCGTACCATCCCACAATGGGCAATTGCCTGTGCTTCTGCTGAGTTTCTAATGATGATTTTCTCAAAAACACATGAACGTGGAGGCTCTTCGGTTCCGTTGTTATCTGCTGGTTAGAATTCTGTTTAAAAATTTCTACTACATTTCGAATAAACTGGGTTTTCGAGATACATACATCTGGAGTAAATGTTCAAGGAGGTGCCTTTAGCAACAGCTTGACGGGCCATCCAAATCAACCCAACAAAAAGCAATTGAAGTAACATTTTTCTCTTTCTTTCTGCCGATATTTGTCGTTTGGAACTAAAAATTTATGTCTGTAATCTTAGGTCTAATAAGTATTTTATAACCTGGCTCAATTGTGCGCTTTTTTGACAGTAGACGTTAGTTTTCAATTCGACTTCTCTAGTTTTGAATTCAAAAAAAAAAAAAGTTCCCTTTCTTTTCTTCAGGTTTTTTTTTTTTTTCTTTTTTTGAATCTTCTCTTTGTTCTATTCCATTGTTCGTTCACAGAGCCAATGGAATTTATGCGGTGGCTGTTTCGCATCCAACCGTCTGCGGAAACACGGAATAAATAGGAAAAGAAAACTGGAGAATCTTAACACTTTAATGGAATAATTAACACTTGTAAAGGAATATGATAATACAGCAAAGTCCGTTATTCTGAATAGTTTTGCATATATCTTCAAGAGTAACTTTAAAATCTAGCTTAATGTAAGTTGAACCTCTAGAGCATACATTTTGTGGACTATTTTTAAAATTATCATTATTTCAAATTTTCTAAATTTTAGCTTGAAAAATAAGTATCGGTTTAAACAGTAAATTCAAAAAGTGTTTTACTCGCTCTTCACAAATAAATCAGACCAAAAGAATCACTGGAAAATATGTTAGACTCAGAAAACTTTTCTCCACCACCAATGGAATTTTCAACGCTTCCCCAAAAAAATAAAAAAAACATTGTTCAATTTATCTAAAAAAATCCAGTTCCTCTTCCAAATCTTGTTGTCCAAGTAGTATAATATCATACACACACCTGTCAATTCGGACTCAAAGAAACCAACAACATTTGGCTTTTCTCCAAACGGAAAAGAATCAAGCCAGAACTGAGCAATAAGAATTAAGACAAAGAATCTTGGAAAGTGCCACAAATAGCAAACAAAGCTGGTCTCTAATCATAGATTTTTCCTTCAAAGAAAGCAACCCCGTGGGGATGGTTTCTTTCATGAATTGAAGTGTATTATTCACCCAGGTATAATAATTTTCGAATGCTTTTTTCACAATAAGAGTTGGCTCTTGCAATTTTTGGAAACGTTCTTTCAGACTTTTTATTACCCGAATAAGTCACAATATTATCCTAAATAATTGCTGTATCAGAACGTCTGGTTCTTTGTGTAAAGAAAGAACACGAAGGTTGATTTTGATTAGAGATCGCAATAAATGCTGGTCTCTTCCTTGAAGGTTGAAGAATTTCAACTCAGCAACTGCTTGTCTCAAAACATGTAACACCTGTTGGGAAAACCTGAGTTGGCTAGAAATGACTTTACTAAGGGGAATCACTGGCTTTACCCAATCTGCTGGAGCAGAGATATGGTACACAAAATAAGATTGGAAATATGCAAATCCAATTTGATCAAAACCCATCAGCACTAATAAAGTATATTAAGTGTTGGAAATATTCAAGAAAAAAGATCACAGCTTCTTGTGTTAAATTCTGGGAGTTTTCACCCTCATATAGGTTAACATACCCGTAATCCCGTTTAAAAAATGGGTGCTGTTCTTTGGCCATCTTTTGGTTTCGAATTTCTTATGGATTTATGGACTTATCAAAAGGAAGAAATTCTTCTTTTTGGTGGCTAGTGATATAGGCAATGATAAAGTCAATGATAACACTGAACCATATAATATAACTCCCCCAACTACCATTTTCCTTTACTTCATGGATTTTTAAGATTGAATCCTACGATCACGTACAGCTTTTATACTTTCAACAGAGGCTTAGTAGGACTTTTTTATACTTTTATCCGTTCCGCCTTGTTTCAAATATATATATATATACCTTCATTCAACTAGAATACACCCAGGATGGATATCACTACAGGCATTAGGCAACTTCAATAAATTTCAGAAATAATTATTCTTTATTCCTAAACCTCATGTCTACATCCAAAAAAATAAATAATAAAACATCTTCTTTACTGAACAATATTTGAAACGATTTTATATGGCCTTCTTTCTACTTCATACTGTCCATAATCTGGCTAGCCAATTCCCCGATTATTTCTTCTGCTTGAGTAGCCTGATCCTCGAGTATAAAACGAGTATCGATAGGAATGGCGGTCATTTCTTCCACCACCAATCTCAAAAACCATACATTATGGAAAAGGTAATTCACATCTTTCAAACAAATTCGAGGCTGAGAATCCATTCTGCCTCGTGGAATATGTAAAGACAAGGCAATGACTTTGAGTTGAATTATTTTATACACTAATGCATCTGCCGCATTCCCAGGAAAGTTTAACTTTCCAAGAATTTCTTTCGAATGTAACATTATTCGAAGCATCCGATGTGCGCAAGAAAGTTCATTCCTAGTGTTTCCGGGGAAATCTTTCTGTTCAATGTTTCTTTCGATATCTCTTATTTCTTTCATCAAGGAAGGAATGTTTTTTTCAAACCTTTCCCAATCAACCTCGGTCAAAGTCAGGAAACTTTTTAAATGGATAATGAAACTCTCCAACATAGCTTCTGTTTGTTTAGTATCTGTAAGGTTGGCTTCCGATTCGCAAAGAGGGGCACATGGATTAACAAAATCGTTTTTATTACAATGGTCTCGTGTATTGCAGTTATCATTTCCCTTTTTGAAACTAATTGAGAGTTTTTCTTTTGATTCGGAAGTTGTTGGTATACGCATTGCAGTGCTGGCAATAATATAGACCGTAGCCAACGTCAAGACACAATACGAATTGGTGTTGTAAAACTTCATTTTCGTTTAGGAAACTAGGACTTTCGTAAGAAGTGATCAGTAAGGGTCTATATACTTAGATATTCAAGTCGAATACTCTCTTGTGTTTCATATAATGATTTTTGCGGGAATTTTGGTCGAAATCTGAGGTGTTGTTATTTTTCTTAACTTAAACACAAGAGATTGTTTCATCTATCTGGCTCAATGATCCAAAACTTTGGTTTTTGATGAATAAAGTTGCTATTTGATGGAACCAAAAATTTTCAACTCCAATTCAGTTTTGGAAATTGTGTTTTAAGCTTTATTTATTGGGTTATGTTTTACTTTTTCTTTTTCAGGCACAGTTATTTCTTCAAAATGTGCCTTTTCTGTGAAGCGACATTTCAGGATACATTCTATTGTTATTTTTTTTTTGCTGGAGACATTTTTTTGAGTTGCGGTATATTTCTGCTTCTAATCCCGTTACAAAGGCATTGCTTTGTTGGTTTACTTATATAGGTGAGTATTTCAGTTACTCTAGAATCAAATTTGATAGGGATTAAAAAAGACTATTCTCGGGTGTTCAAGATATAGTAGTTTGAGTAGTAAAAAAGTTTTAATTCAATTCCAAAAAGGGTAAAGTCATCTCCAAACTTAGAGAAAATATAAAATAGAGTATATTCGAGATGGACGCTTCTCAAAAGTAGTAATACCATTCACGGAATCCAGTGTCAAATAGAAAATATTGGTTTATTTCACCGGAAAATTCAGAAAAAAAAAACTTAGGTTTGTGTCAATTAGGAAATTTGCTTTTTCATTTCAAATAATCATAAGTGGTTGGAATTAGAGGGGTTAGTTTCTCAAAACAACAATACATAGCAGGTGTTTTTATTATACGGTTCTTTAATTTTTGTGGTGATATAGTAAGTCGAGCGAAAAATATAGAATTTTCAAGGTAAAATAAACCGTTTGAGATGATACAAAATTGAATAATCAAAAAAAAAAAACAAAAAAAAAGAATGGAAGCAATACAAGATTGAGCTTGATATAGGACGCTTCAAGTTCAGACAAAACAAAAAAAAAAAAAAATCGCCAAGTTTCTTTAAACCTCAGTAGAATTATATATGTGGCGCAAAGGTTAAAACCCACATACGAAACACCCCACGAATTAGACTATACTTTGATTTATGTTACATAATTACAGAATTAATAGACTGATTTTTATTATTATTTTTTTCCCCCCCTTTTATTCCTTCTTTTTTATTTGGAAGAAAACGTGTCGTCCCACCATTACTCCATGGTTGATGGATGTATCACGTGACGCGAGAAGAGACGAGATAATAATAAACAGTTGGAAATTGAAGAGGTCTCAAAGGGCGGTCCTATGGGGATACCATACATAATACTTAAGGCATATTTTTCGGTCGATTTCAAAGAAAAAAGCATAGTAAGAAGAAAACAAAACAAATAAGAGAAAAAATAAGAAAAAACAAAACTCCCACACTTCGGTGGTTGTTGAAATGACAAGAAACAGAGTAGACTAAATCGTTCAGCTGGTGCGAAATAATTGGTCCTGGATTGATGGCCGCGTACTTGTACTTGTTCGAAACTTCCGCCGAACCACTGCAATGACAATTACTGTAAGAGAAGAAGACACTATACATACATTAGGAGAAGTAAAAGAAAGTAGAGTATATTAAAGCAGGATCACAAAAAGGAAGGAAACACAAAAGGAAAAAGATAGAAACCTATAAATAGCACAAGAATCCTTTTCCCAATTCCCACTGCCAATAATCTCCCTCTGGCCCTGGAAATGCGCGCCCGGCTCATCGCACAATTTTTTTTTTCCCGGGGCCAGGGCCTCACTACGGCTTTGCATAGTAGCGCATCGCACCAGGCCCCGAAAAAAAAAACCACGCAGGATCTTAAGCTAAAAATCTCCAATTCATAATATAAACCCCCATAAAACCCCCGAAAACCTTAGGAAAACGAGGGAAAAAACCAAGGGGATAATTATGAACCACTCTATTCAGCTTGATTTTGCGCAAGCCGCGGCTCGTTACGATACCTGCCGCCGTGTTGCGCCACAAACCCAAATTCCTACTGCCTTTAACTATGAATCTTCACTTTCGGTGCTGGAAAACTTGGATAAGTTGGCGCTTTTTGCCTTGCACCCACGGGCAACATTGCCTGTGCTCTACGCATACCATGAAATTTTTCTTGAGCTTGTGGCCCGCTGGATAAACAAGTCCGACGCCATGGAAACGGCATTCGCTCATTCTTACCCAGAAATCAACACTAAAGTCGGTGGAAATGCAGTATTACTTGCATGTTCAAGAGTCATTGTGGTGTTCCCCGAATGTTTGCCGCTTGTAGAGCAGTTTGTGGCCAAGTTTGGCTTTGTGGACGCGCTTGCCGCCGAGTCATGCCCTTCCCCACACGTACAAAACGTGCTTTTGGCGCTCTACCGCTTTTACAGCCACAAACCCCGCCAATTTGCCGCCTATGTGCCTGTTTCGGCGCTTTACACGGTGCTTCTGTTTGACTCCGAGTTTGCTGTGGCGAAATTCTTGGCCGTGCTCATCTTGGCTCGCTACTTAAACGCGTCCGAAGTGGCCCGTGATGATATGCTTCGTACTCACGTGGGAACGGCGCCATTACTGGCATCTCTTGATGGTGGAGCCAAGATCGACGTCCATTTTCTCGATTTGATCGAGGCTAAACGCGTCGCCAACTTTGCCGCATTACCTGTCGTGGGCCCATCATCAGGAAACGAAAATAACGTGGCTATCCATAAATCACACCTCTCGCGCCTGGTGGTGAGCATATGTGGTGTGCTTGTGGCTGCACCTTCAGGTCTTGAAACCGTGGTTTCGATCGATCCAGGCGAAGAAGCCGTTCCCACAGAAAATGCAGTATATGTGTTGAAGAAATTGGCCAACGCCATCCAAAACAACCGCCCGGTGATGTTACATGGACAAGCAGGCTCGGGAAAAACTTTTTTGATTAACCAACTTGCACGCTACCTTGCGACCCAGGACGACATTGTCAAGATCCATTTGGGCGAGCAAACCGACGCCAAATTGCTCTTGGGTACCTATACTTCGGGCGAAAAACCCGGTTCCTTCGAGTGGCGCCTGGGTGTATTGACCACCGCCGTCAGAGAGGGCAAGTGGGTCTTGGTCGAGGATATCGATAAGGCGCCCACTGAGGTTCTTTCAATTCTCCTCACCTTACTTGAGAAACGTGAATTAAGTATACCTTCTAGAGGAGAGGTCATTCGTGCACACAGTGGGTTTAAACTTCTTGCTACTGTACGTACCAGTCGAGACGCCGCTACCAGCCGCATTCCCGATATGATTGGTCAGCGGTTGTGGGAACTTGTTGAAGTTACATCGCCTTCGGACCTTGAACTCCGGGCGATTCTTGCTGCACGTTACCCGCTCTTGAAAAACTTGATTGCCAAGTTTATTGCCGTTTATAATAAGGTGTGCAACATCTACGCCATGTCCTCCTTCATCTCCTTGAACAAAGGTTCTCATCCACGTGTTATTTCCACCCGTGATTTGATGAAGGTGTGCTCGCGGTGCCACGTGATGCTCCTCAATAAGGGCGTGCGCTCTGCCGACCTGCTTTTGGAGTCGCTGATCTACGATAACATCTTTGCTGAGGCCGTCGAGTGTTTTGGTAGTGCCATCACCGAATACGGCGCCTTGGTGCCTTTGGTCAATGCTATTGGTGAGGTTTTGGAGGTCCCTGCGCTGAGAATTGCTTTATATCTCGATAGCTACGTCCCCTCGTTTTACGTTGACGAGCATAAGTTGGAGATTGGCCGTGCGGTGCTTGTCAAGTCCAAGGCCGACCAGGTACTTCACCTGAAAAGAAAGGCCACCGGAAATGCCACTACTTTTGCCAGAACTAAACACTCCAAGCGGTTGATGGAGCAAATTGGCGTTGGTATTGAAATGGTCGAGCCCCTCTTGCTTGTGGGAGAGACCGGCACTGGTAAAACTACCGTTGTTCAGGAGGTGGCCAAAATGATGCACAAGAAATTGACCGTCATTAATGTTTCTCAGCAAACAGAGGCTGGTGATTTGCTTGGTGGATACAAGCCCGTCAACACAAAGAGCGTGGCCACGCCTTTGCAGGAAGTATTTGAGAACCTTTTCCTTGCCACCTTCTCCCTGAAGAAAAACGCAAAGTTCTCTGGCCTTCTATCCAAGTGCTTCAACAGAAACCAGTGGAAAAACGTCATCAAGCTCTGGAATGAGGCGGTTAAGATGGCTCACGAGATCTTGAGCAAGACCGAGGATTCTGATGAAGATGTTGCCGGTGGTGAAGATGGTGGGCCCAAGAAAAAGAGAAAGCTCCGTTCGACCGAGAAATCCGTGCTTCTTTCCAAATGGCAGGACTTCCAAGTCGACGTCAAAGGCTTTGAAGCTCAGGCCGCAAACCTCGAAAATTCCTTTGTGTTTAGTTTTGTTGAGGGTTCCTTGGTCAAGGCTGTGCGTAATGGTGAGTGGCTTCTTCTAGATGAAATCAATTTGGCCTCTCCAGATACTTTGGAGAGTATTGCCGATCTTCTCTCGGAGAACCTGCACCAAAGATCGGTGCTTCTTAGTGAACGTGGTGACGTGGAGGCCATCAAGGCCCACCCAGAATTTAGAATCTTTGGCTGTATGAACCCCTCTACTGATGTGGGTAAGCGTGACTTGCCCTTGAGTATCCGGTCCAGATTCAGTGAGATCTATGTCCATTCTCCTGACAAAGATAGAGAGGACTTGACCTCCATCATTGAGAAATATATCCAAAGATTTGCCGTGGGCGACGACTGGGCCATTGAGGATATCGCCGAGTTGTATTATGAGGCCAAACTGCTTGCCGAGTCTAACCGTATTGTTGACGGTGCCAATCAGAAACCTCACTTCAGTATCCGTACCTTGACCCGTACGTTGATTTATGTTTGTGACATTGTCTCCATCTACGGCTTAAGAAGGGCCTTGTACGAAGGTTTCTGTATGTCCTTTTTGACCTTGCTTGACCGCAAATCCGAAGATGTTTTGAAGCCAATCATTGCCAAGTACACCATCGACAAGTTGAAGAATTCAAAGCAGGTCATTGCTCGTTGCCCTCCTCCACCTTCTTCAAATGCTTCCGAGTATGTTCAGTTCAAGCATTACTGGATGAAACGCGGTCCAGGTGAATCGTTTACTCCAAACTATATCATCACGCCATTTGTGGAAAAGAACCTTCTTAACTTGGTCCGTGCTACTGCTAGCAGAAAGTTCCCCGTGTTGGTCCAAGGTCCAACCTCTGCAGGTAAAACCTCCATGATCAATTATTTGGCAAGCATCACTGGTCATAAGTTTGTGCGTATTAATAACCACGAGCATACCGACTTGCAGGAATACTTGGGTACCTACGTTTCTGATTCTAGTGGTAAGCTTGTTTTCAGAGAAGGTGTCTTGGTGGAGGCGTTGAGAAAGGGTCATTGGATTGTATTGGATGAATTGAATCTTGCTCCAACCGATGTCTTGGAGGCATTGAATCGTTTGCTCGATGATAACAGAGAATTGTTTATTCCTGAGACCCAAGAGGTTATTCACCCTCATCCGGACTTTATGTTGTTTGCCACCCAGAATCCTCCCGGCTTGTATGGTGGAAGAAAGGTGTTGTCGCGTGCTTTCCGTAACAGATTCCTCGAATTGCACTTTGATGATATTCCCCAAGATGAACTTGAAATCATTTTGCGCGAACGTTGTCAAATTGCCCCTACTTACGGTAAAAAGATTGTCGAGGTCTACAGACAATTGTCCGTGCGCCGTCAGTCTTCCAGACTTTTTGAGCAGAAAAACTCTTTTGCTACTCTCAGAGATTTGTTCCGTTGGGCGTTGAGAGATGCCGTTGGATACGAGGAATTGGCTGCGAATGGTTACATGTTACTTGCGGAAAGAGTTCGGTCTCAAGAAGAAAAGTTGGTTGTTAAGGAAACCATCGAAAAAGTCATGAGGGTCAACCTTGATATGGACCAGTACTATGAGAACTTGGAGAATAAGGCACTTATGGAACTTGAACTGCCTGTTGTCTGGACTAAAGCCATGAGAAGACTTGCCGTTTTGGTAGAAATGTCCATCAAATATAAAGAGCCGCTTCTTTTGGTTGGTGAGACTGGTTGCGGTAAGACAACTGTGTGTCAAATCCTCGCGCAACTTCTTAAACGCGAGTTGATCACGGTTAATGCTCACCAGAATACCGAAACCGGTGATATTTTGGGAGCTCAAAGACCTATTCGTAACCGGTTCGAAACCAGAGCAGAGCTTCTAAAGTCCTTACTTTCATTCTTTGCGTTATTGAACATCGATGTTTCTCTCGAACAATCGAAGGTGGAAGATTTGATCAAAAAGTATGAGCGAGTCAAGAAGACCTTGGCAGAGACCCCTAATGACGCCATTGATGCCTCTTTGGTCGAGTCAATCGACGAGAACATTCGTACTTCGGCTTCTTTGTTTGAATGGGCCGACGGTCCTTTGATTAATGCCATGAAACAGGGTGAATTCTTCTTGCTTGATGAAATTTCGTTGGCCGACGACTCTGTTTTGGAGAGATTGAATTCGGTTCTTGAGCCAGAAAGAAGTTTGTTGTTGGCAGAGAAGGGTACCGAAGACTCGTTCCATGTTGCAAAAGAAACCTTCCAGTTCTTGGCTACAATGAACCCCGGTGGAGATTACGGTAAGAAGGAATTGTCTCCAGCCTTGAGAAATAGATTTACCGAGATTTGGGTTCCTTCAATGGATGATTTTGCTGACGTTAAGCAAATTGTCGAGTCGAGATTGAAGCCCGAGTACCGCCATGTCAGTGGACCTTTGGTCAAGTTTTCTGAGTGGTTTGGAAAGAGACTTGGAAATGGAAATGCAAACAGTGGTGTGATATCTCTCCGTGATATTTTGGCGTGGGTTGAGTTCATCAATGCTTGTGATGATGCAATTTTCTCTGATGAGTTGGCGTTGGTGAATGGTGCAATGATGGTTTTCATTGATGCCTTGGGAACAAATAACACCGCTTACCTTGCCGACAATGAAGAGAGACTCCTTGAACATAAGAAGGAATGTGTCAAAGCCTTGTATCTGTTTATTGGCGCTACTACCCCATCAGCTGATGTACAATTAATCAGTACTGCGCCTGCAATCGAGGTTACTAACGAGCACTTGAAAGCTGGTATGTTCCTGATTCCTAGAAAGTCTAGTCTGCAATGGGAGGAACTGTTTAACTTACTGGCGCCAACCACTTCTGCTAATGCCATGAGGGTCATTAGAGCAATGCAAGTCCACAAGCCCATTTTGCTTGAAGGTAGTCCTGGTGTCGGTAAAACCAGTTTGATCTCCGCCATCTCGAAGGCTACTGGAAACCCTCTCATCAGAATTAACTTATCTGAACAAACCGATTTGATTGATTTGTTTGGATCCGATGCTCCTGTGGAGGGCGGAAACACTGGTGAGTTTGTTTGGAGAGATGCTCCCTTCCTTAGAGCGATGAAGAATGGTGAATGGGTGCTTCTTGATGAAATGAACTTGGCATCCCAGTCGGTGTTAGAAGGTTTGAATGCTTGTTTGGATCATAGAGGTGAAGCGTACATTCCTGAGTTGGACAGATCTTTTCCTCGCCATCCCGAATTCAAGGTATTTGCGGCACAGAATCCACAATACCAGGGTGGTGGAAGAAAGGGTTTGCCAAAATCGTTTGTTAACCGTTTCTCAGTGGTGTACATGGACGTTTTGAAGAACGAAGATTTGTTGCTCATCTCTGCGCAGATTTTCCCAAACATTCCTCGCGAGGATTGCACAAAGATGATCAGTTTCATGACTAAGTTGGAAGAAGAAGTCGTGGTGCAAAAGAAATGGGGTATGTCTGGTGGTCCATGGGAGTTTAACTTGCGTGATACCTTGAGGTGGTTGAGTCTTTACAGTTCCAAACATAACTTGACTACTTCTAGCGATAACGCTGTTGGCGATTTCTTGGATATGATTGTTTGTCACAGATTCCGTACTCCAGAGGACCGTGCTCACGTTAAAGAGCTTTTCGAGTCTATTTTTGGACCTCAGAGAAAGAAGGATGCCTTCTACGGCTTGGGTAAAGAGTACGTTCAAGCCGGTGGATCTCTCATGAAGAGAAACCCGCTTCTTCAATTCTCTAACTCATCCGATAGATTGCGATTTGTGTCTTTGCAAACAAACTTCCCCATTCTTGAATCAGCAATGAGAAGTGTCAATGAAAACATTCCTCTTATTTTGACTGGTCCTTCCAACTCGGGTAAAACGGAACTCATTAGATTCCTTGCCAATGTTGTTGGTGTGAAGCTTTCGGAATTTTCCATGAACAGTGATGTCGATAGTATGGATATTTTGGGTGGTTACGAGCAAGTCGACCTTACTCGCTCAATCAACGCCCTTACTGTTCAAATTTATCATTTGCTCAACGAGTTGGTTGTGATCAATTTGAAGGTGGCCTCTTCGGAAGCTGCATTGCTCCTGACATGTTTAGAGCTTCTTCATTTCATGGAGCAGACCGAGATTGGTTCAGGTAATTTCGATGAATTCCTTTCGAGATTCAAGGCTTTTATCTCACTTTACTCCAATGAAAAATTGGATGCCCTTGTTGTGTCGGCCGAGGAACTTAACTCGAAGTTGAAAGAAGTTTCGAGTGTGAAGTTTAACTGGTTTGATGGTTTGCTTGTGAAGGCGGTCGCCAGAGGTGAGTGGTTGGTGCTTGATAATGCCAACTTGTGTAACCCATCCGTCTTGGATAGACTCAATTCGCTTTTGGAGTTCAATGGTTCATTGATCATCAATGAGTGCTCACAAGAAGATGGATCCCCAAGAGTTTTGACTCCACATCCAAACTTTAGGTTGTTTTTGACGGTTGACCCCAAATATGGTGAACTCTCGAGAGCAATGAGAAATAGATGTGTGGAGGTTTACGTGGAGAGTTTGGATGCCAGAGCGACCGCTTTTGACAAGAAATGTCTTGGTATATCTACTGTTGAAGAAACCACCGATCAAGACACCAAAGAGCTCGACCAGTTGATGGAAAAGTTGGAGTTCACCGAAGAAAAAGTTGTTGAGAAGCCCATTTCGGCTTTGATTTCGTCAACGGACTCTAACTTGAGAAATCTTGCTCTTGTTCATGATTGTGTGAGTGCTGACTCCACGTCTTGTCTCGCGGGTGCCTTGGTAGGTATTTTTGGTGTCGCTCAATTTGGGCGTCTCAAGAAGTGGACTAGAGCTTTTAGAAGCCCAGAGTTTGGCGTGGCTGAAGTTGAGAGACTCGAGGAGGTTTGCAAAATCATTCAGCACTTGCAAAGTAGCGGATACTTGTCGAACGTGAAATCCCTTTACAATAAGACATCTTCCTCACTGGTTGTGACTTCTGACTTTGCTGCCAATCAAGTTTTGCACCCTCTCGTGAATCGTTACATCTTGAGCTACTTTACTGCTACCGGTGTGAACCTCGAAGGAACAAATGCAAACTTGGTTTTCCAAGTTGCCTCTTCTATTTTGGAAGCTGGGTTTTTTGTTAAAGGTGTTGAAGAGAAGGCTATTAACGGTAAGGCCAGTGAACTTTCTTTCATCGAGAGATCCGCCGCAATTAACCTTGGAAGAGAGATCAAGAAAGCTCCCAAGATCAACATTTTTGCGTATGTGAAGGCTGTTTCTACGTTTATCAGCAATGTCTTTGACTCTTCAATGAAATCTTTAGAGTTCTTCCAGCAGCCTTTGAAATTTTACGAGTCGCTTATTGAGCTTCAGTGCATTTGGAAGTCGCTTGCAGAGGCCTCGCAGGAGCAAAACCTTTCGAAGTTGAGAGTTTATCATGGAATGATTACTTCATGGATCGAATCTTACCAAGATATCTCTCTTATTTCCGAACATGTTCGCGAGATTACCTCTCTTCGTGTAGGATTGGAGTTGACTTCTGGATTTTCCATGACAAAGATTTGGGAGCACTTTAGACAAACCTACCCCACTTCAAAGGAAGCTTGGGAAAACTACGCTAAATTGTTGGCATTGTTGGGCGATTTTGACGTGTTATCCAGTAAGTTGTATCCTGATACTTACGGAGAGGTTTCCGAACTCAGAAACCAGATGCTTTCTCTTTATGAAGATATCATTTCTGGGTCTTTGAAAGAGCAAGATTTGGAGCTTGTGTTTACAAACTTCACTGCCGTTTTTAAGAAACTCGCCGAAGTTGCAGATGCGTTTGTGGTAGAGAGAGATAATCTGTTGCAGGAGGAGTTTACGATGTTGTCCAACTTCTTGGTGGTTAACACTTATTTGAATGGCCCCAATCTTCAAGAGCAACTTTCTGTTGCTTCATACTCTTCCAGATCGACGGTTTCGATGTTGCAATGTTCCAAGTCGGACCTTTTCGCGCCTTATCCAAGGATTTTCGATTGCCTTTGGAGTAAGGAAAGTATTACGAAGGGTTTGTTCACCAATGTGCTTTTCTACAAGAGTTTCGTGAAGCTTACTGGCATCAAGAATCGCCCAGGTAAGTATTTGGACCAGAGTTTGACTGATTTATCTGCTTTCGGTAAGACTTTGATTAAGAATTCGTCGAGCATTCTTGGGGACCAAAAGACAGTTTTCCAAAATATCCTTTTGAAGTGGATCATTGAGATCCTTAAGGCGCATGAGTTGGAAATTCCTGCAGAAATCTTGAGCAAATCGACTGTGACTGATGCGGATGTCCAGGATTTGCTTGCACTTGTCCAGGGTAGTTGTGATGAAGTTGTTATCACAATCATGAAGGATACTTTTATTCCTGCTTTGTACATGGTGGCAAAGGGTACCACTCTTTCTCAGTTGGGTAAGGCTTGGATCTTGTTCGCTAGCGGATGTATTCAGTTGTTTGTTCCAAACTCCCCACTTGATCCAGCTATCGAGGATCACGTCTCGTTCCTTGTTTACCAGCGTCAACAGGAATTATGCGAGAGACTTGCCGAATCTTGGAAAACAGTAAGATCTGTCATTAGCGGAGATAAACCTCTTCAACTTGAGTCATCGTTGCCTACTGCGGGCGAGCAACGCGAAGTTTCTAAGACTCAGGTTTTCAGAAGCAATGAGAGTATGGATGAGTTGTTTGACGAATGGAAGTCGTTTATGGATTCTTCTATCGACACGGAACCTATTGCCAAGCTTTTGGCTGCTGCGGAAGATTCGACCAATGACACAAACCTTCGGAAAGTGGGCATCTTCCATAACAACTCTGCTAATTTCATGATGCGTTTGGACAGCAAGTACCCCATGTATGCTGATTTGAATGACATTCTTAATGGTTACATTTACAGTGTTCGTTTGGGATTGGATTTGCTTCACATAGAAAACCAAAACCGTGCCTCTGCATTTGAGGTTTCTTCATTGTGGCAGATTGATATCGAGAAGTTGAATGACGTCCCAGCAATTGAATCTCTTTTCGAGTCCGTGAAGGCCATGAACAAGACTCTTGGAAGCTCTTCTGTTGCGAGTGAGAAGGTTATGCTCTACTTTATTAATTTATGTTTTGCGCAAACCAAGATGGGTGACGAGAGACTTTCTTCGGTTGTGAACCAGGCCTTCCAGTCCCTTTACTACCGTTGGTACTACCGTAAGATGAAGGAGGAAGAGAATGCAGCTCAAGAGGGTGCTCTTTACAAGCATAAGGATACGGACGATGCAGAGCAGGACTTCAAAAATCTTTTCCCCGACTACGATGACGTCATGGATATTGGGGATGAAGCTGCTAAACCCACCGAAGCTTTTGAAGATGTTCACTACGATCTTGCAGTGTCGTATGTCAACCATTACTTGAAGGAGAAGGATTTGACTTTGAAGGATATTGTCAAACAGGGATCACTCCTTTGCAGCGAGTTGCAATCTCAGAATGCAAATGTCATTTATGGGCCAAACAATGCCTCGCAGTTATCTGCTTTGCTTGTGGCAATGAAAGCTTCTCACGAAGAATTTGCCACTGAACTGAACCAGGATGTTAACTTTTACCATGATGCATCTCCCTCGCAATTCAGACGGGCAATGAAGTTGGTTGTGTCCATTTATACTTCAGTGACGTCTTTGCTCGCACAATGGCCTGAGCATGCTACATTGCAGACTATTGCGAGATACGCCAACGAGTTTTTGAGCTACCCTTCGAGTTTCCCATTGAATAAGCTTCTTTTTAAGATTGAGATTTTGCACAATTCTTTGAATGAATGGGAGAAGTTTGCCTCCAGCAAAGTGACCTTGAAATCCCATTTTGAGGAACTTACTGAACTTATTGTTTCGTGGAGAAAGTTGGAGCTTTCGTCTTGGAGGTCTTTGTTCAACTACGAGGACAAGACTTTCCAAAAGTCGGTTGGAAAATGGTGGTTCCACTTGTTTGATAGTGTGGTGATTCCTTATCTTCAAGATGATGAGGCTGACGATGAAGGTATGGATGAGAAGCCTTCGGTTGTGCAAATCTTGGGCGCATTGAATGTCTTTATGAGTCAGACTAATTTTGGTGAGTTCCAAGCTAGATTGGATTTGGTCAAAGCCTTGAGAAACCATATCTCTGGCCTTTCTTATGCCGATAGCGATATTCTTAATGGTCTCGGAAACTTCATTTGCTTTTACGAGCAATTCGTCCCAACCATCGAGGAGTCAGTGAAACAAACCAAAAAGTCGTTGGAGAAGGATGTTTCGGAAGTGATTCTTCTTGCTAGTTGGAAGGATGTCAACATTGATGCACTTAAGCAAAGTTCAAGAAAGTCTCATAACAACCTTTACAAGTTGGTGAGGAAATACCGTACCTTGTTGTCGACGCCAGTTGCACCTATCATTGAGGGTGGTATTCCAAAAGATTCCCCTGTGGTTATCTCCAACTCCTTCGAGCCCAAGCAATTGAGATCTATTGAAATGTCGAAGGATGAGAAATTGGCCGTTTTGAAGTCTTGTCAATCAACTTCAAAATGGAATGAAAGACCTTCTCGTTTGAGAAATATTGGTGTTGTCGAGAATAACTTGAAGATTTACATCGACAAGATTTTGAGAAGCCATGCGCCTTCCCTTTACTCTTACACCAAGCAAATCATCGAGCAGATGGAAGAATTGCGTAAGGAGACTCCTTCTGTCATGAGCGATGAGACGAAAAAGCTTGTGGCCGCATTGAGAACTCAAAAGCACAAATTACTTAGTGACACCTTCAAAGAGTTGCGGAGAATTGGTGTGAAGACCACAGTAAAGCCCGAGATCAAGAAGGTTTTAGCAACGGTTAATTTGATTCTCACAAATGGTACTCATTTCGATACCAAATCCCTCAAAGGAATTGATGCGCACTACTTCAGATGTCTTGACATTTTGCCTCGTTTGAGAAGTTCCATTTCTAGTGGTAATGAAGAAGTTCCTCAAGCGGATCTTGAAAGAGGTCTCGCTGCATCAGAGAATTTGATGTTTTCGTTGGTGACTACTAGAACGCCGCTTGTGAATCTCTCTTCTGCGGTAGAACGGATTACCGACCTTTGCGATAACATGATGGGCATTGCCCAAAATGAGAAACATGATCTTCTTAAAGCATCTCTTGTTCCTTCTATGGAATTCAACTTGAGTCAAATGAAGTCATTTGGCAACAGTTTGATTCGCGTGCTCGATTATGCTATTGATGTTGCTGAAAGTATTTCTTACTTCCAGGAGTCTGTGAGCCTGAGTGTTTTTGCTGATGCCAGATCGGAGTTTAGTACATTGTTGCTGGTATTGCCTGCTGAGAGCTCGAGCGTTTACACCGATAGTGAGGTGGAACTTGTTGCGAGGTTCAGAGATAGCCTTGAAAAGCTCTTGTTTGACTTACAAGCTTGGGGACAAAGCAACACTAAGAGCGCTTTTGTTTCTCAAGTTGTGATTAACTGCATCGCCAATCTTTCGTACACTCCATTCTTGAACTCGTCGACCTCATTGACGAGTTTATCTCTTGTTGAGGACCTTGAGTTGGAATTGAGATCGCTCTCTACGTCGATCTTGGTTTCCGTACAGAAAATCCTTGAGCTTTACCAGGAAGAGGTTACAGATGAGGAAGACGGGTGGTTGACATTGACCCAACAAAGGTTGATGAAGTCGATCAAACTCTTGCACTATGGTGCCATTGAGAAATCCCTTCGCAGGTGCATTGCTATTGTACAAGGGATTGAGCAAAACTCTCACACTTCGGCCGTTACTTCTGCTTTGGTTTCTTTCACCAAACCTTTGATTGTTCAGTACCATAACCTTTCTGTTTCTTTGTTGTCAAAGACCAAACAAAACTACATTGAAATGACCAAGTCCACTTTTGTGCTTTTGAAATCTTTACATACATTGGCCACGGATGGTTTCTGTTCTCCAGAACCTCCAACTGAACAGAAGAAGGATGACAACTTGCAAGAGGGTACTGGTTTGGGTGACGGAGAGGGAGCAACAAACAACTCCAAGGATGAAGAGGAGGATGATGATTTGGCTGAGCATGCTCAACAGCCAAACGACGAGGAGAACAAGGACGAGGAAGAGGATGAGAATGATGATGCCGTCGACATGGAAGGTGACATGGCCGGTGACCTCGAGGAGACATCCGATCAAGAAAAGGATGATGAGAATGAAGAGGGAGACGACGAAGAAGAGGACCTTGACGAAGAAGTTGACGATATTGATGACCTTGATCCAAATGCCATTGATGAAAAGATGTGGGACGAGGAAGCTAAGGAAGACGATAAGGAAAAGGACTCGGATAAGATGCCTCAAAATGCCGTGAATGACGATGAAAATATGGAGGCAAACGAGGAAGAAGATCAGAAGGAAGCCGACCAAAAGGATGACGAATCCAAGGACGAGAAGAATGATGATGATAAGGAGGAGAATGATGATGACGCCGAGGAAGAGGAAGATGTTGGTGAACAAGAAGATGAAGTCAAGAATGAAGAAAACGAGCAAATGGATGAGCACGTTCCTGAAACCGAAACCTTGGATCTTCCTGAAGACATGAACTTGGACGATGAGGAGGAAGATGATGACGAGTGTGAGGATGACGACCAGTTTGATGATAAGATGGACGTCGATGAAGAGGAGGAAGAAAAGAGTAAGGATACCGAGGATCAAGCTGCTGACGAGAATGATGCTGCTGAAGACCAGGCCGATGCGGAAGGTTCTGAAGCAGAAGAGGGTAGCGAAGAAGAAGAGGAGGAGGAGGACCAATCTGATGCTGAAGGTGGCGAAAATGATATCGACGAAGAAGCCCAAGATATGGATTCAGACGAAGATGTTGCTGATGCTGCGCCCGAAGAAGATGAGAAGAAGGATGACGAGGAGGATGCTGCTGATAAGGGCGAGGATGCTGCTGAAGGCGATGATGGTGCCAACGACCAGGACAATGAAGAGGATGTTGACATGGATTCTGCTACAAAGACCGAAGCCGGAGAACAGGGAGATGGTGCAGACAACCAGGCGCTTGAGGAGAAGGACGATATTGGAACCTCAGGAATGGCGTCTTCTGATATGAAAAAGGAGAACGACAAGGACGAAGACGCGCCAAATGACGATGGTGCAAGAGACGAGATGAAGGAGTCATTGAAACAACTCGGAGACTCTTTGAAGGAGTTCCATCGCCGTCGCCAAGAAATCCAGGAAGCGTCTGTGGATGAGAATGAACAGGAAGAAAAGGCCGATGTGAAGCCGGATGAGTTCCAGCACGTTGACGGTGATAATACCGAAAATGATACCCAGGCCTTGGGTGCGGCTGATAACAAGGATCAAGTGCAAAGCATCGACGAGGATATGGCTATTGATGATGACGAAGAAGAGCAAGCCAAGGAAGAAGAGCCTACCCAAGTCAAGAATGACGATGACATGGAGATCGATGATGACGAAGTCGAGCAAAACCAGGATGATGTTGCTGAGGACGCCGATGACTTTGACGGCAAAACCAAGGGTGGTGTTGTGGGTGAGCGCAAGCAAGTCGAAGAACCTAGCGAGGATGATGTGATTCAGAAGCATGAGCTTGACGAAACTGCCGCAGAGCAAGAGTTGGAGGCTTCAAGGGAGGAGGACTACGTCATCAACCGTGAAGACGTCCCTGCCATGAGTCTTGACCATGCAAGAAATATTTGGAGAGATAGTGAGATTGCCACTCAAGAGCTTGCGTCGGGTCTTAGTGAACAATTGAGATTGATTTTGGAGCCGACTTTGGCAACAAAGCTCAGAGGTGATTACAAGACCGGTAAGAGACTCAACATGAAGAGAATCATCTCATACATTGCTTCTGATTTCCGGAAGGACAAGATCTGGCTCAGACGTACCAAGCCCGCCAAGAGACAGTACCAAATCATGATTGCTGTGGATGACTCCAAGTCGATGACCGAAAGCAAGTCTACAGAGTTGGCATTCCACAGTATCGCCCTTGTGTCTAAGGCCCTCACGCAGTTGGAGAGTGGTGGATTATCGATTGTTAGATTTGGTGAGGACGTTAAGTTGGTGCACCCCTTCGATAAACCATTCAACCAAGAAACCGGTGCCAACGTGTTCCAATGGTTTGATTTCAAGCAGGAACGTACCGATATCAAGCAGTTGTGTTCTAAGTCTTTGAAGATCTTTGAAAACGCTAGATCCACCTCCAGCAGCGACTTGTGGCAGTTGCAAATCATCATTTCTGATGGTGTTTGTGAAGACCATGCCACAGTGCAAAGGTTGGCGAGAAAGGCCAGAGAGGAGAAGGTGATGCTTGTGTTTGTTGTTGTGGATGGAATCAATTCAAATGAATCTATCTTGGACATGTCGCAAGTGAGCTACGTTCCAGACCCTGTCACCGGGGCAATGTCGCTTAAGGTGGAGAACTATTTGGATACATTCCCATTCGAGTTCTACGTTGTGGTGAGAAACATCAATGAGCTTCCAGAGATGCTTTCGTTGATTTTGAGACAGTACTTCTCGGAGGTGGCCAACATGTGAGTGTGTTGACCCCGTTTTTATATTGTGAAGAAAATAAATTATATTAAAGATGCTGAATTGTAGATTACTGATGAGGTATAAAGATGCAAGATGGGGAAACGCCAATGCTGATTTGCTAAGAGATGCTGGAAATAAATAATGAATAATAACAAAAGAATAGAAAGTAAGGGGAAATCCCGGGATCACCCAGGACGAGGATTCGGAACCACACGGGCAATGCATAGCGACATGTCATCCATTTTACCTCCCAAACTTGCCACATGGCCGAACCCCGTAGATGGAAGTTCATTCACCTTCATGTTATAAGGTGTATATGCGTTATCATCATATGCCACACGCTTACACTTGGCCAAAAGCCTAGTACATAAGGCACGCAAGTTATCGGATGTTGCGGAATTGATTATTTCAAGGATTTCCCAATCAAATAAGTTATCGGATACACCATCGGAACATAACACCACAAGATCATTTTCCTGGATGGGAATTTCATCCACCACGGCGATTTCCGAGGGCATGACCGCCAACGTTTGTGTACCGATTTGTGTTGGGCACCAGTGGCCCAGCAGCAGCGTTTTGTTGGAGTGCAAAATCTCGCCATGGCGGATTACGTATAACCGCAGATCACCAATACTCACGTATTTAAGCATATTCCCACTCACCATACCAAGGACTAAAGTTGACGATCCACGAAGTCCCTGGAGATCCATTAAGTGGGAAGTATGAACAAAAGAATCGTCTAAAACCTGCTTGATATCACGGACATTAAGTAGATGAGGAACATGGCTCAATTTATACTCGGTCATAAGCCTGCTTACAGTTTCTAGCATCGACCGGGCCCAGATCCCCAGTGAACAGTCTCCGTCACGTGATTCCCACCCAGAAACCCCATCGGCAATGGCTACTACTGTGGGAGATATAAGCATAGCATCATCCCCAGCTTTAATGGAAAGCGTATCTACAGGCAGTCCATGAGGCCGACGGCGGGGTAAAAGTGTGTTTAACAGTGTTGGGTCAGTTAAGTCACTTAGAGAATGAATTGTTGGGTCCAGACTGAAACTATGATGGGCATATGAAGCATGTCCAACATCTAGACGATACCCATCAGTAGCAATTGAAGCCATCTGGGCGCATGTGACCACGGGATATTGAATATACGGATTAGCGGCATTTTCTCGTTTTTCCCGGGCTTCTGCTTTTTGCTGTGCTACCAGTTTTGTGAATCCAAGAATCCGTTTGAGGATATTTAACACTCCACCATTTTTTGAATCTTTTGAATCTTTTGAATCTTTTGTGACGTTTTTGGGGCCCAAATTTACCGTTTTTGCCGAGCTCAGTGGTAATTTTTTGACCACGTTGTTCGTACTAACCGTCCGCCGCCAAAAAACCGTATTTTTCTGAAAAAAATAGGCATTTAATCCATCCAAGCCATGGGCTAATAATGGACCCCGTCTGAGGGCCTGGTGCGGTATCACGCCTGGACAAATCTTGTGCATGAGGAAGAAAATATATATAAATATATTGGGAAATCAAGCGTGGGTCACATTCACAGTTTCCTTTAAGTATATATTATGGACTTCCTTGTTTCTTTATTTTCTTTTTTTTTTTCTTTTCCAGCCCGTGGGTTTATTTGTGTACGCCAACTTTTATATATATATATATATATTATTCTTTCTTGTATGGGCCCCACTCCACCTGCTGATGCCCCATTTCTCAGCGGGACCTGGATGCAATTGCTCGCTTCCTCTGCACAGAGGCGGCGATGAAACGGGAGTTTTTTTGTTTTTGTTTTTGTTTTTCTCCTTTTTTGGGTTTTGGGTTTCTTATAAGATTTGTTGAACTTTTACGATATCCCTGGGTGTGTTCTTCGGGGTTGATAAGAGATTTGGTATGAAGTATATTATGGGAAATTCCCCCATTTATATCTCTGATTTACCGCACTCCCATTTACTTGTTTACGCTACACTTTATAGAAACCAAACCAAAGTAGGTCTAAGTTTTCACTGCTCTATTTTTCTGGAAAGGTTTTTTAAAGGTGGAATACGGTTATATATATATATATATATATATATATTCCCTTCTATTTCTTGGTCTTAAAGCCAGGGTATTCTCTAATTATCAATGTTCCAGGGTGAAAAAACGTTTTCTTAACAAGTTCAGGGTTCAAGGTTTCAACGGTCATAATATAGGCATTTGGTATCAAATTTTGCCTCCGCTAATTCAGGAAAATCTTTTGCAACTTTTTTTTTTTTTTATTTCTCTCATAGGAAATCTTCTTACATATCACATGCCCTCGGTTTCTGAACATGAAGACAACAATAATTTAGTCGCCACGATCATGAGGAATATCTTAACCTTTGAGACAATGGCCCAGACCTTTAAATAACTTTCTTGGGTGGAACTGTTCTAATACAGAAAAACACCATAACTATTCAAAGAATTCTTATTTCCTATCGGTACTAAGATATTCCCGTTTTGAAAACTTCGCCTTGAAAAGACAATACTGAGTAGCGATCTCGGTTTACAGTTAATCTGTAATTACACGGTGAATTTTTCCCAAGCATAGCCTATTATTGAATTCTTTTTGAAAATTTTTTCCATTACATGAATGACTCTTGTGATACTCTATTATAGTGATGATTTTCTTGGCTAATCTTGGAAATACTACTCTATTCCAAAGGTTGTTACCCTTTTACCGGTAGAAAGATAAAATAAATAAAAGAAAAAGAAATAGAAATAGAATTGGTGTTCTTTTACTTGAATACATCAAGTTTCCGCCTTTATTGAAGTAAATCTGGGACTCTTATTACTGAGACATCTGTATTTCCTCTTTTTTATAACTCCATTCTGAAATGATCTACACTGTAACATTGCGAAATAAGTTGAAGTTTGAAATTGGGGAATTCCACTTCATTTCCTTATTATAAGTATGATATACCCATCCCCCTGGCTTAAATCCACGGTATACTTAGGGAATACGAAATGAGGACAGATTTGATCTTTACCTTGTGTTTTATCGCATGTTTCATTAAAACAGGATTGGCATATCAAAGAGACCCTAAACATTCATCGTCTCTCATAGTACCTTATACTGGCACGCAAGATGCTTTAAACAGTAAAGTTCCCTCAATCAAAAGGCAACTTCTGTATCGAGTCATAGAATACACCCCGAATTATTTGGCTTTGATGGTTTTGAACCAGTTGAAATCGTTCAATAATCGTGTTAGGACGCTTATTTTGGATGAATCTTTTGACGTTTGTGATCTTCAATTTCGAATCATCATTTATACCACGGATTTGGCTCCAATTATCACGCGGGCTGAAGGACTTTCCTGGTTCCCTGCTATTGGAAATCAGCTAAACTTAGCAAGAAGAATGCTACAGGGAATACATCATGCAATAGAAGACCTGAGATATTGCAAATATCGTGAAGTTATGGTAAATAAATATATTTGTGACGTCATTGGATTTCGCCTTCAAGTATTTGCATTAGCTGAGTCTCTAAATGTTGAGGATTTTGGCACCTTAGAATATGAAGGCAAGTTATTAACGATTTGGAATTCAGTAAGAGAAACGGAAACCTGTTTTTATAAGTTGGAAGAAAAATTTAATGAAGAGGTGGAGGCATTTAAACGTTTTATTTCGCAAACACGAGAACTTATAGAGAGTTTGGCGGTGGGTCTTCCTGGATACTCCCGGTAATCTCCCAAACAAAATTTTCAAACCCGACTCGAGGAAGAATTTTCAGAATAATGATGTTTCATCTTCATACGCGATAGTATTTGGACTTCATACCTCATAATTCCGGGGCCTTAAACTCTACGTGTAGGATCAATAGCGGAAAACTTGAAATTTATACTGAAACGTACTACGTAACTCAAGAGGCATATTTCCGGTTCTTTTGGGGGCTTTTTTCGGAATGCTATTACCGCCCGCAAATGAAACTCTCTCTGTGATAAACTGGATATTTCACTTCTTAAGTGTTATAAATGTCACATTGAACCCATCGAAATTGGAGAATAAATTAAGTATTTGCGAATGGTACCCTTTGTTGTTACTAGTGTGATTCTTTGGTTGGCGGTGATGGCCAAAGCTGTTGAAATCCTAATGGAAACTGGAACTTCCATTGGCCATAAAAATGAAAAATTGATTCCAATTCAAGACCACCAAGAAGTGTATCGACGCCATCACGTGCCGTATTATACGGTAGTGAATGTTGAAAATCTGGTAAGCTCATTCAACAAGAAATTAAGGAGGGTGATTTTGCTGGAGACTTTTGAGGTCAATAACCTCGAATCCCAGTTGGCCCAACTCAACACGGAATTTTCTCCAATCGAAAGCCTGGCAGAGAACCTCAATCATTTTAAAGATATTACAGCACAGCTTAGTATGGCAAAGATAATTTTACTAGCAATGAATAACTCGATTCCTGATGTACTATACTGCAAAAACTCAATTGTTGGTAGCAATTTGGTATGTTTTGTTGTAGGGCTCAGACTCAAAGCCGTGGCTTTGGTGGATTTATGTAATGTTCATGGGTGTCGAAATTATGGACAACACTTCATGCGTCTTTGGCGGTCGATTTCATATGTCGAAGACAGATTCAAAACATTAGTCGGTGTATCGAGAGAACTGAGGGAGGTGTTTCAAAATTACCTCACTGAAGCAAAGAGATTATTGGATAAGATGGGTGCCAGTGTTCCAGGGTATGCATAGTAGGTAAGAGTCGAGTACTATGAACAATTAAGAGAAAACTAGTTTATTATTTACACCATCAATTGTCAGTTAACAATGTCATTTTCTGAAACACTTAATTTCCAATATACTATTTAACAAAAAGATAACTAAAACAAACACACACACGCACTATTCCTCGGCCACCACTGCATCGTAAGCGACCTGGTATGGAGGTACAAACCCAGTGTGGATGGAACATTGCAAGATTCCCTGGTTAACCAACATTTCAACGCCGGGAACCACCGACCAACCAAACTTCTCTTGAGCAATCTTCATCACGGGAGTAACTCTGGGTTTATAAGCAGCATCAAGAAGAACGGGCTGGAAGGCATCAGTTTTCTTCTCAATTCCCTTGTGCAAAACCCTCTCGATTTTATTAAGCAAGGATTCGTCAAGAGGCTGGTCAGCAGGGACACATGATACAATCAAAGACACGTTTTCTGCGGCATCCACATCTTCAGCAGATTCCAAAACGGTGATGTTAAACTCAGCTGGCAATTCCTTCTTCAAATCGTGCAATTTAGAACTGGTTCTGTTGATCATATAAATGTTCTTACATCCCAACTTGTGTAAGGCATAAGCAGCAGCACGTGAAGTTCCACCACTTCCAACCACCAAACCATTAACAGCAGAGTTTCCTACGGAAGGAACGCCGTTTCTGATGAAAGCATTGGTGATACCATACCAATCGGTATTGTCACCCAAAAACTGGCCCTGTTTACCTTCAATGGGTTTCACAGTATTCACTGCACCAATTATTTTGGCAGACTCACTAAGTTCAGTGACGTACTTCATGATGTCCAACTTCAAGGGCATAGTGATGGCCAAACCACCAAAATCTGGCTTAGTCATAAGCTGCTCATAGACTTTAGTGGCATCATTGGTTTCATACTTGTCAAAAGTATATGGCAAGCTCAACTGCAGGTAGACGGCGTTATGTAAAGCAGGAGATCTCGAGTGGGCAATGGGTTGGCCCACCACGAAGAACATTTTCGAGGGTAAACCACCAATCTCGCTGTAGGAACGGTTGATTTCGGCCACGGTTAGAAGATCTTCCGCATTGATTCTGGCAACATCACTAGTGACTGGCGTCAAGAAGTTATTCAAAACTCTGGACAATTTACCTTGTTCACCTGCATTGTATGCAATCAAAGGAATCTGAGTATGGCTGGCTCTAAAGTGTTCGGTATCGACATTATCCTGGAATTTCGTGGCTTTACCCACAAGACGAACAATGTCAGCATTAAGACCAATAGCCTGGTTATACTTATTGTCGTATTCGGGGTTTTTCCAATCTAAGGATCCATCCACATCCACATAAGTGGCAATGACCCGCGTGAAACCTTTACCATTGATAATACGCTTCACGAACAGTTCGGATCCAGTCAATTGAACATCCAAGAAATCCGCACCAAGTTTAATTCCCAAGAGAGATAATTGCTCCAATTCTGCAACATTTGAGTCCGGGAATTTACCTCCCTGGCTCTCGGTTCTCACAGTATAGATGATGGGCAACGACACAAACTTCCTTAAGGTGGCGGTTTGATCAGCCACAAACGAAGCCTCGTAGCTCTTTAATGCATCCACACGAAGCTCAACAGCATCACAACCAGCAGTGATTTGCTCCAACTTTTCTGCCACGGTGTTCAAATCTTCGTAGGCCAAAGTGGCGACAAAAGATCTGTTGGCAGGAAGAGCCTTGATTTCCGAACCGGTAATGGTGGCCAAGTAATTCATGAATGAATGTCTCAACAGGTTAAACTCAGACTCATTGGCACAATGGGAAGAGTAGAAATAGTAGTTTGAGCAATCGTGGTACCACTGTTCTCTGCGGGTCCACACGTCCTTGATTTCCGACACAAACGCAGGTCTAGTGGTATCGGCACTCAAAAATACAATCGTTTCATCGAGGTCCCGATGCAAATGGATGACAATACCGTTGGCCTTGACGTAATCCTGCAAAAGTTTACGCGATTCAGCAGCCTCTACAATTCCGCCGCCAGTAGAAATGACGTATCCACGAGAATTCTTCGCCATAGCATCCTTCATGATTGCTGCCTCTAATTCACGGAATTTATCCCAGCCGTTTTCCTGGATAAATGGGCGAATATCGCCATGGGTGTTTTCAAAAACGGTATCCAAGTCAAGAAGCTCGAATCCCAATGCCTGGGCCATCCACCGGCTTAAAGTAGACTTTCCTGCAGCACGCATGCCAATCACCACAATTGAACGGTCATCATTTGGTGGTTTTGTCATCAATAAACGTGGGTCATTCAAATCTTTTTCTGGTTCATGACCATCAAGTGAAGCATGGAATTTCGTATGCAACACATCCCACCATCCGGGCCATGTCTTACCTGTACACGATCTTTCAGTGATCAATACTGGTTGGGCACACATACCTGCCAATAACGAAAATGACATTGCCACACGGTGATCATCATAAGTATGAACACCACGAAGTTCAGTGGCTGGGGCCTTCAATGAATCGAGAGTCACGCCATCGATTTCAATTCCATCAGGCAATTCACGAGCAGTTACACCAAACTTACGTAATTCATCCACCATGGCCAAAATACGGTTACATTCCTTAACTCTCTGGTTAGCAATTCCAGTGATTTGTGTGGTGCCTCCTGCAGCCACTGCAGCCACCACGGAGGCAGTCAAAAACGCATCGGTCATGGGCTCCATATCCACATGTGGCAATGGTTTCAACGTTCCACGAGGTGGACCTGTAACCGTTGTAGATGTGGCACTCTGATCCACAGTACAACCCATGGGTTTCAAGACATCCACGGCAAAACGGGCGTCTCCTTGAAGAGAGGAAGAACCAATGTTGGGCACCGTACAAGAAGTACCAGTCATGGCAGCAAATGCCAATGGGTAGGTAGCGGAAGACGCATCAGATTCCACCTCATAAACCGCTGGGTTCACATAAACACCCTTTGGGATATGGTAGGTGTGGGCCTCAGTGGTAGACTCTGTCACGTGAACGCCAAAGTCTCTCATCATTGCAATTGTCATGTCAATGTATAACTTCGAAATTGGCTTTCCGCCCACCAAAGCTAAAGTCACCTCCTCATCTGCATATGGAGCACACATCAAGATCGACGACACATACTGGGACGAGATGGTGGCGGCCAATTCAATACGGCCACCTCTCAAACCATGGCCAGCACGCACCTTCAAAGGCAAACTACCAACATTATTAAGGTATTCAATCTGAGAACCGTTGGCGGTTAATGCATCCACCAATGGGCCAATTGGACGCTCTTGCATCCGTGCATTTCCCGTCAACACCGTGTCCAAAGGTCCATCAGCGTTGGTGTTGACTAATGCTGCAACAGTGGCCAAGAACCGCGAGGCAGTACCGGCATTACCCAAGTAAAGGGGCTCTGAGCACGTGACCAAGTGACCACCATGACCAGTCACCACAATTGTGTCGCCATTATCCTCAGTGGCGATTTCTGCACCTTTCAATGCTGCCACTGCCGCAAGCATATGCTTGGTATCATCAGAATGAAGCAAGTTTTTGATACGAACTGTGCCCTGGCCAAGCGCAGCCAAAATCAAAGCACGGTTAGAAATCGATTTGGATCCTGGAGGTGTCACTGTAGTGTGTTTTGGGGTCACCAGAGGGTCAAATGGTGCCACCAAAGTTTCATCTGTAAGTACAACGCGTAAATCCTGACGGGACACCTCGTGGGCACGGAGCTGATGACACGTACCGATGGCCTCAAGAATCACTGTACGGATACGTGCTCCGTCATTCTTTTTATCGATGGCCATTTTATCCAAAAGTGTATCGATGTTGAGCATATGGCGTTTAGGACCCACAGCACGCAAAAACACCGCGTCGTCCACAGAAACAGGCAAGTTGTAGGCAGCAATACACTTGACAAGACGAGCCACTGCAGTAGGGCTGAGCACGCCCCAGTACCGTGCCAACTCAGCCTCCTTTACCATACCTACAGCCACACATTCTCCATGAAGTGCTTGTGGGGTCACCACGGCCTCGATGGCATGACCAATGGTGTGGCCAAAGTTGAGGAGATTACGTAAGCTGGACTCCTTTTCGTCCGCAGAAACAACTGCCGCCTTCACCCGCACCAGGCCCAATACAGTTTGCACTAAAGGTTCTCTGATGGGCTCAAGGTCAATTTTGGCAGCCGTCACTACACCAATGAATTGCTTGGCAAAGTCCTCAAGACGCGTGAATTCTTGTTCATCCCAAATCGCCGCCGTCTTGACCACCTCGGCCATTCCATTGATGAATTGACGGGTGGGCAAAGTTTGCAAGAACGAAACGTCAATAAAAACGTAACGTGGCTGGTGAAATGCACCAACAAAATTCTTACCCACAGGAGTATCCACGGCAGTTTTACCGCCAATCGCAGAATCCACCATGGCAAGAAGCGTGGTAGGAACCTGGATCACACGGACTCCTCGCATAAAAGTGGCCGCAACAAATCCAATCATGTCACCCACAACTCCTCCGCCAACGGCAAGAATCACCGTGTCACGTGTACACCCTTGAGCCAAGAGGAAGTCCTCTACATTCGCTTTGGTTTCTCTTGATTTGTTGTTTTCTCCGGGCAGAACAGTGTAAAACAAGAGTCTGGCACCTGCTCCTTCAACTTTAGCACCAAAACTGGCGGCAAGTTTCTGGAACGGAGCGGTTTTTTCCATGTTGCTGTCGGTAATAATCACATATGTCGACGACTTCTCATTTGCAAGCGTCTCCTCGACAATGTGGTCCTGGATCTCGTATCCAACATGGATCGAGTCCCGTCCAAGAATCGTCACCTTCTCAACGCCTGTCATCGTTGCTATTATCTTGTGGCAACTATCGATGTTTGAGTGAAAGAAAAGAACAGTCAATCAAATACAGGAGAAAAAAAAAAGATAGATTGTCCTGATCGTTCCAAAAAAGAAATATCCCCAATAAACGTTGCTGAATACGCTTGAGTGGTTGCAAGCGAGCAGGTTTTTCCGGCCCGCGGCAGAACACTCGCGCGCATTCTGCGCCAACCACCAATGACTCAATGCACGGTTTTTTTTTGAGACGCTTTCATGGGTGGCCCTGCCCTATGCAGGTTGTTCGCCGGTTCCGGGCCTTGGTTCGGGGAAAGTGGGATGATCTTACGGATGTCGAATGTTTCTCTAATTTGAAGAGTATTATGCTAATGATCAATATCTGTTTCTGGTAATTTCCACTATTATCCCCAAGTCCGTGAAACCTCAAAATTCTCACCTCAGGATCATTCATGTAGGTTTTCTGTGTTGGGTGTTTTATGTCGTTTTTGAGTATAAACATAATGATTTGGTGAATTAAGAAACTCGCTGATCTATTGACTTTATCTGATATCTCCATTACATTAGATAATTCTCTTTCATAAACAAAAGATGATGTGTTCACAAAAACTTCAGTGCCATTACTGCCAAAGACCATTACAATATCAGGATTTTCAAAATTTAACTGACACCTGTATCAACCCATATTAGACTTTAAAATCGATAAGATAACGACAAAGCAGATGTAGAGTACATTATCTTGATTTGAAACTGATTATTTTGATTACCTCTGTAGTTCCTGGAATGAAAATAGTTCAAGTTTGAAACTAAAAACAACCCAGGATTATAACCTTCCTTGAGAGTGTGAGGAAATCTAATTCGGAGGAAAAAGATTGATAAGTTTGAGATCTGTCTACGTGTACCAGATGTGTACTAAATCACACCTCGTCAAGTTTAAATGCATGCATTTTCCCCCCACAATTCTGCCGTCGTTATGTAAGTATCTCTTGGAGATCTGCTAATTTCTTTATTTAATCATTTTTACCCGTATAAGCAAAAACCTGCGTCGATTCTTCTTTGAAAAAGTGTGGAAACTGAAGATTCGCTTGAATATGATATAATCCCCCACTCAACTAAGTTCGTTGCATTTTGTACGAATATACTCCAAACACTCTTCCGCAGTTCCTGTAGGGTTATCCAACTGCCACCGCATCACTTCTGGTGCAATATCACGCATCCATGGCCCTGGTTTTCTCTGGAGCGCCTTAGAAATAAGCTTTCCGTCAATAATTGGTTTTGTGTCCTTGACTGAAGTGAGTTCAAGCCTTTCGATCGCCTGTAGCAACTGTTCATATTGTACAAGAATTTGTTTTGCCAGACTTAAGTCCACCTTACTTTCAGGACGGGGCTGGACCTCAGTATAAAGTTCTGCTGGTTCAATGTTGTTGAGGAAATCATGATACGCATTGGCAACCAATCCCACATTAAAGTATTCAGTGAAATGGCGCATGTAGAGCCCGATATCGGACCTACTAGCATCATTTGGATTAGCAAAATAATCATGCAAAAAGCCGTCCTGTGCAATATCACTGGCAATACGTGTTGCCACCTCATACTCTGTTTTACCAAAACGAAGTCCCTCTTTCAAGATGACCTCGACAAAATTGGCATTGGAGAGTTTTTTGGCATGAATTTTCACCTGAACCGTACCATAAGGATGTAAAATAAGCGCGAGCCAGAACAATTTCTGTAGGTTTTTTGATGCAAAAACTTGCTGGGTCAATAAATTCAACTTAGGAGTTTCACGCACGTGATCCAAAAATGCAGAAAAGTGTTGTGTCGATTCATCCACGGTTTTGTTGACAAGATCCTTGGCAAGCTCAATTTCATCAAGCACACTATCGTCATTGGCACTCTGAATCAGGGGCCAAAGCGTGCCGGCATCAAAAATGCAGTCACTGAGATTGACGTGGTTGATAAGGCGAAGACCATAAGGCACATTTTCACTAATAAGAATCTTATGGAGTTCTACACCCACACGTTCCCTACTGATCTTATGAACAAGCGTATCCTTAACCTGTACGTCCTTCATGGCATTGAGAGTTTCTTCATCAATGGAGAAATTGAACCGACATGCAAATCTAACCAAACGCAAAACCCGAAGCGGATCATCCAAAAATGTCTTGAGAGGTTGTAATGGAGTGCGTAAGATTCCCGCCTGGAGATCAGCAAGACCACGGCCAGTGAAATCCTCGATTTTATCCTCGGTTATATTATAAAAAAGTGCATTAAGCGTAGCATCTCTGCGCATGGCGTCTTCTTCAGCCGTACCATATTCGATTATGGGAACTCTGCTCTCGCTAGTATACAGTTCATTCCGGAGATTGACAAAATCAACGTCAAGTCCAAAAAGCTTAGTGGTACAAGTTTCCAAATGCTTTGACTTTTCCGGGTTTTTCTTGATTGTATGGAGACTAGTAGAATTATCACCCAAGTCCCTAGAGGTTATGTGCGCCCATTGCATCAATTGGGTAGCAAAATCTTCACCAGAAAGCGCATTGATGGCTATATCAAGATCATTACTTTCATCCCCAAGCAATTTATCACGTACCCATCCACCCGTAATTCTTAGCTCCAAATCAGGAGTTTCTACCTTTGCCTGTTTGTTATATTGGGTGCAGAAATCCACTAGCAAAGCCTTGATTTTCTGCTCCGTGGCATTTAAAGAAATGGTATCAAGCACAGGTTTGCGCATACTCACGTGGAAATCTACGGGAAACAAACACAAACGTGGAACCAGCCTTAAGCTTCGAGAAAATAGGGTTAGGGGCAGATTTAGAAAACGCCTCATGGCAACTTGGAATTAACCTGCGTCCGCAGCCTCGCGACTACTGTACTTGGCGATGGGGTTTACTATGCACGCGACCGGGGGAGAATTTAGAGGGTGAGGAGGAGGTTGGTTGGTTTTTTTTTTTTTTTTTTTTGTTATTATTTTGTTTAGAAAAGTTGGTTTAGAATTAGGGAATTTATTGGAAAATTGGTTTGGAAAAGGTTTTGATTGGTTTTTGGCGATTCCTGTTTTCCCTTTTTTTTTTTTTACATAATTCAGTAGTATATAAGCCGATCTATGGGACCATGACTCACGGCTGCGAACCCTATTCTTCTGCTTATACCTTAATCGGTAAAACAAAGTGGGGTTGAAATTAGGTGATGTGTTTGTTAGAGAAAATTTTTCTTCTGAAACTTATTTCTATTCTGAGCAAAAAGTTTCTCTTCTTCTAAATGAATTACGTCTTTTTTAACACAGCAAGCCTTTAAAGTTTTATAATAGTCCCCACATAGGATAGAAGCAGTTGAATTGATTGGGCACAGAATCAAGAATATTTTATTAGATGATTGTTTCAGACTAGTTTCATCTATGTTTCAGAATTGTTTCAAACTGGTTTCGTATTTTTCAAACCTTGATTGACTCACGCAGATATGTAAATGTCCAATATTCACTTTACCTTTCGTATTCGAGGTCTGCGTGTTCCTGTTCCTTTTTACCTCAATATTTCGTCTGGGTTAAATTAAATTCAAAAGCTAGCTCAAATGTATGTTAAAGAATTTTGTTATTCTAACAATTTCCTCACACTTTAGAAAAATATTCACCATTTCCTAGCTAGTGTTAGGTTAAGAGATATATTTTTTCTGATTGATTGACTAAGTACTGAACGTGTGGGAAAGGCGTCTAATTATTCTTCACCAGCTTCCGGGTGGAATTAAGCAGTAAAAATCGGAGAGAAATTACTATAAAACGGAATATAACATTGGTGTAAGACCATGACATGCCAAGTGAGAATTATCCCATTTGAGTGGCGATCTCTTCGACATTTAAGCAAGCTACTGAGGTTGAATTATTTCGAGAAAAAAATATGACCTGGCGGAACTCATAACAACCCTCTAGGAAATCCCTTATAATGTTGAATAAAAAAATATGATAATTTCCCTTTATCTACTCTGGCGGATAATAATATCCTTTTAATTTCTCCGAAGCTTCTTCAAAAGATCTGCTAATCACGTTTCTTTTCTTAAAAAAGAAAATCATCTTATAGGAAAACCACAATCTTTCTGGCTAATTCACTCAGTTACTGGAATCCCAAACAAATTGTAAATCACATATCATTGCAAGCATATCTGATACTTTCACATGAGGTGGGGTTTGGCTGATTGTGATCCACTTATCCTTTTCAATTGCAATTCTCCTATTTTCATCCCGAATATGTGCCTCTACCAGCGATGCTGCTTCTTTTGCAGCGTTAGGTTCGGCCTGGTCAAAAAAATACGTCATTTTTCCGACCTCTTCCTTCAAACGTTTCACATTTTTTTCCATGCGTAAAAAGAGATCTTCTTGATTTCTTGCATAAATTCCCCTGGTCAATCTTTTTGGTGGAATTGCTTTCGAGTTGAGATCAACCGAGACGGTGCTTACAACTCGGGTTGCCGATGAGCGATGGGGATCATCATACCAGTTGATAACTTTATCTTCTGGTTGAAGGAAGTTTCTCTGGAAATATTTCTGCGGGTTGTTACATGGTTTGTAGGAAATGTCAAGAAGAGCAAATTTTCCATTGATTTTCAAAGCTGGTTTGAAAGAGAACCATTCCATATCGTCATTGTTTTCAGTAATATGATTTTCTATCAAGATATCTTCAATGAGTTTAGTGATCATGGTGGTATTTACACCTTTATCACTTTCTATACCACAGTCCTCAAGGTAAGAGTCAATGGTATTATTCTCCATACTTACTTCGTAATAAATATTGTTATTTATGATTCTGCCTTGGGGAATAATCGTATAAGCAATCAATTCCTGAGCCATCAGAGTCAATTCATTGTTCAGGGAGACCAAGATGTCAAAGCAGGCCCCGTATTCGGGCACCAGGGTTGGGTCAAATCTCTTTTTACCCGCTTCTTCGTGAAAGTAGTCTATTTTAGTCTTAGCCGTATCAATTGTGTGCTGCAACTTAGTACACTGTTCAGAGCACACTGACCACTTTTTCTTACACCAAGTAGATAAAGTTTTGATGATTTTATCCTTCGTTAATTTTTTTGGATTGTTAAATTGCAATTTCAAACTATGGCTCGTAATAGGGAAGTCATTGAAATGGATTAATTGACCTTCCATAGTATATGTCTTCGCCATTCTTTCCACACATTTACGCACAAATGTAAATTTGGAGTCCACTAAAGATTCGTTAATAGATTTCCTGAGATATTCTACATCGTTGCGGATCTCCAAATCGACTTCATTGTCCTCGTTGATATCTGCTCGGTTTTTGATTATTTGCATTTTTCTAATATTTGGGGCAGTTAAGTGTTGTTATTTATCGTCCTTCACCGGACCACGTGATCGCAATACTGCGACGTGGCTCGGAGGTCAAACTTTTCCCGTCCAAAGTGGTGGGAAAGGGGTTTCCTTTTTTTCCATAACCATACATAACCCTTTAAAAGAACATCGATAAACCATAAACAATACCTTATTCTACTCCTATTCAAAATCTAGTCGTGTAAATTTTAGAGTATTATTCATAATTTTTTACCTTTTTTTTTTTTTTTCTTTTTTTTTTTTTACTGCGAAAAGCAAAAATTAAGTCATTTTATCCACATCTCTAATGTTACAGAACCTTACTGAAAATGCTCTAATTTTAATTATAAAGATTGAAATTTATTATAGTTTACTGTAAATACACATAAATATCATTTTTAGGCCATAAAGTTGTAAAGTGAATCAGAATTAGTTTCCTCAGGCGGTTCATAGCGCTCAATCACAAAACATCTTCCACTTATGGCATCATCGACTTGGGAACCAGTTAAGGTGAATTTTGCTCAAAGCTTGTCATAGTGTGGACGACGAGCATGTCCGTACATGGCTTCGTGAGGAGTCAACTTTCCTGGAAGTGTTTTGCAAGTTGACGTGTTGATAGACCGCATGATGAAACCTAAAGAATTATTCCAATCAGTACGCTTATTCTGGTCCTTCCAGGCTCTAATTTTACCTTTGACCATAACAAGTCCTTTGGTTTGCGGATGCCGAGGACGACCGTTAATCATATTTACACCACGCTTCCGAAGGAGACGTTTCACAGCACCCTTGAATTCTTTGCCATTGTCACATTGAATCATTTTCGGGGGACCGCAATGACGTATAAAAGAATTGAGGCATTTGGCGATCCCGGCAGAATGCTTCAGCTTTAGTGGCCAAAGCCACGTCATTTTGCTGAAGTGATCCTTTAAATGAAGGATCCACTTGTATCCGTTGGATGGGGAATTACTCAAGTCCATTAGGTCCATCTGAACACGTTCCATTGGAAACTTTGAAATTATCGAGTCAAGCAGTGCCCTTGTGTTATTGGCACGCAAGGGTTCACAGGTTGAACACCTCAAAACCAACCACAAAACATCATCTTCGGTTATCCCATACACTTCCTTTTGCACAGCGGCCCAAGTTTCCTTGTAACCATTGTGCGCAAGGTTAGCGTGAAGTCTATCAACAACATCAATTGCATCTTCAATCAATACGACAGGAATGAGAGAGTTTTCTTTAATAGCATAAAGTTTTCCTTCGAATAGTTGATAGTTTTGAGATATTCTGATACACCGGCGGAGATAGTTTTCCCTATTCAGTTTGGTAAGTGAATAATACTTTGTGCCATATCCATCCCTTAAAATCATGCAATAATCGTCGTACTTTTCCTTACTGAAAGCACGAGAACGGCCACTCTTCAGATACATATACCTCACGAAAAATTCTTTAACACTCTGATTGAAGCAACTGCCTTTGGTATTGTGATCAGTTCTTTCAAAAAGCGGATTATTTACGGAATCACTCGTAGCCGTTTCTTGACCAGGAGTAGTTGTTTCAACGTCACTGTTACTGAGACCTCCTGACGACAAGGCCGTGGCCTGTTCTGCAACAATGTCCTCTTCGGGGATAATGTCCTCTTCTGCATCAGAGTCGGAAAAGTTTTCACAAAGTTCCACTTCAACTTCTGTACTTATGGCAGTTTCTTCGAAGTCGTCGTCGGAGCTGTCGCTTCGCCAATCTATCAGGCTGTCATCTGAAAAATTGTCGTCCTGGGCAGGAGCAATCCCTTCTGTATCATTATCAAGATATGGTGTTGTAATTACTGTCGGATATGATGTAGACATTTTCTGTTCTCTACTAAGGAGCGGTGTTAGAGACGTCGACAAATTTTCATCGCGTCACGGTATTTGGAGATTTGCTTGTGTTGTAACGGGTCTTGTCCGAATTACCAATATGCCCTAAACGCACATTCATGCACGTTGTTTCTGGCATATAATGTTCTATACACTCAAAACCTGTGTGCAAAGAAAATACTACAGACAAAGTTGTAGTACTGCAGATAATATTAACATACAGTATTTATTACCATCGTCTTGCATTTGATACTGCAGAAAATTACCCTCTACCATTTGTCCAAAGACTTTCCTTAAGTTGTGGAGTTGGAAACAATTTCAAAAGAGTAAACAAGATAATAAGTCAATAAATCAAAATTAAGATATAAAATCTCAATATTAATTCAAAAAAATAGGAAATATATTATTAATGTAAGACCGTCTTCATTAGGTTTAATTAAAAAAAGTACTTAAAATGGAAAAACTATAACGAAACGCAAGAGATCACAAAAGGAACAAATGCTATTATCTATGAATAGAATCTTTTTTAAAAAAAAGGAAGAAATAAAAAAAAATGAGCTTGAGCTAATGAGAGATGTTGATTAGTAGGTCTAGCCTTTGTTATTTTCGGTGGACTTTAGGTGTAGTTGAGCGCCTCTATTATAGGTTTTCTACAAGCAGTTGGTTTTTATTGGCAAACGGTGAGTGAGATAAGATGATATCAATACGCTATAATAAAATGAAACCTTGAATACAGAGAACTATAGGTATAAATAGATAAAATTGAAGTTTAAATACTTTATATAAGAAACAAAGAATAAGACCATTGAAATTTGGTCAATAGAAAAATAGTGGGGGATATGTTTGTCAAGATCTCCCAGCACTACTATAATACTACAAACAAATGATTCATGACAGTGTTTCATTAAACATACTGATATTAGTACCAATAATATACCAACTTAAAAAATAACAGTTGATATTAAAACATAAAATGAAACAATAACAAACTATGAATATCACAAATTATATATATAACGTCAGGTACATGGTTCCCGCGCACGCAGGGTTCCCGCGCACTCTCGAGGTTGCAAAATTTTCAATTCCAGAAATAGTGATAAACAAACCATAAATTTTAAAACGCATTTCGTGAAGTAGTTTTCAGATATGTGGATCTATTCTAAATACGACTTTTACTTCTCCGAAGTCTTGTTGCTGCTCGCTTACTTCGGAATGATTCGTCAATTTCTCTCTCGCAAGATTTTGGCGTTTTAAACTTAAGATCCATTATCCCGATGAAATCGGGTTCAATGAATTCATCAAAAAAAAAGTCGGATACGATAACAGCCCTATTTCAAAATATAATATTTTTTATCTTTTCAATAAGTGGATGTAGCCGACAAGTCCCAGTACAGTTCTTAAAATGTAGACACTCTATTAGGCGCGAATGTTAATAACTAAACTACAGCACACTCAAGCTTCGTAGATGGGTTCTGATTGCAAAATTTTTAAAGCCTATAGATTCTGGTATTCAATAAATTGAATAATTCATGGGGATATGGGGTTTTTGGAGTGGATTAAGTTTGTGGGATCCGCGAGAGTGTGAGCGGAAGTGTTTTTGGATTGACTCAAATTTAAACCCTTTTTATGACTCCCATTTTATCCAAAAATGCTAGGCCCTAAATTCTGAAATTGCTTTCAATATTTGAAATATAAAAACATTATATAATCTCAATATACGGTACAATTAAAGGATTTTTCGGTCGGGACATTGACTCGCATGTGCGCAAAACAATTCGCACCCAGTCTGTTTAGAATATGTGTATTCAATTGCCATTATAAGCTGATTTTTACCAGAATATATTTCATTAATGTATAAAATATCTCTTTGGGGCTATTTATGAGCCTTTAATACCTAGTAAAGAGCCGCTTTTGTCGAGGTTGTACATATCGTGAGAAACGACGCTAACTTTCATTTTTGCCCGTTGCACCACGTCATACTAGGAATTGAAGACCAAAAATCATGATAAAAAATACCCGCTTATATTCTCAAAGTACAGAAAGACAATTTTCGGTTCCTGAAAATCTTTTCACGTAGTTTGATGTTCAGTTTTCTCCATCTGCGTGCGGCTACACCCAACCACGCACCGCGAGAAGAAAATCGGCAATTACTCGTACACGAGGGACTTGAGAAGGTAGATTTCTTGAGAACATAGAAAGAACCCATATTGGTTTAGATTTTTCTTGGTCCGAATTAATTTGGTCAACAACAGGTTTGATTAAGAGCGTTAAATGGCCCCTTCTACATGATTTCTAAGGGCCGCGGGCGCCACATTAAAATATCCCATAGCGAATCAAACAGAAAGATTTTCGACTTTCTGAAAATCTCAAGCAGAAATTACGATTATCTAAATATTAATATCCAAATTTGGTAAATCTTCAGGCCTAGGCCGATTCATGGCAAGGGAATAAAATGAAGAAAAATGATTTTAAGACGCGTCTCACGCCTCGTGCGCGGGAACCATGTACCTGACGTTATATATATTTTAAAGAAACAAATCATATTATAGGAAAAATATATATCTAACTATAAAAACCGACAATATGTCTGGCTAATGTACTGAGTTACTGGTATCTCCGGCTTTCCCAAGCCCTAGAAACCTCTCCTTACATTATCCGTTGCGTAGATACGTATCATAGAAGCAAACCAACTATCCTTAAAACTACGTCTTTTTGGCTAATAAATCTAGTTTAGGATTCATAGAGACTTCCGAAATATAACTTAGTGGCTGTGAGACATTATTTGACGATTTCAAATCAATTTCACTTAGCACGGAGCCACCATTTCGAAACCACTGAAATTACCATTCCCTTTACTATACGTTGAGTTATTATACCCACAACTGTTTTCTTTCGAACAGCCTGTGTGGCGTAATGGTTAGCGCATTTGACTTCTAATCAAAAGATTCCGGGTTCGAGTCCCGGCATGGGTTCATTTGCGGCTTTAGCTCAGTTGGGAGAGCGTCAGACTGAAGATCTGAAGGTCCTGTGTTCGATCCACAGAAATCGCATTTTTTTTGTTTTTAATAGCTATCCTTTTATTGAAGGTCTTCTTTGAAGAGCGATTCTTTATTCTTTCTTGTTTTTTTATGTATTACCCTATTTATCACTTCATTATTGTGCCATTACACGTGCGCGTTTCTTCATCCAGTAAGTTTTCGCTTCTTCGTTTCCAATAACTTGCGGGTGAAGTTTCTCTAATTTCTCAATATTGCACCCATGCAAGAGTAAGAGTTCTGAAATAACAAAGAAACTTTGTTCGTGTTCATTCTCTTCGACTTCAATTCGTTTCCGAAGCGAATATTCAAAAAGCGTCACTGTTAAAGGTTGTGGCCATTCTGGATTCGACATCAGGAGAGTAAGATTAGGGTCTGCGCCACAATTAAGCCATTTAATCACATCATCGATTTCGATTTTCCGGATAGCTTTCACTAGCAACGAATTTGTGCCAGAAACCGGGGCCATAAATGTCTTTTTCTCGTATTTTTGTTTAATGTAATGTAATCTTTGCGCATCCGTAGCATCAGGGGTAATTTTCTCTGTTCCCGTGGCTTCTAGATATTCATTAACACGTGTATTGTTCAAATGCTTGAGTAAAACCCTGCTTTCATCTGCAAAATTGTCAAGCTTTAACGATTTGACTTTAGAAATATGTGATCCCATATTCCGATGACAAGCAGAACATTTCACACAAATCACCACCAAAAACGTCATTGATATCCACTCGGTAGACTCTGTGCTATTGCAATCAGCACACCGTGAGTTTCCACTTCCATCTATTGCCCGCACACTCTGGAGATAATTATCATCAGCAAAACGGAAAGATTCAGAAAATACCGAAACTGGAGATCCCCGCTCGTCCGGTGAAGGAAGCACCTGACTAGGAGGTTTGGGGAAATCTGTAACCACATGTGGTCTAGGAGTTTTTTTAATAAGTCTGTCTGTTAACTGGCCCGCGTTGTATAACGCTTTTATCCATTGGTTTCTTTCGTCGTCATTAATGGCTTGAAATACATGTTTTTGGCCCAACGAAGTCATGATTTCAAGACAATATTGCCGTTTTTCTTTGGTCACGGGTTTCACACTAGCCAACGCAATATCTATGGGCCGGTTGATTGGTTGGGTTCCGTTTCTCCAGTCAGAATACTCAATCAATTGGCCTTTCTTCAATACAACCCATTCCTTGTGCCATCCAGGTTTACCCTGACCACCCAACGCATATAAAATGCCAGCAAAATTTGCGTTTTGGTCATCTTCCTGCTTTTTCCAAGCATATGGCAGGTTCATATCTGAGGCAGGAGACGTAGACACGGGTGAACTGGGAAAAATCATATCTAGATTAGCAGGAGATGTATCGATAAGAATCTTTTCCTTTTTGGCTGAATCATTAAGATGGGCGGAAACAGAATTCAACGAATTTGACTTGATTAATGTAGTCAACTCTTCGTTTGTACGGCAAGCCTCAATTCTTTGACGAAACTGTAATTTCTCACTATTGAAACGCGACAACCCATTCAAGTATAAACTTGCATTTTCAGATAAAAGGTTTTGGCTGAGTTTATTATCTTTAAAAAGTTTTGTATCGAGCGCCCCGTCCTTTTGTGGTAAGTTGGAGAATTTGAAGAAGTTTTCGAGAAGTTGGTTGAAATACTGGTTGTTGGAAGACGCATTTAAACTGTTCAAATAATCGAATTTGGAAAGTTCAAATCCTTTCCTTTTGAGTAAAAGTTTCAGTTCCGGGCGATCTTTCTCGTTTGATAAATATTTGTGAAGCCAATCGTAAAATTCCTTTGATTGCTTTTCGAAAATCTTCTTTCCTGATGCTGGTTCATAGCTTCCATCAGAACCGGTAGCAGATATACAATAAGAAATCATTTTGGGAATCGACTGTGAGGCGAAAACGTCTCGAATGATAAAAATTAAGTTCCGCTCAAATGGATCGAATACGTTCTTTAAAGCAACAGAAAAACTCTTGTGAATCTCCAATTTCTTCAAAAGTGGACTGAACAGATATTTGATCACCGCCTCCAACGATTCAAGGAGCCTGTTTCGAGTGACAAGAATTCGTTTCAAAGAAGATTCAAGTCCACGTACTTCATCCTGTAAATTAAGCATGGATTTCTTTAATTTGGGGCATTCTTGTTCATACGACGCAAGAGTTGTTCTAAATTCCGGCCCATCATGGATATTAAAGTTAAATGCCTTTCGAAGGTCTAATAATCCAAATTCTGCAGAACTGGGTTGTTTTGGACTATTTGGAGGAATTTCATTAATTTTTGTCGAAACCAGTTCGAAATGGGCTTTTTCCACCCAAATTTGAAACGAAAATACAAGCGTGGACTCCAGTTGTCCATGACACCATACAGATACAGTAAGAACGGTATTTTGGGCCTTTTTGCCGTTGAAACTATCATTCACAAGCACTGTTTGCAGACGGTCTTCTAGAGCAAGTTCTGAAAGGGGGATTTTCGACGCATCGCCCAGTTTTGACTTAAGAGATTCTTTCATTTGGTCCATGGGCGATTTCAGCCCAAAATTATCGCCATAAGACTTATGGATTACCAAAGAATCCAGGTCTCTATGCACACGACTAACATGAGGTACTTCCACTTCGAGTTTTATCTTATTGTGAGATTCTGGAACCACAAGAAAAAGTGGATGTTGATTTGAATGATTGGACACGAATTTGAGCTGTTTTTCCTGGTTTTCAGGATTTTGGGTGTGGGTGATTTTTGTACATAGATTATCTTTTAAACTAATGGAAAATGGGGAAGAGTTGGTTTCATCAGTAAGAGTCAAGCTGGCCAAACGAGCGATTTGAGATTCTCCAGTCACACACTGAAATGCTAATGGAAATATTGAGGAAGTCATAATTTTCAAATTTTGGTGGAAATTTATTGGGTATTTTTTTTTTTTTTTCTCGTTCAGCGTAGGATATATTCTGGAGTTTCTAGGGCCAGACCAGTTCTAGATATGATATCGCTGGTGTGTGTGTATGCAGGATGGTCCATGATTCAACAATTTGACGTTTTACAGATAAGAAAAAGGGGAGGAGAGGATTCTGGTTTTTTATTTTAAAGTTGGGTATAATTTTGTAGAAAAAAGGAAAATATATATATACTTTTTTTTTTCTTGATTATTACTCTTGTCATTGTATACATTGTACATTATTATATTTAACCGGTTTATTCAGTCCGCACTAAAGTCTAAAACTAAACCCGCGGCCTCGGATTCTTTAGCCGTGCTTCTGAATTTTGCCTCCAGGTTTTATGGCCCCATAGATTTTCAATAAATGGGGGAAATTTTGGAATTTTGGTGTGGTGAGTTTTTCTGGATAATTGAGTTTTGTTTTTTATGTGTTTGAATTTATTTTTCTCTTCGTGATAATTTTAAATGCATGTTTTTGTTTAACAGAACGTAGCAATGTAAGGAATAATATTAATACTGCCGAATACTTCTCACATTCCCAAAAAGTTACAAATTTTTAAAAAAACAAGATATTGTATTTTTCTTGAAATTCGTTTCCAGAGTCTATTTAAGGAGCCCCACAAAAGCTATAAAAAAAGTAAATAAATCACCCCTCTTCTGGACAGAGTGATCCCTATTAATCGGACACAACACATCGTTAGTATTGGAAATTTTTGAAGTCAACATTGAAAATACTCTCCGCCATTATCAGATTTTACCTCATGATGGAAATCCTTCGAACCAATTCTAGTAACTATAAGACTCATATGTAAATTTCTTCAAAACCCCATGCTTCTGTCTGACTTATATCTTATCGGAGCAGCATGTACATACCTTGAAAATCGGTCAACAATGGCAATAACAATAAACCAAAACGACTTATCAGATCTAGCACAAGGAGGAAATAGACTACATTGATTATCATGAAGAGCTTAAAAAAAAGGTCGCGTACACGGAATTTAAACTCTGCATTACCTTTGGTATGGAGCGTTTGCCGAAGAGAAAAATTTCACAAATGGGAAATGACACATTTCTTTCACCTCCAAAATTTTCTTCAATTGAAAAAAAAAAAGCTTCTGACCTAGATGACCAGGTTTTGAAGGTCATTCTAAAGATATTTTTCATGTTCTGACATGGAAATAAAGGTTAATTGAGTCTACCTTAAGGGGTGTCATTTCAAGGCAGGGTAAAAGTTTATGGAAAATGTCTTTTACTAAATCCAACCTTAGCTGGTTTTGGTGTACTTGAGGCGTATTCGAGGGCTATTATAGGTTTTCTATAGCTATATCATAGTCCTCGCGTACCATAAAAGCGATCACATCAGTAGGGGTTCTATTCATACTTTAACAGATGAATAGTTGATGATTCTAAAACTAAATCACACATAGCCTTGTGGGAAAGACCGGAAAAACTACGTAAAGCGCAGCAGAATTATCGGAAAGGGTAAAATATTCACGGATAGTGGAGCTCACATGTCAACTAGACTTCGTACATGCCGTCAGTTCTCTGGAAAGACACCCTGATTGGTTTAGTGAGAGAGGATTACACCCCAGTAAGCGTTGCCCAAAGGCTATCAGGCTTGTTCTAATAAGGGGGACCCGACAAGTTAGTTCTTATTAACAAAGAGTGAGTCAACTGTGAGACAGCCCGATGTTAATGCCTTATAATACGATGGATCTTTGGAAGGAAAAGAAAAAAAATAAAAGGTAGTTAACCGAAACCAAAAAAGCTTCAAAACACTTTTGCATCGCTTATTTAATTATTCACCAAAGGTTGTGTACTTATCCTATCACGTTTAATCTTAAGCGATACTTCGTATGAATCTTTAAGGACTAGATCGGGAAACTCCGTATTTTCTACATGCCATAATGTAAAGAAGCAGGAGTATGATATCAAATTCTGTAAATGAAAAAAAAATTACTTTGGAGAGTGAAAAAAAATTGCCCACTGTCGGAATCGAACCGACGATCGCCTCATTACGAGTGAGGCGCCTTACCACTTGGCCAAGCGGGCTTCTGCTAAAAATTGCGGATCCGCATTAATATCCCATGCAGGACACATAATAAACAGCATTTTGAACACTATGCAGGATATGTTTGTGTTGTAACGAAGTCGTGGATGCGACAAATTCATGCACGAAACAAAGTGAAGGAGATTCCGAGGACTTTTGAATTAAATTACGAGAGAAAAGTGTAGTAAAAACGGAAAAGAGAATTGTTTGATATGGTTGCTAATATGTGGTAGTTGAAAGAAACTCGTCTGGTGCTAAATCTGGGAAAATTCCCCCCCTGATTTTCACCAATAACAGATAAGAAATTTGAGTAGAACAGAAATTTAAAGAAATTACAAGTGAACCATTTGATTTCATCAAAAACAAATAATCATTGTTTAAATTGAAAACACGAAAAGTCCGATTCTGGTGGGCACTCTAGGCCCTAGGCCCTAGGCCCTATGCCTTCAAGCGTAGAAAGATACAAGTGAGAAGATGTATAAAATGTACCCATGCTTTGTAATCAATCGTAATGGAATTCACAAAGACAAATCAAAATAATAACAGTAATATATATATATATATATATATATATATATTTAAAAAAGAAAAACACGAAAAAAGCACGTCTAACTTGGCAGTAGTAATTAGCTGCCTAATCTGGCCCGCCCGCAACAATAATAACGGAGGAAGCTACCAAAACTTGCCCCACAAAAAAACAATAAAGAGAGTTCTAATTTTTTTTTTATTTATTATTTTCATAAAACCCTCTAACCATAATAATAAAAAAAACTCCTTTTTTTTTCTTTTTTCTCCCCCTCTCTTATCCACTTCCCAGTATTCAACAATTCAATAAAACCTTCACCCATTGCGAATTGAACATGCGAAATGTACACCAGGGCCAAGTTCCATCATCTCGGAACAAGCTCATTACGATAAGACTCAACTTTAAGCAACAAATACGCCACAAAAAAACGGCAAATTTTGGGAAAAAAATTCCATTTTTCAATTCAAAAAACACTCACGCACAACTTTGGCCAAAAAAAAACCCCGAAATAAAATGGATGATGAAATGACGAGGGACATGTGCCCAATCTGTAAGACAGACCGGTATTTATCACCAAATATGGTTTTTCTCATCAATCCAGAATGTTATCACAAAATCTGTGAATCATGTGTGGATAGAATCTTTTCGCTTGGCCCATCACAGTGTCCGTACCCAAAATGCAGCAAGATTTTGCGGAAGAACCGGTTCAAAAAACAGGTTTTTGACGATATTCTTATAGAGAGGGAAATCGATATACGTAAACGGATCCAGGCAATCTATAATAAGACGGAGGAAGATTTTGCGTCTCTCCAAGAATATAATGCATATTTAGAGGCAGTAGAGGAAATCACCTTCAAATTATGCCAGGGAATCGATGCAGAAAAGACCGAGAAAGAGGTGGCCCAATATGAGGCTGATCATAAAATCGAGATTTTGGAGATTGCCATGAGGGAGTCTCAGAAAGATGCTGATGTCAGTAAATTCCATGAAGCTACAGAAAGGTTGCGCCAGGAAAAACTCAATATCCAAAAACAAATGGAAGCTGAGGATGCGGATTTCCAGAAACAACAGAAAATCGAGTTGATGGAGAAACTCCAATCTTCAGATGCAAATGCTGAGGAAATCATGAAACAACAAAAAAACGCCCAGTTGAAGCGCTCCTCACTTCGTAAGCGTCAACTACAACAAATCTCCAATCAATTGGATCAGAAATATCTTTCAAATACCCAGGCAGGAATATCCGGCAAGGGTGGTTCTGGAACAGGCAACCAAACTCCATTCACACCCTTTTGTGGCGATCGGGACTTACATAAACAGTATACGCTTATGGGTAAGCCTGCACGTGACATGGTTGACATCACAGATACATATTACGATCCATATGTGAACAAGTTGGCGCAAAACAGAGAGTTTTTGGGTAGTGGCTGGCGGCTCAAGACAGTGTTTGAGCGGGCATTGGACGAGGCGTTTATGGGGCTAAATTGTTTTATAGAGATGGAGAAATCCGCCGTCCATCAGTCGGGGGCTACGGTGACTCAGTAGACGGGGATTGGGTTAGTATCGTAAATGCATTATAATATTCATTTATAAAGAAAGAAGGTCGGAGGCAGCATCAGTATCTTGTGGGACGGGTAATGCTGTTTCAAAATCCAGGAAACTGCTGTCCAGGTCGTCTAATATGGGTGAGTGCTGTTCTGGAGCTTTGGATTCATGTTTCATATTCCATTGTGGTTGGGTGGTGGAGATAGTATCCATATTTGTAACTCCTGTTTTATCTGTGGATGACTGATAGTCCTCGAATTCCATTGATGACCGTGCTGATTCCAGCACTGACTTTGTCAGTAGAGCATTTCCGTTGTTTCCTATTGGAGATGGACTATTATTCCCCAGATCACGTGACTCCCCATATTGTTGTGGATCAAGAACAGGCGTATCTGATGCCTGAATTCCCAGTTTTTTATATGTGTGATCCAAAACTGGTCCCTCTATTTCAACTTCAGTGGATTTTCCTCTCGGTAGCGGCAGGGCCGGTGTGGCGGGGTGGATCGGTACTTCAGCATCGGATATTTCTAAAGTGAAGCTATTGGAGATGGGTTTGGGACCGAAAAGTGAGCCGAAAAATCCAGAGTTCCGTTTTGTGTTTTGTACCGCAATGGCAGCCTTAAGGATATTTTCATACTTCTCCTCTTTAAGTTGTACTCGCCGCAAATGGATTTCATGGTCACGTTTACGGCGTTCGTCAATTTTCTTGGATGCCTGCTGCCGATGATGGTCCTTGATAAGCCGGATCCGATCCTGAATAAACCGATTGCTTTCACTTTCAACCAATGCGGTGAGCCGGTGGGTGAAATTAGGACCACGTGGCGGTTTATATTCTTTCACTGTATTAGGCGCAGTTCTCACAGAAACATCTGGTTTTGTGGCCGCCGAAACAGAAGGTTCGGGCAGATCCGTGCCGGTTTTACCCGACGTGGATGCAAGCGTGCTTTTGCGCCGAAGCTCCTTTTTACGGGCGGCTATATATTTATCACCTGAAGACCAGGCAAAAAGTGAGCTGGCAGCACTACTTTCTCGAACTGCCGAGGGTCTAGATATGGGCTCGTCACCAGGAATATTTGCCCGTGACTCATGTTCCTTATCGTCCCAAAAAAGCACTTTTTGTCGCAGTAGGGCATTCATTTTGGAGTGTCTAAATTGCATGATGGAACCTGCTTTTGTGTCTGCATTTTCATCCTCATAGAATTGGCGAGTCATGCTTTGGAATGCCACATAATATTTATTTCCAAATTCTGTTGAATGGAGAAGTTGTTCCGGATAAATCGTTCGTTCAAGATCGGTTGATATTGGATGTGAAATTCCGTCGTCAATTCCGTCGCCATTTCCGTCGCCATTCTCCCCTTTTTCTTCTGGAAAAAGCGTGCTGAGTACATGCTCGATATTTGACACCTGTCCCATCACATTCACGTTGTGGATGGCGGTTTTAATGATGTGCAATTTTCGTGTTTAAACTTTATAAGTGGGAAATATGGGGTGTTATTTTTCTTGTTTTTGCCGAGTGCGGGCCCGGGCCTGACAATCTAATTTACTCAAGGCCTAGGGCCTTGGGCGAGATTACATGCAATATATAATATTTAAGAGGAATTTAAGAGTGGGGAGGAACTGGATATTTATAGAGAAAATTGAGGCTTTTAAAACTTGGGGCAATTTAGGAAAATTTATAGAGTATTTTTTTTATTTTTTGTTTTATCTATGAATAAAATAGGGGGAATGATGAATATACTGGGAGGTTAGTGTTGTTGCCTTGAGAGTTGGTGTTTAATGGTGAGAGAAATTAACCCTCTGGCTAACCCAAAGTTTTTGGTTAAGAAGGTGTTTTTTTTTTAATTTATTTATTACTCCAGTCCTGGAAAATTCTTTAATTTCTGGTGATCTCAAATATATCCTTACAAATAAATCATTTTTTATGAATTTAAATAAGCAGTAGAAAAGGTGATCTCTCCTAGTCTTCAGGCCCTGTCGCAGCCACAGGGCCACATCTCTACAAAAAAATTTAATCATCACTAAAACGCAGGGTACATTTCTTAGATAAATCAATAAATAAAAAATATATATATATTCAAGAATATCCAATTATTTCCTTACCTAAATCTTCTTCAATACCTCATTTCCAATAAAACCATTAATAAATATATAATTTCTAGTCCATGCTTAGTGAGATTCGTTTCGATTCGATTCGCGGCCTTGGCTCTGGCCCTGGCCCTGGCCATCAATAGGACTCCAACTAACAGTCTAACCCTAGGCCCCGCACCAAAAGATCTCGAATTCAATAAATAAAATTCTTCTTTTCCACTAGAAAAATGACATACACCACGATAAATTTCCCGCTGTTTCCGGAAAACCCCGTGTTTCTAGCATACTATGATAATGTTCCCAGTGCAATTTTGGCTACGGTAAAACAAGAACTAGTGGCTCGGAATCCAGAATATGACTATGGCTTTTTAAGCACAACCCATCTTGTTTCATTGGAACAATTACGGGCATCCCTACATAAGGCGGTACAAAACATGGTACAAAATACCATGAAGGCCAACTCCATTAACACGGAGATTATTTTCAGTCTTTCACCTGTCAACAATATCAACGATGCGTTGAAAAGATTTGGTGTTGATGAGACCCGTACAGATGTTTTGGTAGTAAAGGTTTGTGATGCAGAAACCGACCTTGAAACTTTGGAAAAAAGCGTTTCTGCACTTTTGGGTATCCAGCCCACAGAATTGACAGACGAACATTTGCTCACGAAATATGACGAGAAGAAATTCAGGAAATTGTTTAAGCTACTGGATGCAAAGGATACTTCGCAACAGGCTTACACCAGGGGTGCAGTAGCCGCCAGCCTATTGCGTGGCTTGTAGATGGAAAGGGTCTTTTATTTGATGCAAGCAAACTGTAGGTGCCATTGGTGGGAAATAGATTCTAATAAGATGCAATGTGGAAGTATCCCGTAACCTGTCGGAAATACCTCCTTGATTATAGTTGGACGCAAGGGTTAAAATAATGTAGTAGTGTCCATTATCCAGAAAAGGCAAAGCGCAGGAGTTTGCTGATGCTGCGTTTAGGTGCCACAGGCTGGATTGGGCGTTCAGGCGAAAAGTCAAACTCTTCATCAATCTCACTAACAAAAGTTTGTTGCAGAGATTTGGGTTGCGAGCTGTCGTCGCCAAAAACGGCTTTTTCTGGGATTTCCTCGGGCGTGTGTGGACCCAGAGAACTTTCGGGGCTTTCGTAGAATGATGTTTCTTCGATTTCACCCTCGGTTTCGGGTGCTGTTACGGAAACCTTGACAGTTGTTTTCTTTTGCGTGACTTTAGTGTTTTCTGACTTGGAAGGTTCATTTGCAGCACCAATGGCAAACCGATTTCTCCATGAAAGCCCCACACGGGCCTTTTTAATTGGCGACTCTTCAAGTTCATTTTCATACCCATCATCGTCAATTTCGCCGTCGCTTTCGACCTGCGTGGATGCCGAGATTTGCAGCCGACCGCTGGTGGCACTGTTAGCCATTAAATTGGATTCACTTTCGCCTAATGTGAGCTCGGTATCTTGGTCATCATCAGTGACACAACCTGCATCCATTTTCACGGGCGACGACGAGTCCTCGGGAACTTCAGAATCACCAGTACAAAAGCCAAGATCAGCATCGTTTGGTGGAGGGCACGGGAGCAGAACTGCAACAGGTAAGCTTTGTGGGGCCGGGGCAGCAAAAAACTTACTATGAGTAACACTAGTAGTGGTGGTAGTAGTGGCGACTCCAAAACGACGGAGTTTTCTAGTTGTGGGCGAAAGCTGAGTGGCTTTTTCCGCAGGCCGTTTCAGCGCCATATTAGGAGCCAATGTAGGGGTGGCGGCAATCTTCGAGATTGCCGTCTTATCGCTCTTGAAGTAGCTGTCAATAGACTTAGAATGGGAAAAACACTGGCTTTTTTGTGAAGGTGCTGGTGCCTTTGAGGCATCTACTGCCCTTGAATTGACCGAATTGCTGCGGGCCATAACCGGAAGGTTTTGCTCACGAGAAATTAATGGAGTATGTGTCATTGGATGGAGTCGACCAGTACAAATACCCGCGTGAATTTGGGGGTCCAAACGGCGACCACAACAAAGTTCCACCACCAGCATATCAAGTCCGGAATCTTGCGGAATCTCACATAATGTGGTGACTTCACGTGTGGTCATATCGAAAACTTTTTGGAATTGGAACGCAAGATCTGCTTTGAGTGCTTCGTCAAGAAAATCCTCAGGTACGGTTTTGTTTTCTGCACGGAACCCCATAACGATTTTCTCGAGATTGTCAATTTTCAGCACCAAGTTGAAGGCCGTCTTAAGCCCAACTCCAGGAACACCCTTTGTATAATCACAGCCAGATAATATGGCCACAAGACGCCATTGTAATGGGGTAAAAGTATGGAGAGCCATACGAGGCACTAGGTTTAAATTATCAGTGCAAATCTCCACACATTCGCCATAATCATTGAGCTTGGTGATGAGGCGTCTACAGCCAAACACAAGCAAGTCCAGATCCTCGGACAAAATACCATCCACCACCCCCATTTTCTCCAAATACACCATCTGTGGATCGGCTTCATATGGAGCCACCACGTACTTAACACCCATGCGGGCAAGTTCCACCATCACCGATTTGGCCATTTCTGGCGTCACTGCTGCTGCCTTCATGTACTCCTTCCATGCACCTTTGCGGTCGCCTTTTTGTACACAAAGGCCTGCCTGTTCTCGTGCCTTTTCCCTCTTTAGCCGCCGTTCCTGGTGAGTGCCTTCCTTGGTTGGAAGCGGCGACCCGTCAAAAACCATAAGTGGCGTGACGCCAAAATGGCGCAACATTTCTACTTTTTTGATCACAGACGTGATATATCCTCTTGTAGGCACATCTGTACATAAATCCTGGGCACAAGAAATAAGTCCTCGATGGAGCCAACCGTAGGTATCCACGGCCAAAGTTTGGCCCTTAAACTGGGCCAATGATGCCGGTTCCTGGACCGCTTTAAGGTGCTGGAGTAATCCTGTGACACCCATGCTGAATATCTAATAAAGAGGGTAAGAAGATAAAAAAAAAAAGGATATTGAAAAACGTTCTAGAAAAAAAAATGTTATGATAAAAAATGTAAGAAAAAGAAGAACTAGTCTAAATAGTTAGAGGCGAAATATGGACTACTCGCGGGTTGTGAGCCACTGTTATGTTTACGCTTTTTTTTTCTAAGCAGTGGATGTTTTTTTTTCCATTGCCCGCTGAGTCTGCGGGTTTCGCGTACGCGTCCGCATGTTATTGTTTATTTTCGGGGTTACATGGGTTGGGAATTCACGTGTATTTTCATGGGAAATTTTCTGGGCTACTTCTATGATTTAAGGAATAACTCGTTAATATGAACTTATGGCTGTTAATATAAATAAACTTCTCTCCAGTTCACAACAAAGTTAATGTTTCTGGCCTCAACGCGTTTGCGCGTCTTCTCTGGTCACGTGACAATTTTAGGGTCGAAATGGAGCACAATTATTAAACCATTTTTCCCACCAATACTTGGAGAATGATTCAATTCCCTTTCTCTCTTTTATCCTATTCCTTTTTTTTTGGGGGATTTTTATTAAAAAAATCAAACAACGGGTGTGTATTATTTTTTGCCTCTAGTGAAAACGCGCTTTCTGAAATCTGCCTGCGCATCAGTGCGCCATCGCCAGCCACCAATTTTTTTTCTGCAATATCCAATTTATCAAAGAACTATAGAGCCATGCGGAAAGATTTTCAAAATATAACTCCTAGGACCTATAGTACCTGCACTTCAATTTTCCATGCAAGATTTCGCAAAATTGAGGCTTAAGAAAGTGTTGATTGGCCATTTACAGATGTAATATCATATCGCCTCACATGCAAGTTGGATTTGAATTCTACAAATAAATGGTATTTTTGGAAGCAATCCTATTTCGGGACATCTTTTGGCCACATCTGTCGACTAAACAAGTTGAAGATGATGAGGATCCAAAAGATCTTGAAACTATTAAAAGGGTTATAAATTCCCAAGCATTTTTGATCTAGATGTATATTGTCCCACAAGATATATGGTTTAAGAAAAGCATTTGATATTTCCTATGATTCTGGAAATATTATAGTTTCTAGCAGTTTTTGATCGAGGAAGTAATCTCGCCTTAATGGTATTAAATAGTGTCATCTCGAAAGACTGATTTTTCTCAAACACCAAAAGAATTACTTAGCCTAAGGGGAAATTCTTTTTTACCCTGGAATTCTACTACGTTTTTCAAATGATCACAATTGTTTAGAATTGAAAATTAGAAACCGACCATCTCTTCGAAGACTCAATCAATTTATTCTGTCTTCATTATTGAACAGCATATTTCGTTTTTTTTTTAGCCCGGTAATATTTTCAAACCCCAACAGAAGCACAGAAACTTTGGGTACAATTTCCTATGTAGAGACATATATGATGTGGTCCAACTTTAAATATTCTAACTCTACCATTTATGTTCTTTCAAGGATGTTGAAAAGCGGGAATTTAGTACTGAATTATATAGTATCGTTCTTGCTTGTTTTCCAGCCAACACAAGCTGGGATGAGCTATTTTTTTGCCAATTCTTTGGCATTCTGAGCCAGTGAAAGTTCTAAACATTGGAATTCAGCAAACCCCACTATACTGGGGACAAACTTTTGCCAGTGAGAAGACTATATTTTCAAATTTCGAAACCGTAGGTTTGTTGTTTGCGCCATTTATCTTAAGAGCAAAAAAAACCCCCCCGAGCTTTGACCTAAATCTCAAGTTTTCAGGATCGCCTCTTTAATCAGTCGAGTTATTCACATAAGCATATGACTTACGTGTCTTCGATACACTTTAACTTTGCTTCAAAATAAAAATAAAAAAATAAGAAAACATTGAAACAGAAACATTGATAGTCTTTAGTAGTGAAGTTCTTGCAAATAACTTGTGCTAACGAACCTGTAAGTGCATAATTATATTGTATGCACACCCATATGCGGCTCGTCGATCATCATTATCGTTGCACGTAGAATAAGAAAACCGGCTACTTTGTGGCGTCGCCTTGCATGTCGATGAGGTAGTCACGTGAAGAGCAAGCATGGACTTTCTATTCAAAGATAATATAAGCTATTTTTTTTTAAAGAAAAAACATTGCAATTAGGAGGAATAATCGCCTAATATATGGATTTTTTCTTCCAAAAAGCTGACTAACATATTCATTACTAGATGTTGCTCCATGAACCACTTTGTTATTGAAGTATATTTCTACCTGAGATAAAACCTGAATTTTTCCTATAAAGAGGGGGGAAATATAAAGGTACCCAGTCCATAAAAAAAAAACACTTTTATATGGTTAGAATCGAAGAAGTATCGACACTAGCGGATCAGGAAAAGAAGACTAGAAAGTTAGAAACACACTTAAGTCGAAGTAAAGGAATCCGAACCTTTGCACAATTTTTTCTACGAGAATCCGAATATCCAATATCTTTATGTCGTCGATGCAAACCTGGGGAGCATAACCCCGGATACATTTTGCGAAGTTGCTTGAAACTGAAAGTGCGGAGGCCGTTGATCCGCCCAAAAGTAAGCTCCCAAAGAATGCAGCACAAGATCCTGCTTATAAAATCATCCCCGCGCGGCTTCATTTACAAAATATCTCCAATGTCCTTTTTAATTGCATATTCCGAAACTTTTTGTTGTGCGGAATTCTTTTAAATGAATTTCTCAAAATCCGTACCTCACAAAAGGGCGGTGGACCACGGTTATCTTCAAGGCTACACCGCCAGTGCTTCACAATGCCTTGTCTTGTATATAAACCAACCCCATCCGGAGATGCTCGCTTAAACGTTGGTTCTGCATATAGGTATGCATACATCGATTTTGTCCAACGCTCCACAGACCTTCGCTTGCAGTTTCCGCTGACCATTCTTTTTTTTTATTTGATACCAATCTAATCTGCCATGGCTCCGGAAAAAACAATGTCAAGCTCACGCAAACGTGAGGCAGCCGCCCAAATCAAGGGACCCCTACTGAAAAAAAGCAACATCGAAATTTCCTCAACTTTAGGCCACGTGCACGGCATCGACAAAAACAACATGGATCATGCGATGGGTAAAAACACTGATCCTCCCTTTTTAGGCTCTGTTTCACAAAGAAAGCATAGTCATGATACTGCTGAAATCAGAGAAAATATTAAGAATTTTTTTGGTCTGAATTTATCTGTCACAACCTGTGATCCGAAGATCGGCATCAATGAGTCCAAAGGGGGTCAACGCGGAGATAGCCAAAATTGTGGTCCACATAATTTTCCGCCACTGAACGATTTAGGGGTTCCAATAAATTATATGGGCCATCTAATGACGGAAAAAAGCCTACTTGAAGAAACTCGGCTTCTACAAAACATGTACCTCGCCTCCAGCAACTATTTGCTGTATTTGATAAGGAGCGAAAGGACACCTCATCAAAATCACCCCAACTCGTCCACGGAAGATTTGCTTTTTTCGGAACAAGAACCCCAATCTAAGGGGTCTTCTCCAATCCAAGAACTGTATCCTGACTCGGATAAACATTCAGATCACGAGGAAGAGGATGAAGAACATGAAAAGGACGAAAATGACGAAGAGGATCAAAATGATGAAAGTGATCAGAATGAGGAAAAACAGGAAAAAATTCCAGAAGGCGAAGAAAACAAACGCCCTGTCTCTCCTCCTGAACCCCGACGTCTCCGTTCTAGAAATTTGCGAGAATCTGTTTCCACCTCAGTTTCTTCTAAATCCCGTTCTTCCGAACCCAAAGAAAGCCTGCCAGACTCCCCTAGGAAAACTCGGGGCATAAATCCTGAAATTCCAAATCGAGAAATACCTTCTGATTCAGATATGGACGATGAAACACATGGTGCAAGATCACGGAGCCGTAAAACACGCAACAGAAAACGGGTTAATGAAGACCAAAATGAAGAAGTCAGCATTCGTGCTTTTGCGCTCCTTAGGGGTAATACTCCGGCCCCTTCTTCTCCAAAAGAAAATTCAGAACCAAAGAGTGTTGAAACCCTTCAAAACCTGGCCACTGAACCTGAGCCTCTTCCAAAATTGAAAAGATATCAATGCCCCGTTTGCCGAAAGATTTCTGTGAACAAGAAAGCCTTTCTACGTCATTCGAAAATCCATACACGAGATTCCTCTATCGAGTGTAACATATGCCATAAGAAATTTGCTTCAGAAGAAATGTTGGGCAGTCATATCCAGAGACATACTGGCGAAAAGCCATTTGGATGCCCCTACTGTGAGAAATGTTTTACCGTTAAGCATCACTTGAAATTCCATTTGCGGAAACACCGGTCCTGGTGATATTTACCGGGCTCTTTTTATAACCCACATTGTGTGAAAGCAATAAGTACGATATAAAAAAAAAAAACTATCCTATGAATATTGAATTCGAGACAAACCAGAAAACAACAGTTTTCACATTGTCCCAAACGTGGATATATTTTCTCCTATTATTCACCTCGATCAGCATGACAAATCCCCCTCCCTCCCTTCAACGGTCTTAGTAAAAGAAAAGAAAACCCAATACTCGTTCCTATACTTATATCAACTATTGGATCTACGTTCAATAATGTGATGGTGCATATGCATACTTGAATTATAATAAAAACATACCAAAAGACAGACTTCAAGAACATGAATCAAGTATTTTCTTTCTGGAACACGATTTGTGGCTTGACCGCAAACGTATGAAAGCTGGCATCTTTGTTTTGTGACTTTGTTTCTTGATTCATGCCCTTGGACGGATCATACAGAAGCATGGTTTGGAACTTAAGGGGAGGGCCCAGTTCTCGTGATTTCCTGCCATTATCACGTCCGGCTTTTCCCCCCGAAGGAAAGAATTGTAACTGGGATGCTGGAGCAGAATTAATCTCTTGCGGATTATGATAATTCGTAGAAATAGGCCATGGTCTGTGGCCGCCATTTGTTGGATGACCATGTCCCATTTGAGGAGGTACCACGACCGAGCCATTAGGAAACACTTGTGAGTGATGCTGCTGATTTTGATGCACATTTCCAGGAACTTGATTCACGTTGTTCATGGCCATTTGTTGCGAATGAATCATACCAGAGGGATGGCCTATAAATTGCGGTTGTCCACCCACGGTGTGATTTGGTTGATGGTCATAAAAACAACTATCACCTAAGATTCCTGGTGCCAATACCGGAGTCGAAGTTGGATTAAACGAGCCCATCTGTCCAGCAGAATGGTGTCTAACACCGTGGTTGAAAGAGTGGTTGGCATGAAGCATCACAGCAGATGCGGGCCTTTTTTCGAAATTAAAATTAGTAGTGGATTTGGAAACCGGCATCAGAGGTCTTTGGTGGTACCCACCAGACGTCTTGGCAAACTCGTAGTTGACATTATTCTGGTGCACTAATCCAGAGTTGAAAACAGGTGCAGTGCTAGGTCCTGGTACTATTCCATGGGGCAAATCTGTCTGAATCCGTAGATTCATTTTTGTAGGGGATGGCTTAAATGGCGAAGATCTCGAAGGCGAAGATGCCAAAATAGTTTCTTGCTCGTCAACATCGCCCTCCGATTCATTCTCATTGATCAACTTGATCATATCCACTTTTGTGCCCTCAAGACCAGTGGTGGAGGGAGAAAACCGGTACACAAAATAGCCATAAATCTTTCTGCTGGGACCAGAATCATCAAAGATCATTTGCAGAATAACAATGTTTTCAACATCACTGAAATCGGAGGTTCCATTCACAATATACGTGAGATATCCCGCCCAAAAGTGGTTGAGAAAAGGGATTTCAAGCCGGAAGTCGTTTTTCCCCTCGCGATACCCATTGATACTTTCTTCCGTTTCAAAAAGCATCTTGTTAGCGTTCTTATACACCATTGTTTTCGACTGGAGCGTCACAAATGATTGGTCAAAGAGATCTCCACGTAATATCACATTGGCATATGTCAGAAACTTACCATTTTCCGTGGAAAACTGGCGTGGGCTGGTCATGGGAGACACTGGCGAAGACAGATCATAAAAATTAGGGTCGAGGTTAAGGTTGCTATGGATATTGTGGATATTCACATTCTGGGCCTTTAATTCCGGTGCTATGGCGTCAAAATCAGTAAGAAACTGGGCATTTTTCTGGGGAAGAGTTTTCTTGGCAAATTTAATGGAAAGCTTATGTTCGGTTGATAATGTGGGGCGTTGACAAATAGTAGTGAACGTATGGCTCCGCTGTTTAGAGTCCTTATATGTGAACATCATGTTGAATGATTCAAAAATAGGGATTAAAGGTCGGGACCTGCGTGGGGACCATGAAGGCGTGGACCTAAATGCAACTTGTTGATTATGGGACATGGGTGTGCTTTCCGCGGCCAATTCAACGGTGACTTTAGGAGGCCCAGGTTTCATCAACTTCAAAAGGCGACCAGAAATCTGTTTCTGGGTCCGGTAAACCCCGGTTTTTTTCTCAAGCATCCGTGAGAGAATTCTGTTTTGCGATGTACCCTTAAAAAGCTCCTCTTTTGCTCCGTGTGATGACTTGAGTGTATTGTATTTGTTCAAACACCGCAATAACTCTTCATCCAAGCTTTGGGTCCATACTTTTTTCAGATCCTTTAACTCTTCTTGTGAAAAGGGTGCCATGACACGCTGTGGCGACTCGAGAATACTCGCCTTTATAGCTGCTTTTGTAGATGGCGAACTTTGCATGGAAGAAAGTCTCCTCTTTTTGATGATTTTGGCCCCGTTTTTTCCACCCAGCGATTCTCCATGATTATGAAGAGTTTGGGATGCTGAAACATCACTTTCAAGTGGACTCTGTTCGAGGAAAATCTCGTGGGGCGAGAAGAACGCATCTTTATCGTCGGCCACTTCTGTGATTGCAGTGAGATTCATAGAAACCGCGTGAGAATCGCCGGCAAAGGACCAAATATCCATTTCATCGGAAGTTCCAAACAGTTCCACAGTGGATGCATTATGGAAGTTCTGTGAAGAGAGCTGATCATTAAAGTTACTCATGGAATCATGGAAACTTTCACACAGTCCAATGTCTGTCCTAGCACGTGAATGCCTCCTTGTGGGCAGTCCAGTTTCCGGCAGTATGTGAGCTGTTTCTTCAAGAATCTCACCATTTTTATCTTCACTTTCGCTCACGCCTTTACAGAATTTATTGAAAAGACGATGGGGCGATAATGAGCTTAGTAGATTCATATTTCTGGGCAGCACAAACCGGAATGCCGAGGGCAGAGGACCCAAACTTCCAAATGTAAATGATGGAGTTAACCCAACAGATTTTTTTTCGGGGTTTTTGGGAGTTTGCGGATGCATTTTTTTTTCTGTTCTTTTATGGAAATTTGTGACAAAGCGTGGTTTAGTGGAGATCTAAATTAGGAAATCACGTGTTTGGATAATCAAAAAGGAAGCAATAACCAAATATATTTCACCATATGCTTTTTGAAAGTTCACAGGGAAAATTGTGTATGGTTTAAACCAAACTGAAGAATCTGGCCTTTGATCAGATTCTTGGTCTCGTGCAATTAAGCGCAAGAAAATAGAATCAAATGAAAAAGAAGGTGTTTTCAACTATGCTTTTTTTTAAACCAATAAGCGAATATAGCCTTTTCTTTTATTATTTAAATGCAAGCTTAAGGATGAGTCTCAGGAGAAGAATTGGGTGGAAAAAAAAAAAAATAGGAGCAAGATTGGTGTTTCGGTATTGCTGGTATATAAGACCGAAACGCGAAATGTGAGATATGTGGAGAGCGCGATCTGGCATGTCTGAAGGAGTTAGCAGTGAGATGAGCCAATTTCATGGGAAGAAATAATAGTTGAAGGAGGGGGAAAATGAAACAAAAGAAAAGAAAACTTTGAAGATTTCTTGAGATTCAAGGTTAGAGTACCAGAGATATTCCACCTGACAAGACGTTTTCTGATATATACTGCCAGTTGTTTCGTGTCTCAACCTATGTCACGTGGCCGGGCAAAATTGGCTTATCTTTTTTTTTTTTTTGATTCATAGCGTACCTGAAAGACGCGTCGTTGTCCGGCACCCGGTCACTACCAGGTGTGCAATAACCGCAGTCACGTGCGCCTCCAATGGTCCAGAAGGTCCCTGGTGAAAGGTTTAAAAACTTTGGCAAACGTTGCCACAAAAACCTTCATCAGCAATTGCCTCTTTGTTTTGATTTTCAAAATTATGATTTATGCCTAGAATGTTACTGATTTGCTTTTTTTGCCAAGAACTCACCTACAGTTCATTCGTCTTATTATGAGCGAACACGCGTCTAATTGTTTATTGATAAAGAGACTAATAAGGGATATAAAGCAGACTTACGAAAAAAAAAAGTGGTTCCTGCCACAAAGACGTGTAGAACCTTTGAAAAAAAAAAATCAAAAGTCTTTAACTGATCTGGTCCTCAACTAGATCAAGGCAAAGAGAGGAACGAGCAACATGCCCAGGATAAACGACAATGTCGAAGTTCCACCCTGCAAAATCGTGACAGAAGATATCTGCGCACTTGGTGTGTTTGAAGCCACAGTGCTGTTGCCAGTCACATAACTAGAACTAGACAGAGCGGCTGGAGCAGAAGAAGCAGGAATAGCACTTACTTGAGTAGTAGTGGATTTTCCAATAGTGCGAACAATCGTCACATAAGTGGTGGCGTCGACGGAGGAAGAAGTAGCGATAGCGGAAGCACCACTGGAATCACTAGCGATAATATCAACACTGGAAACAGAGGCGGCAGGAGCGCCAGAAGCGTCAGGAGCGCCAGAAGCGCCAGAAGCGCCAGAAGCAGGACAGTAGGTGGTGGTGTAAGTGTTCGTGATAAGCACTGTAGAACCAGCAGCGTTAGTGGATGTGAAAACAACAACACCTGTTGCAGTAGTGAGACTACTGGAAGCACTAGCAACTGAAGCAGCACTAGCAGCAGATGCAGCAGATGCACTAGCAGGGCAGTATGTTGTGGTGTAAGTGTTTGTAATAAGCACTGTGGAGCCAGCAGCATTAGTAGACGTAGAGACAACGACATTAGTTGCGGTGGTAAGACTGCTTGAAGCTGAAGCAAGAGAGCTTTCGGGGCAGTAGGTCGTGGTGTAAGTATAGGTCACAAGCACAGTAGAGCCAGCAGCATCGGTTGAAGTGGAAACACCAACATTTGTGGCCGTGGTAAGAGAGCCAGCAATACTGGTTCCAGTTACTGCAGCAGAGTTGGAGGTGGACACGTACGAAGCATTCCAGCTGACGACAGATGAGGCAACATCAGAGGAGGAAACAGACAAAGCAACATCAGAACCGGCAGAGTAACCAGAAGACGTGCCAGAAGATCTGCCAGTAAAACTAGAATTGACACCAGAGGAAGAAGCAATAGAGTTCGGTTCAGGCAAACTGGAAGAAATGGTATATCCAGAAGGATCAGCTGAAGTGGCGGAAGTGACTGAAGTGCCAGAAGTACCTGGATAAAAGACAGAAACAAACAAAGAAGGAGTGCTCACAGAGGAACCCGAAGAGCAACTAATGGTGTCATCAGAAGAGCTGGGAGAAGTGATGGCAGAGAAGGCAGAGTCAGCAGATCCAAGAGAAGAGCTAGAAGAAATGACAGAGACAGAAGAACCAGGTGTCCCAGCAGTAGATGTCACAGAAAATGTGACAGAAGTTGCTCCAGAAGATGTTCCAGGAGATGTGACTGTAACAGAAGAGATAATAGAGGACGCAGAAGAAGATGCAGCAGACGATCCGGATGTATATCCAGAAGTAGACACAGTAGAATATCCAGATGTAGTTCCAGACGTAGAATCAGCATTATTGACAGGAGCTGCAGAATTAGAAAAGGTATCAATAGTAGAGGAACTGTAAGAAACAGCCGTAGTGGCAGCAGGTGAAGCACCAGCATAAGCAGAGGAAGTCTCTGAAGAAACGACACTGGATGTGTAAGCAACAGAAAATTCAGAGGACGTGGAAGCCAAGGTCAAGTATCCGTGAGTAGGCTGGGCACCAATAACGGTGGAAAGTGCAGTATTAGAGTATCCAGGTGCACTCACAGCCAGTGGCACGTAGTAATAAATGGACTCGAGGTTTTCCTCGTCGGTGTAGTTCACTTGAGCCAAGGAGATCTCGTATCCCTCCAAGTCGTACACAACATAGGCGTGACGAAGGAAGTTGTCACCTAAAACACAGGTTGGGGCTCCTGTCAACTTGTCATTTTGCAGGCCTAAAACACCCAAGTAACATTTATTATCATTTTTTCCTGCAACTATAGGGCTCATAATCATGTCAGAAAATGGAACCTTAATTTCAATACCAGAGAAGTTGTAGGTGGCGAAAGCAGTCGAAGTGTTATATTGGCAGTCGACCTCGTAGAAACCAAAAGGCGAAACCTTTCCATTCAACAGGGCAGCAAGAGAATCCACGATCGGTTGAGGGAGGTAAGTCAAGGTAGTACCAGAATCCAACAAAGCAGGAAGCGAATCAGTAGTCACAGTGATGTTTTGCGTCAAGTCTCCCACAGTAATGGAGTTAAGAACAATGTTGAAGTCGATTGGCTTAGAGAAAGACCGTGGGTACAAATTGACAATAGGCACAGTTTGCAATTGACCATTATATTTGGCATGGTCAACTGCACCAAACAAAACCGACCCATTCAGGGAATCGACATCATTCAAGTAGAGGGAATAGGCAGCAGATTTTATATAGCCCGTGTTTCTTAAGCGTATAGGGAAATTCTGGTACTCGTACGCATTCGTCAGAGACAAATCGTCGGTCACCTCCAGTCCTGGAAGACCAATACCAAAGACACCAAATCCAAATGTTGTTTGTTTCACGACCCCAATATTGACGTCAGGGACATAGATAGAGCCAAACTCAATATTGTCCGTGCCCCAAGTACCGTTTGCGAAAGCACCATCACCGTAAATGATGCTGAACGGTGGGGTAGAAGAGTTGGCTTGGAAAGAAATAGAACCGTAGGTGTTGAACGAACCCAAAGATGTACAAGTATAAGAATCAACTCGGTTGAGGCTTTGGGAAGCTGTAGGAGTGTTTGTTGTGGTCAGACCAGAGTTTTTGCCATCTCCATTTTCTAAATCAATGACGGAAGGAGAATGGACATATTCATAACCAAGCAGCTGATGGTGATTTGATTGACCGAATTCTTCAATAGATCTCTTCGCAATTGCCGGGGCGTAACAAGCAACATCATTTGCCATAACCAACAAATCAGAAGATCCAGTATCCACAATAACGTCGTTTTCATCGCCGTCAAAGCCAACCTTCAAAGTCGTAGAGTAATAATTCCACTCGTTAACTAATTGAAGAGTGTTGTCCTCTCTTGAAACAACCGTGGCACGGGCACCCTTTTGAGCAGAAAATCTCGAGTTTCCTTTCAAGACTTCAAAGTCCAATTTAACGTGCCCGGGGTCAGCGGCATTGACCAAAGAGGCCAAGCAAGCAAACAACACGACAGAAGGAGTGTACAACATGATTCCGTAAGACTGAAAATTATTATACCAATAGATTTCTTCACGGGATTTGTTGTGAATACAATAAAAAAAGAAAGAAAGAATAAAAAAAAAAAAAAAAACACAATAACAAAACCAAAGTGGGAATCATTGGCCTTAAATAATGGTTCAAACCATTCAGCTATGCGCATGCCACAATTACTACATCGCATTCCGTCAAACAAGCATTCCTTGCTAGACCGCTGATTGATGTTTCATGGGGTATTTCAGCCAAGAAAATGGGGGAAATGCTAAAAGTTCTGACTCGTTACAAATCAATTCTATAACCTAATTTTGAGCTCTGATGTGGTATTTCAATGAGAGATATGCTACCAATCATGAAAATCCCCTCCCCAAGTCCAGATATCTTTCATAAACACATTCCGTTGTCGGCTTTTGCTAATGGGCGGCTCTGCTGTCAGAAAAGTGTAGGATAGGTGGTCTTGCATAGTGGTTTATTAGATGTAAGATTTATACACTACTTTACCCATTTTTGTATTCATTCGGCTATACTGTTTACTTTTCGTGTAGATTATATGGCAACTCATGCCGAGCAGGTATTGTTTTCGGTACATCTCAAATTCTTTAAATGCAAGAGGTGCAATAAAAAGTGGTGAACATACAATTACAGCTTGACACATGTGTCAAATTACATTTTTGAATTGACTTCTGATGCAATTAGAGTGTGAAACTTTATCACTATTGCTCGATAAAAATTTAAAAAGGGAAATGGAATTTCAAATAATAATAATCATAATAAAAAAAAAAAAAAAAAAAAAAAAAAAAAAAAAAAAAAAACAGCGGTCTGTGATGCTCATGTAACCTCTCTGTAGCGCCTTCCATTTTTGTACATCCACCCACTCAATTAGGCATGGATAAATCCTCATGGCACAGTATGCAATAATTCAGAATAACCGAAGAGTCAATATCGATTATGGCTGCATGAGAACGAAGCAAATATACCATGCATGGAGCCGTCGCTATGTTTACTTCATAAAAAAAAAATTCGCAATCAGACTAGATATTATATGCAACTACCACGGTGGTTAAGACACCTCCGTGGTCATACACCATGGTGGTTAAGTCAAGTTCGTGTGCACCAGAATCATCTAGGAAATCTACTGAAAGAACATGTCGGAAGTTAGTATTAGGAGTTGAAATAATATCAACTTGGCTTTTTTGAGAATATGATTTGATCTCTTTTCAGGTTCCGTTTCATAATCTTGCCCGCTGATAAGGTTTTCAAATATATTAAAACCATCTAAGAAGAATTTGGAAGATCCCCCGTTTCTAAAACATTCTGGTGGAGCAGACCTTAGCACTGAATCTAATTTTACCAAGGGACATTGTTCTGCTGAATGTGATTTACATCTGGTATAGGCGAGCTGGAGCACAAGAATATACTGACTTTATATTATATAATTGTTAAATCATCAATTTGAATTCTAAAAAAAAAAAATACAAAAGAAACTTTAGATTTTATGTTCGGATTCATCATAAATTTCTTTCGAATTAGCACGAATAAATCACTGTACCTTTTTGGGGTTTCGTGTTTTGGAGACACCCGGAATTAATTTCTTACGTATAATCCCATTCTTTTACTTCATTTGGTTCTTTTTCATTGATAAAACCCACTCAAAAACTAGAAAGTGAGTTTTCATTTAATCATCATATCGCTATAATTTTGTAACAATAGGCTTGTCTCCTCATATATGTAATAGCCAAGTTTCAAGAGTAACACTACACCAATATTGACACATGCATATCTATCAAAGCTCTTTTTGAATATATCAAAAAGACTAGCCACAGTTCCTACTCCGAATGGCCCAATCTTGACCCCTTGCTTAACTGTCAAAGAGACAATGGCACGTACGAATTTTCGTCCAATTAGCGTTTGATGCTTTTACTCCCTAGTTCCAATTCTAGTAAAGTCTGCGATTTCTGCGTTGTAACATCTTCTAGCACCACCAATTCATCTGTAGGCTTTGATATGTACAAAACTTTCTGAGTTCGGTTCCTGGAAAGGTATGGAGATAGGCTTTACCCACCCGGACCTGAGTTCATCGATCAGAGGAGTTATTCATTGCAAGTTGAGCAATAAATAACTTCATCGGCTAATTCGCATGTATCAACGCAATCTATTTAACTGAGTTTATTCTACTTGCTTATTAATTAAAAAATGTTTGCGGGGTATAAAAACGACTTAAGAAAAAATAATTATAAACCCACAGAGGTACCCGTCTCGTATTTAAAAGCTTTGGGTATTGGCGTGGCAAAAGATCAAAATATCGAAAGTCTTACAGCTGCTTAGAAATCTTAAACTAGACCAAAGCAAAGAGAGGAACAAGCAACATGCCCAGGATAAACGACAATGTCGAAGAGCCACCCTGTAAAATCGTAACAGAAGATGTTTGTGCACTTGGGGTACTCGAAGCAACAGTGCTGTTTCCAGCCACATAACTAGGAACAGAAGATGCGGCTGGAATAACTGGAGCAATACTACTAACCAGAACAAGAGTGGTGAAACCACCTTGAGTTCCTGGGGCAGCAGGAGCAGGAGAAACAGGAATAGCACTTACTTGAGTAGTAGTAGATTTTCCAATAGTGCGAACAATCGTCACATAAGTGGTGGCGTCAGTAGAAGAGGAAACACTGGTAGCAGAAGAAACACTGGCAACAGAAGCAGCACTGGCAACACTGGCAACACTAGAAACGCTGGCGACAGAAGCAGCAGAAGCAGCAGAAGCAGGACAATAGGTAGTGGTGTAAGTGTTCGTGATAAGCACTGTAGAACCAGCAGCGTTAGTGGATGTGAAAACAACAACACCTGTTGCAGTAGTGAGACTACTAGAAGCACTAGCAACTGAAGCAGCACTAGCGGCAGATGCAGCAGATGCACTAGCAGGGCAGTATGTTGTGGTGTAAGTGTTTGTAATAAGCACTGTGGAGCCAGCAGCATTAGTAGACGTAGAGACAACGACATTAGTTGCGGTGGTAAGACTGCTTGAAGCTGAAGCAAGAGAGCTTTCGGGGCAGTAGGTCGTGGTGTAAGTATAGGTCACAAGCACAGTAGAGCCAGCAGCATCGGTTGAAGTGGAAACACCAACATTTGTGGCCGTGGTAAGAGATCCGGAAATAGATGTTCCAGCAGTTGCAGCAGAGTTAGAGGCGGGCACGTAAGAAGCGTTCCCGCTGGCAGTAGATGAGGCAACACCAGCAGAAACACCAGCAGAAACACCAGCAGAAACACTAGAGAAACCAGTAACAGAGGATCCGGCAGAGACGGCAGTAGTGACAGCAGGAGATGAGGCAACAGAACCAGAAGAAGCTCCAGAGGTAACAACACTCGTGGTGTAAGAACTTGAAAACTGGGAAGAAGTAGAAGGCAAAGTCAAGTATCCGTGAGAAGGTTGGGCACCAATGACAGAAGCAATGGCAGTGTTTGCGTATCCAGGTGCCTTCACAGCCAGTGGGACGGCGCCAGTAATGGCTTCGATGTTTTCACTGTCGGTGTACTTCACTTGAGCCAAAGAAATCTCGAATGCCTCCAAGTCGTAGACAATATAAGCATGACGAAGGAAGTTGTCACCCAAAATACAGGTAGGGGCACCGGCTGCAAGGTTTGCCAGACCCAAAACACCCAAGTAGCATTTGGTGTCGTTGGTTTGGGAAACTATAGGAGTCATGATCAAGTCAGACAATGGAACATTGATTTCAATACCAGAGAAGTTATAGGTGGCGAAAGCAGTCGAAGTGTTATATTGGCAGTCGACCTCGTAGAAACCAAAAGGCGAAACCTTCGCGTTTAACAGAGCAGCAAGGGAATCGGCAATTGGTTGAGGGAGATAAGTCAAGGTAGTACCAGAATCCAACAAAGCAGGAAGCGAATCAGTAGTCACAGTGATGTTTTGAGTCGAGTCTTCCACGGTAATAGAATCAAGAGCAACATTGAAACTGATTGGCTTGGAGAAATATTCTGGGTAAACATTGACAATAGGCACGGTTTGCAATTGGCCAGTATACTTGGCGTGGTCAACAGCACCAAACAAAACTGATCCAGAGGCAGCATTCACATCATTCAAGTAGAGGGAATATGCAACCTTGTCAATAACACCGGTGTTCTTCAAACGAATGGGAAAGTTCTCGTACTTGTAATAATTTGTGAGATCCGAATCATAGGTCACCTCCAAACCAGAAAGACCAATACCAAAGATACCAAATTCGTTAGTGGTGTCATTCACAACTGCAATACTGACGTCCACATTGAAAGGACCAACAGAAACGGAGTCTGTACCCCAAATACCGTTAGCAAAAGTACCTCCACCGTAAAAGATACTGAAAGGTGGGGCCGAAGAGTTGGCATGGAAAGAGGTCGACTCGTCGGTGTTAAAAGAACCCAAAGAAGTACAAGTGGCCGCATCGATTCTGGTGAGACTTTGGGTGGCCGTAGTAGCGGTGGTAGTGGTAGTCAGAGTAGAGTTCTGAATTTCTCTCTTCTTGAAATCTCTGGTTGAAGGATCCTGGACATTTTGGAAACCAAATACCTGGTGGTGTGCCGATGGAGAGAACTCTTTGAGCGATCTTTTAGTATTTGGCTGAGCGTAACAAGCAACATTGCTGGCCATGACCCACAAATCCGAAGATCCGGTATCCACAAGAACAACATTGTCGTCACCGTTAGATCCAACCTTAATAGTGGAAGAATAGTAACTATACTGGTTGATTAATTCAAGAGTCGTACCCCCGGTTGAAACAAGCGAAGCACGGGCACCCTTTTTGGCAGATAATCTCGAGTCTCCTTTCAAGACATCAAAATCCAATTTCACGTGGCTGACGTCAACAGCACTGGCAACAGATGCCAAACAAGCAAGTAAGGCGGCAGAAGGAAGGTACAACATTATTAAAATAACTAGCAAAAGCCCGTGATAGAATTTGTTGTGAAGGAAAGAAAAAATAACAGCATCATACACAAGTGAAAAGCAAGGGCTTTAAATATTTGGGCTCCATTGAGAGGTTCGCCTAATCATTTGTTATCATTTCGACGCATGGTTGGACGCGAAAGATAAAGCCACATTTAGTGCATCGCGTTGCGTTTGGCGAGATTCCGCTGCTTCGCGGCTGATTTATTTGTTAGGTCGCATGCCAAAGTCCGGAGACTGGAGACCATTATTAATAATTCCTAATCGAGAATACCTGTTTAAAATCATTGACAATATAAAAACTTCTCAAATCTTTAAAGAGTTTCACATGATGAGTGATGAAAAAAAAAAAATCCCCGAATTTTAAATATCTGTGACAGATTCCGTAAACACAGATTCCGTTGCCGGTTGTTCCCGATTGTGCGAAGCCTTCCTTATGTGCGGCTCTGCTATCGGACAGGATCAGACAGGCCGTTGTGCACAGGGGCTTGTTTTGTTCAAGTTATATGCACTACTTTATATGTGTTTGTGTGGGCAATGTTGTTTACTTTTCGTGTGGATGATAAGGTTATACATGCCGAGCCATATGTTGGTTTTAGCAAACCACTTTTCCCCTCAATAAAAAAGGTGAGAGAAGTAGTAGTTAATCAAAAATACTGGAAATAACATTTGACACATGTGTCAAATTTGAGTACAGAAAGAAACCACTGATACAGTTTCCGTACACAATTCCATCACTCGCATGTTATCTCTTTAGTAGGGGGAAAAGAAATACCAGGTGAAAAAAATTCCATTAGTCATAGGGGAATTCCTTTTTTTTTTTTGCTTCGACGTTCATGTAATCTCCCTGTAGCGCCATCCATTTTCGTACATCCAACTTCTCGATTAGGTTGAGGGGAATTTTGGTCCTAAATAAATATGCAGTATACTGTTGCAACTGGCGACGTTGATTTGAAGCATTCAACAGAAGTTTTACGTAAATTATTTAGCACGAATCGGAGAAATGGTATAACTATAAGTAATAAGTTAAGTGTAGGTAAAATGACCGAAGTTCTGTAAAATATCCATTTACTTTGAATCGGTTTGGCCAAAAATCTGAGTGTCTTTTCTCATGGACGTGCGTTTTTGAATAATCTTTTAAGTTTTTTTGTGTTTGATTAATGTGCAAAACTTACATGTGCTTTCAGCGGCGTTGGTCAAGATCCGATCTGCATTCAAACTACAGGTTAGTTTGATGAAAAGTGAAGTTTCCAGGTATTTCTGAAAAGAAAAAATTCACATATGAAAAGTATGGAAGGTAATCAGTTACCATAATTTGTAGATACAATATTTTTTGAGGGATGATTTGTTTCATTTTCAAAAACCTGTATCTTCCTGAACCGCCTCTTTCCTCATATAACGAGCCACCCCTACAATTCTCTTCTTCTTTTTTAGTGTTTTGATTGCAAAATACACACCATTGGAAATGAGACTCAAAAATGCCTCATTGGTTTTCATCAATAAGTACTCTAAGCTCCTCAATAAAAGCATGGCAGAGACCGACATTGTTCAGTTCTGCTTTTGCAAATTCTTCTCTCAAATTATTCACACATACACGAGCAACCTTAGTTTTGGCACGTGCCATGACTTTGGAAAGTGCTTCCTGAATAAAGTCCCCATATACTGACAGTGGTTGGGTTCGGGGCAGCAGTTGTTGCAGAGAATTTTCTGCTTCCAAAACACCCTGAACTTCTGCCCTTTTTACCCCTGAAAGTGTGGATGTGAAGTTCCATTGGATTGAGGCATTTTTCTCTGCTTTAGAGTGGGGGCTCAGTTTACTTTTCTTCTTCTTCAGGCTCATTTCTTTAACCTGTTTCTTCATAAGCAACTCCTCGATATCCACGTCCACGGGACATGTGCTAATAAATCTGTGATGGAGAAGCAGTGATGCACTGGGCCTCTGTTTGGCTGATTTGATTAGGCAGTAGCGGACAAAATCCTTCATATCCTCAGTAAAATGGCTCCCCTCAAGTTCAGGCGGCTTATTACTGGGGATCTTGAAAAGTGCCTCCATGGGCTCTACCGAAGAAAGGGGTGGATGGCCAGTTACAAACTCTATGGCGGTGATTCCTGTGGACCAAATATCTGCCTTTGTGTCGTAACCCTTTGCCGAGTGAGAAATCACCTCGGGCGCCATCCAATAAGGCGTGCCCACCAAGGTATTTCTTTTTGTACGAGTCAAAGACATTTCGCCACTAACACCAAAATCAGCAAGTTTAACCTTGCCCTCTTCGGTAAGAAGAATATTCGCCAGCTTTATATCACGGTGTACTTTTTTCTGACCATGGAGATAGTCTAGGCCCCGAAGCACGTCACGCAAAATAAAACAGGCGGTATTTTCTTTAAGTTTCCCGAAACACTTGAGCAAATCTGAACATGACCCTCCACCACAGTATTCCAATACAATCCACATCTTTGTACCCTGGAGAAAAGTTTCGTAATAACGGGTCAAATAAGGCGACCGCACACGAGACAAAAAGTGGATTTCCTTAATGAGGTCCCTTACATCACTGGCCTCTTCCAAATCAATGATTTTAAGGGCAAATATTTGGCCTGTCTGGGCATGTTTTCCCTTATACACCTCGCCAAAAGACCCTTTGCCTAGTAAGCAATCTACATGGTAATCTTCCTGCGGCATTTAGGTTAAGTATTCTTTTTTTTTTTTACCTTTTTGGGCTAGGTTTTGGTATTGGTATTGACAAGTATTGCCAGTAAATTTGAGATTAATTTGTTTTAAACCCAAATTCAATAAATTATTTAAACTGCACTGTTTTGTGCTTTGTTTCGTGTATTACTTCTAATCAATAATTTATTCTTTTTGCAATTGAGTCTGGATTTTGCACCCACAAAACAAGTGCGGACCAAGCCGGGCCCCATAGGCTCAGCAGCAGGCTGCGGCCCTAAAGTTAGGGCCTCTATTCGCGCGATGCCGTGGGGCCATGGCTGACAAAAGGCCCAGGAAATCGAAGAATCAGAAAAAGATACTACCTTTATAAAAAAAAAGAAGCCCCACTTTCATAAAAAAAAAAATGGATTTGATTGGTGATATTGTTGAACACGAACCACAGGCACCCACGGAACCTGTTATTGAAAAATACGCTGCTTCTAGTGGATTTCCCCAACTTAAAAAATTCGATGGTATTAAACTGCGGAACTCAAGGTTTAAGGCCGGAGCCCTGTCGAAAGTTGAAACGGGAAAAAACCCCGCCACAAGTCCTGAAACCCCCGCTGGAGTACAAAAGGAGGATAACTTGACCGAAGCACAACGGATTCACCAAGAAAATCTTGCGAAAATCTCTAATTTGACCGAGGATGAGCTCACCAAAGAAAGAGAGGAATTACTCCAAGGTCTTGACCCTAAACTCATCCAAACTTTACTTAAAAGAACCGAGGCAAGGGCCAGTGAACATGACCATGACCATGACCATGCAGAAGGGTATGATGGATGGATTGGCGGCGGGAAAAATGGCGCACAACTCCCTTCACTTAATGATGTAGATGTGAATCGGGCCTTGGGAATTAAGTCGGTTTCATTTAAGGAGGATTTGGATTTCGAAGAAGCCCCTGCCAATTACCCGCTTGACCATTTTACTGATGACGAAGAGGAGGTGCCCCTGCATTTAGGCGATGACGAAGAGGCTCCTGAAGGATATCAGATTATTACGGACCCAGAATCTGAGGACCAAGACCAGGATTTGGAACCAGTAAAGGTCCATTTTCCTCAGCCCAAACATTCACGTGAAGATCCGGATTTGGATCTTGATGATCCGGCATTTTTCGACCAACTCCACGAAAAATACTTCCCTGATTTGCCTAAAGAAACCAGTAAATTAGCATGGATGACCACGCCTATGCCCTCGCATAAGGTATCTTCATACGAGGCGATCGGCGAGATGCGGTTTGATTTCAAGGGAAATTTGGTAGAACTCGATGAAAAATCCCAAAACACTCCCACTCATTTGGGTCTTCACCATCACTCAGATAACCCACAATTGGCAGGGTATACTTTAGCAGAATTGGTACATCTTTCACGGTCAGTGGTGCCTACACAACGGTGTTTGGGAATCCAGATGTTGGGCCGGATTCTCCATAAACTTGGCTTACATAAGTACAACATCATGCCTATAGTGGATGAAAACTCCGGTTTTGGCGAAGCGTCACGTGAGCTCATGGTCCAGTTCGAGGCCATGATGTGGGATTTGGTCGAGAATCTCCGTGTGGTGGAATCTCTTACTGAAGCCAGCGATGAATCAAAAACACGTAATCTTTCTGTCCGTACCTATGCCATTGAAGCATTATGGCTCTGGAAACAAGGTGGTGGCCGGCCCAAGACCCCGGCTAAGTCTGAGGCTGACATCCTTGCAGAGAACTTACAGAATATGTAAGGATTACGCGGAAGAAAAGTGCTACGTTTTTTTTTTTTTTAATGCTATTATTCTTGCATTCTTAACTTGTTTTTACCAGAAGGAGAAATGTGCATGCCGTGACAATGTAAGCATGTGGGCTGGAAAGGTGTAAAATCCCAAAAAAAAAAGGATTCTGCACCGGCCCACTTGCTTTGGATGCTTATGAAACCCGCACGTGACACGTTATCTTCCCGGGAATTCGGCCCAAAACTCGTGAATCCAGCCGATTTTCAGAACGAAAACCAACTATAATGGATCCACTAACCCTGGTTCCAAAAGCCCTATAATGGGTCAACAACAATGCCACAAGGAAGAGCCAATAAAAAAATCAAGCATGACCAATCAGGAATTCTCGCTTAAAACAAGCAAGGGCCTAAAAGGTTGTGCTGATTCCATGGCCCAATTACACGCATCTCAGAGTATGGTTCAGGCTTTTGCATTTGATCTTCGCACATAGACACATTGCGTCGGTGTCCCTTTTTTTAAAAAAAAAAAAGGTGAGTTTCCTCAGACCGGGCAACTTAAGTTGGGCGAGCTTCTTTGTTGTTGTTTTTTGCCTACGAAAAATGTTGTTGTTTTCTGAATGACTTTATTTGAAGAAGAAGAAGAAAGACTTTGAAGATTTAGAGATGAGGAAGAATTTGTGAGTGCGTAAACTGGGCTGTGGTATTGTGCAGGATATCGTTATAAGTCACGTGCGTGGAACCGTCAGTCATACCGGGGGGGGGCAACAAATATAGATACATATATATATCATACAGTTTATCACAGTGTTTGATTTCCAATGTGATTAATGAACTGATAGTATACTCAAATACATCCTTTGGTGTGGTTTTTTGGCGAAAACATTCTCCATATATCGTTCATTAGACTATATAGCCCACAATCAACCTATTTGAAACCAGCACATATATTCTCGAAATTATCAGTAATATTCAAATCAATCCCAAATCTTTACTTAAACAGATCCATAGTTTTGGCCTGATTGGCTCTCATCAAGACGGACACGTGATTCCGGCTCAGGGTACAATGAAATAATGTACAAAGCATGGATCAATCCAGGAAGATATAAGAAAATGAAAAGACACACATTGATGGCCAAATCCATAGAAAATCCCCGCTTTATCGCAACGGGAAGTGGAGGAAGAAGCACGGCAAGAAATACCAAGAACCAGTCACGTGCATGCATTTTGTAGTCAGGAACTGTAGTTGATTTGTATTTATATCTGAGGGAATTTAGTGTTTTTGTTTTTATCTAATTTATTAGAAACTCCTCTTTTTTTTTCTCCCTGATATAAGTTTAAGAAAGAAAACTGAAGTATCTAGATTCCGTATTTCCAGGGTCTTTCCACGATAGGAGGCGCAAGCTTGCTAAACTTCGCGTGGGGGGGAAGAGATAAGCGTGCGTGGTGAAACTTGGTGGCAAGAGTTAATAGTTATGGGGAAATTAAGTTTCACGCTTTTTGAATAAAGAGATCATTTAAAAAATGGCATCTTTTTTTGGAATGGTTTTTTTGATAATAGTATGGTTTTTTTTTTTCAATTATCTAGAATTTTCTATTTTCTGGGGCAAGATGGTTTATGGGTCAAATACAAGGGGAAGTATTATCAATTTTAAATTAATCATCATATTAATATAAAAGTACATGAGAAGGAAATACTTTTGAAAAAACCACCAACTTTAAATACAAAATTATGTACACATTTAATTCTCAGAAATAAAGATGTTTTTGGGAAATCTATATATTAAAGATTATTTTGCAAGTATCTTCTTTATTTCGGTGTTAAAATAATCTTTCCTTTGCATCGCAGTTCATTTAACCACCACGCTAAACAACCCGATGATTAAGAAAGGAAGGAAGGAAGAAATAAACTTAAGAAACCCAAATTCAAAAATATTCTACAAACCTTTAAAGGTTGGTTTATCCCCAAGTCAAGGATAATTAATCAAATCTAAATTCCAACGTTAATCCATCGAAAGTCACGTGATCCAATGGGGAAGGGGAAAGGGGAAGGTGAACGGTGAACAACCACCAATAAAATATTTTTCCAGGATCAAATAAATGGACCAATTTGAATAAAAACAAACATAATTTTCTCTCACTATAATTACTTTTATCCCCTTTTCCTTTTCCCGAATTAACCCTCAACCAAATTTATCCAAATCCCGTAATCCACCAACTCCGCACTCTATGCCAGACCTCAAGTCCTCACCAACTTAACTTCCAAGTTTAATTCACCTATTAACCATCACATAAAATATACAAAACAGGCTGGATTTATGATGAATGGATGTACTATCTTTCTATCGTTAATCTCGGCATTCTTGCTTTGTGTACAGGCGGTATCGGTCACGGATGCCTTCAAAAAAGACTGGGTCCAGTATAATTCTGGGCCTGCCATTAAACATGCGTTGTTAGACCATGAAAATGTGGTTGAACTTTCGTTGCAAAACATTTTATACTTTAAAAACATCGCATCTTCCAAAGTGCTCAATTATATCGATTTATCGCTTCATGGAAGTGATGATTTTAAGGTTGGAAACATGACTATTATCACGTTTTCAAAGGAAAGCTTAGTGGTGACGGTTTTTGAGAAAAAAAGCGGGGTTTTCATCGCCTCAATCCCACTAAAGGCACCTCCAGTTCAAATCCTGGCGTTTGGGGATTTCGGGTGGACGATTCTTCAGGATGGAGTGGAAAACGGTGAACTTATCACGTGGGATGGACAGAAATTGCACTCTTTAGGCACGTTTTATGCCCGTACATTCTTGGTGTATCGTACTCCACAGACAAATTATATTTGTATCGATTCGAGTGCGTTTCTGCTTTCTTATACTGAAGAGGACGGAAATAAGACGGCATTAAACATCTCTAATGTGGAATATGGTGCTCTTTTTGATCACTTATTTCCTTATGGGGCTTTGGATGAAATCAAATTGTCCGCTGGAAATAGATCACCCCTTTACATTACAGAAAATATTGCCGCCAGTTACCACAACACGCTGTTTGTGATTTATAAGGTTTCAGGGGATGACACCAAGGCCGTATACCGGAAAACCTTTGACCCGATTGTTGATGTCCAAGCCTTGGGCTCGATTCTCGTAGTAATTACTGAGAAAAAAGCGTATATTTATGACTTGGCCCAGTTTCTTTCCACGGGCTCTGTTTCGGCAATTCAATCCACCACTGTCAAAGTCCACCCTTTCTTAAAACTGGTGGAATTGACTCCTGGTCATTTCTCCGTGTTGAACGGTAATGCTAAAAACGACCAATTTTATGTTCATGACTACGAAATCAAATCTGGTACTTCTTCTGTCCACAAACTCGTTTCATCTCCATTTACTGCCAATGGCGGTGCCATTATCATGAACGTACCACCTCTGTTATCGAAGATAGAAGAGGCCCACCATCTCGTGGAAGAAACACGCTCAGTAAGCATTATCCACCGCTGGCTTTTAAGAGTCAAGACCCATTTATCGCAATTTGGCCGGCTTGTATCCCGTGTGATCTTACGGAAAAAAGCTCCTGCCATTGCTACAATTGAAGATGACGTTTTTGGATTTAATAAGGTTCTTGTGCAGGTGGACGAGTTGCGGGCACTAGTAGCAGCCAAAAGTTCAAAAGACGGAGCTCTGTTATGGGTTCGTGATTTCCTGGATCTGGGAAAATTTCTTGATGTTCGGGCCCTGGGTTCATATGTATATGTGATTTTTGAGTCTGAAGTAGAGACTCTTGATTTAACCTCGGGAAAATCCATTACGACCAGAGATTTTGATGGAACTATTGAAAAAGTCTTTTCTTTAGCCACTTCAATGGAAGATGAAATCGAAGAGTCCTTGGCTCCCGAGGCTCTTGCGGTAAAAATTGGCCATAAGTTGGAATTTCTTACTGGTGAACAAAACGTCACCTCGTCTCAATTTATCATCCACCAGAATGCCAACACTCTTCAATCTTATAAAGTTGACGGAACAAACTTGAGATCTACATGGCAATGGAAAAAGCCCAATCAGAAACTTTTAGCCGTGGCCAAAAATAGTGATTCCATCACTACCGCAGGAGGAATTTCAAGATACGACAGATCGGTGCTTTATAAATATTTGAACCCAAACCTTGTTTCTATAATTAGTGAGGACGGTGATGTTTTGAGATTTACGCTTCTTGATGGTGTCACTGGTGCTGTCATTTACACACAAGAACATAATGGCGAAAAAATTGATCCTGAATCGATATCTATTACCCAGAAAGATAATTGGGTGGTTTACTCAATGTTTGTTGTTGCCCCAAGAAGCGAGCAAAGATTGGTGGTGATTGATTTGTTCCAGGACATTAAAGACCCTTCAGGAAAAGCCAAGACTTCATTTAAATCTGCCAACGTCACGGCTTTGACAAAAACATTCATATACCCAGAACGCATTGTGGCGCTTGAATCTACCAATACTAAATTTGGTGTGACGGTAAAGTCGATTATTGCTCTTACCGAATCTGGCAGCTTGGTAGAGATTCCAAAGTATCTTCTTAATAGTAGAAGAGTGGATGGGCGCAAAATGACTGCCAACGACCAAATGGATGATTTCCGTATGCTTCCATATGATCCTGTGATCCCACAAAACACGTTCAAGATTCTCAATCACAAGAATAAGCTTCAACTCAGCCAGAAAAAACAGAAAATCTTGGTTCAACCCACCGAACTAGAATCGACTTCTGTTGTGTGCCTTGTCAATGAGTTCAACGACTTTTGTACGGTCGTCCAGCCATCCTCTTCATACGACTTGCTCACCAGCGACTTTGACAAAACCAAGCTAATTTTGACAATTGCAGTTTTGTTTGCTGCCTATATCTTTACAAAACCATTGGTTGAATCCAAGAAACTTAACCAGAGGTGGGTTGACTAGTTGCATTTACATAGAAATAAGATAAATGAGAACGCTATAAGTTACTGTAAACATTTAAATCAGAAGAAATGAAATTAATACACAAATTAAAAGACCTATTTTCTCTCTGGGAGGATTGGGCCCGTGGAAACAACGTATTCCATTATTTCATTGTGGAGCTTATTCTGTGGATCAAGCCCGAACAATTTCCAGTTGATACTGCTTTTTTCACCGGACCCATCCATTTTTTCTGCTTGGAAAACCTGCCAAAGCAGCTCGTAATGCAAACCGGAAACCAAGTAGTCAGCCATCTTGTCAACAACGAAGAAGGAGTTCTTGTTCGATTTCAAGGTCAACACCTTTGCTTTATCGCATGAATCGAATTTGCGGAGAATGGTGAGAAACTTCAGATTCAAGTTCATCCATTCAATATTTTCGTTGTTCGAAAGAATCTTATACGAACGCAAAAACTGTACCTTGACTTCCTGATAGTGCTTGACCGAAACCAAGAGTGGACTGGAGTGGATTTGCAACAAGGTCAATGACACCAAATCCACACTGAAGCGATAGTGAATAGGAATCAGGAAATAGTTTGTGCATTGTCCAAACTGAGCCTCAAAAAGGTCAAGGATGTTTTTGCAGCAAGCGAGGGTTCTGTAAATAACCGCCTTGTACTCGTTCACTTCCAAATCACTCTTGGAGAGATAATAGACATAGAGCTGCAATTTGGAGAATTCGAGCGACAAGGAAATCAATTCATCCTTCAACAAGGGCGACGACTCAATTTTGTAGCCATCCAAGATTTTCTCAAACATGTTGAGGTGGATAAGCTTGCTGACCTGGCTCAGGTCCTTGACGGAATCACTCATGGTCTCGTTCATCTTCAGTTGCACCAATGAAACCTTGAGCAAAGAGTTGATAAAGTTATCCTGGCGGGGGAACTCAGCCTGTTTGAAAATGTCGAAGTTGGCGGCCCTGTTGACAATGAAGTCCTGCTGGAAACCGTTGTAGTTTGAGGTTGAGAGCCCAAGATAAACTAGCCAGTAGTTTGAGTTGATATTGACGTATTTGTAGATTCTCTCGCGGAAGGCATGGTTGACCTCGGCCTTACCATCCAACTCCATGTTCGTTTTCTTGCTGAACTCATCGATGAAAGTCAATTTGTGAAGACCAAACTGAAGAGCCAAGCTTTTCATAAGTGAGATGTATTTCACAGATATGCAATCCTGAATCTGCAGGGCACGGTGGTCCGGCAATGGCCAGGTGGTCAAAATCAACAAAGCCACCAAAGAGTAAAGTGAGCGGGGCGTATTGAACCAGCAATCCACCACCACCAAGTTTTGCACATGTGCTGCCAAACCGGCATATTCCTGTGACATGCCTTCTGTCAACAAGGATGTGACAATAATGGTCCAGAATAATAAGCCGCTTTCCTGGTGAATGTCATGCAATTTCTTTTGGAAGTATGAGCCAGGAAGAATGGGGAGATACGGACAAAACTTGGCTTCAAACGCCTCGAAAAGAGTTGCGGCCCTTTCATATGAAATTGTCACAGGTTCAGAACTCTGGTTCGAGTGGATCGAAAATGAACCTGGAAGTGATAGCGTGGGGATTGGGTCGATATAGATGGGTTCAGTCTCCTCGGAATTTCTGACGGGAGAGTCGAAAACCGCCTGAATTTGAGAAGTGACTGGAGGCAGCGAAGGTGCCGGAATCTGCAGGTTTTGTATGAGGTTCTGTACGAGCCGGGACTTGTTGGAGATTACGGAATCAAGTTTCCTGTGCAACTCCTTCACCTCGTAAACGATACGCTCGGTGATATCGTGTTCTCTTTTTGGCTGCCTGGTGATGTCAAGTTTGCACGAAAGGTTTTTTTTCGAGCAGTACGAGCACGGAAACGGGCTGGTCATCACAGCATCACACTTGGTTTTGTTGTGTCTGCAACGGGTGCACAGCTTGAGGACTTTTTCGCCTTTGACCAACGATTTTGGCACAATGAGGTTGCGTCTTCTTTGCATTATGATGGAAACCATGGGGACGGTATGTGGCGGTTTTTTTTTTCTTTCGTTTATTTGCTGGATATGAATGCCGGGTAAATTCAGCGGCGGAGGTGGGAAACTATTGCAAAAAGGAGGTGAATGGGTGACTTTATCAGCGACGGTTTGAAAGTATTAAACACTTGATGCAGATTCACGGGGACTAGGAAATGATGCAAAAAAAAGAATCTCTTGAGTGTTTCCAAAAAAAGTTTCCAAACGTATGCGGAAATGAAAATGGACTTGTTCCAGATCTTGGTGAGAAGTCGTGGGTATATAATTTACCCAGAACGGTGAGGCCCGAGGTCTTGCAGTGTCATCAGGCCGTAATTGGGAGCGTTGCATTGGCTGGAACCGAGCTCCCCGCAGGCCGTGGGTGCAAGAAGCCGCATATCGGCCCGTCATATGCATGACCCGTAAACGAATAGAAAACAGCCACGGTCCCCGGCGCGCATAGTGCCCCCACGATGAATAATTGTGGCGCGCTGATTGGCTTACACGCGCATCCATGGTGCCTCCGAGCGCCGGGGTTCGGGGATATCGAAGAAATCTCCGCGCCTCGCACTCTGCTCGAAAAACTGTGGCCTGCCACAGGCTGGCCGTACTAACGCAGGACTAACACCACACGCTTATTTCTGCCCGGCCCTTATTGGCTGCTCGTAGTCTCCGCACCGGCGCTATTCCACGATCGGCCCAAATTGCACGGCGGGAACCAACAGATTTCATTCGCTAATCGTTTCGAACACACAAGGTAGTTTTTTTTTCTTAAATTGGGTTCTCTGTTTCCAATCGAAAATTGTAGACAGGCAAAAAAAAAAAAATGACGAACTCGGAGTTAACATAATCACAACACTGAACCTAGTTCAACTCATCTCTCAGGCACACCATTTTATCTGGTCTGTGATTTCAAATGATCCTCTGTTGATCCGCTCTCGCATGCGACACAGCTTTGCCAAGCTGAAGGCTTACTGTGGCATCACCCACGTGATATCTGCTGCACCGTTCACAAATGGTAACTAATACCTGTAATTTTTTTCTCTTCTCCGAACAAAAATCTCAACACATCACAGTAAACTGTAATTTGCACTTCCAAATTGACATTTGCACCCACGGCACCGCACTGCGCTTGCCCGGCGCGTCGTTTCACACCATCTATATACAAAGAAGCAACAACACAACAAAAAAATCAAAAATATGAAAAAAGCAAAGCATTTTTGCAAATACAAGATCTCCTTCCAAATCTAGGCACTTTAGTTACTGTGGGCCTGGCAGTCCAATCAACCGCGTAACAATACCCACCTTCTCTCATCGCGCAGTCCTGCACCAGCATGTAGCATGAAGACGTGCCGAAATTCATCTCCAGGAAAAGATAAGAAATCTGTTGAAACAAAAGAAAAAAAAAACACAAAACAATCGTACAGTCATGAACGAAGCAAAGGCAGTGCATCTTTTCAACCTCGCACACTATAGTGCATTCACACCGTTTCTGGGGCGGCACGCAGTTGCGCTGGACCAGTACGCGTACGAAAACGGCATCAATGTGCCCATGGGATATAGTCACTGTGAGCGATGCGGGATCTACCACGTGCCTGGACTCACGAGCTCGGCAAGGGTTGTGTACGTGAAAAAAACGGACAAGAGAGCGGTGTTGAAATCGACGCCACGCCGGCGGGAGTTCCACGTGCGGTGCCTTGCGTGCCAGTACGTGAAAGTACACCAAACACTCATCAGCAAGAAAATGGCGCCAGTTACAGTTGCCGGCGGTGCAGACCACAGCACGGGGGATGTGGTAGGAGCTAAGACGGGGAAGAAAAAGAAAAAGAGCAAGCGGTCGGAGCTTCTGGCGATGCTCGCAGACAAAAAGAAGGCAGCGGCGGCGCTGCTGCTGCTGCTCTCGTTGTTTGAATTTATGCAATAAGCAACTACAGCAAAAGCGTAGAGAAGGTTTTGCTCAAGCGGTCGGAAGAGGAGGAGGCCATTCCAGCACTACCAGCAATACCAACAACACCAGGCACCGAGTCCTTGCGGTCACGTGAGGTGTCGTGGTCTCGTACACACTGTCGGATCCAGCGGCGACGGCGGAAAACGTGCCCATCGCAGGAGCCAGACTCGTCGACAAAGTCGTAGACCCACTTTTCGTCGGTATCCACGCTGACCAAGTCCATGATATAGGATGCGTTGACCCAGTTCACAGGCTCGAGGTCGATCTGCCACTGTTGTTCAGCAAAGCGCCAGTGGCGTGGTGGCTTAATCTCGGCCAATGTGGCCTTGCGGAAGATATGACTGACGCCCTCGTCAGAATCGTCAGCTGCAGCTGTGGTGGCATTGGTGGTGGCAGTAGCAGTGGTTGTCGAGGAAGCAGTGGTACTAGCAGTGTTGTTGTCCTCACTGGTGGTACTACCTGAACCTTCGCACAGCGGCTCCTCAAGACTGGCACTAAGCTCATTCAAGTGGCGCTTTGGGTGGTTCAATGCGAAGAAATCCAGCGTAAACCCAACAGGTTCCCAGATCTTGCTAGGACCAAGTACGTGGAGCTCAAAGACCTCGACCTCCCTGGAAACGGGAGGGTCCGTCTTGCCGATCTTCATAGTCTCAGGGTCATTTTCCTCCACCACAGTAGTCATGAGCGCATTTTCCATGCGGTGGGTACGGTCCCGACGGATTTCGCGGGCATCCTCAGAGTCCAAACAGTCAAGAACCTTGCGGCGTACAGATGGGTGGCAAAGTGCTGCAGTCAGCCACAAAACCACGAGCGCCACGAGTTTTGGAGGTACGAGGGTAAAGAAAAGTGGCACAATGCGTGGAAGCACAAGTAAATTGAATGCAAGCACACCCACCAACAGGAGAAATACCACTGTACTGAGGCGCAGGTCCTCGAAAAGCACATAGTGCTTTCCCCAGCCTACGGCCAAGTCGTACATGCGGATATACAGCACCATGTGGTTTTGTAAATCAGTGAAGTTCATGACAAATTCCCGCAGAAACTGGGACACGACACGTGGCGGTTCGTAGCGGCCCAATGGCGCACCGCCAGGGAGCACAGGGTTGCGGTGCACCTGTGCATGATCTACGATGGCGGGATCTGGCGGGTATAACTTTGTGTAGCTGGGCACAAGGAAACAATGGAGGAGCACCAGCGGTGGCACGCACGTGACCACATATGGGCGGAGCACAAACACGGACAAAAGCAATGTCACGCCTACAGTGTGCCATGGATTGTACCATCCGGCACAAAAAGCAAGCATGTCTATCACCTCAAATACCGGAGACGTTTTCTGCGCCATTTGAGTGGTGTTGATCGACATAAGATGCACCAGAAGGGGCGGCCGGGTTTTGTGCATATGACTCCGCACATCCCGCTGGTGGGCGGGCTGGATTTCTGTACTGAGCATTACGCTAAGAACCTTTTCCATTATCCGATCTGTGAGCTGATTGGCCACTTTTTTCTGGTCATCTTCAAGGTACCAGAAATCGGATACTTTCCCGGGAAGTGCCGGGTCTGGAGAGTTTACGCCCTCTTTGACCTTCTCCTTAAGCTTATCTTTGGCATGTTCCTTTTCTTTTTCCTTTTCCTTATCTTTAAATCCATCTTTCTCGTTGGATTTGGTCTCAGTCACACAAGAATCCATCGCTTGAATATCCTCCAGGCCCTGAGTAGACCGTCTTGACCGCATGCTTGAGGATGAAGGACGGCGTTGATTATTGCCGCCATTATCGGGCTCGTCCACTGCTATGATGTTTTCTAAGAAACTTGATACCTGGTTCATGTCACGTGGTTTTGAGTTGAGTTGCGTTGCGTTGCTATTACTAGTGGTTGGTATATGTTCGATTCAATAGACGCTGTGGTGTCTTGATAAAGGAATATTTGCAAGCACTAATACTATCCTGGCAATTTTTCGATATTCACAACCCAGAATTCACTGTCAATAGTACGCTTTTTTTTGTCGGTTTCTCAAACTCGGGGTGCTTCACTTACAGCGGCTTCGCGTGGGTCAGGCGCGGGCCGTGTCTGTCTGTGTGGTGCATTGCTTGCGTGCGCACAGGCCAGGGGCCCAGGCCGCGGCGGGGCCGAGCCGGGAATATTCTCTTACCGCTTTATTCTTTATATGTGAATAAAATTAGGGAACGCATGGAATATACGAAGAGTGTTTTTGTATTGAATACACGGATCGTATTGTACATATATGATGATGAAACTGTCTTCTCTTCATTTGCTTTATTATATGTATTCCCACTGTTAGTCTTGGCGCGGCAATTGGGCCACAGGGCCGCTCTACTGGCCCACCTGGAAACACTAGTCTTTTGTGGGTGGGTTTTCCAAACACCACACCAGCACAGCAACCTTGATATTTCCCCATTGTAATCTAAAATATTTACGGTTTAACCCACCTACAATGCCCCAGATTCATGTAATCGTACGTCTATGTTGTGTTCTATTATGAGTAAGTGTAATCGTAAACAGCGTATCCTAAACCAGGACCCTTTGGCCCCCCGTAAAAGCATCCCGCTCTTGCTTGATCTTAATACTACTGACATTCTCCTTATCTGAAGAACCGTCATACTCGTCACAATCCGTGGCAACCTCCACATCACTCTCGACTTTTATACACTCGGTGAAACTCAGACACGGCGACGGGAGATCGCCTTCAAGCTTCACCTTTTTATTCTTATTCTGTGTCCGCTTAAGCGCCGGCTTAGTGATTTTTCCACCAGTCGCAACCGCTGAACCCCGTTTTTTCGTTGGAGTATTGGGCGGCGTAAGCACAGTTTTCCGGCCACGATTTTCATCCTCCATAAGACTAGCCTCACGCTTAATTCCTGCCATAAGTTCTTTCTTAACATATGCATATGTGGCAGGGCTTGCTGATTGTTTACCCTGAAGCTTTTTAGAGTCGAGCTGTTCCTGGGTTAAGAAAAGGTCAGGGATCTCGTTTCTCAATGCACGCACAAAGTCGTCACAGTCACACAAGACCTCATAATCTATAAGCGAAGCAAATTGCTTTGCCGCGGGGGTCTTATTCACAAAAACAACTTTACCTCCACGTTCACGCACGTTTTTACTCACGGAACGCACCAATTTCTTGACACCATCGACTTTCAAGGAAGTTCCCATAATCAAAACCAAATCACACTTCATTCCCATGTCGATATTGAGGCCCTTGGCCAAGATTTCCGATTGTGGGTGGTTTTCACCGTAGAGAACAATGTCAGGCCGCAAAATCCCGATATTACCCGTCATCCGCTTGCCCGCATAGAGCCGTTCTTGGAATTTCGAGTGACAGTTGGCACACTCGGGGTTTTCACCCTCCTTAAGTTTATTTTGACGCTCCGGCGTCCATTCGTAATGTGTGAGGCACTGCGTACAAGAAAGTTTGTGGAGATTTCCGTGTAATTGTACCACGTCTAAATCCTTCCAGTTTTCCCGGAATGAGCGTGCCAGACCTAGCTCAATTTCGTTGAATTTTGCAGAATCTATGCCGCAATTGAGGTTGAGGCTTTTTTCTAGACTATCGATATTTTGCGTGTAACACCGCAAAAGCTTATTCTTCTCTTTAAGTGTCTTGATGAACTTGTGGGTCTCTGTCGCTTTGGCCTGCAAAGAAAACTTGTAGAGACCTTCCATAAACGTGCAGAAAATCAGGAGCGTTTCGTTGCTCCGGAAAAGTGAAATGTCAAACAAATCCTGGCCCTTGATGAAACTCGTAGGGTACTTTGCCTTGACTATATTATAAAGTCCATCATCCGAACGGAAATCGGGGATTCCTGCATTACATGAGATTCCAGCTCCAGTTAACATTGTGGTTTTCTTTGCCTTGTAAATATATTTGGCAAGTTCATGGAGTTTGATCGAATCCTCTGCCGATACTTGCTGTGGATCTGAGATATTAATGGTTTTCATTTTTATTCCCCAGTGCGTCTTCTAATTTATATCACTTTTTTTTTTTTTTTTTATTCTTTTCTTTTGATATTTGTGACCTTCGGGATTCTTCCGTTAGCTGGAATCAACTTTGTGACAGTAAAAAGTGGTAGCCTTGTGTTGACGTTTTTTGTTGTCGGAGGAAGAGAAAAAAAACCTTGCGGTATGAGGGGTGCTACCGATGATCCTGGTAGTTAGCAGTGTCCAGAAAAAGGAATAAAAACCGAGATTTGCAATTGTGTTTGTGGAAGACTCGCTAGAGTTTTTTTTCTTTTTTTTTTTTGTTGGGTCGTTTTTTTGCTTTTGTGACGATGTAAAAGAATGTGTTCCACTTTTAGTTTTGTTTTTCAACGTGTGGTTGGGTGTATTTTTTTTTTGGTCAACCTCTTTTCTGCCTCCATTTTTTTCCTGGTTTCTGACCTTCCGCTGTTTACATACCTTCCTATTTCGTTAAATTGAGATTGTATATGCAGGATTCAACATCCAATTATGTTCCCGGTATGGGCAAGGGGGTGCCGCGCCAGAATCCGCGTGCGCCAATTTTTTTTAGTGCTCATTCTCGCACACTTGGATCCTGGAACTTGCAGTTAAGTGAATAATACTGTTGAATTTATTTAACCGAATATTCTATAGAAAAAGACCAGCAGTCTGATAATTGAATACAATCTTATGTAATTTCTCAATGTGACCCTTTACCCCCTGCTTTTTCGCATATGATTCTCGTAGTCTCCGTGCCTTCTCCTGTGCGCCGAAATTAGAAGGGGGCGCCTGATTTCTTGTGCGACCGTGTCTCGCGGACGTGTCCGGTTAGCTGGCTTTAGCCCAAAATGGGAAGGTCCGCACAAACATTAAAGAACAATATGCTTTAGCTTTACCCAGTAAAACAAAGCGGGGACCATATGAAATCTTGTGTATGTAGAATAACACTTCGTAACCATTACGTTACCTGGACACTTGGTTTCACCTCTTAAACTCCTTCCCTTTTCATAGATTTCACCACTTTTAGTGATATTGTGGAAAAATTATGCTTGAGTAGAGTTAACCGCCAACTCCATGATGAGACGGGTTGCAAGATGCAAGAATGGATACGCAGAAAATGAACTCATCTCGTCGGCATCCTGTCTAGCAGGAGGCTCACCTGAAGAGTTTTCCCATCCATCAAACTTAAAGTCCACAAGATAGTTGTTAGGCTCTAGTTGAAACAACTGGATTCTCATTTTCATCAAGTCAGGAGGTACACACTCGCCATTCTTGGCGGTTTCATCCACCACGGACGGTCCATACTTCCATCTCACCCTGATAGTCCAAAGTTCCTCTTCCGTAGGCTTCGACCATTCTGCACCTAGGTTTTTCAATGCACGATAGATTTCTCCCATGACGTCCAATGGGTACGATCTGGATCTAATACCAAAATGCCACTTGGTCTTCAGTTTCTTGGATGACACGGGGTTGATTTTTGTCTGGCCTGCATCAGCTTGCTGCATCATGAAAGCTCTATGGATGGAGGGAAGCGAAGAAGGCAAAATTGCAATAGTAGAGTTGGGCAAAGTAGACAAGTCCGGGACCGTAGCTAATGTCTGGTAAGTTAACGATTGTTGTACACCTGGCGCTTTATGAGAAGCAGGCACATGATTTGGATCATGATTACTCCAGGTTGGTGGCGGGCTCTGCGACAAGAAAGTCTCCATTTTCTCGGTTTTGTTTTTCTTGAGATCCTTCACCAATGAATGGTTCTCCTTCATCAACAAATAGGCATCAATAATCTCATTTGATTGCTGGTGAGGATTCTGCTGCTTATTGCATGATTGGATTACGTCGATGATCTCATCTCTGTCGTAGCCCATGGTCATGGTCAATGCACTGATGACATCTTCATCCACCTCGATCTTGTGGTGGTTAGTCTTGGACAAGTCTGGGGGCAACAAGTACTCTTCAATTCCCTGCTTGAACCATTCATCTTCCAAAATCTCATGGATGGTGATTCTGTTCAAAGGATTTACCACAAGCATTCTGGTCAACAAGCTTTTGGCGCCTTCCGACAAGTAGTTGGGCAAGGTGTAGACACCATTACTGATTTTCTTAAACAAAGCAGGAATGAACTCGTCGTCAAATGGAAGTCTTCCGCACAACATGACATACAAAATGACACCAGAAGACCACACATCTACTTCAGGTCCCGCATACAATTTACCACTGATGACCTCGGGCGCCGCATAGTTTGGAGAGCCGCAACTGGTTTTTAAGAAGTTACCATCGGTCATGATGTTGGACAAACCAAAATCAGCGATTTTGACGTTAAGCTGGTCATCCAACAACAAGTTTTCGGGCTTCAAGTCTCTGTGCACAATCTTGTGTCTGTGGCAGTACTCGACGGCGGCAATGATTTGTTGGAAAAACCGTCTTGCTTCATCCTCGGGCATCTTTCCCCTTTGCACAATGTAGTCAAACAATTCTTTTCCGGCAAATTCAATCACCATAATAATCTCGTCCTTAGATTTTATCACGTCGTAAAGCTTGATGATGTGAGGGTGTCTCAATAATCTGAGGTACGAGATTTCTCTTTCGACCCGGCCTTGCATGTCCGATTTGGCCAACGTTTTTCTGTTGATAATCTTTAATGCCACTTTCTGGCCCGTGGTCAAGTGCTCGGCCAACTTAACTTTTCCAAAAGATCCCTCTCCAAGGGTTTTCAACACTTGGTACTTTCCAATTCTCACTCCTCCTGATTGCTTCGTATTTTGCTGGCCACCTGAATGTGAGGGGCCATTGTAATTCTGGTTATTATGATGATACTCATCTGGATTATGATGCTCCGACATTTTTGAGTACTTATTTATCGTTAGTTGCAGTGGGTGTTGTTTTTATTCTATGGCCAGTGTGTGGTTTGAGGTTGCTTGCCTGACTGTCGTTGATCAATTTTCGACTATGCACGCCCGGTCGAGAATTTGAGGGTGACGCAGACCGCGCAGGAGCGGGGGTCCCGAACGGGCGACGCAAAGGCGGGGGCCACCGGCGCGGGCAGATGGGAATTTTATGAATAGTTAGTTTTTGGTGAATTGTTGGAATGTTTTTCTTGAGCTCATTAATTATCAGGATATAATTTTGCCTCTTTTTAACCATTGTTAGATTTTCTCCTTCAAATATCCTTTTTCAGTTTGGATTTTTGGGGGTTTCAGCCCAAAGAATTTTGCGCTCGTTCCGGCGTGTGTGGAAGCTTTTCTCCTGCGTGAGACTAATGCTTGCCCCATACAACCCCATATACGGCGCGGGTCCGGCAACACGTTCCTGACCAGCCAACCAGTAAATGAGCTTATGACAAGAAGTTGGAAATTTTGCCCACACCTCTGCGTGAATGAAGAATTGTTAGTAAATTATATGCTTCAGGCGAACTAGGCTGGTAGAGATTATGTTCTTCTAAAGTATCTTGCGACCATTGGCTACCAAAAAGAGTTTCAAAAGATGTACTGGTGACCAGGGAAGCGCAATAAGTTTAGGTGTGATCACTGCTTAAACCTGATCGTTGAAATTATCCTTCAAGTTATTTGTTCTTTTCTCTTTTTTCGTTTCCACCGGCTATGGTCTTCAGCTTCTATTGTAATTTGTTTTCCGCTCAGGTTTACCCACACGGTTACCTTCAAATGATGGCTTGGTAGGAAGATTGGCCTTAGTTTCTTTGAAGTTTACCCGTGGTTTCTGTTGCTTGCTTTTCGCAAGTGACGGCGTTGGCCGAAGTTGCTTTAAAATCAGATCAGCTTCTCTACGTGCCCTTTCGTCTGCCTCGAGTTTTGCCTTTCTCTCGTCAACTAGTTTCTGCGGCACACCTTCTGGTGATTCCTGAGCATCGAGAAGAAGACGCCATAAGTCTAGACAAAACAGTCGACTTTTTTCCTTACCCAAGAAATCGTTCATTTGCTCACGAATAGCACCAATATCAGGCTCATCATTCTCGGCTCCAACCAAAAGTTCGTATATAAATTCAACCGCCACGTCATCATCAGGTAAATTCTCGCTAAGGGCATCTACGAGCCACTGCTTAATTACCGGCATGCTTACCTTAGACACGTCCACCCGCGTGTCGAAACACCGCTCCTCTGCCTTCCTCTGTTTTCTTTGCGCCTTTGCTTCCTCGGAAGTGTGATCTGATATTTTTTTATGTGACGCCATTTTTTCTAAATGATATGTGTTAGTGCAAATACTCGGTGTTTAGGTGGGAATACTTCGTGGCCAACTCTATTTCCCCGCCTCTCGCCATGTCTACCCATGTCCATCGCGCGCAGTGTGTGCCTATAGTTTTTGTTGGCCCTGCAGCCGCACACCATTGAGTATTTCTCGAGTGCGTGGGGGAATGCGTGGGAGTTTCATGTCACAAATGCAAATGCTTCTACAGAGAGAAAAAAAAAGTATAAAATGAGGCAACAAAATATGTTTCAAACCAGTGCGCACAAAAGAAAAAGTGGTGAGTATTTATTTATTTTTTCGTTTAGTATTTTATTGACTCCTAGTTCCCCCCCCCCCCAACCACCTGCATAACATTCCTGTGGCAGTACAATGGCTGCAAATACACCCAGGCTGCACTTAGCCTATATAAAGAGTTGTTCCGCCCATTTTCTGAGTTCATTTTTTCTTCTTTTTCTTTGGTAAAGTTCACTAAATTACTCTGGGCTTGATTCAGTTTACAAAGCCATAATTGAAATACTTTAAAAACTCAAACTTCTCACACACAAGAATTTCTCTGAGATTAGGAAGTCACTTTGGTTTTTCTGTTTTCAAAAAAGAAAGAAGAGAAGGAGTATCAGTGTTTATTATCCGAATAGAATCCGAGAACTTCTTTAAACACTCCTTAAGTTTTTGACTTTTCGAAATGCTGCTGCTGCTTCTTGAGTCGAGCTTGATTATATTCAAGGCACCGCCAAAGTCAAGGCTTATCCGACCTTGCACCATCACCACACTCAGAAATTTAGAGAGTCTTACGGTTTTGGCAGATCATACACGGGGTATAGATATAGTTTGTACACCTAATATATGGGCTCAAGGGTCACAAAACATTACTTGGGGAGTCCCGCCCAAGAAGAATCATGTCCTTATGGAGGACTTGGAAGCTACAAATTCAAGTACCCATTCTTTCCCATCTTCCATATCCTTGGCTTCTTCTAAATCACAAGTCTTTTGGCCAGAGGATAGTGACTATTTTGATCTGTCTGAATTAGCACCCACTCAGTCACCATTCAAGAGATCTTTTTCACGTTCCACTGGGACACGTTTTGATGTTTGTGGAAATGCCAGGTTTTTTGTGATAAAGTCTTACAGTGGGCTTGATGTTCAAGCTTCGATGCAAAACGGCATCTGGGCATCAACCGAGCTCGGAAACAAGCGTCTTGATAAGGCATTTCGTGAAGCACAAGGTAGCATATACTTATTTTTTTCCGTCAACAGCTCGGCAAAATTTTGTGGTGTGGCGAAAATGAAAGGGCCCATCGACTTCACCAAGGCCAGCGATATTTGGGTAGAGTCAAGCCGGTGGAAGGGTATTTTCCCAGTGGAGTGGCTCATTGTGAAGGAAATCCCAAATAGATTATTACGCCACTTACGAGTTTACCTGAATGAAAACAAGCCCGTGGCTAATTCTAGAGATACGCAAGAGTTGCCTTTCGATATTGGAATTGCCATGATGGGTACATTCGATACATATGCTGATTAAATAGATATCACGAGCAACGCGAATTTTAGAATGTGGGAGGATTCGGTGGTACGGGGACGAGCGCGCGACGATCCGAAAGTCAGGCGATGTGGCGGCCTAGGCCTGACTTCTCCATCTTTATTACAAACCAGTGAACACATTCTTAGAGCAAGAAATAGCATACTGTTTCTACTTGAATTTGCCACTTATTACTTTTATACCAAAAGAATATAATGTTTGCCAAACACACATCAAGCAAAGTGAGTCGCATTCCTCTTTCCTTGAGGAGAGCACAGTCAACGGCGAGCGCTGCGACCCCGAAGGCCAAAAAGGGCACGGTCAAACAAGAGGATGTTGAATATGGGGCAATGTCCAAGGCTCAAAAAGCTTTTCTTGATCGTGTGATCAGAGTTGACCAGGCGGGTGAATTGGGAGCAAACTATATTTACATGGGACAGTACGGAGTGTTATCTCTGAAGTATCCACATTTGAAACCGATCTTAAAGCACATGTGGGAACAAGAGATTTATCACCACGATAACTTTAACCGTCTCCAGACAGAAAGAAGAGTCAGACCCTCCTTGTTGACGCCTTTATGGAAAATTGGTGCTGTGGCCATGGGTGCTGGAACTGCCCTTATTAGTAAAGAGGCAGCAATGGCGTGTACAGTTGCTGTGGAGACTGTGATTGGTGGCCACTACAACCAACAACTCAGAATTCTTATGAAACAGTTCAACATTGATGCGTTTGATAAAAACACTGGCGAACTTCTCCTGCCTGAGCAATTAACAGAAGCTTTACGGACGTCACCTGAGCTCTCCAAATTGAAGGATATGATCTCTACATTTAGAGATGATGAACTAGAACATTTGGATACTGCAGTTGAGAATGATGCAGAGAAAGCTGTGCCATATATCTTGCTCACAGAAACTATCAAATTGGTGTGCAGAGGCGCCATCTGGACTGCCGAGAGAGTTTAGATTTTGATGAGTTTAATGAAGAGTTTTCAATTAAGCTTCTTGATATGGGGTTTGTCGAATTTGTGCTCAAACCTCTACCCGGATAATGTGTCATCCTGGTTTATCGTCTATTTGGCTTACCGATAAATCCCTTAATATCGCAATCTCAGTTCCACACCAGGATGGAAGTGGGTGTGTACTTCCGAAGGATCTACCAGGTGGAGTCGGCGCTAATGTGGTACATGGTTTTGAAGTTTGGTCTTAGTTCTGTATATATTCAAAAAGATCAATAATAGGAAAATATGTATATTAATTAGAAAATCAGTCCTTGAACTTATAATGTAAAAAGAAACACTCTCACTTGCGGAACTTCAACACAAGGTAAGTACACAAGCGAAGGACAAACGTCAAAACCAACATCAACCCAACCCAAAGGCCATGCTGAGCAGCACCATAACCTAAAGATTTGAGAACAGCTTCTCCCTGAATAAGACACTGATTTTCTAAAGGTGAACTGTACATACATTGACAGCCAGCACCACATTTAAAAATACTATCTTTGAATTGATTGAACATCATTCCTTGAAAAGCATAACGCTGGTAGTCAATCCAATAGAAAGTGTAGTACCAGAAATCGTTCAAAACCGATGCCGAAACCAAAAACCCACCCACGGCCATCCAGAGACCATTAGCAAAAGCCGTAAGGGCCAAAGCAGCCACAAACACCGGGAAAAGTGTGGCTATCAAAATGGTGAGGGATTCTGCTGCCAAGAGATTGGCAAACAAGTAGAGCACGTACAAGAAAAAGCCTCTGGCGGAAGTGGAGAAGTTGCACATGAAATAAGTAATCATGGAAAACATCACCACGATAGCAAAGAGAAAAGGAACACCAATAATAAAGTTGGAGATCATAAAGGAAAAAGGACCATAAAGACCATTGGATCTCTCTTTTCTGTAAGCAAAGTAGTCCTCAAGATAGGCAGGGATATAAGCCACTGACATGAACGACATGAAAGCACCAGAGAAAAAAATTGCATTGGTGAAAAGCTGGATGTTTTCTTGGGTATATGATAAACGCAACCAAACAGTACCCATCATGATTGCCAATCCAAAATACATTGCCAATCTCACATAGTAAGCCAAATAATCGCGTCTTGCTTTGATCATTCCCCTTTGAAGCAAAGCCAAAGTTTTAGAGAACGGGGTAGGACGGGTGTTTTGAACATCTAAATCTTTTGGTTTCTCGTCACCAAAAGAGCTGGTAGTCAGAATCGAATCAGTCAGATTAATGATTTTCTTCGCATAATCCACAAGCTTTTCCATTGCCTCTGTTTGGGAGTTATCACCCAAGGTGAAATCGGTATTGATCAAATCCAAAACATATTCTGCCGGGTTGAAATGAGGTGGAATTGGGAAACCCACGTTTTCAAAATAAGAGGTGATTTCTGCACGAGGGCCAGAGTATGCAACCTTGCCTTCAGTCAAAAACATAACGTTCTCGAATAAATCAAACGTCAGGGTTGAAGGCTGATGAATCGAAGCAATGACAATCACATTTTCGGCCTCTGCAAACCTCTTTAAGGTGTGCACCACCTCGAACGAAGCCTTAGAATCTAAGCCAGAAGTTGGTTCATCGAGAAATAAAACCTTTGGTTTAGTCACAACTTGGGAAGCAACAGAAAGCCTCCTCTTCTGCCCACCGGAAAGTCCCTTTCGAATGGCAGTACCCACTATAGTATTTTTCTGATTAGTAAGCCCAAAAAAATCAATAGTGTTTTCAACAAGATCCTTTCTTTCATCTTTTGGCATTTCATTCAGCATTTTGATCGAAGAATCAATCAGTTCCTTAACAGTAAGACATCCCAAAAGATGATCCTCCTGCTCCACAAAACGGGATACTTCACGAAGAAGGGCACTGGTAACAATTTTCTCACCCAAAACCACATTTCCAGTAATATCGAACTTTTTGAAACTTCCAGTTCTTTGTGCCAAAACAGAAAGTAAAGTAGTTTTTCCAGAACCGGAAGGCCCCATAAGAGCAGTAACCGTTCCGGGTTTAGCATGGCCACTAACATCCTCAAGAAGGTTTTTTGCACCCGAAGAGACAAAGATATTGTTCCAAGCTAAGACGTCAGACATGGTAAGAAATTCAGAAATTAGGAATTGGAGAGGATATTTTTTCAAGATATGATAGAAAAAAAAAAGTAGTTGATAAAGAAAAAAGAATTAAACGCCAGGAAAAGGTGGAAATAGAGTATTTATAAAAAACATAATTGGGACAGTGGGCGTCGGGCGGCGGCGGGTGATGTCGGGAATTGGCCCAATGCGGAAACCTTTTTTCGTGCGGTCATCGTCCGACCCGCCCCCGACAACAATGATGCATTTTCGTTTTTTAAATAAAGTAAAAAAGTAATTTTGTTTCACCATAATTTATTTTTACTTTTCTTTTCTTTTAAAAATCTGTTTGTGATTTTTTGCTTTTCTTCTGTTACAATAAATATGGGGTTTTCTGGCCTCTTAACTTAAAGAATAGTGATGGTTCTCAGCGGGTAGATCCGCCCAAAAGGAAAGGTGCGGCTTAGGATTACCAATCAGATAAGGTTACAGTTTGTCGGGAGAGAAAGCCCGGATTTTTTCAGCAAAAATTAGGGAAATGAACTTTGCCAGGGGGTAAAAAAGATAAACAAACTTTTATAAGTTTTTTGTATCTTTATTTATATCTTTTATTGCCCGCATCAGAATATAAAATCGCTTGAACTGACTTTTGAAGATTATTTATCCTTATCGTTCAAGTCAATGAATATATATATATATTTTTTATTTGGGATCTCTTTTTAAAATTGAATGAGAAGTGATATTAAACATATGGATAAAAGGGAAAATACTTCTAAAAGCTTGAGATTTCGATACTTCTACCAATTACTGTTATCGCTGTGTGGGTAATATGTAAAAAGTTTCACCTACTTTGTTTTATGAAGGGTCTTCCAAACACCTGGATTTCATTCCTTGCTAGGGTTCTGTTTTTCAAACAATTGGTAGTTTGAATCTTGGATTGGAAATTTACCAGATTGATAAATCTGTGGTATTGACTTATGAATAATACATCTTACAGGTATACCTGCTCTGGAAGTAAAACAACAAACTTTAATCCGGAAAGATTTGAAGCCCTATGAGAGAAATTCAAAGGAAAATATTCCAGCATAATTCGAGATAATTATCATTCCAAAATCTTCCGAAAATATGGGTCGTGGGCTTTCAACAGATTCGGTATTATCTTTAGACCTAATTTAGGGACTAGAGTCGTTCCCACCTAAACCCAGGAGTGAAGATTTGTTGAATAATTCATATGTTTAGAGAAAACAGAATCAGGGGTTTGATTTTTTGTTTACTTATTAGAACCGAAAGTATATCAAAAATAATAAATATATATCTGCAGTTATCAACAGGCCCACCTAAAGCTACATACGTTTACCTATGGCTCTCTTGTCACCTTATGAAGTTTTGGCGTAAGAAACAAACTCATTTTTCAGAAATAAAAGCTTCAAGAAAAGCTTCAACTTACGACTTGGAATATATATATTTGATAATCACGATTATCTCCAAACTTTTCCCGGTTCAGGATTGTAGAGAGATTTATTAATCACATCTGCCTTCATAGATAGTCTTTTTATTCTCTTAAGAGACTCTTTAGAATTTCCATAAATAAAACAAAAACTACCAAATATGTAAAATTTTCTAAAGTTCCCGTAGGAATATCAGCTACTTATAAGTTACCTATTTCCCTTTGGTAATAATTACCTTTGCTCCCACGATTTGAATAATTTTTCTTTTTTGTACAAAACATTTACTAAGCTTCTGGCTAATTCAACATAAGCGTTAAAGAAATAATTCACTATTCTTTATCTGATACTAACCTCAATATTTCATTTTCAAAACTTTGGAATTCGATTGAGGGAGATTTTTTGAGGGTACATGTTACGATAGTCTCAACATCTTTTCCTGTCTTTATGTTTTCAGAGAAATCTGGGATATTCTAGAAAAATTGACCACACCAAAAAAATCCATTACATCTAATTTCCCACTAAAATATGATGTTGCGGCCCTTTTCACGTCTACTCCCCTGATCATTAAGACCGATCCTTGGTCGTCGGGTATAAAACATCCAAACCATCCGTTAATTAAGAGGAAAAACTTTTTTTTTTTTACCGAACTCATCCTCTAGCGATATCGTTGAAAATTGTTTAAGAATTTCGAATTTTTTTGAAAAAAAAAAAAGACCTCAGACTCAAGGACCTTATAGCACATTTTTCGTGGTTTATAAGAAACTAATTTTTAATACTAGACGCGTTGTAAAATCATCGCGCATCCTTATTGTAAAACGTTGTTATTTATTTTTATTTATTTTCCTGAGTAGTCACACCCGTACATCCCGCGCGTCCCTAAATCACAATACTTAAACACATTGACACATTAACATTAAACTGTTGTTTTTTATTTTTTTAAAGGTGCCTATTTTCTGAATTTCTTCGTCATTATTGAAAATATCTTTCTCATATTTTAGACCCTTAATTTATTTGCGTACATGTCTCGCAATATCGTGTCTCGTGCAGGCTACCTAACACACTCCGCACGAACTAATCTCATTGCCAATGACGAATTTCCAATCCTAGATTTCAAGGAGATTTCTCAATGTTTAACAGAATGTGATTTTGATGCCAGTGAAGAATTAGTGACACGACCATCTAGCTCGTATATTCGCCAATTGTTTGAACAAATCTTGGATACTTTTATTGGCCTTTCCACGGATTATTGTGGCTCTACAACAAAATCTTTACTTAAAAAGAATAATCCAGCATTTTCTGGAAGAGATATAAGTCAGGATGCATCAGAAGATTATGGAGAAAATGATGATACTGCAGATTCGGTTGGGCTTGTGGTATTTTTTAGAGCAGTCAATATGTTCCTTAAAAAATGTGGCATTCAAGATTTCACGCTTATGGATTTAGTTAGACCTGATTCTCTTCGGATACAACGAGTTCTTAGTGGAATAGTAAACTTTGCCCGTTTTCGTGAAGAGCATTTGCGAGAATGTGAAAATCTTGCTAAGGAATCCGAAGAGAAAGTGCAAGAAATTAGAAATATCGAGGACCAGAATGTCAACTTGGCCAAAAAAATCGAAAGATTAAATGGGAAATTACAAGAAGAACCGGTGGCCATTGAAAATATGTCGATGCCTGGGTCTCTGCATAAATCGACTCTTTCTCAATTACACAAGTTTAATTCGAAATTGGAGCAAGAACTTATAAAACTTCAGAAATCACAGGAAGTGTTCAAAAGAGAGCATATTAGTTATAAGGAAACTAAGGCAAGACTTATAGAAAAGCTTGAGGATCAATACTTTTTACTTAATGAGTCGGAGCGTGATCTTAATAAGATTGAGAATTATGCGTCTGCAGATCCAGAAGTCATCAAAAAAGTGGTTTCAGATTTGAAAGTACACTCTCAAAATGCTGAGGAACAACTACGAAAACTTGAAACCGAGGTCCGGAATAAAACCCGCACCCATCAGTCTATTCAGGTTGTTGAAGATGAATTGCGGAATCTCATCAAAATCGTACAAGAAATATCTAATGATTTGAAGAGTTTGGCTAATGTCAAGGAGTCATTTGCAGAGCAAACTGATGAACTTAATAAAAAGCGCCAAGCTTCCGAGGAATTGAAGGTATACCTTGAACGCCTCCTTATTAAACTCCAAAATTCCGAGGAAAAAATCACCAATTTACGCCAGCAAGCGAAAGAGAAAGAGGAAGCCGCAAATGAAAAGTACCGTAAGCTTAAGCAGGCATATGAAATGGTGACCACAGAAAGAATTACCAAAAGGGAAAAATTGGCTGCAATAAGGAAAGCTAATAGTGAGATTGAAGCCCAGATTGAAGAAAATAAATTGGGGTTTGAGCGGGAGTACCGAAACACCATGACCGCAGTGACAAAGATTACTGCCCATATCCAGAAATATTTGACGGTTATAGCCAAATACCTTTAGGCGCCCAGCAATGTTTATGATATCCTATGAAAAAAAAAAAAAAAAAAGAAGACTATAAAAAACTATTTTTTATCATCCATTTCTTCGGTATGGTCTTCTTCCTGTTGTATTTCTTGGCTGAGTACAGAACCCATTGTTTTGTCTTCTTCTTCAGTAGAAATACGACCCTCTTTTTTTTCAGAATGGGATATTTCGTTCGCCTTTGGTATTCTTTTATTGGTGGAAAAAGACGACGCCACCAACATCAAACATGCAATGGCCAAATCCAAATAGAATACATCTTTCAACGCCTTCATGAATGCATCCAATGCAAGATCACGTGCTTGTTCGGGAAGGTTCCAGATTGATTTTGGAGATGAAAGTAAGACTTTTGCTGGAATCATTGAAAGGGAAGTGATTTCAGGGTGATTTTTGATGGCCTGTGAGATATAAATACTTCCTCTGTTTAAGAGCATCAATTGTGAAGAAATCACCCCAATGACACCTCCCATTGTCCTCATGAAATTAACGAAAACAATTGCTAAAATCATAGACCCAGGGATATGGCCAGGTGCTTTTAATTGCGCGGAAAGAATTGTGCTTTGGAATTGTAAACCGGTGCTTATACCCACGGGGATAAGTATTCCAATTCTAGTGGCTGAGCTTGAGTTTCTTCCTAAAATTAGAAAAATACCAACACCAACAGGCGCAAGGATTCCTGAGATCATCATGGAAATCTTGGTGGATGAAGTATACTTGATGAAGAATCCGTTGACAACAGACGACACAGAAACAGTGACAATCAACGGAAGCAAATGGACACCTGATTGCCAGGCCGAGGCATTAAAAATAACCTGGAAATAGATGGAGATGTAACTTTCCAAACTCAAAAGAAATGCAAAGTTACAAAAGGCAGATATACCAGCACCCATTGTTTGAGGCAGAGTGACAAACTCCTTCAAAATGAGGGGGATCTTGGAAACAAAGAAATTGTAGTAACAAAAAGCCGCTAAAGTAATGCCACCGATAACAAAGAGACAGATTATTGCAGCAGAATCCCATTCATATTCATTGCCTCCAAAAGTCATGGCAAGCAACACTAATACCAATCCCGAGGCAATAAGGAAAGTTCCCAAAAAGTCGATTTTGGCCAATTTCGCTTTCATGTTTCCTGAAGGGCGAGGTGGATGGAATACAGCCAGGATAAGTGCCAAAGCAATTGCTCCGATGGGTAAATTCACATAAAAACACCATCTCCACGTGACGTGGGTGGCAAAAGCGCCTCCAACAAAAGGTCCACAAACCGAAGCTATGGAAAACGTCGTGCCGATTAATGATAACCCTAAGGCACGCTTATCTATAGGGACAGATTCGGAAATAATCACCAGGACCATTGCTTGGGTAGCTCCACCACCAATTCCTTGAATGACTCTACCAACAATAAGCATATTCATACTGTTTGCAAGTGCACAAATAAGCGAGCCAATTTCAAAAATTACGATTCCAAAGCACAAGGTATATTTTCTACCAAAAGCAATGGAGATTTTTCCATACAGCGGAGCCAAACATGCTACTGGAAGCATATATGCCGAAGTAAGCCAGCCGACTTTTGAAAAGGAGCCAAATTCATCACTAATGGTGGAAAGAATTGTTGCCATAATAGTCTGGTCAAGAGCAACTACAAATAATGAAATCACCACACTTATAAGCACTATCACAAGGCGAAATCCATGAACATATTGGTCTGTGGCTGTAGTTCCATCGCCGGCATCACTTTGGATGAATTTTTTGGGTAGTTCTATGTTTGACTTTTTTGCATGAAGGTTTGTACTAGATTCATGCTGTTGTAACGAATGTAAAGAAGAGCTCATCGCAGGAGTGAAATAACTAGATTAAGAAATCTGCTGACGGAAGTTATGCAAGTTAAAAGTTAGGGGAAGAGTTTTTTTTTTGCTTTTTTTTTTTTTTTTTTTGAGTTGGTTAAGTTATACTATACGTAGATTGTATTTTTTTCCCCCCTTCTATGCCCAAAGATGCACCCTTTAAAAAAAAAAATAGTACAAGCTGCAAATTTTGCTGTGCGTGCATCTTCATCGTAAAAATGGCTTTTTTTTTTCCGGATTGAGAATTAGAGGGTCCGGTTGAAAGCACATTCCAAAAATGTTGGTCATATGAAAAATGAAGGAATAGATGGAAATTTTAATAATTCCACTACTTATATATCAACCCGATGTGGGGTTCCAGAAAATATGATTTTTTATGATTTTTTTTCAGGTTTTAATTGTAATAAATACCCAATTAAATTTTTACCTTAACTCCGAGCCGAAGAAAAGTTGAAACCATGCGGCCGCACGGCTACGCCACCAGTTTTTCCGAATGAGGCCGAGTCAAAATGTCAGAGTCAAAAAGTGAAAAACTAAAAGTTTTAACTTCAGCTTACTGTCCATAAAGTTTGTTTTATATTTCAATGCTTTTTTTTAAAAAAGTAGATGCTATTAATTTGGTGCCTCTTCATTTTTGGACCGTAGGAGATTCTTCACTTGAAGAAGAAACCAATTTCTCTCCATTTTCTTTGGATTCACTAGATTTTTCTTTTTCAGCATGTGAAATCTGGTTTTCTCTAGGTATTCTTTTATTGGTCGTCAAAGAGGCGGCAATAAGTGCCAAACATGCAAAGGCCAAGTCAAGGTAAAACACATCTTTCAATGCTTTCATAAATGCATCTAATACAAGATCACGTGCATTATCTGGAAGATGCCATATTATTCTTGGGGATGAAAGCAAGGCTTTTGCTGGAAACGAGGCCAAAACCTTGACATCTGGATTTGCCTCTACCGCTTTTGAAATGTAAAGAGCACCCCTATTCATAAGCATTAATTGGGAAGTGACTACTCCAATCACACCACCCATGGTTCTCATAAAGTTGACAAAAACCGTGACCAAAATCATGGATCCAGGAATATGACCTGGGGCTTTCAATTGGGCAGAAAGTAAGGAACTCTGGAATTGGAGTCCAACAGAAACACCTGTAGGTATAAGTAGCCCAATACGGGCAGAAGTGGTCGTGTTGCGCCCCAAGATCAAAAGAATTCCAACACCAATGGGAGAGAGAATTCCTGCCATCATCATGGGGATTTTTATGAAATATGTGTATCTGATGAAGATTCCATTGAATGCAGAAGCCAAAGAAACGCTAATCACCAAGGGAAGCAAGTCAATCCCGGATTTCCATGCTGAAGCGTTGAAAATCACTTGGAAGTAGATGGCAAGATAGTTGACCAAACTTAAGAAGAAGGCAAAGTTGAAAAACGCCATAAATCCTGAGGCCAAGATCTGAGGAGTAGTAACAAAGTCCTTCAAAATAAGCGAGTTCTTAGAAATGCAAAAGTTGTAGTACACAAAAACCACTAGAATGACACCACCAATCGTGAAAAGGCAGATGATTGCAGCAGAATGCCATGGGTACTCGTTGCCACCAAAAGTAATCGCAAGCAACACCAATACCAAGCCTGCGGAAATTAGGAGAGTTCCCAAATAATCGATTTTTGCCAACTTGGCCTTAACATTTCCCAGAGGCCGTGGTGGATGGAAAAATAAAACCATGAGTGCCAAAGCAATGGCTCCCAAGGGTAAATTGATATAGAAACACCACCTCCAAGTGACATGCGAAGCAAAAGCACCGCCAATAAAAGGTCCACTAACCGATGCAACAGAAAATGTGATTCCTATCAAGGACATCGCTAATGCACGCTTATTTAACGGCACAGCTTCAGATATAATAACCACCACCATTGCTTGTACGGCACCACCACCAAGACCTTGGATAACCCTTCCACCAATAAGCATATCGATACTATTGGAAAGTGCACAAATAAGCGAGCCAATCTCAAAAATCACGATTCCCACACACAAGGTATATTTTCTACCAAAAGCAATGGAGATTTTTCCATACAGTGGGGCCAAACACGCTACTGGAAGCATGAAAGCTGAAGTCAACCAGCCAACTTTGGAAAACGAGCCAAATTCATCACTAACAACGGTCAATATCGTGGACACGATCGTTTGGTCAAGCGCCACGATAAACATCGATATCACCACACTTATAAGAATAAGTGGCAAACGAGCACCATTCACATATTGGTCTGCAGCCGTGGTTCCATCGCCAGCATCACTTTGGATGAATTTTTTAGAATTATTATTATTGTTTTCTTCCGGTGTTTCTATATTTTCTGGTTGTTTTTTCGAATCAGGTGATCTTTCACTTTCTATAGCTTCAGACAAATTCTCATCTCTCTCACTAGAGGGTCGAGCAGATGTCATATTGATTATTATGAGCTTTTTTTTTGATTTGGAAGGAAATGAGGAGAAAAAATTAATTTGGAAGTAGTTAGATTTTATAAAATCGTTTTGAATTTATGGAGAATCCTTTTTTCCCACTATATTTTGTCTATTTTAATTTTCTTTTTAATCTCAAGATGGAGAATTCCGAGTGCACCTATGTTGCTTTTTTTCGCGGCATGTTTTCCCGAACTTCGCGGATTTTGCAACTTAGCATTGGGTGGCAAATCTGAGTAAAAAAAGTTATGAGCCATTTTTTTTTTGTCGGTTGTTCAGCTTGAAATGTTTGGGGTGTGGAGAGAAACCTTTTGGGGAAAATACTTGCACTGAACTTTCGCCAAGACGTATCTTTTTTTTTTTTTCAGGAGTTTTTGCCCAATTAGGCAGTCACAATGGCATTAACTTTCCTAATTGGGAAATACTTGGGACGAATCTCATAATCTACTTTGTGCTAATTGAACCCAATCGTGCTCTCAGAATTCAGAAAAGGATTGTATTAATAACCACTGAATCAATCCACAAAAAACCTTCGTAATCTCCCAAACTAAAACCTTCTCTACACATAGAAAAAGTCTTCATCTAGCTAACCAAGCTACATTACTGAACACCTTTTGCCGTCCATGGAGCTCAGAAAGAATTTAGATAAACCCCCACTTTTCGAACAGTATTTTGGGAGATTCTTGAGCTGTTGATCTTTTTGAAATCATATCATTATATGGTCTAGTGAAAGTTTAAAACTTTGAAAGTCAATATTTGGCCTTCACCATGGTGTCAACTGACTTGTTTTCACCAAAATTGAGGTATGAATTCAGTATATTACAGTATTTTTATTGTGTTCCTTAAATATCGCTAGAAATCGTGCCATTCCTGAAAAGATATTTTATCACGTCCAAAATGAAGTTTTTTTTTTGTCTTTTTTCCGCCTCATAGCATCAGATTTGAGTCTAACTTTATTTCATTTTTAAACAACTGTCTATAAAACCGAATGGCCAAAATATTTTCGAATTTAATAGAAGTGGGGTTTTAGTATTAGAAAGTATTCTCTTCACATAGTAAATCTTTTTCTTTTCGTCTTACAAGGTGTACGTATAAGAATATATTCATATTGGCGAGAGTCCACTGTATTCCTAAATTAAATCTCCTGCTTTTAATTGGAAGGCCCTGCGGTAAACACCCCTTAACAGTATATACACAATTATCGGTAAATCAAGAAAAAACTGTTGTATAATTCTCGGAAATGATTCTTTTTATTATTATTATTGGGGTGAACAATTTATATTGGAGAATAACTAAAAAAAAAATAGCCTTCTAAGTATCGATATATGCAATGGAAGAAGCGTTTTTCAAAACCCCGATCTCGGACCCAGTAATGGGGCCTCCAATTTACAACAGGTCAAAAAACAAAAAAAGAAAACAGCGGCTAAAAATATTATAAGAATCCTTTTCAAACGATTCATTAAAATAAGATTCAAAACTATTGGAATCTGACTCCCTAATGTCCCTATTATCTTGATCAAAATTATCACCGTAACCACGTGATCAAAACCAAATCTTACCAACCCCGCGCCCAAACAGGCTATAACTTTTGACATGGTGCCATTTTTTTTTTTTAAAAAAAAAGAAGAAGTTGCTTTGCATGACCCATTTTCCTAAAAAAGAAATACCCCCTCAAAATCAACCCAAAGTTTTCCTTTCCGCTGAAAAAAAAATGAATCTTCTTGAACGGAATTTTCACCACCATGGCCTGCAATGATTTATTTATGACCATCTCCTCTTAGACGATTTTCCACGGGTACAACCTTTTATGAAAAAAAACAAAAAAAAGAAACAAAGAAAGAAACAAAGAAAGAAAGAAAGAAAGAACGAAAAGAAGAAATAATAGAAATGAAATGAAAAGAGATAGAAAGAAGGGGGGGGAATATAGATTGGGGTTCCGCGGAAATAGGTTTTGAGGGAATTTTTTTTTTTTTTCTCTTTGGGAGGAATAAGCGCCTCAAACGCGGGGTAAGATTTGACGTGCATTCAGAATTGAGAAACATCCTGCAGCAAAATCGAAGTCACACTGCATAATGAGACGCCTTAACAACGCATTGTAACAGAGTCGTTTAAACTGATATAAGGCTAGTTTGTGGGGTAATATCATCGGTAACAAGGTGAATAAAGGGAAATTTTGAGAATATTAACACAGACTTACATTTTGCCAACTATAAATAATGACGAAATTCTTGGTCATATTTGAGATCTTACATTTTGCAACCAATACTTTGTTCTAAGTTCAAACGCACAATGCCTCTATCATTAACGTCTTCTGTGCAATCTGAACTCATTAGAAATCATAACAAAAATGCCGTGCAACCTCCAACATTCACCTCTCACCAAATAAAGCAATATATTACCTCAAGGTTTTCTACTTTTTTTGTCACCAGAAAAGAAAGATCCCAATATACCTGGGGTGAGATTCTCAATCCTTTCGGAGAATTGAGACACATGACTTTGAAGAACTGGAATTATTTTTTCATGGGTTTTGCCGCTTGGACGTGGGACTCCATTGACTATGTGGCGGTTAACCTAAATACAACCAATTTAGCTCGAGATTTGGGGGTTAGTGTTAAGGATATCACTTGGGGAATAACTATTGTTTTAATGTTGAGATCTGTTGGTGCTTTGATTTTTGGTTATTGGGGCGATCGGTATGGAAGAAAATGGCCATACATTATCAACTTAAGTATGTTGGTTGTTTTATTGATTGGCACTGGATTTATCAAAACATACGCCCAGTTTTTGGCAGTACGTGCTCTTTTTGGAATTGCTATGGGAGGTGTTTTTGGATTCTCATTAGCCACTTCTTTGGACGATTCTCCAATTCCTTGTAGAGGAGTTTTGTCGGGTATTTTCCAACAGGGATACTCTTTTGGATATATTTTGGTGGTCCTTTTCAATCGTGCCATTACTTATAACTCTCCATATGGATGGAGAGCCTTGTTTTGGTTTTCGGCTTGTCCTCCAGTCCTTCTTATCATTTGGAGATTATGTCTTCCAGAAACAGACACTTATCGTCGACAAAGAGCAGAAGCAGAAGCTAAAAGAAAGTTGAATTCACATCTTAAATGGTATCAGCTTAGCAGCGAAACCAAATATGTATTCAAAACATATTGGCTTACTTTAATCTACCTTGTTTTGTTGATGGCAGGTTTCACATTCATGTCTCATGGGTCACAAGATTTATACCCTACTCTTCTTACCAAACAGCTTGAATTTAATCCCGACAGATCAACCATCACTAACTGCGTTGCCTACTTGGGAGCAATCATTGGTGGAATTATATGTGGACATTCTTCAACCTTTATTGGAAGAAGATCAACCATTATATTTGCAATTATTTTGGGTGGAGCTATGATTTATCCATGGGCATATTTAAGAAACTCGGCCATAGATGCTGGTGCCTTTTTCATGCAAGCAGCAGTGCAAGGAGCATGGGGAGTTATTCCCATTCATTTATCGGAACTTTCACCTCCAGCATATAGATCTTTGGCTACAGGATTGACCTATCAGATTGGTAACATGATATCTGCCGCTTCTTCCACAATCGAATCAACAATTGGAGAAAAATTTCCCATTATTACCAAATCTGGTGAGCCTGGATTTAATTATTCAAAAGTGATGAGCATTTTTATTGGGTGTGTTTTTGCGTATGTTTTGGTTGTCACTTTTCTTGGACCAGAGAATAGAAACGCAGATTTCGATGTTGACAGAGATACAATTTATGAAGAGAACATCAATGATTGTGAAGAAGAAATGGGAGAAGTTGATTCTTTTAAGCCTGAAGAAACATACTTAGAGTATGCATAGACGCAATGCTGGAGGTTAGAATCGTCTAATAGAAATGCAGAAGCCGAAATGAGAATATATGAAGGAATGAAAAAAAACCCCCCCAAAGAAGTAAAGATTAAAGTTGCAAAAAATAGGTTTTCACATTCGCTTGTTCAAAAAAAACTCCCTCTAATTTTACAGTTATTAGTTCCACCCCCCGTATGTTTTGTTTTTCTCAAAATTATTAAAATTGATTTTTTTCCTTACTCAAAAATGCAATAAAGTGGTGTGTTGATAATTCCCCGCAATATGTCGAAATTTAGCTTATCGGGTGTCTATCAATCTGCTGTGCAAACGGCAATCTCCATCTTTGGATTGCAACGTCACAGTTAAAGAATTATATTCCCACTTTGAAAAGCCGGTATCTCCGGGGTCAAAAACAAAAAAGGGAAAAGAAAATTAGCTTAAACGTTGATAGTTATACTAGTATTCTATGATGCTTTGTTGAATAATGGTGGTTTTGTTAGTCTCGCACGATTGGGTAATTAAGTGACTTGGATTGAATTTGTCCTTTTACAAGTAAAATTTTGAAACACTATCCTTACGAGGTATTACTTAAGTTTTGGAAAAAAATTGGTATTTTTAGTGTTCTTTTTCTGTTTCTATTTTTATGTGGTAATGCCGTGAATCCATAAAAATGTCAAGAAACAAAAATTACATGTTTTTATTTTTAGTTGTATTTTTATTTTTATTTTTTTTATTTTTCTCTTCCCTTATATAAATTCCATACAATAAGATGAATCTTTGAAAAAAAAAAACCAAAATATACTTTACCAAAGATCCAAAATAATCAAGGATTCCCCATGATTAATACCTATGTTACAAGTCTACTACTCAGAGACAAGTTAGCCACGCAAAAAAAAAAAGTATCACCGCAAAAACCTGCATCCAAAAAAACTGAATTTCTAATCTCCAAAAATACCTACACCATTCTAGAGATTACCCAATCATTGTGGGGTAATTAGTGGTATCAAAAATTACAGTGTACACCCTTCCCGGGACCCCGGGGCGTGGAGGGACAGTTAAAGCTGCGCAACACCTGCGAACACCGCGCGCGACTGCAGCAAAATACGCAAAATACGGGCGAATTAGTGGGGGGAAATTATGTATTATGGTGGTAGTAGTGCATAGGGAAAGCCAAAGATGCAAAATTGCGGGGGTGATGTGTTTCGGGTTATAATAGTATTTTTTTGTTTCCTATTTTTTTTTTTTTTTTTTTTTTTTTTTGGGGGCACAGGGTAAAATCCAGTTTTGTTTTAAACTCAGGGAGTATATAAATACACGTAGGAATGCCACCCCCATCCAAAAAAAAACAGCCATAATTACCTTTTAACCATTATCTAGTTCCTTACCCGTGGTTAAAATCGACCCTACTATGTCTCGTTCGTTAACGTCTTCAGCTCACTCTGAGTTGGTCAGAAATCACAATAAAAATGCAGTGAAGCCTCCATCGTTGAGTTCACGGTCCATCAAGAAATATCTCGCTACAAGATTCTCCACCCTTTTTGTGTCCAAGGAAGAAAGATCTCAGTATACTTGGGGAGAAATGCTCAATCCGTTTGGGGAATTGAAACATATGACTCTTAGAAATTGGAATTTTTTTCTTATGGGATTTGCCGCTTGGACTTGGGACTCGGTCGATTTTTTTGCCGTCTCATTAAATGCTAGCAACATGGCAGAAACTTTCAATAAAAGCGTTAAGGATGTTACATGGGGAATCACACTAGTTCTTATGTTAAGATCAGTGGGCGCTTTACTTTTTGGTTATTGGGGTGATCGCTATGGAAGAAAATGGCCATATATTGTCAATTTGAGTTTACTTGTGGTTTTGCAAATTGGCACTGGATTTGTCACGACTTATGAACAGTTTTTAGGCGTTCGTGCTGTTTTTGGCGTTGCTATGGGTGGTGTTTATGGGTTTTCTTTGGCCACTTCTTTGGACGATTCTCCTGTTGCTTGTAGGGGTGTACTTTCGGGAATCTTCCAAGAAGGTTATGCTTTTGGATACCTTTTAGCGGTGATTTTTAATAGGGCTATTACTGATAATTCCCCCCATGGGTGGAGAGCCTTGTTTTGGTTTGCAGCATGTCCCCCAGTTTTATTCATTATTTGGAGATTGTGTCTTCCAGAAACGGATACTTATCGCAGACAAAGAGCTGATGCAGAGGCAAAGAGAGAACTCAATTCACACCTTAAATGGTACCAACTTACAGAAGATACAAAACAAGTTTTCCGGACTTATTGGCTCACTATGATCTACTGCGTGTTATTGATGGCCGGGTTTAATTTCATGTCACATGGATCTCAGGATTTATACCCCACGCTTCTTTCTAAGCAGCTCGAGTTTGGAGTAGATCGGTCTACAGTTACAAATGCCGTGGCGAACTTGGGTGCTATTTTCGGAGGAACGGTTTGTGGCCATGCTTCTACCTTTGTGGGCCGTCGGTTGACGATTATCCTTGCGGTTATTTTGGGAGGAGCCATGATTTACCCTTGGGCTTATTTAAGAAGTTCAGCAATTAACGCAGGTGCCTTTTTTATGCAATCAGGAGTTCAAGGAGCTTGGGGTGTCATTCCAATCTACTTATCTGAACTTTCTCCGCCAGCATATAGATCTTTGGTTGTTGGATTATCTTACCAATTAGGTAATATGGTCTCTTCTGCTTCTTCCACCATTGAATCTACTCTTGGAGAACGGTTTCCCATTGTTACTGCTTCAGGAGAAGACGCCTTTGATTATTCGAAAGTGATGAGTATTTTCATTGGGTGTGTTTTCGGATATGTTTTACTCATGACTTTCCTTGGTCCTGAGAATAGAGGTGCTGACTTTGAAGTCGATAGAGACACCATATATGAGGAAGAAATTCCTGAAAACGATGAAGAGGAGGGAGAGTTACTTTCTATCAAACACGAAGAAAAGTTTGTTGAACATGCTTAAGGGTTGAGAGTGAATAGTATTTTAGAGATTTCATGAATATATTTATATCGTTAACCAAATTTACACAGAAAGGAAAAGAAAAAAAAAAAAAAAACGACATTTTGTGTACGTGGAGCTAGACTGTCGTTTTCAAAATATTCATATCTCCTCTTTTCTCCTTTCATATACGAAAGCTTTTGGTAAACTTCAAGGATTTCCAGAAATAGCTCACAAATTTACCCCAGGAAAAAACTTCACATAGTTAGGGCAGTCTTTTTCCCCTTATTAAATCACCATTTTCATATAAACTTCCTTAAGTCTTACAGCGGGAATTATGTGTTTATATTTCTCTATCTTGTGAACCATTTATGGCCTGGGAATACCTACTTCTCTGCGATTTCCCCGGGGCATCATCTCTTTTTTCCATCTTATTTTTAGAATGATCTCATAGTTAAGACCCAAATTTTACCAAATTTAAATACCGGAAGTCCATAAAATTTTCCTTAAATGAGTGCGTTTCTTTGCCATAGCTAAAGCAGCTATTTCGTCCATAAAAAATCCTCACAATCCCTAGAAAATGCGTTAAATCTTACCGGAACCTCTATCTTTCTATATTTATTTATCCCTGTTATCATCCCATAGTTTTGGCCATCAATTGGTCCAAACTATGCTCTGGAATTACGTAGATGAAGGATTTTGCACCTGCTTATTCTCTCTTTAGTTGTATGAATCCAGTAAGCACTACAACAGGCTGGTCAAATAAGTGGATCGATCTATTTTGAACCAAAATCGCCGAAAATTATATAATAAAATGTTACCATTTTTCAAAATTATTTAGATGATGTTTTTACTGTACTTTCTGGCATAGAAATAAATACTTTTGAAACGGTAGGAAGCCGTTGGAATCTACACTTGAATTCGAAGTCAAGTCAGGGGTTTAAGCTCTCTTTGTTAACTTAGCCACAGTGTTTATTTTGACAATTTGCGAAATTTGGAAGTTCGAAGCAGGGGGAACTATTGAGTTTTTTTTTTTTTTTTACTTTTAAAAGAAGAAGAATACAGGGCCAGAATTTCTTGTTAATTGATTAGTTCTTTTGGCTTTATATTTAATTCAAGATTATTTCATCAAATTGAATATTTCAGAATCAACCCTAGCTCTTTATTACTATGTTTTTATTTCTTAAAAAACCATCATCAATTACTTATGATCAAGGATTTGTCTGTTGCTACTGAATCATGGGTTTAGTCATGAAATCGCACATTTGCGTTTCGGGGATTAAGTTCCATACGACAGTTGAATTTGCGCGTACGATAAAATGTTTTTATTGGTTAAGATAAACCAATAAGGAAATTGATGAACCTTGCATGCATTATTGTATGTTGCATTTTTCTTAGTTGAACCGGGGTTTTTTCCTAGGCCCCCCACTATTGGGTAATGTGATCAATGATGAAATTAGTATTCTGAAAATAGATTTAAATATTTATCCAGTGGTAAAATATATATGTTTTTTTTTTTTTTTTTTTTTTTTTTTAATAACACCTAGAGTGATTCTATAAGGGGTCAAAAAACATGATAATATACGAAAGGCAATCACTATTTTGCTAGTATATTCAGGAATCTTTCGTGACTCATCCTAAAGTCGTTAATGTGATGTTCCATTTTTTTTTTCTTGTGCACTTTGTTTTCCGAAAAACCCCCGGATATCCCGAATCGTGTACCCCCGAAACAAGGGAGATCCGTCAGCCGCCGTGCGATATCCGGCGAAAGTCCGACAGGTCCGAGATGACTCGTGCTGCATACACCGCGAGTCATCGTGGGGGACATGCGGCGCGTTGAGTCACCGGATCAGTTTCGGAAAGAAAATATTATCAAGTATAATTTTTTCTTCACCTGCACAGCAGAATATAAATAGCCGTACATCCCAAAGTTAAAAGGTAAATTTTCATTTTTTTCATTCACTATTCTCTGAATTTCCTTGACTCCAATCTCTATTAGGATGCCAGTTTCATTGACCTCAGCCGTGCACTCAGAATATATTCGGAAGCATAATAAAAATGCTACGAAACCACCTTCTTTCACTTCACATTCAATTAAGAAATATTTCTCCACCAGATTTTCAACCCTTTTTGTGTCCAAAGAAGAAAGATCTCAGTATACTTGGGGAGAAATGCTCAATCCTTTTGGCGAATTGAAACACATGTCTCTTAAAAACTGGAACTACTTTCTTATGGGTTTTGCTGCATGGACATGGGATTCGGTTGATTTTTTTGCAGTCTCATTAAACGCTAGTCATATGGCCAAATCTTTTGACAAGAGTGTGAAAGATATCACCTGGGGAATTACTCTAGTGCTTATGTTAAGATCCGTTGGCGCATTAGTGTTTGGATATTGGGGTGATCGGTATGGTAGAAAATGGCCATATATCTTCAACTTGACTTTACTTGTGGTTTTGCAAATAGGCACTGGTTTTGTCACAACTTATGAACAATTTTTGGGTGTTCGTGCAATCTTTGGTATTGCCATGGGTGGTGTTTATGGGTTTTCTTTGGCCACTTCTTTAGATGACACCCCAACTGAATGCAGGGGAGTATTATCGGGAATTTTCCAAGAAGGTTATGCTTTTGGATACCTTTTAGCAGTGATTTTCAATAGGGCAATTACTGATAATTCGCGCCATGGATGGAGAGCCTTGTTTTGGTTTGCTGCTTGTCCCCCCGTTCTCTTTATTATTTGGAGATTGTGTCTTCCAGAAACTGAAGCCTACCGTCGCCAAAGAGCCGATGCAGATGCAAGAAGAAAACTTAATGATCACTTAAAATGGTACCAACTCAGTGATGACACCAAGCGTATCTTTAAAACTTACTGGCTCACCATGGTCTACTGTGTGGTTTTGATGGCAGGTTTCAATTTCATGTCTCATGGCTCTCAAGATTTGTATCCAACACTTTTATCTAAACAGCTTGAATTTGGGAAAGATAAATCCACCGTCACTAATGCTGTGGCAAACTTAGGTGCCATTGTTGGAGGAACTGTGTGTGGTCATGCTTCCACGTTTATTGGAAGAAGATTAACTATAATGTGTGCTGTTGTTTTGGGAGGAGCCATGATTTATCCATGGGCTTATTTGAGAGACTCTTCAATTAGTGCTGGTGCTTTTTTTATGCAAGCAGGTGTCCAAGGTGCATGGGGTGTGGTTCCAATTTTCTTGTCAGAACTTTCGCCTCCAGCATATAGATCCTTGGTGGTTGGCTTATCTTATCAATTGGGTAATTTGGCCTCTTCTGCTTCGTCTACAATTGAATCTACTTTAGGCGAGAGATTCCCGATTATAACCCATTCTGGCGAAGAAGCTTATGATTACTCTAAGGTGATGAGTATTTTTATTGGCTGTGTGTTTGCGTATGTTTTGGTGGTAACTTTCTTAGGTCCTGAAAATAGGGGTGCTGACTTTGAAATCGATAGAGATACCCTCTATGAAGATGAATATGAAGCTGATCAGAGTCCAGAAAAAGACCCTAAGATAGAAAGAAGAATTGTGGAGGAGTCTTCCAGTCTTTCTGATTAATGGTTAGCGGTGAATATTTTAGAAAGAAATATTGAAAAAATAAATGAATATTTCTATTTCGTGAAAGACACAAATTATGGAAACTTCGATTACCAGACGTATTTCTTTGAATAAAGGGAGAGGTTGACACATTGTATGACTAACCAGGAATTCTAGATTCTGCATTGATTTACTATCAAAAGAGAATTGTAGCCTCTTATTGGATAAAGATTAAATCAGTACTCAAGAATCCCTTCGTTTTGCGCGGTTATGTAAACTTCGGAGATTAAACTCCTTTTTTCGGGCCGTGAACTTTTCCGAGGATATACGCGTATTTGCTTATCAGATCAAGGGCGATAATTCCACTGTGCATAATATTCCGTTAAACAAAACTTTTTTTAATTGAATAATTGGTATTCTTTTTAATTGAATATAACAAAGTGTAACTCGTTGGAAACTCCTATTTCGCTGTTTTTCCTACAAATTTAAACCTCGTATGTTGCAATCAAATGGAAACTAGGATAAGACCTATCATTTGGGTATATTCTTGTATAAAACTATAACCCACGTGTAAAATTTGTTTTGCCGCCATTTACCGAGATACTCCGAGGAACCCAACAAATGCAAGGCGCGGTTTGCTAAAAATTGTGGATATTTTTACTGATGCCGCGCGATATCGGGCGAAACTCCGAGAACTCCGACGTGACTCAACCGGCATATAACCCGAGTCATCCTGGGGAAAGTGACGTGTATTGAGTCATCGAGTTATTTTTTGAGTGCAAAGTCCTTGTAAAATATTCACCTTGCTTTTCTAAGAAAAAAAGTATAAATACTGGTTCAATTTCCGCTGATATGTTTTTTTTTTTTTGAACGATCTTCATATCATTCTATAATCTGACTCTATACAATCTTAGCAATATGGACAATTCAATTACATCCTCCGAAGAACCAGAATTTGTTTTTCAAACTACACATGCTACAAAACCTCCATTACTCACTACACCATCAATCAAAAAGTATCTTTCTACAAGATTGTCCACGCTTTTTGTGTCCAAGAAGGAACGATCCCAATATACCTGGAGTGAGATTCTCAACCCTTTTGGAGAATTGAGACACATGTCCTTGAAAAATTGGAACTATTTTCTTATGGGGTTTGCCGCTTGGACTTGGGACTCGGTTGATTATGTGGCAGTAAATATCAACACAGCAAATCTAGCTCGAGACTTGAAAGTCAGTGTCAAGGATATTACTTGGGGAATAACCATTGTTTTAATGTTGAGATCTGTTGGTGCTTTGATTTTTGGTTATTGGGGTGATCGGTATGGAAGAAAATGGCCTTACATTATCAACTTAAGTATGTTGGTTGTTTTATTGATTGGCACTGGATTTATCAAAACATACGCCCAGTTTTTGGCAGTACGTGCCCTTTTTGGAATTGCTATGGGAGGTGTTTTTGGATTCTCATTAGCCACTTCTTTGGACGATTCTCCAATTCCTTGTAGAGGAGTTTTGTCGGGTATTTTTCAACAAGGATACTCTTTTGGATATATTTTGGTGGTCCTTTTCAATCGTGCCATTACTTATAACTCTCCATATGGATGGAGAGCCTTGTTTTGGTTTTCGGCTTGTCCTCCAGTCCTTCTTATCATTTGGAGATTATGTCTTCCAGAAACAGATACCTTTCGTCGACAAAGAGCAGAAGCAGAAGCTAAAAGAAAATTGAATTCACATCTTAAATGGTATCAGCTTAGCAGCGAAACCAAATATGTATTCAAAACATATTGGCTTACTTTGATCTACCTTGTTTTGTTGATGGCAGGTTTCACATTCATGTCTCATGGGTCACAAGATTTATACCCTACTCTTCTTACTAAACAGCTTGAATTTAGTCCCGACAGATCAACCATCACTAACTGCGTTGCCTATTTGGGAGCAATCATTGGTGGAATTATTTGTGGACATTCTTCAACCTTTATTGGAAGAAGATCAACAATTATATTTGCGGTTATTTTGGGTGGAGCTATGATTTATCCATGGGCATATTTAAGAAACTCAGCCATAGATGCTGGTGCCTTTTTCATGCAAGCAGCAGTGCAAGGAGCATGGGGAGTTATTCCCATTCATTTATCGGAACTTTCACCTCCAGCATATAGATCTTTGGCAACAGGATTGACCTATCAGATTGGTAACATGATATCTGCCGCATCTTCCACAATCGAATCAACAATTGGAGAAAAATTTCCCATTATTACCAAATCTGGTGAGCCTGGATTTGATTATTCAAAAGTGATGAGCATTTTTATTGGGTGTGTTTTTGCGTATGTTTTGGTTGTCACTTTTATCGGGCCAGAAAACAGGAACTCGGAGTTTGAGGATTATAGAGGCACCGTTTTAGAGGAGGTTGATATTAGAAACGGAGATGAACATGCTGTGAATAAAAAAGAGGCGGTAATGTTGGACCAGCTGTCGACTCTTTCTGTATAATATACAAGATATCAATAAAGAAGTTCTTTACTATTCCACATATCCAATTAGGTCCGGATTAAATTGTGTATTATAATGAATTGATTGGGCCCAATCTAGACGACAGTCATAGCTCACGGCCATCTTTTGAACAGATTATTTTGGACCCCGCCCCAAAAAGTCAAGAAGATCAAGTTCCTCTTCATCACCCGCAGACTCGATTGTCTGTACTGATTTCCTAGGAGCTTGCTTATTTGGTTTTGTTAGACTCTTGACGTATGATCCATTCTCAGGAATAGGGTCCTGTCCTTCAAAAACGGATACACGGCGTGATTTTGCAGACTGATTTGAAATAGTAGCCACACTTGGACGTCTATCCTTGCCAGAGATGTTGCCAGAACTAAACGAAGGTTTTCTGCTATCATCCTGGAAGCTGAGGGAATAGCCATCAAATTTTTGCGCAACATCACCTGTGACATTGCCACCCCGCAATAAATTGGAGAAATCGTGTTTGGCCTGCAAACCATCGATTCCTTGGATTTGATCTGCACCCAAATTCCTATATCTTCCCCTGCTGGCTGTGTGCACGGTTTCCATTTTGCGTTTGAAATGCTCCGCTTGGAATTTGACAATGTTTTCTTCTGTTGGGAGCAGCATCAATGGAAGTTTGCATTTGGACAAGAACCGTCTTGTACGAGAATATTGCTTCATATCTACATTCATTCCCAACGCCAAAGAACATTTGGTAAATCTCATGGAAGTGGTGATGGAATCATTATCAGCTGAGCTTATTGCTGGGGCCAAAACAAGATCTAGTCTGCTTTCATTTTCTCGTTCAAAGTTCTTCATAATGGTGTATTTCCATGGTCTTTCACGATAGAAAAACACCAACGAGTCAACGGTTCCCATGAAGGGCTGCATAAACGCACATATAAAGTTGAGCCACACCACGGGCCCGTGTTTTTGTTCGAAACTGAGTTGTGTGCAATATAAGGCAAACGGGAAAACCCAGATCGAGACATAAGCTATAGGGTAAACGAAGATCGACTTCATTTGTTTCTCGATGGTTTTCTGGCGTTTCTGGAAGTTTTCAAGGTTTGCAGCATGGAATTCGGCATTGCCCAAGTTATTTTCAAGATCCAAAGGCCCACCAGGAGCCTCGGCTTTAGGATCTTCACTGCTGAATTCTTTATTTGAATTTGGACTTGATTCCGTTGATAAGGAGTCACCGGCAGTACCAGTAGTATCGGATCCCGAGGAACCACAAGGCGGACATAAATATGTACGCACGTCACGGAAAAAAAACGCAAGAGAAGAAAAAAACGACGGTTTATCGCTTTTTCCTGAACCCTGCGAGCCACGGAGTTTTTGGAGTTGTAGCCGGGAGAATGTACCGCCTAAAAGCCGGAATTCCCTTAGCACGTGTACGTAAATCAGTAAGTACACGCCAATAATCACAATGACAATGACAAACCTCGGCGCCCAGCTTAATGCTGCCCTATACCAGTAGGGTTTTTGTGGCAAGTAGCACCAGCTTACAAACGCAATATATCCCTTGCCTATAAAGGGAAAACTGGCCAAAGCCAATGGAAGAACCAATGCAAGGCTATATATGAAGTACCTGTACTTGTAGAGACCGCCCTCGACATGGTGAGTGCCGGGGATTTTCACCGTCATAGATGGCTTGAAAATAAGCAAGAAGGTGTGAATAGCAAATGCCAAAATGGCAAAATCTGCCCCCTCAGTAGCAGTTGCAGTGAAAAACCCCACAACTTGGCGAAAACTATGGCTCATATAAGATGGTCCATTGATTATAGTACGAGTGGGGAAAATCAAAAGGGTGGTTGCCTTGAGAAGATCAAAAGATAATAAGAAAGCGACCAACTGGTGACGGAAAACCATGCGTTTCGGATCGATTGCCAAATACATATAAAACGACAATAAACAGAAACAAATTGAACACAGAGACGCCGTCATGGCAAGTGCCTTTAATGCATGGTTTTGACTGGCTGTAAAAAGCGACAGCTGGTTGTTATCCGTACGTTCAGCGAGACCATATAGTAGGTCTTTGGAGCTGGTATGCATCCACAGAAACAACGCCCACATGGTGGATTAGGGATAGTTTTTTGTGTTTGTGTTTGTGTTTTGTGTTTTTTTTTTTTTATTCTTCTTTTTGGATAATTTCTTTGGTATCTTCACCTATTTTGTTGCACTTACCTTGTCTAGAAAATGCTTCAATGGCCAAGGTATGCTGAGAACATCGGTGAGCGACAGCGGCAGCGATAAGAAGGAAAAAAAGAAAAAGAATAATATTATCAATAATAATAGAAACGACAGTTGCTGGAAAAGAAAAAGAAAAGGGAGAATCCGTCGATTTCTAGCACGTCAGTATGGGGAAAAAACACAAGACTTTAAAAGTGTAGAAAGCCTTTGAATGAAACTTATTTAAAGAGGGATTGGAAAACCTCGGAGTTCGCGGGTGAAGGAGATTGAGGGTCGGTTTTGAGTAGTTTTTTTTTTTTTTTCTATTCCGAGGGCACTCACGTGATTAGTTTTCGAGGACCAAGCGCGTGGCGCGTGGTTGGCGGGCCACCGGAGAATCCACCGGAGAATGTGGTGACGTTACCGTCACATTCGGTGATTATGATTATTAATGATATTTTTTTATTTTTTTCATTTTCTTATAGGTTTTCATTTGATTGATTGATTAAGTAGGTTAGTTTAATACTTTTCGGTGGACCATAGGAATTTCTAAAAGCCCCTTTTATGTTAAATCCCCTTTTTTTTTTTTGTTCTTTTCTTAGGTTAAATGCTCAGTGCGCAGCAAAGAAAAAAAAAAAAAAAAAAAAAAAGACCAGCCTGGGCAGGAAAAGACGAGTGACAGCTTCTCGAACAAAATTGGCCCCTTCATTTATAATCTCATTGATGATGAAAACGGCAGAAGGGGTGAGGAGAAGGACACGTGACCGGGGCTGAGCTTGACATAAATGTTCAGGAAAAGTATATTTCCGAAGAAGAAAATTGGAAATTTCTTTAACAAATGAAAATAAAATAAAGTATAAATTTATTCCTTATCAAATTTGATCATTTTGTATTGATTTTCTTATCATTGCTCGTATGCAAAATTCCTGGTCTTTTGCCGTGGCCCTATTTTTCTTGGCCCCGAGTGGCCCCGCGCTAGTCCAGGCCGGGTCCAAAATTGGCAGGGCCTCGCACTAAATCGCACACCTGTGCGGGCTCAAAATTCGACTAATGATTGGTTCAAACTTCAAACTTCAAGATATTGCTCACAAATTTTTGGGGCAATTTCGCCACGAATTCTTTTCAGAATTCTCAAAATTGCTCACCAGTAAATATCGAGAATTTCTGAATTCTTCTCCTCTTGCGCCATTTAATTATAGGAAATGGCCAAATTTGTGTATCAACCTGCTCAAATGAGCATGGTGTATTTTACATATAGTTGACACCGTAGACCACTAAATTAGTGGATAAATATTTGGGATGATTTCATAGAAATGTCCTTTTTTTATTTTTCACATCACCTCATTTCACTTCCGAAAAGTACAACACAGATTCTTTCGAAAATCCCTCTTTTGAGCTGGCCTTCATCATCAAGTTTATTCCGAGCTTCCAATTGCGCATAGTATAGTTCTTCGTGTTGTTCCACTTCCTTCAAACCAGTGACCAAATCAACCTCCTTGGAAGTTTTCCACTTGGATCGAAACACAACCTTGTAGAATACAAAAATGGCAATATCCACGAAAATCATCAAGTACGAAAAGAGAAATGAAGATACGCTCCATTGGCCTGGAAGAAACGTTTCGTAAGTGCCCACGAAAATCATGATAAACGTAAGCAGGCCACCTATAATTGCAAGCCATGGCTGGCACCATCCAACAAAGGGTAAAGTTTGGCGGTCAATTCCTTGTGCCTTAAGTGCCCGGTAGAAAAAAACATAAACAAAGCATAAGATTGTGAAGTTGATTAATTGGCATGAAGTGATAAGGTTGATAATCCAGTTGAGCACTACTGCAGACCCCTCACCCAATTGCAAAAACGAAATGAGTGACCAGCATAAAGATATAATCACGCAATACATGGGAATTCCGGTTTTGGTGGTGGCAGTAAGGAATTTCGGAGCGTAACCATCAAGTGCAAAACCATAGAGAGTACGTGACGAGCAATAAGTGTACGAATTTCCCGCAGAAAACGCTGCAGTCACCAAAAGAATATTCACAATATCCGGCAATACTTTGATGCCCATATTCTGCATGGCAATAACATAAGGTGAGCCTCCAGCACCTGGAGCGGTGGTACCCAAAGTCTTTAATAAAAGAGGGTCATTATACGGCACAAGAATCCCAACACAAAGTGCTCCACCCAAGAAAAAAAGTGTTAATCGAATAAACACCTGTTTATATGCCGCAGGTAACGTCTTGCGTGGATTGATCGTTTCACTGGCCACTAAAGAAATATACTCTGGTCCAGCAAAAGTAAACGTGGCTCTAATGAGACACGCCAAAAAGCCTTGGAACCGGCCCAAAGTTCCAGTATGGTATGCAACAAACATAGGCCCCGGATCTTTCCAATACCGAAACCCAAAAGCGTCATGTTGGGGGTTTCCACCCACCATAGTAATAAAGGTAAAAAGAATAAGACCTGAAGCCAAAATAACTTTCCCCAAACTAAGCCAAAACTCGACTTCGCCATAAATGGCCACGCCAAAAATATTGATAAGAAAATACAACACCACTTGTACTGCCAAAGGAATAGCCGCCGAATAATCGTCACGCCAATAGTGAATGATTGAATTTACAGTCACCACCTCGAATGGGATCTGTGCACAACACAAAAACCAGAAATTCCAAGCTGTCATCACCTCCAATGCGTTATCACAACACCTTCCTGCCAAACTTACAAATGGAGATGTGATCGGTAAATACGTCACCATTTCTGCCGTAGAAACTGTGATGAAAAGAATGGGAATCGACCATACTAAAAACCCCAAAAATAAATTAAGTGGACCATATTGAAGTCCTTTGCCAATTGCCACAAATAACGCCGATCCAATGGTAGCTCCAATGCCCAAAAGTTGCACGTGACGGCCCCGTAGACTTCTTTGAAGATGATTGGAACTTTCTCTTGTTGATACACTTTCAATAGAAGTCACTGAAGTTTGGCTTTTGGTTTCTACTTCCAGATTTCCTGCTGGTTTACAAATGGGCTCTGATTTTGGCACATGGGGCACAAAGTTATCGTGAAGGAACGTGGTTACATCCATAGTTTCCAGTGCTAAGTTGGTAGTAAGTACGCCGGGGATATACTAGAATAAAGAGAATATAAGCCGTGGGAAAAATGGTCTAATCTTTGGATAGTTTAGATCTTAATTAGAGGTGTGGCGTAAAACGTACGTAAAAAATGAATGGCGTGGGGTTTAAAAAGAAGATTGGAAAATATTTGGTAATTTTTTTTTTCTTCATTCCGCGAGTTTTTCAAATTTATCTCCAAAAATTCCTAAATGGGTAAACACCACTCAACCCGCCGTAAATTCATTTTTTTAATACGAAACAAAGGAGATTACCCACTAGGAGTGATTTTTGCCTAATTAGGAAATTCCATTTTTTTTTTAATTCCTTCGGGAAAACGAACCCGTTATTAATATAAAATTATTCTTTAGGCGGAACTCACTTTCCTAATGCGGTGCGGGGTTTCCCCGCTTAACCGAGGCCTGATAATCCTTGGAAAAACATATTATCACGAGGCCTTAAGTAAGAGTAAAAAGAAGAAAAATCGATAATATTATTCATCGTAAGTAATAGTAAACGTATGATAATAGTAAGAGCTATATTAAAATTGATAAATTCGATGATATATTTCTATGTACTGTGATTGGTCTCTCTTTTTAATATACATTTCCATTATGAATCTTCAAATGAGGAAGCAGCACATATAATGAAAGAGATAAATATCGAAAATACTTATTCGTTAAAGAGGAGAAAAAAGGGGAAATGTTCGATTAGCTATAAGTTTGGGAATATCAGATACTGTAATACACACTTCTTCCCATTATGCCGTGTTAAGAATAACCAGAGGGGATTCCACAATGGAGATTATTTCAAAATACTGTCCTAGTACTAATGCCTATTCTTTTTTATAATAAACTCCAAAGCCCAGATATGTCCATGTGTAATTCTACTTCCTCATAAGGCAAACACTACACTGGCACCAAAGGGCCAGATACACCAATTAAAAAAAAAATAATAACTATAGTAAAGTGTCATGCAAAATGTACTCAAAACAAGTCCCCCACCCAAAATGTCCTTACTGTTGCAAAGGCGCGTACAACACCTGGGTCACGTATTTACGCTTGTAGCGCACCACCGAGGCCACGGCCAATGTGTTATGCTTGATGCTGGTGGTGGCCAAATGCTTGAGCACCACGTGGTTGGGGATGGGCAACGCACCGGAGTTGTTGTTTCTATCCATGGTGTTGAAGTTATTCAAAATCACGTTATCAAGCTGGGGAGGCAATTGTGGCGGATGGAGCCAAGCTTGTTGCGGCCCGTTCTGTTGCTTTGCTTGCTCATCAATCGCAAGATAATACTGCTCCATCACCTTGGGGTCGACGAAAATCGGCGGGATTTCGTTGATGTAGTTGTAGTTATGCTGGTCATCCACGGGTTCCTCATCCTCGTCATAGTACCGCAGGTACCCATTGCCCATATCATCGTCATCACTGATAAACTTAAAAATCGAGTCCAGGCGCGGGCGGTTTGCAAGCGAACGATTGCGCAGGCCTTGGTTTTGTGTCTGTCCCTGACCTGCTTCTGCAGATTGCCGCTGGCTCTTTTGCCGCTGTTCCTGTTCTTGTGCACGCTGTTCCTGTTCCTGCTGCTGTTGCTGCTGGCGCAAGTGCATTTGCACATGCTCGGGCGTGACCTCTACGTAATTTACAAAGTTTCCCATCTGATCGGTGGCCGTGGGCAAAAAGTCCGAGAACCGCAACTCGTTGTCAATCACAAACCGAAACCGATGGGTACCCACGGGCAAACCAAGCGTCACCACGTGCAGATTATCGGGCTGTGGTTGTAAACCAATCATCTTGCGCCATCCAGTAAAAGATCCCGTCACGTATACTTTATCTCCGCCTTGTACCCAAGTGATATCCACCGGAACGTTGATATCAGCGTCCGGAGTTTGCTGTTGCTGTTGCTGTTGCGTTTGTGGCTGAGATTGGTTTTGTGGTTGTGTTTGAGATTGTGGTTGGTTTTGGTTTTGTGCTAGAGGCTGTTCGGCGTGCTTCTGTGCCTCGGCACCCAGCTGTTTCATCGTCTCGTCAGACGGCGTTTCCACGTGCATTTTCTCACCTTCTGCCTCGTCCGTGAGAATAAGCGTGGACTTCCGCCGCGCCGGCGCTTGCGCGTTTGTGTCTGTGCTAATACTATCGAGAGCATTGGACACGTCCAACATGGAAATATCGTTTTGGTCCGACATTACAGTTGATTTTGGTAGGGCGACCTTAGAAACGAGGCTATAGCGGCGAGTTTCCGGGGGATTTTTCTAGATTTTTTTTAGGGTGATACTTTGTGGAAGTAGTCTGCAACGTGGGGCCGTGTTTTGTGCCGCTTTTCGCTTGTTGTGGGGAAACGTTTGTGGGGGGACTGATTCTTGGAAAAGATTAGGTGAAGGGTGTTTGGAGAGATACCGAACACCTCACTTTACTGGCGGAGGGTACGGGTGCCGGACGCGACCAAAAAAGTGCGGCCGATACTTTCTTTTTTTAACGATATTTTTCAACGATATTTTAACGATAATTTTTTATTTCTTTGGTTGGGAGAGGTGTTGGGGATAAAGTAGAAAGCCATTTTCTTTTTCTTTTTCTTTTTTTTCTTTTAAGTTTGTGGGGATCATGATTCGCAAAGTCTTTTCATAATTATCACTCAATCTTTTTTTCTTATTTCCGTATGTTCTGTAGAATTGGATGCCTCTTCTGGCGCCGGAGTGCGGCTAAATCGGGCGAAGGCTTGTTAAGCAAAAGAGCAAGGTCATAATGATCTATCAAAATCTGAGATATCAAGTACTTTTTTTTTTGGAGTTTGTACTCTTCAAAGCCTTAAGAAAATCGAACATTTTTTTTTCTAAAAGAAAATACTTAAGCGAAAAATCTCCTCAACACCAGTCCCTGAAAATAACGCCCGGGATAAATATCCGGCGCAATTCTTATTGGCGCATGCGGGGATGGCTCGCGCACGTGACCCAGCGTTGAAACACAGGCGGTGTCCGTTTGATACTGATACAGCGCAACGACCTATCTGGAATTGTAATTAACCACATGAATATATGTAAAGAGTCATCGTTTTGAAGAATTAATTCTTTCTTTGAATATTTCTTTTCCATGTAGTCCGCAAACGGAAACACATGTCAGTCTCCTATCTCTCGTATCGCGCCCTGATTTAATCTTGCCTTGTTCCCGTAAGTCATTTCAACTCAATTTGAGGAAAAAACGTCTCAAAAATAAGTCGGTTGAACAAGTGCAGATGTCGTGACGCCTATTATCATCCCTGTGCATTTTGAGTTGATTTTTTCCTGCGGCTCATGCATTAAGCAACTCATCGATTAGGTGCGTCGGCCATGCCACCACCAAACCCCATTGCCAGTGCCGAAAAGGGTAGTTCATTTAAACGTATCTCACGCACTTTTTGCACCCACCGATTTCGAGCCTAAATATATAAGAGCACCCCATTTTTTCTGATTTAGAATGTCAGAATATCCTTATTATCAATGATTTCCGTCTTGGACCCGGCTACTTTGCCTCTCAATTTTACCGTGGATGATACGGTATTATCAGTGACTTTTGCACTGTTAGATGGTGCTCTTCACGATAGCATCAGATTGGCACTTGCCCAAGGCTTAGCCATTGGGGCTGGTGCCCTTCTTATGTTTGTGTCATGGTTTGTGATTATTAATAAAAAAACACCAATGTTCATTCTACACCAAGTTTCCTTACTATTTCTTGTCATCCGTTCCGGGCTTTATGTGGGGTACCTTCTTGGCCCGTTGAACTCATTATCATTTGAATGCACTGGTCTATTCTATCAATACTGGAGCAGTTTCCACTTGACAATTGCCGTGAATACCTTTTATGTATTGTTGATTATATCCGTGGAGTGTGTACTTGTATACCAGATCCACGTGATTTTCAAATCGACAAAGGCACGGTCACCGGCTATTGTGTTTTCAATAATCTCAGCGGCACTTGCTATAGTGGTGGTGGTTTTATATATCATCAGTATTACCCATAATTTGATGAATGCAAAGGCTCAAATCACTGATGGATATATATTATATGCCAGTTGGGAAAATAATCTTCCGTTTATTATGTTTGCCGCATCCATCAATTATACGTGTGTGCTCTTGGTGGCGAAGTTGGTTTTTGCCGTGAGAACAAGAAGAGTTTTGGGTTTGAAGCAATTTGATGCCATGCATATTTTACTTATCATGACCACACAAACATGTATTATCCCTTCAGTTATGGTGATTTGGTCATATACTGGCGCTCGAAGCACGGTTTACTTAAACTTGAGTATGATTATTGTGGTTTGCAATTTACCAATGAGTTCACTCTGGGCTTCTTCGGCAAATAATTCCGCAACTCCTACTTCATGCCAAAACTCTTTTTTTAGCAGAACCAGTACAAATGAATCGTCAGAAAGAACCCTTTCCCTGTTTTACAAAGTCCAGAAAACAGGTTCTCCCATTTCTGATTATGAAAAGGGAACTTTGGCAGAATCCATTTCCGATGCAGCCGGGTTGCATGCAGAGGTCGATTCCATCGAAAGAATTCTTCGTGAAGTTGAGGAGGAGCAAGTATATGAACATTAGGGAGGTTTCTTTTTCGTTTGAATGTGGGAGAAATACTTGATAACGTCTGATTTCGGAATGTCCGTTTTTTTCTTAGTTTTCTTTTTCGTGTTTTTTTTTTTATTTAATGTACATTTGTTTTAGTTTTTTATATATTATTTTTCTTTTTAAATTGTCGGGTCCCGGTACCAGAATATGGCTCAGAGCTTCTGTGTAGCATTCTAGTGTATATGATATTGTTATAAGTTCCACCAGCCAATCATAAATTATTCCACTAAAGCAATATTGGTAGCTTGTTTCAGAGAAACTTGCAGGTTGTAATGCTTACTTAGAATCTGGTGCTGTTACTCCAATTTGTCCTTGCCTTTTATAGTAATTTTTCTTGATCCGACCCTATCCGGTCATTCGGAATCTTTACTGCTGGATATATAGAGTTTTAAATTCAAGGATATTCCTATCCCCTCGTTGTTCCGTGATACATTGAGACCTTACCAAAAAAAGAAAAAAAAAAAAGGTTGAATTGGCTTGCCTGTTTTTTCTCCAACTACAACACAAAAGGAATCATTTCAACGAAATGGAGCTGGGTTAGGCAATCCAGAAATTTTCTCATTCATTGTATCTCGCTTGTGAATAACATATCTGGCGTCTCCCCAATTCATCATCCTTATAATATGTTGAGGAAATATTTATATTTTGGATTTTTCAATTTCCACGTGGGCTAAAATACTCGTAGTTGGACAGCAGGAAATTCATATAAACTTGCACAGTAGTCAAGAGTCAGGACCCAGGATCAAGTACACTTAAATGAACCCTAACCTTGTAAGAAATTGTGCTAATCAGGCTCGTAGCCCCTTTGACCTCATCCAAGACAGTGTTGTTAGTAAAGGCATATTTTACTATATTATGACATATATTAACTAAGCATAATATTTTCCGGCAATATTTTTATTATATTATTTTTTCGGTCATAATATAATATCTCAATAATATATCTATAATATCAAGCCATACTTCTTCTCCAAAAAGTATTGTCTCTCTAGGGAGTTTGGCCGTGACCTGAACTATTGAGTTGGGCACACAGGTCCCCACTTGGGACTCGTGATGGGGATAGAATTGTAGCATTATATATCTCAAAAGGGATCTTTTTAGCGCATCAAATGATCTATCAATATCGAATGCAAAAACTTATTTCTGGATTTACACGAGAAGCGAACTTTAAAAACATTTCACTCTATTTTATATAATTATATGGATCTTCATGTAGACCCGTCATCTTACAAATAAGACATGTACCAAGGATAGATTGGGCTTGCCGTAATTTTATGTTTGCAATTCATTGCTCATAAACTTCCTCGAAAGCTTCACCGTCGTCAGGGTAGTATTTCTCAGTATGAGTGCCAAGGCTGTCGAAAGCCCCAACTTCCCTCATTTCTTCAGACATCTCTTCATATGCCAAATCTTGATTTGTGGTCTTCACAGATGGCCGATCGACATCTTCAAACTAAGTTAAATTTGTTCGACCTGATTCATTGTTTGTTGACCGGCCCTGGCCCCATAGACATGTGCTGCCTCCGAATTGGTCTCCTGTACACTTTGAAAAATATATCTAAATATATCATTTGTATATTTAATATTGAAATAATATTTTTCAATGGTATTTTTATTAATATTAACGTCAAGTATTAATATATTTATTATCAAAAATAATATATTTAGCGCGAATCGCCGTTAACTAACATCACTGGTCCAAGTAGTACATCCCCGAAAAACGAAGTCTTGTTTTCTTATTTTACTGAAATATATATATACCTGAATTTCTGTCAAGTGTCTTTTGGTAAACTACGTGTTTTTAAGCTGTCATTTAATTACCCCGCATCGGTTTTTGAAAGCTTTGAAAATCCCAAAATCTCCGCAAATATTTTCAGCCATTTATTTGCTTCCCAAATAAATATTATAATGGTGTCAGGCGATTGCCAAGCCATGGAGTACCACAAAAATAGGAAAACTAAACTGTTACAGATGAAATTAAAATTTTGTATAGGAAAGTTTACTTGAAATATCCGAATATGTCAATAGTTGTTTTGTCCGACCTTTGGCTATCGAGATATAGTCATTTTGAAACTTCAAAAAAATTACCACCCACGCAATATTGACTGGATATAAAAACTAATTAAAGCTACGGATTCCTGAGGTGAAACCGCATCGTATCGTGGCTAATTTAACTTTTCCCAGAATATATATTTTTTTTTCATTTATTTATTACACTAACCTGGAAAATTAGTGTAAAATTATTTCCTTAATTACCCAACATACGCTACCTTCTTAGTCCCTAATGATAAGCTGCGCATCAGTTCCAACTTCCATGAAAAAGGAGGAAAATAATAGGACCCAAAAGTCCACCATTTTTATTTAAAAAAAGTCCCTGATTTTTGTAAATAAATTAAAAGTATTCAATAATTAAAACAAAAAACTTTCTCTTTTGTCTTACCCCTTCTTTCCCGTAAATCACCTACCCTTAATATATCTCTATTCCATATCGCCCCATTCTCCATAGTACTATAGTGTGCACATGGACCAACGATACTCACCTGACTCCATCACCAAGATCTCAACTTTCCGAAGCAAACATTATATTGTGGGATTTTTGAGAACATCCACGGGAAAAAACTGATTTTTTTTCCAGGTCAAAACTCGTTTTTTCCTAAAGAGTTTACCTTGACCTTTTAACCGGTCAAATTTCTTCAACCATATCCCTGGTTTCACGCAGAATATCTTTGGATCTCAATAGTGTCGAATCCACAGTTTTTAAACCCCAATTTATCTCAACACAAAATGACTGAAACTAACGAAGACCCGTTTCAAATGGATGAGGATATAGATCCGCCACCGGAACCAAATCTATCGCGGCCAACAGGTCAAAATAACTCCAGTTATCTGGAATATTTAACGGGTCACGTGCCCCAATCTTTACCCAATGGAATCAAACAACTACGATCCAGGTTGACCAGCATCAAAATCGAGGAAGGTGCAGGCACAACCACCGAGGAAGATGAAATGACTTATGAAGAAGATCTTGACGATAAATACGATGGAGATGCCAGAAATCCAACTACTGAATCTTATACTAGTAAAGAATTGGGCCAGGGGTCAGAAACTTTGACTCCACCAGAAAACTTTGCTCCTGTAATCAACAAAATCTACCGGCTGTCGTTTCCACAAAGCCAGAACTTTAGTTTCCTTAAGAAATTGGGGCTCAAATCCGTGCTTTGTTTGATTCCTGAGGAATACCCACAAGCACAACTGGAGTTTTTTGAAAAGGAAGGAATCAAGCTTTTTCAGCTTGGAATGTCGGGAAATAAAGAACCTTTTGTGAAAATCAGCAGTGAACTTATCACCAAAGCAATGAAAATCGTGATTAACCCTGCTAATCAGCCGATTTTGATTCATTGTAATCGAGGCAAACATAGGACGGGGTGTTTGGTGGGCGTTTTGCGCCGCCTCCAAGGCTGGTCATTAACGATTATTTTCGATGAGTACCGAAAGTTTGCTGCTCCTAAGGAGCGGCCTATGGACCAGCAATTTATCGAGTTATACGATGAAAGTAGTATTGTGGAATATGCAGAGGAAAACCGGTTTCTACCTATGGCGTGGCTGTAAAGGTAAATAAAAAAAACATGCTCTTTTGGCGGTTTTGGTTTGTCTTTATTCAGGTATTTTTTTGTACTACGCATGCTTCGCAACAATATATGATATTAGGTAAAGTAAGGACCGAATTTTGTGTTTATAACGAGTCCAGTAATCTGGTTGTTGTGTAAGGTTCTACTATAAAAGGTGAATTATTGATCATCTGTCTAATCTTGTGGATCCTAAGGTACAGAAATGCCTAGCCCTATGATTAACATATTTTATGAATAAAGAAATTCTTTCACTAACAGAAGTTGTGCAAACTTTGTCCAAACCAGACCCAATGAAATCAAAATTTCCCTGAATATGCAAACATAATTAGTCAACCGAAAGATATTGGAATCTATACATTCCACACTATTAACACAGAACTTATAAACACTATATAACCCTCAATTTACAACGCTGGTTGAGACGAAGGCCAGAAAAACTGTTTACCATAAATCCCAGCATTTCCCAACGCCAATACAGAAAGAGCAACTGGACTTAACCTACCACGTAACATGCTACGCACTGAAGGACGGCCATTCACAATTAAGTAAAGCGTGGACCACGCAAAAGTAAATCCTGAACCATTGGTGACATCGCCATCATAAATAATCCAACTTCCTAAAGCATTGGCAGCTCCAAATAACAAACAAGTAGGTCTAGTGGGTTTAGTAAGAGTAGCAGATTTCGAAAACAGAGAAGAACCACCAGAAGAACCCACTTTTGAGGCAATGGCCGTTGGCGACGAAAGGCCTACATAGAGAAGCGAGGCAGATGCCAATAATGGAGGAAGCGGCGATTGACCAGCAAAATCCACGTAGTTAGTAGCGGTTTTTTGAATATCTTCCATGATTTAAGTATGTGTGAATTACCCCTGGTCAATTAGGTGAATAACTTGGATATTTTGTTCGATTATTCCGCTGAATATAGTATTTCAAACAATTGAAACGTGAAGGAATTTCCAGAAATAAAATCGAGATCCTTAGTGTCACTAGAAAGTTAGGGTAAAGATAGGAAAGTAGGTTTTTGAAAACGTGGAGAAGGTTGCTGCGTGGAAGCTGGTCATTAAACCCGTACACCACACACCTTGATAACAAATCAGAAACCTGACCACTTTATTATTTGGGAAACTCTTGGCAACAAAACTAGAGTCCTCGACTTGCCTACAAATTTTTTAAAGAATATTCTCAACACGATTTGTGTATTGTACACTAATTTACATAAAATACCAGAAATAACCGAAAACTTCCCTAAGATCTCTCGCCTCTCAATCTTCTAGCCAATTGGATGTCCTTCTTTTGGATAGTAACTCTCTTGGCGTGGATGGCACACAAGTTGGTGTCCTCAAACAAGGAGACCAAGTAAGCCTCAACGGATTCTTGCAAAGCACCGATAGCAGAAGATTGGAATCTCAAGTCGGTCTTGAAGTCCTGGGCGATTTCTCTAACCAATCTTTGGAAAGGCAACTTTCTGATCAAAAGCTCAGTAGACTTTTGGAATCTTCTGATTTCTCTCAAGGCAACGGTACCTGGCTTATATCTGTGAGGCTTCTTGACACCACCGGTAGATGGAGCAGACTTTCTGGCAGCCTTGGAGGCCAATTGTTTTCTTGGTGCCTTACCACCGGTAGACTTTCTAGCTGTTTGTTTGGTTCTAGCCATGATTAATGATGTGAATGACAGATAATAAAAAAAAAAACTCTCAAATATCCGGCGCGGATTGCCTCACCTTATATATGGAATGTGGAGCTATGGCGGCCGTAGGCTTAACCTAGTGTTTGTTTTTTTCGCAGTCGCGGTCGCCAACCCAAGCGTGCATCACGCGAACTAAAGGCGTGGGACGGCGGCGCAAGAGGGGCAGTATCACAGCTACACGTGCGCGCAGGCGCGTGCGCAGGCGTCGAAAGATGGGTTTTATCTCACTCTTGAGACGAAAGCGTAGCTTTTCGCCGCGAGGGAAGCAACGGGTCGCGTGCGCGATGTGCGACATGCACCCAGGAAGTGCGCTCAGTTGCATGCTGTAATATACACATTCTCCTCGAAAATCCCAGACCGGCCCGCACCACGCTTTTGTAATGGGCACCAGCACTTTGAGCCGCCGTCGCGGGTACGCTACACGAAAACACCTTGCTGATGTTTTGCCTCGCGGTTTATTCCTGCAGCCCACAACACGGCGCGTACGAACCTGGCGTGGGTGCAAACACCAGTGTCCATATAAATAACCGGGCGCCCGCCACTCTGGTTGTCAATTTTTCTTATCATTAACAAATAATTATAACAATATGTCCGGTAGAGGAAAAGGTGGAAAAGGTCTTGGAAAGGGTGGCGCTAAGCGTCACAGAAAGATCTTGAGAGACAACATTCAAGGTATCACAAAGCCAGCCATCAGAAGATTGGCCAGAAGAGGTGGTGTTAAGCGTATTTCCGCTTTGATCTACGAGGAAGTCAGAGGTGTCTTGAAGTCCTTCTTGGAGAACGTCATCAGAGATGCTGTTACTTACACCGAGCACGCCAAGAGAAAGACTGTCACTTCTCTCGATGTCGTCTACGCTTTGAAGAGACAAGGTAGAACCTTGTACGGTTTCGGTGGTTAAGCAGCTTTGCCTCTTAATTGTCATTACCATGTCTAAAGGTGGCGTTGCCGCTTTGTATTACTAGCTTCTGTTATTCAGTGTATATTAGAATTTACGATCGATTCGAAAGAAACATGTTTTTTTGTAGAACAATTAGTGCTCCGTCTTCTTTTTTTACTGTCCATATCTCTAGTATCTTGGTTTTTTTACTTAAACGTTTAGTTACCCAATGTGTTAGATTAGTGTGATAAATATTAAATATGTAGTGTGTCATTGGCCACAGCTGGGGGTTCAGCTCTTGAGCTGTCTATTTCTAATGCTCCTTAATCATGTGACTAATCCAGCCCAACCTCCTCTCCCTTTTTGAGCTTCCTATCGAGTTTCCTCTCCGCCAATCTCTCCAACTTCTCCAAATTAATAACCTCGGGTGATCTATAGTCATCAGATAAAACTTTGGCAAAGTTCTTAATACACTTTGATCCATTCTCTAGCTCACGGCTTAAAATAGGACACTCGCACCGGCATCCAACACCGTTCCGAACCGGCTTGTCGGGTCCATTTCCATAGAAAGTTTTATACCATGGCTTCTCCTCTTCCTTAAATCCATTGGACTTATATGGAAGTTGTTTACCAGGAGCATTTCCGGGACAATGCCCAAGTGTCGAATGCACGTACCCAATATCTCTAAAATAATGCAACTGTTCTCTAGGGAGCATCATGGCCACAGCAAGGGAGTGTACTGGCGCATCACCCCATCTCTCCTTGTAGAACCCACCCGAGCGCTCAAGGTACTTGAAATAGTCTTGGTATGTCTTGGAAAGGAAAATTTCCGTCTTTGCAATCTCAAAATTCGTCCAGAAATGACACAAATTATACTCCTCATCATAGTCCCGATCAGCATATAACAGTGGTTTCTCAGTCGCCTTTTCAAAAATATTGGTCACATGTTTGAATTCCTTAATAGCCTCAAGGTCCTTGTTGGTTTTATCCTTCTTTTTGAGTAAGCGCTTAAGATTGACATTCTTCTCCACTTGTTCTTTCAAGTCATCTAAATCTTTCCAAGAATCATACTCATGGGCATTTTTGCCTTCAAGGGAAGGGTATTTCTTGACGACAAAATCCCACGCAGATGCAACCTTAATGTTGTTCTCCTTGATGAATGCTTTAGTTGTTTTGAATAAAGAAGGCGTGGTGTAATAAAGTTCTTGGATCGACACAGTAAAACCATACTTCTTATTACGCTTTTCCATTTCAACAAAGGGGTCATAGGTCAAGTCGCAGAAAAACTTCACATCTGGTTCCACACGCCAATACCATTCACGTTTGCGGACCAAAGGGTGATCGTAGAAATGGCCAGAGTAAAACCGACACATCTTATGGTATGATTCCATGTTTCCGTACATGACCGAACGATCACCCTGTCCATTTATCCACTCCTCGAATTCCATGCGGTCAATATCCTCGGGAAAGTTCCAGTGTTCTGCCGGAACGAGGCCAAATTCAACTTCGGCATTAGTATGCTTTTTGACGGTATCCTTGAAATTATCGTCGAACTCCACATCGTTTAAAAACACCCATGGATAATTAAACCACTGGTTAAAGTGCTTTTCCATCGACTTCATAGAGCTGACAACATCGTCAATTTCCGAGTTTCTAGCAAGCATGACAAACGATGCGTTGGCTCTAGGAGCATCTGTATCAGGGACACGACATCCCACTTCAAACGGATAATCTTTGGTGGATGCCAAATTCTTCTGGGATAAACGCTCGGGCTTATCATGAGAAAAGTCAGGAAAGTCACTGCTTTTAACCTTTTTGCCTCTAATATTTGAAATGGTTAGTCCGATAAGCACAAGAAAGATCAAGAATATAAACGCCGAGCCGATTAACTTTCGTAGCGAGTGCCAGTACCGGGGGTATCTTTGTTTCAAAGTCGTAATTCGATGTGAAACCACCCGCTTTGAACGAGCCCATAACAGTTCATTTGGATATTTTTGAATATCTGTTTCGAATTCCTGGAACCCAGAAATGGGGCTCATACTTTCATGCGATGCACTCTCTTTCATTTGCATTTGTTTGGATTCAGCTGATCAAAAAAGAATGTGGGTGACACTTTGAAGTGTGACTTTGAAATAAACGAAAGTAGCAAAGAAATTTGCAAACTCTTTATTTTTTTTTCCGCCTTATGGGTTTCACTTCACCTAACCTTTCCGAAAGCTAGGAGAGGAAATCTACGGGAACAATCGGGAGTTGTTTGTTTGGCGAGCCTCGCGAGAAAATTTGGGCGGGAACGAGGGAAAAAAACTACCACCCACAGAGCGCGACTCGCCTCAATCACCCGTATCTGAAGCTGAGGAAAAAATGGGCATGTAAACTAGAAATACCGCTATTTCTGTAAGTGCCTCAACTTAATGAATATTAGAGACCAATAGAATCGATCAAGACAATGTCGATTTTTGGAGAAGCCGCTTTTTATTGTTATCAAAAAAGTCCGCATGCAACAATGATGTGGGTGTGCATACAGCAAAACCCACATCTGCCATCGCTTCAAACGGCAATCTTGATATCAGATACCGGATATGTGATTCACCTTATCCGTTTCCAAGGCGTTTGTTGGGAGTAACTGGATCGGGAAAATGCCGAATTTTCACGCAACCAACTTCGGCAAAACATCCGTGTTCAACATCAGAGGAACCAATGAGACGCGCGTAATACCAGCCGTTTGCCGAGTTGGCTTATCGTAAAAGGAGCCACTTTAACCCGCAAAGGGAAAACTTCCGACCAGAGAATTCTCAAAGGATTCCGTTTCGGGAATCTCATAATCATACTATGTCTGTTATTATTCCCTTTTATCAATAAACATTGGGTACATGTTGGACGTATCCATCAGCCAATGACCGGGACCCTTGTAGCGAGTCATCCTCGATCAACGCAGGCCGCCATACCAGCAAAAAGGCAAAAAAAAAAAGTCATTCCCTTGGTCCCTTACTTCTCTCTCTTCACTGCATTACGGAGCAAGTTTAGGTCGTCGTTCAACTCCTCGGGCTTTAGGCCCTGCACACCAATAAATTGGCGGTGTGAGCCTCTTGTATTAGGCCGGCCACTGGGCTTTTCCTTTTCGGCCAAAATCTTTGACACTCCGCCATCTTCGTTGTTCATAATGATATGATTCAATGTATCGTAGTCCTTATCACTGAGGTTGCTATCATTTCCGCTCGTGGCGCCACCGTGTCCGTTATGTGCCAGCGTTGACCCACCCGTGCTGCCATGTCCATGTCCTGAACTATGTACGCCATTCGAGTGTTCGTCATTTGACGAGTACCTAGTCTGATAATACCGGCGTCTCTTTGAAGATGATGCATAACCTGATGAAACGTATCCATTGGCTCCGCCATTACGCAAATGACCAGTGGAAATCGAACCTGAACCAGCAGCGCTATCGGAAAGATCATCGGCTTCTCCGGCAGTAAAACGCGAGGAAAGCTCACGTTTACGGAGTGAGCGACGGTCAGCAAGATTCAAAGAGGATGCTGCTGCCGCCGCTGTTAATGCGGAAACGGTGGAATATTGGCCATTGCTGTTGCCGGCATTGCCACTAGTATTTGCGTTCCACAGGCTAGCATTGACCAAATTCAAAAGAAGTTTATCCTCCTTCAACTGTTTCACCTGTTTCTGAAGCTTATCGTAGTATTTTTCCTTGAGAAGCTTCACCATCATGTCGTAGTTGGTGGTCGATGTCTTGATCGCTTCCTTATACTCATCTTCAACACGTTTCACCTGATATTCTTCCCAGAGCCGAAGACGCGTAAGTTCATAGTCCCGCTCCTGTTCTAAATTTGTTTTTCTTTGCACGTATTCCTCATTTGTACCCTGCTGAATCGATGCAAGCGTGGCCTGAAGATTGTGGAGAAGCCCGCGGTAATAATTGTTCTTATCTTCGGCAAACGACGCCTCCATTTTAGTGAGTCGCGTGGTGATTTGTTGGCGACGCTTATCCTTTTTATTCCCGGCTATAGTTAGTATTAATTTTTTGTGGTTTTTGTGGGTTTTTAGGGGATTTAATTCTGTGGTCGGCGGTTAAGTTAGGGGCAGATGGCGGGCATTGGGGCTGGCAATAAAAAAACGACACGTGTTTCGGTTGGGTTTTTGTGAACAAAATTATACATACATTCAGGTACAAAACCATTTCGCTTACTTTCGTCCATTTCAAATCCGTGTTTTTGTCGTTTGGTATGGTGTTGTTTTAAAAGATGAGTTTTCTGGTATCAAGATTTTAGAACGGCTCAACGGGGTTTACCATCTGTGGTGTGCATATAAGTAGGTGGTCGCGGGCGTGGGGGACGGATGAACAAATTGACTGAATTTTATTTTGGCTAGGTGTGGGGTTATATGCACGACTTGGCTAATTAGGGTAAGAATAACGGAATAGTAAAAAAACGCCGTTCCTCCTTAAAGAATGGGCTTATTGTTTTTTTTTTTTTGTTGTTGTTTAAATTTCCTCTTTTCATGGCTTTTGAGGTTTAGGTAAGGTTTTTTTTTTCGAAAACTTATGTGGTTTATAATTTCATCATCCATGGGCTGAATACCGAGAGATCATCAAAGATAAGAGACCAATAACCAACAAAAAACAAGAAAGAGAGAAAGTTTTCTATTCTCAAGTAGGTTTAATTATCACTTTAATCCATATTTCTTCAATTATATTAAATTTCTTCCCAAATATGATATTTCTACTTGGGTCTTTCAGTGCTCTTATTATTTTAACGCTAGTTGACTTGTGTTGAATTATCCATTTCATCATTTGGTTTCCAAATGGAAATTCTTGTTTTGTTTTTCAACAGAAATGGTTTATTTTCAGGTTTTTAGCTATATTAAACAAAAAGATCAAATCATACTCAAGAGGTTGGAACCATATCACACAACTCTATGGCTACCTAAAGACACGAGGGAAAGAAAACTATTTCCAAAGGGCAGGCTTCTTCCATAAAAAAGATTGGTCTTTTGATTTTCAAAAACAAGCCTTATTGCTCTTTTCTTAAGGGCTAAAAATTTTAACAGAAAAAAGATTCTGTGGTTCCAAATTACTCAATATCTTATCAAAATTGCATTTCTCTGTACAACAGCTCGACTAAGCCTAGTATTTGAATTCCCATACAGGTGCAAATTTGCATCCATTTTTGTGACACAAAAATTCGAGAATAAAAGGAAAACCTTTGGTTCTGTGTTGTAAATTTCCCTCTCTACCTTAATCTTCTTTTAAGTTTCAAGAAAGAACCGTTTTCAAACCACCAAAAAACGTTTATTAAACTTCTGAAACCACTGAAAGAGAACCAAAACAAAATAACAAATAAAAAAACCTTTTCAAAGAAAAAAAATGAATCTTAATTTTAGGGCATACTTGAGTACTATGGGGCCTTCCAACCTTGAGGAGTTTGCAACCCCAAAAGTTCCCCCAAAATTTAACAAGCCATACTACCCAAAAGGAATGAAAAAGCCCGATAATTGTGTTGAAAGTAGTTCATCGTGTAAGTCTTCTAAAGTTTTTTCAGAAGTAGAAACTGAAACAGTCATAGAAACCAATAGTGCACCAGTGGAGACCACAAAACCAAGAAAGAAGGCATGTAAGAATGCTAGAAAAGCAAAGAAGACCAGGAAAGCCGAGCAAATCAGCAAGGTTTCTAAAGATATTACTCAGATGATTTTTGGAAACTCCGTTCCAATCCCAGAGGCTACTGACAAAACTTCTTCAACCCAAGATCTTTTACTGGACTTGGCCTTAACTGTAGATCCGCCAAAAAAAAGGTGAAATTCGGCAGCAAGACATTTGCCCAAGCTGCAGCAGATGTACTTGAGAAGCAAAAGCAACACCCAAAACTCCAACCACAAACACCAGAGATAGTCCACAAAAAGAATCAATACCCATCCAAACTAGAGAGTGGTTTGGGGACTGAACCCTTTGTAAAGGACTGTCCTGAGGCCTGGAAGAAGGCATCTTCCCCCTCGAAAGTTTCGGTAAAAGCTTTAATTTCTGAGTGGGAAACACAAGGAAGAAATCGCAAAAAGGATACACCTTTGAAGATTTATTCCGAAAGAGAACTTGCACGTATTAATTTGCCACAGAAAGATTGCCCCAAGGCTTGGAAAAAAGCCTCTGCTCCATCCCAAAAACCTGTTAAAAGAGATAGTTTTCCGGCTTTGGGTGATAAAGATAATACTAATATAAATCAGCTCCCAAAGAGCAGCAATTTCATAGGTACAAGCCAGATTCCGTTGCGTAAGGATACAGAGCAAAGTACTACCACAGACACGGTCAAGGTAAGAAACCTGAATGCTAATAAGCGGAGTGGTAAGAATATTGAGATTGATAATGAGGGGTTCCAATTGGTGAAGGGAAAACACCTGAGAAATTCTAGGAGCCCAGTGTTGACTCCAGTGATTACACTTGATATTCTACCAGAAAAGGTGAGCCCTAAGGTTATGGTCAAAGGATCAACGGGAAGTTTAAGCGCAGTAGAATCTTCAGGACTGCAAACCCTCGTTATGCTGGTGAATTCTTCAACGCCTTCAAAGGGAAAAAACGGAACATTGGTGATTCCACTTGGATTCAGAAGAAAGGATAAAGTGAAACCTAAAATGTCCATTTTTGGCAAAACATTCGACAAAAACACCAACAATCAAAACAAAAATATTTCGCCCTCATCTAAGTCTTGGAAGAAGCCAATCGATGAAATCTCAAATGAAGATTCACCAACTATAAATCCTTAAGAGGAAGTGAAAGGTAAGTACACACCAGAGATTGATAGTGATGGGTTTCAGTTGGTTAGAAGTCGTCGTTATAGGCCTTCTACTAAGATTGACATAACCCCTACAATTCAACCAGTAGTACAAAAACCACAAAGAAATCAATTTAAGGATCCTCCTCTGGAGTGGCGCAAAGCTTCTGCTATTCCTAGAAGTTCAGTTGTAACTAAAATCATTCTCGACTTTAATAAGCAGTGTGAAAAAGCTACTGGGTCTCAATCTTTACCAAAAAAGTCGATTTTGACTTCTTCCCAGAAGTTTCCTCCCCTCCCAAAAAAAAAAAAAACTGGTCGCCTCGTCGCTCCTCTCTAAAGTCTCTTAAAGGGAAGAAATTCCTTGACCATGATATGCAATTAAAGAAAGTTTAATTCAATAATTTGTCAACGGAGTTTTGTCTCATTACAGTTGTTTACATTAGACGGGTGACTTAAGGAGGAAAGTCAATGGATTAGCACTTCTGGGGATACTGTAAAAGAAGCAAGCAATTTAATGAAAAAAAAAAGAAGAAAAAAAAAAAAGACTCACACCAAAACAGTACTACCAGTACGACTTGGAAAATCCTCGCTAAAATCAACACTGGCCAATCAAAACCAAAAAATGGGTTTTGACAAGGCTACTTTCTAAATACTTTAATAAATGACAATATTGACCCCCGATGCTTCCGAAGGTTTTCATTACGTAATATGCGTGATCAGACCCATTATAATATTTCCTGATTCAAAATTAATTAGCTTGCTTTTCGAAAAAGTCTCTTTCAGATAAAAGTATATGATCGCTTGTCAATGGTATTCTTGGTAGTTATAATGCGCTTCGGCACTAATTATTCCACGATTTTCTTTTATTTTGAATGGAATCAGTCATAGAAAAATATTGCTGGGTTTTGTTTTGAGTTGATGTTCCTTTTACGTTTCTGAAGGCTTGGGATGTTTTTTTTTTTTTGATTTATTCTTTCACAAACTGTAAGATAGAAAGATTCTGAAAATGCAAATATATTCTGATGTTTTTGGAATCTAAAAGGCTTAAGTAGATGGACCGTAACATGTTCCGCATAAACCAAGATCAATTGCTTAGACTTAGTGTTTGTTAAGACAGTGATTTCTTTACACACTTTTCACATAACCTGCAAGTTTCCTAAAGCAACCTTTTTAAAAGAAAAAGAAGATTCACGGAAACTTCTTTGCTTTTTCAGGTTATAAACCTTCCCCAACACAACCTCAGATTTGGGTTATGTCAATCACTCTCATTCAAAACGTTTATTTTCTTAACAAACAATACTATTCCCTCACTATTCAATCGAAAAGATAAGAGCAACGGGGAAATGGGTGAACTAAACCAGAAACTCCCACCAAAATCAACTACTCAATCACTACAGCCATAGCAGATAAATCGTGTTCCTGTAGTTCGCCCGATGCAACCAGTGCCGCCTTAACAATCCCCATTGCCACAAGAGAAAAATCAATATTGGTGGCCGCAAACCTGTCTCCATCAATAATCTTTTGGACTGTAGTGAAGGCGTCGTATATTTTACTTGGCAGAAGCTTTTCCCTTACTCCATTCGAAACCACCACCAATATATCACCAATATGTCCTTCCCAATCATAAGTTCTGCTACTTTGATAAATAGGATCTTGATGGGTCGGAGCATAAACCTTATCGGGCAAGCAGAGCTGGTATGCTCCGCCATCCTTATGCATAGTTCTGTGGGTAGATTTGATGAGCCGGCCATTTCTATATAACCCTGCCCATCCCTTTCCAAGATTCGAAACGGAAATTCTGTTTTTCGGATTGATTAGAATATAAAGCGCACAGAGACACCCTGGTTCTTCCACATCTTTTATCAATTCATCCCACGAGTCTCTGAGTAAGTTTTCCGCAGTATACCCAACTTTAGTCTCTGTTTGGTTATAAATTTTCTCCGACCTTCGGTTCATTGCATCACACAAGAGACTAGAGTCCTGGTGGGAAGGGAGCCATTCGCTATTTCCACTAATTAAGTTGAGCTGAACAAAGTCATCGGGGAATTTTCTCAAAAACAAGAAATCTTCACCCGACTTACGTTTGCTGGCAGGACTTTTAGGGTCTCGTTTAACTGGTTTATAAGCGATACTCACTTTATCTGCGTATGTTCCATTAAACAAATGGCGGGTGACTCCAAATCTTTCTTGGAATTCTTTTTCAGCTGCTTCTTCAACCACGTGATTCAAGTAATCATCATTGATCAAAGAACTAAGGCCAAGTTGAACCAATTTTGCCTCAAGATCACCTACTAAAGAAGATACTGAGTTTTCTTTATCAACATAAGTCTCTTTGAAGATAGGTCTTTCGTGGTGTTTCCGGGTATTTTCGTCGCCGGTTTTCCGGTTTGAAATGTATTTATCTTCGAAAATATCGCTTCCTTTGTGCACTTCAATCTTTCCGGTACCCAAAGCTGTAGCTGTAAATAATATAACCCCAAAGATGTATTCACTTGTAATTCTCATGTTTAGATACCAAAGAAATCGAAATCTGATGGAAATGGTGGATTTTATCGATATATAAGTAATAATTCAAAACTTAATTGATTTTCGGGCAACTAAAGAACAACAGACTGAAAGAGGGGATTGGAACCCAATGGAATAGAGGAAAAATAACCAATAAATAAGAATCTCTTTCGATTTGAAACGTCTCCATTTTCAGTAGATTAATGTTCATGATACCTATTTTATTCCCCTTCAAATCTCTTACCTTTTTTTTTTTTTTTTTTTTTTTCTTGTGACCCCCAATCAACTTCCAGATATCTTTCAAAAAGGTAAGTTCTTTAAAAAAAAGAAAACAAATAAAAAAGATTCTCGGAAAAGTCACTGAATTATTGCATTAGGATTCCCCGCTCCAGATCTTGAAATAATCTGGGGGGATTTGAATTTCCGTATATTGAAATTCATAGATATCTATGAATGTTTTCACCTTCATGTTCCCATCCTCATTGGTTTCAACAGAGTATGATTCCAAAGAGAAACGAAATCTACCTTATTTTTTCAAAGTTGCTAGTAGTATTGGTGGTATCTTTTGAGGCTGTGTTTTCATTTTAGGTTTCCAAATAGGAAAGTTAATGAAACATATAAACTCTATAATTCCGTTTGGATTTACATTTCAAAAAGTTATAACCAATGTGTTTCATCATATAAAAAAAGGCGTATACTAACATTGTTGTTTGGAATCTGGGGAAACAGCTGTGAACCGTTGAAGTACATTACCCGATCGAGACCCAGCCAAGCTGTGGTGATTATGCTTTTCCGTCTCACTAATAAATTACCCACCAAGAGAGTGAAACCATTTTAAACCAATCCCAGAGTTAAAAATTGGGTATATAGGCACTAAAATTGGAGAAACTCTTTTTTTTTTATCAAAAATTAAAGGGAAACAATTAGAAGAATATAAAGAATGTGATAATAAAGATGTTTGTACTAAAGCAAGACAATCAACTTTAAGTTATAATGATAAATATGACAATAATATTCCTTTATCTGAACAATCTTGTAAAATAAATAAATTTTATTCCCCGATGTCTTTGCTATTTCACCGAGTGAAGAGAAATTGTTAACCGATATCCCCTTCAGATCATTGAGTAAGGAGAAACAGGAAAGTCTCCCGGCCATCCGCCCAAGCAGGTTCCTGGAAATCTTTCCGGAGGTAAAAGAAAAAAAAAAAACGTGGGAAAAAGTTTTGGATCGAAATGTATCATCAGGAATGGGTGCGACGCAAAGATCTCACGGCCTTTCATCATTTAAACCTCGGTTCGTATGTTCCGATTCAGGATACCAAGAAGAGGCAATTGATACAGTGCCTTCTTTGTGGCCAGGAAGGGAACTCCAAAGCGATACTAAGCCACATTTATAATTCTTGTGCAAGCTCTCAGTTCTGGTGGAGCAATATTGGTTTCCAGTCGGAGATGAATCTCCGCGAAATGTTAGCCCCAATTGACACATCTTCATCCAACCTATTGAGGATAAACAGGTTTGTAAAAGTTGTTTACAGAGTCTATTGCAGACGTCTCAGGGAAGTAAGACATAGTGTCGCCATTACTCCCCTCCTGGTTAAGCAGTTATCCAGGGAGCTTGGGCAGACAGCCCCGCTTGGGCGATGACAGGAAAAAGTAATGATTAGTGTGCAGAGTCTACTCTTGGGTAGAAGTCACAAAACAGGGTAAGAGCTGATGAGGGAGTTCATGCATCGATACTAGGCTACTAGGATCGAGGCGCCTGGGGTGGAATTGCGATCTATTATAGGCTTTTAGTTAGTCTATTTTTGTTAGTGAGGGGTGAGTGAGAGACTCCCTGAAACTAGCGCCCTATAATAAGATGAATCTTTAAAAAAAAAAAGTATTAAATCCCCCAAAAAAGTTTGGAAAGCAATAGCCAAAGAACTTACTATGACGAATTTTATTTTGTTTTTCCTTCAAGAAATTATAGAAAAATAAACTTTGTCCGTATATAGAGTTAAATACAGATATTCTCCTGGAAATGACATGACTCAGAAACCCCCAGTGCGCGAAAAGATTTCGCCGCCTCAAAATTCCGCTCTTTGCCAGGAGAGGAAGCTTGACCGAGAAGGCTGGCATTACGGGTAAAATACGAGGCTCTTTTTATTACGTGGCGCATTTACTTTTTTAAAAGAATAATTATATTCGATATTCCAGTCTCTTTTTTCATTCATTTTTTTTTTTTTTTTCACTCGGAAAGTAAATCCCATTAACCATGCCTTACGATATTGAGCATTTAAAAACATTGCCATACGCAGACCGCAAGTATACCACAACTCCCAAATTCACGGAAAACGTGGTATTTCAACTTGCCAAAACTGGTGAAACCGTGACTTTGCTTACTGCTCATAAACCCGAAGATTTGCCCACTGGTTTGATCAAGCTGGCATGGCAAGAAATGAACTATATTATTTCTGAGGGAAAGACATACCCCCATTATCTTGAATTCTCCTACGAAGACTTTTTGGCCTATTTCTTTGAAGGATTTGCAGCCGTTTTGATCGAGGGCGAATATGATGCCAAATGGGTTAATGAACCTCAAGAATTCTGGGACAAAAAGTATTTGGGCCAATTCTATATCAAGCCTAATTATATTGGCCGGTGCTCACACGTGTGTAATGCTGGATTTATTGTAAATCACGTGCGGAGAGGTTTGGGGCTTGGAAAGGAACTTGGTCAGCAATATTTGAAGATTGCTCCTCAATTGGGATATGTGTACTCTGTATTTAACCTTGTATTCGAGACCAATGTGGCCAGTTACAAAATCTGGGAATCTTTGGGATTCGAGAGAATCGGGTATGTTAAGAACGTGGCCATGTTGAAGGGTGAGGATAAGTTGGTGGGTGCCTACATGTATGGAAAGGACCTTAACTAGAGATTTTTCTGGAATAATTTATTTGACTAGATGATGGCCTGGTTATGGGAGAATGTTATAGATGTTTATTTCAGGCAAATTCGTTGGTGATCGGGTATATCAATCCCCTTGTTAAGTTTAGTGGTGCTCACAATTTATGGGAGTATGGGGGATATATATAGAATTCTTCATAGATCTCAAGTGCGTGGAAGAAGGTCAATAGAATATATCAAAAGTTTTGTGGATTGTGATTTCTAAATGCATATCAAAGCGTTGAGGAGGTGAGTAAATTAAAATAAAGAATTAATCGAAGTTTTCAACAATAATGAAGGTGCCTTCCTTTTGTTCTTAACCATTTATCTTATTATGGGCCATTAACCTAAGGTTCTGTCATTCACTTTTTTTCCAACAAAAACCAACTATAGAAACCCTATAATACAGCACAACTCCATCAGGTGCTCTAAAACTAGCTAAAGTCTTATCAGCTTTTACCCTTCCTTGAAATGATTTCCTTCAAAGTAGACTCGATGATAGATAACTGAAAATTTATTTCATCAATGATCGTCCTAGAGATGTGGTCCACCCCAGCATCTGGGGTAATTGAATCTCCAGGAAATGAGTGATTTGTACACCATTCTAAGCCAAAAAAAAAATGAAAAAGAGCAAGTGGGGGTATAAAAAAGTACACCGTATTTTCCTTAACGAGCCTTACTTTGGTATGTTTATAGGTGCGCATTAGAAATTGTAAACACTATAACCAACAAGTCAAATACCATATATTATAAAGGCAAAACCAAACTTCCCATAATCCCAAAGCCACTCTCATCATATAAAAATCATATTCCTTCCAACACCCATTCTACCAAATCTAAAGCCCAAAGCACAAGCACAATAAAACTTCACCCTTCCAGATCACGTGATCTACTGTTCCTATTTTCTCACCGCGCCCCATCTCACCTTCACCATCCCTGAATTTACGCCAGTCTTAAATCTACTCTACACTATATTACCGAGCCAATTGCTGCAAAATACATCTATTACTTGTCGCAAACAGCACCACACACCAGAAATTGGGGATTTTCTTTCGAATTTGAAATCACAACTTTACTCTCTTTTTATATCTTTATAGAAAAAACGCCTGCCATGCCCGAGTTTGACGACGTGGTCCAGCCACCACATTACCGGCTGCAGCTAGATTATAATCCCATGGCCAGTATCGAAAGATATACGGTACTTCTTAAAGACGGTGAAACGACAGCCACAATCTATCCCGTTCAAAACACAGAACGACTTCCGCCAGGATTACTTGCGTTTTTGTGCGACGAATTCAATATCGAAATTGAGCGTGGAGATACGTTTTCATTTTTTGATACCTTACATCTCGACTCGTTCCGGAATTATTGGTTTGGAGCTTTTGCAGGGGTGATGGTTTTGGGTGATCTGTCCACGCTAGAAGGCCCCAAACATTGGGAAAAAGAGTGTTTGGGCACGTTTTTCATCAAGCCCAACTACCCAGGACGAGCATCCCATATTTGTACCGCAGGGTTTCTTGTAAATGCCGGAATCAGGGGTAAAGGCATTGGCCGTACTCTCACCGATTGTTTTCTCCAATGGGCTCCTCGTTTGGGCTATACTTATTGTGTATTTAACCTTGTGTTTGAAACTAATGTGCCTGCAAGAAGTCTCTGGGAGCTGCTCAACTTTAAACGCATTGGGCGCATCAAGTCGGCGGGTATTTTGAAAGGTCATGATACTGCGGTTGATGCTCTTATCTATGGCCGAGAGCTAGTGGAATTATCGGATGCCACATTGGGAGCATATCGCTTTGATAAAATCAAATTTTACCTTGAAACGGGGAAATACCCGCCAATGGCCGACCGCCAGGAAAAGTCCCGGCTCCGCTCGTCCGCTGCTCATTACCGTCTTGAATATGGAAAGCTTATGCTTCGTGATAAAGAGGTGGTCAGTGATCCTGTGCGCCAGCTCCAAATCTGTGCAGAAACCCACCTTCTGAACCATGGCGGGATCAATAAAACTACCTCTGCGGTCTCGGAAAAGTACCATTGGACTCGCATCAAGGACACCGTCCTGGCCGCAATCAAAAACTGTGTGGCTTGTACGGAACAGGCCAAACAAGAGGCGTTGGTAAAACGGGCGCCAATTATGAAACAGAAACTCCCAGGAAATCCGCGGGATTCCGTGTCATCCCCGGCCGGGGCTGTGGCTGGTGGCGCGGGTATCTCCAGTTCTTCTGGTACCGCTGGAACCACTAGTTCTAGCACCGCCAATACCACCAATACTACCAATACCACTAGTGGTACTAGTTCCATGGGCGTGCCACTACATCACATGCCCAGTCGAGACTCTCACACCTTGCTTGGGCACGATCTTGCTGGTCTTGATGACGGACTCATTGCGGTGGTGGAGGCAGCGCACAAACGCCAAAAAACTGGAGATGGACGTGGTGTTGTGCGCAATCATACTGGAGCCTCGGCCCAGCCCACATATGCTGCAGTGGCTGCGGCAGCCGTGAGTGCCGAACATAATAATCACACCTACTATTCCGGTGAATACCCCCACCATCCATTCACAAATAAGTATGGTACCAGTAAACGTCACGATCCACGTGAAGACAGTGTACCGGTAGATCCCGATGTTTCTGCATTTGACCATAGTGTGAATGCTGGTGGCGACGAAATCGAAATTGCCCGTGCTTTGATGCAATCCAATGAAGTTGATCACCATGACCATCATCATCACCATCATCACCACGAAACCCCGCCGCCACTGCTGCTGAGGCAGGATCGGCACCCGGACCATGACCGAAACGATGATGCAAATATGTTTTTCAAAAACGATTAGAGCTTGGGGATACTGGACTCTAAATAATGGATATTTCAGCATATTGGAGAATAGTATGGTGGGCTTATTGTCTTATTCCATGGTGCAATATCAAGTGTTAAATATACTCCACGTTGAGCCCTGTGGTGAAGTTTTCATGATGTTTAGAGAACTCAGTATGAAACCCAAGTTTTCGATATCTAAAGGGGTCGGCATTCTATGGCGAATCCTAATCCAAAAGGGGGATCAGTAGCTCCCTGTTTCTCTAGAAACACTGCTTTCTTTAAATCCTTTCCGACCCTAGTTGTGTATAATATGTTTTATAAGACTTTTCTTTCAAGTGACAATAACGCCGTCTTTAAATCGCTTAATCATCTGTAAAATCTTTTGGCAGAACCAACCTTTTTTTTTGGTCTCCCGGTATATCGAAAACATAATATCATTAGGTTCTACTCACTACAAAGCCCAGTTAATAATTTAATTTGCAATTCGATATCTATATATAATAATTAATGTTTTTTGTTTTTATCTTTTTGTAACTGTTGCATCAGTGTTTGTATAAAAAAAGCGTTTCTATTGGAATGCACGCACGGCCAAAGCCAAATGTCAAACTTGATCATTCCCCCAAACGATCGATTATGGCGCAACCCGCAACCACGCGCGCGTTCATGCTGTTCCCCCAGAGGTGTGCGACGTTTAGAAGTCAACGCCAATCACCATGGCCAACAAGGCCATTCTGACGTACAAGCCGTATCTCATTTGTCTGAAGTAAGCGGCTCTTTGGTCAAAGTCAACCTCCTCCTTGATCTCAGAGGTTCTTGGCAATGGGTGCATCACACACATGTGTTGCTTGGCGTGCGACAAGATTCTGTTGTCCACAACATAAGTGTCCTTCAATCTCAAGTAGGTCTCCTTGTCCTGGAATCTCTCCTCTTGCACTCTGGTGCAGTACAAGACATCCGACTTGGCAATGATCTCTGGGCTCAACTCCTCGGTCTCAGAGATCAACATGTTGTTGGCCTCCAACATCTCCTTGATGGAGGTTGGCAAGGCCAACTCCTTAGGAGACACCAATTGCACACGCACCTGGTAGTGGCGCAACAAGTACAACAAAGAGTGAACTGGTCTACCGTACTTCAAGTCACCCATGAAGGTCACGGTAATACCGTTCACCGTACCCAACTCTTCTCTGATGGTGAACAAGTCCAACAAGGCTTGCGTTGGGTGCTCCTTGCTTCCGTTACCACCGTTGATGATAGGAACTGGAGAGTACTTGGCAGCAATCTCGGCAGACTCCTCAGATGGGTGTCTCAACACAATGGCGTCAGAGTAGCAGGCCAAAGAGCGGATAGTGTCCTGCAAGGTCTCACCCTTCTTCACAGAAGAGGAGTCAGCGGCAACAGCAACAACTCTACCACCCAATCTTTGCATAGCAGCATCGAAGGAAGAAGAGGTTCTGGTAGATGGCTCGTAGAACATGGTGGCCAACAATCTACCCTTCAACAAGTCCAAGACACCCTGTCTCTCAACAGCCAATCTCATTTCTTGGGCAACAGTGAACAAAGCGTGAGTGTCAGAACGAGTGAAGTCCTTGACAGACAACACAGAGCTTCTCAAGAAGATGTTGTTCTTTCTGATGTAGTTGACAAGAGCGTCACCCTCAGACAAGTTTGATGGTGGCTGCGAAACCAACTCAGAGCCCAACTTCTCCAACTCTCCTTGTGGGGGAGTTTCCTTGAAGAAAGATGGACGACGGCCGTCGGTGAAAGAGGATCTGCTCTTTCTGCGGTTACCCAAGCTTGGAGATTGTGGGACACCAGCAACAGACCCGAATCTGTCTCTAGCCTGAGCACCGTTTTGACCAGAAGCACTGTTTGGCAAAATAACAGTGTCCAAGCAAACAGTCTCGCCATGGTGAGAAACTCTCTCAATGTAGCCTCTCAAGTTAAGCTTCTTGAAGATAGAAGAGGTGAAGTCATCACCCTTGTAAACTCTGTCAAGCTCAACCTCAACAGAAGCATCTTGCTGAGGAATGTTGAAGATCTTGGTTGGGTTGGTAGAGAAACGCTTCACAATGTCGGCAATGGTGAGCTTACCGTCCTTAACAGCAGAAATCAACAATGGCAAGGTCTCCTTGAAGCCCAAGCCTGGGGCAATATCGTAGCCGAGACCCTTGGCAATCAAGTATGGAGTAATACCAATGGAGAAACAGTCAATGTCCTCCAAGGCAGTCCACAAAGCAGCTTGGTCCTTCTCAGATGGCAAGAAGCTGAATTGGGCGTAGTCAGCTTGAGAAAGGAACAAAGAGAAGACAGACACGTCGCAAGTAACTTGCAAGTTCTTGGCCTTGGCCATCTTAATCAAGTCCAAGTCCTCACCAGAAGAAACACCAGTGACGTGAATAGAGCGTCCGTGCAAAGAGGCCAACAACAACACAGAAGCCAAGTCAGTAGCCTTAGCGTCAGTGATGATTGGCTTGTTAGCAGGCCATGAAGCGAATTGAGAAGAGATCGAAGCAACGTTCGAGCTGCTCAAGTCAGCGTATGGCAAGTACAACGCACCAGCAGTGGCAGCAGCAGAAGCAACCTCTTCGTTGTTAGACTCAGTTCCAGCAACGTAAACAGAGAAGTCAGTGTAGGCAGAAGAAGAAGCGGCATCAATGGCTTCCTCCAAAGAGGCGCCGTCCACGACAGTAGTACCAGAAACCGTCTGAGGCAAGAATGCGTTGAAGGTGAAACCAGATGCCAAGGCAGCCTTGGTGGTGGTCTCAAAGTCCTTCAAGGATGGAACAAAGGAAGAAATGTTAACCAAACCTGGCAAGATGGTGGTGGAGTGAGAAGTCTGAGCGTCGTTGTTCGAGACTTCCATGTTTGGAGCTCTGGAAAGAGCCTCAATCAACAACTTAGCACACTTAACGTTGGTCACCAATGGCACAGAGTAGTCAACAGCCATACGACGAGATTCGTAACCCTTGGACATGTAGTTGGCAGGACGACGGAAACGGTTGGCAGATGGCAAGTTGATGTACAAGTCAATCAAGTGGTTGGCCAAGTGCTGAGTCAACGAGTACTCGGACTTTTGGTCTTCCTCCTTGTTCAACACTTCCAAGTAGTGAACTGGAACACCGTGTTCCTTGATGAAGTCAGCAGTACCGGCAGTGGCGAACAACTTGTAGTCCATCTCGTGCAACTTCTTGATGGCTGGCAACAACTCTTGCTTCTCCTTGAAAGAACCAATGGAGAACAAGATGTTCTTCTTTGGCAACTTGAAGCCAGTAGAAATCAAAGACTTCAAATAGGCCTCGTACTTGTTTCTACCGAAAGTAGCAACCTCACCAGTAGAAGCCATCTCAACACCCAAGATTGGGTCAGCACCAGCCAATCTGGAGAAAGAGAACTGAGGAACCTTGACAGCACAGTAGTCCTCAGGCAACTTCTCACCAGGGTAAGGAGTGACTGGAATGTCCATGATAGCCTTGGTGGCCATCTCAATCAAGTCAGTACCAACAACCTTGGAGATGAATGGGAAAGAACGAGAGGCACGCACGTTACACTCAATGACCTTGATGTCGTTGTCCTTAGCAATGAACTGAATGTTGTAAGGACCAGTGATGTCCAAAGCCTTACCAATCTTGGCGGTGGCCTCAACAATTCTTCTAACGGTCTCTGGGTCCAAGTCTTGTGGTGGCACAATAAGGGTAGCATCACCAGAGTGAACACCAGCATTCTCAACGTGCTCAGAAACAACGTGCATGATCATCTTACCATCCTTGGCAACAGCATCCATCTCAATCTCCTTAGCGTTCTCAATGTACTTGGTGATAACAACTGGGTAGTCGGGAGACACATCCACGGCTTGCGACAAGTAAGAAGCCAAGTCAGCCTTGGAGTACACAGTGTTCATGGCAGCACCAGACAACACATAAGAAGGACGCACCAACACTGGGAAAGTGACCAAGTCAGCAAACTCCTCGGCTTCCTCGTAGGAAGTCAACTCCTTCCAGGCAGGCTGGTCAACACCGATTCTGTCCAACATTCTGGAGAACTTGTATCTGTTCTCGGCAGAGTCGATCATCTCTGGGGAAGTACCGAAAATCTTGACGTTTTGACGGTGCAAGGTCAAAGCAATGTTGTTAGAAGTTTGACCACCCATAGAGATGATAACACCAGCAGAGTTCTCCAAGTCGTAGATATCCAAGACTCTCTCCAAGTTGATGGTCTCGAAGTACAATCTGTCAGCCTCATCGTAATCGGTGGAAACAGTCTCAGGGTTGTAGTTGATCATGATGGTCTTGAAGTTGTTCTCTCTCAAAGTTCTAATGGCTCTAACAGCACACCAGTCGAACTCCACAGAAGAACCAATTCTGTAAACACCAGAACCCAAAACAATAACACCATGGTCGTCAAAGGTGACATCGGAAGAATCAGCGTTGTAGGTCACGTACAAGTAGTTGGTGAAAGCTGGGAACTCAGCGGCAACAGTATCAATTTGCTTGACGAAAGGAACAACACCGGCCTCCTTTCTCAATCTTCTGATGGCAACCTCGTTGGAGCCCAAGAACTTAGCAATCTGTCTGTCCTCGAAACCCAATTGCTTGGCTTGTCTCAACACGGGGATTGGAAGGTTCTCCTTGACACCGTAAGCAGCAATCTTGTTACCAAACTTGATCAAACCGTCCAACTTGTTCAAGAACCATTTGTCGATGTTAGTCAACTTCCAGACCTTGTCGACCGAGTAGCCGTCGGACAAAGCGTTAGCGACAGCGAACAAACGTTGATCGGAAGGAGTCTGCAACTCAGAGTCAATGTCGATGGACATCAAGGCGTTGGTCTTGTTGAAACCCAAGTTCTGGTAGTCAACAGATCTAATGGCCTTTTGGATGGCCTCCTCAAAGGTTCTACCAATAGACATGACTTCACCAACAGACTTCATGGAAGAGGACAACAAGGAAGAAACTCTGGTGAACTTCTTCAAGTCCCATCTTGGAATCTTCACAACAACGTAATCCAAAGATGGCTCGAAACAAGCACAGGTGGACTTGGTGACAGAGTTCTTGATCTCGTTCAAAGGAATGTTCAAACCCAACTTAGCAGCAGTGTAAGCCAATGGGTAACCAGTAGCCTTGGAAGCCAAAGCAGAAGAACGAGACAATCTAGCATTAACCTCAATGATACAGTACTCCTTGGAGAATGGGTTCAAAGCGTACTGAATGTTACACTCACCAACAACACCCAAGTGTCTAATAACATTGACAGCAGTAGTTCTCAACATGTTGTAGTCCTCATCCGACAAGGTTTGCGAAGGAGCAACGACGATGGAGTCACCAGTGTGGATACCCAAAGGATCGAAGTTCTCCATGTTACACACGGTGATACAGTTGTCGAAAGCATCACGGACAACCTCGTACTCAACTTCCTTCCAACCCTTCATGGATCTCTCCACAAGGACTTGAGAGGAGGTGGCGAAAGCCTTCGAACACAAGGCCACCAACTCCTCCTCGTTGTCAGCAAAACCAGAACCCAAACCACCCAAAGCGAAAGCAGCTCTGACAATCAATGGGTAGCCGATAGCGTTAGCAGCGTCCACACATTCCTCGACGGTGGTACAAGCCTCGGATCTGGCACACTTCTCATTGATCTCGTCCATAGCACTGGCAAACAACTCTCTGTCCTCGGTGGTAATAACAGTGTCGATTGGAGTACCCAAGACCTTAACACCCAAACCTTCGAACTCGTCCTTCAAGGCAATACCAACCGACAAAGCAGTTTGACCACCGAAAGTACAGTAGACACCGTCAGGGCGTTCGTGCTGAATGACCTTTCTGACGAACTCAGGGTTGACAGGCAAAAAGTAGACCTTGTCAGCCAAACCCTTGGAGGTCTGGATGGTGGCGATGTTAGGGTTGATCAAGATGGTGTAGATACCTTCTTCCTTCAAAGCCTTGATGGCCTGAGAACCAGAGTAGTCGAACTCACCGGCTTGACCAATGGACAAACCACCAGAACCCAAAACAAGAACCTTCTTGACGTTTTCTCTTGGGTGGGCGGCTCTGTTCTCCTCGATGTTGCCACCTGGGAACTCGACGGCCTTGTAAACACCGGTGTTCTTGAAGTCAACAACAGCGTTGATGAACACATCGAACAAGAACTCAGTGTCTCTTGGACCTGGGGTAGACTCAGGATGGAATTGCACGGAGAAGAAAGGCTTGCTCTCGTGGTAGATACCCTCGTTGGACTGGTCGTTGGCGTTAATGAACAACTCCTTCCAGCCAGAGGACAAAGTGGAGGCATCCACGGCGTAACCGTGGTTCTGGGAAGTGATGTAACATCTGCCGGAGGTGGTGGAGGTACATGGGATGTTGTGACCACGGTTACCGAACTTCAACTTGATGGTCTCGGCACCAGTGGCTCTAGCCAACAACTGGTGACCCAAACAGATACCGAAGACTGGGGTCTTGCCCTCCTTAATGACAGACTCCAATCTGGCGACACTCTCGGTCATAACTTGAGGGTCACCTGGACCGTTCGAAATGAACAAACCGTCGTACTCCTCGGTGGTGTAGTCGTAGTCCCAAGGAACAACCTTCAACTCAACACCTCTGGCAACAAAACAACGGATCTGGTTGTACTTCATACCCACATCGACCGCGACAATTCTGATGGTCTTGCCGTTCTTGTCGGTCTTGATGTTGGTCAGCGGCTTGTACAACACAGGCTCCTTGGTGGAGACCTTGGCAACCAAGTTCTTCACGTTGGGGTCATCCCACTCAGGAACGTCAAAGTACTGTTGCCAGTCTTGTTGACCAAGAACGTCGTCGTGGTTAGTGGACTCCTTTTGAACAGAGAGTCTACCTAAGGTGGAACCGTTGTCTCTCAACTTCTTGGTCAAGGCTCTGGTGTCCACACCGTAAATGGCAGGAATACCCTCCTTCTGCAACCATTGGCCCAATGAAGACTTGGCCAAAAAGTGGGAGTACTCCTCGGTGTAGTGAGCCACAACCAAACCAGCAATGTGGATGCGGTTAGACTCGAAGTACTTTGGCAACTGCTCAACGATGTCGCACTTCAAGTCTCTGTCGGGAACACCGTAGTTACCGACAAGAGGATAGGTGATGACCAAGATTTGACCCTCGTAAGATGGGTCGGTGATGGACTCAGGGTAACCAACCATACCGGTTTGGAAAACAACCTCACCGGCAGCGGAAACTGGAGCACCGAAAGAGTAACCTTGCAAGGCGTGACCATCTTTGGTCTCCAAGGTCATCAAACAGTCACCGGTGGACTCCATTGGTGGGGAAATTGGGGCAGATAACGAAGCCATCTTTGAAAGTTCTCTAGATCTGAGTTTGAAAAAAAAAAGGGGGGGAATGATTTTTTTCAAACGAATTGAATTGAGCAAGTTTGCAAAAAACTTTGGGGGTTATTTAGAGCAAGACTTGAATTGGGGAACGATGCACAAGAGAGCTGGAGGTTAGTATAAGCGATGCGATGATAAGCGCGAGCGGAAGCAAGCTCAGAAAAAAATTAAAAAAAAAAAAAAAAAAGAAAGGTGCAAAAATTAGCGACCCGAGTCAGAACCCCCGGTTGCCGTAGTGTCGCGGCGCAAACATTCCTCTCACAAAGCCAGAGATCCGGTGGTGGAATGCGGCAATTGAAAAAAAGGAAAGCCACGATAGTAAGGCACGGTTAATGCAAAAGGCGGGGAAACATCCCGTGTCAAAAGACGTCGACTTCTTATGCATAATGCTTCCGCAGAGACTGCTCGGGAGCAAGCTCCGCGAAGGAATATCCGGGGGGGCTGCAAAAAAAAAATAGTTGAGCCTGGGGCCACTAAAACTGCTTCTGTGTAAAAGTAGACGAAAATGGGGAAAGGATCGCCGCTGCTAAGGCTCCATTCACCAAGAGAAACTCTACGTAGGAAATCCACTCGGTAATAGAGTAAAGGATCCATCAAAAGTAACTCTCAACAAATGGCACAATGGCGTAGCAGCTGATCCGATCGGGCGAAGAACATACTTCTTAGAAAAAGTCACAAGGGGGGATAAGTGGCGATTTTCTAAAGCGATCAAAGAACAGCAACGGATGCAATTGGCTATTGTTGAGAGAGAAAGAGAGAGAAAGAGAAAGAGGAGAGGAGAAGGAGAGGGAAAAAATAACCTCTCGATTGGTGGGGCGGCAGAGCCCTCCTATTTATAGAGGTGCGATTCTGAAAAAAAAAAAATTACAGGCAAGTCGCAGCGATGAGCGCAAAACCTCGCACAGACCTCGGAATTGGTGGCCTTAACTATGTGGGTCATCACGTGCCGCATATTTCCGGGGGGCGACGTAACTAGGCATGCGTCACAAAACCTTACCAACCGCGCCCGAAGGCTCCGAGCCAGGTGGTGACGTTGTAGTAGGGACATCGTGTGACTAAGAGTGGGAAAAAAAAGCAATGGCAAAAGAAAACTTTACAGGGAAGAAAAAACTTATTTTTTTAAGAGAGTTTTTCAAAAAGAAATTATTTGAGGTGGTAAAAGATAATTGGGAAAGCCAAAACAGAACACATCAGCAGCAAGAAAAGAGCAATTCGGTGCCTTGAAAGAGCCCCAGACTAAGAAAAAGCGCCACAGTACATGCAGGATTTATCGAGAAGGCAAAGGGCATTTTTCTTTCTTGCTCGCATCAAGTGCAGGTTGAGATGAGGAATGAGCCAGAACGATATCCTTAGTCAGACTCTGTTTCTTAGAAATCAACAGCAAAAAAACTCGATATAACGATGATCAAATGCGGGATTCCTTTATGTATGTAAATTTGACCATACCACGTTTAATTGCAGTTCCATGTAGCTCATGTTTTCAATCCGGCTTTCTATTTTTTATTCGGCAGTCTGCAGATATCTGGTGGCGACCGTCTCCAACCAATGCACTAATTTTTCTCTCCGAGTCAAGACTCAATAAACTCAATTTTTTCGAGCCGCAATACGAGTTAATGTTCTATGGGGCGGTCTTTTGTGCTTAGCGTCTTAATTAACTTGAAGCCGTGTCATTGTATGGATGTGAATTCGTATACTATTTTTTTTTTTTTTTTTTTCTTTTTTTCCCAGGGTGTAATTTTACGTACCGTTCAAACATCAAGGTAAGAGTCATTGAGCCTCAGTGTTTCAACCCAAAGTTTCAGACACAAACCAAGGTTGATTTTAAGTTTTATTTCATATTTTTTCTTCATTTTTCTTGAATTTGACCTACCATCCCAATGTTTTTTTTTTTTTCTGGCGTCTTTTTGAATTTATTCTGGTCAATGATAAACTGTGTATCCGGCACTCTCAGAGAGCAACTCGATAGCGAGGTTCAACCAAGGGAGAAATCGTAAAAAAAAATGCTTATTTCAAAATAAATTAATCTTAATAGGTGATCGCTGTAACAAAAATTGTTATTATGCTTCACGAAGGATTAATTCTTTTTCGTTCTTTTTTAATCTTGATTTTAAACTTGTTTTGTCTTTCTGAGATTCATGAATATTCTTCATTATCGTTAACAATCAGCTCAAATCTCATTAATTAAAAATATCTCTTAATTTAACCCTACTGTGAATTCAAATGAATTGATTCAATTTTCTCCTATCATCATCTTTTTTCCATATCCGAAAAATTAATAATAATAAAAAATATACTTTTTAAAGGATCTTGTGAAATAATCCAGGGTTTCGTGTGAGGCCGCTTATTACAACAGGCCAGCGACGAATTCATCGGTGGTGGATAACGATATACAAAAATCCAAGGATATATTTCGAAAACACCAAAAAAAAAAAAAAAAAAAAAAAAAAAACAAACTTATTTTGGACCAGTGAGTTCCACAATTTTGAATTTTGAATTCTGTATCATTATTTTATGTTTGCAAGATGAAAGATGTAGATTAATTTTTGGCCAAGTTACGTTCAAGCGAGATGTGTGCGGCTGAGCCAAATGGGTAAAATTCCCGAGGAATTTGCCAAGACATAATGGGCCATGGCGCAGTAGAAAACAAGGACACATGCATCCAGCTACAGACCGACAAGAATAGAAGGAAATACCCCTCATATTCAAAAAAGATACGAATAATTTTTATCCTTTCATACCCGAATAGGGCCTTACCGCAATCAATTCCAAGTTTCCGCCCACGGGGCCATGTGCCGCGTAAATGTAGAGTTCCGCAGGCGAGACGGAAAAAAAAAAAAAAAAAAGAAAGAAACCCACCGTATTCTCATCGTCTCACTTTACGCAGACAAATTAGAGACGCTTTCTCACTGCCGTGTAGTATCCACGCCAAGATCTTCAGCACATACCCCTGAGTCCAGGAGCATCTGGCCAGCATACACAGAGCCAATCTCCATACGTCAATAGACAAATTTTCTTATCTTTCGCTAAAAATATAAATTATACCTCCCTGCGGCCACAGCAATAGACCCTTCATCGTGCCCCATACTAATAAACACCGGCACTTCCCATTATCTCCCTTAAGTCATGACTATTTCTCACAGGCTCCGAACTTGGCTGGAACGCATATTTCCGCCAGACCGGTCGTACGGCACGGCAATCAGGGACCAGATCCACGTGATTACACTGACGCTCCATCCATATGTGGTGAAGGTGATACCCAATTTCCGGGCTGCACATTATACGTATATTTTACTCATGTCATTTTTAACATCGGTGATTGTGTACCCGCTCACGAACTTTCGATATATTGACATGCTATTTCTTATGAGCGGTGCCCTGACACAGGCTGGGCTTAATACAATCAATCTTAACGAGCTCAAACTCTCGCAGCAGATTATCGTATATATCACTGCTACACTCACCACCCCAATATTCATCCACGGGCTGGTATTATTTGTGAGACTCTACTGGTTTGAACGATATTTCGATAATATCAAGGAATCGTCGAAATTAAACTATAAAATGCGGCGGAATGCCACACTTGCGGCCCGCACAAGATCTACCGACCGAACAGCAGCCAACACTGTAAATAACCAGGGGCTTGGTGGTGGTGCTAGCCGCCCAAATTTACAAAAACTGCCCAGTAGCGGTCACGTGCAGCCACTCAGTACACAAACGGCGCTGTCGTCATCAAAACAGAACAGTACTAGTGGTCTGCTGAATGTAGAGGCATATGGTGGACCTGAACGTGGCCTGACACATGAAAATGAGGATTTAATTTCAAGTTCTGATCCGGAAATTGATCCTGCGGCATTAACGCCAGCGACACACCTGGACGGAATCAAGTTCGCCGAGTTGCCCAGACCAGGAAAGCGTACGCAGGAAATCGACCCTTCGGATATGTACAAATCCATCGCGTTTCTCCAGCAAAATAAACGCCGTGATAGTGGTCTAGATGAAGATGTGTTGGTGATCAAATCGCCCAATGAAATCGAGCGTGATTTGAACACGCCAATCTTTACTACACGCCAGGGTGTTTCCTCCCATAATCGCCCCATTCGTCGGGCCAGTAAATGGCGTATGGGTAAGGGAAAAGCACGATGGGACGCTTTAAAGAAAACAATCTCTAATAGTGCTCCGCTGACCCGGCGCAAACGTATGCTGTCGACCGATTTTGATGATGATGATGATCATCATGATACCGAGTCTATAGATAGTGAGAACGATACTACGGGACTCACGGATGGCCCAGATTCAGGCGACGATACGCTGATCAATTCAGATCCTCATGAACACGCAGTCATGGATAGCGATGATGATGATGAAGAAGAGGAGTCTGAAAAACCCACTACAGCAGAAACAGCAAAAACTACAGCAGAAACAGATAAATCAGAACAGGAAAATGGGGCGATGGGTGGCGAGCTCAAGACGAAATTTGCTCGTGAACCCACAATTGACCGTCAAAAACGGCAAGCCCGAAACAAGGGACGGCGCCGGTTACGGAAATGGCGTACGCCGCTGGTTCTGCTTAATCCTCGTACTTTTACGGATGCCAGCAATATTCTGCGGAATGATGAAGATGGATATGATGACGATGATGATGATGAAGAGGCCGATTATGATGACGCTTCCAGCAGCCCGCTTACTAAAGTGATGAGCACCAATTATCTTTCATGGACACCAACGATTGGGCGGAATTCCACGTTTGTGCACTTGACGGAGGAGCAAAAAGAGGAGCTTGGAGGCGTAGAGTATCGTGCCATTAAGCTCTTGATCAAGATTATTTTTGGATTTTACATTGGTTTTCACATCATTGCGTTTTTGCTCTATGTGGGATTCATTAAATTGGCTCCCACATATGCTGCTGAAATGAGGGCATTTGGATTGTCTCCTACATGGTGGGGGTTTTTCACTGCGCAGTCGGTGTTTAACGATTTGGGCTTGACCTTAACCCCAAACTCCATGATGTCATACAGTAGAAATGTGTACATTCTTGTGGTTTCATGTTTTTTCATTGTCATTGGCAATACCGGTTTCCCGATTTTCCTCCGGTTTATCATTTGGGTCATGTTCAAAACTGCCAAGCCACTTTCGCTATATAAGGAATCGCTTGGATTTTTGCTTGACCATCCACGTCGATGTTTTACCTTACTTTTCCCTTCTATCCCCACATGGTGGTTGTTTTTCATACTTGTGGTGCTTAATGCCACGGATTTGGTGTTGTTTATCATTCTTGACTTGAAGAGTCAGTATTTACAGTCGATCCCGGTGGGCTTTCGTGTTTTGGATGGTTTGTTCCAGGCCTTTAGTACCAGAACGGCTGGGTTTACAGTTGTTGACTTATCGCAACTTCACCCTGCGGTCCAGGTCAGTTATATGATCATGATGTATATTTCGGTGCTTCCATTGGCTATCTCCATTCGGCGCACTAATGTTTATGAGGAACAGTCTTTGGGTGTTTATCTCAAAAATGACGATCCAGGCCACGAGGTAGAGAGCACCCCTCAAAACTTCATCGGTACCCATTTGCGGAACCAGCTTTCCTTCGATCTCTGGTTTATTTTCCTTGGCCTTTTCATCATTTGTATTGCTGAGGGTGGTAAGATCGAGTCAGGTGATTTGAGATTTACGGTATTTACAATTTTGTTCGAAATCATAAGTGCCTATGGTACCGTTGGACTTTCGCTCGGGTACCCGGATGTGGACCAGTCGTTTTCGTACCGTTTTACCACTCTTTCCAAATTGGTCATTATAGCCATGATGATCCGTGGCCGCCATAGAGGTCTTCCTTATGCTTTAGATAGGGCCATCATGTTGCCAGATGCCGATATGCAAAAAAGAGATATGGTTCAGGAAAACCACGCTTCTCATCGGGCAGGTACTTTGAGTGTGGAACCAACTGCCACCTCCATTAATGATGCCGCCAGTGGCGGGTTTCCAGGCCGTTTGCGCAGAACCATTTCAAGAAAGGCCCATGAATACCGCCGCAACTCGTTTTTCCCTGCTCCAACTAGACTTCCGGAAGAGGTTCATGAGTTGAGGAGTATGTCCAAGCATCATGGATCTTAGGGATTAGGGATTAGGGATCTTAGGGATTCTAGGAATTAGATCTTCAGGTTTTAGGACCTAGGGTTGATGGATTTTGATCCTTATGATTCCAGAGGCTCAGCATCCAGTAACCTCAAGATCCTAGCCGATTGGTGTTCTGTGTTTCTGGGATTCAAAAGTTTTAAGCGTTTTGGCATAATCTAATGCTTCATCATTCCAGGCTTTTTTTTTCTTGGACTTTCCACACTTCCCAGAGTCCTTTGAAATGTCTTTGAATGTACACTAGGATTTCTGGACTTTCCTAAAAGCAACAACAGTGAACTTCTTAAAAAAAAGAAAGCCACTTTCTGAGAAACTTAGAAACCAACAAATCTTTGCTGTTAATAACACCCGAAGTACTCTGCAAGTTCCACATCTAAATAGATTGTGTTGATTTATGCAGAGGTGTTTCATCACTATGACTGTGAGTGAACGATAGGTTTATACTCGAAATCGACAAAATTGCATTTACACTCACCCTCCTCTTAAGAAACTCAAAACAAAAGAAATATAGTATAGTGTCGTGTTCCCGGAATCAGTACACGGCTGATAGCCTCTGGGCAACGCATACTGGGGTATATAAGTTATCGTTATGAGTTTCGTCCATTCATTTTCCTCTCTAACTAAACCAAAACTCGGTATCATGTTGACATGCCGGGGAACCAAAGGTATGTACAACGCCTAGAGGGAACTTGAAGCTGTTTCTACTCTTTTACCCGAGATCTTTTACCCTTTATGGTAATTACTTCCTGGTTTAAGTAGCTTTTCCGGTCTTACCCCACTCGTATAGGTTGTGCAGAAACCTTGCTATCATATCGGCAGAGCCCTCCGAGGCTCGGATGCTAAGAAAACATAAATATAGGCCTTTTCCACAAGTTTAGGCGTGAGTCAGTTTTTGGAAACATCAACCATAAATCTCTTAAATAATATGAAGACAAACGCTATCGGCTCAACCCCGGGTGCAAACAAAATTGATGGAACCGCTTTTATGTTACGAGAGGACTTTATATATAGTGAATGCTAATGATGTACCTACCTGGGTATGAGAGACCTTGGCCTGGATCTATAGCATTATGGCAAATACCCCTGGAATGTATCTATCTCAATCTGAGTTATCTGCAACTTTTTTTTTCTTTGGTAATTCAAAACCCCGGCGCTTAATGTGGTTCCAGAAAGACTTGGTCCCACAGGAGAATGAATAACTTGACGAAGTACTGAAATGATAAGACCCATAATCATTACGCGTACCAAGGAGAAAAGTAGGGCAAATACCTTATCACCAGCGGCAAGGTCCACAACTTAGGCCAAGTCGTTTGTAAACATGGATACTGTATAGTAATATAAGGAGGATCCAAAAAACGATATTCGAGACCCACCCTGTTCTTCAACGGTTACCCTCATATATCGAAGTCTTAATTTAAAGAACAATCCTGTTCCAGGGGTGTACTATGTAAAAATATTCAAGAAGTTACTACTACTAGAAGAACCTTCTGATTGCTATTATTAATTTTTTTCAGATTTTTTTTTTCTTTTAAAAAAAAAACAACTCCCAATAAGACCCAGCGAATCTTGCATTCATCTTAATCATGCGAATAAATCCGTAATATAAGGTTTATGCGATTATCCACACCAGGAATTCCCAATCCCAAATAATAAACCCCCCCAGAAAAATAAAATCTTACCTACAACACCAAAACTTTCAAACCCTAAAGTGTTCCAAAAGTTCCCAAAAAAACCCCAAAAACATCTCCACCGGTTATGAATCCCTTCCTACCCCCAGCACCATCCTCACTGCGAAACCTGCACACAAGCCACAGGTGAAGAGCATCTCAAGACACATGCGACAAAAAAAAAAACCATAGTAAAACTTCAGATATTTATTGTATCCCATAACCCCATATAAATACACCCTAAATGATCCGCAGACAGGCCCGTGAGAGAAGAGAGTACCTCTATAAGAAAGCCGTAGAGTTGCAAGAGACGGCACAGCTCGAAAAACGCCAGAAATTAAAGGCCGCTTTGGCTTCAGGAAAGGCCCTTTCAAAGGAACTTAGTGAAGACACAGAACTCCACAAAGATTTCCGTTTTGATGAAAGTGAACAGACAGAAATCGACGACGAGTACCTGGCCTTATCAGGAGTCAGTGACCCTCGTCTAATTGTCACCACGTCGCGTAATCCGTCGGTCAGATTACTACAGTTTTCTAAGGAAATCAAGTTGATGTTTCCCAACCTGATGAAACTAAATAGGGGTAATTATGTGATTCCTGAGCTTGTTAAGTCATGTGCCAAGGCTGCAATCAACGATTTGATTGTTCTTCATGAACATAGAGGTGTTCCCACATCATTAACGGTTTCTCATTTTCCCCATGGTCCAACAGCCATTTTCACCTTACACAACGTCAAATTAAGACATGATCTTCCCAACATGGGCAACATTTCCGAGGTATATCCCCACTTGATTTTCGAGAATTTTTCTACCGCTTTGGGCCAGCGTGTGGTCAAAATCCTTAAACACTTGTTCCCACCAGGAGCCAAGAAAGACAGCTCGCGTGTAATCACATTTATTAATAACGAGGATTTCATTAGTGTGAGACACCATGTTTATATCCAAACCAAAGATGGCGTTGAGCTTAGTGAAGTTGGGCCTCGGTTTGAAATGCGTCTTTTTGAGTTGCGTTTGGGCTTGCTCGACAATAAGGACGCCGACGTTGAATGGAAGGTCAAGAGATTCATCAGGACGGCCAACCGGAAGAACTACTTGGCCGAGTAGACTTGGGCTTCATTTCTTGTCAGAGGGGGGTTGAATGGCCGCGGCCGGCCCCGGCTTACACTGGGTCTCGAAACGTAACTAAATATAAAATACAATCTTAAGACATAAATCAGGCGTGGGAACATCCCGAGCGTACACCGGCTCGGTACTTTTTTTCTTCCATTTTTTTTTCTTCTTTTTTTCGTCATTTTTTTCTTCTTGTTCTTATTTGATTTGGACAGCGTGTGTGCGTGTGTTTTCTCTCTATGTGGGGGCCACCGCCATTATTCCAACGGGTTTGCGTATTCAAACCCGGATCTGCAACCTTAAATTAACCCAGGAGTCCCGGTCACGTATTCCACGGACTCATTCTCTAATCACCAACCTAATTAATTGTTCTCAATCTCTGTGGTGCACTTTCTAATACAGTCACCCACAGAGCTCAACACAAAACTATCGTTATCCAAGCCAGAGTTTGCGAACGATGAGTTCGACACAACCGATCTTCTTCTACCAAGCGGCTTGCGGCTCGAAGATGACGCCGGGTAGTACGCTTCATCCTGGTCCTCAGAGTCAGACAGTTCAGGGCTGATAAGAAACTTCTTCAATGGAGTTTCCTCGATAGGTTGTTCAGTGGTCTTAGTCAATGTGTGCGTCAGCTGCGGACGGTCCTTAAAGTGTTTCGACAACTGCGATTGAGAGCCCGAAGGTGACATTCCTGGCTGAGGGTTCTTGCGGGGGAATTTGCTGAACTCGCTGGCACTGCGTTCGCGGTTTCCTGGAGCTCCGTTCGAGGCAACAGAGTGTGTGGATGCCACGCTCATCTTGCGCCCAACAGTGGGAACCACACCGTGGCTGTAGGCGTGCATGAGCGAGGGACGGCGGGAAAACTCGTCGTTGCTGATCATGTCAGCGTATGAGTAGAATGACACGGACGAGCGGGAGCTCATCAACTTGGGTGGAGAAACGGGCGACTGGGCTTGTTGGGAACCGGGCACAACATTGGCAGAGCCAAAGGGAGGTGGCTGTGAGACATTCAAGGAAGACAGCGAGGCATTTTGGTGGTGAGTGTTGTTGTTACTGTTACTGTTCAAGTGGGAAACCAGGTAGACGCTATTTTTACGCAGTGGCGTGTAAGGTCTGCCCAATGCCATGTTCAATCCAATGACCGAAGAGTTTCTGCGCAGCGAGTATACCATGTCCACGTTGTCCAAATCCGTACCCAGATTTGACAAGATTTGTGCAGTGGCATCCAATGCCGGTGGGATGTAGTCCTCATGTTTGACCTGGCCCATGGTATCCTGAACGGACCGTTCAAAAATGTGCGAGCCAGGGTTTTCCGAGAGGCTCTCGGTCTCCAGCACAGGGGAAATCACAGGCAGCACCAGTTGGGTGGGTTTGGACAGGTAAGACGAGTTGGGCGACTTAACCACTGGCAGTTTTTGTGGGTTTTGGAGCGCCAGGCGGCTCGACGGAGAAGTCGAAAGTGCCGGCAAAGCCTTATTTTTGGCCAGCCCGCTGGATGTCTGCCCGGAAGAGCTGAGACCAAAAGAAAACAACGACATGCGTCTTTTTCCCAGTCCAGGGGTGCCCGGGGAGGTTTGTGTTGTCGAATCCGTAGGATTAGCCGCCGGCACTTGTGTATTTTGTTGAAGCGAGGTCATGCTTTTTTTTTTGTGCTTGTTATTTATTCAGTTTGTGGGATCCTTACTCGGGTAATGTCTTTGACGTTGAAGGCCGAGGATACTTTGCTTTGAACAATAGGAGTTTCAACGGGCTATGGGTAGACAAGTAAAATGGGGAAAAAAGAAAACAGGCGCTGATGGGGATTAAACCTGACTAACTTCTTTTTAAAAAATTGCTCTTGTTTTAAAATTCTGTGATTAAATGCTAGTAAAATTACACCAGGGTATCTTGGTGTTTTTTTTATTTATTTCTTGTTTTTATTGTGTGAATTGTTGGAGAAGGGACCTTTCTGGAGTGAGGAATTTGGCCGGAGGAATCCGTCTCTTTTAACCAAAGCTGCCGATAAAGCGTGCGCGACAATCGGTCGGGGAGTACAAAAATGAAAAAAAAAAAAGGGAACCGTCACGCTATTATGCGAGTTTCTGCCAGGGCCAAAAACACAAATGACCACAAAGGGGGAAAGGGGGAAAACGCACCACAAATAGAAATATGCAGCAATCAAAAGAAAGCAAATGGGGTTTTACAAAACGGTCACGTAACACGAAAGACTTTCGAAAAAAGAAAGAACTTTGAAACCAAGGTGAGGAGATAAGACGGCGTCTAAATCCACTTTTGTGCGGGCGCCTCGTCCCCTCGCCCGAGCTTGGCGGGATCACGTATGACGACTACGCTAAACCGTGGGGTTGCGGTTGCCCAAAAAGTGAAAACTATATGAAACAAATCTACCAAAAGGTCTTGGAAAGATAAAAAAAAGTGTGGCTATAGAGCGGTAAAAAAAAAAGACAATCAGCCTTGTGAATGTCCCCGACATTTTACAAATCCAATTTTAATTCATCCCAGTTTTCCACTAGTCCATTAATCTCACGACATCCCAGGGGCGGTCAGGATTGCGCATGATGGGGGAAACAAGTTTGCTTACGTGACGACAATGCGGGGCCACACCGGAGTGCATATAGCCTGCGATATCGATAAGTGCATGCGGCGAATCGAACGGAATCCAAAATAATAATAAATAATGCATACGCACGTGATGTGCGACTTTCGATTTGTCGTTCGCCTTAGCACACTTTTCCCTGCGGGGAAAAGGGGTTTCCTCCTCAGTTAACCTTGGAACTTTTCTTCGATTATCCTGTCCGCTTTCCATAAACTTAATAGAACCGTATCAATCAGGCCATAAACCAGTCTTTTTCGATCTGAGTCAGTATGCTTGTACCGGTAATTTCGGCTTCGGCTAGTTCCCGCCTGGCTTTCGGCGAGCGACATTTACACGCACGGCCTGAAGAGCTATATGCAATACACAAGGGATTTAGGGATACAAAAGATGGAAAATGAAAGGGATTTTTTCGATAAATAACTCCATTACTTTATTCTAATCTATTATTGCAAAAGGAAAAAAAAAACCTTAGTTTCATATTTACTTGTTTTTTCTGAAATGCACATTTATCCATGGTTCCTAAAGAATCCACAATGTCGCAGGTTGCCCCGTGTCGTCCCATAACAGATACGGGATGCATAATTTTGCATCTCCGCATTTAATGTTGTCCAATAGGTGGTTCTGAAACACTCCAAGTCCGGTATGTGCAACTCTCTGCAACCGCAGTCAGATAAGACTTATTATTATTTTACGTGCTCGTACATTTTTGTTTTTCGGGATTGTCTAAAAATTGCCCGAGATTGAATTACTTTTTGCAAGAAAAATTTGCGGTTCCATAACCGCATTGCTTTCGGAAATTGATTTTTAACCCTGTTTCATACCGGAATGTGATTGTTTCAACGGTGTTTGATTGTGATACATAAAGTTTCAATAGCAGCCTACCCGTGTTGCGGTTCCTGCTAAGCCGAAAATACCGAGACCCGCGCATGGTAGCTAACCGGAATATAAGCCGATGGTTGGATTTCCACAGTGCCGGAAGAGGGCCACAGTGTGGTTCCACAGTATAATGCCACATGTAAGAAAACCATGATTACTGGGGAATACAACTGCAAAAGAAAAGTTACGTTCGGCTTGAATAGCTCTCGCTCCTACATTTTTCTAGCTGATATTCCCAAACTCTACTTTATTTATTTTGTTGTGAAGATGGCATGTGGGGGTGCACCAAACGGCACTTCAAATTTAGATTTTATTGCCCTTCAAGTTTGGGTTTAGTTGGGGTTATTTGCTATTTTTTTTTTTTTTACAGTTTCCCTACAGTTTTCATACTTAATTAGTGTTTTCCAATTTCTGCTTTAGTATGTTTTTTTTTTTTTTTTTTTTTTTCCTTGGCGTCTATCTTGGAGGGCCGTGATTGGACAAGGCAATTATATGCGGGCTGCACGCGAACGGGGAGGTTTTTGAATGCAACGTGGTCAAAGCAAAAATGTCGTCGCGTGGCCGTTAATAATTTAGGTCCGCAACCAGATTTTTTTTTGTTTCTATTTATTCCCCATTAAAATAGACATTCTGTAAAAAATTCACTTCCAAAAATTATCTTCTGTCGAATAATCAATAAATGAATAAACGTAGTTTTGGTGTATTTGGACCAGCCTCGCTATGCCTTTCCCCTGATGCAATGCATCTACGTCATACAAGTTACGATACCACGAGCACTGGGATTCTTTTTTTTTTTATTTGACCACCTTGGTTTCGTTGATACGTGAAATTTGTTGGCGATATTGGCGCCTTGATTTAAGACTTCTAGAATGGAGGTGCATATGTTATGATCTTCGATTAGATCCCTAGATCCTTAGGTCATATCGGAATTCGAGTGGAAAGATTTACTCGTTGGGCAAAAAAAAAGTTATAAACAAAGTTATAGACCATTTTTAGATGCTACCTAGCTCGGTAGCGTAATTATTTAAGAACTTGAAAGTCTAAAGAAAGATGCGGAGTGAACTTATCAGCCAAATTCCACTTAAACCAGACGTTTGGAATCCCGAGAATACCCTTCAAATATCCCATATATGTGCCTACTTCCGCTTATTAATGAACCGACAATCATTGACTAAGTAATCAAATTGAGATGTATAATTAACAAAGCTGGGTCTTACGTGTAAATATTTTTACAGAATGGTTAAAAAGGTAATAAAAAAAAGCACCTTTTACTTCCCTATAAGGAAAATTTAATTGAGACATTTGCTGTAGCTGAAACGTTTAGATTCTATTACCGCATTTCCCACTGGAAAATTCAATCATTCTCCTTAAAAAAAGACATTGATTCTCATCTGACTCAATACTCCTGTAGCTTCGTAAGAAAATTTTTTTTGCAAGAGTAATAGTCCATTTTATGTTGTGCCCAAATACAATATTCCTTGAAGAATTTTTAAGGCAATCAGAATATAGAATTGAAGAGGGGATTTCGTCACCCGATTACTGGAAATGAATTCACGAAAATGGAATCGTCAGCTTAATTTTACCAGGATGGCATGCTTTGCTTAAACGGCGGAATACTTCACTGTTCTATTTTTGCGGAATTATGAATACATTTGAGTCTCCATAATATAAATATTAAGGGAATAAACCTTCTTTTCGTTAATACGAAAAACCCACCTGAACTATGAACCGGTGATATCAGTAATTTCAAGTAGGAAAAACAGATTTCCGTCCGATCAAATTTTGTTAAGCTGCTTAGAGCAACACTGAGTAGTGTAACGGGAGACCATTTAAATATCTTTTCTGATTTGAATTTAAATCAGATTTCCTATAAGTTGGAAAATTGTTGTGCTGCAATTTGTTTTTATCACTTGTTTGTTTGATTATAAATTCAGTGGGAAAAGTTAGTGTGGTACAGCGGGAAAGTGCAAAATAAGAAAGAGGTGCGAGATTCAAATATAATTATACTCAAAAGAAGTTTTGTTCCTTTGAGAAAAACAATTATTCATTTAATGGGATTCTGGTCATTATATGAGGATAATCACTACATCGCATTGAAGGAAATGACCAAGAAAAGAAGAGATGAAGAAAAGACGTCTTTTAAGGATCATTAACAGGCAAGTAAACTCAATATGTAAGTGTATGAATCCGAGTCAAATATCATGCTTGAAGCCGGTGTTGCTCAATCCCAATTGACAAATTCGATGAAAAGGTCCAACAAAGTTTGACTAAATAGATGCGCGATTTGGTGGATAAATAGTGTTATGTTGAAATGCGAGCAAACTTGAAGGACTAACCAAGTCAAGCCATAACCGTAAGATTACAGAAGAAAATTTGTCGATGGATATATCGTTAATGGGTATAACGATAACGGTTATACCGATGATGAATATAGCGATAATTACGACAGAACAATGTTGAGTACACCGATGATGTGAGCCTGCGCGCGTGTGGTGGTGGCTTCTGTCACGTGAGCACACCACTATCCCCAAACAAACCACTAGACCAGTGTTTACCCGTGTTTTACCACCAAGAAATACACTCCAAATACAGATAATTTTCGCCTTAATATGAGTCCACTGAGCCGAGGCTCTGATGCTACAGCTAATGGAACATTTATACGTACTCCGGGCGAATTACCCGAGAAAGTCGCTGGGTTAGGCATTTTATCGATTGAACCGGCGGTTGTTCGGGATCGTTCATATACTATTGATAGCCTCAATATCAGCCCAATTGAGGCATCCGCACACACGCGTGCATGGCCTGAGTTTGGTGTTGAAAAAAGTACAGAATGGGCAGAAAACGCCGAAAAAACGGGCCATTGGGAACAGGCCACATGGGAATTCTCTGATCTTCTCCAAAGTCTTTCGGGAAAGGAGCGAGATGACTTGGCGGGGGTTCTTGGAAAGTGTAACCGACTCGTACTGCTTTTGCAGCGCCACCCGCAGCTTAAAGCGGAACTAGTGGTGGAAAACGTTGTATCCAAAGTACAATTCATGCTTTACGATCTGCGGCCTCAGGCTAGAGCCGCCGCGTACCGACTTTTACGATATACGGTGGCTACAAGTGACGCCGTGAGCCTTCTCGTGAGTCTGAAGATGTTGATTTTTCTTATAGTTTCTCTTTCCACTGCTACACCAATGCTTGAAAAGGAGCAGGCATTAAAACTCGTCCGTGAATTTGTCAATATTCCCGGAGGCGTCGAGTATCTTTCTGTAGGTATTATCAAGGCGCTTGTGGCATATATCGAGCATGAAAGTGACGAAACCGCCACAGCTGAAGCAGAAACTGCTGCTGCGCATGAGGCCCACAGTTTTACGCGCATGTGTATCGAGACAATTGCGGAAATTGCAGTTTTGAATCCAGATATTGTGTTTCACGGCGGCGGAATGCGTCTTTTAATTCACTTGGTTGCAAATGGAGCTCCCGATGTTGCGGTTGCTTGTCTTCCAACACTTCTTACACTTTTGGACATGCCCCATGCCCGTCTTTTTCTTCGTAATGGTGCCGATTTGGACGGCTTGATGGCAGTATTCACATTATTTGAAGATGATGATGCCACAAGGCCCGCCCAGCACAAGAAATACCACGCCAAGGCATTGAAAATTGCGTTCGTACTTACCTGCCTCTTGAAAACGTGGTCTGGAGTCATCTGCTTTTCTCATGATAACTTTGCGCCCGTGCGCATGTTGCTCTCAAATTTGCGCAAACGGAACGCTCGGCTTACAGCGATTATCCTTGATATTTTGCTTGATATTTTGCGTATTCACCACTTGCCATGGCTCGAGGACTCGTCTCTTGGCGACCTTCTTGCCCTGGTGTACCCTGATATCCCCACCTGTTTTGAGTACCTGGTTATCGACCCACGCAGCTTTGAATACGGAGTCATTTCACATTACCAGGGCCTTTTGCTGAAAATTTTCATCAACTGCGGCGTAGTTCCACTTTTGTTCAACATCGTTGATGAAAATAGAGATGCGGAAAACACAACCAAGGCTACCAAATTGCTCACAAACCTTCTTGACTTGTGTGCCAGCACTCTCCCGCAAGAGTTTTACAATGCATACATTCTCAGCGCATATAACGCCAATCTCCTGCTCTCGTCACTCGCAAAAATCGAGGCCGCCTCTAGAATGCGCCGTGTGCTGCCCACCGATACCAAAACGGCAGATGTCCGCGTTCTCGTTCGCGATTTGACCCAACAATTACGCGCGGATATGAAGGATGGTTCTTTCAAATCTCTAATTTCTGGAACAAAGCTCCTCTCTGTCAAGGAGTTTGATGCATGGAACTGGTCCCAGCTATCACAGCTCTTCCAGGGTCCGCTTCGCAATCCTACCCGGTTCGCCGAGCTCCAGGAAAAGTATCCCAAGTTCCTCAAGACGTTTCTTTCCTTCCTCCGCCCTTTCAAGTATCGTTTCAGCTCCGTGCCAATCACTGCAAGCTCTCGGTACCCCAACATCCGCAAACCAAAAAACCTCATGCTTGTAGCGTGCCAGCTCGTTGATTGCCTTCTTGCACACGACGAGGGAAGCCGGTTTCTCTCCTCAAACAAGCTCATGCCTCAGATTGCGGAGATTTTCGCCCAGATTGACCCTCTCAGTGGCATTGAAAGTACTGACCCCATCTTGGCCAAGCGCAGGTTGGAGCACTCTTTGTCTGTTGCTTACGTGAAAATGGTTGGCATTATGTCGGGCTCGCCCCGCGGAATCGATATTCTCGAGCAATGGCAGTTGTTTCATATGATGAGTAACATCATCGATACCAGTGTCTCTGACGACACCAATAACTACCTAATCTTCAACATCCTTCATCACTTGGATTATACTCGCAAAGGTCATTCCCGCCTCATTCTCTCAAAAGCATTGAGCATTTCTAATTGGAAGGTTAAGGTATACGCACTAGAGAATGTGTTTCCCATTCTTCGTTCTGTTGAAGGGACTCAAAATCTATATGTGCTCAGCTTGGTCAGGCTTCTTTATGATCCCAGCGATGCCGTGACTAAAATGGCCATTGAGTGCTTATACGATTACTTCATTCTCCAAAATAACCTTGAGATTATTGATTTGCTTATCGAATGCAAACCCAGTGTGTCGGTTCTCGAGCAGAGTAAGGAAGGTCGCTTTATCCTTTTGAATTTCTGTACTACATCAAAAGGGTTTAAATACCTCGATCAGAATGGATACATTGAAGAAAACTTCTTGAAGAGCATACAAACTCTACAAACTCTAGATTATTTAACCGCAGTGGAGCAATCGCTAAGAAAACACTTGTTCCCATACACCCCGCCTGTCGCGGACTCAGACGCTTTTGGTGGCACAACCTTGCGTCACTTCTTTCATTATTTGCTCGCGACGGAAGAAGGCTTCAATTATTTTAACTCTCGCAGGGCTTATATTGACGAGGCAGTCTCAAATATCAAAATTTTATCCAAAGAGCTTAGTATTATTGAGGGAACTGATGATACCGAAGATTATATTCACAGCCGACCAAACGAAATTGCAGTGACGAGAAATGCTTCTTTAATATCTAGTGATAGCCCAGTGGAGTTGGCCAACACACCTAGAGATTTGAAACATTGGCCACCTTCCGCTAACTGGGCAAAGTCGGCAGACTCGCTCTTCGAAGATGGATCTACGGGAAGTAAACCACTCTCGTCGCCCGATGAACAGATTCCACTAGATGATGAGTACTTGTTGAAAAGATTAAAGCAGTATATTTGGATGATCGGCGAAATCGCGTCCGCTAACTATGGTATACAAATTTTAGAGCCTGTCTACAGCTCCACGTTAAGCAGTGGACATATTGCTGAGACTTTAGCTCTCATTTTCGAGCAAGCCAGCCACTGGCAACTTCGTGGATTGGCATTTTTTCAGCTTGGAAAAATGGCAGGAACAGTTGAAGGTGTCGAAATATTGGACGATTTGCAATGGATTTCATTCAAGTCGCCAGGAAAGTATAACTTGTCGCTTGCGTATCCGAAATTTATGCAAGAGGAAGGGTTCACAAAGGTTGAGCTTTTGAATCCGTATAAAGATGCTAGCTATTATTCGTTGTTTGGAACCAACGACGATATCCCTGCGAATGGCGACCTTGACTTGGAAGACGAGATTGTCATCGAAAGCTATGAAGAGATTGATGAGAAAATCTTGACACTCTTCAATTACTTGAGCTCAGTGCTTGGGCGGATCGAAAGGAAAGCAACCAAGGAATTGACGAGGATAAAGACAGAGAGCCCACAGGTGTTTGGGAACATCAACTTATTCTTAAAAACCATCCGTTTAATCGACAAGGGGAAGTTCAAATACCGCTCAAGAATGTTTATCTTCGACTTGTTCAACACCATGAAGATCATGGAAGGATTGGTAAAGAAGGACAGGAAAAACTCTAGTGCCCGGCGGCAGGCCATTTAAGACGCTGGTTCGTCTTACTGCAGCCTTGTTGTGGAGGTATCCCTACTGTTACGTGTGAATACATCCAAATAGTAACCGATGAAAAGAAACAGAATTAACAAATAATCAAGCCCGCTTCTTCCGTTTCAGGCTCAAAGATTGTGGGTCAACATACTCACGGACGCCCTTGGCCCTGATTTCTGCTGGCCGGAATTTCGACACGGCCAACAGCAAAAAGTTACGCCGGACCCACATTTCTGTATCTTGCGGGTTGGTCTCGATGGTGTCCAACTCGTCGTATTCAAGTTCAGGCACCATTTCGTCTACGGCAAGATTGAGGGAATATGTCCGTTTGAGGGGGATTTCCGAGGATTTTTTGTTACCCATAGAAATTTCAAGGGCAGGCTGGAGGCTTGAACCAAGCTCGGGGCACCATGTGACAAGCAGTGAAAGTCTGCCGTGATCAAGATCCAATGGCTCCTCGATATTGTCATTTGGGCTGTCCTCCATATCCTGCAAAACGTCCAAAAGTGCATTAACACGCCGCTTGTAGTGGTATAAAGTTTGCCGCTGGGTTTTTTCCGTCACAAAGAGCTTTTGTGACACCGAGTATGCCTGGTTGAATCTTTCTTGAAGACCCTCGTAGATCTGGCTATAGTCGACAAATCCGTCGACAGATTCCGGATCAGACAGGGCACGCACAGACGCGTCGGAGGCAGATTCAAACACCAGATTTTGCTCCTCTGTTTTAAGCGTTTTAGATCGCGTGGCGTAGGTGAATTTTTGGGGGTTTGGAGTTGTTGCCTCCGTCAGTTTCTGGACATTTGGGGCCACTTCTGAGGCATTTGATGGTTCGGGTCGTGGGGTTTCTTCGCTCATGGAGTCCTGGTTTTTCTTTTCGAGTGTGTCTGTGAAGCGCTTTCTGAGAAATAATAATGGGCGATCAGAAAATAAAAAAAGAAAAAAAAAAAAAAAGACAAACGACTTTTGATTGATGGAATAATGTGGTTGTCTGATTGATGCGTGTTCAAGGTGGGATTTATGGCCGGACTGATTTTAGGGCCAAAACGAGTTGCGGCGCGCGCGCGACTGGCAGTCTGGCCCTGAAGCTTCAGAGGATAAGGCGGAATTTTTTTTTTGTTTTTGAATTTATTATGGGGCGTACAAGGCTGAGAATCAGCCCCGAATTTTATTCAATTGGAACAGCAATATATGTGCTAGCTTTTCGATGGAATTAATTTTTTTTTTTTTTTCGAAATAGTTTGGGCGAACTATATTCGAGTGGCCTTGGCTATATTACAGCATTTCAATATGCATGTCTGAATCCCTAACTTTGGCGAAAGAAATATAAAAAAAAAAACCTTGGGTTAATATCGGAAATGAGAACCAGGATAATAATTAAAATGCTATTCTATTTTGAATTTCCTAAGCCTGGGTGTAAAAGCTATAGCATTGGTTTCAACTTCATAAAATCGGTTTTACGAAATACTCACAGACAGACAGAGAGGACTTACGGTAAACCTACAGAAATACGTCTACGTTTCGGTTTTGAAATTATTGATTGGGAAAGGATAAGTTTTACACCTGGGAATTTAGCAAGTCGGTAAATTCCTGTAGAAATCTGGGTTTCTTTCAGATGAAGAATACTTAAATGTTTCGACAATTCCATAACTTGGTCTTTGAAATGGCCATCTTCTGGAAATACTTATAAGGCCAAGAATCTCCATTTTTTATTTTTGGGAACATTCAGAATAATTAAAAAAACCACTTAAAATGAGATTTAAAGTGATTTTAGTGGCCAGCGCTTGTCTTGCCTTCCTTTCCCCAGAAGAAAATACCAAAGAACTTGTTTCTCCCACAGGGAAACCCATGTTAAAGAAATTTTTTGAAACATTTCGTGGAGAGCCAGGAGCAGTTATAAAACTTCTCGAAAATGGAAGTAATATTCCCTCTACGCTTGAAGAGAATGTGGTGTTGGGTCTGTTTTTGGACAGATTTGTTGGGCAATTAAAGACTTTTATAAACGAAGTTCAATTCCAATATGCTGCTTTTGAAGAGTATTCACAAGCTATTGAGCAAGAATTTTGGAATATTATCATCTTCTACAGTTTCTTTCGCGTCTCACCATCATCATCACTCCAGCTAAAACACGCTCTGGTAATTCTAAGCACAATGGTTGATGCAACTGAACATATGGTACAAACTAAGTATTTCAACAATCCACATCATCGTGTGGCTTCGGATCTTTTTGAACTTCATCTTTTAGGGTTGACTTTCCTTGATCGTTTTGGATTACCTCAAGCACATACTAAAGATTATTTGCTTAAAGTTTCCCGGCTCAAAGGTAGATTGCATAATTTAAAGGCCAGGATGGATTTTCTTCCACCAGCTCCTAAAGATTTAAATACTGTACTTGAATCACAATATTCACAAAGCCTAAATGTGATCAAATTATTGAGCCAGTGAGGAATATAGGCTTAGTAAGAGTCGGTATATTTGATCCTGAATGAATATGTTGTTTGTGTGTTTTCCCATTTTAACTAGTTATGTTATGTGTAATAAAATGGCCTTATTTAAGAATAGTTATAATTTTGGGAAAATTGAATACGCAAGGTTGATGGTTTTATTCAGTTACAGGTAGGAGAATTTTGCAGTGTTTAATGATTTAGGGCTACTAAATTTACTCGAACTTGTTTCTTCTCCAGAAAACTCCGGCAAACTTAGCCCATATATATTACACATATTCCTTTTAATGGCCAATCACTGCAATGACTAAGATGGTAATACTTCTAACTATATTCGCCAGTAAATTTCAACTTTCCTCTCTTAAGGACTAAAGCTTAAAGACTTAAGCACACGTATATTTCTCAATTATATATGACTTTATAACTCCTCTAGTTCTTTTTCCCAATACCCTTAAATAGTTACCGAATGGGGAATTGAAATTCCCATTTCTATAATTGACATTATTTCGAGTATCATAATGTGGAAAGTTGGATGATTATTAAAATTCAAGAAATGAAAGACTTTTTGCCCTGTCAAAGAATTTTTTGTGAGTAAATGCTGAGATCTGATTTAATAACGGGTATGTCTGTACCAGAATACTCTTCAAAATCCGTTTCTGTGAATATCAATGGCTAACTTTGGCCGTTACTCTAACAGAAAAAGAAAATCCCGGGATAGGTTTGGCTTATTTCTATTCCACGTAATTATGCATTATATAGGGTTGTTTTCCTCTTGACATCGGGTCAGATTATCCTGTTGTGGCATGATTTCCTAAAACGTTAGGACAAGAAAAGTTTTAGAAAGTCCAAATTTGGTATATTAAACTTCACACTTCAACCAGAATAAAGAGCCAAGCCCGGAGAAGAAATATCAAATCCTATAAACCAACCAAGCTTTCCGCGCCAGCTGGAATATGCCAAAAGAATTCCTGTGAGCAAGTATAGCAAACGTAGACATGATAAATAAAGGTTGAATATCATTCAACCAGATCTTATAAGGTTCTCTTCACTTTAGTGTGATTACTATAAAGGATATTTCCCACAATGAATTAGCATTTGAGTATAAATGGAATGGTGAATTCTTAATTGTGATTGATTTCTGTAGATTTATACCCAGCCTCAGTTCAATCATTACTTTTAAAATCGGGCATGGCTTGGCAAGTGAAATTTCTAGTGAAACGAACCAGGTGATATACTTAATTTTTTTCAGTAAAATATGTTAGCGGAAAACTATTCCAATATCTTTTTTTATTGTAAATTACCTCAGATTTACTATAAATACCCCACCTTTGGCTCAAATTCACAATATTAATATCAGAATGAAATCTAATTTTTTGCTTCTTACCACAACCTTATTGTTGTCGGTTGCTTTGACCACACCAATCACGACTCTAAAGAAAAGTCACTATATGGGAAATAATTTCACAAAGACAGATATGATGACAAAACTAAAATTCACAGACCCAAAAACTGAAGTGTGGGAAGATCCTTTTAATACTTCCAGATTTCCCCGCAGATCTTACATTCAAAGAGTCAGGCGTTTGTTGGACATTTATCTGGAAAGTTTAAGAGGGTTCTTTTCCGAAAAATACTTTGATTACGTTCGATTTGAAAAGGAACTTTCTAGAATAAGCGAAGAACTTTTTGATATCGACAAGCTAATGGCTAAAATCGTCCCTCCGAAAGATGAACTTATAAAGCAATTTGATTTCACCAGAGATATGTACCGAACTATGGTCACGTTTAATGAATTCCGAAAGAATTTAAAGAATTTCTCGGCTCCCGAGGACCGGTTGCATTCTGCAATAAGCACACTTACTCTCAAAAGTTATGAGCTATATGACTATCAGGGAAGCCCGGACTACCTGATTGAAGGGTATGAAGATTATTTGGCAGAGCTTGTTGACCGCTGGAATTACTTGAAGCAAGAAAGAGACACTTTGAAAAGGTCTTCATCAATTGCACGGTTGATCCTTGATATTGATTTCAATAAAGTAAGAATCTCACTCTGGGAATTAGCACGCAATAAATTAAATGAAGACGTTGAAGAATATTTTTGGATTCCGTTCTAAAGGCAGTGACTTTCATATAATGTGTCAGGTTCAGGTTGGTATCATTGCCTGTTAATGCATAATTTTTTAGTGTTTTCAGACTAGCTAAGTAAAGATGGAGGTTCCTGTTTCCTAGAGATTCGCCACTATTCTATTCCTAACATTATGATAGGAGTTTGTGTAAATGAATTTACCAGAAAAACCAGTATGACCCTTTAACAAAGTGCCACGTATATCAAACATGATATTCAAGCTGGAGATACGAATGAACATGATGACGGGACCCTGATACAGTGTGAGAATCTAAGTAGTTTACCTATTTCTTCGAATTTGATGAAATTAAGTATTTTGGACCTTGAAACTTATATCCTTCGATTATAAGCAAAATTAATTACTCCAAACTTTTATTCCCCTTGATTAACACTTTTCAGAATAGGCCAGCTTGGGTATCCCATAGAAGATATATCATGATTTTTTTGGACACCTTTTGATTTAACCTGCACCTATTTCAAAACGACCTTAAGTTCCGTTACTCAATTTCTTTTTCAAGTTTCTCATAAAATTTCATATCGGCAAGCCTTGATTAAGCACTCCTTATTTCAGTCCCGAAGGCGAAGTCTCACTTTGAACATCTGGCCTGTGGACCAGTTTAATCCAGATATTTAAAGATGAAAGCATGAAGTTTGAACGAAGTTTTTCTCGTGGAAAATTTCGTTGTTTGAATAAAATTTACCGGCTTGTGATTTTTGAACAAATTCAAGAAGACCTGTGAGTGAATTTGGGAAAGAACCAATCATTAATGAATTATAAAAGTTTTATAATATACCCATTCGTTTATTTCCATTATCGTTCTATCAAACTCTTTCGTGGAATTTTTCAAATAACTTTTCATCATTGATATTTTCTTTTTGTCTTTTCAAAGATTCAATTAGTTACTATTTTCTTTTACCTTAAATTTCATAATGATATTCTATGTCCGCTTTTTTTCTTTTTAATTCCTTCGAAATATTATAGAAAAAGCCAAGGCTTCAAAAATCTTTTTGCAGACAATTTTAAGAAAACTTTCAGCACGACTTAAAATAAGTACATCCCTAAAGATAAACTGATGATTGATCAAAAATGAAAGATGGGTTTTTCTGTTCCTGCTAGGCCTTTTCCGATTATTAAATTTTCCCGCGTGGAATTTGGTTGTTGCACGAGTCACGCATTGAAAATATCACGTGATGATTTATTCCTTACTTATCACTATCCATATCTTTTACAGAGAATGTAATTATTTTCCCATAGATAAAGACAAAAGTCTATATTTGTGGGGAACGAATATTATTTCTTAATTGCTTCCTTTTTATTTTTCGTCATTGCGGCACAGAAAACTGAACAGAAATTTCTCCACCATCCTTAGTTGTAAGATTATGCATGTTCTACATACAAGCTGTTCTACATACAAGCTGCGGTGGAAAGCGGCCTTTTTTTTTTTTTTTTTTTTTTTTCCAATTAGATTAGAATAAAATAGGGAAATATAATAAAAATTCCAGAAAACACGGCATTGCCAGTATTTGACGCTTATTATTTAATTTTACTAGAATCTAAACAATCATTTTACTTGGAAAAACTCCGGTGTATATCACCAAATTTATACATTTCAGATATTCATGAGAATTCTTTTGAATGTTCGCTATCAAAATAGATTTATATCTTTTCAACAATAGTAGCTTCTTGAATAATAAGAATATATCTTTTTGAAATTTCTGTAAATCAGCTTCCCTTAAATCTACCGCTACATAATATATATATAGAATGTGTTAAAAATAGAATATATTCCAAAAACCCACTCATTACCATAATCGGATCTTCCATTATATCTGAAAGCACAGTAATAGCATTTGTCATCATAATTCATATAGTCCGTATGCAAGTTTTAGTAATGCTTTGAGTGCAAATTTAAAACCATACGATTCCAAAAGCATGAAACACAAGAGTAAACATATCTAGCATCTTCATCCCAAATACCAAGCTCCAAAATCTTATACAGACTGTGAAATGTTTAATTAACAGAAATCCTATACAGTCTTCATATTTAAGGAAGGAAATAATTAAACAAACATATAAGGTGTAAACTTCCCCAATTGGTTTTCAAAAAAGCATTATCAATGAATTATTTAAACAAAATGATACTCAACTTGATTCTAGTTGCTGGAGTGTGCTTTTCCTTGATAACAGCAAACCCAGGTCCAATGGTTCCTTATAACTTTATAACGCCCATTTATACAGAAATTTTATCATCTTTTCTTGGCCGGACAAGCTTGATCAGGGGTCTCGTGACAAGCAACCATGAGGTGGAAACCTATTCCGAAAAGGCCCAGAACTTGTCTCTTCGTATACACACGTTTGTTGAACATTTGAAACCCTTTATAAACGAAGTGCACTTCCAGTATGCTTCATTCGAAGAAAAGTCGGAAATATTGGAACAAGAATATTGGAATATTGTCAACTCTTACAGGATGATTTTTCCCCGCAGTAAACCAATAATTCTCCAACTAATAAATGCCCAGGTGTTGTTTGAAACAATGAAACTTGCAAAGGATCACATGGTGCAAACAAATTACTATAATGATCGTCATCATCGGATTATTTCAGATCTTTTTGAACTTCAGCTTTTGGCAATGACTATGCTTGATTATTATGAACTTCCTAATCGAAAAATCAGTGGATATTCATCTAAAGTCACTCGGCTCTTTACTAATTTGCAAAACTTGAAATCAAGAATGGAATTTCTTCCCCCTCCTACGGAAACATTAGATCCTGTTCTTACACTCCAGTTTTCTCGAGCATTAGAAGTCATTGTTCTCTTGCAAAGTAGCTAGTTATAAGATTTGGAATCAGGGCTCTGCTATGACATTTGCACTGAAATATTCATACTTAAAGTTATCTCGAGAGGATTTTTTTTTTACTTAAATATCAAATATACAATACAATGCTAATCAAATTCGCCTAAAATAAAACTAAAAATTTTCTTGTTGAAGCCAATTACTTTAAAACTTTTGGCCTCAAGCACCCCTTTACAATATATCCCAAATTGGCGTTCAATGAAAATTAAGAACCCAACATAATCATCAATGAATTTATTCCCAAAAAAAATATGGATTTTCGTGAACAAAGCCTCCGTTAGAAAAGGTAAAATAAAAACATTATTCTTGTGTACTTCTCCGTATTATTCTATTGGGATTTCTAGGTGAATGATTATGAACGAAAAGACTGAGGGAAAGCAAGGATTTCTGTGTATTTTTTCGGAATATATTTTTTCCAACGACTGACCCATAATAAAGAGTCTAAAACTGTTTTGATATTATTTCATTCCTAAGTTTAATTGATGGTTTCTCCCAAGAACTATTTGGCTGATGAACACCGATATAAAAGAGACTTAAATCCCCAAAACTTATGAATTTTCAAACTTTCAAACCACAAAATGAAATTAATTGACTTTTATTCAATATTTATTTTTCTCACTTTAACTGCTACTTCAACTTCCGACCTTTCAAGTCATGAAGAAATTATATTCAATAGACTCCAAAAGAATAAGCAAGTTTTTGCAAGGCAAATTTTTTCAAAAAGACTTGAAAATAATTCAAAGGCAATTTTGTGGGAATTAGCAGACCATTTGGAAGATTTTCACCAAAAGTTACATTCGTTTGTGGGAGAAAATTTCTTTAACTTTCAGGCATTTTTGTACTGGCAAAAAGATTTACAAGATGAATTTTCAGAGATTGTTACCGATTTCAAAACGAATGATCTTCTTCTAAAGCCATCCCTTTGCCAACTTTTATTCACCAAAAATTTGCTTGAAACAATGCTGATGGCTACAAAATACATGAGTAGTGCTAATTTGACTCAAAATACATATCAAAAAATGATTTATCATATCTTTGAACTTCATGTTTTGGCTTTGGCAATGCTTGATTCACATGGAAATCCAGATTACAGTATTGAACAATATTCAGGTCAGGTAACACTTTTAACCATTCACTTCAACTTTTTACTAGATCAGGCAGAAGGAAGGACTAATATTCCCCTCAAAATATTTATGATCCTTTGGAAACAGCTAGCGGAAATAGAAAAGATTATTAAGTACTTGAGCTCTTCTGAGACTTCCGAAACTGTTTAGCTTCTGGCGTCTGAATCTTGGGTGAGAAAATTAGTATATTTATAATCAAAAGGATGTCTTCGCTTCAGTGGTGGTGAGGGGTTGTGCCAATCTTTGTTCAGCCTTGTGAATCAAGGAAATCAAATAATTTTCTTGACTGAAATTGTACTTTTAAAAATTATTATGTATTTAAATCACTACTCTTATATCTGGAAATTGGGATTTTCAGCTTAATTTGAATCATAAAACATAAATACAGAAATTTAACCAAGTTTGAGACAGTGCAATCACTCATTTACGGTTTATACTAGTCTAGACATCGTCACTTCTAAGAATTGGAAATTCCCAGTAGGTATTTCAGATTGATAAAAATATAAGTACTCTTTACTGGACACATCAAAACCACCAGCAAAGAGGTCTGAATTCTATCTGAGTAGTTTGAAGGTTGAATTCATTGAAAATTTCCCAATTACCTATAATTGAATAAATCCGGTGGCTAAAAGTTGGTATTTCACCAAGAAAGATGACCGATTGGTTAAAATTCATAAGTAAAATCCATGCCCGTATTACGTTTTTGCTGCGGTTATTTCACGCTCTGACCCTTGCCTTTTGATAATTTCTCTGTATCTTTTACTTTTCATTCCCAAATCCCAACGTGATAAATTGTCCTAAACGGTAATATTCAATAAAAATCTTCACCCTTTTGCAATCCAAATCCAAATCCATCTCCAATTTACTAGTTATTCAATCATGGCTTGGTAGAAAAAATTCTTCTACCGGCTAAGGTATTTCATTTACATGCAAATAACGGATTTTAGTTTTATTTTGAATTCCGTTGGGTGGCTATATATATTCGACATCTACCTAATCTGAAAGTTTCAAAAATAAGAATGAGATCAACCATTATTTTCATTGCTTTATCGCTCGTATTTTCTAACGTGATTGCGAAACCATTAAACTTTTCAGGGGCTTGTAGGGGTATTGGAAACAATTGCACCCTAACAAAACTCCCACATTTACTGAAACCCTTCAAGTTCACCGAGTCAAAACATGTACTGGAACGCCCTCTTCATATTTCAAAGTATTACTCTCGTCGAGGTACTTATATTCAAGAAACCAAACAAAGGTTGAACAAATATGTGGAAGGCTTAAAAGGTTATTTTTCAGAAAAGTTTTTCGATGCCATTAGGTTTGAAGCACAGCTTTCAAAAATAAGTGATGAACTTTTGAACATTGATAAGTTAATGGAAGAAATTATCCCACCACAAGAAGAACTTCTGAAACAGTTTAAGTTTACCAGAGATATGTATCGAGCAATGGTTACTTTCAACGAATTCCTTAAAAATAAAAAGAATATATCAGCCCCCGAAGACAAATTACTTTCTGATATAAATACGCTTAGTGTTCAGGGATATGGTTTGTACACCCCTCAAGGGAATCCGGATTACCTGATTGAAGGGTATGATAGTTATTTAGCAGGGCTTATCACACGTTGGAATAACTTGAAGAAAGAAAAAAATTCCTTAAGAAAGAGTTCTTCGATTATACAATTGATTCTAGAAGTGGATTTCAATAAGGTGAAAAAGTCACTTTGGGAATTGGCAGGATATCCTATAGATGAAGAGTTTGAGGGTTTGGAATGGACTCCTTTCAGGCGATGATTTGCGGATATTATAGTAATTAATTTTTTTTTTTTTTCTGATTCTCTATTTCAAAGCGTAGTTCTTGGTCTTCTCATTACTGTTTTCTTGGAAAACGTAGTCGTATTTTTGAGATTATTTGAATTCTTGTTTTCCAAAAGCGAACTTTTTATACTAGCTTCCCAAAAGCTGTAGAAAAGGGTATTTTTCTGGTGGGCCTAATCTAGAAGGTGGGGATGTTGAATATTTCAAAAATAATTAATTAATAATTTTTTCATTCAAATAAAGGAAGTTTCAAATGTATGTTTGAATTATTCTTTTGATCTCTCTGCAATAAAAATTCGCGTTTTATAAATATATTGAACAAATAAGTTCAAATTTGAATATTATTAATGATCAATCAGATTAGAATGGTATAACGGTATTTTTTTCTTGGAGAAAGAAATCATGTTTATGTAAAATCCTTAAATAAGTAGAGAGATAAACACAACTAAAGTATAAGTGCGTTCAAAACCGGTATGCATGATCTGCATATAAACAGTGCATAAAGGAATTTTGAAAGTACCAAACACGTACTCCAGTAAATTCAGAAAAAAGAACAAAAAAAGTACCGAGAGCAAACTCTGGTGTTGAGTAATGCACATTCATTATACAAAAATCAAATCAATGAGATAAACTAACAAGTGAAAGAAGGGGATAGAAGTAGTAGTCTTAAATTAATTCATATTCTCTTTTTTACTGGGGATATTAGAAGAGAATTAGCAGTTGATAAGTAGATAGTGGTCATCAGAAAGACGGAACAGCTAATTGCGTGGGAAAAAAAGATTTCGCTAAAATGTACCTATTGTTAATTGTACTATATTGTTATAAATGAACCTGGGAAGAGAATTGTATGAATGATAATACGCCTCAATATGAATATCAATAAGCCTGACCCTGTATTGTATTAAGGTTGACGAAGAAAGTATAGCAAAGATTAATTATATCCCAGAAAATGCGATTATTCATTATAATGGAGGTATACAAACCATTCGTTGCCGCATTATGAATGTCGAGGAATTCCTTGGCAACAACATGGTCGAGATGAGGGAATATCCATAGCAGGGAGTAGAAACATCTTTTTAAAAGGAGAACTGAATCGATTCCTCCTCAAAACTGTAAACCATGCAGCAAACTTAGACTTTTTTATAATCCTTGGGCATCCAATGTGTTCGCGTTTATGATCTATTGTAATCTGATTTCCTATTATACTAACCAAGGGTCGGCATAAAAGCAGGAAAGTTTTGGATACCCCAGAGGTACAATTTGTTGCGTCACCCTCCAGTCAGATTAAACAAAGTTCAAAGTTTTATTGGGGATTATCGCCGTCGGGAAAGATTCCAGTAAAAGATCTGCACTGCAAAAATTTCCAATTCCGGGAAGGACATAAAATAGGGGGTGCATTTTTTTTTCTTCTTCTTGTGAGAATATTTATTTTTAGTCCACCAAACACGCCATAAAAAGACCATGTTTTTCGACTTTGAACATCTCGTAGAACCCACCCCGCATATTCTTCGGCAGTCTTTAGCCAAACGTTGTTCACTTTGGCAAGTTTTCACGCAATACCTCCAGGCTTCTCTTCTTATGCCCAAAAGCTCAATTTGGTGGAAAGACGCCATCATATACCAGATTTGGCCTGCTTCTTATAAAGATTCCAATGGAGATGGCATGGGCGATATTCCTGGAATCATATCAACCCTAGATTATTTGAAGGATTTGGGGGTGGATGTGGTTTGGGTATCTCCAATGTATGATTCCCCGCAGCACGATATGGGCTATGATGTTTCCGACTATGAGAGTGTATATGCAAAGTATGGTACCATGGAAGATATGGACCGGTTGATTACGGAAGTACATGACCGAGGAATGAGGTTGATTTTGGATTTGGTCATCAACCACACATCATCAGAACACAAATGGTTCAAGGAACTGCGGTCATCCAAAACAAATCCAAAACGGGATTGGTATATTTGGCGTCCTCCACGGTATGATGCCGAGGGTAATCGACACCCACCCAATAATTGGAACACGTATTTTTTTGAATCGGCATGGCAATATGACGAGTTAACCGATGAGTACTATTTCCATTTGTTTGCAAACACACAAGCAGACCTTAATTGGGAAAATGAGGACACTCGCAATGCTATTTACGAGCTGGCAATTGTGTTTTGGCTCGAAAAGGGAATCGACGGTTTTCGTCTAGACACAGCAGGGATGTACTCGAAAGTCCAGACTTTTGAGGATGCGCCAGTGGTGTTCCCGGATCAAAAATGGCAGCCATGTCGGCAATTCCATGAAAGTGGACCGCGGATCCATGAGTTCCACAAGGAAATGCAAAAACACGTATTTTCGAAATACGATGTGATGACCGTGGGTGAAGTAGGCTATTCTACCCGCGAGAATGCATTAAAATACGTTTGTGCCAAGGAAAAAGAAATGAATATGATGTTTTTGTTTGACGTGGTGGATCTTGGGGTGGATCCTCTTGACCGGTATATTTTCAAAGGCTGGTCACTTGTTGATATGAAGCAAAAAGTACGCAATATGAGCTCTTTTGCCGAAGGTACTGATGCTTGGTCCACGTGTTTTCTTGAAAACCATGATCAGGCACGGGCAATTTCAAGATTTGGCAATGATAGCGCAGAATACCGCGAGAAAAGCGGCAAAATGTTGGCCACAATGCTTGTGACATTGACGGGTACAGTTTTTATTTATCAGGGCCAGGAATTTGGCATGACCAACATGCCTCTGCATTGGAACATCAGCGAATATTTGGATATCAGTACCATCAATTTCTACAAACAGTACAGGGAGACACATGGCGACAAAGATTTAGCCACTGTAATGGCTGACCTCCGGTTGCTTGCAAGAGATAATTCTCGCACACCTGTCCAATGGGATGATTCACCAAATGGTGGTTTTACCACAGGCACACCTTGGATGCGGGTGAATGAAAATTATCGGGAAATCAACGCGGCATCTCAGCTTTCCGACCCGCATTCTTTGCTCACTTTTTATAAAGTTGCGTTGATTGTGCGCAAAAATAATAGGGAACTTTTGACCTATGGTTCGCTCGAAATTTTGGACTTCGATAACCCAAAGGTGTTTAGTTACCTCAAGAAGAAAGAGGGTAAGTGTGCGTATGTGGTGTTGAATTTTTCGCTGGACCAGGTGCCGTTTGTGCCTTTAGTTGATGGAAATCTTGAGTTGATTCTTGGTAATGAAGTCAATCTCAAGCGGGATATTTTGAGCCCTTACGAGAGCAGGGTATACATTGTCAAGCCGTAAGGTCCGTAGAATGTATTTCTGTTTGTTTTGGATTATTATATTATTGGAGGGTTTTTTTTTGTATTCTTGTTTGTTGGCCAATTATCTTTCTTTTGCTGAAAGACTCTCTCCATAGAATTTTCATTTAGTTCGTGATGCAGTGGTTCCTCTATAATTCGAGGTAATGCAGTGATCTAAATCGGAATCTTAACAGCCGATTTAGGTTATCTTTAAGGAAGCATCTCCCCGATATATCAGGGGCGAGAACCCAAAGAGCAATAAATCCTATGGAGGGCTTGGCCAACACAGTGATCTATAAAAAAAAATGGCCTTTGCCTTTCAAGTGATTGCTGACTCACCGAAGTGAACATAAATCAGTTAATGCAACCTTTGGGACAAAAGCTGTATCTGATATGGCAATAGTAAATTTGAAGGGATCATGGAAGATGGCATGCGGAATGAGGGAAATGCCAAAAGAAATAAATAAACCTTTAATGCAGTAGAATAGGTTCGAGGAGACGAGGTTTCGTCAACGTTTTCGTTTGTGTACATTTGCCAAGTGCCGTTTCAAGGTATCATTCCTCGTATACTGTTTATCACAGCCCTCAACGTCACACGCAAATGGTTTTGTGTGTTTGAGAAGATGACGTTTAAAGTACTTGGAATGGCGGAATACGACATTGCACTCTTTGCAATGGTATTTCTTTGCGCTTTCCGATAAGGACAGCGTGTCGTCACTGAGATCCGCGGGGCTTTCGCTAGCAGGGCTCTGAAAGCGTGTATGTCTTTTGCGCTTAGATTCCAAGATGGACTCAGCAAGCCTGGCGGCCTCAGAACTCACTTGAATTTGATGTGGACTGTTTGAACGCAAACGCTTTGCTGGTGAAGAAGCAACTTTTTGTCTTTTTGGTGTAGGTTTTGGCGACTGCAGAAATGTAGGAGTGCGTTGGCGTTTGGGTTTGGGTGATGGAGTCGGAGCTTGAGCCGGAGCTGGAGTATTGTGTTTTGAAGTTAATACTGGCGACAGAACACGCGTAATGTCGGTGGATTCCCCATTAATTGCAGCCGAACGGTCCACGGATTGCAGTGATCCTGCAGCGGCTAGCGAGTCTAGTGACGGTAATGTTTGCGGCTGCGGGGTATCCTCGACGTCTGTAGAATGTTCCGATGACAGTGAGTTTTCCCCGTTTTCGTCTTCAGTGGTATCATACATGCGTTCGTAATGTGTGGGGTTCATCACTTCTGCTTCGAGTACACGCAACACTAAACCACCCAACGAAACGTCTCCCATGACATCATAAGAAAGAACATCCTGCTGGATTTCATGCCAGAGCTGTTCAGTACGTGCACGCCTAAACTCTGCCTGTGGGGTCCAAATGCGGGCCGTAAGTCGTGTATGTCGATCCACAAGGCGATTATGTTTGTCCACGGAATGGGCGATCTTGGCTGCCCGCGCATTGAGCTTATCCGCCGACACCCCTGCACTTGCAGCCAGGTCCGTGTCGACAAAGAGACCACTGCTAGTGGCACGCCATATTAAAGGAGCCGTTTGTATAGCGTTATCAATGTGTCGAGCACGCCGCATGATCCGCCCTGCGGCCCTACGGATACGGTGTCGCGTTTGACAAATATCCTCAAGGGTTTTGTGGTGCGCGACTAAATGTTGTTGCTCTTTTTCCTCAAGTTCATCTACATCTGCTAGCAACAGACTGAGCCGGGTTAAAACACGTGTACTATATGTACGCCCCTGTTTCCGCTGGCGCCACAGCCGTTCCTCGGTAGTCTCATAGGGTCGTACAGCATACAGCCGATCGATTTCTGGTATCAGAATTAAATATGTCTTTGTGGCAGCAGAGGAATCTTCCTCATTTTTGGTGACCACGCCCCGGGCCACAGTGGTTTTGAGTTTCCTGCCCGGCGGTTTTTTGCGCAAGCAATCGCGCACCACGGTCTCTAGTTGCGGGGCCAGAATCACCACAAGTTCTGGCAAAAACAACCGTTGTTTTTCTTGCATTAGCACCCCTTAGTTGTGCCCATGTACTTTTTGGTTGAGGTGCACGGTCGTGTTAAAGTTTGGCCACTAGTTGGTGGTGCGTGAAAATGCGGCGCACCTTGGAGTTTATATGCACACCAAAACACGGGCAAAATTCAGTGGCCGCCCGTAATGGCAGTAGGTGTGCGGAATGCGGTGATAGGTGAATTGGGGATTTTGTCACTAGAGGAGCAGGGGTCAAGGTGTATGTTTATTTTTAATTTTTTTTCATTTTTCTGGTTTCCTTTTCGGGCTCCTGGGGTTGTACATGTTACTTTTCGACTGTCGCATAGCAATCTAGGGTCCGTGTTTGCTGTTCGCAACTTTGCTTGCTTATCAGGGGTCGGTTTAATGTACACGTGTCTGGGAGTGTATATGGTTGTCAAGGTATGTTCGGATGAGAAAAAATTCCATACTACATATTGGGATACTCTATGCATATCTAAATTCAGTACTATTATTCACTTCTAACCATCTTCTGGCATATTTCCAACCATTTTGGACAGTCAACGTTCTCGTAAACACAAGCGGTATTCTATTGACAATTGTACGGCAGGCAAGTGAATATTTATTCGCGCAAACGGTTGTCCCCTGCAATTTAGCCCTACCTACTTCGAAATATTGGGGCGGAGGTGCAGGGAATGTACTGCAGCGTAGGGTGGCAATGAATATTAATGGCTTGCTGAATCTCGCCTTTAGGGATAGTTTCTCCCTACTGATCACGACTCTTTGTTTATAATTGTTTTGTTGGATAGGATTGGAAATCGTTTTATACAGCTTGTAACGCCATTTAGAAAAAAAATCATTGTCTAGAAGTAAATAAAAGAAAGAAATTGGCATTAGACAAGGAGATTCGTTTATTATATCCATATTTAAACTGCCACAGAAGATACAAAAGAATTAAATTGTTCCAAATAAGATTATACAACTTCTTTAGTATATTACTAAATGAATAACCTGATCGTAAAAAGTTTCTCAAATACAGCACCATTTTGTGCACTAAAAGTGAAAGTTAAAGGATAACATTCATCTATCCCTATGCTCAACTAACCATAGACTACTGGAAAGCTTCCATTCCGAACGTGTTATATATTCTTGAAAAAGCAAAAGCGATATATCTTTGTAACTTGTTTGAATTTATTATTTGAAACTTAGTCGTGAAGTTTTAAAACTTCACACGATAAAATTATTCTTCCCCAGGAGGAAACTGTTGTCGTACATGAGAAAAAATTCGAACTAATAAGCAAGGCATCGTTTATTAGTTATATCTAAAATATAACATTTCCGACAATTCGTACCAGAAAACATAGGTTTATATGAATCCTGTGTAGTCCTTGAATAGCATTAAAGGAGGATGAATTGATTGTAATCACTTTAGGGATGGGCGGATATAGTATATTGTTCTAGGAAAAGATTCGTTTCTGATTGATTAGCTGAGGCATGAACGAGTGGGAAAAGCATCATTCTATACATCCCCCTCTTCAAAAAAACCAGTGAGGTCGGACAGAATTAAGGCGTACAAGACGGAGAAAAATCACTATAAAAATCAAGGTAACATTGGAGTAAGCGGATCACATGACGAGTGCCTCTTCCACCATTAAGTAGAGTGGAAAAGTTGGCGTAGTAAGAGAAAGTACGATTACCCAAGGGAGCTTATAAAACTAAGGTATAAACTATGATATGCTCTACCCAGAGATTTTCAACTGTGTCCTGACACCGGGGAGGTGATACTGGGTTGAAATGTTTTGAGGGAATTTTGAAGGAAAACCACCAATAGTAGAATCCCCTACTTAGTTTCAAAAGTTGATAAATTCTACTACAAACATCTCAGAATTGACAGAGTATTGAGGGTACGAAACCAAAATACCAGTGTCAATACACGATAGTAAAATAGATTCAATGGTAAAAAGGAAAAAATTTTAAAACAGTTTTAATTTTAAATTGATTTTGTTTTTTCTAAATGTATATCTACTTGGAAGAATCCGGCTCTGTAGGATTTGAAAGTGGGTAATAAATCCCATAACTTTCCCAGATCAAATCTAGTTTCTGCGTTAGAAGCAATAGGTCAGCCTCGATCTCATCCAAATACTCAAAGAGCTCAGTTGGTGTCATTTGTCTCAAAACTTCTTCTTGGTTTACATCTTCATACTTTAATTGCAAAAGCAGAAGTCTCTTGCTCAAGGATTCTAGAACATTGTTTGTTTCGGCGTCTTGATTTTCAGCTTGTGATTTTGACATATTTTTTATTGGCTTTTGCAAATTTAAGCTAGAAAAAGCAGTGGAGAGGGGATAAAAAAAGCAAGAATAATAGGGACTGCCAAAATTCCGTTTGTGGTGAAGCTTATGATTATGAAAATCCAACTTTGCATTTGTGGACTGCGTGAGTATCCGTTGAATGACCAAATTAGTTGAAGTTAATCATCCATACTGCGAAATTAGATGGTCTTGAACTACACCAAACTCTCTGGTTTTTATTACCGATTCCTCCTCTTCTAACAGTTCTAATTCCGACATTTGAATTCTTTTGACTTCGCAACAATCTTGATTTTCAATCGTTTGAAAGTTCAAAGGTTTCGTTCATTATTTTATGTTGTATACGAGCCCAATAACGAAATGAATGGAATTAAGAAAAAGTCAAAGTTGCTTCATTATCGCCCAAAAACTAACAACAGAAAAAAAAAAAAAATACAAAAAAAAAAAATATAGCATAGGACTAAATCTTAGCATTAGACCAGACACAGCGAGCTAGGTATTTCTTGGTGAAACTTTTCTTCAACACATGTTATCTATCTATAAACCTGGTACCTAAAAGAGGAAATAAAGAGAAATAAAAAAGAACCGCAACCACTCTATTGCAAAAGAGGGTCTCTGAAATGTGGCTGGTTGTTGATGAATTTCTGTGCACGTCTATCGTTGGTATCCTCTCTCTTCTTCTGGTGACCCCACGCACGCTTGGTAATAGCGAGTTGTTCTTTCAGCACTGGGTTGGCAAAGTGTCTTGTTTCAGCAGCAATGACAGTACCTTGACCCTCGGACAATACTCTCTCAGGAGGGAAGTTTTGCTTATAATATTTGGCCATGGATCTGTGACCAACCACAGCACCAGAAGGCAAGATAAGCTCAGTACCCATATCGATGATTGGGTCTTCTGGAATAGTATTCTCGTAATCCTCATCCTCATCCTCATCACCTTCACCTTCACCTTCTCCATCATCAGAAACATCTTCCCAGTCTTCATTGTCATTACCGGATTCAGATTGGGGAATGTCACCGTACGAGGAAGTGAAATCATAGAAATCTCCGATTTCCAACTTCTCGTCTTCGGTCTCGTATGGGATCTTCATGTGGCGCTTCGAACACATGTGTTCACGGACAGCCTCGATGTTTTTTCCCTGGTAAGAGCACACAAGACAAACATTACCCAAACCGATTTTCTCGCCCAAGTAGCCAATCAACCCTTCGGGATCCACCAAGTATTTTTTCTCAGGGATGTAGAGACCATGTGCCTTGAACATGTGGTCCAAGTTTTCTTCCAAAGTGGCGAAATGCAGCTGTTTTTTGGCCGGACAGAAAAGACATGTGGTCACGGGGATGTGCACGCGGTTGGCAAGTTTTTCTGCCACAATCTGCTCTTCGACGCTCTTTTCCGTAGTGGATTCACTGGATTCCTCAGTTTGTGGGGACGCCGTAGATGCAGAGGCGTCAGATGTTTGTGCAATTTCGTTTTCAGTATTCTCAGATACACTCGCTGCAGAATCTTCACCAGAAACATCAAGCTTATTGAATTGCTGCTGGAGTTTTTCCCGAGCCGCAAGAAGCTCGCGTCTTTGTGCCTGTAAAGCCTCCTTTTGTTGGCGTTTCAAGTCCTTTTTGGTCACCTGTTTGCGGGCAAGTTTATCCTCAGCCGGCTGTTCCTCTTCCTGGGCCAACAGGGCGATTTTCTCCTGGAAAACCGGCTCGCTGATGGGAGGTAGTTGTGCCACTCTACGCTTTAAATTGTATCTGTGCCAGTCCAGCTTCATGTGGGATCTTTGCGTGGGCACATCGGGGAATTCGAGCGCACAGCTCACACAGGTATGACTCATTGTAAATGGGGAATATAAATTAAGGGGGGGAAAGCACAGTATCTTTTTTTTTGTGCTGGGAAAGAATGGGTGCAAGGTTGAAAATTTAACCTTGGGTGGTTAGCGATGGCCTTGGTGCGAAGAGATGAGCTTGTATGTAAGGCGCATGCGCACTTTTTTTTTTTTTTCTTTTTTGCCTCAACGCATAGTGTTTTTCCGGGCCCACCTCACGGCGCACTGCACAGACATCTCAAGCACCGGATTCAGATAGAGACAGTGTAGGCTCATCAGCAACAGCGCATTTTCTCAGGGCACTGGCACAAAATTTACGAAAGGTGCTACTAATCGAAGGAAAAAAAAAGAACTTTAAAAAAAAATGCCTAGTGATCCTTATGAGCACGTGCTCCCTAAGGCAGTGGCCACCATTAGAGCTGCGTCTGCAGTAGCTGCTAAGGATATAAAATTCCATACTTCTGTGGATCATAGTTTAAGTGCTGGCTTTGAGGCCTCGGGCCAGAAACTCTTGGCTCTTGCAAATAAACTTCTTGCATCTGCCAATGGTGAATCGGGAAATACCTCAGTTTTGGAGTATGGCGAGACCGCAGCCACTAGCGATGGGCTGTGGAAAAAAGTGGCCGATGCTCTTGACGTGTTTTTTGAGAAGGCTGATTTGGCCATGGATGCAATGAAAACACCCAGCCAAAAAAATGACTTTTTATCTTTGAATGATGCATCGGATGCGCCCCTTACTGCAACCGTGGCCGAAAAACCTCAGGTGCATTTTAAAGTTCCAGTGGATAACACAGAAACTCACCCATTTAAGCCAAAACTTACCGAAAAGCCCCACGCAATCACGCCTTTGGCTGAATGTTTGAAATTGGTTGAAGATGGCTCTCTGCCTGTACACTACGTACAACCATACCATGAGGAAATCATGACATCGCCATATCCTGCTTCAATCATGGAAAAAACCACGGAACACCCACCTACTGATTGGAACTCTACACAGGCCACATGGGTGGATTCCGTCGAGGCTCTTGATGCCATGGTGGCGGAATTAAGCCAATGTACAGAAATCGCCGTGGACTTGGAACACCACGATTTGCGCACATACTATGGTATCACTTGTTTGATGCAGATTTCTTCCCGGACCCAAGATTGGATTGTGGATACACTTGCATTAAGAGACGATCTTCTGCGTTTGAATGTAGTATTTGCCAACCCACAAATCGTCAAGATTTTCCATGGTGCTAACATGGATATTGTGTGGCTACAGAGAGATTTAGGGCTTTATGTGGTATCGTTATTTGACACGTATTTTGCATCCAAAGCCCTTGGTTTTCCCAAATTCTCACTCGCTTACTTACTTGAATCACTTGCCAAATTCCGTACCTCTAAAAAATACCAACTTGCAGACTGGCGTGTGCGTCCTCTCCCCTCAGTTATGTTGGACTATGCACGGGCAGATACCCACTTTTTGTTGAATATCTATGACCAACTTCGAAACAGACTTCTTACCGCGGATCCAGGAAAACTTATTGAGGTGCTTGAGAACTCGAGAAAGGTGGCACTGAAACGCTTTGAATATGTGAAATTCCGTCCTCTTACTGCGTATAACAGTGGCATGTTTAACAATGACTCGATCTCTGGAGACCATTTCATCACACTGTACAACATTCCCCATGCAAAACATGCTTTGGTGCATGAACTTTTCCTGTGGAGAGACCAATTGGCCCGTGATTTGGACGAATCTCCTCGCTACATCATGCCTTCGCGCGTGTTGCTTAATATCTGTCTTTTGAACGAACCCATCACCTCTCAACAAATCTCCAACTGTTTCACGAATTTCTCCAAAATCCTCCGTGAAAACTTGGACCTGTTGACTTCCTTGGTACAGAAATGCTTTAGTGCAATGGATGAGGTCGAAAAGTCACGTGGACACGTGGAAACCAAGGTACAGAAATTTGAAGCCACTCCTCAACTGGTGGCAGAAATGACGGAATTATATGCTCTCATTGTTGAGAGAACTGGGGATATCTATGATCAACAAAATGGGCAATTGATTGCTGACGAATCCCGTATTTTACTGGGCTTTTTACAAGACCTTGGATTCTCTGTCCAGGTTCCAGAAGATGACTCTGTGCCTACTGTGGTGGATATTTCTGAAATTAAACAGAGACTTGAATCTGTTCGTAGCATTACATTCACTCCTTTGAAACCAGTGGCTGACGCTTTCACAGAGCCCGAAACAAGTGTTTCTAAACCTAGTGCTAAACAGGATTCGGAAATCAGTCCAGCTGAAGAAGACACAACACAGGCCAAGGACGAGATTGTCACGTTATTGCCTAAGAAAAACAGAAAGCCACTGAACAAAAAGAAACATGTACAGGAAGAACCTACATTCGATTATCTGGCTCTGGAATCCAAGTTGCTTGCCAATGATGGGTCTCACATTCGCCGCAAAAAGAGATCTTTTGAGCCATTTAATAAACCTGACACTGATGCTCCTCAGCCATTCAAGGGTAGAAAACTTGCGCCTCAGGGAAAAACAACCTCTTTCATTAAGAAGAGAAAGTAATCGTTTAAGGTATATTGAGAAATGAGTAAAGAGAAATAGAGGAAGGATTTTAGAAAAAAAAAAAAAAAAATTTAACGTGTAATTGCTGGGTGGTCATTTAACGGTGTTACTTAAAAAAAAAAAGAGTGAAAATAGAGATTCGCCATGGCGGTCATTGTCCTGTACTGGTAGTATTAAATACCCGTCATATATTCATTTCAGAGAAGAATAGTAATACTTTTAATTTGAAGAACTTATAAACATGCATGAAAACTTAAAATAATTTGAAAAAAAAAATCACAAAACTGGAATAATTGGCCAAGTTCGTTGTGGTTAATTCTGCGTCTCTCACAGGATGCACGACACTTGCCTTATTTCCAATCAGATTTAGTTTGGGTGAGTTTCTTTGATTTTCTTTGAATTTTTTTTCTTCATTTTTTTTTTTAATTTTATACCTCATCGAAAGAGAGCCCTCTAGCAGATTGATTCCCGGCAGTAAATATCGTTTTAAAGATCAACAACCACAGATTAGCCGGGTTCAACTACCTTTTCGGACATCCAACAAATGCCTCAAAACAATTACCTGCACACAGTAATACGCATGTACCCCAAAAATTCCGTGGCGAAAAGTGGTAGACAAACGCCGGCGTGTGATTGGCCACGATATTTTTCCGATGCATGACCAGCGATGCCCGACGAGCGGGCCATGGACGGAAAAGAGTAATTCTCTACAAGGAAATTAACATGGCGGAGAGTAGGTTAATTAGATCAGAATTTAATTGATTAGAAGGATTTAAAACAGTTTCAGCAATTTTGATAACTCTTTTAAATGACTGAATTTAATAGAGTTTCGTAGTTCCGAAATTAGAAAGATATCAGAAGAAAAAAAAAAAGAACACCCAATCAACAACGGATAATGTGGAACATACACTAACACTTCACCCCCACTCTCAAGCTTCACTTACATCTTCACATACAAATTAAGATAAAGATATATTACTATATATTAATCCAAGCATTCAAATTTATCAAATTCGAAGCTTTTGCTAATTATCATTGCAAAGAACAAGCGCTTCCACCTCCAGCCATAGGAGGATAAATTCCACCAGAACTTCCGTCAGCAGGCTTGCAAGTACACCATTCACTTTTGGAAATAGAGTCCATGACACTGCTGATATGGGCACCACATCCGACCCAAGATTGATTTTGACAAACGCCACAAGTTGCTGCTCTACACATAGTTTTGAAGTTAAAAAAATTGAGTAATTTCTAGGTTTTCGGTAATCACACTTTAACACTTTAACACTTTAGACCAGATGTATTTAAGTATAATCTGTTTCGGGTTCAAAGGAGGATGAAAGAAAGAATAAAAAAAAAGGAATAAAGAAAAAGAAGAGAAGGGGAGTAGAAACATAATCTCAGTTTTATATACGGCACTGTCGCATCCTGTTGCCTGCAAATGGGACCCGGACTGACGGACGAAGCCTGTTATGAGTATTGATCTCGCACTCGCTAAATTTATTTACAGTTTTTTTTTTTTTTTTTTTTTTTTTTTTTTTCTTCATATTATCAGCAGAAATACCGACTGACCATTTTTCACCATTTTATTGACTTTAAAATCCATCGAAAAACTATTTACCCCTGCCCCAATTTATTTTTCTTCTTACTGGAAACCAATTTATCTGGGTGTACCTAATGTTGAAGTATTTTTTATGTACTTGAGACTAACACTAGATTCACAAGTGAATATACTTTGATTCATAGTGTATCAAGTAGAAAGAAATAAAAGAGAAAATACATGTTTTTTTTTTTACCCCAGAAAAATTCCAGCTCCTCCCTCTTTATGTAAGCAATACATGTGACCTTGAAAGATTAACAAAATTTCAAATACCGGAAGAATCAAGTGTGAAATCTGATTCATGCACTTATATTTAAAAAAGATATGTGCTGATTTTTTTTTTTTAAAAGTCAATCTTCTAAAGAAACCCAACGGTTTCATGAATCTCTAACCTCTAGAAGGTAGGGAAAAAATGAAAATGAAAGAAAAGAGGCAGATGACATTTCTTTCATTATTTCAATCACACTAAGCCACGCGCAATTACGCGAACGCACTCAAGGACCAAGCCTCACGATGCCGCACAGAGTTTCCGTTTCCGTCTATTTTTTTTTTTTTCCTCTTGTCTAGTGTGACATTTCCAAAAAAGTCGCGCCGGAAAAACCACCGAGCACTAAATGCGATGCTGAACTGACGACATTATGTAATGGTTGTTCTAACTTACATATCCCTAACTTTGTAACGGTTGAATAAATTTTTTTGACTAGTTTCGAACAGCTTTATCACATGATTCATCTCTTTTGATGGAAGATATACCACCAAGCGTGCAAATATTAAAAAAAAAAAAAGTGGAGTTGTTTCCCCGACCCGCCGCATTCCGCGGGGCTTTCGGGTATGTGCATATAATCGTGGAGTTGTCCAACACCTGCCTTTTTGGTCTCACCGCACGCACGATGGCGTGCGGCGGTTGTCGACTGAGGCTTTTGATTTCAATTTCCCACGCCAAATTCCGCAGCTTGCATATGGCCCACGCACGCCAGCCGAGCCGGGCCAATATAGTGGTCCGCAAATCTGGAATCTGGATGGAGGCTTTGAATCTGCCAGAAAAAACCAAAAAAAAAGAAGGTCGAGAGAATCACATAGTAGGGACTCACCAAATTAAAAAAAAAGAGCACGTGATAAATTAAGCCAAGGTGTGATACGGCAAGCAAATCAGAAATCTTATCCGGATAAACCCTACCCCTAACCACCGATACGAGATCCATCGCCACAGATCAAAACCCATCCCACCATGAGTTTTTTTATAGTTCCATCCATGCTGTACCAGCAGCAGCAAAAAATGAAACAGAAGGCAAAAACGAAACCTTCACGTACTGTCAGCCAGATAAAACCCCTGATTTCTCGGGGTTCCGAAACTGGCTCTCTTCTTTCGGGATCTCTTGCAGACGAATCCACCCATTCCAGTAACGAGTCCGTGCGTAAAGGATCAGAAGGTGGAAAAAGCAAACACAGTTTTCTGCGGAGGGGCAGTAGCCAACTTCTTAGTGAAAGCAGCCAACTGATTTTCCCATCACTAACTAGCCGAAGGGCTAGTGTGGTGTCAGAGACGTCTCGGCACCTGAGTGTCGGAGGTATAAATCCGAGTTTCACGCCTTCAAAGCTCTCACAAAACGTGTTTGGAACTGAAAATGCCAATTCCATTACTGAGGTTGAAATCCCAGAGTACGTGCCATTTATTGACTCTTCAGTATTTAACACAGAGGAAAGTATCCGCAAAACTTTTATAAATCCGAACTTCACTCTTCAGCGATTTGAGGTTTTTCTTGATGTTATTTCCAACCACCACGTCAATGATCCCATCAATTTTGCTTCAGTTCGTGAACAGCTGTTGATGAAATTCCTTCTGCGGCGGAATATCGGACTTAGGAGCCACTGGAATAATATTCTGAGCCGTGATCGTAGTGACAGGCTGCGTATTGAGGATCTTCTTGGCCATGAATTGCTAAAATGTCGGAGTTATATGAGAACAGCATTAAAGAGACAGCTCACCACCAAATCCAGTTACCGAAAACTTGCGTGTGAACATTTAATCCAAGGAAATTTCACGAATTACGTGAGATATATTCTTGCTCTTCCTGAATGTCCTGCTCGACAGGCCCATACGTTGACGGATTTCCAGAAAAAGGATTACGAAATCAAACGTGTTTTTGCCGATACTGCCGATGCATTGTATGCATTGAAAACAGATAACTACGAGGGTGATATTCTGACTGTTTCTTCACGCGTAGAGCTTCTTGTCAAGGCAATCACCAAATCGGCATTTGATTTCATTCTCTTGGAAAAATATGCGGTCCAAATTTTGATGAAACTTAACAATAACTTCTTGATTGAGGCCCGTATCACCAAACACCTTTTCAATCTCTACAATCTCAATCTTCAGTTGAAGAAACAAGAGGCACTTAAGGTGCTTGTGTTTAATGGCACTTTTAGCATGGGGTATTCATGGTATCTTGCAGTGACACTCCCATTTGTGCGTGTTTATGAAGCAAGTTTGTTAAATGAAAATGTACTGTTTTCACCAGATGAAACTGACCAAGCGCCAATCCACCCATCGTCCTCTTCACCATGTTCTCTTTGTGAAAACGATAAGGACTTATATGAGGGTTATTTTTCCCGCTTAAACTTGCCCGATTTCAACAAGTACACGAAAATGAGCTATAAGGAGTTGGTGGATCTACACCGCACATTTACCAGCAAACTTCATCCGGGAAAAATCCCGGTCAAACCCATTAATTTCGAATATTATGCCCATTCATTGTCCACTATCCGGTCGGAAACATTTCATGTGATACAATGCCGGGATTTCCGCTCCCAAATTATGCCGGCAAATCATGGAAAAATGCTTGGGGAATTCCATCGTCTTTTGAAACTGGGTGGCGTGCTTGAACTTCCCATGGTTGTTTCATCGCTGGAAGATCTTGGTCCAGATACAGAAAATTCTGATACTCCTAAAAATTCAAATATAACATGGACGCAAAAATATGTTTTTGAATCGATGAAAGGAATTATCAGTACTTTGGGAGACGTGTTTGGAGGGGAAAATGTTACGTTTACAACGGCTCTTTTATCGCCTCAAAACCAAATGTGCAGCTTCCTTATAAAACATAATGCCATGGCGCTCCATGAACTGCTGAGTGAAATCACTCATTTTGAAAATTTCACCGAGACTTTGAGGAATTTGGAGCAAAATTCTGAAAATGAGTTACATTTTTACTTCTACATTAGGGCGACAAAACCTTGATTGTGAGAGGGCAGGTTCCCTCACTTAAATGCTGCTTAAGTGACCGATCTTGCTATTACATGAGAATCGGTCAATTCTGCATCAGCATGAATTATTTAAATTAAAAAGAGGTTATAGATTTTTACCCATTGAAATGTAGGAATAATCTTCTCTGTTATCAACTAACCTCATAATGAATTATTGCCCCTCAACACCAAGGCAAGGTGTAATCTGAGTATATTTCGTATAAATGAATTTTGCAAATACCCTTTCACGCATTTTAAAAAGCTAGGAATATTAATACCCCATATTCTACTACAACACTAGCGGTATTAGCGGTATTAGCGATATAACGATAAATACACTTGTCGGAGTTTAGGCCCGAGTCTGAGACGACACACGCACCTTAGAGACGAAACCGGAGTGCACAGAAGCCCAGATGCACACCGCTTGAGTCATATTGGTGCCGACAATATGTAATCGCTGCGAAAAGTCTGGCCCAAATTATACCAGGCTATTAGCACACTTTAATTCAAAAAGGAAGGAAAAAAAAAATATATTAAAAAAATGCCTCAATACGTGCACATCATCGATGTGGAGAGTGGTAATCTTCAATCGCTCACCAACGCCATCAAGCATGTGGGAGATTACGAGATTGTATTTATCCGGGACGCAGCTGACTTTGCCAAATACGACAGTGAGATCACGCAGTTGATTTTCCCAGGTGTGGGTAACTATGGACATTTTGTCAAGCAACTTTCGGAAAGGCAATTTGCTGAGCCTATCCGGAAGTATGTGGAAAGTGGCCGCCGGATTATGGGTATTTGTGTTGGGCTCCAGGCGTTTTTTGCCTCTTCTGAAGAGAGCGTGGGCACTGCAGGACTCAAGTTTCTTGATTGGAACTTGAAGAAATTTAGCAAAAACGACCCTGAATATACCGCTTCCGGTCACGTCAAATCTGTGCCACACATTGGATGGAGTTCAGTCACGGGCGTTTTCCAAGGTACTTCTAAAGTGCCAGTGCTGGATAGTTTTTATGGTATTAACCAGAGTGATAAATATTACTTTGTACACTCTTATGCTGCGCTTATCCGGGACGAAAACGACCGTCGTGTGATGCAAAAGGCCCAGAAAAACGGCTGGGATTTTGGTGTGGCTAAATATGGCTCGGAAGAGTTTGTGGCATCCGTGGCATATAAAGGTCTTTTCGCCACACAGTTCCACCCGGAGAAATCGGGAGTGGCTGGTCTTAGGGCAATCAAGGCTTTTTTGAATAACGAGAAAATCGGAAAGGCGCCTTCCGTCGCAGCCCCTGTAGAACATGGACTTTCACGCAGAATCATTGCTTGTTTAGATGTGCGTGCCAACGATAATGGTGATTTGGTGGTCACCAAGGGAGATCAGTATAATGTACGTGAAACCGGAGGTGATGGTGAAAACGCCGTGAGGAATCTTGGAAAACCCGTGGAATTGGCCACTCGTTATTACCAGCAAGGTGCAGATGAAGTGACGTTTCTTAACATTACTTCATTCAGAAACTCGCCAATCCGTGATTTACCTATGCTTGAAGTTTTGCGCAAAGCTGCAGAAAACATCTTTGTGCCGCTCACTGTGGGTGGTGGAATTAAGGACATGATCGACCCCACTACCGGTGAAACTTTCCCCGCAGTGAAGATTGCGGACTTATACTTCCGATCTGGTGCTGATAAAGTGAGTATTGGTTCAGAAGCGGTTACTATTGCTGAGGCATACTATGCTAGTGGCAAGCAAAAAACTGGAAAAACTGCCATTGAGACCATTTCCCAGTGTTTTGGTAATCAAGCAGTGGTGATTTCTGTGGACCCTAAACGCGTTTACGTGTCTTCTCCAGAACTGACTTCTATGGCTGTGATTGAAATTTCCGACCCAGCTAAATATGGACCAAATGGCGAGAAATACTGCTACTACCAAGTTAGCAGCCAAGGTGGCCGTAAATTCCATGAACTTGGTGCCTTGGAACTTTGTCAGGCATGTGAGGAATTGGGAGCCGGTGAGATTTTATTGAATTCGATCGACTACGATGGTTCTAATAATGGTTACAATCTTGAGCTTTTGAGGCAAATCAAGCAGAACGTATCTATCCCCGTGATTGCCAGTTCTGGTGCAGGAAAACCCGAACATTTCCAAGAAGTTTTCGAAATGGATTGTGGAATTGATGCTGCTTTGGGTGCTGGTATGTTCCACAGAGGTGAATATGAGGTGAATACTGTTAAGCAATTTTTGCGTGACCAGGGTATGAATGTGCGCTTGGATACCGCCACTGAACTTTAGGTGGTTCTGGAATAGGTTATATAGAACAAAACAAAAACAAAATAGAGAAGCTGTTTTTTAGAAGTTTTTGGACACGTTTGGGTACTTGGGGAACTGTGAATTTTCTTGAAATCTTACTGTCCATCTTATCTCCACTAGGATTGAGCAAGTTGTATTGAATTGCTTGAATATTAGATGGGAGCTTACACATTGAGTTTGATCAAGACAATCAGACTTTAATATACTATATATGCGGCTCTTTCTTTCGATTCTCTTTTTTGAATAATTCAATTCTTTTAAAGGAGAGATGTGATCATCCTTCGCTACTTTCTCACTCTTCATCATTTACACACATTGGCCTATGTGTTCGATGTCCTTTCAAAGCCCAGGAAATGATATGAAAAAGATTTGTGGATTTCTTGCCAAGAAATAAAATTCAAAATATATGGCAACCCTGCCGTGGTATCTCTCGCAGCAAGTGAAATATTCAAGCATTGATCTCTCAAGATCGGAAATGGGTAGAGTAAATTGATGGTTCTTCATGATAATGTATTATTGTATATTCTTTTTGGTTTCAAAAATTTTTTGAATCAGTTTAGACCCACCGAGCAGATGAAACGACATCCATTCGAAAAAAGTGCTTCAAACATAACGTATGTGATTTCCGGAGTAACCAGAACTCTTGACAAAGATATTTGTTATTAGAATTCCAACAATAAACCGTGAGGGAGGTTTCAGAAAAACAGACTTGGAAAAATTCATATAAGAACTTTTTTTTAATATTCCAAAATTATATCTCCTAAGATATCTGTTATATTTAGTGAAATTGTCGAGCTCAAAAATCGCCCCCCAAATAAATATTGGATATTTACTATGGGTATTAATACCCATGAAAGGGTAGAAAGCTGGTAAAAAAAAAGCCAGTAATTTCCACAACCACATCCCCAAATTTAACTTCACACATTTATTCAAAATGATAGGTATTTTTTCAAACCCCCCGAAAAAAAAAAAAAAAAAAACTGTAATCTCATATATAGAGATATTATTCATTAAACGTTTCCCAAATCTCCATCCAACCACACATCAATATTCTCAACTTTCCCTCAACATCTAAAGTTCAAACACATACCAACTATTTTTAAAAAAAGCGAAAAAGGAATCTGCAAAAAATCCCTTAAAATTTACAAATATTCCAAATCTAATAATCCACCTTATATCCTCATAATTTGTTCTGCTAATCTAGTCTGACTCTGGAATATCTTTAGGGCCGCACGCGAGTCCCCCGCGCAAAAAAAATCAAAATCACTTCAAAGTTTTGGCCCGCAGCCATTTGCAGGACCCTCACTTGGCCACTTGGCCCAGTGATCCAAGGCCCTAAAAAAAAAACACCGTTTTTTTTAGAAATTAATCACACAAATGAAAGATGGAAACGTTTCTCGGCATGAGTAATGCCATGTACGCTGGTGCAGTGACCACACAAAGCAGTCTGTTGCAAAAATCGCGCTCGAATTCGCCAGATTTGGCCGATTCTAATTATGCCTTGGCTCGCCTCTCATTAAGCACGCGAGGCCCTATAAATCCTATAAATGAGGATGGTGAAAACATACGCCACACCACGAAATATGGTGGTTTGGACATGAAAGAAGGGGTGTCACGTGACGTGGAATCAGTTTCCCGGTCCCATAATTCGAAACTGCCGTTATCTGCAGAAGAAGATGGCGGATTAACGGAAACCTTGGAACATATGGAATCGTTTGAAGTACCGTCAGTTTTTGTAAATGAAGGGCTTCTTCTACTCAAAGTGTCGCATAAATCGAAAAAGAAAATCCGCTTCTGGGTGGACCTGGCCAACTTCCGTTTTGTGTACAAACAAACAACGAAAAACTCCGTACACAGTTTTTATGTGGACGATATCCGGAGTCTTTGGCCACGTGGACTTGCAAGCCATTACCGGGAAGAACTTGGCATTTCAAAGGAAACTGAACGCCGCTGGCTCCTGGTGGCATATTTCGATCATCGTAAAAATAAAACCAAACTTTTGCATCTTATTGCGGATACAGCTCATGATGCGAAAAGACTTCTACATACTGTGGGCAAATTCAAGACAATCAAGGAGAAAATCGCTGCAGACTTTCTCGTGGATATCAAGGATTTGGATGAAGTGAAACGGCAGATTCTTAGTGGCAAAGCGGCGTTTCCTGAACGGAATCCAAAACAACTGCTTACATTTTCAGAAGTAGTTAAATATTGCCGGCGGTTAAGTATTAGCGTGACCCCTGCACGGCTCCAGCATCTCTTTCTGCGGGTAACGCTGTCACAAAAAGATGAGATTGATTTCGACGATTTCAAGCGGTTTGTCATGCTTCTCACCCACCGTGACGAGCTCTCGGCGCTTTGGGACCGGCTTGTAGGTGGACTGACGGTCATGAGTTTGAAAACATTCACGAATTTTGTGATCAATGTCCAGCGAGAAAATGTCGATACGGAAAATGTGGCAAAAACTTATAAACGTTTTGCTTCCGATGCTGAAACTGGTATGTCAATCGAGGCATTTACTGCATACTTACGTTCAGACTTGTGTGCTGCATCGAAGGCGGAATACTTGGCGGAAGATTATTATTCCCACCCGTTGACTGAATATTTTATTCTCTCGTCGCATAATACCTACCTAACTGGGCGCCAAGTGGCGGGTGAATCCTCCGTGGATGGGTATGTCAAGGCCCTTCAAAGAGGGTGCCGCTGTCTTGAAATCGACGTGTGGAATAATTCTACTGACCCTTGTGCTGAGCCCATTGTGAACCATGGGCGTACATTTACCCAGGGAATTTCACTTTCTAATGTTCTTGCCACAATTAAAAAATTTGCCTTCCAAACCACACGCTTCCCATTGATCTTGAGTCTTGAAGTCCACTGTCTGGCCTACGCCCAGGTTCTTATGGTACAAATTCTAAAGGATGTTTTTGGAACTGCATTAGTACTTCTGCCGGTGGATACTCGGAACCAGATTCCAAGCCCATCGGCATTAAAAGACCGTGTTCTTATCAAGGTGAAAAAAACCAGCGACTTGCTGCCCATGGTGGATGAAAACGGGCGTTTTCTCACATCCTCAACCACACAAACCTCCGTCAGCGAAAGCACAGATTCGTCATCGACCCACCGGTTCAAAATCCGGCGCAAACCCGCCAGCAAAATCACAGAAACGTTGGCAGAACTTGGAGTCTACTGCCAGGGCCTCAAATTCCGTAATTTCTCGCTCCCCGAATCTAAAACATACAACCATTGTTTTTCTCTCAGCGAAAAGTCAGTCAATACCATGCTCCGTGACCCGGAAAAGGCCGAGGCCGTCGATAAACATAACCGGAAATATTTCATGCGCGTGTACCCGTCAAAAATCCGCCTCATGCTGTCGAATTTCCTCCCCATAAACTACTGGGAACATGGTGTACAAATGGTAGCCACCAACTGGCAAACCTACGACTTGGGCCAACAAATAAACGAGGCATTTTTCGACGTGGCCCCTGGCCGAGGATACGTTCTAAAACCACCGGATTTACGCCGTCCGCCTGTGAAATCTACCTTGCGCAAAACCACTACTACACAAAAGGAAACCGTTGCCAGGTTCCGTATTGAGGTGATTAGCGCCCAGCAACTCCCGAAAACACCCGCTGCCGATATCGTGAACCCGTTTGTAACGGTAGAAATTGTGGGCGCACGTTCAGTTGAATGGGCAGCCGACTCGAAAATCGGGGCTACAAGTGTGGTTGCAGAAAACGGATTTAACCCGATCTGGAACCTGGTGTTTAGTGGTACTTTTTATGCCGACAGTGACCTCGTGTTTCTCCGGCTTACCGTCCACACTTCAGGCGCAAAAACCGTGGTAGAAAGTCCCAAGGAAATCGGATTACTGGTTACAAAATTGTTTGATTTGAAGCAGGGCTATAGACACCTCCCACTTAAAGATTTATGTGGAGAAACATTGGTGTGTTCATCAATATTTGTGAATCTTAGCTATGACAAGCTTTAGCATTTGAGCAGGGCCGCGGGGCATGAATTTTTTTGACCTGTGTGCAGGACATCGATTCTGGATCGCACCGAAATAAAATGTTTCGAGGTTATGGCGATGAGCAGTTGTGAGAAATTGCATCAGTGCACTTTGGAAAGCGTGAAAAGATCCACAGCACCACACAATATGGCCAAGATTTCCACTTCCGAAACTAAGGAAAAAAACCGCCACAATCCTTTGCACCGGGATATCACGTCCTCGGGTGGAAAGCTAAGGGAACAACCCAGAGGCTCGTCAAAAAAGCCAACAAAGGATACTGAAGAAGAAGGGTACCTTGATGCCGCCACATCGAGAAAAATCTTACAGCTCGCCAAGGAGCAGCAGGATGAAATCGACGAGGAGGAAAATGGTGGAGTTTCCAAGGATTCTGCTGCCTCTTCGTCTACTTTTGCCCGTGCCGAGGATTTGGCCGAAAATGACCAATCTGATAGTGAAGAGTACTCTGATTTCGATGAAGAAGCCTTTGATGAAGAGGAAATCGAGGTTGATGCACAGGATCAGGAACTTTTCGATAAATACTTTGCTGCCAACGGTCCCTCGGTCAACTTGGCCGACAAGATTCTTGCGAAGATCCAGGAGAAGGAAATGAACAATGGTACTTCTTCTTCTGGCGCTGGATCCGGATCTTCATTTGAACCCCGTGAAAACGCTGTGCGCTTGCCTCCTAAGGTCATTGCCGCATACCAGAAAATCGGCTCTATCTTGACCACTTATAAGCACGGAAAGCTCCCCAAATTATTCAAGGTGTTGCCCACGTTGAAGAACTGGGAAGACGTTTTGTACGTTACCAACCCATCCGGTTGGAGTTCTCAGGCCACTTATGAGGCAACCAAGCTTTTCGTGTCCAACTTACAAGCCCATCAGGCACAACGCTTTGTGGAAGATGTGTTGTTGGAAAAATTCAGATTCGCTGTCGAGGATAACGAGACCCATGACGTCGACTATCATATCTACCGTGCCATAAAAAAATCCTTGTATAAGCCTGCTGCGTTTTTCAAGGGTTTTTTGCTCCCATTGGTTGACGGCCACTGTACTGTGAGAGAGGCCACCATTGTTGCCTCGGTGTTGGCCAAGGTTTCGGTTCCTGTTTTGCATTCGTCGGTGGCATTGACCCAGTTGGTCCAAAGAGAGTTTAGACCCGCTTCGACTGTGTTCATCCGTGTGTTGATTGAGAAAAAATACGCTTTGCCATACCAAACCTTGGATGAACTTGTATTCTACTTTATGAGATTCAGAAACGCGGCCCAACGCGAGATGGCCGATGGCGATGAAGATAAAGTGGATCAGTTGCCTGTTGTGTGGCATAAGGCGTTCTTGGCATTTGCTCAACGTTACAAGAACGATATCACTGATGACCAAAGAGATTTCTTGTTGGAGACTGTCAGACAAAGATTCCACCATGCGATTGGCCCGGAGATTCGTAGAGAGCTCCTTTCGGGAATTCCCAGGATGGAAGCCCCTCAACAAAAGGAGGCCATGATGGAGGATGCCTTCTAATGGAGATGTGTATATTATAAATAGTAATGAAGCGAAGGAGGAGAAACAATGATAATCTAACTTTTTGGTATTAATATTAAGTATGTATAAACTAGTGAATTGGCGAGTCCAGAGTACGTTTTCTGGCATCTTCACACAACTGGTCAAAGTCGGCAAATAAAGCATAGTAACTTTGAACACAGCCAATAATCGTTAAGGCAACGGTGGTTCCGATCCACAAACCATGAAGCGAACCCTTCCATGGGGAATAAAAAGACAAGTAAATGGACAATGGAATACCGATTAAGTAGTAGGACACCAAGTTGACAATACCCCCAATCTTCGTCTGGCCCTGGCCACGCAAACAACCGGCAGAATTGGCATTCATGGCATCGGAAATCTGCATAAGAGCCACAAGCCACATGATCAGGTGAATGATTTCAATCACACGTTCATCATTGGTAAACAATGCGGCGATAGGAGTCTGGAACAAAAACAACGCGAGGAAGTTAAGAATGGAGATACAGAGACCAAACGACAATGCCACCGCGGTGGTGATTTTGGCAGATGCACCTAAGCCAGCACCCAAATAGTTGGCGATTCTGGTGGAAGATGCAATACCAATGGCAAATGGCACCTGGTAAGTCAAAGAGGCCATGGTGGAACCCACCGACTGGGCAGCCAACTCCAAGGTACCGACATAAGACGCCATCAAGGTCAAGATTTCAAAAGCCAAGAACTCGGCTTCAAGCATGATCCAACCTGGAATAGCCAAGTAAATCAACTTGCTCCATCCCAGAAACGCTTTTTTGAACAGGAAACCGTTCGAACACTTCAAGGGGTGGATATTTTCTGGGGTCTGTTCGGCAGACACAAAGTACAACGTGGATACAAGCAATCCCAAGAACATGAGCCAGTAGTTAATGGCCACGGCGATAGGGGCCCCCAAGTATCCGAATTTCTTGACAAAGAAAAAGTTCATGGCAAGATTGGTAGGGGCAGCGAATAGCAACACGTAGGTGGAGATATGGTACACTCCCTGCGCTTGCAAGAAACGCTTACCACACTCAAACATGATGTATGCGGGGATTCCGGGACCAATGTAGAAAAGATAGTCTGCAGCCAAACGAGCAGTTTCCTTATCGGGAAGCAAAAGTACAATCAACTCGTAGCCGAAAAACGTCCACACGAAAAGCACGGGGGCCATAACCACAAAAATTAACGCAATACACTTTTGCATATAGTCACCCACCATATGGTACTTTTTGGCTCCAAACGCTTGGGGACAAAGCGTATCCAATGCAGTGGAAATTCCCTGGATCGTGGCGTATCCTGTTATGTTGGCTGTCATCAGACCCATCGAAACCGCGGCTAATTGCACGGCACCCAAATGGCCCACACTAAATACACTAACAGTGGACAACGAGTTTTGCAAAAGAAACGTCACAATCAACGGGATCGACAGCCGGATAAGCAGAGTCATTTCAAGATACACCGTGGTGGTTTGGATCTTATGGCCCACCACGGCATCTTCGAAATTCGTTACCACGGCATCATCATCATCTCCTGCAGCCAAATTGCTTGCCCTTAAAAGCTCACGTTCCTGCTCAATGATCTCCGCTTCCACCCCCAGTTTACGACGGTAAAACGCGCTCTCATCGGCAGCTAATAACGTACTATTTTCGTCCACAGACAGCTGTCCTAATTCGGCCTCTGGGTCCTTTGCCAGGGAGCCTGAATGGATAAAATCACTGGGTACAAAAAGACCCTGTTTTCCCACGGACCCGTATACCACAGACGCCCTTCTCTGGGCGTTCGAATGTGTGAATTGATGGCTTCTGGGATCGGGCGACGTCATATTTTCTCCTTCACTAGCAGCCTTGCTGAGAAGTTTTGGGGAAATGTGGTTTTTTCTATGGATTTCCCTTAAGAAATAAGTCTAATATATCGACCTGGGAATTTTTTTCTTCTTTTTTCTTCGAAAACTGTGGCGTTTCCGATGTGCAACAAAGAAAAAAAATGATGAAAAAACGTGGTAGAGATTATCTGCTCTGATTGCATCGGTCAATTTAGCGGTCCTAGACAGTGTGCAGGTCTGGCGCAACGGGGCCGACAGTTAGCGCAAGCCGTGCCGAGGTACCAATGTTTCAAACCTGGCGAAACTAGTAGCTCATGTTTGCCAGCCTCAATATGAGGAAAGTGGAGTGGTCACTAGAAAATGGTTAGTTAAGCAATTCTTTAGCTAGGCTTCTTTTTTTTGTTGTTAATCCAGGACGAGGTACTCTATATATAACCGCGGCTGGTAGGCCGCTCAGCGCCCAGCCCAATCCGGAAGGAATTTTACGCGAAATCTCGAATCCTTCCCGATTTGGCAGCGCTGGTCAGGGTTGGTGGTGACATCTTCCAAATCCAGGATCACGTAAACTTCCTGGGGAATGTCGTCATGACTATAAATTCGTAATTCATATTTTTGGTGGCATCAAATTTGCAACTGCGCAATATTCCAATAAACTGCTTTTGGTGAACCGGCACGTACGCAGGCACACATCACCAATTCCACTAGCAGAAATACCAAAATCCCTTTTTTTCGCCTCATTTAAGGCATTTCCACCGGAGAGATTTTTTTTATGAAAGGGAATAAGCTTCCATATTGGCATCATTTATGCCCCTACTGTTCGTTGATGTTCAGCAAGAGTTGGGCCAAGCACCGCTTGGTGGCAGCGTCATCCTGTAAGATCGGCGAGAAAGTTCCGTCACGCAAGGGCTCCGGTAAGATCGACGACAACGCCTTGCGCGCCTCCAAATTATCAGACAAGCGCATGTAACAGCGCACAACATGCTTCAAAAGACGGCCGGAACTGCTGGAAGGCGCCTGTTGCTGGGCCTGGTCCGGGAGCTGAGACTGGGGGTTTTTCGTAGTTGCGGCAAGCTGTTCGATCATTTTCAGAAGCACTGACGCTACTGTATGGAAACGCTCGTATGTCGTGCAGATATACAGCAAGCCTTGGTCGTCCAAGAGGATTTTCTGCAAGATGAAGATTGCGACAGTTTTCGAAAGCTCCAGTGAAATCTCCATGATATTCAAGCAAAGTGGTACTATCTCTGTAGTCAAAAGGAAATTGATCACTTCGGGGGTATCGTTTTTCACAAGAGCGCCAATCACGCCCAAACTGGTGAGTCTCAAGTACTCAAACAGCCGCTGGCGGGCGTTTGTAGATAAAAACGGGTAGAGATAGAGCGGCAAGTTGGCGTTGAGGAAAAGCGTGCGTGTATGTTTGTTGGACGCCACACACTGAAGTAACGCAAGCGCGTTACACACACGATTCGACACCGACGCTGTCAATACAGGCGGGTTCAAGAACGGGTACACCGATATGATCTCCTCTAAAAGCACGCTCATCACTCCAAACGAGTTCCAGAGCACAAGCGCCAAGTCATCATACTGCTCCCGTTTCTTTCCAAGCTCAAGCAATGCGCGTTCCCGGTTGCTGCCCGTGACAAGCTCCGAAAGCCACTGGTAAATCTGCTTATCGCCGAGCGCACGCATGGATTGCTCTCTGGGCGCGACAGCCGACATTTTGCGGGGTGATTAAGGGGTTGGGGAGAAAGCAAAGATGTGCCTTTATGTTTTAGGCAAAATATATGGTAATTTCCGGGGCTTGGTGGACCGGGTTCCTGGGGTATAATATGTTTCGTTTTTGGCTAGACCGTCTGGCTCATGGTCTTTGGGATGCGTGGAGGTGGATTTTGCCCGGAGGTCCTGGTGTGCGCGCACCGGACTGACGAAAATTCCCGGCCCTAGTATTTGGGATTTTGGGCGGGTAAACATGGAATATGGACATTAATGGAGTAAAGGTTTTTGGGGTAGATGTAAATAATTTCAAGAATATATTAAGATTTCGTACTTAAACCAATCCATTATTTTCAGTTATTTTGACCTTTGCCGGAATGTATGTTTGCTTAATATTTAAATACTCTCAATGTCACGTGATGTGAGCCAGAAATCACCCCCAGTCCCATCAACACATTGTTCAACCCCCAACATCGGGATTATTAGGTCTTTTAGATCAAGAACTATTCTTAAATAAGAATGTATATAAAAAATAACTCCAAAAATATAACTGATATTATAAATTTCATTCAGTAAAAAAGAGGGGATTTTGTCATTCTGAGAAATTGGTTTCTTTAAATTCGTTCAACTTTGTGCCGCTTGAGCCACGCGGGTTGCAAATAAATGCGACATGAAGCGAAGACGATAATTCCCATATTCATAAAAATATGCCTTTAATATAGGACGAGAATAATTTATTCGCATAAACTGAGATATATTCACTTAAGTGGGACTTTTTCTTTCTGAATATTACTAGAAAACTAATAAAAAGATAAAAAAAACATCGAAATAAATCACCACTTCGAGGCCAAAGATCTGCGCCTAGCCACTCAACAGTACAATATGCCCTACACCATATTCTAGTCGATGAATATTCATCTAAGATAGAATTAAACTTTTTATTGCATAATTATAATTACTATTTTTACTAGTACTTATTTAGTTCTGTTTCTTTTCCAATCAATTAAAATATTCTCTTATGTACTGAATGCCACCAAAGCCTCCAATTTACTAAGAAAAGACGGTATCATTTCTACCAAAAGTACTCTTTGCATCCGAAATCCCAAAAGCCCGGAGCGTGCTAAAACCTCTCCATAATTGAATTAGATTCTCCCTCGGGGTTTCTAACTTTCAATTTCCGCTTTTCAAGATTTATCAATATCATAAAATATCATAAAAACGTCTGGAGATATTGTTTGACACCTAGAATTAAGTCCAATCAGGCCGTCCTTACAATATTGAAATTTCGATACACTATTAAAAGTCACCAATCTTTTAGAATTTGTGTTAGGAATGGGTTTAAGAAAAAACCCAGGGTAAGGAATATCATCCAAGACTAGCCATCCAACCTCATTAAAGCCCAAGTATTTACCAGTTTCTGGTGATTTTAAGGTTCCCAAAATATACTCAAAGTTGGTGAATTGATTATCTGCCACGATTTGATTTTTCTTTATTTTGGTGTGTATGGTTCCTGCTGTATCTTCGAAATGGGATATAAATAAGTTGCCTGTGCGGAGTGTTTTTATCCCAAAACTTACTGCAGCAAAATATGTTAACGCAAGTAACTTCATTTTTAAATCTTGCTTGAGAGTTGTGCTGCGTCGGACTTTCTTCAACTATCTGGTTAAGAGACTAGCGGGATTTTGAATAATTGGGATGGAAAAAACTAAATGCGGGACTTATTTATAAACCTTTAAGCTGCTATTTAAGATTAAAGTTGAAACAGTTGTCCTGTTCCAATGAAATCTTTTTAATATTCATAGAAGAACAAGTCAAATTTATGTTAATGTACTACTTTCGAGTGTTCTGTGTGTTGCTCAGATTTGATGAATTCAAGCCTTGGTTTCTCACTCCAAAAATCTAAACATTTTCCATGTGTAGATTTATGACTTATAAAACTTCATCACTATATACAAGGCTCAATTTTGAGATCAGAACTTTGTTTATTCTTTGATTGCTCCACTGAATGAAATATATCAACGTGTGCTGAAGATTTAAATACTTTGAAAGGAACAACAATGCTCTCAAATCCAACCTTTCGTTGAGATTTCGCCTTGGAAATTCCAGTGAGAGGTGAAATCGAAAGGAAATAACCAAACAGTTAGGGTTAATTGTTCATACTTTGGTTTATCTTGATACTCCGTCTTCACTTCTTCTTTGTTCATAAATTAAATATCCGTGTACTATAAATGTGGAAATTATCCTTTACCTATCATAAATTTGATATTTATTAACCTGTACTTAGTTATAGGCTTGAAATTTCTTCCTCTGGGACCTGGGTTATACTCAAAATTCTTCAAAATGTATTACAATAGAACGAGGCTCTAAACATTTACTCAGAAGTGCCACCCGGTTATCGTCACATAGTTGGAAGCTGTATTTACCAAGAAAGGATAATATCAATTGAAAATCGAAATTTGGATCTGGCTTCAAGAAAAATCCCGTTTGAGGATAATGACCTAACACAAGATGTTTCCCGTCGTTCAAGTATTTTGGGTCACCATTGGTTTCCCAAACATTCAAGTATCTTTCCGCCCCAAGCAATTTTAAAGGACATACTTGCCATGGCCTCAAAAGCGAATATCTGAAATTTTGGATGTAATGAAATGACTGATTTCTTAGCAAATACATCAAAGTAACAAAGAAGAGCTTGCAATGAAATATCGCAATTCTTTCAAAGTTTTCTCAAAAGTATCTAAATTTCAAAAAGTAAAGTTTGGAATGGATCCACCATCGAAGTTATAGGTTACATAATAAACACGCAACATCCAAAACTGTAGTCTAGGAAATTGCTCAAATGATCTTGAGCGAAGTTCCAGTTGTAAAGGATATTTCAAAATCTTTTGCAACTATAATTTTTTACCGAATAACCTAAATTTTTACGCAATGAATTGCCGAATAATTGATTTTCAAGTTTGCGAAATTTGAAGTTAATTTACTTTTTCTTTACCTCGCAAAAAATGAATACAAAAATTCAAAGTTAACACTAAAAAAAAAAAAACACTTTTAAACCTGAAAAGTTGACATTAAAGGAAAGAAACTGAGAACAAATACCAATAACAAAAATAATATTTGCTACCATGGAATTAACACCTTTATTATAAAGCTAAATCAAATTTACCAACACACGAAACATCTCTGCCTGCATGGTGCAATAGACCCACAGTGGGATCAGGCGATTGTGGTTTGTATACTACACTTGAGCCGTAGAGTTCCGAGTGGGAGGCGTCATAGATTTGTCATAGATTTGCTGCTCAAGACCACAACAAAACATTTAATAAAAAGTTCCAGGAAAATCTCAAACCATGACATCACACAGCCAGCTTTTTGAAACCGTGTTTAATGTGCCCATGGAGTGTCAGGCATGTGTGGACTCCGTGCAAAATGCTCTAGCACCTTTGCCACTCAAAGATATTAAAGTGGATCTTGCAACACAAACCGTGACAGCTTTGGGCCAAGTGTCACCCTCCGCTATTGTAAAGGCCATTCAAGAAACAGGCAAGGATGCTATTATTCGTGGAACCGGCAAGCCAAACTCTGCTGCCGTGTGTATTTTAGAGAGTTTTGATGAAAATGACCGTCAGCATCCAGTTAAGGGATTGGCCAGAATAGTGGCGGTTTCACAATCCGATATTTATGTGGATTTGACTGTCAATGGTCTTCCCAAGGGAAAATACTATCCACAAATCCGGGTTTCAGGCAATTTGAGCGAAGGCGCTCTTTCCACTGGCCGTCTTTTCCATGCCTTCCCTGAAGTAGACGTGAGTGTGCCTGCCACAACAGGATCTACTTTGAACTCACTTGGTGCGTTTAGTACGGCGTCCAAATCGTTGTTTTCCGGTCAATCTTTTCTACAGGCAAAGCTTTCAGTAAGCGAGCTTATTGGTCGGAGCATAATTTTATCCACGGTAAAAGACGAGGTTAGTGAAAATGCAATCTGTGGAGTTATTGCCCGGAGTGCAGGTGCATGGGAAAACGACAAACTGGTGTGTAGCTGTACGGGTAAAACCGTGTGGCAGGAGAGGGAACAGGCGTTGGAGAGGGGTGTCACGTCATAAATGTGTGTAGATTTGAAATACGAGAGATGATTTTTATGGCTTTGAATTAATTTAGATGATCAGTCTAGCTCTAATTCTAGATCGAACTGATATGATAGGGCATTATTATGTGGCATTTTATCAAAATTTGTAATAATGCCACGAGTATTGATATTGATGGGATATTTTACCTGTGTTAATTTTTTTTTTTTGAAATACCTATAATGGTATTTGCCTATGAGTCCAGACTGCGTAACATTTTAAATCTGGGTGGAACAAATGGACTGTGTGCTGACTAAGCAGCGGCGAGTACACACATTAAAATTTGATACACATAGAAAGAAATCTTCGTGAAAAAGAGATTAGAGTGAAATTCCACAGGAATTTTTCTTTTTTTAAAAAAACACACTTCAAACTAGAGTTTTCACCCTGTGGTACTAAAAATAACATGCTCGCGAAATCTTTGATGTGGACCACAACCACTGTGTATGCCGAGGCTCCTCGCCCCGCAGCACACAATAATACTGAGATTGAGTAAACGCTTGTGAAAACAAGGAAAAAAAACTAGAAAAAGTATTAAAAAATTTCATGCCAAACAAATACATTGAATCACTTTTCCTCTTCCTCTCTCTCTCCAAAAGAGTGTATATCTTAGGCTCTGAAAACCGGTTCCGGAATTCGGTGTGGGCATGCGTAATTTTCAGCATGCACGTAAATGTCGACACAGATCAATACAGATCTACACACACACCAACCCCATATCGCCAGTGTAACACAGAATTTAGAACACATCAAAACGCCACAAAAAATTAAAAAAAGCATGTTTCGATCTTCCAAATCCAGCGATACGCTTGATATTGCCGCGAGGTTCAATGCACAATCCGAATATATTCTCCATAAGCGGTCGGTCCGCATTTCCGTCCATGATTTCAGCCCTACCACATCATTAGCGGCCATCTGCAATACACTTGCAATGATTTTGGAGCAAAACACACCTCCGATCCAGTTAGAACGCATTTTCATTTCTGAGAACCAACTTACGGAAATCCCCGCGGAATTCTGGCCGCTTTGTGGTGCCCATTTACGTACCTTGGATCTCCATAGAAACCAGTTAACACGGTTGCCAGAAACCTTGGCGCAAAACTGCCCCAACTTGGAAATGTTGGATGTTTCCGGAAACGGTATCACTGAGATTTACGAGGCGGCACTTGCCCCGCTAAAAAGGCTCAAATACTTGCTGCTTAAGGATAACCAAATCACACATTTGCCTCGGATATTAGGCGAAATGATCAGCCTAGAAACGCTTGGTGTGGCAGGGAATCCACTAGTTTTCCCACCGTTGGAGATGGTCACGAGCTTTTCTGGTGGCATAAATGACCTCAAGGCTTTTTTGGTTTCAAACAGTTCTGGTCTAGACCCAAATCTAAACCCCAAAATGCAACCCAACTTAAACGGAAATATCCCTGTAGTTTCCAAGCAAAATTACCCTTCTACACCGGCACTTGCCCGTACGCGATCACTTTCTGATACTCGGTCTCGATCACTGAAGGCACTGCGGCGAATGGGGCTTATCATTAACAGCAATAAAGTGACTCCGGATAAGCCTAGTGTTCCGGGTTCAGGAGATGCATATACTCCCAGCAAGCCTGCCCGAAAACTACTGCTTCCAAGCAGAGAAAAAAGCGATTTCGGAGCGTTTATTACTGATGCCCGCGAGCACCCTTTTGGACCTGAGTTGGCAGCTATGGCCTCGAATTATACCTCTTCCAATGGCCCAGAAAACTTTCCAGGATCGGCGTCTTCAACCCCACCAAAAGCTGCAGGAAATCCGGGGAATTCTGGTTCCACCGTACAGAAAACCGTGCCTTCAATAAGTGTAAAGGAATCCGAACACAGTCCCGAGGAAAATGCCGAAACAGAACCAAAACCCGCGGCATATTTCCGGAGGTTGTCTGTTTTAAGGGAGAAGCCGACGGAAGAGGCACCAAACCCCGGAAAGCCCGCACCCAAACCCGTGGAAGACACCGATTACTTGAAACATCCCGGGCTGCAGGCATCAAAGGCCGAGGTTTCGCCATTAAAAACACAGCCGACAAAGCGGAAAGTGTCCAATTCTTACCAACATACTTATGTGGCACCCCCTGCTCATGTTTCTCGGAATGGAACCGTACACGAAAAAAGTGTGATTGTAAAGGTGTCACGGAAAATCCTCTTTTCATTTTCGGAACTTCATCTCTCTATTAAGCGGTTTGTGGGGTTCTGTGGCGATAAGAAGTTGTCGTCTAAAATCGTTCGTTTGATCCACTCGTCAAAGGAACATATCGATGATTTAGTAGAGGCAATGGAGGCGGTAGAGGATGGCGAGGAAAACCAGAATTTCGTGATTAATTCATTGCACGCATGTATTGCATCGTTCAAATCTATTCTTGCAGCAATTAGCGAAAATTTCGGTTCCCTCGTGGCCAAAATCGATGCTTGTTTCATCCGGATGGTGCTCCTCACGCTTTTCGGCTCGCTCAATGAGTTACAGAATGCTCATAAACTTCTTACTCAATCGAGTAATCCAGTACGTGTACCAGCTTCGCTTTCCCGGAATCCATCGGGATTATCGTCGAGCTCCGTTGACTTGAGGGCCAAATACGCGCAGTCCAGCCAGGTTGTTTTTGAGGATATTTCTTTGGAGACTCCATCCATATCTTCTGCCACAGAGGCAGTGGCTACTGTGGAGGAGATTGACGAGCGTTTATACCAAACAATAAGTTTGGCTACCGACAATGCCCAGGTGGTGTTTAGCGAGTTGACGAAAACCATCAGTAAAAGCGCCATTGCTACGGCCAACGCAAAAAATGCCCAGCCATTTAGTCCCGCGGTGATGGCCAAATTCAAGGAGTTAACCCATGTTTGTATGACGTCGATGGAAATCACCAAGAGGCTCTTGGCGAAATTGGCCGGGATCCGTAAAAGCCAGGATTCCACATCAAGGCGCTCATTCTGGGATGACATCAATCTTTTCCTTAAGGCAGTGATCCAAACCTTCTCTGCCGTGAAGGATATCATGCGTGATGCCCCTATTTTCAATGAGGTCCGTGGATCCATGGCTAATTTGACAAAAACAACCAAGGAGCTCACGATTATCCTTGAGGCTTCGTCCTACAAGTCGATCTCCGATACAGTGGAGTCACCGCCAAATAATAATATGTGGCATATGAGCAATGGGCCTCCAGTCGCTGCTCCGGGTGTTGGTTTAAGTGGAAATTCACTGCAACAACCACAGACTGCTGGTCCAATTTCAGCTGTCCGAACTCCCTTGGTGGCTACGGTTGGAACAGTGGCAGCACAGGCGCTTCTTGCACAACAAGATAACCATTATGGGAATACTAGCCATAATCTGGGAAATCATGCATTACCGCCTTTGAATCTCCCGCCACTGGTGGCTACTGAGTCTATGAATCACGGGCTCCACACTGCACCCGTACAGTCCATGGAACAGTACTACGCCAAAAATGTGAACCCCTTTGACCGTTTGTAACAGCGCCGCGAATGCTGATGCATGGAACTAAGAGAAGGTTTTTTTTTTGTTTTGATTTTTTTTGAAGTCTTTTTTGAAGTCTTGATTTTTTTTTCTTTTTTAATTCTTTTGGCGAGTCTCATGGCTAAATACACTATCGGCGGTCGGAATCCGTCATTGTATTCGCTATTCGAAACGAAGGAAAGCATTCAACTATTTGGCGCACAAACAAAGTTGTCTAAACAACGGTATCTAACTGCATGGGACTTCAGTGCACAACTCTGTGCAATAGAACATCCTGGCTCACCGCCGTGTCTTTTTCCGTCTGATTTCTCTTTGTCGCCAGGAAGAAGACTGCCAGAATCAATTATTAAGCTTACTGATCGGTGTCCATCTTTCATCTTTCACGAGCAATACCACAAAAAGATGGGGTTGAACTATGATCTAGCTCCAGTCAATGTTTCAGACCATCTTCGTGAACGTGTTAGACCATTTAAAAGTATTCCGCAAAAATTATACCCAGGAGTGAAGAGTAGTGGGCCCCAGTCACAATTAAAGGTTGAGGCTAAGGTTGAGGCTAAGGTGGGAAGCCGTGCAAATCCTCCACCTTCAAGGCTTGAAACTGTGGTGAGCAAGTCTGGGGATAAATGTGTCAGCTGGCAATCTTTGGATGTTTCGCCTTTGAAACCACCGAATAAGTTACATATCCATGGCATCAGCTGGACCGGTCTCAAGTCGAAAATTGCTGATCGAGGAGTGACTGAAGATGATGGAGAGAAGTGCGCAGAGAGCGATGGCTCTGAAGACAATATCGCTGAAGTACTGTGCCAGGGCCACAAAGGAAATTTCTTCAAGAACTTCGACTGGCTACGGCGGTCAATTTTGAGAAAGTGCCTGCGGCGTCTGGAAGAAATCATCATCAATGAAAGCAAGTGGCCAGGTGCAGGGGACACTTTCATCAAACGACTTACCGGTGAATTCTACGAGTTGGAAAAACTTATCCTGGACTTTCTTGAGGTGTTGTAAGGTCCAGGATATGCGGATCAAATTTGCTATCCACAGAAGCTGGAATGAGATTGGTGAGAATATATAGGGTGGAGAAAGAAAGGCAGCTTTACACAGTTACTTTTCCAAATACCTCGAAATAATATCCTATTGTTTTTCGCCCTCTTTTCCCCTTTTTTTTTTTTTTTTTTTTTTTTTTTCTTTGCTAACAACAAAACTTCAATACAAATCAGTTGTCGGAGGTTGCCGATGTGCACACGTGATGTGAATGGATCACCTTACCGGAATCACCGGGATCCCGGTCGAGCCGCGGGAAATCCGCGGTCAACGGTGGATGCCGGGCCCTATCCTGGGCTTGCCGCGGCTTTGCCGGTGGGACACCGACGGATCGCGCGGGTCCCCGCATTTCTTATCGCTATCTATATAAGAATGTGGGTCTGCTCTTGCACTCTAAAGTTTGATATTCCAGAACCACAGAAAAAAAAAGAAAAAAAAAAGAAAAAAAAAATGTCGACTTCTGAATTGACTATCACCCCAGCTGCCAATGGATTTGGATGCACTATCCACTTGCCCAAATATGCCGAAAACGACCCTTCAAAACTCAACGACGCCGATTTCAAGAAATTGTATGAAGCCACACTTACGTACCTTGTGATTGTACTTCCTGGCCTTGCTGACCTTTCGCCCAAAAGTCAATATTTGTTGACCAAGAGATTTGACCCCTCGATCCCCGAACCAAAGGTTGAGGGTGGAGCCGGATATGGCCATGGAAAGGAGTTCCGTCATGCCCAGTCTGTGCTCAGAAAAGATGGAACTTCTGTCAAATCTCAGCCACAAGTACAGATCTTGGGACAAGGTACATTTGCTGTTGGTGAGCACGGTAACGAGAACGATGAGGAAATCAGTCTTACTCATCCATCACACACGTCTTTCCATAAGGATCCTTTGACCGAAGAGCAAATCAAGCAAAACCACCAGACCCGGTTCTACAGATGGCACATTGATTCTGCTCTCTACGACTTGTCTCCACCTTTGGTGACCACTCTTTTGGGAATTAAAGTGCCTCCTGCCACGCAAACTCAACTTATTGACTACGATGATGGCAGTGGCGATAAATTGTCACTTACCCAGGGAGCCACATGTTTTGTGAGTGGTGCCGCGGCGTTCGACAGGCTCAGCGACGAGGAAAAGCAATTTGCGCTCAACACCACTGTTGAATATGCACCTCACCCATACATTTTCATTTCGCCCGCTAGAGCGGAGAAGGACGGCCTTACGATGGTATCTGAAGGGTTGGAAAACAAGTTCAGCGACTTGCCCGAGTGGGAGGAGTCCAAAATCAAGAAGTTGCCCATGGTGTGGACCAACCCGGTGACGAAGAAACACCACTTGCAGGTGCACGGATGCTGCCTCTATAAATTACACACCAAGAAAGGTGACACAGTTGAGACGTTGGCATTGGAAGATGCACGTGTCAAGGTGCGTTCGTTGATGCGTCCAGCCATTTCACCTGAGAATGTGTTGGCTCATTCATGGACCGAGGGAGATTTGGTGATTTTCTTCAACCGTGGCGTGTGGCACTCGGTGACGGGAGAGTTCAAGGCGGTGAACGATGGTGTTGACGAGAAGAGATTGATGCACCAGTGCAACATTGCCAGCGGCGCCGACCCTGTCACTGTTTACTAAGTAACAAGTACCAAGTATCATGTTTACTGTTTACTGTTTACTGGCACCAAGATTGGATTTATGTATGCTATTTATAAAATGGAAGGACTAATAAATAATAAGAAAAACTACATGTATTGTGATCTTTTCAACGTTTTTGGCGTTTTTTCCATCTCTATGAAAACAACGATTCTTGGTGGTTTCGGCCGGGCTGTTATCTATTGGTACGCACACGCCCCTTCCATCGGCCGAGACTAAGTATTGCTCAAATCATGGAAAGTCATATAACCTGCGATTCAAGTACACAAACAATCACAAAAAACCACAAAAAGCAAGCAATAAACATGATGGGTACATACGTGACGCTTGCCACATGTAATCTCAACCAATGGGCGTTAGATTTTGAAGGAAATCGTGACCGAATTATCGAAAGCATTCGTCAGGCCAAGAATCTTCGGGCTATGCTTAGAGTAGGCCCAGAATTGGAGGTTTGTGGATATGGGTGTCTTGATCATTTTGGAGAAAATGACGTTTACGAACAATCTTGGCAGATTTACGCCCAGATTTTGACCCACCCTGAAACTAGGGATATCGTATTGGATATTGGAATGCCCATAATTCACAAATCCATCAAGTATAATTGCCGTGTTTTGAGTTACAATGGCCAGATTATCTATATCCGGCCCAAATTACACTTGGCAAATGATGGAAATTACCGGGAAATGCGCTATTTCACCCCATGGGGCCGCGTGCGGTACCATGAAACCTACCAATTGCCTCGAGAAATCGCCAAATTGACTGGCCAGGCTTCGGTGGTAATTGGAGATGTGGTTTTATCGACTTTGGATACAAGAATTGGCGCTGAAACGTGTGAAGAGTTATTTACCCCTCAATCTCCTCACGTGACCATGGCTCTTGATGGTGTAGAAATCATCACCAATTCTCTGGGTTCCCATCATGAGCTCCGGAAATTGGATACTCGTCTTGAGTTGATCACCGAGGCATCGAAAAAATGCGGAGGCATTTATCTCTACGCCAACCAGAAGGGTTGTGATGGAGACCGCTTATATTATGATGGATGTGCCTGTATTGTAGTCAATGGACGTATGGTGGCACAAGGATCTCAGTTCTCGCTTGCAGATGTTGAAGTTGTGGCAGCTACGGTAAATCTTGATGAGGTGAGATCGTACCGGAACATGAAATCTGCAGCTCTCCAGGCGGTATCTCAAAACAAGCCTTATCATGCTGTACACGCCGATATCGAGATGTGTCCTTCGTCACGTGCTTTTGATGCCACGGTGCATCCAACAAAACCGCTTTCCAAAATCCGCTATCATCGTCCCGAAGAGGAAATCGCCCTTGGCCCGGCATGCTGGCTTTGGGACTACTTGCGCCGCCTGAAAACAGCGGGGTTTTTCTTACCGTTAAGTGGCGGAATTGATTCATGTGCCACTGCCGTGATTATTCATTCCATGTGTCGGCTTGTAGTAGCGGCCATTAAGGAAGGAAATTCCACGGTTTTGGCTGATCTCCAACTTTTGGTAAAGGATCCAACTTTCGTACCTGAAACGCCTCAGGATATCGCCAATCGCTTGTTTTACACCTCGTTTATGGGAACAGTGAACTCGTCTCTGGAAACAAGGCTGCGGGCAAAAGAACTCGCAGAAAAAATCGGGTCCTACCATATCGACATGAATATGGATACTCTTGTGGGTGCCGTGGTTAGTGTTTTTGAGGTCGCCACAGGTAAAAAACCCATCTTCAAGATTTTTGGAGGATCGCAAACAGAAAACTTGGCGTTGCAGAACATCCAGGCCCGTTTGCGTATGGTGCTCAGTTACCTTTTTGCCCAACTTTTGCCTTGGACCCGTCAAAAAGAAGGTGGGTTGCTTGTTTTGGGAAGTGCCAATGTGGACGAGTGTTTGCGGGGTTATTTGACCAAATATGACTGTTCCAGTGCAGACTTAAACCCCATTGGTGGTATTTCCAAGACTGACCTTAAGGCATTTATTGCGTGGGGTGAGGAAAACTTCGAAATGCCGATTTTGAGGGAATTTCTTGATGCTACCCCTACAGCAGAATTGGAGCCCATCACAGAAAACTATGTTCAGTCAGATGAGGTCGATATGGGTATGACATACGAGGAACTTTCCGTGTTTGGACGCTTGAGAAAGGTCGATAAGTGTGGCCCTGAATCCATGTTTGTGAAATTGTACCATGAATGGTCCCAGCCTCCTTACAACTATACGCCCGAGATTATTGCCGAGAAAGTCAAACGCTTCTGGTTTTTCTACGCCATTAACAGACACAAAATGACGACCATGACCCCGTCATATCATGCAGAACAGTATTCGCCCGACGACAATAGGTTTGATTTGCGGCCGTTTTTGATCAACCCTCGGTTCCCACTTGCCAGTAAGAACATCGATCAATTAGTGGCGAAAATCAATTCGCAAACTTCACAACTTGCCAGCAAAAATATTGATGTTGACTAAACTAAGGGTTGATTTTGCCGCCCCAGAGCGGCGTGATGGTAGCCCGTACACTGTTATCTCCAGAATTTTTATATCGCCGCATGAAATCCATAAGTTTGATGGCGACTTGGTGAGGAATGTCCTCGTGAAGAAAATGGCCAGCATTAATGGAGTTGTTGAACACAATGAGTTGGAACTTGCCCTGCATCTGGCCAATGGTTAACGCCTTGTCCAAGGTTTCGTTGGTGGACAAAATAAGCAATTTGGTTAGTTTTGTGTGTTCGAAGTTACAGTTTAAGAATTTCTGCGATAACCCGGAAAACCATGTATCCCAATATGGCGCCATTGCCTGGAGACTGGCCTTCCAGACCAACTTTCCATTTTGTACTGACGTAAGCAAATCTGGCACGCTGATTCGTGCGGACTCTTCATTCCGTAGCATCCGTGATTGTAAGTGCCACTGGATGGCCTGGGCATATGTAGCAAAAGATTTTGGGCGTTTGTTAAGAAACATCGCCATCTGTAATAATGACTGTACTGCTGTTTCCTCCACTATATCGACCACCACAAGCGCCATAATATTGAAGGTGGTTTGAGGGAATCGCGTCACATAATCTGTAATTACAGCACCTCCAAGTGAATGGCCCAAAAGACAGATTGTACTTTTTGGCTTATTCCGAGAAATAAACTCTTCCATCACAAACAGAAAATCATGGGTGAAATCCGATAATTTGTATTCTGTAGTGGACATGTTATTATCACTATGGCCCCGTGCAGTATAGGCAAAAATACCTGGTTTTTCTTCTTGTACACCAAATCTACGTAATGTTTTGGCAATGCTCCAAAAAGACATGGCCGAAGAGCCAGCCCCATGATGACACACAAATAATGGCGCATTCTCTGAACCTGCCGGCGCATAATATGTGTTAAATACAAGCCCAGATTTAGGATCATGGTAAGTTTCTTGTATAGGAAAAACTGTATTTATAGCAGTGCCCACGGTCAGAAGTATATTTTTCTCATGAACTGTTTGTACCAGCAAAGCTTCGTTTTCTTCTTGTTGCAGAAATTTGGTTTCTACTGCCGCCACATTTGATGGCAGTAATGGGTTTTCTGCCACGGGATCTAAGCCAAGTTTCAGTGCCTGTTTAAGCAAAGCTTTTTTCTGAAATCCACTCATAATCAAAATTCCAAGAGTATAGAAGCTATAAGGATTGCGAATATAACCCGGGTGCCTTTAAAATTTCACGGTTTGCCGGATTGGTGGTTTCTGGCTTATTCTAGGACAATGGATAAGGTGGTGAAATACTTGCAGTTATTCAGTTAGCGCAATATTTATCGCAGTTATCGTTGTGGTATCGAATATTTTTATTGCGAATCTCAGCAGAATAAATTGTTCTCCTATTTATCGTATATTCCACAAATTGATCCGTTTCGTATAGTAAGTCCAGGAGTGTGGAGAAGCGCAAGTTGAGACCCACCGGCCGGGGGTACCTTGCACCTATATGCCGGACATCTCTTATGGCATCGTCTCGTATATTCCCATTCACAACCTTAACACTTGTACTATAACCCATAAAGTTACCCCCACAATAACCCATGTCCAATAATCAAGACCCAGATTTAACGCCGCATTTCCAGAATATGGCACTTGCCACTTTCGTGGCCTTTCGCGCTTTGCAAAATGGCGAAACTCCGGTCGCCTGTATTTTCGTGCACGAGCCTTCACAAACCATTCTTAGCTATGGCTGCAACGATACTAACAGGTCTTTAAATGGTACTAGACACGCTGAATTTTTAGGGATTGACCAGATCTTGGCCCACAACGATCTTTTAGGCGCATCACATGAAAAAATCGCCGCTTTTTTCGCCAATGTCACTCTTTATGTCACCATCGAACCATGTGTCATGTGTGCTCTGGCACTACAACACATTGGTATTGGCAAGGTCTATTTTGGTGCAGCGAATGATCGTTTTGGCGGAAATGGTACTGTAATTAAAGCCCAGGGCGAGAATTCTTACCGTAGTATAGGTGGTATTTTGCGTCCAGAAGCCATCAGTCTTCTTCGAAACTTTTATATTCAGGAAAATGATAGTGCTCCAGTGCCAAAAGTGAAGAAAAATAAGGATATCGATGGCAAGGCATTTCCGGAAAATCTAGACTTTTCCCTTTACTTAACCAAAGAAGAATTTGTGGCGGAATTAGGACCTCTGCGTTTGGCCCAATTCTATCATAAACCAAACCCAAGTGAAGAACTCACCCCGATTACAAGAAAAGGTTATAATTTTGCAGATCTTCTATCTGTTGAACACGTGGAGAAAATCCCCCGTTTTGAACTGCTATATCCACAATCGGCGCCTGATATTGTAAATGATATTAAGTGTCTTTCAACAATGCTCCCAAGAGTGGGTTCTAATGGAGTGGTATATTTGGAAGAGACTTTAGAGGTGAAGAAACGGAAAATCGAGGAATCTTCGTGAAAAAAAGAAAGAGAGAAAAGGTAGTTGACAGTGGGAAAATGTACTGATTATAGAATCTCCTTTCTATCGGCAACCTAACAAATAGCCCTCTGTTTTACCTAAATGTGAATACTTCTCTTTTGATACGAATGTGGCGAATATGTTTCTCATCAGTTCTATCAATAATATAATGCCAATAACGATGATATCTGCTAATGCTGATTATATTTATTGACTTATAGTGTCACCAGTTGATGGAATACAATAGTGACAATTCCCCTTAGTGAATTTTATGAAAATTGTCGAGCTTGTGAGACCGGAAACACCTTCCTGTTTCCATTTTCAAATGGAGGGATATTTATCCTTACAGCCTAAAGATATATCGGAAAATATTTGTGGGACGAAGGTTCGACATTTTCCTCCCTTCAAAATTAATATCTAAAATCCAAACCTTGGTATTTCAGATTAGAACTTTACGATAACCCTCGGATTTTCCAACTTCCAAGTCAATTAAAATAATGCGAAGCTTAAACTTAAAAGGCCCTCATGTACAATGTGAAACTTGGTCACTGAATCATTGATTTTCTGTAACCTGGAGTTCTAGTAATATTAATATTTTCAAAAACCTTGAATCATTCTTTTTCATTTCAATAATCAGATATTAGTTATCGAAAGCTTTCAAAAAAAATTACTCATCATTACAAAGTAAACAAACCGTTTTCTTAAAGCATCTTCGCATTGGCAAAAATTGGCGAGGAGATGAGTTGACAGATCTCAATTTTCAACTCAAAAAAAAAATCATGCATAACGAGGAAGAAAAAAAAAAAAAAAAAAAAAAGATCGGAAACAGAAAACACACAGAAACCCCGCTTTATTCCATCTCACAGAAGCTTCAACACTAACTCATCCAGCAAAGATCAATATTCATATTCTTTTGAATGTCAAAATAAGAACCTTTGTTATCTTAAATGAAATGCAAAGAATAAATAAATGCCCAGATTTTTTTTTTTTTTTTTTCTCGTGCAATCAAAGCTCTGCAAAACTTGCCAACAATTCTTACGGTCCATAATATCGCCTTATGCATAGTTTGGTTTCCCCACGAAAGAAATAGCCGCTGATATAAACAAACCTTTTTTGTGGGAAATTTATGGAAATTTTACATCTTAAAGTATGAATTTAGAAACAAAAGGATAATATTCGGATAAAGGGAACAAGCTAACACAGTGTTATGTGTTTCATATAACCCGTTTCATGGTTAATAACTTATAGTTTTTTCCGTATCAGTACGATAATCTCATGTGTATCGGTAATTGCCCATATATACAGGTTTCGATGCAGGATTTGTTTACTTTTCGGTCGTTTTTGGGCATTTTGGTGTGCGAAAAGAGTTGCGAGATATCTTGCGGTGGTGTGACCAATCTGCTAACTCCGCAAGAATGCGTCCAAGGCGGCAAATAACTGTTTGGTTGCTGTTGTGATTTTTTTTTGACGTTGTTTTGTAAGCTTCAATCAAAAAACTTTTGAAAGAATCACGTTCTGCTCTATAAATATATAACAAGGTTACCCCGTATTAGTGCGTTTTGAGATATTTTCTGATCCACTCGTAGAATCCCCGATGGGAAGTCAGAAATTTTCTCAAAAAATTTCGGGATTTCCGAGTACGGAAGTTGGGTTACATGTGCAGGTAAACTTCGCCAGAAAAAGAAATTTTCCTTGGGGATGGAATCTCAAAACCACAACATCCTGTACATGCCTTCCGCTTTTGGAACATAAGGTCACACATTTTCAACCACTGTGGCACCAGTAATATTCCGAGCCAATCCAAGTTTTCTAAGTAAAATATCTTTAGCATATTGAATAAAGCCTACAAATATTACCGAAACCCCCCTTTTTTCCTACATCTTACCCCATTCGTAACTTTACCCGAGTGAACAATAGAGTCGGGAGACTGGCGCCAAAAACTTCGATGGCGGCATAAAATATGCAAGCCAGTGAGTGAGACAACTCAAACGGGATGGTTTTGTACGCAATTCGCTCATTGGTTGCCGTGCGCATGCATAGATGTGCAATGAGGTGGCGCCAATCAATTGTTGCCGCCGCACGTTTTGCCAATGGTGCGGACGTATAAAACCAATACGAGCGCCCCATTTTTACGACTGTTAAAAGTCACCGCCAACTACAACTTCACAGCCTGCCGATCGCCAATACAACTGTCCTTACCTTTGGACTAGCCACTCTTTTAAACCGACCCTTTACATTCTTTTAACCAATAATTCTTTTTTTACCTCGGGCACCATGAAGTTTGCAATTACCGCACTTCTTTTTTCGGCGTTGGCTGCTGCTGCTCCGCTTAACACCACTGAACCTGTTGTTACTGTTAGAGTTTCCACCACGCAAACTTTCTACACTACTGTGTGGGCTAACTGTACCACCACTGTCACTGCTTCCCTGGCTCCATCCTTGGCTGCTTCGTCTATCTCTTCTGTTTACCCTCTGTGGCCTGCTTCTTCCAGTGCCCCATTGGTGACCTCCACCTCCACTGCTGCTCCTGCTGCTCCTGCTGCCCCTGTTTCTTCCTCTGTTGTCCCTGTTTTGACCTCGAGCTTGACCTCTGAAGTGTCTACACACGACCAGGATTACCACACCAGTACTGTGATTATCACCTCCGTCATTCCTTCCACTACCGTCCCTAGTGCCTCCTCTTCGAGTGAGCTGACTGTGACCACCACTGTGGTGACTAACGCTGCCAGTGCTGCCACTGACACGGTGTATGGAGGAGATGGTACTTGGTACGAAACCGGCCTTGGTGCATGTGGATGGGTCAACAAAGACACCGACTACATTGTTGCCATTGGCCACGGTTTGTTTGACCAATATACCCCCGGCACCAACCCTAACGTCAACACCTTGTGTGGCAGAAAAATCCGTGCCTACTTCCAAGGAAAATACGTGGACGTCACTGCCGTCGACAGATGTGAGGGATGCAAGCCTTACGACTTAGACTTCTCTCCTGCCGCCTTTACCCAGCTTGCTGACCAGCTGGTGGGCCGCATCAAGATCACCTGGGAGTGGATTTAGGCCATATACCCCCCGGCTCGTTAATGGGACGCTTACTGCATCGGTGAGATCGCTTCAATTCTCGTGTTCCGACACAACTATGTATTAGAACCATTCTTAGATTGCCCAGTAACCCGCAATAAATGACGCTGACCCAAACACATGAGCTCTATGTGAGTCTCTTGCTGTGTATGTATCACGTCGATCTTTTTGAATATCGCTTAATATTGTAGATTGTTGTTTTCGGGTGAATAACTAATAACCACCTGTGTGAATGTTGTTAATAAATACGACCATGTAATTATACCTCCTACAGATTTTTCTACCCGTTTCCTTATGAGATGAAGAGAATAAATCTTCCCCACCGTTCAGAATATACCGGGTTTTTTTTTTACAGATTGTTCGACCCAAAATCACCAGACTCTTCTTACATGTGGTCGACCCCTTCTCATTCTCCTCGCCAAGTCCCAGTCTCTGTAATTCATATGATTGTTTGATCAGCCAACACTTTCTTCCGTGGCGTGACAGAGCTTCACCCAAAGAGCAATATTATTTCCAATTAAGGGAACTTTATTGTTAATTCTTAAAACATTGCCCATGAAAGCACATCCCTTACGGCCAAGATTTGGCTAATTTGCTCATAAGTTTGCCGAAATTACCCTCCAAGTTTTACATATATCTGGAGCCAAATTCCCAGACGCTTCTAGAAAAAGACAGAATTGATTTATATCCCCGAAATCATGAGATTGACAATTGTGTGCTTCTTCATGGCACTAACTATGGCCAGCCCAATCAAAAAAATCGAGACTTTACTTGTTCAATACTTTACCACTGTGGCTTACTATACCACTGTTGCTATTGATTATCCAGACTCCACTTCCCCTTCATCTTCGTTTGCCACAATTCTGCCTACCATTTTCAATAACCTGCTGAAGACAAATGATGAAGTTATTTCCACTTTTAATGACTATTCTTCCCTGCCTACTGTTACTGAAGAAATCACAGCTTTTTGGGAAACTGCTATTGCTACTAATTCTCTGAATCCTGATAATTTTTCTATTTTGAAAACGCCTGACACTTTACCCATCTATCCCAATCATTTGAATGCAACAGTCACGACATCCAATAACACTGAGGAAAAAGACAATGGTCCATCACCAGTTAAACTCTCGGCTTTGGTGGCTTTACCAGATAATCCAGTTTCAGGAGATCCGAATTTTGAGTGGGTGAATAGGTATTTTGATCTCAGAAACCCACGTCCTAATCCACCTTGGGATTGGATCTCACTTTCTGGACTGGGTAGTTCTTCAGAAAAGACTTTGGAAGAAAGTATTGGAACGGGGAATTTAAGTGTGGATTTTGGGAAAACTACTTCACTGGATAGTGAGATGTCAATTACTAGTGATGTGTCTATGTCTGTGGTTGAATCTAACTTCTCTACTCCTCCAGAGAAAAATTCCTCAATCTCAAGCCTCACTCTCATTTTTAGCAATACAACTACGGAGAATGAAATACAGTTTTCTTCTTATTTGTTGACGGCGACTGTATCTCAAAATCACACTAATGAATATTTGACCCGTGATGACCGAATTCAAACTTTTCCATCAAATTCGAGTATGAGTTTCACCAAAGAAACTATGGAAATGCTTATGTCACCAACTTTAGGTATTTCCGAAGACTCTTTGAGGAGAAGATCTTCCACTAATTTTGTCTACACAGGGACAACAATGACACACATGACCCAAGCTGAAACATCTCCTGAAATGGATATAACTGAATCCAAAGAAAGTGTTGGAATCTTAACAAATTCAAGTGACTTGACTTTCACCACTATAAGTTACTTAGAATTAAACCTGACCATCACGTTGACCCTAGAATGTACGAAAGAACCTTCTTCCAAGTACTCGAGTTTGGACATTTTATCGGAAACTGAAGTATCTTCCATCACTACGGATTTGCCTTATAATTCTGTTACTATCTCCCATATTGTGTTGGATGATGTTAATAGTGTGATTTCAGAGGATACCATAAATCTAAATTCACAGCTCCTGAACTATTCCCAAAATCCTACTGAAGTTAATTTTATGCAAACCAATGTTGAGATTACATCTAGTCCTGAACCTTCTCATGTTTCCTGCCAACTTTCTATCACTGAATCTATGGAAACAGAAGAAACAAGTTCATTCAGTTATAAGAAGTATGAGAATTCGGGTGGTTTTAATGAAGGGTCCGAGAAAAGCCAAACGGAATCTTTTGATTGTGCAAGTGAAACAGTTTTTAAAGAATCAGTACGAGAAATTAACTCTTTACTGAGTTTCAATTCTGAAAGTTTCACTCAGGTTTCTGTTCCCGATTCAGTATCCATTCCGGATCTTACAGAAACCTTATTTTCCATGGAAACTGGTGAATATCGTGGTCTGATCTCAAGCTCTATTCCTTCTTTGAGCAAAATTCCATCAGGTGCTTATTTCCCTCATCTGACTGAATGTCTTACTGTCACCATTATGCCAAACATATCTGAGAAAGAACTGGAGGAGTTTTCAACAAGTGAGGTGACATATGTTCCTATATTGAAACCTACAACTGGCTCAGCTGTGGAGACTATTTTTTTCCATTCAATTACTGAAAAAAAGAGATTTAGTGAAGCCGATTACGAGCCTGGTCTTGATTTAGGTGAGACTAGAACTTTCAGTGAAGTGACATTTGAGCCAGGACTTGATTTGAATAAATTGAAGAGATTTAGTGAAGTTTTTTTTGAGCCAGGTCTCAGTACAAAAACTGATGAAATTTCTAATCCTGTCACTCCTACACTTGAAGAAATCAGTGTGCCAACTAATACATGGTGTGCAAGTTTAAGGGAGGTAAGTTTTGAGCCTGGTCTAGACTATGCTTCTGAAACATTGGTTCCCGTAAGTGATCGGGAAAGTATTCGTGAAAATTATGTGGAAACTGAATCCACAGATAAGGCTTCTTCCAGAGATACCACTAATTTATCTGTGGAAAGTTCTATTGCTGTTTTACCAATTAGTGATGAATATTCCCATACAACATCTTCCCAAAACATGGCCGAGGCTACAAGTACAATGGAGAAATCTTCAGCTGTCTCCACGTTTCACCCAGAATTAACACCTTCCTCCAGAACTACTCCTTTACCTCCAAAATCCTCTTCTGAACTGTCAATAACCATACCCTCCAAAGTAGTTACTATAATAGCTTCAACGAGGGCACAGACTAGTTCAACAGAAACCTTTTCCAACTCCACGAGTGACTCCTTCCCTGATCTTGGTTCTGACTCTGATTCTGATCCTGAGTGTGATTCTGATCCTGAATGTGATTCTGAAAAGGGTAAAATAGTTAGGTTAAGACCTAATACTGGCACTTCATCTATCAACATAAAGGAGGAAATTCCTCAAGAAACATGTTTAATTGAGGAAAATTGTGGCTTGGAACTTGCAGCTCATTATGGTGGTCGTACAGTTCAGTTGTTGGTTGCAGACCGTTTGGGAGATAGTGGATCGTGTGATTTAGAAGTTTCTCCTTCTGGATGTATGCTGACTAGTACCCCACGTCAGGGGCGTGTTAAGATTGCATGGAATTGGTAGGAATGGTTTTTTTTTTTCTTTCTTTCTTTTGTTTAAATCTTATCTTTAGAATTTTGAATATACATTATGGCTTAAAGTTTTTTTGGGAGGAGACAATGATCAGTATTGATTCTCGAAAATCCCTTCACCTATTATTGTTCTCCATCAAATGGAAACAATAACTCGGATACAGAGCCCATTAAGGTAAGAACCAAATAGTAATAAAGTTGATTTTTTTTCTTGTCTCCAGTAGATCTTCGTGGAATACTTCACAATATGTTTTCAAATCTTTGTGATTCTTGAAACTGGCAATCAACATTCAAGGGATTCTGTGAGATCAAATTAAAGTAAACCTTGATACCCTTCCGTTGTGTAATAGTGGTTCTCATTGTAGATAGATATGAGCAATTTTAACAGCTGATTTCGGAATCGCCGCAAAATTTAGTAATTTTTAAAAATCCCTTTTAGAAACTTTCTAACCTTTTCGGGTCCAGGGATACTATTTTAGTATTTGCTTAAATAAGGACCAAGTCCTACTTCGTAACCTTAAACATAATACATCTGTTAGCTCTCAGAACTTTCAAAATGCAATTTTCAACAAATCTCTTAATCTTCTCAAGTTTTGTTCAAGCGGCAACAAAATTATACATATCAGAGGCAGAACCCGTCACTAAATCCCTCTCGATATCTTCATCCTCGGTATCTTTCAAACCACCTTATACCGGACCTCCATTTATTATACCCCCTCTGTTTTTTCCCGGAGAACCTGTTGAGAACCCCAAACCAAAAGCAACACCTAACTATAATTGGCGAATACCCGAGGAAGTCAAGAAACCTTTTTCAAAGACTCCAGAATTTCAGAATAAGAAAGATGTTCCAAGTACCTATAAACAGCCAGTACAAATACCTTCTTTTTCAAGACATGGGTATTATTTTTCCAAAGATTCAGTTTTCTCAGGGGATGCCACATATTTCTACCCAAATCTTGGTGCGTGTGGAATTTTGAATTCCATTTCCGACTATGTAGTAGCTCTTAGCCACAGTGTTTTTGACCAGTATACCCCCGGTGGAAATCCCAATGATAATGTTCTGTGTGGGCGAAAAATAGTTGTTTTTTATGGAGATAAGTCTGTGGAAGTCGAAGTAGTTGATCGATTAGGAGGTGGAGGAAATTATGAAATTAGCCTATCGCCAGTGGCCTTTTCAATACTAGCAGACCAACGCCATGGGCGAATCAGGGTTACTTGGGTATGGGTTTTAGATTGATATTAGTATTTGAGGTTTTGGGTTTTGTTTAATATTTTATGAAAACACTTTTTGGAGAATAATCTATATTCCAGGGTATTGTTCTATGTAGCCCTCCAAACATTATTTGGCCGTTTGGGGGAATGAAATGATGGATTTTAAAGCAACTTAGATGTTTCAATATAATCATTACAATACTTTTAGGTCTCCTTTAAGAGTAAACTGAAAAAATTTGAGGGGTTAAATTTCCATATTGTTTTTGAAAGTGGGTGATGTTTGCTAGTTTATAAATATTTTCGCAGCCAGCGGCAAAAGCAGAAATTGTACTACTTTTTCTTTCTCACTAAATTATGAAAACAAAAGAATTCTTCACAAATAAGGAGGTAAGTATTAAAAAGAAAAAAACATTTAAGAAAAATATCTTATCAAAAATTTAATAAATATCATCACCTGCTATTCAAAATCAACCGATTGGTGCTACTGGCTTTCTAAACGAGACAAAGCAACAAAGGGCGCAAAGGGGTAAAATCATAATAAAAAAGAACAAAAAAAAATCATGCTTCACAAAAGCAAAGACAGAACTAAACCCTCGATTCATCGTCAAATTTAACAAATTAGAATACTTGTTGAACTCACCTCTTATAAGCTACCCGCCGGCTTAACATCAGCATCATTATCAACACTATATGCAGTCCACTATAAAATCGCATTTAGCATGACTGGAACGATTGTAAGGTGATTTCAAAATCGTACCCCAGTATGGACTCGGACGACGAATTTCTGGACCACTTATCCGGTGCAGAGCTGCGGGAGGCGTCCGGAACGCCGGAACCACAGGGAATGGCCAAGCGCACTCGGTCAAAAAATCCCGTCACTGACCTTAAAAACCCGTCGGGAGGCTACGCTTGGGAGGATGAGTACCAGCGCACATGGGATCTTATGAAGGATGATGGCGACGGTGGGCACTCGCTAGAACAACTCGTGCAGCAAACTATTGATGCACGGAAAAAGAAACTCGTGAAACACCTGCTGGCGCCGTTGCAGAGAGGCATTATACGTACGCTCGTGCTCATCATTGATGGGCTGCTGGCAATGGTGGAGAAGGACTTGCGGCCCACTCGGTTTGCGTGCATGTTGGGCTACTTGCAAGACTTTGTTGGTGAGTTCTTTGATCAGAATCCCATCTCACAAATGGGAATAGTAATGATGCGTAACGGTGTGGCCGTGGTTGTGTCGGAAGTCAGTGGCCTGCCGCAGCACCATATCGATAAAATCCGAGCGCTTAAAGCCCGTCAGCATAACCGGTGTGAACCTCAAGGTGATCCGCTGCTTCAGAATGCACTTGAGCTTGCTCGGCTGCTTCTTGATGGACCTGGTGGTGGCCTGCTGCTGCTGCTGAAACAATCACGCGAGATCCTCCTCATTTTCGGCGCCTTATTCACATCCGACCCGGGCGACATCCACCAGACAATTACGGCGCTAGCCCAAAGTTCTGTGCGTGTCAAAGTAATTGGTCTCCTGGCGCAGGTCGCCATCTGCCAGGAGCTCGTGCGCAAGACAAACTTCGCCTCCGCCGCGCAGATGCTGCTGTTTTACGGCGTCATCATCAACGAGCTGCATTTCAAGGAGTTGCTCATGGACTGTGTGCAACCACTCGCTATAGCTCGGCCTGGCACTACCGCTCACGCAGAGTCTACCAACGAGCTGGAGACCAAAGAAGATGCTGTGCCGTTGATCCGCATGGGATTCCCACTGCGGTACCTGGGTCTGCTCTCTGCATCTAATGCCACTTTGGACGCCAATTTCCCTCGTCTCTGTGCGTGCCACCCTACGCTGGAGTCTACCGATCTGAAGGATCCAGTCACAGTGCAGGGTACCACACCAGCACAACCTAGCACTGCTATTTCTGACGTGGGGTACATCTGTCCTCAGTGTCGCAGTAGGGTGTGTAGTCTCCCGACCGTATGCCCCGTGTGTGGTCTTATGTTGATTTTGTCCACGCACTTGGCTCGCTCCTACCACCACTTGGCACCGCTCGTCGATTACAAGGAAGTACCAGTGGCTCCACGCTACCAAAGTTCCCATTGTTACGGCTGCCTTCTCAAGTTTCCCGAGGGCACTGAAACTGCAGCAGCATCAGCATCAGGCACCTCTGCCACCACCACGAGTCTGCGGTATCGCTGCGGCAAGTGTACCCAAGACTTCTGCATCGACTGCGATGTTTTTGTCCACGAGTTTCTCCACAACTGTCCTGGTTGTGAGAACCTCCTTTAGCATATCCGTGTTGTATATATTTACCAAAACCATAACATCTCCAAGAATATAAAAAAAAATTGCATTCATTAAAATTACACTACTTCGTATCACTTGTTGCCCCACGCGGACGACCCGCCGCCCTTTTGGTTAGAGCCCCACGCAGAGCTACCACCGCCCGTATTCAGACCCCATGCCGAGTTACCTCCAGTGTTCAGGCCCCACGCCGAGCTGCGCCCAGATTTACCCCAGGCGGAACTACCCCCCTTATTGTTGCCCCAAGCGGAACTGCCGCCTTTGTTGTTCGCACCCCAAGCCGAGCTACCGCCCTTATTGTTGGAGCCCCAAGCCGAGCTGCCACCTCCGCCAGTGGCATTAGATCCCCAAGTCGAGTTTCCACCGGCAGCCTTGCCGTTTCCACCCCATGCAGATCCACCACCAAATCCCCAGGACGAAGCACCACCGCCTCCGTTTCCAGAACCCCATGTAGACGCACCACCACCGGAACCCCAAGATGAAGAGCCACCGTTGGCTCCCCATGCAGAGGCACCACCTGCAGCGACAGAAGGAGTTTTACCACCCCAACTGGATGCCGCACCACCGTTGACAGATGGCGTCGCACCTCCCCATGCGGTTTTGGCCCCGGAGGAGAATGCAGGTGCCAGGCCAGAGGGTGGTCCACCACGTGAATTTCCATCTGAAGCGCCAATAAAACGCAAGTATGGGATACTCTCTCCTCTGATGAGCACACTCAACTTAGTCTTGTTGACCTTGACCTTCTTGGATTTGGTGTGCAACTCAATTCTGGCATCAACGTCATCGGTTTCCACAACTTTACCCATAAGTCCCTTATGGTTACCGCCGTTAATCACCACGTCCTTATAGATCAACTTGTCGCGGCCACCGGTACGCATCTTAGAGCCGGGCGCAGCCATAGGCGCAAGTTTCAAGTTGGGGTTCATTCTGCTCAAGTCTGGGCCCAAGTTTTTAGAGACCATTGAGTTCTTGGTCGAAACCGTGTTGACATTAAGTGCACTGGTGGCAAAGATACCCAAGTTCTCATTAAGCTCGTGGGACTCCACAAATAAAACGTTCTTGTGAATGTGCAAAATCGTACCCTCTTTCTTCTTGTCTCCACCAACTTCCTTGACGGAGTCACCAACATTGATGGTAAGCCCATTCTTGTCGGTGGCAACCTGTTCTCTTCTACTAAGCTTGAGCTTAGTGGCAATACCGGTTGGCTTGACATCCACAACACGACCATCGGAAGTAAGAACGCCGTAGAAACCAGTTTCAGCCTTGACAATGACACCAAATGTAGAGGCATTGAGCTGAACCAAGTCCTTGATCCCGTACTTACTGTTGACCATATCGACACTAGTGGAAGAATCAGTGGCTTTGATAAGGTAGTTGGCAAACACACGCACATCCTCCCGAGTTTGGTCACTCAACAAAACGACAGACTCACCATCGATCTTGATGACCAAACCTGTTTGGTCAGTGTGCTTTCCGCCCACCACCTTGACGTGGTCACCTAGCGAGAATACCTTTCTCAAATCACTGGCGGTAACGGTCAACTCCTGGTTGACCAATTGCTTATCACCAGCATCTGTGACAATAATGGTGACTTCGTTAAGAGAAATGCCGGTCACTCTACCAAGGGTCTTTGCCTGTTCACCACGACGGATTTCAACATTATCGCCTGGTTGGAATGCACTGGAACGGCTACCGTCCAGGGACTTGCTGTTCTTCAACGACGCAGCCACAACGGCAAGATCCAAGCCATCATCTTCTGTAGCACCGGTTTGGAAACGGTCCAACTCTTCCAAACTGGGATGAACGTCTTTGGTCTGGATAAATTGCAACTTGAAGTCTTTGTAAAGAAAGCCCTCAATGAACTCTTCACCTCTATAGATGTAGGAGCGGGGGCCTCTTCCTGGCTGCAAGAAGTCCAGGTCGTAGGTACGGGCTTCTTGTTCGCTGAAAAGTTGCGGAATGGGTCTAAGCTTCAGCTTGATTCTGCGGCCCTCGGGGGTAAACTCATCATTTTTTCCGTAATCCAAACGAGGGACCAACTTACAGCGCACTTCTAGGCCGTTTTCCGAGAGGTTATCAACGATGGCCAAGTCACCCTTGTATTTACCACGAGTGATTCTGATGTAGATACCGGGAACAATCTCTACGTCGGAAGACTTGACTTGTTTAAGCAAGTCAGGGTACTCGCTGACGGGGACAATGATACGTTGGTTGGCGTACACATTGACCATACCCGTGAGCGCCTGTTGGATGGCCTCGGGTTTCTTGGCCTCGATGTAGATATAGCCCAGGAAAGCGTCTCTCTGAAAGACCGATAAAAGGTCGAGGGGACGGCCCAGGCGAGCCAAGGTACGCTTTTTCTCGTAGAGCTTGCGCACCAAGTCCTTCTCACGGCCGGGAGTACACCGGATGGCAAAGATTGCCGGGTCGTTGATCGAAGGCATAAGAAGTTTTTGCGAAACAGTACCACTTGCAGCGGTATCACCACGGTAAACCGTGTGCGTTTTACGATAACGCTGCTTCAAGGTTTCTGCCAATTCCTCAGCATCCTGGTCCTCGGCCTTTTGCCGGCGCTGATCATATTCTCTGTGGAGTCTGTCGTCGGTAGAATCAGGCACAGCAGCGTCTTTTTCGGCGTGGTCATCAGAGATAAATTGCTCACGCAAAAGCTCCGCCTCTTCATCGTCTTCGTCGAGTTCATCTTCCTCCTCGTCGTCGACCTCAGCCTCAATATCAAGGAACTGGTTTGCCCTTCTACGTTTGGTCTTGCGTGAAATACCAACATCATCATCGTCATCCTCCTCATCTTCATCATCGTCTTCATCTTCATCGTCATCTTCATCGTCGTTGTTGTTTTCTGCCGTTTCAGGCACGTTTCCAGCGGGTACTGGGCTGTTGCCTGTGGCGCCGGCGGCTAATTTGGCTTTGTGTTCGGTTTCATCCGGGATTTCACCCTCATCCTGGGAATCGTCACTGGCGTGTTCTGAAGGTATTTGCAGAGATGCTTCACTCTTGATTTCCTGTTTAACAGAAAGTTTTGGAGCCTCTTCAGGATCTTCAGAGCGCGGCCGCTTGACACCAGCTAATGCTGGCGGTTGTGTGGGCGAAGACATTGTTTATATTTTGTTAGATTTTTTTTTTTTTGTTTTTGTGATCCGTTTTGTGTGCCTGGTGGATATATTGGAATATACGCCGGGGGCAACGGAACTTATATACAAAAAATGGTGCTCCTTTTAAAGATATGGAGAAGGCCGGCGGGTGATTTTCTCGTGCGTGAAAGTTTTGAGGTCTGAGTTTGCAGGTCGTGCGCGCACAGATTTGGCCTGGGTTTGGGTGCCGCCGGAGTAGGGAAATATTAGGGGGTATTTTTATTTTTTTTCTTTTTGTAATCGAATATTCAATTAGCTGGTGCTTTTGGTATTATTTGAATATTCTGGTTTTATTTATTGAGAGTACACACGTTTTTACATCCACACTATTCATTCCCCTCAAATATAATATGATACGCTTGCGCTGACCAATGTGCACGTTAGTAGAGAGCGCAACTGGCTTCAATCTAGGGAGCTGAAATCCCCGCTCTTGTAGGTCATTCTTTTTTTTTTTTGCTTAAACCGGGGTGATTCGTTCTTTCTTTTTTTTTTCAATTTTTCCCAGCTTTCTTTTTCTTTTCTTTTTTTTTTTTTGATTTTTACTTTCAAAGACGGGAAATAATATGCTGATGGAATATACAAACATGTGGCCCGATTTGCCTCAAAAGTATTGATTTGGCTCGGCCATACTGGAAATCTCATGATTTAGAGCACTCCCAGAAAAGCAAATTTTGCACCCATTTAAAGACCATAAACGTGCAAATTTCAAAAATCCATAATTAACAAAATACCTACATTCCCTGTTAATGTAATGAAAAGAAAGGATATGATCAAATTACTAATATTAGCTTTTCATTGTAGAGTATGAACGAGTAATATATTTCCTTGGTCCTCTAATTTTGCCTTTAAACACCACTATAAAATAAACGCTCATAGTGTATGGTTTTCAGCCTGTTTTTTAAATGAAAATCAAAGTTACACTTCTACAGTTTTCTGACACGTTGGCATACCACTGAATTTTACTGGTATGCTGTGATATACAACATAATTACTCAGGCGCAACAGAACACAAGTATTTCATCAAACTATACCCTTAGTTTAAAAGGGGCTGTTTCTACCCAATAAAGAGAGAAAGCAAAAAAAGCCCCAAAAAACCCCAACAACATAAGCAAACTAAACCAATGTTTTATATCCTCATCCTTTTCTTCTTCTCCTTGACTCGAGTCGTGGCACTGGAACCCATGACCCTAGATTTACCAACAGAATATTGGGATTGCTCAAATTTCACCTTGGCAGAACTAGAAGATAATACAGAAACGTTTTTTTGTGAAGATAAAAAGTCTATTTTTGTTCATGCCAGCAAATTGGGAGCATCTGCTAAAGCTCTTGGCTTTCACAACGAGGATATCTGGGTTCAGCTTGAATTTGGGAAAATCAGCTCCACTGATGTGTTGACTAGCCCATTAACTTCGTGTCTTTCTGGAGTCAAAGGAGAGTTGGTGACAAAAACGCTTTTGCTCACGGATTCTTTTGCTATTGGTGCTACTGGTGCAATAACTTTTGCATTGTTTGGTGTACGGTGGCTCAGTACCTCGACGACATTTAATGCCGGCATAGCAGCTTCGGTAGATCGTCAAATGGAATATGGTTGCAATGCAGAAGCAGGTGGAATTGTTCAGATGTTGGCGGCTACAACCGATTACCACCTACTGGAATGGAAACTCCGGCCAGTGGTGGTGAGTGAAGAAAATACAACTTTTGGTGAATGGTATGTGCTTCCTGATTTCACCTACCGAGAGGAAGGACAGCAGGTGGCTTGTGTGACAGATCCTAAACTATTAACCTGTGACGATTTCTGATATTGTTGGGGTCTTTCTGGTTGAGATATTCACGTCTGATGATGTAAAAGAGTTTATAGAAGAAATATTCTTTCACCAAGTGAGTTTCCTAATTACAAGTTGATTTGGTAAAGGAATAAACTTGACTTGATTTTGTCAGAAATTATTTTAGGTACATCATATGCGATAATACAGGTGTATTCTTTTATCTTCAACAAGCTTGAACACGGTGGGATTTAGGTACACTGATGTTTACCGATATCGGAGTTGACACCATGTTCAGATATTGTTAATCCCAGACCAAGTGGAGCTAATTTTCCGGAAATTCTTAACCAAAATTATCAAAGGTGTCAAAAAAAAGTCGTTCAATATGCATTAAAAGAATATATTCACGAATATGCAATATGGAAAACACGAATATGCAATATGGAAAACACGAATATGCAATATGGAAAACACGAATATTACGGAGTTCACTGGCTGCGAAATCCGAGATGCAGCCGCACCAAAACACGTGGTGCACGGGTGCATCCATCCCTAAATACACTGATTAAAAAAATTCATAAACTAATTTCCCTAATCACGAATATAGAGTATGTCCCCAACTATCCAGAGTCTCGCCACCGAGTTGAAAACTGAATTGAAGCAGTTCCCTAACTTTCCTCAAGAGGGTATTTTGTTTGAGGATTTCTTGCCAATTTTTGCCAAGCCAGACTCCTTCAAAAAGCTTGTTCAGGCTTTTGAGATGCACTTGCAGGGTACCAAGGTGGACTACATTGTGGGTTTGGAAAGTAGAGGTTTTCTTTTTGGTCCAGCCTTGGCTTTGGCCTTGAATGCCGGATTTATTCCTGTAAGAAAGCCAGGAAAATTGCCTGGTCCAGTGTTGACTGCTGAATTTGTTAAGGAATACGGTAGTGACAAATTTGAGCTCCAACAGGGTGTTATTCCTAAGGATGCCAAGGTTGTGATTGTGGATGATATTTTGGCTACAGGTGGAAGTGCCAGTGCTGCAGGTGAATTGGTGTCCAAGACCGGTGCCAAGACTGTGGAGTACCTTTTCGTTATGGAGTTGGATTTCTTGAAGGGTAGAGAAAAGCTTGATGCTCCAGTTTTTACGTTGTTGAGTGGCCAGACCGAGAAGTTGGCCAACTAGATTAGTATATGGGAGAATTTAGAAATACTATTGATGGATAAAGAGTTGAAGGGTTTAGTTTAATCTGGGTTTGTATCGTCAGTTTCTTGGTTTTTTATAGTGGTATTTTTTTTTTGGATGTTTTCGGGTTTGGATTAAGATTAAGCATGAGGACAAATTTGGCCAAATGGTATACTCGAGAAACTAGGAATATGATCTGTTATTCTGATTATGATTATTTACATGATTAATTAGGAATATGAAGCAAATTATTCAAGTCTGTATTTTTACATATATTAACTACAGTATATGGTACTTGAGCCTATAATACACCAGGAAATTCTTCCCTTAACGAACCCAAGGCGTTGGCTAACAAATAGACCATTGATAGCAATAAAATTCAGTAGATTTTTCATCAATATCCAGTTTCCTTATATATTATTCACCTATCGCTTCAAACTCAGCTTTTGAAAATAAGAAATGCCGTTTCGCCAATGTAAAAATAGGCAAAGTAGCCTTGTTCATGGGTTACGTGCGAACCAAATGATTTGCCCACTACAACGTGCCATGAAGCTCCATAAAGTAAATCTAATTCTTTTTTGAGATAAGTAGCCACATCACGTTCAATCTGATATGTTTTAAGGGAGTCAACTGCCAATTCTAATACACGGACTTGCATTTCTTCCGCAAGATCCGAGGATTTTAGAATCGCTAGAATTTTGTTAGTACTCAGTAGCAGTGGGGAAACATGTAGAAATGAAAGAAAGATTTGATATTAGATAAAGAGAATCTATACATACGTGTCATGTCACCTAAGGGAATGTTGGCAGCAGACATTGGTTGGATATATTTGGTGTTGGTTCAAATATCTACATATGTTTAGAAATGATGTGAGAAATGGTGGGGTTGAGGTATCACGTGATATGCGATATTCGAGTTGGGGATGAATTTTGGGACTGCGTTCATTATTCATGAGCTTCTTGAAAGAATGAAAGAGACTAAAGATATTTTTCATCACTTTAAATAACACCTTTACCAGAAATACTTTTTCCGAGAGCCCTTGTATACTGATATAATTCCGGGGACCTATATTTGGCTATCTACCGAAGCCCCATGGGCTAAACGAATGTTAGAATAAAGAAAGCATTATTCAATACACTCGTGTGTTTATTGAGTAACAGTGTTTTAATCCATGAAGTGAATGTTATACATGTTACTAAAGAATCAAAAAGATTTTTTAAATGAATACCGGTAAAAAAAAATTGGATACACACTGCCTTACATTGTTTACATCCCCCTTTTCCACTATATCTTTATTTTACTCGATCCAGGAAAACAACAGAAAATGGTGAAGAGATTGAATTCACCAGAAATGTTTTAGGCTTACGGTATGACTAACATTGTCTCAAAATAAGGATTGGGTATTTAAACAATTTTCGGAAATTTTAGAAACCTAGCAATTACCGAAAAAAAGAACTATGCTTATTGAATATATCAGTCTTGGAACTTTCTCTCTATTTTTTTTTTTTTTTTTTTTTTTTTGAAAAAAGTATGCCTTTGCTCATAATTTAGGCCCATCGTTTTCAAATAAATGCACATATTTGGCCAAGAATTCTACCATTATTTCTGCCAGCTGAATCAGATCTTCGAAAATGAGCTTCACATCAGTGGAAACCAACTCCAAGTTACGGAAGTTCATATCCCAATAATAAATACTTCGCAAGAGTAACAAAACCCGCTCTTTAAACCCTGGCATCTTTAGATTGGGCCCACCACTGGAATTATATAGGGCAATCGCACGAACATTTAGCTCAAGTACCTTACAGAGCAAACGCAGCCCAGCATCTTTCTTCTTGTTGAAAATCTGCAATTTTATGGAACAGTTGATCATTAGATCAAGCATACGGCTGACGAAACCTAACTGGTCGAGAATATCAAGTGTGATCTTTGTACTACCATCAGTTAGAAAAGCAAGTTCGGCGAGAGTCCCACGCAAACTTCCTACCCGGTTCCCAAACCCAAGGAGGTCAAAATCGGTCTCGTTCAAAAAAGACTTCATTTGCTCGAACACCCAGTCTAAAAGCTCTTCTGCCTTTTGTATCTCTTTTTCATTATTTAAAGGGGAAGTTTTTCGTTGATAAATTCCGCTCAACAGAATAAGTTTTGGAGTAAAACTGTGTTCATATGAATTAGGAATCCGCTTATCGGCCATTACCCAAGAAAATAGTTCACTTGGGATAAAAGAATCACTCTGGGCTGCCACTAATGAGATTGTTCCTGCGACAAGTAATAGTTTTTGGAGTTTCATTATGCAACAGTTTTTGGAGGGAAGGAAAAAAAAAATACTACTCAGTAGGGGCTTACCATGTTTTTATTGATGTACGTTTAGCCTTATCACATTGTTGCGATTTCATTAGAGTAGACAGAAAATATAATAAGGGTATCTGTAGGGCTATGTTGGATTTTTTGCCAAGACGAAAAAACTCGAATATCCTTCTTCTTGCAAAATCTTCTGGAATTTTTTCTTTTCCAAAAAAAAAAGTATAATGAAGTATTAATGTGATTTGTTTCATGATAAGGTATTTTGTTTCATGTGGCTCATAATCTTCACCAGGTATATTACATAGCCAAAGGTTAAGTAAAGAATTATGAGTCAGTAATGTTTTCAAAAAAAAGAAAAACACATTTGCCTAATTGATATCCTTATCCTTGGTTTAGATGTAGGTTTAGGAAGGAATCAATGATAAATGTTTAAACAATTTCTTTTCATTAATTAGAGAATCTTTGAGTTGAATCAATTTCATAAAAATATTATATTTTCCGGACAGATGAATATCGCAATGTGTCACTCCCTCTCCTTGATCCAATTTCAAGATAAAGCGATCGAATATTTCAAAAGCAATAATACAAAAAAATTTCATGTAATCAATTCCAAGTAAAATTTTAGAAAAGTGCAGAATTAAAATTCCCATACATATACTGTTTGGATTCCTAAGGTATGTTTCAATTTCAAATTCTATAGTATTGAAATGAAAAAAATAAATAAATTTGGCCCCAGTTTTAGGAAGAATATTCAGTTTTGAAATATTTCCTTAGCATGTCGATTATTAGATCCGTACATGGGGAAAGTTTCGCACAAACTTGAATGTAGTATTGAAGATTCGACGCATTAAATACTACTGTCACTATTATTCAATCTATATCATTCCATGAAAATCTTTTTTCTTGTGTTTCAAAAAGATAGAAATTACTCGTCAAGTATAGGTTACAAGTTTATCAATAAGAACAAAAAATACCCGTTGCGATATCACAGAAGGAAGTGAAGGAACTGTCCAGAGATATTCAAGAAAAATATAGGAAATTTGAATCTCGGGTAGATCATATTATGGTCTATCCTCCTGGTTATAATAAAATTTAAGGGTGGATGAAAATCTAGACGGGGGTTTTATTGTTGGAAAAACCATCGTGTTTCTATAACCCCGAGAAAACCTAATATCAAAAAGAGATGTAACGCGGTTTATCACCACACCGGCCACTTGCGCGCACCGGCCAAAAAATTAGTTTCTTTAACTTAAACTCTTAAATTTTGCCACAAATGGCATTTTTTTTTTAGTAAAATTAATTAGACTTTTTAGAACATGTTTCTCTTCTATGTCCTGGGTTTCTGCAAATTCCACATAGCCTTGACTGCCGTGCACGTGGCTGCAAACTCGCAGGAACCGAATCATGGTTTTCACTGATTTGTAATTCTTCTGTGACAGATGGCTCAGGAAATTGCTCTAGGACTTCCTCCACTGAAATATCACCTTCCTGGGGTATCTGCTTTCTAGACCTGGCTTTGTCGTTTCTCGTTACCTCCATGGTCTCGCGTAATGTCTTTAGTTCGTGTTCGAGAAATGCGACCCTATGCAATGAAATTTGCGAACACTTAAAAAGTTGTCTTACCAAAGTCTTTTCGGGGGTAGAAGGACTCATTAATCTTAGTCTATGAATGGATTTCATAAGTACCTCGTGTTTTAGAATTCCCTCTTGATTTGTAGGAGTTATCGGCTCCGATACAATGTCTTGTCCCGGCGGTGGTGAAGGCGTACTAAGCCTAATATTGAGCTTCGAAAGAACTCTTTCAGGATCAAAAGGTACTAGACCTGTAGAGGCATAGCTCTTTTTTATAATACTCATCACAAACGTTTTATTTCTGGCTTTGGGGTAAGCACGGAGGAATCCAAATTTGTTAATTTTACGATGGCCTTCGCGCGAAGCAGTATCAATGAGCAGATGGTAATGTTCCTTCAATGTCGAAAAACAACCCACATCAAGGGGCTGTAAAAGGTGTGACGAATGTGGTGGCATACAGAGTGCTATTATATTATTTTTTCTGCATAAAGCGTCGAACTGTGGTGTCAAGTGGCTTCCATGGCCGTCGAGTATCAAAAGTCGATGTGTTCCTCTACTTCGCGTGATAGTCTCCGGAATGAAAGTATTTTTGAGCCAGAGATAAGCGATCTTGTCATTCGACCAACCGTTTTCACTGACATTGAATCTCCATTTATTTGGTAAGCCTTTAAACCAGCCCCTGATGTATTTCTTTCCTTTGAAAATAATGCGCGGATTTAAAGCCCATCCAGATGCGCTCGTGCACTCGATTGTAGTGACCCACTCACGATTCCCAGGTTGTAAAACTTGTCTCCGACCATGGTAAGCTGATCTAGTGATGACTTTTGCTGACTTGATGAGCCCCATCGCAAACCCAGTCTCATCAAAGTTGTAAATATCGTCGTCGTCAATGCCATACTTTTCTCTCGTCTGCTTTACCACATCAAACCAAGCTCGAATTTTTTGGGGATCAGAGCACTTTGCTCTTCTATAGTCAAGGCCTCTTGAGTATTTTTTTTGAGCACTTTCTGCCTTTTTACGAACCTGTCAACCCAATTTAGTCCAAGCGTCTGTGGTATAGCATTTCCGCGTTTTGCCAAAAGCAAATTGGCCATTGCGTGGACATCTTTCGACCGAGGAGCTGCTCCTCGCAGATCCATAGAAAGTATCCATTGCCGAAGTGATATTTCCTCTAAATTTGTCAATTTGTGGTTATTTTCTCTAATTATGACGATACTTTCGACACCTTTCAAGCGATCTTGGAGAGTTGTTCGTGGTACATCAAAAAGGATTGCAGCTGAACGAATTGACTTTTTTTTTATTGTTTTTTAAATATTTTATGGCTCTTCGAATATCAAACTCATTCTCCTTCAAGTTTAGAGTCGATTTAGTACGAAGTGGTGCCATGGTGGGTGTTTAAGTAAAAGAAAAAGTTAGTTAAGACGCGTCTTTATTTTTTGGCCGGTGCGCGCAAGTGGCCGGTGTGGTGATAAACCGCGTTATAGATCAATTATTTAACCCTTCCAGAAGATAACTCCTTAACAGAGACAAATAACTTCTTCAAATCTGTGGTGATTATAATTCGAAGGCTAAAATCAATTTTTTAAAAATAGGAAAAAAAAAGAGAGGAATTTTCTGGAGTGTTATTCTTAAACCGAAGCTAGTTGAGAGAACTTTCTTTATTGATTAATGAGTAAAAGCCAATCAACAAAAATAAAACTCCCGGATTTCGGAAAAAACTCAATGTTTGCATTGGGTATCTTCCCAAGCTATAATTGCGATAATCAAGTTCCACCAACTTCTGCTTAATATTTTCGACACGAGAAACCCAGTAGAAAAACTATTCTTTTAATTTCAATTGATATCCCCATCCCCATCTTTTTTAAGATTTCTCAGGAATGCTTGAATTGTGTAATTTGCGCTTTTCAATTGCGAATCAAACATGATACTAATTGCAAAGGGCACGTCTTCCAAAGAATCAAATTCTTTCCTTGCGGATTCTAACTTTTGCTTAAACAGAGTCATTTCTTGGTAATATTCCTCGTTACTCATATCCGGTAATCCTCTCCAATCGTGTAAAGCCAAAATAACCACATTTAAATTTATCATCTCTCGTACCAATTGATATGCTTGACTAGAAGCATTATAAAACTTTAGATATTCGACCGCATTGACCATAACTTGAAAGAAATTTTCTGCAAACCGAAAGTGACCAGCAAGCTTGCGATTGTAAGGTACCATATCATACATCCAACTAGTAATTTCGTCGATTTGTGTTTCCAAAAGTCCAGCAGTCAAATCGAATTTATCCTTCAAAAAAACTCTATCTTTAACATAAGTCTTTAATTGGTTCACATACATCCGCAATACTTCTTCAATTTGTACAATTGCACGTTCAATAACTTGAGGATATATTTGGAGTTTTTTTCCTTTGAGAAGGGGAGCTTCGCTAAATTCGATTCTTGGTGTTTGTTGGGCTTCCCTTCTATGTACCTTTAGAATATTCAGATGAAATATTTCTTCTTTGGGAATTGAAGCGTTGATCAAGATAATGAACAAATTATACACGAAAAATAAATGCATATTCTGGTAATGATAATATTATTGAGGATTGAGAAAGGCAGATTCATGGGAATGAGCGAAAGAACAATTTATAAAGTCTTCACAGGATGTGGTTGAAATTATTTAATTTATAGTTTTATCCTTTATAATATCTAAAGTCTCGAGAAGATTCAAAAGAATGAAGTTAGCAATTTCATTAAGATAAATCTATCATTTCAGTTGCTTTATAAGTACTGGTTGATTTAATATGTTCAACAAGAAAAGTAATTGTACGTGAAACGATTTTTTTTTTTTTTTTAAAGATTCATCTTTTTATAGGACGCTAGTTTCAGGGAGTCTCTCACTCACCCCTCACCAACAAAAATAGACTATAACTATAAAGTTTTATTGAATTCACGCTTTTATTTCACAACTTTTTTCCCAGATTTCAAAATTTTCCTAGAATTGACTAATGATTCAATTAACGCCTCAAAAAATGAATAAACGTGATAATTATCCAAGACGAGTCGAATTTTCGCGTTAGATATAGTTTCGGAATTGAACCTGAAATGGTATACTGCGGGTTGCTTTAAGATGGGGTGAACCAACAATCTTTTGTGTGTTCAAGTTAATTTTATTTTATTTCCAAAATCTGAACACTTCAAAGGCAATCAGAGTTTACAGTTTTAATTTTGGAGTAGCCAACCGGGTTTTGGTAACTTATATGGGTAAATACTTTGTGGTTGGTACATGTATGATGAGTTTAGAAATATCAGCAAGTAATGATTTAGTAAGGATCTTATTGAATCTGAAACGACATATTGATTTCTTTGCCCAGTGAACACATTTTTGTGTATTTTTTTTTTGAATTCAACATCTCAGATTTGCCTCTAATTTCTGTTTTCCTTGAATTACAAGAATATACATTTCTGGAATATTTGCGTATTTCATCAAATGAAGGGAGAAGAATAAATTAATTGATATTTTCGGAAGTATCAGTTCCCCTAAGAGAGAATTAATTCTGAATATGCCACATGTGCTAAACTTTTGCACAAGACCTGCTCAACCCTGACTTTCATGCAACTCCTTCCCTGTTCCCAAGAACTAATCATCTTCAATATTTATTATTCTACATTAATAGTTTCCTCAATTAAGAGGCATATCAAATTATTTTCTCGAAACATTTTGTATAATACATCTGATTGAGGAACTCAAGCATATGATGTGTCAACATACATGAGTCAAATGGAATAGGGTTTGAAGGAGATATTTATGAAGGAATCAACGCCATAATTGCGTTTTTTTTTTTTTTTGCCCCTTGGCTATGGTCCAAATGGTTCAATTCCTTTCCATCATCGAAATAAATGATTTCATGAAATCCCGTTTTGTCTCTTAACTATAGTTTACAATTTGATCGTTCTAATAAAGTTACCGGATAACAATTTTTTTTTTTTTTTTTTAATTTCGGCCACTGCCTTATCTTTCTGTTTCCGTTTTGATGTTCATGAAGGACAGCACAATATGCTTTGTGTGTTTTTATTGTTTTAAGCAAATCCCTTGGCATTTTCTCCGATGTGTGTTTCTTCATCTCGGCAGTTTCTGGCATTTCACAACAGCTCAATTAGAAGATGTGGAAATTAAAAGGGTTCAAATTTTCTAAACTCCTGAATAAAAATTGTACACTTCATAAAATTAATTTAATTTCAAACAAGTAGAATTTTACTCCACTAAATGCTGATGCTTTTTTGACTAGAAAAATAAAATAAAGAAATGATCGTCAGTACTGGTTCTCCATCCGTTCACAGAAACTAGTCCCGATCGCAATCAAGAATCATCCATCAATCCCTGCTTCAGATTTCTGAGCTAGGCTATAAATTTTGAAATGACTGAATTTATGCTGGTTGTGAAGTGATGGTAGGAAAAATGTCTAGAGTACTTTCCCAGCTCCTATGACTTCGGAAATTAGCTTGTGATGTGTCAGAAATTCGGCCTAATGATCACCAACACCATTTGCTGCCAGGTCCGCTTCATTCATAACTTAAGCTTTCTGTCTTTTTATTTTTTGTTTGATCTACAGACTCAACAAATTCATCAACATCCAAAAGTCCACCGCCATATTGAACATGACGTCTTCCGTCATCTTCTTGAATCCGAGTAATTTATACTTCTGAATCTCCAAGATCTTCGTCAAATCTTTGAAAGTTTGGGCTTTAGGTGGAGACCTGTTTCTCTATCTTACGGCTAATTTTATTCGATCAAATATCTCTTCAATACTCCCACTACTCCAAGAAAAAAAGAAGAGTTTCATAACCACTCGGGCGGTCAATTGATTTTAATTTTCTTGATATTTTTGGTTCAACCAAAAATAAAAATAAAAATGTCACATAATTGATGAAATTGTCCGTATACGTAAAAAATTCTTATGAAAGGGTATTAATCTGAACTTTATGATATCATGAAAACTGTTGGATATAATAAATTCAATGTGGACAAATCACTTCGCAAAGATATATGGGCTTTGGTTGCCATGGAGACGAAAATGGATAGCTAAACTTTGAGGGATTCTAGACTTGTTCAAAGTGATGACAAATTTACCAGCCTATAAGGAAACATGTTAATTGCTTTGCAGTATAAAATGATGTGTTTTGAAGAAATTTTCCATTATTGTAGAAGCCATCAAAGGAAACAAAAAAAAAAAAAAAAAGGACCACAAAAGAAAGTTACCTGACGGCGACTCTTTTGTTTCCAATTGTTTCCAGTTTCCAAAACTGTAATATCGCACGGATGTATTATCTCCGACTCCTAATTCTGATTTCTACGGGAGATATTATTGAGCTAAAGTTACCGGTAACTATAGAGAAGATTCCAAGAAACTGAGAAGTCCTGGATTTTAGAAAGTTTATAGAACATTGAATAACTAATGCATTAATAGATAAATAAACACAGAAATCTAAACTGCTAATAAAGCAAGTATTCACTTCAATTGCTTGCCTACCGACACATCTAGAATGTCATAGATTCCGGAATCCTAGTCCTCCAAAGTAATTCCCGCCAATTATGTTTCTAGCTAATCCAAATCGGCATCATTATGATCGAGAGTATCCTCATTCTCTTCTTCATCATCCTTATCTCTATGCATCGCTACTCCAAACCATTCAAATAGTCGAGTTCACCTTTTCCTTTGTCATTAAAAAAGGCTTGGATGGCTTCGGTATTCTCGGAACTTTCATCCATTTTGTTTCCTTTCAATTCTAAAGTTTTCAAGTGTGGAAATTTTTGGCTAATAGTATGGACAAACTTTAACGAGGAATCACCCTCTCAATCGTTGTAATAAAGCTTCAAAGTTTCAACTTTGGGCTTGAATCTTTCATTTACAGGGGGGTATCGGGGTGTTGAATTATAAAATTATTCTTATTCATAGAGTCAAAAAAGAGTGATCCCCTTTGTTCCACTTTACTTCAAGCAGAAAAAGAACAAAGAGATAAGTACATTTCGAGTCACCCGATTTTTTATTTTTTTATTTTTATTTTTTATTCTTTACTGGTTTTCCTTTGCATGAAGATTACTATTTCCGTCCTTTTTTTTTTTTTTTTTAAAGATTCATCTTATTATAGGGTGCTAGTTTCAGGGAGTCTCTCACTGATATAGAAGAAATGATATTTCCATGTATTATGGAGTCCTTAAGATTTATCTCCATCGTGACGATAAAGTAATGTACTTTGCAAAAGAAAAAAGAAAAAAGAAAAAGAAGGATACTGAGTTCCGTTTGTGAGGATTTTCAAGAAGGTTCTTCCAGCTATCCTTCAGGATAGACCTTTTTTGGTGAACAAATGTCCCAAAAGTACATATCTAATTACCAAATATCGCTTTTTGTTGGATTAAAAAAGGGGTAAACAAGCAGGGATTGCTGAAATTGAATATTTGAACGAATGAAAAGTGTTTATCGACATTCTTTCACCGGAAATTAACTTGGAAGTCCACATAAATCCAATTGTGCTTGATTTGAATTATATAATCAATAATTACAGTGCTGCAATCAAGCTTTCAGACAATTAGTGGCAATCGACGAGAGAAATTAAGGTCTACTCAGTAATATCTAAGACGCACAAAAAAATGTAATTATTCTTCTTAATAGAATCCAAGAAACAAATCCAACGTTCACAAATAATTCTAGTAAACATTCTGAGTTTCGAGAGTACTTATTTAGGTCTAGTGAATACCCTAATTCTGAAGAAAATTCAATGTATTTAAGCGAACGAAATCTTCTTTTCGAAGACTAAAAAGTCGTTAAAGTGAATGGCTATCACAACCCCTAAATCAAATTGACAGAAAGAACTAAAGAAAAAAAAAAGCACTGTATAGACTTGTATTACCCAGTTTGAATACCACTACCACGAATGCTTGAAGGTATTATTTTTTTTATATAAAGTTTCTTTACCATACACCAAATTTGATGCTTGACAAAAAAATAAAATATACAGTTGTAGATGTGGCATTTGAGGGGTAAGAGAAAGAACAATAAAAAATGAATCCCGGGCATTTCCTAAAGTGGTCACTCCAGTATTGCACAGACCAATTATCACAATTCACTCAGGAGCAGTGTGCGAGAAAAATGCCAAGTGTTATCGTAAACCAAATAGGAATAATATGCAATTAAACGAGATTATGCTTTAATTTATATATGCCAAAATATTCTATAATCGAGATTTTGCCCGAGATTTTTTGCAATGAAAAACTCGATAACTGAATAATCCTAAAAAGGAATATATTCCCAACAATCACGGGGAACACTATGGCTATATACACGCCAGTCCACTACATTCCCCGGGTTCCTATCCCTTGTTCCCCAAAAACGCGTCGTGCGTCGTCGACTGTATTTAAATATTTCACGATAGCCACATTCTTAAAAAAAAAAAAAAAAAAAAAAACACAACACATACTCAATATATCGAACCAATCAAAATGTCATTTTCCGGGTATCTGATTGAGCAACTCCAACAGATGATGATACAAATGCACGAGTCCACTGGGGCCGGGACCGAAAGTGCCGTGTATGAAGGTATTGATGCCATTTTATCTTTTCTTTTGGGACACCATTTACTTTTCGATAGCAGACTTAAGAGCAAAGTCCAGCTTTCAAATTCGATATATGGTGAGATGCCAGGCCCACAAGGAATCATGCCACTTTTGGGATTTGAAGTTTTGACTAACGTGAATTCCAGAGGCAAAAAAGAATTCAGAATTATGGGTGCTGCTCGTCATAAACAAGTGGAATTATGTTTGGTATCTGCATATACGTTATCTCTTTGGTTCCGTTTTGACTTTGAAAATGGGCCTCTTGCTGGTGATAAGAGACCAAACTTTTTGGACAGAAATAGTTGGAACTGTCATAAACTTCTCTTTCAACCCAATACTAACGAGCCAATTTCAGCTGACTATGATGCGCAATTGATCCAGAAATGTCTTGATAGTATTGGTTTATCCGTAAGAGGAAACAGCCCAAAATCTGTTTTGGCTCGTGTTGAAGAATACCAATGTAGCAGAGCTGGACCTTTGGAAAGAGACGTTGTTGAAAATGGCTCGCATTCTTATTTGCCGCTGCCTTTTATTCTCTTCTCTTCGGGATTTCCAAAACAACAGCCTTATTATATTTCGCGTAATGTCACGCCTCCTCCAGAATTGGTGAAAAGAATCTTCCCTTGGGTTGATGAGCTTATTCCTAAGGCTTTCAAACAAGAGGCTGAAGATTTGAGAAATGGAATTGAAAACGATGGCATGGGCTCTTCATTCCTTGAAACTCTTCAACTGTTAAGACCATTTATTCTCCAGGATTTGGCTGTGTTGGTGGATAGAGCTCCAAACAGTTATTTCTGTCAACATCCAATCACTAAGGATCCACTTTTCATTAAGTTTAAGAAGTTGGTTGATGCTTCTATGGCTATTCCATCCACTTTCGAAAAGTTGAATGAAAGCAGAGTTTTGCCCAACATTTTCTCTCATAATATTCCCCCCAGTTACGATGTCGTTCAAAGTGAAACTGAAAGGTACAACTATATTCGCAAGAATAGAATTGATCCCGATGATGACCATACCGTTGCCTTGCTTGAACAAATAGAACAGTGGGCCATGAGGCAACCTGCTACTAGTGCCACTCAAGCTTTGTGGACGATGATGCAGCATGAAATTGTTACGGAACCGCTTAGACGCTAATTCTTTAGTATAAGATTGGTTTGCCTTTGTCGATGTCGCAAATATGGAGCACGTTTGTCCACTAATGAAAACGTATAAAAAAGAAAGAAAAAAAGTTTGAATTTTATTATCAGTTAACCTCATAAACATGCTAGTAAAGTAAACAGTATTTCCAACATACCATAAGAAATCCTATTTTATTCCCCTGAAATTGCATCCTCCAATGTCTTAAGAGTAATTAATGCTCTGTTATATTGGTTCACATACATCACATTTGTACCTAAGGGAATATCTCGTAATCGGGTAAAAATACCATTCCAAAACTTGAGGGATTGTCGATGTATACCGACTTTTTCCTCAAACCCAGGTTTCAGGATTTGAGGAAATCCTTGAGAATCATACAAGTCGAAAAGCCTCACATTCAATAAAATCACACAGTGTACCAAATGCTGTTCCAAAGTCCCAGTACTATGGTATATCTTCAAGTTTTTTATTGAATCCACCATTACTCGAAAAACGTGCTTCGCAAACCAAAGCTTCTCAGAAAGTTGTCTGTAATGAAATAAGTCTAGAATTGGTTTTTCAATTTCGTAGATTTCTCTTTGGAAATCTTTGGCATTTCTTTCAAATTTGTCAACATCAAAATTACTCTCGTTCATATATGTTTGTAACCTCTCAATAAAGCTTTTTAGCCTCTCCTCGGCTAATTCAGGTTCGCTCAAAGTAAATTCATGTGGATACATTTTTACCAGCTCCTCAAAAACATCCCCCTTCTGAGGAGTGACAAAGTTTCCTTCAAGATCATTGAATCCAAAATTTTGATTATTTGAAAGTTTATCTTTTGGGAAGTTCTGAGTGCTGCTAACCAAAGCAGGGAAGAATGTAGTTGAGAGATAAATTGCAATTAATTTCATAGCCTGTTTTTTTTTTTTGTTTTTTCAAGCACAAAAATATAAAGTACATGGACTAAAATGTGCCTTTTTGTAATGGAATTTAAATATCAATCTATAGGAAAGGATATAACCACTTTGAACTTTCGAATTTCGAACTTTTTGTCCAGCTATGTTTGAGTTAAATCCGTTTTTCCGTTTGCCTATTTAGTCATTCTGAAATCCTATTATTTTGCTGCGCCACTTCTACAGGGACTTTGGGTCCGAATTTACTTATTTATATTCCTACATTGTTGCTTAAGCATAAATTATACTTCTTTTTCTGTATTACATGTTTACTCTTAAATATCTTCTATTTATTGGGGTAATGAAGTATAATGTATGAATTTTGAAACATTTCAAGTTCCAATGGTCAACTATAAGATATTAATCCAATGGTCAACTATAAGATATTAAATCATGTAACCTTTTTAAGAGGCATGAAAATCCCAAATAAAAAGTGAAATTTGTTACGGAATAGTTATTTGGTCTCATCCGTGTTTATTCTTGGCAACATCATTCAAATATTCCTCAATCTTGACGTCATGAGCAGTAAACTTGCCTCGAGGTCCATAAACAGAAATAACTTGTGACTGGGCTCCTTGGTGGGGCCTTTCTTTCTGTGGGTCTTATACTATTCTCTTCTTTGTCAAGAACATCTCCATTTCCATTTTCCGTATCATTCTCCGATGTGTCGCTGATGATTACTTCACAATTTTTTGGGGCACAATGAGATTCCCTTCACCGTCGTTTTCGTTATCCTCAGCAGAGGAGGATCCCGAAGTGGAAATGTCGGGCTCAGTGGCGGCCACTAACCCATCTGGAAGCTCAATATTATCGGCATCTAACAGAATGGGCCGGAGAAAGAAATCTTTATTTTTCTTCTCACTCTACTTTAATCGATTCTTGCTCCCTCGTCAACCTCCACTCCCTTAGTATTAATCATATCGAAAAGGTTTGAAAATGTTCTAAGGTAATTAAAATACTTTTTTGGACCTGATACCAAAGAGCTAAAGATAAATATTTCTTAAGAAAGTTCTTATCCCGGTTTATTCGAGCTACATATCTGGACCTTTAAAGAAATATTCACATAGTTACAAGATTATGTTCATCACATATACAATTATCTAAAAATTTAGATATAATTACCGGTTAAATTATATCACTGTCTGAATAGTCGCGTCCACTTTTCGCTTTGACGTCAGGTTTTCGTGTTTCCTTAGTGTGTTCATCACATCTTTACTGTAAAAGAAATCTCAACATAATTAACATATAATTAAATGGGGGGCTTGTGAGTCCTTATGTTGAAATCACCAAGGTATACGGGGCAGCGTAACTAGCCATTTTGCTTAATTTATTCCTCTAATGCCGGTTTTAATGAGAAGAAAAATAACTTTAGCTGTTTCAAGGAAAAAATAAACGAAACAAGAACAAATGACAGCTTAATTACGATACTTTAAATGTTGTGATGAACATTCGTTCAATAGAGTGAGATCTCATAAACCTAGTATTTTCTTTTTTTGTTCCAGGGGAATTTATAGAGAAAAGAATAAAAGAAAAAGAAAAGCTTCTAAAGCCTTGTTATTTAGACATCTGAAAAAAAAAAGAAGAAGATTGCAGCACGTCAATTTCGCATATGGTCTCCCACTACACTACTCAGTGACGCCCTTAGCAGCTTAACTTACGTTGATCGGACGGGAAACAGTGTTCTCTACTAGGTATGGCCGCAACCGAAATTTTTACTTTAAATCAACACTCGATCATTTTGTATGAATGGCAAATCTCAAATATTAGAATTCGAAAATTAGTGGTTGAATTTGGGTTTTTATGGTGTTTTTTCTCACCTAAAATGAATCCAAGTAGTCTGAAATAGATTTCGGGGTAAACATAGCGGCTTAGACACACAAAACAAAAATTGCCAAACCACCAAAACCGGGGTTCGATCCCCGCGAACAACAATAAGGGTTCTGCGCGTCTGAGTGGGGTGCTTTTGCTGTGGAACAGCGTGAGGTACCCTCCGTCTAGGCGAGGAGCGTTGAATCCGGAGTGTATTGTTAGGTTTTCTATAGTTATATATAGTTTTCGTCACTGGTTTTCCAGGGGCATCCTTCAATACATATGCATCAATCAAAAAAAAAAAAAAAAAGTAAAAAAAAAAAAAAGGGGTGGAAAAAACGGTGTTGACTGTTATTTATGCCATTTGGTTTTTTAGTTTTACACCTTTTTGAGGTGATGAATTCAAACAGTCAGTCAGTCAGTTGAATCAGATATATCAAGGTATATCAAGACATGAAGGTGGTTTAATTTTTCTTACAGTTGATAGAAATACTGTTGTCTAGCTTCCAATTTGAACAAAGATAGAAACACTTTCCCTGTGAGAAGCCAAAATATAACTCGAAATTTTGAATGAAATAGTTCATATTACTGTAAATAAGTTCGTTAACAGCTCTACTCTGAAACCAAAAATTTCCCAAAAGATAGAAAAAAGATCAATAAATGTACTATAGAATGTTACTTTTCAAAATCTCAAGCGAATGTTCTGCTTCCGCTTCTTGATTCACCAAAATCATTTGAACTCCCTTGGGAAGCTCACCAAACGTTTTAACAGCTTGTTTCCAAACATTTAGGGATTTTTCAAGCTGAGATACCTCTTTAAAATACCCACTCTTATAGCGATATGGCTCTCCTTTATAATCAAACAAGGAAAATACCATAACATTAAACTCGATTATTGCAATTGCCAAATTATCCCCATGTTGACCGCGAGAAGTCAAATAGTTCATATAAACCGATGAAGTTACCATGACCTGGAACATATGACGGACGAACACTATCGGGGTTCCATTTTTTTCTTTCGACAGTTCCAACTTTTCATAAGCAGAAATAATTTCTGAGAGTTCTGACTCAAACCATTGGATATGTAACTCAAATTCCACCGCATCAAAATATGTCTGGTGTATAAAGGTTTTCATGCAAAATACAAGCCCTTCAATCAGATCATTCAATTTTTTTCCTTCTTGTGGAATAACCTGGGATTTTCTGTACAAACATGAACTTGGTTGTGAATTTGTGGACTCAAAGTAAGGATTTAACGACGAATCTTGTTCTTTTGGAGAAATTGGTTGGCAATTTCCACCGAAGTGGTCATATCCTAAGACAATTGACAATAATATTGAATGTAAAAAAGGAAGCTTGGAAGTAATAAGCCATTGGAGGTTCATTTTATATTCATATATAGGATTTATGGACTCCAAGAGAGAAAGGATACGGCCTTTTTATATAAATCTATATAGCTCAAAATTTTCATGAAAGAAATCAATTACCATTTGATAATACACATTGAATTGCTTGTGCCAAGAAAGGGATCAATATACCACCCATCAAATTTATTGCTTAATTTCATCAGGCATCATGATTGCTTTTTTTCGGGCCGATTTAACTCGCCTATAATGCCAAGAATTTTACGGGAGTCAGGGAGCTTTGAAATACCGAGAACAGTGATCAACCTTTTTCTTTCTTTTTGATTCTTTTCCAACTTTTTGATTGCTGTTTCAAGTAAAGTGTTCTCACATACAATAGAAGCCCAAAACATATACCAAGGTGAAGTCTTGAAACTTTCAAGCGGGGAACACCAACGAAAAGATTAAACATTAATTTATCTTGGACATCTCTTTGTGAATTCACATTATTTCTTCTTACTTGAAACAACAACGTTTTGCACCTTTTTATAATGTGGCTGGGGAAAGGTTACCTTAAATTCATGCTCGATAAATTAAGAGAAGTAGACTCTAGTGAATGGTTTAGCCTGTTGAAATAAAGATTATATAATGTTTTAGAAACAGGGCAATTATTCGGGAAAAAGAAAAAAAGAAAAAAAGAAAAAAAGATAATTATTAGCACCAAACTTAGACAACAATTCGACCTGTGCCAACGTTTTTAGGGCCAAACATGTTCCAATGTTTTTATCGGAAATTAAATAAGGGACAAAATTGTGTAACCAATATTTCAAAATCTTCGAAACAATTCTCAAGCCTCATGTTTTTTTTTCTGGAACTAACTATGGTCACCCCTCAATGTGTAATGAATCCTTTGAAATTTGAAAAGAAAACCCCTAAAAGAATTTTTGGGAATCATTTTTTTCTTAATTTCTGTGGGATTCAAAATGTTTTTATAAAAACAGAACTTTTGATAGATTTCAGGCGTTTCAACGTTGGGATCAAATTATTCCTCAGTGTGGGAGATACAACAGTGCCTGGGTATAATAACTCCACGGCTAGTTTTTTTTTTAATATTTTTGTACTTTTTCTCAAAATATTCAATTAGAAGGTTTTTTGTAAAATGAATATCTAAAATTCTTATACCTGTTAATCCCCCTTTTGTTGAGTGAATATCGATTTGAAGTCTGCAGAATCCGCATCGTAGTGTAATAATGCGATGGCTGCGAAATGAAGAATAATCAAAATAGCATTATTCCAAGTAAATAGTAACACAAAAAAATAAAATATTAAAAAAATGTTTAATAAAAAAGATTAAATTTATTATTCATTATTCAATCAGCTCTTTCACCTAAAACCCTTTTTTGTAATAAATATTCTCATAAATAACATCATAATCTACTCCAAGCCGTGTCTTATCGTGCGCTGTTTCCCTGAAACACACCAATACACCCGTGCACCACTAGTTAAGCGAAACGAAAAGCCAGTGATCTCCAGAACCCCACACCAACCTTTAAAAACACACATTTCTCTGCCAAAATTGCTATTTAGTTTCTGAAACTGGCATAGCTGGAAACCTTAAATCTCAAAACCCCACAATATCCAAAAAAATGCCCGTGGAAGATTCTGTGGCGGCTATTTCCACCCAATACTATAAGGTGGCGTGTCTAGACCAGGTGACATATTCGATATATACATCAAAAGATCCTTCACCGGACCAGGTTCTCTTGGAACTTGAACTTCAGATCCGCCATGATCACCCTCGTATTCTCATCACCTATAATAACAAATGTCTCTACCATTTCAGGTTTGGACACTGGCAGAATATCGACAAAACGGACGAAAACGGGCCGAAACAAGGTCTGGGTACAGATCCACGCCAGCAATTACACGTGCTATACCCTCAGCTTGCGCTTAAACATGAAAACACTGTTTCTGCAGAAAAACTAGCCAATCCCGCCCATGTATCGCGGCCAAAAATGGGTGCTGGAGGGAAAGATATGCCTATTAGAGATGAATATCTCCCGTATGCGAGCCTTGCGTTTATGAAGGCGGTGAAAAAAACTGTGGTGTATAATATGGCTGCTGGAGGCCAGATGCACCTATTTGGAAACTATGTAGTGGCACGTATCTCACCTGCCCTGGGTCAGTATCGAGTAGTACAGGTGGATCCGGTTTTACTAGGAAATGGTGATTTACTTGTACTGGTAACTCAGCGGGACCGTCTCCCCCTTTTTGACTCTAGTGTTTTAAATTTGGACCACGTGATCCCGGGATTTGCTGCCTGTTTTGTCATTTACGTGGTACCTTCAGGTCTCCGATGCCATCTTTATGATTCACAGAATTTGCAACAAAGTTTCACCACCACGCCGCCCAAATCTAGTGATACCCTTTTGCGTCTTTTACGATCTAGTACTGGTGTGGACCTCACGCAAAAAACCCCGCTTTTGTGGGTCAAGTTGATTCCCAATTTGCAGCACCTTAATAGCCAAACTTCGCCTGTGCTGCGCTTTGTACACGAAGTCGATAACCGCAAATATATCTTGTGGCCTTGGGAGCTTTGTGTGCTTCAGTTTGGAAGTGTTGAACGTACACAAACACGTCCTGCCCATACTCTGCCGTCTCATACAGACCCCGTGGCGCTTATCGGCGAGTATCTTGTTTATACTCTTAGTTTGCATGAAGCAACGCCTTCTGAAAAGGTAGCAGGGGTAAATCTGGATACAGATGGCGTGCCTGCGCTGGTACCAGCTTCCCTTCGTCCGGTCTCTGTATCTGGTGCATATCCTTTTAGTGTACCTAGTGCCGCCATGAGCACAAATGACCAGGACCCAAAAACGCCCCTGGCAAAGCTGCTGGGGCCAAATCCCGGAAGTGTGGAGATTTTCCCGTTACCTTCCGAGGAAGCTGGTCCGCCACTTCCACAAAACGATGTTTCTGACCTGCACCCCTCAACTGAACAAAACGAGAAGCAAGAAGCTGAGACTGATGACGACGATGATGATGACGAAGATCTCTTTGGCGAAAGCTCGGATCTGGATCTGAATAAGGCCTCGCCAAATAAACCTCTGCAATGTATACTGCCCAAGGCAGATATTCAACCTGGTATTGAACCCGGTTCTTCCCAGAAAATTTCCCCCAAGTCGCCTGATGAAAAATCTCCTGTCAAATCTGAGATTCAAAATCCAGAAGTACTTGGCCTACCGAAAATCTCGCCTTCAAATTTACCTGCCGACCTGAATAAACAGTCGGAAACAACAACCTACATGGGAATCCCCAAAAATGAGATGATTTCTGCAGAAATTGGCCATTTTACCCCTGGCTCCTATGACGATCCCGGTGCACCTCCACCAATTATACCCACTCCGGCAATTCCACAACTAAGCACATTTGGTTTCAGCTCACTGGCCCATTTTCCGCCCCTGAATTTTCCTCAGGGCATCCATCTGCAGCCTCTGAATGTTACTGGCAAAAATACGCCTTCTTTGAATAAGCGTGACCGTCGTCAGCTGGATGCTAATGCAGGTTGGGCCTTTTCGCCAATTGTGTTTAACCCAAAAATCAAAAATAGCATCGATACAAAATACGGAAAGGGTGGAAAGTTTTATGTTGATACTGAGGAGTCATCTGGTCAAGAACTGGAGCCAAGGAGACAGCGTCTTAGGGAAACTAGTGTGGTGGCGTATGATCTTCATGTTCTCTCTAATCCAAAAACCCAACCTCGCGCCTCAGAGTCGTCGCTGAGTGCGCCTGAGGAAGAAATTAACCTGGGTGGACGGTTGAAACGAGATCCAGGGTTGGGTGTCAATTTCCAGGACGGTGTGGATACACATAATGGTGATATTGAAATGTTATCAGCCGGAAGTGAGAATGAGGCAGAGGGAGAGGACGAAGATGATGATGACGAAGATGAGGATGAAATTGACGAGGAGGAGGATGAAAGTGATGAAGATGAGGATGAGGATTTACCGGTTTCTGATCTCAACGGGGCTTCTTTACGTCTAAACACCCAGCCAGGCGATCTTTTCGGCACTTTAGGCCCTCAAGATTCCATTCAGGAATCTCAAATATTACCCAGCTCCGCAATTTCCCTACAACACCCATTTTCAGGCTCTAATTCTGCGCATATTTCCCCTGGTGCAACTCACATCAGGGGCCAAAAACTACCCAAAGGACATTCTCCATTTGGGCTAGGTATCGAAACACATAACTTTTCTATCTCGCCCATGCCCCCGCTCGAAGCAAAACCAGGAATAGACTCTGAAGTTGTTTCTCTTGTTGTAGGAGACATCCACCCAGAACCGTCTAAGGATGCCCTGACTGCTGAATCCTTGAATACTCCTTCTTCCAGTTCAAGCACATCCAGCGGTGTTTCGGAATCATCCAATTGTTTGCCCCTAATTCTTCGCAGCATCAATGTCCAGAGTATTCCGAACATGTTTATGTTGAACACAGTTCCTGGTGCATGGGGAACAGTTTCTATGTCTGGTGGTTTTGATATGGACGTAGATGAAGAGGATGATGATATTGACCATAAGGATTCAGGGCTCTTTGCTAAGGCAAAACACATGGATGAGTTGCTCAGTTGGCTTGTTCCAAATCTCGTGTTCGACTCGGGACTTCATAACTTTGAACAGCATGCTCAATTGCGCTTACCTGATTTTTTCCAAGAAGAAGTTTCTACAAATGTTACCGATGGGAGCGCATCTGGTGAAACTGCCAAGGTTTTTGCAGCGACTTTTCCACTCAGTTACAATGTGACTCTTGACGAGCTCATACCCGATTCTTCAGTCGCTTCAACTTCCTCGTCTAAGCCTGGTCTGGATTTGAAAGATCAATTACCTTTCTTGGATGATATGGCCGTAGATATTAACGGCAACAGTGTGGATTTGTCATCTACGCATACCAGTACGGCTTATTGGGATTCGTTTTACCCACACGCAAACGTTGAAGGTTCCGAGGGAAACGAAAACCGCATCCAGGTTAGAAAACATTCAAAAAAGGCGGACGAAAATGCAATCTTTACTTTCGACGAGGTGAAGGTTAAAGCTTTTAAAAACCAGAAAGACCTAATCAACCTCAATTTCCTTGGTACCAGGTTCTGGAAGTACTTCAACTTTGATCCAGTCAATGGACCCAAACCGTTCCAAGTTTTAATGATTACTGAAAACCTGCTGAATGGAAGCTTGCCGCTTAACTACGATGATACAGAATTCATGGACTTGGTGAAGCACAACTATGCGGATATGCGTCTTGGTGAAATCAAAAAACTCAACTTGCAAACTTTCGAAACCAGACCTGATCTTGAGGGTATAAATAATGGTGTTCTCTTGGTTGATAAAGACTTGGGTGATACGTCGTACAATGACTTTTACAAGCGGGCAAACAGAAAGTTGAAGAATTTGGCGGAATTAATCAAGTTGGATCTTATTAACAGAACTAATAGGTTTGAATTTGACCGCCCACTTCTTCTTTTGTTTATTGATTTCGACGAGAGCATCAATTCCGTCTTGCAGATTTCGAAAATATGCCGCAACTTTAAAGTTAACTTAAATAACCATCAACTCTCGTTGGTGGATGTTTTTGCGCATGTTATACCTTCCAGTCACATTTTTAGAAAAGCTAGTACTAGCCGTTGCCTCAAGTACCTTTCTGATACAAAACTAGGGAAGATTTCTACGATTCTTTATAATAAGTGTCCAAACATCAATCCATCCGATTCAAAACTGGTTACTCGTGACAAAGATGAGCCTCGCAAGCTTTACTCCCAACTTGTGAAAGATGCCCCCACCTCTCTCCACTTCAAATTCTTTAACCGAAATATCAAGGAAAGCTTGAATACTGAAAGTACCGAGGACATGTTTCTACATGTTGCATATGAGAGATCTGTGGATAAAAACTGGATCAGTGCTGCATGGTCAGACCCCCTCGGTATAGTCACGCATATGAAATCCTGGTATTGTCCACCAGCAACTAAAGATGGGTTTGAAAAGGACGTGCATGATTTGGGGTCAATTATCTTCCAGATCTGGGAAATCTCTAATAAGCTATTCAAAAAGCTCAATGAGGATATACTGCAGCGAACCTGCGGATCAGGTAAAAAGAAATTCTTGGTGCTTGCGAGAGTTAATAGTATTATTCCTGATGATGAGCTTCTTTATTGGAAACGGCTAACTGCAAAATATAAGGATGTCTCTTTGGTTGTACTCACCACAAACAGAGCTCCTAAATACTTGTTTGGGTCTGTGGCTAATGACAGTTTGCCCGTTTTTGGGTTGGATAATGGTGATGATTTGGGCCTTGATGGAGCGTTGAATAATGGGGCAACAGACGAGAAAAAGGGCTCCGACTTTATTCAATCTTTGGGTGTTTTCCCCGTGACACATAATTCCAATTCTCCTTCAGGAAGCATTGTTATGTCTGCTTCTCCAATGAATAACCCACTCGCATTCCATTCACCTCAACAATTTCCGAATGCTCCCTCGAACATGTTTTTACCTCAAGACAGTGGTGGGGGTACCGTTTTTAATGACGCTGACTGTACACTTAAAGACACGGGTTTCGATATCGTTGGTATAATTCCCAAGGTGGCGCTTCCCTCCTGTAATTCGCCCACTCGCTACAGCATGCGTACTGGATTTTTGGTGAAACAAACCATGGCACTGGATGATCTTGTGCAAAAGGAGTATATGGTTTTTGAAGTCAGTCTCCTCAGTTGCTCAAACTACTGGAATCTTGATACAGTAATGAGAATCACGCTTAAGCAGTTCAAGAAGCTTATTGCGCTCAATGATATTCTTGGTGTTTGTGACCGAACTGCTGCTTCTCAAGACACCTCTTTAAAGAGTCGTGAGATTGAGCTCCAGACATTAGTTCCCTGGCATGTGAACGCGGTGGTGAAAGCCTTGGACTATTTGGTTCATGTCCATGTAGAAGAATAGGTTTATGTTTTTAATATGAAGAAGTTATCGTAAAAAATATTCTGTAAAGAAATTTAAGGTTTTTCTAATAATTATTCAAGTGATTCAAAAATATTTAATTAGGAGTAATATTTGCTGAAAAGGAAATTATTCTGATTGTTGAATAAGTTCGCGGTTTTTTTAATTGCATAAGAAGGAGAAACAAAATTGCGTTAAACGAATATACTTAATACAACGCAGCCAAAGTTCTAAACAAAACAATATTTTATTATTTTCTATGATATATTCTTATAAACATTTAAACAGTTTATTATTTTCAAATAGTCCAAGAGGATATAATATTCAATTAACAAATAATATTTCTATGGATTCTGGATAAATCACGGGCTCACCCTGAGACGCGGTCTGCGACGCGCACCGCGCATCCATTAGACCTAAACTTTGTACATGTTTTATCATAGTTTGAGAAACAACATTGGAAGTTTCTTTTCACATTTCATCAACATATCCATATATTCTTAACGCACCATACATAATAGGCCCAAACCCTTTCAAAAAAACTGGTCAATTTCTCCTTAGAAAATGGCAGACACTACACAGGATCTCGTGGATATGTTTTCCAGTGGCCCATCTGCAAATAATGGACTAACTCCAGCTTCAGCCTACGCAAAACGTACTTTTGATGAAGATAAATATCTTGGTATAGGTACCTATGCTGACCCCCTTGATGATACTACGGAATTAAGGTCTAATTTAGGCCATTTTCCCGGAGTCACGCTTCCTCCAACGCCAAAGGAGTCTCCATTAAAAATGAATATGGATAGGCTACGTGGAAGCCCCATAAAAACGCCCCGGCGGCAGTTTCGGACCACCAAACAATCAAATCCACGAATCTCAAATGAGCTGGAAATACAGGAAAATTCTCCTTTTCTGGCTACTGATTTTGATGTTGATTTTGACCCTCAAACTGTACTCGACCATGGAGTCGTGTCTGGCACAAAACATTTGGGTGGGTACCAAACTCTTCTTCTGCTGTCGACAGATAAGTTAACACGCGAGCTACATTTGGAGAGAGTAAGAAATGGTGAACTAGAGCGTGAAGTCGAGGCTTTACGGCGGGAAAATTTTGAGGTGAATCGCATGAAAACTGAGCTAGAAAGCCTCAAAAAGCAAAATGATAGTCTCCGTTCAAGAAACTTCTCGCTAGAGTTGCAGGTCAACAATTTCCAGCGGCATGATAAATCAGAGCAATTGGTTAAAGAAAATAAACTTTTGCGTGAAAAGCTCTTAAAGTATAAAAACTTATACGATTCCAGCATGAAAACAAAGAACGACCCCGTGCCACAGATTTCTGAAAGATCACGTGAACTAGTGCTGATTGTAGAAATACCTAAGGGTACTAGTTCACCGAAACTTCCCAGGAAACAAGCAAAAACCCCACAACAGCGTAAAAGGGTGGGCAGTTATATTGAAGTTCCCCCACATACTTCGGAAGAAGAATTAGAGGAGGAATTAGAGGAGGAAGAAGAGGAGGGAAAAGAAGAAGATCAAGAAGAACAGGAGGTATATTACAAGACACCTCCGGTTAGCCGAAAAGTTCGCACATCTGAAACCCTAAAAAAATCTTTGGAAGATTCGAGTTTCATTGAACAACTAAGACTAATTTTGGAATCGTTGGAATCACGTGCTTTACCCAAAAAGAAATCCCAACCCGCTATACCTGAGACTCTTTTGCATCCGACAAAGAAACCGGAAGAAGTGTACCCGAAATTGCCGCCACAAGAGATTGACCAGCATGAATTGCTTCGTCATGATTATTCGCAGCCACCGGAGAAAGAGAGTCAAAAATTACCAGAAATCAATGAACCAACAAATATTAGAGTTGAATCTGGAATTCCAACTTCACAGACCCAACCTCAGGCCCAACCTCAAGTCCAGCCTCAAGTCCAGCCTCAAGTCCAATCAGAGGCATATATCCAGAATCCAATTCACGAGGCTCAGCCACAACGCGTACAACTGGATTGTAAAGACCAATTTTCCCGTTTGGAACACATTCTTACACTTATAAGGGAGGATTTCAAACGCCAATATGCATCTAGGGAACTTCCAAGTTCAGCAGAATCCAACCCACAATCATGTGACTCCGCCAGGCCAAATACACCATGTGATGTAAAGACATGTGCGGCTTGTTCATCAGCTGCGCCTATAATTCGGCCACAATCACAATCCACCCCCAAGGAATCAAATAATACGCAAGAGCTAATGGGAAAATTCTTGTGGAACCAAACGGTCTAACACCAATAATATTTTAAATTGGATATTGGGGTTTGGCTAAGGGGAAGAATTATTTTCAGGACTGCATTATTCAAAACTAGGGTTACGATACTGTGGAAATCTTGGGCAGTTTCTGGGAGTCTAGGTAACTACTAGAGACTACTGCTTATAAGACACGAAATAGTACTCCTCTTTCTGAAAGTCAGATGAACTCACCCCTTTGGGGAGAAGTTAATGGTTTACAAATGCTCTTCTTATTCTTAAGCAAATAAAACGGCAACCCACACCAGATTCAAAAACCATCCAACTTCTTGCATTAAAATTAAAAATTAATCTATTTAAACAATATATCAAACCAAACAAACTGTAAATATCGACTAGCCCATTTTTTTCTGGTAACTCGAAGAAAGAGACTGTGGCTCATCATACCCATCATGGGAAATGCCAAGCAACTCTTGTTCGAAATTCTCCACATCCTCGACCTCTTCAAACCAGCCTTTTTGGAAAAGCTTAACATCGGGCGTGCCTGCCACTGGGAAAAAGTAGGTCAATCCCACATAGACAATACCTGAGGAAAAAAAGCCCAAAAAGAAATTAAGTCTGTAAACCTCGTTGGCTCCCATTGGCACCTTATCCATACCAGAAGTGGCACCAACAAAACCGACAATATTTGGCAAAATTCCACACAAATAAGCCACAAGCGCCCTCCAATTGATTCCAAGCTTATTGTACATATAGTACGAGAGCTGGGACTTGTTTTCCGGGGCATGGGTGGAATATAAGTGAGTCAACTTGAGAAAACCTCTTCTGACAATGTAGTAGTCAGAGCAAATGACACCAACAATCGACGAGAGGAAAACTGAGTATGCAGCCAAGTAGGTGGTGAATTTAGAAGAGTTGGAAAGTAAGTTCCATGGTTGTACAACCAAGGCCAAAAGGGCACAGAGATATGAGCCTCTTCTGATGTTCAAATATTGCGGGAAAATGGCAGTCACGTCTGTACCAAAGGAAATCGAGTTTGCAGAGATGTTTGTACCCAACTGAGCAATGGCAAATGCAAAACTGATGAAAAACACTCCTGCTCTATTACCTGAGCTATATTCATCTAAGAAATGACCAAGAACATCAAGGGGAGACCAGTATGGTTTGCCATACAATTGAGAGGAAGCAGAACTGACCAAAATACCAATTAAAGACGTGATTGAGAAACAGAGAGGAATGGTTACAGTCTGGACCACGTACTTGATTCCAAACGAAGGCTTATCGGCAAAACGAGAGAAATCAGGGGCATTTGTAATCAACGTAGCGAAATTGGCCAAAGAGTTCATGACTCCTGCAATAAATGCCCATGCCAAGGTAGAACCCTTGAGTTTTGACGACTCGTGGATTACAGGGCCCGCCCCGTGACTCTTCACGAGTGTCCAGACCAAAAAAGCAATACCAGCCACAGGGGCCATATATGCCTTTGCGGTAAACAAGTGTCTGATTTTATGAGGAGGGAACCACAAAAACGGGAGCGAGAATAACCAGAAAAGAAAGAAACTCAAGAATCCGAACGTAGTGATGTTATTGTTGGAAATCCCATTGTGCATAGTAGTGTCCAAGTTTTTGCCAAAAATCGAACGCAACATAAGACCCACACATGGACCTGCAATCATGGCTTGCACTGAATACCAAACACACGCCATTACAACTCTATTGATGACGGGCCAAATGGCGAAAAAAATACCAAAAGATGCTCTGGTTGCAACAGGGAAAGAGATATGGTTCACCACACCAATCCTTGCCGAGGTGGATACGAAAATACCTGCTATAAAATAACCCACCCATACCGAGAGCCAAGTTTGCCACCATGTCATACCAGCCTCAACACCAGTAGCAGCAATCATCCAGGTATTGATATTAAAAGATTCCGAAACCCAATAGGAAACATAATTATACCACGACCATTTTCTTCTACCCGCCTCTACTGGACGCAAGTCATGATTATACAAGTATCTTTGGGTGGCTGTAAGATCCGGATTGTCCTCCACCTTAAGAAAAGCATTGAACTTTTGCCAATTCGACGGTTTTCTAGCCCACGAAACTTGTTGCAGAGCAATGCTCGTGGTTTGCTTCAAGGAGTCGGACATTTGCTTAGAGCAAGGTATTTTCGGTTTACGAAGAGAAGGAAAGAAAAAGAGAAGAAAAGAAAGAAAAAGAGAGAGAGAAGAGAGGAGAGGAGAGGAGAGGAGAGGAGAGGAGAGGAGAGGAGAGGAGAAGAGAAAAGGAGAAAAAGAGAAAGAAAAGTGGTATCCAAGGTCAAATTTTTCACCCTACATGAAGTACGATGGATCTTCCTTATCTTTGTTATATACCGGATGTTGCTCACTGCGCTTATCTTTTCTTCCGGGAAAAATGACAGGCTTGGAAGGTATCGCCGAGGTACAGCTGAGTCCTAGGGATTTACAGATATATTTCTAAGCTTTGTTTTAAGAGTTTCACAAGGAGTTAATAAATTGTGCGAGGTTAGAATTTATTTCCTTGATTAAACGGATCAAAAAAACATATCTTGTTTTTTTGCCAAGGATGAAAAATTTTACGTCGCGGTGCAACAGTCAATTAGTCGTGCGAGTCAGCCGTGGGAAATCACGTGACACTAGTCAAACATATTTGAATGAACATTTACTAGAGAATTTGTCTTAAAATGCGAAGGGTTCGATGTAGAATTTTAATATAGTATGAATTGATGTATTGTACTTTAGGGGTTCGGCTTTTGAAGCCACAGAATTCCCGTGGAGAGAAGTCAGAATTTTCCCCTTAGGAAAGATTTTATGTAAGTTGCCAGATTCACTACTTGCACGTGAAGCGACGTCACGTGCAGATTCTCATTCACCCTGATCATACGCTAACAATTTGTGGCGGCAAACTATAATGATGCCATTCGAATTGGCCAAATAAAGAATATACTGACAACTAAATATTAGTGATTTTTTCTTATGTCTGGAAAAACATTTGATAAATCATCTAGATCAAAGAGAATATTATATTTCTTTGATTAAAACGGATCTATTGATTACTATAAAAAGTGTAAAAGCGAAGAGACTTTAGTCTCATAATTAAATTTGTTTTCTATTTATTGATTCTCTATGAGATGGTGTATGTGCCCAAAGGAGTGAGTGGCGGCGATATGGCACTGAAAGTTTCAGAGGTCAGGGAAGTTTCCACAAATTTAGAGTAACTGGTGTCAATTAATATTCCCACATCCATATAAATTGTGGACCGTGTCGGACGTAATCTTTCTTGAACACGTGATTAGAGTCCATTGCCCAGGCGATAATACAATAGCTCCTAAATTTTCCCAAGATTATTAGCAATAATTCGAGAAAATAATAAGAAAAAAACCACGCTAAAGAATTGATTACAATAATCAAAGATAATCAAAAGGAGGTAGAAAACGGTTAACAACCTCAACCCCTGTGAGTTTAGTGAAGAACTATATCCGAATTAGTGTATATTTCTGAGTTTTCCAAAGATGGAAAGATCCATCAGACCACTAGAAATCTGTAAATTTCTCTTTAAATCTTTAGTTCCACTGCTAAGAAAGCCTATTTACTAGATCTAAGAGCCCAAATATACTCAACTATGTGTCTTTATCATATTGAGGGAGTTGCTTATGAAAAGATACAGGGGAATATTAGATCTAGAAATTTCAAGGGGCAATTGGGCTTTCGGAAAACTCGGAAATCTTGATGCGAATTTTTGCAATTCATGAGTTTGAGTAAACCCAATTATGTAACGATTGCTAGAATTCGGCAGAACTATAATAGACGAGTGAAAAGTAAGAGCAAGGTTAAAACTAGCTTCTTGATTCAAATAAAACCTAAAACGTTTTGACGAAAACATTAACCATCCAATTAGGACAGGTGAGAAATTGAGGACGGGGTTCCGTCTAACATATCAATATTTAGTGGATCAAAACATGTGGCATATCACCATTTGCCACTTAATTTGCGTCACAGCATGTAAGTTGTAAGGCGATTTGTTTATTATTCAAACAACTAAATTAAAGTTTCATTACTTCCCCCATACTTGTAACCCGATCAAAGCAAAAGATTCGGAACACGGGCCATAATATACCCACAATATATTGATTCCATAATATATTAATTCCCCAATAAATTGCAATATCAGAATACATTTTTATCGAAAGAAAGATAAAGCATTAACAAAAGATATCCGTGAATCCAAGAATTCAAACAGAACAAAAAAGCAAGACAATTTACTTCCAGAAAGAATTCAACAAAAGTTAAAGAATGAAAGTAATTTCTTTCCTCGGAAAAACATTAGAGCACCAACCACAATATTGCACCTGAGCCTCGCCTGCATATTGTGTGTTAACCAGGCGAAGAATCAACAAGTCTGACAATTCAATAATAAGAGGGCTGGCAATATTAAACGATGGGCATTTATAGAAAATTCAAAACTTCCCTAAAGACGAAGAAAGAAACAAAAAAAAAAGGAAGTCCGAAACCCGGAGTGACTTAGAATTGCATCCAATGTCTCTTCCCCAGCCCCACTTGAGGCGGCGGCTTAATTAAGGACTCATGTAATAACTCTCAGCTATGTGAAAAGAAGTTCGATTCTTTCAAAAAATAATAATGATAAGAATCTCAGACGACAAAATCCTTTATCCCTATTCAGCAACCGGAAACTGTGGGCCAAAACAGTTTCTGCAGAAACCAAGACGTAATGTTGCGGATATCCAAAAATATCAAACACGCCACGGTCTGCACCTACATGTGCGGCGCATTTAAGAGCGGTGCATTTAAGAGCCGCGCCACTAACGCGGTAGCAAACACAGACTACTCCCAAAGAAGAAAGCAATACACAGGCGCTAATGAGAAATTCCCGTGTGAAAGCACGGTCTAAGAGGGCAAATTAATTGGTGACATATCCAAACATAATATTACATATCGAAGGATTTTCCCGTCTATGATCATTTGAAGCAGTGGTTGGAATTCTGTTATTTCAACATACATTGAATGTATCGAAGAAAAGAACAATGAAGGAATTAGAAACATGTAAAAAAAAAAAGAAATAAAATCCACACCTTAAAGGGAAAGATAAATAAACGGAGTTTTACGCGCTATGCATGCATGTTATCTTTTCCGTTCGCGGACGACGCTCGTCCCAAGCAATCATACATGAGTTCTAACGCCGGTTGCCATTGGATTTGCAAGTGCTGTTTGCTTTTGATCAGAAAGCTCGTAAAGTTTGTTTCTAGTAGTCACACTCCATTTTCATTTTTTTTTGCTTTTTTTTTGTCCAAGACTATGCGGGTGTTGTTAATGCAACTCATTACTCGTGGTACCGCAATGTTTACTTTCACCGTGAATAAAACAGCACCTTCTACAGCTAGTTTTAGAATATGTAAACAAACGGAGTATCAGCTACAGAATTCTCCAGGCAATAGAAAAGTATTTAGGATAATATGGGTATCTTTTAACAACACTAGCTTCAGTATTCGCTGGCTATCGTCAGAGATTTTTCAAACGAAACAGATGCGGCCTCAAACCAATCTTGTCGAATATCATATGAGCCGCTTTGAGACGTGATCAAAACAAACCGCGCCCACCAAAAAATATTGCGAATAAACTTAAACACGGCCACGCAGTACATTCCATTGGTTAGAGCCAAGAAATGAGAATTGTCGTGCAGATTGCGTCATTACTGAAGTTGGCCACAGTAATTTTGGCTTTTTTAAGCGAAGGTTGGTAAGCGGTCGACGACATGGTAGAATTCCGTTCATGCGTGGTGAAGAGCTTTTGAAGCCGTTCATTACTATATATTATTATGAAGCTGGAGCTGAGATGGATATGATCAAAAAAAAACACCACAAATTCCGAGACATCTTGTGTCAACTTGAAGCACAGAGACTTTATTCCTAGAATGGGACTTTTCCTCTCAGTGTTTCAGGATTGAAAAGAGCGCGTATCTCTTGGCTTAGGTGGAACCATACTTCCGTGCGATATGCACGGAGGTGACGCACTGCCGCCGCATCCGATGGGGCGGACGCGAGAATTGCAAAACTTCTTTGTTACGTTATTATTAATCAGCCAAGCATAATAATTGTGAAATAGTATACTTCTGTGGGGGAAAATGTTAGAATAGTGAAATAACATTAATAACGTTGAGGATGAGGGGAAGTTTCTGTCGTTTGCATATAGTGCTGATACGATCTACCTACTGGTGGATCTCATTCCCCACTTCTCTATTGTTGGCCTTGTTCAAGGTAAGATTTACTCTGAAACCCCTTTGTTTTTTCCTATTGTTAATCCAATGAAAAGACCTGTACTATTTCCCTATTCTGTCTTCTTGAACGATATTCGAGATCCCATGATTCACTTAAACAATACTATTGGCTTATCAAACGCACAATTCTTTTCTAGCCATGTAAATCATCCTTCAAGTTCGCCCTAATACTTAGTGATCACTCTGTCTAAAATACCCCATAATCTATACTCATTTGCTATCACACGCGTCCTGTGATATTACACGGTGATGTCATTCAGAAACTAATGCTTGCGCTTATAAATGTTGACAAACGGCCTCAAAATAGTATCCTGTCCTGTCTTTGAGCATCAAGGTTTTTGCGCTGGGCATGAAGTATGTTTGCTATTTATTGCTGTATTTATGTTTCGCATCATTTTTTTACCCTTTTCGGTTGCAGCCTCCAACTGCGCGAGCCAGGCCCCCATGCTTAAAATGCAAGACGCCGCAACCTTAAACGGGCCTCGCGCAACAAAACCCTCCGCGTGTCCACGTCGAAACGACACGATTAGATTTTTTTTTTCCCTCTCTTTCTTCTTTACTTATCTGATTTATATATTGGACTTTTCTTTTTGTAAACTTCACATTCGTTTCTTTCCCCTTTGGGTCTTTGTGTTTTCAGTTCTTACCCTTATTCGTTTACAGAAGCGGCCCCCCCTTTTTGCAAACTTCGCTGCCGCCCGCCTTTTTTTTTTGCCAGCCTCCCCCGTCTGCCACGCTCGCTCACTTACCCGGCCACTTTTTTTTTTTTTTTTTTTTTTTTTTTGCTTAGCTAGGATCGCACCTTCCCAGCCAAAAAAAAAAATCTCTCTGCACGCGTTCCACCCTCCACCTGTCTGGGCACATTTCTACGCTGGGCACATATTTCCACACCCCAAATTTTTTTCCTTCAAATCTTCCCGGCGTCTTCACCATCAGCCAACCATTAAATTACCATAAACACATTCTTCGCAGGACAAAGACCGTGTCTGACTCATAAAAAAAAACCAAAAAAAATTTATCACTTCTCAGAAGCAAAACCCCATCTCTATTGAATCTTTGCTCCTAGAATCGCCCTGGCGCACCTACCAGGCCACTTTTCACACATAAAACATCTGATTTTTCGGCATGTCGACAATCAACAACGAAAACGAGTACCGTGCCACGCGGTCCCGAACAAAGGATGTCGTTCTCCCGCAAGAAACAGCAATTTCCAGGCCCCTTGATGAGACTTTGACCGACTCTAAAATCCCGGCCCCGATCCAAGGGCCTGCTAATGCAGTTTCTGGTCGTCAGTACCTACGCGATGTGTCCCGCAAGTTCGGAATCACGAAAGCAAACGCGCCAGTGGCTTCTAAAAAGCGGCCATTGGGTGGTGAAACCGCCCCCTTGACACAGAAAACCACTGACGCGCCACGTCCGGCAAAACTCGTGAAGCTGGACCTGGACGATGCCGTGGAAGTATCGCGTATGCCACAGAAACGCCCGGCTACCGAATCCAGCACGAACTTGGTGGAAAAACTCCACATCGCCAGTGAAGATGACAGTAGTAGTAAGTTCAAGAAGTCAAAGAAAGTTGTTGACTATGAGTGGCAGGACCTTGATCGCGAGGACGATGACGATCCACTTATGGTTAGCGAATACGTGAACGAGATTTTCCCGTACTTACACGAGCTAGAGAAGAAGACGTTGCCTGATCCTGCGTATCTCTTCAAGCAAACACAGCTCAAGCCTAAAATGCGCCTGATCTTAGTGGACTGGCTTGTGGAAATGCACCAGCGGTTCCGACTCTTACCCGAGACCCTTTTCTTGGCCATCAACATCATGGACAGGTTCATGTCTGTGGAGGTGGTACAAATCGATAAGCTCCAGCTCCTAGCCACGGGGCTGCTTTTCATTGCAGCCAAGTACGAGGAGGTGTTCTCCCCATCAGTAAAGAACTACGCCTATTACACCGACGGATCGTACACGGAGCAGGCCATCCTCGAGGCAGAGAACTATATCTTGACCATTCTCGAGTTCGACCTCAACTACCCGAACCCCATGAACTTCTTGCGGCGTATCTCCAAGGCAGATGACTACGATGTGCAACTGCGTACCCTCGGCAAATACCTCCTTGAGATCTCGCTCGTCGACCACAACTTTATTGGCATTCTCCCGTCGCTCTGTTCTGCGGCTGCGATGTACATCGCGCGCCTTATTTTGAACAAGGAGACCGCCTGGAACGGCAACCTCATCCACTACTCTGGTGGTTACAAGGTTGCAGATATGAAGGACTGTGTAGCGCTCATGGTGCGCTATCTTGAAGCCCCCATCGAACACGACGAGTTCCATAAGAAGTACTCCTCACGTAAATTCATGCGTGCCAGTGTTATTTGCCGCAACTGGGCCCGCAAGGCCGTTAGCGAAGGTCGCGACTTGTTTGACCCTTCCCTCCACACTGAGACTACGCCATAGTCAGGCCACATGTTCGCATCACTCATACTTTATCTCAGCATACGCATTGGACCCGCAGAACCTCCTGTTTTGTGTGTCCTGTTTTTTTGCATTTCATTTCTCACAAAGGAATATATATTCATGCCTTGGGGTCTCCTGACCTCGGGCACTGCATGATTGGGTTTCACCCACGCCCAACGCCATATACATACATCACACATTCATTTAGTCTACCTGCATTGTGATGACGTCACAACAAATACAAAGGAGTTTAATGATAGAACTGTAGTCAACTTCAAGATTTCTTGCCAGTAGTTCGTATAAGTTTGACGATATTGAGCTTGTCTCTACGTAAGTGTGTATTGATCTGCCTTTAAGAATCCGACTTTAAATTAGCAGCATATTTGGGCGACTTGCAATAAACAATCGACTTTATCATTTAAAAGTGAAAGGTGGTAAAGTACGAACAAAAGGATGCCAATAAGTACACACTGTTGATCAAGTCTGGGAATAGTTTTGATGTACTTTTGTTGGTTTCACACCCTTACAAAATAACCTGTCATTACGAATATTTAAAACAGAACGAAACAAAAAAAAAAAAAAAAAAAAAAAAAAAAAAAAAAAAAAACATTGATTGGAAAGTGAATCAATTATGTCATTAGAGGAATATAAATACAATCATGTGCATATCACTCACCCGTCAGTCTATTCAGCCTCCTCAACTTTACGTTGGTTCTTTCTCTTGACTCCTTCTCTGCCACCACCGTATGGGAGTTAAAAGCGAAGTTAATATACTTCTGGCAGTCCAATCTAACCATGAAAGATGGTTTTTTTTTACGATTTTTTTTTCCCATCAGTTATGTGCTTTTGGGTAATCAAGACTCTGTACCATCTCTTTTCAATTCCAACACCATAACAGGCTACATTCTAATCAAAGACTCATATAAAACCAAAAATTCTAATTGCTTCTTGGAGCAAGGCAAATTAAAAGCCCATCCTTATCGGTATATATAATAACAAATTCAGTTCATAATTCTACCATATAAGGATTTCATGCAAGAATGTCTTCATTTTAGCAGGGAGTATTTTTAGTTGACATTTTTCTTCTTAATTCTGTTCTTTTCTTTATTTTTGTTGTGCTTATCGATGTGATGGACGTATCAAGCGCATTTATGTCCACACCGGTTTCTAGAAGGTTCTCGCGGGATCTGGAAAGTGAGGCTTAGGCCAAGAGGCACCAGAAGGTTCCAAGCTGCAAATTCCCGAAATATAAATACGCAATTGATTTCTTTGAACTTATAACGAATTCTTCTTTTCTTCATTAAAACAAACAGATTTAAAACACAAATACTCTAATCAAGAAAATTACAGAAAAAATGACAAACGCAATTGGAATTGACTTGGGCACCACCTACTCTTGTGTGGCCCACTTTGCTAATAACAAGGTTGAAATTATTGCCAATGACCAAGGTAATAGAACAACCCCCTCTTTTGTGGCTTTTACTGACACAGAAAGACTTATAGGAGATGCTGCAAAAAACCAGGCGGCAATGAACCCAAGCAACACAGTTTTTGACGCCAAAAGACTTATAGGACGCAAGTTCTCTGACAAAGAAGTAGTGGAGGATATGAAACACTTCCCCTTTACTGTGATTGATAAAGGAGGAAAGCCAAAAATCGAGGTTGATTTCAAGGGAGAACGTAAAGATTTTACTCCTGAGGAAATCTCGTCCATGGTTTTGGGCAAAATGAAGGAAACAGCTGAGAGTTTCTTGGGTACAAAGGTTACAGATGCAGTGGTGACAGTGCCAGCCTATTTCAACGATTCACAAAGACAAGCCACTAAGGATGCAGGGTTAATTGCTGGCTTGAATGTTTTGAGAATCATCAATGAGCCCACTGCCGCTGCCATTGCTTATGGGTTAGATAAAAAGAGTGAACAGGAGAAAAACGTCCTTATCTTTGACTTGGGTGGTGGTACGTTTGATGTTTCCTTGTTGAGCATTGAAGACGGCATTTTCGACGTCAAGGCTACTGCCGGTGATACTCACTTGGGGGGTGAGGATTTCGACCACAGATTGGTCAACCATTTTGTGGCTGAGTTCAAGAGAAAGAACAAGAAGGATATCTCAGGTAACCAAAGATCCATGCGCAGATTGAGAACTGCCTGTGAACGTGCCAAGAGAACATTGTCCTCATCTACTCAAACCTCAATTGAAATCGACTCCTTGTTTGAGGGTATTGATTTTTACACCTCCATCACCAGAGCAAGATTTGAGGAGTTGTGCCAAGACTTGTTCAGAGCCACCATGGATCCCGTGGAAAAAGTTTTGAGAGACGCTAAGATTGACAAATCCCAAGTTGACGAAATTGTACTTGTGGGTGGATCCACCAGAATCCCCAAGGTGCAAAAGTTGGTGTCAGATTTCTTTAATGGAAAAGAACCAAGCAAGTCCATCAACCCAGATGAGGCCGTGGCCTATGGTGCAGCTGTACAGGCTGCAATTTTGTCGGGTGACACTTCCTCCAAAACCCAGGACTTATTGTTGTTGGATGTGGCACCATTATCCTTGGGAATTGAGACTGCCGGTGGTATCATGACTAAATTGATTCCTAGAAATTCGACTATTCCTACCAAGAAATCTGAAACTTTCTCGACCTACGCCGACAACCAGCCCGGTGTTTTGATCCAGGTCTACGAAGGTGAAAGAGCAAAGACCAAGGATAATAACTTGTTGGGTAAGTTTGAGTTATCGGGTATTCCACCTGCACCAAGAGGAGTACCTCAGGTCGAAGTCACCTTTGACATAGATGCAAACGGTATTTTGAACGTCTCTGCATTGGAGAAGAGTACCGGTAAGACTCAGAAGATCACCATCACCAACGATAAGGGTAGATTGTCCAAGGAGGAAATCGAAAAGATGGTTTCGGATGCAGAAAAGTTTAAGGAGGAAGACGAGAAAGAAGCCGCTAGGATCCAGGCAAAGAACGCCTTGGAATCATATGCCTACTCCTTGAAATCTTCTATCAACGAGGACCTGTTTAAGGTTAAGTTGGCCGCCTCCGACATCGACACGGTTACCAAAGCAGCTGATGAAACTATTTCCTGGTTGGACACCAATCAAACTGCAACCACCGAAGAATTCTCCGACAGACAGAAGGAATTGGAAGGTAAAGTTAACCCAATCATGACCAAGGCCTACCAGGCTGGAGCTGCTCCTGGTGGAGCTGGACCTGGTGGATTCCCTGGCGCTGGCTCAGCCCCTGCTTCTAGCGAAGGTCCAACCGTTGAAGAGGTAGACTAAATGTCTACCCCAACATAGCATTATTTTAATTTACCATTAGTTTTTAGACCATAAATTTATATTTTTTATTTGAAATTTATTTTTAGAAAGAGAGAAAAAAGAGCTCATTTATTACATTCAACCATTCGTATTTGAATCATATATCAGCTTGTTCGTCAAAAAAACAATACATTTCTCAATGGTTCAAAGGCATTTTAGTATTGAGCAGAATTCATAGAAATATGCCACTAATAACCGCTGAAGAACAGAATGGAATATTGCAAATAAAGGAATAATTTCTTTCACGGAATGAACATTGATTGGCATATTGTAGAACTGATGTTGCAACACACTATCAATGATTATTCCTAAAGATTAGAATCATTAGGTGGAATATCCTTTCTCCACTATCACATGGTTGAGTTTATTGACTTATTGTCCTTTTCTTTCAAACTATTCGAAATAAAACAAATTACCCACCATTTAACAATTATGGAGTGAATGTTGGTAGTACCAGCCAACAGAATATTTTGTGTGATTATGCAATTAAACCTTGCCATTTTTATAGTGAAAAATAATTGGAAAAACCGAACGAATATTAGAGCACAAGGTTTCAAGAATAATATCAATAAATCACACTTACACTCTTTGATATGATTCAATTCAGGAAAAAAATATTCACCTGATAAGGACTAATATGGCCCTCTATAAGACCAGCCACCTCTAGTAAAAGCTATGGGGAAAAAAGGTATATTTGTGGACGTCCTATACGAAAATATCCATACCTAGCTCAAAATTACAGTATATCTTAATAAATGTATTAAAAATGGTATATATTTGTTAGAATATCATACTTGGGTAGCGACATTAAGTGGTGCATCACAACCAACGTCATTACTTCAAACATCTGGCCTCTCACTCTCTGAAACTAATTTTTGAAAGATGAAAATGCTTTAAAAAAAGATTAATAAATGTTTTAAAGCTTTAAATTTTTTAATTTTCTTTCTTAAAGCCCTCAAAATTGAGAAAAAGTTCCAAAAAAACATTCTAGTCACCACGACCCATTTGGATATAATTTTAAGTTTAAGTTATTGTTAAGGATACAAGCCGCCAATCGAGATGCCTCTCACCCGGAATCCGGAGAGCGACTACAACCCTCGGCCGACCTTCCTCAGTCACGTGCTACTCAGTGACCGTTCCGCTGTATACAGTCCAGCAGTCGCACATTCGGTATAAATGTTGGAAAAACCCCTCCAAGCTACTCTTGGAGGTTAGCGGTTATTTAGTCTAGTTCAATACATATTAGTTTATTATAGTGAACCCGCATCTGACTAACCGCTATAAACGATCCCCTGACAAACCATAACACTTGATAGCGCTTTCCTAACCATGGGTATCGATGCTCCGTCCGCTCCTCCCAATTACCTTTTCCAGGCGGCCTCCCGCGTCACGCCTTTCACCGGCGTCCGTGAGGCTCCTGTCGTTCAATCGTACATCCGTCAAATGCGCGATAGTTTTATCGGCAACTGGGCTGATGAGCGCCGACTTATCTCCATGACTGTCACCGGTGGTGCTGCCACCTGGTACGATATGCTTCGGGATAGCAACCCGTCCTTCGCGGCAATGAGCGGCGAACAACTCCTCCAGGAACTCAAGCAGGCGTTTTACCCCTTGAATTACAGCCTTGCTGCCCACGGCAGCCTTTTGGAGCTCAAACAAGGTACACAGTCCCTTAGTACGTTCCTCTTGGAATTTCTCCGCTTACAACGCGAGCTCGCCCCAGCCGCTATTGCCGAGGAGACACTCTGTGTCATCCTCCACCGTGGTGTCAACGAGCCATACTATTCGGACCTCCTCCGCTTGAATACGACCAGCTTCACTGTAATGTTCGACTACCTCCAACGCTTGGCCAACACCTTTTCCGTCCCAGCCGCGATGAAGGGTCCTCGTCCAACAGATCTTACCTTCGACGCCATGGAGATTGACCACGTCCGGACTCGTACCACCCCGGCATCCGCGTCTCTGCCACTGAACCCGTCGGCTACGTCCGCGCCCGTGTTTCCCTCAGTCGACCATTCACTGCTCACCGTCGCAGAAATCGCTGCTATTAACGCTCAAGCCTCGTCGCAGATGATTTGTTATTACTGTCGGAAACCCGGTCACATCCAGCGCGACTGCAAACGCCGTCGTCTGGAAGGCAAAAAAAGAGGAGCACTAGCCGGGCCCATCGGCTCCCGTGCTAGTGCGCAACCGCCTGCCGTCACGAACCCCCACTCTTCCGGGTTCGGCCAGCGCCGGTCGCGTTCCTCACCCCGTATAACTAGCAATACATGCCCTACGCCACTTGCGCCACGCGCCACCGTAGTTCTGCTAGCCAACGGAGTGCCAGACGCCTCCTCAGCACCCTCTGCCCCCTCTTCTTCGGTACCCACTCCGATCCGGCATGGTTCCTCTCGGGATCAACTTACACATACCTCTGTGGCTGCACCTCCACCGCACGACGTTCCGTCCGCGCCCACAGACGTCCCTGTTATCGACACCCCACCTGCAGACGCTTCGTCCGCTCTGGGCGTGTCGTCCGCGCTTCCACTGCCAAACGCTGCTAACCCAACATTTGTTACCGCGCCTCGCCCTGAAGCCTCTGGTGGTGACACCCTGCCTGCCGACGTTTCGTTAGCCCCATCCGTGTCCCCCAGCCCTGACACCCTACCTGCCGACGTTTCGTCAGCTCTGGGCGTGTCCCCGAACACCGACGCACCCATTGCAGACGCCTCGTTAGCCAAGGATGCTTCAGCCGCCACTTCTCCGGCCTTCGTCACCGCGCCCTCGTCGCCCGCCCTGACCGCGCTACCTCCGGACTTATCGCCCCATTATACGCACGTCCTCGAACCCCTGGGGTCCCTCATTCCCCTCCGTTCGGACCGTATTGGCGTCGAAGGCAGCGACCGCTACTACACACCCGGTACAAGTTACGAGCGCGATCCCCGCCTTACCGTGGTCCCGTCGGAAATCCGTTCTGCGTACGAATATGTCGTGCACCCTCGCTATGGCGCCCATCATATCAGTTCGGATGGCACACTTCGTCCCGTTATTGGCCTTGTCGATGAAGACACCCCTGGCGCTTATCTCGCGCGCGACGACTCGTTTTTTCATTGCTCTATCGACAATTTACACGTTCCTCTCGCGCCCGAGTCCAGTGAACTTCTCATCTTACCTGCCCAACTACGCCCGGATGCCCTCCCGACGCCAACGCTTGTCGATTCAGGCGCCACGACCTCGGTCGCGTCCCTCGAGTTTCTCCAGTCATTGCAAATTCCGCTCACCCCGACCGGCAACACGCTCCAGGTAGGTACAGCCACCAAGGCGGTTACTTTGCAACCCCAATACGCTACCGTACCCTTAACCTTCAGCCTCCCGAGCGGCGACTACTCGGCGCACTTCCAACCTGTGGCAAACCTCTCGCGCCCTCTCATCCTAGGTATGCCGTTTATCCGGGCACACTCACGACTCATTGACTTTGGGTCCCATTCCTTCGCCGGCGTTTGCTATGCGCCGACAGCGTCACCACACCCATCCATTGCAGTCGTTGAGATTGATGCCATTTCGGTTGACCTCGAAGTACCTTCCGCACTGTTTGGTCTCGTTCGTGTCGAAACCTGCTCTATTGCTCCCAGCTCGGCGCCTCAGGACCCGTCTGCCGCTGTCATTTTCGCGGAGTATGCCGATACAATTCGCGATAAAATGCCTGAGTCCGCTCCGCCCGCTCACCGAGTGCGCCACGCCGTTCAACTTAAGCCGGACACGCCACCATTGAACCGTCCGCCCTACCGCATGAGCCGTTTCGAGCTTGACGAACTCAAAGTCCAACTCAACAAGCTTCTTGAGAGTGGCATGATCGAGCCTTCGCACAGCTCCTTTAGCTCACCCGTGCTTTTCGTGAAGAAAAAAGATGGTTCTATGCGCCTCTGTGTGGACTACCGCGCGTTGAACCACCACACGGTGAAAGATTGCTACCCGATCCCGCACACGGCCGACCTCTTAGGCGTGATGGCCAGCAAGAAGTGGTTCTCTTCGCTCGACCTCATGCAGGGTTTTTACCAGATTGCGATGGACGAAGCCAGCGTGGAGAAGACGGCGTTCACAACCAAGTATGGCCTTTACCAGTTTAAGGTGATGCCGTTCGGTTTGACGAACGCTCCAGCGACGTTCCAGCGGATGATGAACGACATCTTTCGTGACTATCTTGACGACTTCGTCGTAGTTTACCTCGACGATATCCTCATCGCCAGCGCGACACGCGACGAGCACGAGCAGCACGTTCGCCTTGTCCTCAACCGCCTCCGGGAACACCAACTTGTCGCTAAACGGCTGAAATGCGTCTTCTTCCAACAGGAAATCCTCTTCCTCGGTCACCATATCACGCATAATGGCATCGCGATATCGCCTGACAAGGGTCGCTGCATTCAAGATTGGCCGACACCCCGCAACGCCAAACAAGCACAACGTTTCCTTGGCCTCTGCAATTACTACCGGGAATACGTGCCACGTTACGCTGTTGTGGCCAAACACCTCGTGGACTTCGCTAGCCACCCCAGGAAGGCTTGGCTCCTCGAGCAAGAAGAGTCGTTTAACAACCTCAAACGCTGCTTACTTTCAGCGCCCCTTCTTTTGCCGCCCGATTGGGACTTCGAGGACGAATACGTACTTAGCACCGACGCTAGTGATTTCGCCGTCGGCGCTGTTCTCGAACGTTGGCACGACGGTCATCTTCGTGGCGTAGTGTCTTATTACGCAAAAACCCTTTCGAAGTCCGAACGGAATTACACCGTTTTCGACAAAGAATTTTTTGCCATCAAGAGCGCTCTCGACCACTTCCGGCATCTTTTGCTCGGCCGCCACTTTACGATCCATACCGACCATGTCGCCCTCTCGTTCACCCTGTTTCGCAGCACTAAACCGCCTACTTCCCGAAATGCCCGTTGGTACGCGGTCCTCCAAGATTATGACTACACCCTCAAGCATATTCCTGGCCGGACCAACGTCGTCGCTGACGCCTTAAGCCGCATTTTAGTACTGGCGGTCGTCACCTCTGTTACCCCGCCTGCCCACGACCTAGCAATGCTTGACTCCATTCGGGGCCTCTATGCCGGGGATGCTGACTTTGGCGACGTTTTCGCTGCGCTTTCCGACCCCTCGCCCCACGACGCGAAGAAGGCGAATCGCCTCAAACGCTTCTCCCTCGTGGAAGGTCTCCTTTTCTTCCGACCCCACGTGCTCTTAGACGGTCAGGGCGACCGGCTTTGCGTGCCCCGCGGTCCTCTTCGCGCAGAGATTATCCGCCAGCATCACGATCCGGCCACATGTGGTCATTTCGGCAATCACAAGACGGCGAACGCCGTCGCCCTCCAGTTTTATTGGCCGCGCCAATACGCCGACATCTGCAAATACGTGGCTACCTGCGAGGTTTGCCAACGCAGCAAGCACTCTCGTCAACTCCCGCAGGGCCTCCTTCAGCCGCTCCCCATTCCGCCAGAGCGTTGGTCATCCGTCGGCATGGACTTTATTACTGGCATTCCGGCCAGTCTCGGTTACGACGCAATCCTCGTGTTCATCTGTCGCCTCACGAAACGCGCCCACTTCATCCCTACGGTAAAGGAAGTCAACGCCGAGGCGTGCGCTAGGTTATTCTTGGAACACGTTGTTCGTTTACATGGTACGCCCGATACAATCGTTTCGGATCGTGACGTACGTTTCGTCGCCGCATTTTGGCGCAGTTTTCAAAAACTCTTGGGCATCGAACTCTTATTCTCCAGTGGTAACCATCCAGAAACCGACGGACAGACCGAGAATGTGAATGGTACGCTTGGCCAGATGTTACGATCATATTGCATGAACAGCCTTTCGGATTGGCCTGACTATCTTCCCCTCGTGGAATTCGCTTATAACAATTCGCACCAGGCTACTATCGATACGACTCCATTCTTCGCTGACCTCGGGCGCCACCCCCGCATGCCGAACCTCCTGCGACTCGTGGCAGACTTCAGCCATCTCGATCGCACAGACAGCCTCACCACGCGCATGAAAGCCATCCTTACGCGCACTCAGGACCACATTGCGAAAGCCCAAGACATTCTGGAGCGTAACTACAACAAGTCGCACCGGCCCCCACACGAGTACAAAGTTGGCGATAAGGTTCTTGTACATCGCGAAGCACACACTAACAAGAAGAAATATGCTAAGCTTCAACCGGTCTACTTTGGACCCTACTGGATCGTGAAAGAACTCGGTGACAACTGTTTCGAAGTCGACATGCACATGATGAGCTTGAAACACCGTCTGATTAACGTGAAGTGGTTACGACCTTGGCAAGAACGCAATGCAGCGTACCCGAAGGTCCCACCAGTTACGACCTTGCAAGTCATCGACAGAATCTCCGAGATCTGCAGCATTGCCGGCTACGACTCTGACCAAGGCACACTCGACGTTTTCTGGTCGGACTGCGATCCCAGCCACGCTACTACTATCCATCAAACCATTTTCGACCAGCACACGCCCCCGCACCTTCGTCTCGTCCTACTCCAAAACTCGCCTTTCCACCCCGACTACGAGCTTCAAGTGGACACGCTCCTGTTTAGAGAGGAGATAGTGTTAAGGATACAAGCCGCCAATCGAGATGCCTCTCACCCGGAATCCGGAGAGCGACTACAACCCTCGGCCGACCTTCCTCAGTCACGTGCTACTCAGTGACCGTTCCGCTGTATACAGTCCAGCAGTCGCACATTCGGTATAAATGTTGGAAAAACCCCTCCAAGCTACTCTTGGAGGTTAGCGGTTATTTAGTCTAGTTCAATACATATTAGTTTATTATAGTGAACCCGCATCTGACTAACCGCTATAAAGGATCCCCTGACAAACCATAACAGTTATCGGTTACGGCCATATCAAGAAGAAAACACTGTTTCCCGTCCGATCAACGTTAGTTAAGCTTCTTAGAGCGTCACTGAGTAGTGTAGTGGGAGACCATATGCGAAATTGACGTGCTGTAATTTTTTTTTCTTCAGCGTTTCAGTGTAGTACAATCGATAGTTGATAGGGCCGAAATTTGAATGAATAATGGCCGGCTCAAGACCACTCGATTCGACGCGAAACAATGAATCTTCTTTGATGTTGATTTTTTATTTAATAAATGCAGCCCTTCTAGGGGTTGGGCTTGAAAGCATGTAAATTGGATAGCTCGCGTTCAATTTTTTATAGTTGATATATATATATATCCTATCATATGATTTTTTTTATTTTTTTTTAAAAAGAGTCAATGTTCCTACTGAAACGATTCTTCATCGGGATATTTGTCCTCTAATATGGTTTGTTCCTTTAAAAAAAAATGCATTCATTTATATGCTACACCTTTTTTCATTTCCACCTCAATGTTGAACTTTCAATTGAGAAATTAGAGTTGCCCAAACTCCACTATAATATTCAAATTATTGCCACCATAGCAAACCACAAAAAAAAAAAAAACATAATTTCAAAGTTTTCCGATAACCAAGAAAAAAAAAAAGATTATCCTCGTTCACTTTTGAGTAAACCTTCTCTTCCGAAGTTTGGAAACAAAAAGAATAAAAAAAAAAATTGTATCGTTAATTAACACCTCAATGCGTATAACGATGCCTAATTGAAAACCTCACCAACAAAGTAACACTCACTAGTATAATTTAGGGCAGGGATTCCAAATGATTTCACGAAAACCCTTTTTTTTTTGTTCTTCTTTCTTTTAAATATTAATTTTTTCCTTAAAATTCTCCCTAAACCCCAAAAATTCCCGAAACAATAAAAATGTCTAAAACCCACATTAATAAAAACAGAAAACCATCCACTTTTTTGCCCTAACGACTAAACCCCCACATCTGTAGAAACGCGCGACGCGCTTTTTTTGTAGTGGAAAGTTAAACCCACGCACTTTCAACCCTTAACCACCGAAATCTACACCCACTGCAATTCTACACCATGGGTATTTTCTCTCAAACACGGTTTCTCGTGATAAAAAGCAGTTCATTGTCACCGCACGATCCACACGAACACAACGATCTTAATTTCAGTCGCCAGATCTGTGAACTTATTGAAGAAAATGGTGGCCAAGTTTATACGGTGCCAAAGGACGAGCCCGCAAAATATTTTCAGCAACACAAAATCAACCACATTGTGGCAGAAACGCTGGATTTTCAAAGTTACAATTCTGCAGTCACGTGCATGGTCCCAGTGACCACAAAACAGTGGGTTACAGACTCGGTGGCGTATGGACAACGGCGTAATTATCGCCTCTATGCCCCACTGCCAGCTCCATTTATGAATCGGGTGGTGCTCTGTGTGGCAGACAATTTACCAGCCGGCGATAAGGAGGCCATGTATGCGGGCGTGCGTGCTTTTGGTGGGCAGTATCTTGATGCTCTTCTGCGTTATACCACGCATTTAGTGGCAGCCGATCTCACCACTCCAAAACTGGTGGTGGCGGCTAATCTTGCCCGCAAGGACGGGCCTCATATCCACATTGTGCTTCCACAATGGGTGGATGCCTGTATGCGCCAACAACGGCATGTGAATGAACAGGCATATCTGCTTAATAACCCTGTAGTGGTGCAAACGGGGAAACCCGATTATTCCGTAGATTCTGACGAGGATGACGTGGCACTAATCACAAAAACGGGCGATTCGGAAACGGGTGATTCTGTGCTCGGCGGTAAGACCGTGTTTGTGGCAGCAGATTTTCTTCTTAGTGAACACCTCCTTGCAGCAGTACATGCGCTTATAGAACGTTTGGGAGGGCGGTTAATTCCCGAATTTTCCCCTAATGTGGTGGATATTTACATCGGAAAATACCGTGCGGGTCCAGAATACTGTCAAAGCATCTTACGCAAACCAAAACCATGTGCTGTGGCTAGTCTTGCGTGGCTTTATCATGTGGCCACCAGCCGCCGGTATATCGACCCGTGGCAGTCCAACATGCTCCATTTCCCAGTGCCACAAAACGAGGTCCCCGAATTCCGTGGGTGTCTTGTCAGTATCACTGGCATCACCGGTGATGCTCGTCATTATCTCGCCACACTTCTTACAAATATGGGTGCCACCTTCACCAAGACTCTTGACTGTAATAACCAAGTTCTTGTGTGTGCACTGCGTTCGGGGGCCAAGTATACCGCTGCAGTCTCACGATGGCCAAGTGTAACGTGTGTATCACCATCATGGATCGAAAAATGTTATGCTTCATGGAAGTATCTTGATCCTAACGATACCCAGTTTTCCGTGACTAATTCTCCTCCACCGCCACTTGGTCAAATCCGTCTTTCACCCAAGGAAATTGTCGCCCATGCGTTGGGAATTTCTCAAGATTTGGGAGCTGATCCACCCCTGGATGTAGCTGATAGTATGCATGAAGGAAGCCTGTCCCCAACCCCACTGCCCGTGACGGTGGATTTAGAATCTCCAAAAAAGAGTCAAAATGCAAATATCAGCATGAATCTGAGTGCAAGTGAGGCCCAAAAACTAAGTCAAGATCATAGTCAGATTCATGTTCAAAGTCAGCTCACTCAAAAAAGTCAGGATCCTGTTTTCCTCTCTTCGCCTGCCCTGGCTCGTGCTAGCCGCTCTGCCAAGGCCAAGGCCTCGCTCAAGTTGCTGTCTGATATGGAGGATCTCAACCAATATACACTGATGGCAAAATCGGCCCGAAAAATGAAAAGTTATATGGCACAACTCGAACAAGCCACGCCCACAAAGAAACTGCTGCCACAACCACACCTGCAAGGTATGGATACTGTTGCTGAACCAGTGGCGCCGCCACTGAAACGTGCCAAAATCGATAAAGCCGTCCACTTACGGGCAATCCTTACTGGGTGTGAGCAAGTCCTTACCCTTACCAAATCCGATACCACACGGCTTCTGAAACTCGGTATCCAGATCGTTGCAGATTATGCGCCCAATAAGCCCATTGACGCTATTGTGGCACCAAAAGTGCTCCGCACAGAAAAGTTTCTTAAGAGCTTAAGCAAAGCCCTGCGCATCGTGCACCCAACCTTCTTGGCCGATATTCTTGCCCACCCCGCGATTGCATCGCTCTCATGGACAGACATTGCCAAAGAGTTTAATCTTGAACATTACGCCTTGGACAAAGTGGTGCCAGTTAAACAAATCAACGACGATCTCGGTGTCGAAGGTAAAACAAGTGGCTTAACCCGACTTCTCTCACGTGATCTTCCGTCAGTCTTCGAAGGATATACTCTCAATTTGTCGCTGAATTTGAACGGTGGCGCCGATCTTATTGCAAGTATTCTACGAGAACATGGTCTTGCGGCACTGAAAACAGTGAAACTCACTGCAGGAGTGCGCAAGACGGGGTTGTTGGCAATGGAAGACAGCTCTGTTATTTTGATTGCCCACAAAACAAAGGATAAGAAGTTTGCGGCCAAGCTTGATGGGGTCACTGTTGTCGAGTGGGAGTGGTGTGTAAAGAGCATTTTCCATAAACAGGTTCAGCACGTAGAAGACTACGCTATTTGATCTACTCCAGGGTAGGTTGATAACGTCAGTCATCTTCTTCATTCTTTTTTTCTTTATGTACGTCTACTTGTAAATACACTTCGTTGCCCCCAATGCAAAGCCTTTTTGTGTGGTTTTTGTGTATTTGTCTTGATTAGAATCCCACCATTTCATCTAAATATCTATCAAGCTGGGCTCGTCCTTGGAATTGCCGAATCCATAACCGGTATGTGCGGCATTTATGCGGGCTGCGGGCTGTGTGGCGGTACCCTGCGGAGCGTTGGCGGTGTTACCAATGCCCGTGTTCAAGAAGGGATTGCCCGTGGCATTAGAACTCACGCGGTGGTTGCTGATGGTATTGTTGTAGCCAGTACCGCTGGAGTTGATGAATGTGCCGGTCTTAGTGTGCTGGTGAGGAATCCGCATGGCACCAGTATTGCCAAACGTATCCAAGCCAGTACCAGAAGCCAAGAGCGTGTTGAGCTCATGTGTATCGTTGTAGCGTGACGATTGTTGCTGTAACTGTGGCCTTTGTGGCGACTCTGTTTTAGTTGGACTTTCAACTTGCAGTTGGTATTGTGGCTGCGTGTAGAAGTGAGTGGTTTGTTGTTGTTGTGGCTGTTGCTGTTGCTGGTATTGCTGCGATTGGTCTTGTGGACGGGTGGATGTCGATGAAGACTCGTTCAGCAACGCAAAAGGGTTGTTGGAGCCCGTTTTAAGTGGAATCAACTGTTCGGGCTGCGAAGAGGCAAAGCCCGTATACTGAGGAATTTGAGGTTGGGCCTGGGTCTGTTGTGGTTGGCCATACTGGCCGTAAGTGGGGTTTTGAAGGAAACCGCCTGCGGTGGGCTGAACCGGGTTACCAAACATATCATACTGTTGATAGTACGTTTGTTGCGGCTGTACTTGCTGGAAGTATTGGACTTGTTGGGCTTGAGGAGTCTGGTAGTATTGAACTTGAGGCTGTGCGTACCCTGCCGGGCCATCCAAATCCAACAAGTTTGTGTTTTGTTGTTGTCTCTGACGGCGCATCTCCTCCTCCTCGAGCGAGAGCTTAAGTGCTGCCTGTAAATCCGGGTCATCAAATTCACTATCAGGTCCTGGCCGGCGGTTTTGCTCACGTTCGGCAGTCTCACGAGACATTTCCAAAGCCCGCTGGAGATCAGCATCGTAAGGATCAGACCTGCGCCGCTCACGGCCGTTTCCACCTTCTCCACGAGACCGTGGTGTACCACGCAAAGGGCGTTCACTACGAGCTTGTTGAGCCAAGCGACGCTCAGTGGTGAGACGCTCGTCGTCGCGCAAAAGCGCCACAAGCTCTTTTGCCTTGACACGGATAAGCGCGCCCTGATCAGTGCCGGCCTCGTCAAAGTGCACAAACTCACGGAGCGTCTTGACGATGTAGAGGTTATCCTTCAGCCAAAGAACACATTTCTCGGCGCCAAAACGTACAAGATAGTCAAGAACAGTCAAGGATTTGGCCACGTGCCTCCAGTTGCGGCCCTTATCGTTGAGCCGGCGGTCGAGCATATCCATAATCTCCAAAAACTCTGTTTGCGTGTTGTAAGTGGCGGCGGCTATTTGCTCCATATCATAAGTGGTGGGGCCATGAGCATCGTTCAGCGTGGCATTGCGCACAAGAACCTGGGTGGACAGGTAACCATTGGCGACGTTTTTAATCAGACGAACGATTTTCGACATTTTTTTATCGGGATGATGGAATATTTCTTTTATTTATATGTATCTGATTTAAAGAATAAGCTATAGGAAGTTGGAGTTGAGCGTGCGATCGGATTAGATAGCGAGGGGGTGAGGGAGATGGGAAAACCCGTACCTCCCGGACATTATAAAACGAAAAGGCTGGGCTTGGGGCCCGTGGACGGTGGACGGTTTATTGCTGCGCCCGCAATCAACTTATTAGGCCTTAAGGGGTATTACTAATTAATTAGTGTGGGGTTCAGATAAGATTAGTGAAATTTATTATTGGGGAAAAAAAAAGAATACATGTTTGACTAATTTCTGACTTCAAGAGTTTTTTTTTTTTCAAAAAATATATATATAGATATATATATAAATCGTGTTCTGGCTAGGTTTGGAAGAGACTTGGAGTTGTACTATATTCCAGGTTTCCCCTAGTTTAGGTTCTGTATAGGTATTGTAGTATTTGTTAGCAATGGGGGATGGAGATAATAGGAGGTTGACTTTTCTATAAAAAATACACTTTGAAATACATAAGTGATGACAGTAATTAATTAAATGGGGGAATAATTCATCTACATACATCCTAAAGATCTTGGTGGATTTTACTGGTAAAGCTTGGCAGAAATCCCGATTTGCAATAGTCGCAAGTTGTAATTATCACAGGTAAAATAAGAGATTATGTCTAATAAATTATACTTTATTTATTCGAAAATTCGCATAAGTCCATTTTCAAATTTATGCTAGACCCCCTTTAAAAAAGCGATAATTTATTATCACTACACTATCCAAATTCACCCCTCATCAATGCACCCAAACCAGTTAACTATTCAAGTTTTCAATATCTTCAGATATGTATTTCTGGGCCAAGGCCTGGTAAAATTTTTAAGGAAAAGGGGTTTTCGGGTAAATTTCTTTTTTTGTATTCTTTATTTTTTTTTTCGTTCTAGCTCAACCACCATACAACTTAGGTTGAGGTTATGTTTCTTCTCATTTTTGACAAGAGAAACCTGGTCAATACAAGGATGCCCAGTTTGGGGAAAGCTTATTGTTTTTTTTTTTTTGTCTTTTTTATTTTAGAAAAAAAAACTTTTCTTTCTTTCGTAAAAGCTAAATATTCCAAGAAGGTGCTTTTCCAAATACCCTTTGTTATACGTTAATATGTTTTTATGAATTGTGAGGTTGAGTATATTTCCTGGTAAATTCATCCCGTGGAATTTTTTCACTTTGAAGATGTTTTTTTTATTAGCCCCTAACTTAAGTTCCTTTAGTGGGGCATGAATCTTTTTACAGAAGTTTTGGAAAAACGTTTGGATCCTCTGCCACGATAAGCTACTGGGTTTTTTTCGAATGATGTGGAATTGTCCTTTGGTATGTGGCTGATATTACATGGTTTCTTTCCAACCCAATTCTTTCCAGAAGAAATCCATATTACCCCCTTTTAGCTCGGAATTTATACTTTCAACTTAGAAGTATGTCTTTCAAACCTTTCATAAAATATAAAACTTAGTTGACGTTTATAAACGATCACAATTTGAACTTTGTTGCGTGAGTCTTTTGGAAAATTATTATCCTTTCTAGCTTATCCCCTTCCTTCTACTGTAGGATATTGTCAGACATCTCAAATCAAAATTTTAGTCCAAATATCTAGCTAGAAATGCTGAAATCTACTTTTTATGCATTCGGACTTTTCATCAGGAATCCGCTTCCAATATCGGTGAGATATAGTTCTGACGAAACTTTATGTCCAATGATAATAGGAATTTGCGATTATCGAATATTCTCCAGAGGTTTAGAATCAAAAATAACTATGATTAATAACAAAAAAATAAAGATTTCCCTTGAACTGGACCCCAGAATTATTTCCTTGAATCAAATATTTCTGCCTTGTGAGGGGAACTTCTTATTTCTATAGTATTTACCTCATACGTTTTCTAATGCTTAAACTTTAAAGAAAAACATGGATTAAGGTCCTTCCCTTGCTTTATTTATTTTTTCTTTGTATTCTATATTCTATATATTCTCTAATTATCAAATTCTGTTTGAACAATTCTATTTTATTGGTGGCAAAGGTACAGGTACAGGTGGGAAGCGTCCATCTATTCGACGACTACCCAATGCATATTAGAGAGAAAAGAAAAAAAAGGTCATGAATTAAAAGAATTAAAAATTATTAATTTTGGGAAAAGAAAGTAATAAGACTAATAGTAATAAAAAAGCTTTAATCTACTTTTCCAAAACAGTACTTTGTTGGCCCTTTCTCAATTCACTCAGCCAATTAAACTATCACGGAGTGAGCAAGACATTTATTTCTTTCTCGTGTTTAACTACAATACCTCACAAATTCATAGTCTTTTTCGGTTATCTTTCTTTTCTTAGTCATAAATACTTTCCCTTATCTTCTATTTCCTTATTTCCTCGGAACTTAGCAATTTTTTAATTTCTAATTAAAGCTTGTTCAAAACACTACCCATCAACTTTTTCTGAAATGTCTCACCTTAGTGAAATTTGTGAGAATCTGCATCTTTAAACAACAAAAAGTCTGCAAGCAAGCCGCATAGTGATATCCATCAAGAAATACATAAAAACCATAAAGGAAACCAAAATAAAAAGACAAAAATCATTTCTAGAAAAGTAAAAAATGAAAAAATTAAACCTCGCTCAAAATATTGCCCGTTGGCCGGACGCACGGGCCCAGACTAATTTTGCGTTGACATTACGAGGTCAATTTGTTTGTCTCTCCAACCATATGCAGGAAACACATGATAAAATTCTCCCATCATGATTAGTCAGAAATCTAGCCGTTGGCCAAGCAAAACGTATAACTCCACCAAAAAAATAGTTTGGTAGTTAGCAATAATAGTTTAAAAATTCATAATTCATACAAAAATCCCAAGACATTTCCAACAATATGTCCCTGAATTACTCTATTCTCCCCACTATTTTCCTTCCCACTCATTCACTCCACCAGCAGGGTCGTGCGCGCACCGCAGCATTTCTCACGAAGTTGGTATCAACTTTTCTCATAAACACAACAACGCTTTCTCCATCTTCAAACACCCCTGGCCTTTTCCCACCTTCACCCCCTGGAAAAGCCCACTACGTCACTGCGTTTGTGAACACATACCTAGGCACTGCCAAATAAATCTTTTTTCAAGAAAAAAAATCCCCGAATTTTCCCCATATTTCCGTGCCGCGACTTTGTGCCCCTCCCCCATATCGCAGCAGGCCCCCCCTTCCCCCTTTTTTAGCCGCCCAAAATTTCCACCATTTCCGAACCATATACAATGATGCCCCTGCTCTATGAGGGCGACGTCCGGCGCTGTCGGCGGTGTAAGAGACGGCGTATGGATGATGAGCCGCCCGAAGTGCAACAGTATAAAACTTGTGCCAAGTGCCGGATCATTGAACGCACGAAAAAGAAGTCCCGGAAGCCGTTGGCGGAAGAAACCATGCGCTACGGCATGCGCCAGTTTCAAGAACAAAGCCAGAACCTGAACTTCATCCACGACGATATTTTCACCAACGACCAGCTCATGAGTGACATGCAGGCTGCCGCTGCTGCCGCTGCCGCCCACGACGCGCTGCTTATGGGCATGAACCCGCAAAAACAGCCGCAAAACCAGCAACACCAACACCTCCTGAACTCCCAGCAGTACTCGCCACAGCAGTACGCGGCGTTGTACAAACAACCGCTGGCTCAGCATTACGCTGGAGCTCCAGGTATCTCCGGTGTAGCAGGTAATCCCGGTGCCGGGTCCGCCGTGGGCTTACCCGCCGACGCCACATCGTATAGTTATCTTTATGGTACTCCTGGTGTGTCTGCTGGGGCTAGCGGTAGCGTCTACCCACCGGTTTCTGGCGGCACTGCGGGTGCACAGAGACCTGCGCTGGCAGTTTCCGCTGGACTGCCCCTGCTTCAGGCACAACAACAGTTAACTCGCGCCCTTGGTGGTGGTGGCTCTGGATCGGGTGTTGGTTCCGGTTCTGGTGCTGGCTCGATCGCTCATACATCCGTTGGTTCACCCGCGGGCCAGTACGCCGTTCCCACGTCCTCTGCCACCGCCGCGGCGATTGCCGCTGCCGCTATCAAGCGCACCGACCCGCTGCTAGGCACTTCGCAAGCCTTGAGCCGCGAGCAAAGCCACTACCGTCAGTACCAGCAGAAACAGCAGGGTGGTGATCGCACACGTCTCGCGGCGGCCACCCACTGTGAGCTCTGTGGTCACGGCTTGGATGTCGATGACGCCATGAGTGCTATGTACCGCTTGTGTAGAAGCTGTTACTCGGACCCATACGCGTTACCTAATGTGTACAGTGACTTCAATGACTTCTTGTTGGCGGTTGTGCGTGATAAGGACGCAGTGGCTGTTACCTACATCTCCGAGCTCGCGTCATACCTTGTGGAGTCGCTCAGCAACAACCGTGCCATCACCTCCGAGGAGCAATTCCGTAAGATCATGATGGACTCGTTCCTGCTGATCTATGTTGATCCTTTGGTGGGCCTGTTGGCACCCTTGTCGTTCACTCGCTCCTCCAATAACGTCCACGAGATCAACAACACCTCGCCCATCGTTTCGAAGGTCAGCCAGCAGTTTCATTACACATTGACCCCTCCTTTGCGTATTAACTACGCCGCCGACGCCGACCTGGGCACCACTACTATAGACATGACTTTCATTACAGAGACGAACTTGATCATCATGAAGAAAACTACCACAAAGGCTGCCCGCACCTACGATTCCTCATTCTTGCGTTCTCTCGACGAGCAGATGCGTGCAAAGGGATTCACTTTCGATGAGGACCCAGCCAAGGTTTACGAGTTCCTTGACCTCTCCATTCTGAAGGACCAGTTTGTCAAGGACTTCAAGAGCTTACATAAACAAATATCTGAGATCCGCGCATCCGCAACTGCGTCCGCAGCTGGCGCTGAGGCTGAGACAGAAGCACACGCTGAAGGGGAGGCTAACGCTCTGGTTGAGGCCGATGCTGATGTACCCGCTGAGGCTGCCCCTGAGGCCGAGGCCACAAGTGACCATAATGGTACCGACCCACAGGAGCATAAGACTGAGCCCAGTCTAGACCAACAACAACAGCAGCAGCTGCAGCAGCAGCAAGAGCCTCAGGTGAACGGTACGTCCGAAGTTGCTGAACCCGTCTCCGAGTCTCAGCAGCACGAAGCTAATGTTGTGGAGACTATGACTAACGAGCCAGTTGAGGCCGCTGAACAAAGTGAATCCACCGAGCAGGTGAAGGCCGCCGAGCCTACTGAGCAAGTGGAGCCCAAGGCTGAGAGCACCACCGTAAAGGAAGCAGAGGCGCCGTCCGACTTAGATCCAGCTTTTGCTTCGTAGTGTATCTTGCGACAGAAGATGTGGAAGTACAATCGTTCGTACTTTCTACGTGAAGTACGGGCACCCAAAATAAATATAGGTTTTTTTATGGTTCCATCACTAAATATGGGTCAACGTTACGGTTAATTTTAGTTTCAGGTTACTCTCTTGTGCGGCTACTTTATTCCTGTGGAACGTGGGACAACGTGACGCGATGCGAGGTGTTGGCGGTGTTCAGATGAAGTTACGTTTAAAAGTTAATAGAAAAGTTAGTTAGATTGAAATTTGTTTACACAGTATATATGTATTCCGACAGTGGTTAAATGTATATTAGAGAAATTGGAACTTGTAGAAAACCGATGTTTTTCAAAATTCCAATGGGAAAAAGTTGAAACTACGCGTGTTTAAGTAAGTGGAGCCGCGCCAATGCAGGCACGGCACAACACGGTAAGGAAATTATGGTAAAAAGGAAGCAAATTAATTCAAAGAAAAAAGAGCAAAAGAAAGAAAAAAACAGGTTTTATAATAATTCACGAAATCTTAACCCAGAAACTGGATTTTCAGACTTCTCCAATACCATTTCCACTATTTCAGTCGTGTGTTTATCCCAGGCTTAGTCTAATTTAAGCTTTTGGCATGTGCAGGACCCGGACCACTGGCTCGTAGCGGGAATGCCGGAAGTAGAAGGTTCTGGGAAATGGAAGGGGTGGAAAAGAATGGGGAGTCTCTCTTGATAAAAAACTAGAAATATTTTTTAACAAATAAAAACCGAATTATTCCATAAATTCCCAGAAAGATATATGGTTCTAGAATACGCGTTTGGCGTTATAGTGGGGTTCGGGAAAAATCCCATCAAATCCGGATCAACGCGATCGGAAAAAAAAGTGCATCCCAGATTCCGCGAGCCCAGGGCCAATCTTCAAAAAAAAACAATCCCCAGACCTTTAAACATAAACGGACTAAACGTCGGAAATCCGTGGATATTTTCTTTGGGTCGGATTTACAGAAAAAATTGATATTCTTATTTCTATTTCTATTTTCTATTCCTTTTTCCATTAAAGACATTCCCTGGACACTTCTCTTCAGTGGCCGCAATACTTACATCTACTGAGAACCAAGATATAGCACAAAAATGAAGCTTTTCACGGTGCCAATGGCACTTTATGGCGTGCTTTCGCTTGTGCATGCCATCAGTCTAGATACCAATAACGTGACCAGCATCAAACACGCAGCGGCACTTATTGCCGATGGTCTTCTTGATTATTATGAAGGCAATACTAAAGGTGGAACCATTGGAATGTTTACTTGGCCATACTATTGGTGGGAAGCTGGAGGCGCATGGGGCCTGATGGTGGATTATATATATTATATGGAAAACGATACTTATACGGATTTGGTCAAGACGGCACTCACATACCAGGTGGGTGAAAACTACAACTATATTCCTTTAAATCAATCGACCACTGAGGGAAATGATGACCAGGCGTTTTGGGGAATCGCCGTGATGGCAGCAGCAGAAAAAAACTTCTCTAATCCTTCGGATCCACGTATGGGCTGGCTTTCGTTGGCCCAGGCTGTGTTCAATACAATGAGTGCTCGTTGGGACTATAAGGACTGTAACGGAGGATTGAGATGGCAGATTTTCCAGTGGAATTCCGGTTACGACTATAAAAACACCGTCTCTAATGGTGCGCTTTTCCATATGGCCGCACGGTTGGCTAGATATACGTCCAATGACACTTATGTGGAATGGGCAGAACGGGTTTTCGACTGGATGTATGGTGTGGGACTTTTAAGTGAAGGTGATTGGTGGTTTGTTTATGATGGTGTCAATATTGCTGATAACTGTACTGCGGTAACTAAGTTGCAGTGGACCTATAACCAGGGTTTGGTGTTGTCTGGGTGTGCATACTTGTACAACTATACCTTAGACCAGAAATGGTATAATCGTACCCAGGCCTTGCTCCATGCGCTGCAGGTGTTTTTCTATAACAAGTCGTCCGATGCCCAAATCATGTATGAAGCTGCATGTCAGCTGCCTACATCCAGTCGCTTTTCTTGTAATAATGATCAGCGTACTTTCAAAGCCTATTTCTCGCGTTTCTTGGGTTTGACCTCGCGCCTTGTTCCCGACACCTATCCGCTCATCCGCAGTTATCTTCAGGATTCTGCCAATGCTGCTGCATGGTCCTCATGTACCGGAGGTAGTGATGGCCATACTTGTGGTCTTTCATGGACAAATTCTACGTGGGATGGAGTTTGGGGACTTGGTGAGCAAATGTCTGCGTTGGAGGTGATTCAAAATTTGCGTGTGGCTGATTTCCCGGGACCTTTGACTGCAAATACCGGTGGCTCATCTATTGGAAACCCTGCTGCTGGCTTTGGCCTGGCTGATACCTATGCTACGCCGCTTCATTTGGAGGCAAAGGATAAGGCTGGTGCCAGTATCATCACTGCCATTGTTGGTGTTGCCATTGTGGGTACTGCCGCATGGTTGGTGATTTAGTTATTTTGGTAAATGGCTGGATATATTAGACTATAATTTATATTAGAAGAAACAGTCGTGTAGAGGTCAGGGGGTGTCATTGATATATTGCTTTCTATTACTAGGTGTTTTTTCGGTGCCTTTTGTAATTTTTTTAGGTGGATATACACTATCAGAAGTTTTCAAGTAGAGTCTAACTATGGTTATGCGTGTTTACTGTCTACTGATATAAAGGAATGGGAAGAGATGTTTGCTATTCAAATTTTGAGTAGTAACTGCTTATGGTAAAACTATTAGGCCTTGTTGTATATCATTTCCTGTTTAGTTACAGTGAAGACGCCACTAATTTGTTCAATCAATTTTGAAAAGATCACCAGGTTTTCGATAGATTCTACTCTTCAAATATATACCAATATGCAGATGAATGGTACCTTGAACAGCCCCAAAAAGCTACCCAGTAGACGAAAAAATGAACATGGGATCGTAGTAAACTAATCCCAAGATTTTCCCTCATTTCTGAAAGTATTTCACAATCCAGTCAAAAGAAAGCATACCTACTGATCGTTCTTTTACTACTCGGTAAATAAAACCGTCAAAGAGATCTCTTTAAATTTTATATTGTTTTATTCCTGGAAAGTGATATAAACATCCTTTTTATTCACCGCTAGATTTTGTATGTCGTATGAGCCGAATTCACGTTTCCAGTTAGTCCGTGATGGACAAAAGGATGGCACATTAGTAAAATAGAAATTGTGAAAGATAGGCATAAAAGAAGTATTATCTTTGGAATAGGTTACGATCACAATTTTAAGAAGAAAACCTAGTCATGTTTTCTACTCTAAGCGTTTTCCAGTGTTTGTCAAGGTGAACGTGTATTTTTCTAACCAAAAAAAAAAAAAAAAGTATATAAAGAAATAGAATTTAAACTTAGAAGCTCATCGGATAAAGTCCCTTTAGTTCTTTTACCCCCAGAATAAATCAAAATGATTGTTGATATGTTTAAAATAATTGATTAAGGAAACGCAGAAAATCTTTCTTTTAAAGCCAGGTTGTCACCATGAATAATTCAATATCAACTTTAAGTGTATAGTTACAACACATCAATAGTTGACATTTCAAATCACCCGAAAATGGTTTGGGTTTCTTTATAATGTTACTACAGGATCCAGACTACTGACCGGCATTGCTAGACTAATCTTGAAAAAGATTATGAAAACACCAATTTTGAAGATTTTTTTGAAAAATCCATTCAATAATTCCAGGTGACTCACATTTTTTGAAGGTAATTTAAAGCTTTCAGAATGTAAACAACAATGGTTTGATAATATTTGAGTGGGTTGAGTTATGCAAACGTCAAAGATTGACATATTGAAACCCAAGATGAGGACATAAAACGGAAAATGGTGATTTACTTGTTATTAACTTGGGTAGGAGAGGAAAATATTTCTCTTGGGGACTTTAAAGTGATTAAAAAGTATATGATGGGTGGTAATTCGGTGTTTTTACACTGGAAAGTGGAGTTTTTGTTGGAAAATGATTTCTCGAATTCTAGCTTCATATGGTCCGTTGAAATATCTAAGAAGTTCAGGTTACGGCCATATCAAGAAGAGAACACTGTTTCCCGTCCGATCAACGTTAGTTAAGCTTCTTAGAGTGTCACTGAGTAGTGTAGTGGGAGACCATATGCGAAATTGACGTGCTGTAATCACTAATTTTTATGTTTTTGGTGCTACCATTTGGTTTTGGATTTGATTCATTTCTTTTTCTTTCCTCTTTGGATTGTTCAAAGTCTTTGAAGTCGAAAAGGGAAAAATATATATAATCAAAGGCTCGAACGGTATTAGAGACTTTCATTTATTGATGTTCTTTTGATTGACTTGAGTAACTTTCAAGGTTGCAAAACTTCTCACTTTTTTTTGTTAAAAAAAGAATTCAAAATTTGATAGTATATTATCCACACCCATCAAGCGAAGACATAGAAATATTTTTAATGAATAATGATGATTAGGGTCCCTTAAGTAGTAATTGCTTAATAAGAAGCCAAAGAAATGATCATTGGCACCCGTTAATAGTATCGTTGCGAAATCTCTGATCAAAAAGATTGTCTTGACTAGAAGAAAAGATCGAGATAGTAATCTAGGGCCAAATCGGAAGCTGTTTTTTGATTTAAAAAGTTGAATTTGTGAAAAGGACCAATAAAAGGAAAAAAAATTATATCCTAAAGTTAACCCAAGATATCATAAACATTGCTATCACACTGTGAGGTGCTAATTATTGCTTGATGCGGCATGCGGCTTCTCATACATTTCCCCATTTCATGAGAATAGTTGGTTGATCTCTTTCACACAAAACCCCCCAAACCCATTAGTTTTTTTCTTTAATGGCTTTTAACAGAAACGCGAAATCTAAAAATCCATTCATTTTTTTATCTTTCCTTTATTCTACGTAAAATCAATGGGGTGATCATAACCTGTTTTGACAAATACAGAGTCGCATCGAGCGTATACTCTGCAGGTGGCTCCTTTCTTGACCACATCGCATCACACAGTGGAGGGGTAACATGGAACTTACTCATCTGTTCCTTGAAGGTAACAGTAGGAGACATAGCAGGAGTAGCAGAGGTAGAGGTGGATCTGGTCATTGTTAAAAGTTCAGTATATTATAGATGACCATAACTATAACTATACTAACTCAGTAATCCCAGTCATTAACCACCCATTTATTTCCAAAACACCACAATGAATCATTACCGAAAGTTATTTATCTAGTTTAAAAAAAAAAGGAAAAAACCCGAATCACCCAAAGTAATATAAGAAACCTCAAAATCCCCCCCGGAAATCCCCTGAAATACTCTCCCATAAAAATCTTACCAGATGTCACGTGACCGTCCATTCTCGTGCGCCTCGTGTGCGTATCTCCCCCTCCCTCGATAACATTACACAGCGTCTCCACACCTAAATATAACCATAGTATTTATTAAACAAAATACACCACAAAACTCCCATTTGAATCCGCAATTAAATCAAATTTATTTATTAAAAAAACCCCCCGTCTATCAGAATTTCTAATAATCCATGAATTCTGACGAACCCTTCACTTCGGTGAATTGGGATAGAGAAGAAACCGATACTGGCGCCTCAAAAACCCCTCAACCACGGGCCTTAAACACCCTGGATGACCATTATCCTTCTATTATGGAGGAAAATATTGCTGACGAAAAATCCCCGTCTTTTCCCGCCACTCTTCCGCTAGATTCATCGAGTTTACGTCTGGATATCGATGGCAAAAAACTGGAACCGCTTTCTACCCTGGGAAATCATATAAAGGAGGCCAATTTTGGGGAAGATTTTGGGTCTGACTTTGGTGCAACGTACAAAGAAGAACCTCAAGCTGCTGCTGGTTGGGAAAAACATGGGGAAAACAAACAGAAAGACTTGAGAAATGAGGAAATCGACCTGGCGGTTAAAATAGCCGCCAGTAAATCGCCCCAATCAGATTCAGGGGTTGTTCCTCATGTAGAACCTGAAAATCTGCACATTCAAGCGGGTTTTGAAGAAAGTAGTCCCGAACAACCACCGAAATATTCTCCTGTTGAAAGTGAAGAAATCACCTCCACCACTAATGATTTCGTTCACCAAAAATCATACGCGCCAGAACTGGAAGCTCAAAATACAGAAAATCACGAAATTTCTGGGCAACAACAAATGGAGGCTGCTTTTGCTCAGCATACACTTGACGTACACGTGACCAACCCAATAAGTGACCGTGACGGGAACTCAAAGCCATATATCTCGTATCTCGTCACCAGCGAAACCAACCATCCTGAAGTGTTGCGGCTACTGGCGGCAAATGGTAATGCTGCAAAAACCGGGGAGAAAACTACCGTGAAAGTCCGCCGGCGGTATGGCGATTTTCGGTTTTTGCATGATTGTTTGGTTAATGATTTCCCTCAATTACTTGTGCCGCCACTCCCGGCAAAGCTGAATTTCAAGTATCTCACAGGCGATACTTTTAGTACTTCTTTTGTTCATAAGCGGTTGAATTCATTGGACCGTTTTGTCACGTTTATTTGCCAACACAAGTTACTTTCGCAACTGTCAGTATTCCATTTTTTTGTGAGTGATTCAGCTGAGTGGGCGTCATTCACGAAAAACCTTAAGATTCTCAAAGGCGAGGATGGGGATGGTCTGCTTGTGGGGAAAGTGGTGAATGAGGATCTCCTCACTGAAACCATCATGAATTTCTTTACCCCTTCTAAGCACAAGCGTGAAACAAATAAGGATATTCTCGAGATCAGCGATAAACTCAAGAAATTATACGAGAACCTCATCAAGTTGGACCGTATTTTCTCTAAACTCAACAAGAAAAACACCGATTTAAAACACGATTACGAGCTGTTCCTGAACCAGATCAACAAGTTGGCCTCATTGCACGAAAACAACACCCATTTTGATTCAGGGGCACTGGATGCAAATGCCTCATATGCCTCCAGCATTGAAACCACCCAAACCGCTATTCCCGGTAATTTCAAGATCTTTTCGGAGTCGCTTCTTTTTTTCCTGGAAAACTGGGCCGGATTGGGCCGTTATATTGACGAGTCCTTCTTGGTTTCGTTGAAGGATTGTGCAAAGTACATTGCCAGATTATCAAATTTGATTGAACTCCACCACAACAAAAAGATTGATCTTCAGGTCTTGGAGGACTACTTGACAAAGGCAAAGGGTGACTTGGCAAATCTTGGTGGCGGTGGTTTGACGGGATCTGGTGATGCGTCGTCAAGAGCACCTCCTAACCCGGCGCTTTTCGGCCAAAACACCGGTGGACTTGTTAACAACACCACTCAGTTGATTAAAGATACGTTGTCGACTTCTGCCACGCCACACATCGGATCTTCTCAAACCGAGGGGAAGAAACAGCGCTTACAGCAGAAAATCGTCCATCTTGAGCAGGAGATTGCTTCTCAGACACTGTTGGTGAACAACTTGACCAGCCGCATTATACACGAGGAATACCCGAATTGGGACCGATTCAACAAGGTACAGATGAAGAAATCAATGTCTGATCTCTGTGACCACGAGATATCGTTCTACAAGGGAATGGTGGATAACTGGGCCGATGTGGAGGCCAAGTTGGTGAGACGCCTTGAGGAGCTCAAATAGGTTTCGAATTTTCTACGTTCTACATTTGCTTTTATTCCTTGCTTTCTGTCTCTCTATTGCGGATTTCTCTTTTTTTTTTTTTTTTTTTTTTTTTTGCTCCCTTAGTTTTTCTTATTTTGCTTATTGTGGTTATCCAAACCTACTACTTCTCTAATCGCGTCCTCCACCCTCCAAACTCTGGGGGACCCAATCACCAGTATAACTATAAGTTTGGTGAATAGGGTAAAAACGCGGCCCCACTCGGGAAGATTCCGGGCCCAGACTTCGGAAAGTCACGTGATTCCTCCCACAGCCCATAGGCGCGCACGCGCACGCCAAGACCACGTTAGAGGGAGGAAAACCCGGGCACCTGTGGCCAGAATACTCCGCACTCAGCCAAAGAACCCAAAAGCTCATATTAACATAAGAAAGAAAAAAAAAACCTCACCACAAACAATGCTTTTTTTATGGACAGCTTTGGCAAGTCTAGGAGTGGCGAGTGCCAACCGGATTGTGCTCGATAGTGGGGCCAACAGTCAAGTGTGTGAAGGAATGTATTCTAAACACGATTGGGGTGGCAACAAATCACCTCATATTAGCATCAAGCTTGACCTGTTCAATGACCATAAGTTCAGTGTGGATAACCTGACTGTTTACGAGGATATTGAGCTCAGTTATGTTGTTTTTGAGTACAAAGATTTGGAAAAACTTGGGGCTAGAATCGATGACCTCGGTAGGAAAAAGTACATTTGCGACGACATTGCTTTAAACGCTGGTGTCTGTGACGAATCGGAATACGGCTCGTTTTTCGCCAAGGGTGATATTTCCAATACTACGATTCATATTGCGAAATTGAACCACTTGGGGTTTGCTAACCTCACATACCCAGTGGCCAAAACTGGTTACTACTGTGTATCGACTTTTTCTACCCGTTCCCACGCGAAATACAAGGGTTTTGTTGGGTTCCAGAACGCGTTTGGTCAATTGAGCGCTTCTGAAATCCCGAAATTGCCTGCTTACGGAATCTTGACGTTATGCTATGCTGTGACATTGGCCTTATATGGTTTCCAGTTCTTTAAGAAAAGAGATCAGAACCAAATTTTGCCCTTACAACGGTACTTGCTTGCCATGCTTGGTTTCTTGACTTTTGATACCCTCGTGGTTTGGTCTTACTACGATTTGGTCAACCGCACCAACGGAACCAACTGGTTTGTGAAGTTTTATGTTGTGTTCATGTCCATCATGAGCTCGGCAAAAATCACCTTTTCATTCTTCTTGCTTTTATTGATTGGCTTGGGCTATGGAGTGGTTTCTTTGAAGTTGTCGAAAAAAGTCATGTTCCGGTGTAAAATCTTCGCCGGTGTCCATTTCGTGGCATCCATGGTATACTTGGTGGGTACCTATAGTTTTGGTGGTCTGAATTCAAACTCTACATCTTCAAGTATTGAAGAAAGTGCAGACAGTGCCAGTCTTTGGCAGCTTTTCTTCCTTATCCCAGTGACCATCACATTGACCGCTTACTACTTCCTTATTTTGACCTCAATTCGTCAAACCACTGCCAACCTTCATAAACAGCGCCAGGTGATCAAGTTACAACTTTACCAAAACTTGTTCCGTATCATTTCTTTATCAGTGATCTTGACCACAGGTGGGCTTGTCTTATCGAGTTTCATTGTATTGAGTTTATCCAGTAACGAGATTGTCGAGCAGGATTGGAAGGGTTCCTACTTTATCATTGACTTCTGGCCCAGTATTACTTTCTTTGGTATTTTCTTAGGTGTGGCTTGGTTGTGGAGACCAACTGAAACCAGCTACATGTTGGCTGTTTCTCAACAGCTTTCAACCGGAGAGGGCGAAGAAGGAGATGGTGCTTTTAGTGGTTACCAACAAGGAAATGAATTTGAGTTGGATGACGTTTCCTTGATGAGCCATAGTGATGATGAGAATGCCCAGAGAGACAGTTTTGAGTTGAATAACCTGAGTATACCACAAGACGAGCCTCCTAAATATAAGGAGACCGACCATGACTTGGACCACGATACACCAGTGGGTAATGCCAGCAATACTCTTTTTGATCTTGGAGACGAGGATCTTGAAGAAGAGGACAAAAAGCATGAACAAGGCACCCACTCGTCGAAACTGGACACTAGGTTGTCGTGATTCTACGACGTGTAAACACTACATAGGCATAAAGGTAAATATAAAAGATGAAGGAATATATCCTTAGATGATACAGTTGTATTCAAAATAGAAGGCTTTAGTAAAATGGGCGAGATATTTTACCTTATATAAATATACGCACATCATGAAGGGAAAGGGGATAAAGATAAACCTTCGAAAAATGCAGGCATTTTTCGTTTTTTTCCTCGTTCGACCTTATGCTTGAGTTCTAAACTAGGCTTAATTATTAAAACCTACTTTCTCAGTTATTGTATACATGCTGGTTCGATATGGCCGTGTTTTCAAATAAAAAAGAGAAAACTAATTTGAGAACATGAAATTCGGATTCATATTTCGAAAGAATATAAATGAATATTAAGCCAGTGTGAGATAAGACAGTCCAGTTTTGCGTTATCGAATAAACTACATGATTCCGAGGGTGCTCGCCTCGTACAATTTTTCCGAATTCGGTAAGTACATACCGAAGTACACAATTTGTAGAATATTCTTTTAGTGGAAATTTTGATCTATTCTTTTTGGAAGGTAAGATGTTTTTCATCATGTGAAGATAATTTATTCAAAACACTTAAAGTGATATTCTTTCAATCGATATTCACTTGGTGATGAATTTCGTAAATACCCAAAGGTTTTCTAATCGCACCCCTTAATTCCGGGGGTAATAACTGTGGCACGGGGTAATAGATTTCACCACTTAGTATAAAATGCAGCAAAATATTTTTCACTTCAGGAATGTGATTGTTTTTTTTTCATAGAAAATAGATTCCACAAAAAATATAACAAAACACATTAAAACATGGCAAAACTTTCCACCGTATCAATCCATGCGGCAAATGATATACACAGAGTTCCGGACGTGACTCCTCCAATCAATATTTCCACCACGTTCAAGTATGATTCTAACCCTGACAAACTCAAGAAGACCACTGGCTTAGGAAGTTCAGACGATCCTTTAGTTTATTCAAGATTGAGCCATCCAAATGGCTTGCTTGTAGAGGAAACCATTAGCCAAATCACCAAGTCCCATGCTGTGGCTTATAGTTCAGGATTATCGGCCTTCTATGCACTTATAACCCACGTCAATCCAAAACAATTGTTTATTGGCCATTCATATCATGTATGTCATGGAATTGCCGATATTTGGGTTCGTAATCATGGTTTGAAGAAATTATTAATATCGGACCTGGATCTCGAACAATTACAAGAGGGTGACTTGATTCATATCGAAACCCCAATAAACCCATTTTCTTTGTGTACCGATATTCGTTACTTTGCAGAAAAAGCACACGAAAAAGGGGCTATTTTATCTGTAGACTCGACTTTTGCTCCTTTACAAGACCCTTTTGAATTTGGAGCAGATCTTGTCATGCATTCTGCCACCAAGTATTTCGGAGGTCATTCAGATTTATTGGCAGGCTTACTATTGACCAAGTCACCAGAAGTAAAAGAAAGTCTCTTTTCTGACCGCTTATGTTTGGGTACAAATATTGCAAATTTGGAATCTGCTTTGTTATACCGAAGCTTAAAGACTTTTGAGCTTAGAGTGAAGAGACAACTGCAGACTGCTATAAAAATCGTTAAGTACTTGGAAGAGCATAAAAACGAGTTTTCCCAGCTTGTTGAAGTTCTGCACTCTTCTTTGCAAAAAGAGGATTTTGTTGAAGCGCAGTTAAAGGGAAATCACTCGCCAACATTCGCTATTTTCTTGAAAACTGAGGACTTTGCCAAAAGATTTCCATCACGTTTGAAATACTTTTATCACGCCACCTCTTTAGGGGGCGTAGAAAGTTTGATTGAATGGAGACTGTTGAGTGATGCTACAGCACCACCTACTCTTTTACGTATTAGTGTGGGATTAGAAGATCCTGAAGATTTGATTGGGGATTTAAAAGAAGCATTACTCAACGGAGATTAGGGAAATTTTCTTTATTTATAAGGTATAGAAGGTTTTTCCATGGGGTGTATTAGACTTTATTTATATTCAATACAATGAAAAATGTAATTATGTTAGTGATGGAACAGAAAGTAGATTCAATTATATAGGTATAAAGATTGATAATAATAATAATAATAATAATAATAAGGAGTCGTTGTAACTAGGTTGGAGCGTAATTGTGCCAATATATAATCTGCTAACAGAAAATAAACAAGATGTATAGATTCTTTACCGCAAAAGAATTCTCCAGATTATGAGGGTATGAATATTTCCGAATATCATCAGATGAATATAGCATTATATTGCAACAGCATAGTACACAACGCAACAAATAGTCTTCAATTTGTTCACAACATGCCTCATTCCCCTTCTTGAGTTACAATAAATCAACACTTGCGTAACTATAAACTACACCTTCATTTCTACCAATAATAACGCTTATATTATAATTAATAGCAAACTCTATACGCCTGCCCACACAGAACCACCATTGGCATGGACATCTGCCGTGAGCTTCTCGACCTTGGAGTCCCAATTGACCAAGTGGTTGTACAAGGTCTTGACCTGGTCAAGATTCAAGATTCTGGGCTGCAACCACGTGACCACCAAGACCTGGTCAATCTGGTTGATGAAACCCTTAATCAAGCCAAGCGAGAAACACTTGATGATCAAAAACTCAACGTCATCTTGTGCGGTGCCGGTAACAGAGCAAATCTCGGAGAACAGGATTTTCTTATCGCTAGTCAGTTTCAAAGAAATCAATTCCAACAACGCCATAATCACGATTTTCTCATGCAAAAACTGTTTGTGGTGGGCAAGTTGCGGCGATTTAGTAAATGCCACCTGCAGCCACTCGGAAAACTTTTGCAACTGGCCGGCATTCAAGTTCTGGATAAGGTTATAGAGCCAGAAAAAATCGTTTTCAGGTGCGGAGATAGAAGTCAAGATTTCATGGAGAATCAATTCACCAAAGTTGTAGATCTTGTCACCCAACAAGGCCGCAATACAGAGATCATGACAGAAAGACAATTTTTCTTCTGGGGAGAGAGGAGAATCAATTGAAGAAAGGTAAAGCAAGCCATTCGTGTAAAAAAGATTGAAGTTCTCGCGGATCTTATAGTTTTGACATTTGGTCAAGTAAAACGCCGCGTTGATTTTGGAACTGTATTCGTTTTGCAACGTGGTATCGAATTTCTCACTGACGGCGTCTAAAATGTCGTCAGCTTTACTAAATTCATTCAAAAGCAACGAGTAACGGGCGATCTGTAACCGAACATATACAATGGCTTCATCATCAGCAATGGCAACCTCGGGATTTTCCACTCTTCTTGAGGAAAACTTCTTGGTGAGTTCTGCCACAAGAGCCAGCTCCAATTCAGTCAATTTTTCCAAACACAAACGTGGTTCATCAAATGATTTTAACAAGAAATCCACCACTTTAATTGGGTTGAGTTTGCTCTGAAACTGTGCCACAAATTGCGTGTAGAGACGAGCCCGCAATTCACCATGTTTAGAATCTGGAATTTCGTATAATTCCTCAAGCAGTAATGCCAACTGATTCCACAATTTCCGTTCATAGAAATCTTCTAATTGATATAGCACCGTGGCAATATCCGAGCTTTCCACCTCCTCACGTAAATTCGCCAACACTGTGGCCAAGTCTTGGTCTAATTCCATTGCAGACATGATTTTTAGGGAAATTTTTTGATCTTTTATTATTTTTTTTTTAGATTTGGGTTTTGAATGATTATTCCCGTTAATTTGTGAATGCTTTTATTCTGAAGTAGTTTCTTCTTAACAGTGGTTGGCCTTAGTCCATTAAGTGGCGAGCATGTCAATGGTCGCGCGAAGTCGTGTGTTTGCCAAATCTACTGGGATGGAATTTAGAGTGAGGGAGAGTGAGGGATTTTTTGAAATTCTGGTTTTGATGTTTTGTATTCATTTAGTGATTGAGTGGTATTTCTTATTTTTTTCTAATAAATCGTAGAATCATTGTTTCTACCTTTTAAATCAATAAAGTGGTTACTACTACCCTGTGTTCCCATGTTGTATCTCTTCACTAGGTCACAAGACAATAAACAAAATACACTTCTATGATGGAGAGACCCATGACTTCATATGTCCGATTTCAAACTATACCCGAATCACCTTTAATTCACATAATTAAATATCCCACTCCACTGCCGTCAACCAACGCCAGCAACTCTCGTAGCCACTCCTACAAATATCTATGCCTCTGCCGCTAACGTCTCGGAAATGTGGTCCATGCTTAAATCATCCGAAGACTGCTCCACATATGACTTGAGATCGGCCCAGTTCTGTAAATTCTCCAGGAAAAGTTTCTTTCCTGACCTCACAAACTCAATCATCACCATCAACCACTTCTTCTCCATTTTCATCGTGAACTCCTCGAAGTTGAACTTCAAGTTTTCCGTAAGCTTATTCATGTCATCATGAAATAAGCCAATAAGTTGGTCTAGCTTATCCAATTCTTTCTCGATATGTTGCACACGATGTTGGAAGTTATGGTTGGGGTTCCCCGGAGGAAAAGCATTGGCTTCATCAGAAATAGGCCCATTTCTACTACCATGGAGCTGTTCTTCTGATAAAGAGAACGTTGGCTTATTACCACCAAACAAACCATACCAGGACTTTCTACCCGTATAACCCCTTTTCGATTTCTGTTTAGACTCAATGCGCTGAATAGCTGAACTGATGGAGGGACTGTTGATGTTCAAATCCTTAAGATGTTTGAGCGATTCCAGGCTATGACTTGAGTTCGAAAGTTCCAGGATTTTGCTAAATTTGAGCTTGTGCAAAAGCTTATATTGAAGAAGCTTGTACTTGTAGAACTTCACCAACTGTAAGGCGGACATATAGTACTGAGCAAACTGGTTGACGGGTTCTTCCCATTCAGGGATCACGTGGTCGTGAAGAAAGTGCTCAAAATTGAGGAAATTGGAGTCCATGGTGGATCCGAATTTCTCAATCACTAATGAAAGCTGATTATTATCCTGTGTAATCATTTCATGTACCTGGAGAGAGAAATTGTTGAGATTTCCACCCAACTCTATGAGTACATCAATCATTTGCTTCAAGTTGCGGATGTTTTTGGCGTTTAACTTGTGGAGATCTGAGAGCACCTTAATATTCTGGTGCACGTTTCTCTCAAAGTTGATGAGTTCTGGTGGGATATCGCCAAAGAAATCTTCATGTTCCTGTAACTCCAGCGAGTGTGTTTCTTTAAGATTAAACACTTTCACCTCATTGTGCAACTTATGTAGATCTGCATTGATCTTACTAAGTGGGTTAAGGTTATCCAGAGATGTGACGTCATAGCCTGAAACCGGTGGCAAAAGCAAATAGAGCCCATTTTGGTCAGTGGGGTTATTTGGATTTGCAAGTAGAAGATTTTGAGGAAGAAGACTCACTGGTGGTTCGTTGACGGCATTTTCCCATGAATGTTCATAGTTTGGGTCAAGAAATTTAAGCACCAAAGGGCAGTTCTTGAGGAGCGGGTTGGCGTCGAAAACCACGTCCTGGAGAAACTTCGTAAAGTACCGTTTACGTACATCAATCACCGACATTTCCTTGGAATTATCGATGGAATTGATCAAGTAGGTAAGAAGCGTGTGTTTTTCAGGAATTGGTGGGATAATCACCGTGGGAAACAACTTCACTAAATTATCTCTAAGCGATTTGAATTCCGAATACCGCCGTTTGACAATAACAGTATCGCCACCAGGATTTTGACCTTTTATTTTAAGTTCAATCAAGTAAACCACCACTGCAGTATTAACAAGGCGTTCGCTCAGAATAACCTCAATGTTTAGCCGCTGATTATGAAGCATTTTCTTGATTTTTTGTGAGAGTCCAAGTGAGTCCTTGACCAAAGATGTGGACCCAAAATCCACATAACTTTCTTGAAGATTTGATGCATTATTGCCAGCCTCCGACAGCAAGTTTTGGCTGTATGAATGAGGGTGGTTTTGTACACTTTCCGTATTTGCGGTGGTGTTGTAAAACAGAGGATTGTTATCCTGTTCGATATCGGGAAAAATATCCGACTCGTCCATGTTTAACTATGTATGCTATAAATGAGAAAACAATGGCAATATCAGGAGTGATGATTTCCTTATATATATTTTTTTTTCGAATTTTGAAATCTTTTCCTTTTATTTTCTTCCCTGTGCCCAAATCCGTCTTTGTACTTTTGTGTGCTTGCTTTTAGATGTCTCTGTATCAATAACAAAGGTATGAGGGTGGAGCCTCGTTTGATACTGTGGAGGTGGTGTTTTGGGCCTGGGTGGTTATATGCCCTACCAAGAGCAAACCTTGCCTTTGGAGATATTCTGGGGGAGATGGCGTTAGGCCGGGTTCTAGTTAGAAATTGCTTTAAATAACGAGATATTTGCAATTTTATGTTTAAGTTTACAAATCCGTGAATGTTTTTATTTTGATTTTTTATAAATGATGGTTTAATGGTGCCTAAAATAACGGGAGTTCATTTCATTATAGTGTTCTGGCGCGAGGGCCGGGGCCATGCTCTCTTATCTACATCACTGAGCCGAGTTTATGTTGGATATGATCACGTGATAAAGCCTAAAGAATTTGGGGACAAGTTTTTTTGTTTTGTTTTTTTTTCTTTTTTTTTTTTTTTTTTTTTTGAATCAAACACAGGATAAAGCTGTTACTGACTCGTTGTGACGTAAATGATCAATAAAATCAAGTACATAAGTATTTGATTATATCTTTTGTATTGAAATTACTTTATTGAAATAAGCACCATTTTTAAGGGATCTCATAGCAGGGTAGACAAAATGAGCTATTCTCTTTGCCGCCTTTGTTCCCAGCTGATGATTACTAAGTATAGAAAGACCATGGCTTGAAAATGACTTGCAACAGCTATAATAATTGCCTATCATTGTTTGTCAAGGCCCCCTATTGGCCCGCCATTATACCAGAATTAGTAATACCCTTGGTCAGGATTAGACAGTTAGCCCCGTAGAACTGCTGCCAGGAATTTACGTATGTAAGAGCCTTTCCGTTTGTTTTGTTAATGGGGAAAGTCAGTTCCATTTAGCTGATACATACACGCTCAAAGTTTTGAATGGTCTCACGTATCTAACACGATTGTATTCCGTCGTTACGAATATATCCATTTCCTCTAGTTGTTAAGAAACTAGTTGTGCAACGGCGGGTACGTTTCCACGTGTTAGCTTAATACTCTTTTGATCGCATATATTTCACCATTCAGGTAATTTTTGAAGGTATTCTTGAAGCATCATGCCATGGTGTTACATAACATAAAGTTAACACCCACAGTGATTTCTGATACCGGGGTCCTAAACACATCACTGAAATCTCCAGATTAACACATGTTTCATAACTCTAACTCTAAAGTCTTAAACACCCACAAAATTAAAAGAAACGTAAAATTCGATTCGCAAGCCTAGATCTTGATTAACTGTCAGCGGCAATATTCATTACCAAAACAGCGCAGATTCATTTTCAGTTGCACTAGCACAGAAAGGGTGAATATCAACAAAAAAAACTGAGAATATTATATGCAACTGAATAAAATACAGATTCTTCAAAATTCATAGAAACTACTCCTAATTTCTAATCAGATCTAGTTAATAAATAAATAGGGGTTTTTGTGGGTCACGTGAAAGGTGCTCAGAGACTTCCGCAGTATGCATTCTGCAAACAAACCATTCCCACGGGTCCCCTTGATCCAGTTTAAGTTTATGTAATTCGGTAAAACCAAATGTCTGAGATTTAAAAATAATGTGTATGTTAATTTTTTATCTCCCTTTTTGTACCCTTGATTTTAGAAAGTGGTATTCGGGGATCTCCCAATATTCTCCGTCGTACAGGATATTCCCAAATTCCGGAGCCACAACTCTAGGCTCTTGGGCACTGACGCCTGGGAAGTCAAAGATAAGAAACAACCGCAGATATTCTGGCTTCGCAGCACAACACACTTTACTAAAAAACACTTACAATGTAGACATGTGCCCTGCGTCTTTTCTCACCACACAATCCCGGGTTCTCTTTTAATTCCCCTGCTTTTATTGTTCTTTATTGTTCAAGATAAGGCGCGAAAGGGAAAATCTAACAATAGATGTAAAAAAGAAAAAAAGAAACCCCCCCCCCCCCCCCCCCCCCAAATCAGGGTAACTAACCAGAAAAGAATTAAAAAAAAAAAGTTCCGCGCCCAAACGGCTGACGTGTAACGGGGGCCAACCCAGGGGGGCAGCCTGGAAAAAGATCCCGCAGAAAAAAAATGGTTATTCACTCAACCGCCTTAATTATGTCATGAAACGTCGTGGTGTTTAGCTTAAACTACCAGGAGAAACACTGGGTGAATATTAGGGTGATCTAATAACCAGAAAATAAAAGAAAAAGAGAAAAAAATTTTAAAGAAAATTAAATACATACCAACCAAAAAAAAAAAAAAAATAGCAACTAAAGAAAAGCGGCAAAAAAAAAGCGGCAAAAAAAATACCCGCCGTACAAAACACCCAGCCATAAAATGGGCCCGCGCCCAGGCCCTGGGGAACAGAGAAAAAAATATCCACAGGGTCTCAGTATGTTTTTTTTTTTTTTTTTTTTTTCCTTTTCTCTGTGTGGACACCCACACTTATCTCTGTTTCCTATTTTCTTTAGTGTTCGAAACATTATCCTTGCTATACTTTAATCTTAATTGACCCCCCTTTTTTCGCCTAAGCCCACCACCCACTTTAATAACATACGCCTTGGGCACTCAGAGTTATCCTGCCCAAGACAACACCCGCCGAGATCCCAGGGCTCGTAATCTAGCCTATTGTCTACACGGCGTAGGGCCGTTGCGCGTCGCAACAATGGCAGATTTGTTATTGAGAGATTACGCATGAGGCGCCAGGGCCAACAATTCCACAACACGGGTAAAAAAAAAAATACCTCCGCCAAAAAGCCGTTTTTGCTCAATTCTCACACACGTTTTTTCTTGGCTATATACTTATAGACACACGAGCGACCTCATCTGAGAAAACAGGGATTGCTTCAATTGATCTAAAAAAAAAAAAATTTGATTAACCCCGGGGAAGAAAAAACAATATTACCAAAGCCCGGAAAAAAGAAATACTTCTCCGCAAGTTACTCTCTTGTTCCACTCGCTATAATCCCAAACCCTGAGGACTGAGAACTATTCTATAACGTCCCAGTTTTCTCCAACGCCCACGGTTTTTTCCTCTGTTTTTTTTTTCTTGCCTTTTTTTTATTCAACATATTCAATTAACCCAGCATCTTCACATTCACTGCCTAAATGTCCACCGCAGGATTATCACAGAAATCGATCCGGCTTATTATTGGCGGACTATTTGCCGTGGTGGTGATCAACATTTCGTTTTTCGTTTTTTTCGAAGGATCACAAGGTGGCGAGTTTGAATCCTCGCTCGGACGATTAGCAGCAAGCGTGCCTGGCGGATCAGCGCTCTCGGATGCCACAAAAAGTGCCCTGTCGCTTTTCGCTAAAGCAGTTTATAGACCATACTATGACGACCGCCGAAATGGGTTTGTGGTGGTTAGTCGCCTGCCGGGTGCAATCTGGGATGATAAAGATAAAGAAACCCAGAAAATCCGGGAGATGTACAATCATCAGGAACAGGAACGGGTGAAAATCCATGAAATCGTTCCTTATTTGGGGGACCAACTCCGTGACAATATGTGGGCCACGCTCCAGAAAAACATGGAGGAACTGAACAAGGGGAAAAACAAGGAGGACTTTACCAAACACGCAGCAAATCCGATTGTGGAGTACTCTGATTTCGAGGCCACCTTCATCACATTTTTCCAGGAAATCATGAAACATATCCATGACCATAAGCCATCGGTGAAAGGTATAAATAATGAAGATCACTATAAGAAGGCCAAGGAGGAAAATCGGTACGCCAACAAGAACGGGAAAATCCCCACATACGGTGGCCATTACAGAGAGTCGTATAAGAACGAGCCCGTGCGTACCGAGGAATACTTGAGTTATTTCATGCGTATCGGTGAAGAAGAATCACGCTCATTAAAGTCCTCTCATGAAAAGTACTTGAACTCTATGAAAAGAACCGTTCCGGAAAACCTCTTGAAATACGGCCTGAAGTTTGGCTTTATGAATGGAAACGGTATTGTTTACCTTGGAGGCGGTCGCTACAACCAGTTGGTGTTGACATCGATCTCGGTATTGCGGTCGTTGGGTTCCGTGTTGCCCGTCGAGGTGCTTATTCCCAAAAAGAAGGATTTCGATATCGATCTCTGTATCAATATCTTGCCCCGGCTCAATGGTAAGTGTAAAGTCATTGAGGGCTTTGTATCGCCGGATGATATGCTGAAAATCAGTGGGTTCCAGTTGAAGAATGTTGCACTCTTGGTGTCGTCGTTCAAAAACGTCCTTTACTTGGATGCAGACAATATTCCGGTCAAAAACCCCGACATTCTCTTTGTTAACGAGCCATTCATGTCCTCGCGCATGGTGATGTGGCCCGATTTATGGAGACGCTCCACTTCACCCGCTTACTACGATATCACTGGTATTGAGGTCGACAAGAGCTACCAGGCACGCAATAGTTATTTTGAAGGTGATGGTAGAGGCAAGTCCTCCAACCCCAGCTTGATTTCGTTCCATGATCTCAAAGGTGCTCTTCCAGAGGCTTCGAGTGAAACGGGTCAGATGATGATCGATAAGGAAAAACACTTCTCCACACTTATTTTGTCCATGTACTACAACTTCTATGGACCTGACTTCTACTATCCTTTGCTCAGTCAAGGTGCAGCAGGTGAAGGTGATAAGGAGACGTTTATTGCGGCAGCTCACAAGCTTAACCTCCCGTACTACCAGGTGAACGAGTTCAATCGTGAGTTTGGCCCCGTTGGTAAGAACAATAAGCGTGAATACTTCGGCATGGGCCAGTACGATCCGATAATCGACTACTTGCAATCACAGGACCCTGAGAGAAGAAATGTCCCTCAAACTGAATACGCATCAGACCAGCAGGATGGTTCAAAAAGCAACTACGACTTCCACTACTACAAGTCGAGCTCGTTGATGTTTGTGCATGCCAACTGGCCGAAATTCTATCTCGCAGATATGTTCGAGAGAAATTCACACGGAAGAGGTCCCAAGGATGGTGAAAACAGGAGAAGAAGATTGTATACCGACTATATTCTCAAGGAAACCGACAACTTCGACGTGGAGTTGCACGTGATGAAACACATCGAGCTGTGGGCATGCGACACGCAAATTTCCCTTGACCTGGTGCCAAATCCGGGAAGCGACGGGCGCAAGAAGATTTGTGAGGAGATTTCTGCTCAAATCGAATTTTTGATTGGCGCATAATCGTAATTTCTCTTTAATCATATTATTCCGTTCTAGGGATTTACACCACGCAAACGCATCCAACACAACTCCATATACATAGCTAATAGAACCAATCATCGTCACATGCGCCACTGGAGCAGCTGCACAAATTGCAGCCGCATGCCATGCTCCGCGTAGATGAGGCAATAGTGGCGGAGCAAAAGATGGATTTCCTCTACTTCATCGACCATTTCCAATCGGGCCACACGAACAGAGTCCTGTGGATTAATCCACGATTCCTCTTGTGGTCCATACCCGCCCACCAGCGCCAGGTCAGTCAAATAAGCCTTATATCCAAGGGTCTCCTGGAAAAGTTGTTTTCGTGCCGCCAAATCCGGGTATTTCGTAAATGTAAGAAGATCCAAACCTCGGCGGCTAAGATTCTGAGCCATGGTCTGACCAAACACATCATCAAGGGACATGGGGTCGTATAAAACCACCGCCAGTTCCGAAAAAAGCGATTTCCAAAATTTAAGCACGGAGATATTTTCATCGGGCGTCAAGTAACATAAAACACATTCACTAATAAGGAGAGTGGGAACATTTTTACGTAAAAAGGCGAATTTCTTAAAACCTTCCGAGTCCAGTTTGCGGAGATCAAACGCCACCAAGTGATAATTTGGCAAATGTAATTCTGGATCGAGATTATCCATTTGTTCCTTCGAGGTGATTTCAATGGGTGCCATAGAACCCGATCCATCGCCCAAAAGCTGGCGGAGAACCGGCAGTTTACTAATGGCGATTTTCTTGATCCGCGTCAGCTCGGGAAAATCAATTTCTGTGTATTCTACTGTGTTTGGGTATTGTTCAAGTACCCGAAATGCTCTCGTATCGGAACCTCCACCTAAAGCCACAATCTGACACTTTCCATGCTCGACTATAAACCGAGAAACCACTTCATCGATTGCCACAGTCCGTACATATGTTCCACGATTAATAAGAGGGAATTTTTGTCCACCAAATGCCGTTCGAATCGTACGTCCAGCGGATAATTGTGTATATCCAGAACAAAATTGAAGATTTGATTCGTAGGCCTTGAGCAAATCGGCAATAAACCGGTCGGGCGGAGAAAAATAGCCCTTCCCGTTGGCCGAGAGTCTACAGCTGAGAGCATCAAGGTCGGTGGCCCGCACCAATTTATCCCTGTTTGTGGAGGTAGACATATAGTATTTCTGAGCAGATCTGGGGTTATGGTGAGGATTTACACGTACCAGTATAGATAATCGGCAGGATATTGGTTTTTTATTTTGTGTTTTGGTAAGTCGTTTTTAAGCCTTTTCTTGAAATTTTATTTTTCCAGATTTTGGAATATGTGGGCCAGAAGAGATGTGGATTATGGCGGTTTCAGGTAATTTAAGATTAGTGCCACGGCCAGAAATCGTAATCATTATAGTATTGTCCATCGGTAGCTGTATTGTGTGCTGTGTGCAGTACTTGCATTATAAACATAGAGACCAATTTGGGGCCCAATTTAGGGCCCAATTTCGGGCCACGCAATTTATTCGTTATTCAGTCAAAAGGGAATGTGTCGAATTTTTAGGAAGAAGATTTTTTTTTTTTCTCTATTATTATTATTGATTTTCTAGCCCTGCTGTTTGAAATTTAAAACCATTTAGCTGTGCAAAAATCACTGCGACAACTCTGTATGCAGGTGAGCAGACCAACCCATGAGAGTGAGAGACAACCAGACTTTAACAGTAGAAAAAGTGATAAAAATAACAATAAAACTTTTTTAAAAAAAGATTGCAGCACCACAATTTCGCATATGGTCTCCCACTACACTACTCAGTGTGGCTCTAAGTGGCTTAACTAACGTTGATCGGACGGGAAACAGTGTTGTCCACGTGATATGGCCGCAACCGAAATCTAGCTTTTTGGTTTATTTAGTATGAACCAGAATCTCATCAAGTTAGTTTTCCCTCTAAGTGATGAATTATTCCACTTTTTGAACATTTCTTGAACGTAATCAAATAATCACTATATTTAGTTTTCTCTGCTATGTTTTGTTACTTTTTCAGATCTCCCTGGCAGTTCTATAATCATTTGAATGTAGTTTTTTACCCAGACTCAATTATAACTTTTGGTCTTTTGTAGTAGAGCACAATATCCTCTTTGGTTCCTGAAAAATCCGAACAGAACTTGTTTGTTTCAATTTTTTACATTAAATTTAAGCCTACCTAGTTCGGATACTGAAAACACAACTTCTTTTGTTCTCTTACTGATTGAAGACACTCCAAATTTTTTTAAAATACATGCTTTACATTTCATATCCACATCGATATATCTGTTGATATAGTTGCTAGTTCTTTAATAATTCCAAACCCGGGGAAAACTTGACTTATATGGTTTTGGTTTGGTGATTTTAAACAGCTTCAGAATAATAACTCGGTGTAAAAGGATGGAACATTGACCAGTTATTAGAATTTATTTCATAATTTAAGCAAAAAAAGGGCCAGCTAACTTCCAAGAAACATGGCTTACCATTTGGAATTATTCCATCTCTTATTTTTCCCATAACACGGTAAATCTATGACGTATTAATTTCCCAGAATATAACCACAAACTAGCCCATGAAACGTTAGTTTTCACATTTTCTTATTTACAATTCTGATTATTCTCTATTATATCATACAACCATCAAACCTTCTCCACAATGGCCCACCAGTTATCTTTCTCGTACCCGTGTTCCACCACTTTTCCTCCAGCCTTTTCAGCATTGGCCACCAATTCACCTTCTTTATATAAATGGTAATATCTATACTTTGTTTCCGTGGCCGGACCTTCCTTCTCGGTATTTTCAGTCTTTTCGGTCTTTTCGGTCTCTTCCTCGCCAGAAGTTTTGGACTTTTTCTTCTGTTTTTTCTGGAGCACCCATGGAACCAAAATATCTTGATCGTCTCCATCTTTATATCCCCTTCTGGATTTCTCCTGTTCAAGGGCCCAACAATATACAAGAAAATGACCACCTTTTTTGATTTTAGTAAGGATATGACGGATGGCATCAATACGACGCTCCTCAGTGGCAAAATGATGAATGACAGCAATCGAAATGGCAAAGTCAAACCGGTTATTTTCATGGGGTAAATGGAGCCCATCTGCCACACATAAAAGATGGCTATTATTAGAGTTTTGCTGGGCGCACGTGACGAGACCGTCAGAACGGTCCAGGCCTACAATAACCAATTTTGGGTTCACCCCCAAATACTTTCCGTTTCCACATCCCACATCGATTCCTAAACTATAATCTTTTTGGCCCAAGAGAAATTTCTCTACGATGGGCCACGGTTTATACCGAGTCAGAGAAAAGTGCGACGCGATTTCGTTGTATACCTCATGTACAAATTGTTGTTCCTGGCTTTCTGGCACCGCTTGCGTCTCTATGGGTACAGAAGGTACTCCCATATTGAATATTTATGATTTTTTGGGGGAAATATGCAATTTCGAAAGATTAGCGTAAAACTTGGGTTAATGCAGATGGCACCGATGCCGAGGTGGGGGGAATGTGTTGTCTGCAGTACCGGGAATATAAGGCCAGGGGACCATATTTGTATGACAATTTGGGGTATGAGAATTTGCTATTTTGGGATATTGATATATTCATAATGGAAATTACTATTTTCTTAAATCTCTACTTTATTTTAATACTGAATTGCATAACGTTTGTATTCCCCCTCCGCCATAAAGTACTGGAGTGTACCTAGGTCCTAGGATGCGAATGGTGACTAGGCCCTGGAATCTGGAATACTGCGTTAAAGTCCATGACTGGGAAAGTTTTGTTGATGACTGTTGGGTTGTTTTTGTGTATATAGATTAGAGAATCTGACATAGGCCTTCTTCATAAACTTTCGAAAAAAAAAAAAAAAAAGATAACCAGCTCATGTTTCTTCTTACTTTGGCCATCGCTTTTAGTGCATGGGTCATATTTCTGACCTCAACAACGCTGCCACAGAATATTCATAACCACCAGATACAAGCACTTCGAGATTTGGTGGCAAACAACTTTTCCGTCGTTCAAGAAATCACTATTGAGTTTGGTGACCGCGGATTCCGGTTTCCCGATTTGGTCGAGGCTGCTCAATTGCAACTAGATTTCCGTCTAGCCTCAGACGCAGTGCCATATAAATACCTGCTTGTGGATCGACTTCCGAAGATTGTGGCACGTCCACCAACAGAGATAGAGTGGGCCCGTCGCCGGGAGATCATTTTGACCGAAGATACTGATACAATGTTTGGCTCTGCGACTACCGATATTACCGATACTACCGATATTACCGATACTACCGATACTACCGATACTACCGATACTACCGATACTGCCAATGTTAAACCTACGGACTCTACCTATGCAACCTCGACCAATATTCCCGAATACTCGGTTGAGCTCAGCTTTCTGGACCGGCCACTTTTATCCATGGACCTTGAACTCTTGCGTGTGTACATGGCCTATGACTTGGCGTTCATCCACCAGAACGATTTGCCATTTTATCTAACCCAGGCTGTTTACGACATGTTAATCCGGCCAGATTTGGACCTGTGGAAAGAATTCAAGAGCGGACAACGTAAATTTAGCGATGTCACAAGGAAACTAAATGTGAACTTCGTTGCAGCGGAAGAACTGGGCCAAACCGTCGAAGCAATCACCAAGGAAATCACTGAATATATGCAGCGCTTTGAGGCAGTATCGCTGTTTGTAACCATATGTCCAACAGTTCATGTTCTCGACGTATCAAAACGGAGGGCTGATTCCCGTTTAGTGAAGAACACCACCTCGGAACTCACATTTTTTTACCTGACCACCATGCGTCCGTATGCTAACATGATTCAGGGTGTGCCGTTACGCCATTTGGATCCAGTGCCCCGTGAACTCCCTGTTGGTGGGGACCATTATGGAACAGAGTATCAACAAAAAATGCGTATGGCCCACATGGATACTTACGACGTGACCTCTTTTATTGCAGAGGTGGATGCAAGTATTCGTAACACAATCCACCTACCAAAAGGCACATCGAACCTCCGCCTTTTGGCAGAAACCGCCATGAAACACTACACGATTCTCGGCCTCACCGAAACGTTGGACTTGCTTCTTGCAGCACCGGTTGTGGGTGACACATATATGAAAGTGGCCAAATTAGTAGACATTATTTTGCAAGAAACAACCCATGAATGGGGTTGCCACTTAACTAAGGTGTCGCAGCTTTATGAAGAGGCAGAGCTTGCGCAGAAGATATGAAGGATTTTCATTTTTTACATATATTAGCTATTGCTGGCATGTTTTGAGGCCAACATATACTAGCTATGATTTTTCGGGTTGGGAAATTCATTAGGTACTTTAATATTTAGAATAACTTAGACTTTTGCCTCGATATATTTACTTCCAGGTCATTGATTATAACTTAGGTTTCTTAATAACTCACCTAATAGTAATATTTAATGATGACTATGGCATTATAGTGGCTTTCGGGAATCAAGAAAATTTTAATAAAAACATAGATGACAAAAAAGAAATAACGTGTTATTCCTAAAAACATATCATTCTTTGTTTCATAACATTGGTGAATAATTTAAAGCTCTAATTATGAACAATTGCCAATTTGAAGATAAATTCTCAAAATCTCACCCAGTAATCAGTCCACAACATAAAACTAAAAATAAGAAAAAAATCATGAAAAAGAAATCATAAGTCAAAACAATCAAATTAAAATAAAAAATTAACCACTTATAATAACCACCACTCCGTCTGTCTATATCTATGCAAAAACAGAAAAATACCCACCATACCATTATATGCACTCCCAAAAACTGAGCCTAAAGTCAACCATTAAACAAGTGCTCTAACATACTATACCACAATATAAAGCCAGCATTAGGAAATCTCAGACTATACTATTTCGGATAAACGAAAAAATAAACAATTCAAAAACAAGACGCCAAATATATAATACTGGAAAATCGCAAGAAAACCCGCGTTGTATCCCTAACATTACCAGGCCCAGGACATTAGAGAAGGTTTAAAGGGCAATCAAAACAATACCTTTCCAACATAAAACACCATAAAAACTAATATGAGCGATTCCGAAAGTATACACAGTGACGTGAGTCTTGACGAGGAGGATGAGGAGTTGATATGGCGGGTATTCTACAGCCCTTTAGAGGAACAAGGGGCACCTGAGGAGAAAGAGGCAGAAAATGAAGAAAACTTCGAGGAGGAATTCACAGATTTATCAGATATCGAGGACGAACAGTTGGTAGAAACATATCACCGGCTCCGGCGCGAAAAAAACCAAGATGATGCGCTTGAAGATGACGAAAAAAAACGGATGTTAATCACGTCATTTAGCGACGATCAGATGGAGCGGTTCGAGGCGTACCGGCGCATGGCAGTGAACAAACCCGGGGTAAAAAAAATATGTAATAGTGTATTGGGTCACCTGATTCCCCAGAATATTGCCGTGGTGATGGCGGGTCTTTCTAAGCTGTTGTTAGGAGACGTAATCACAAAGGCATTTGAAGTCCAGGAAAACGAGTACAAAACCCAGCTCATTCTAGATATGGAGGCAAAGAAAAGACGCAAACGCGAGACGCTCCAACGCTTGGCCAATGGTGAAGAGGTGCTGCTGGTGCCGGAAAAAAATCTTGATTATATGGGCGACCACCAGATGCCCTTGACACCAGAACATATATGTGAAGCGTGGCGACTTTATCGGTTGGAGAATAGTGGTGCGTTTCCTGCAAAATGGCGTACTCAAGGTGAATCTGATGGGGTGATGTTTCGGTGAATTGAACGGCAAGTGGCAATATGGTTCACCAGATCCCAGATCCAATACGGCGAAAAAAGAAAAAGTTTTGATGCGAAGCCCATATAAATATCAATGGAGGGTTAATATTCATTGTATTTATTTTGATCTTCAATATCTCCGGTGCATCTAATGCTGATATATGGCCGCTTTCAATCCAAGCAATTCCCCGAGAAGCCATTCTAACACTTGATCATAAGGGAAAAACTTTCATTGCCTGAGTGATGTCATTTAAAGAAAAAAGGATGGAATCTAAGTATGCAAAGATGTCGGATATAACAGAAGATATGTTGTTTCCCATCAATACTACGTATTTCAGAAGATTTGAAACGAGGGGCTAAGAAGAGACATCAAACTGGAGATCTTTCTAAATCCTAATACGTGTTCTATGTGCCAATTTGATGTATAAAAAGAAGATTTTCCACTGAGGGAGAATAGAGAACGTGGTATTATATATACAGCCCCATTTAATAGAAGCAACAAACCTAGATTCTAAACCCGAGTCTTCAGGAAAAAAATTACGTTCTAGTGAATGACAATCTTTTCTTCCCGCAACAATTGGTGGAAAGATCTTATAGAAGTAATTTACCGGCAGTGGTACAACCGGAAGAAGCAATCTAATCCTACTTAATGGTATCACTATCTATCGATTGAACAGTTCCCAATGCTTCACGAGCCGAACTAAAAACAAGCACCCCATCCTTACAAATATATAGAAAAAAAGGAGATATATTTAATATATACTGACACCGAAAATCAGCCATGTCATTGTGTGGGTCTTAGATCTTCAAGCTGCTCATGCGACGGCGGCCTCCTTCTGGCCATCCATCCTTAGAAGCATCCTTGGTGCACACCCACGTGGACGCATACATGTTGATACGATCAATGGATTCACCAGGGTGACGGATTCCGGCGGGCTTACACTTGAAACCACACTTCTCAAACGTCTTGATGTACCATGGGTATTGGGCAGCAGAACGGAGCATAACACGGCCATTAGGTACAAGACATTCTTTGACAGCAAGAATCTCCTTTTCTGCATCATCACCACGAGGATCGAACCAGTCCATATGATCCATAATGATGGCAATGGTGATGGACTTTTTAGTGAGGCGAGAAAACACATCATTCAAGGTATCGGTGTGAAGACGAATATTGTCGATAGGCGCGGTTCCAGCACTAGTTCCAGCTCCACTACGGGCACGTGGTGTGGTAAGGTTGCGGTGACCCTTTTCCGTCAAATAATCGGGGCAATTGTTAGGGTGGTAGTGTCCTTTCAACGTCAAGTAGTAGAAGTAATTATCGGACGAAAGTAACAGACGATGAACCACAGGTTCCAAAGTATCCACCACATATTTCAAAACAGAATCTCCCATCATTTCGGCCTGATTTGCTGGCACTCCGAGTGCCCTCCAGAGGAAAATCGGGTTACCAATAAGAAGCGTAGCCACCAATGGGTTGAAAAGCGCTGGTTTCACCTTTGTTTTCCAGATCTCAAGCTGTTGTTTCATTGTGGTGCAAGTACAGAGCTCGTCGATATGTTTACTAGCACCGAAAAGCTTAAACACAGCACGTGCCAATCTTAAAGCCCACCGTGTAGACCCAGTGTCGTATAAACCTTTTCCAGAAGGCGAAAAAGTTTTTTCGCCACGGTCCATCCAGTACTGGAAAGCATGGGAAGATAAATGTGGACTCAATTCACGTAAAAGTAATTGACGGAATTCTTGGATACGGCCCTCGCCAAACATTTGCCAGATCTGACCCGGCGTCAAGCCCTTGAATGCAGCCAACTTCAACTCAAGAAGATGGTTCTGACATGGGTTCAAGTCCACAGCATGGATCTTGCGTGGAGGATCAGGCAAACACGCATAGGCCAAGATATTATCTCCGGCAGAAGTGATGGCTAACACAGTGTCCTCACTGGAAAACTTCAAGATCCGGTGGTCCTCACGGGGGTCTTCCCAGGTGAAAGCATATATGTACTGGTTGCGGAACTGCTGGTACTGTGGGTTGAGTTCGTCAAAGTACACTCTCCATGGCTGTCTCTGGTAATAGATGGATGGAAATGGCAAACTTTTTTTGAAGTTGGTCACTGCTGCTTCGTGGCCCTTACTGATGGCTCCTTGGCCAGGTGCACTCAAGAGATCGGTCACGGCATATTCTGCTTCAAGGGTTTCTTCAGAAGGTGCAAGGTATGGCGACTCAGTGGCCAAACAATTGATACGGTGGAGCAACAGTTGGGAACGAGCCTTATCACATCCTACCCAAACATAGTAAGGGATACGGCCAAGAGTATTGTTATAGGAATTGAGCGACTTGAGCGTTCCAAACTTGTACTCCAAGTAGTTACGGCGGGCAGAGTCCAAAAATACTCTGTCGGCCTCAAACCAAATGCGCCAGAAGTTACGGAGAACCCAAGGAATATTCCGGTTAAAAAGTCCACCAAGGGTATTGACACGTCCCACTACTGTATCATTGCTTTGTACTCCAAAATCCACACACGCCACAATTCCCTGATCCTTATCCAACATCTGAACAGCATGGTCCACCACTGCATTAAACGTAGGGATCATCAGCAAAGAGTAGGAAAAAGTGAGTAAATCAGCTTTGGCATGGTCGATCCGGAAATCACAAGCATCAGCTTCAAGCACGTGTACTTTAGAAGCCCACGATTTTCCAGAAAATCTAGCACGTGCAATCAGGCAGAGTGATGGAGATAAGTCCACCAAATAAACTGCAGCAAAGTGTTGGTCAAGGGGCAAAATCTCGTTCATCATCTCAATGTTCTTACCAGTACCACCACCAATGTCCACCCATACCAAACCCTGTTTTTCTGTGGGCAAATGGGCCACCGCCAACTTCAAACAATCTTCACGGCCCTTCAAAAGTACACCACGTGTGGCATCATAAATATGGGCTTGAGTTCCGTAAAACTGTTCCAATGCCTGTTGCTGGTCACCAGGTTTGGCCTGGTGTTTGGCCACCAATGGTTTAACAAAGCATGCCCAAATGAACACCAATACCGAGCGCACAAATCTCAGCACTTTTTGCGAGAGCACCATGGGTGCTGTCACCGCAAGAACAGAGAGCCCAAGCACTTTGTAGGTGTTGGCGTCAAGGTAAAGATCAAGCATTTTTCAAAACAAAAAAGAAAAAAGAAAAAAAAAAAAAAAACAAGCAAAATATCAACAGCTAATAAATTATAACAAACCAGTTGTATGGGCTCACTTCCAATAATCTGTGAGCGGGAGAAGGTCAGGGGGTCGAAGGAGAATATAACACCAGAAAATCAAAAAGATCGTAAGGGGAGGAGTAATCCTTCGATATAATAGTAAGATACAGAGACAAAAGAAAAATACTATCATTCTACACCGAGACCTACGGGCTGCTTTATATGGATTCCGGCTTCGGGCTGGTGGAGCTAATTAATCATCTTTGGGTGCAAAAATAAAGTGAGTTGCCTGCATACGCGCGGGAAAACGTGCACCGCCCGCGGCCACATGGGGCAAGTCCGCCGTCGCGTGAATCGTGCGTTTAAAGTGATTTATTAGCTACGGCTAAAAAAAAATGGAAATTCCCCATATTATCATACACGTGTTTACGCAATAAAACACGTCTATGGCCCCAATTTGGAACATTCCCAATGTGTCAAAAAAAAAAAAAAAATGAAAAAATCACATGCTATATTCTGGTCTCGGGCGAGCGTGTCGCGTTGGGTTAATGTCCAAGCCTCGAGCCAATTCCCCCCCTTTTTTTCTTTCATTATTATTATTATTATTTTTATTACATTAGCAAATACTTTAAATTTCTTGATCGTTCTTTATTATTTTATTGTCATTAGCTCAATTGTTTCATTACACACTCTCCTCATCCTCTAGTCTGCGCAATAAATATTCCACCTCCACCTTCTTCGTGAGCGGAATCACATATTGTTTATACAAGTGAACAATGAGTTCGGGGTCCACTTTCGCCTGCGGTGTCTGGGAAAAGTCCAACGAAGGGTCAGTTCCATAAGTACGGCATTTCTCCTTTAACCGAAGCAAGATTTTATCCTCTACTGCTTGGTTAGTAATACTAGCCTCAATGCCCTTAATATCTTTCGCCAAAATGAGCCGTTTGTACAATTCCGGGTCGCCCTTATACTTGGCCTCCGCTACAAACTTCCCGAAATGGATTCTCCGGGAAAGAGCCTGTAAACATTCCACATCACAAACGGAAACAGATCCCGAGTTTTCATTCTGTTCCCCCTGTTCACATGCAATTTGTGGCACAATCAGGTTCACGTAAAATTCAAGAATATCCTGATTCACATTCACCTCGTCACTATAAGAAGCCAATACTTTGGGGTAATCAACAGAAGGCAATAATGGCTTAAGCAATTGATCAGGGAAAAACGGCGTTTCATCAGGAGCCTCATACCGTCTCACTTGAGAGTGAGTTTTTTCCGTCTGTAAAAGAAGCCACTCCATAAAAGACCCGTCGAAACTTGGGATCTTGTATTTGTTAGGCTGGTAGACACTAGGCAGCAGGAAAAACTGGGACCGTTCAATGAGTCCGAAAACAATGGTTTCCTCCATCCGCACGAGACTTGCCCGGATATTGTTGAGGTCCAAAACAGTAGAAGGTTCACGGAAATTCATGGTGATTTTTTCAGCGTAATAACTTTTTTTTTAGGGCTTATCTTTAGCTGAGATGCAAAATGGTCGATCGATGGCAGGGCACGTGATGTACAGCACGTGTTACGGTGAGATAATGAGTCAGCGGTTATTATTTTAATCAATTGTGGTTGGGGAAAAAAATACAGAATTTTAAGTTACTCGGGTTTTACCTATTGTTTATATATTTATATCAAATAAACTGAATCACATTTTGAAGGAGGCGGGGTATTTTATGCCTGGACAAGGATATGATTAGAATGAGGAAAGGTTAAGGTAAGACTGCGAGGAGGAAATGAAAGGGAGCCTCACCAATTTGTCCATCTGGGTAATCGGTGCTTGTTTGTTTGGCTGCTGCACTTTCCATCGATAGTTGAATTTCCGAAAATTGAATAATTATAGAATTCTGGAGTTGTTTTTTTTTTTTTTTTTTTTTTTTTTTTTTTTTCTCTAGGTTTCAGAAATTCAAGGACTTTCTTGGTTATAATCTAACGTATTTAGGACGTTGTGCATTCACTCAAAACTAGGTTAATCGAGCAGAAAGTCGAGATGTCATGATTGAATGAAAATCTTAGTTAAGGTTTTGTGAGAAACTAAGAAAACTGATTTCTCAACATCAACCACTTGTGAATTATTTGTAACACTCAAAAGTGCCAAGTTAGCTTCAGAGGGAAATACTCGGTATTTGTCACTAACCATTCAGTCTCATAAACATCAAATGTATTGGAGATACGATGGAATGAGTTAGAGCTTAATAAAGAGTTAAAGTCTGCGGGAACTCTCCAAGTTTAAGAGCTGTTTTAGATTATCATCATACGGAATATGATACCTCTTTTCTATAAGCTCATTTAATGTCTCTGATATAAGTATGGCTGTGGTGAACAACGCCACATCTGATGTTCCTGTCCTTAGTAGTGGCCTTCCTTTATTAGAGATGACTTTTTCTGATCCCCCCCTCAAATTCCGCATACGCCTATTAGAATTTTCCAGTCCGTTTGAAGGACATTGGTGTCTTGAAAAAAGCTGCATACTCATTTGACTTGAATGGCGTTGGGTCGTTGGGATGTGTATTATGATCACGTAAAACACACAAACGGTTCCAATAATCAACATTTATCCATCTTGCTATAATGTTGCCACTCCTTTCAATGTTATGCTCAGAAGAATTTCGTTCTGTAAGTGGAATATCAGAAAAGATTAAATATCCAATAATTGAACTGAACCTGACTAGAAACCATTGGTTTTGAAAAATACCGTGATTAAAAGATTCACAACTGAGATAGATTATGTGAACCACTAAGAAAAGGGGTTTTGAGCACGTTCAAATAAAATAATCAGGGGTTTCAAGAAGTCCGAACCTCAATACCCCAAAAACCACTAGTGTTTATGGATATCCGCATTGGGTTTCCCATTGGTAATCGCACTTGCAATGATCAATTGCGAATTGCCTGAAATAATCAGAACTTTAAGAAAAATCTTCAGGATCAAATTTTATGGGGTTCTGGAAAAAGTTAAACCCATAATCTTAACCCAGAATCCCAATGGACGGAAAAACACTGAATGCCCATACTAAAAACAAAAGAAACCAACATAATATGCACACCCTTACATTTTCTTTACCTGGTCCTGGGCATACTTGGTCAAAATATCGTTTTCTTCAATTTTAGTACCATCAGTATCACGATCACTAAGGCCCAGTCGGCGAAAGAGCAAAAAACGGCGGATTCTCTGGAAACGTGTAAGTCCTTCGTCATAGTTCGTGTATGCCTCCGATAAGTCAGCATTGGCACGGAGATTCATAAGCCGTGTCTGGCGATTAAACTCGTCGGTTTTTTCAAGTGCTAGCATCACCTGAAGCGTAACCACAATACTGGCAGCCGCAAGAACTTTCCATAAAATGGCCCACTTGTTTTTCTCCCATTCTTCACGAGTAGGCGCCAGACGCCCATATCTCATTTGGTAATAATCTTCCCAACTTCCTGCCTGCCAAAACTTCGGGTCGTTTTGAAAGGAGTATTTTCTACGGTGGGCATTTGCCATACGATAAGCATCAAAACTACCCGTTTGTCCGCGTTTATAATCGGCCCATGACGTTGTTTGTGCACGGTTATACGCCTGGCGATGGCGGCTATTTTTCAACGCCTCGTAGGCTCCTTGTACTTCAAGAAACCGTTTTTTCTTCTGTTTCTCCAGAAGAACTGTTCCATCATTATTAGCAATGTCACACAGCGCAGAAAGATCCGGATGATAAAGTTTCACGAGTTTTTGGTATGTTCGCCTTACCGCCCGGTCATAGGCCAATTTATTGTTACAATCAGCATCCAGCAAGCCAAAGATTTCATGAGGCAAAGGTGTTTTTCCATGTGGCCAAGGGTGGAGTTTAAGTTCCGCATGGGTTACGAGTTTGCGTGCGGCTGACGAATAGGGTCTAGCAAACATATTGTGTTATATAGAGAAGTGAGGTTTTTTGTGATGTTTTTGTGATTTTTTTGTGATTTTATCGTGATATTTCTTTGGGATAAAGAAGAAATCAATGGAATTGATGGAATTACGTAGGCCGAGTCCGGGGAAGTTCTTGCGGCCCAGTACACCAAGACATCAAGGTCGGAGATAAGACGGAAGAATGTTTGCCGGGGTTTATAGGTGGTGTAAGAATTTAGGGAGTAAATTAGGAAGAAAAAAAGGAGGAATTATGATTTGTTAGTAGAAATATTGGTTCGTTTCTTTTTTTGATTTTTTGATTTTTTGATTTTTTTTTCTTTGTGAGTTTTGTATTATTATATTTCTTTCAGTTAGTTATTATGGATTATTGCGGTGTTCGGCTAGGACAACGCCACTGCGACCATAAAAGGCAGTTAAAAAACCAGGGGTTAGCAAACCAGTGAAGAAAAAAATTAGAAAAAGAAAAAATAGAAAGAAAAAGCTTTTACAGTTTCGAGTTCTAACTCTATCTCTAACTAGTTTGGTGTACTTGAGATGGAGTTGACGTTTATTCTAGGTTTTTCTATAATATTTTTTATTGACCAAGGATGAGAGAAAATCAGATGTTAATCGCAAATAATAACATGAATTTTTTGAGGAAAAAAAAAAAAAGAAGCATTGCAGTAATCTAATGATATTAATATAATATTATATTCTTTTTGGTTTGAAAAAAAAAAAATCTTTTATTCATAAAAATTCATCAACTATTAACCATGTTTAAGTCGGCACATGTTGTAAGACTGGTGAATGATGTCCTAGGACCCACCACTATTCTTTTGCTTTCGATCTGAATCATGTTAATCTTACCTAATTTAGTTAGATTCATAATCAAAATGACTGCAATTATGGGTAAAAGCGGGATTTTCTGTTTTGGTGGGAAACTGAAATATACAACACTCCCTTTAAACTGTCAATGATAACATCAAAGGCCAGATCAATGTAGTTTCTGATACTAGAAGAATCTATAAATAAAGAAACAAAGATTCGAGTAAAACCGATTATAATTCAAAAGATTCACTCAAAAATACCTAGTATAGCAATTTAGCCATATATCTATAGAAGCGATATTCCAACCACCTCCTAATCTTTCAAATGATCACAACTGATGCCTGAACATAATTAGGCTGATATAGAGAAAAGAAACACAAGTCTTTACCTAAAACATAAACTCTAAACCTGTTGAAACAAACTTATATCCATTAAATTTAGCCTCTACAACACCAAAATCATTGCCTGAACACAAACATAGTCTCCACAGGTCAAATCCACGACTATGATAATAAAACAACAATTCTCTATAAGGAAGCACTCAACCGGGTGTCAGTAACTACAGGTACACCCATCTTATACACCTGTAATACGTCACCGGCATCATTCAAAACAACAAGATCGGCATCACAGCCTTCATGCAAGTAGCCCTTATGAGATACACGTAAAGAATCAGCAGCATTGTTGGTGACGGTTTTGACTGCCTGCGCCAAGGAAATGCCTGCCCATTTACAAAGATTCTTCACACAGTCTGCAAGGTCAGTAGCAGCACCAGCTAATGTGGTGGTCCCCTCCAAATAAAGCGAAGGGCCCTGTTTGACAATACGTTGTTGGTCCCACTGGTAAGTGCCATCAGGTAATCCAATCAAATGCATGGCATCTGTGACCAAAACACACTTTTCAGGATTAGCACGGTATGCCAAAACACACATTGAAGGCGCTACATGGACACCGTCACAAATAAGTCCAAAAAAGGGCGTGTTCTCACCTGCACGTGGGTCTGTGACAAGCCCCACAACGCCAGTGTCTCTGTGATGAGGCTGTGGCATGGCATTGTACAAATGTGTCACCATAGATGCTCCATTTTCGACGGCGGCTAATGCTGTTTGTGAATCCAGTGTAGTGTGGCCTAGCGAAAACACAACCCGGGGGTTTTCCAAGAGCCGTGGAATTTCCGCCATTACCCCCGGGATTTCAGGTGCAGCAGTGACAATTGCCACGTTTTCCGCCAAATTATCAGCACCATAAATGTCCAGGAAACTCGTGGTACGGCCATCCACAAAAGTCTCTTCTGGATGACATCCTTTCTTCTTTTTGTTGATAAAGGGACCCTCCACATGGGCACCCAACGAGTCTGCCATCACGCGTGACCTTGTGCGTTTGTACACGGGAAGAACCTTTTTGTAAACTTCCGGGAAGTTGGACGTGACCGTGGGACACAAACTTGTGACACCCGTAGCAAGAAATTTGGTCATACAGTCCCGGTAAAAAGCCTTAAACCGGGCAACATCATTATCGCTGGACTTTGAGTTAAGCGCCAGAAAGTTCAATCCATAAATACCATTATTTTGGATATCGATATACCCAGGAGCCACAATTTTGCCCTTGAGATCGATGGTCTGGACCGGGCCCTTGGCCTCGGATTTAGACACAATTGTGCCCAGGGCTTTATCCGCATAAAGGTCCCGTGAAACGAGCTTTCCGTGATCACAAAGTCTACCGTTGGTGAATCTAAGCATTTTTGTATCTTGAGTTTTGGGTTTTGCTTCAATTTCTCTTATATTCTTTGAAGTTTGCGTGAAATAATTAGTGCTAATCTAGGCTGGGGAGTCTGGATGGGCCGAGCCGATAAGGTATTTGTGAATAGCAGCAAGATGAAAAAAAACGTTCAAGTTTTAGTTAATGAAAAAAAAGAAACCTTCAAAAAAAAAATTAGACTCCAAGCGCTACGTCGGAATAAACCACCGATTTATTGGGCAAGCTACGGCCTTTTTTTTTTTTTCTTTTCTTTCCACGAATGACCATTGCTTATCGGGGCCGGGCTCAAATGCAGTTGCAACCGGACCGCGTTCCTGCACACAAGCACAAATACGAGATGAGTACAAGCCGGCCCGGTTGCAGAATGTAACGTTGCGGTTTTCGCCGCGGGCACATACCCCAGCAATGGCCCCCACCTGCTAATCAAGATACATGGGTCATGGTTACACCATATGTACCAAGAATGGGCAAATAAACCAAAAACATAAAGAAAAAAAATAAAAACTCGCGCCATTTCCGCTTACCCGTGAAACACTTCTTTTTTCTTCTTTTCCATAGATTATTCGTTCCCCCCTCCCCACCTCTCTTATTAATACTGACCATAGCCATGAGACAAGCCATTTTCTCCTCTCCCCTGGATGCCTCCACATACCTTGCACGGTACATTGTGGAGCGGATCAATGAATTTGGTCCTACGGCCACAAAACCATTTGTGTTGGGTCTTCCCACGGGGTCTTCACCCGAAGGCATCTATGCCAAGCTTGTGGAGGCATATAAAAAGGGAAGAGTATCTTTCCAACATGTGGTGACATTTAACATGGATGAGTACCTTGGACTCAAGCCGACTCATCCCCAATCGTACCAATACTTTATGTACGATAAGCTTTTTAATCATGTGGATATCCAGAAACAGAATATCAATATCTTGAATGGTCTTGCTGCCGACCCAGAAAAAGAGTGTGCCGCATACGAGCAGAAAATCAAGCTGTATGGCCGCATTCATCTATTTTTAGGTGGTTTGGGTCCTGAAGGCCATTTAGCATTCAATGAGGCTGGATCTACTAGAAATTCCGTCACTAGACGTGTCGATTTGGTGGAATCTACGATTGCCGCAAATGCCCGTTTTTTCAATAATGACCGTTCAAAGGTTCCAAAACAGGCACTTTCCGTGGGAATTTCCACGATTTTAGATAACTCAGACGAGGTTGCAATTATTGTGTTGGGAAGCAGCAAGAAATATGCCCTTGATAAGACTCTTAATGGGCAGAAAAATGATCCCCGTTTTCCTTCTTCGTACCTTGCCGATCACTCAAATGTCTTGGTTGTGTGTGACCAGGCTGCGTACGGAATTTCGCCAAAGTTGTAGTATTTAGGCGGTGTATATTAATGGATAAGTTATGATTATGTGAATGTAGAGATTCTGTATATTGAGGTGAGAGATATAATTGGATTGAACTGTATTCTATATCAGCTGAAGGATTTAGGTACTTTCACTGGCCTTCAGATAAAGTCTGGACTAAACGCAAACAGTAGATTCTAACTACACCACAAAAACTAGAGGATATCTTTTATTGGATGCAGTTTTGGTCGGCACAAGGCCATGGCATTTCACTGGGAAATACCGGTCTAAATACACAAATCTAAAGCCAGCAGGTACGCTGGAGCTAGGCAGCGCGACCACACTGACTGGCGGCAGCGATGGCGGTACCCACGAGCGAGCTTTCATTGATGGACTCGAGCTTGACACGCACGCCCAACTCTTCCACGGTGGCACATGTGTTGACAAATTCAACGACGGCATCACGGAGCGAGCTAAAGTACTCCATGACGGAGCCCACGTAGCCAATGGAGATGACATCGTTTTTAAACGAACCATTGTGGCGGGCCAACAACTGCACATACGCCACAATAGCCACCGCCACGAGGAAGGCAGCACGGCGAACAATGCTCTGAACCAAAGTACGGAGTACGGCCACATCTGTATGTGAAACCAGGCGTACGGGCCAAGAGAAGAACGCCTCAATGCGCGTAGCCACGGCGTCATCGTCAAGACATTCGCAAACAAAGCACATGAGTTCACCCGAAAAGCCCAGGTAAGGCTGCAGCACCACAGTCAAGTTTTTCTGCTTGCCAAAAAGTTCGCCATGTGCCATGGCCTCCACCATTACCAAGCGGGCCAACTCGGGCAAATACCTTCCGGAGGTCAAGAGCTCGAGCGGCTGGAACATCGTGTTAGAAGCTGGATCCACGGCCATGTGGGGTAAGAAGTCCGGGAGACAGGCAAAACGCGGATCAATGTTGCAGTCATAGCTGGTGGCATACGCGGGTACCAAAGCATGTCCAAAGAATGACGTTTCAGTATTAAATAAGAGGTACTTTTCGTCATGCAAGAGCTTGGTGGGGGAAATTTTAGGGGATGCCACGAGCTGGCAGCAAAAGTTGAGTCCTGTGCCTAAAACCATCGCCAACAGCGTGGTTTGGTCGAGAAAACGAGCAGCAGAGAACACCGCGAGCGAGTCGTTGATGATGCACTGCACATCGAGTGTAAGCCCGTGATTCTCCCGCATGGTGCTTTCAAGCAAATGCTTGAGCTCGCCACCGACAATCTCCGGTGCTACTGCATATCCCTTTGCCATATGAAAGATTTTGGCGGTGTTGTATGATGTAGATTCTAAGGGAAACGACCACGTGATTCCGGTAGTGATAAGCGCCAGTGGCAGCACCACGCTTTGTGCTGCAAGGGTATGGGCAATCTTATCACCAATCCATGAGAAGAACAGCTGGTCAACTACTTTACATGAGTTTTCTACCGTCCAACTCTGAGAAACCACAATGGAAACCCGCGTTTCACGCAGCACATTTTGCAGTGGCGGCGCAATTGAAATCACCGCCACTCGTAAAGTAGATCCACCTAAATCAACGACAAGAAAATCACCACACTCATCTCCTGAGGGAGAGATCTCGTAATTTGGAAGCATCGAGATGGGCGAGCCTTGCGCCAACGCCTCGTCAAAACTATCACACACGCGTGTCGCGTGAATTGGCAACTGTGACACCGACACATTTTGGGCAAAGTCTCGCGTTGCCTGCAGCAACATAGGTGTGTAGGTAAACAGAGGCTCGCAGCGGGGAGACGCAGCCAGCAGCGGTAACAGGGACAGCGGCAGCGAAATCACCAGCGCAAAAGACGTATCGCTGCCGGTGTGAATAAGGGTCTCATGATCCATTTTCATGGTGTCTTCTTCAGAACTAAAAGCTGGTGGGGCCGGGTGCAGGGCGGCGCGCGCGGAAAAAATAAAAATAAAAATAAAAATAAGAAAATAAAAAGATTAGCGCCAAAGTCCGGGGAACAGAAGCTGCGAAAATTAACCAGGCGGAAAAGGGGCTGGTGATTTTTTGAATATGCTGCAAATCCGACTTTGTTGGGTAAAATTCTTTTTTCTTCGTTGTTTTGTGTCCCTTTTTTTTTTCTGCGGGGAAAGGTGTCTTTGAATATGAACTTTCTCTCACACTCAGTACAATAGAATGCGGGGTTGGAACACAAACGTATTTGTGCACTTCACTTTTCCAAGACCAGCGCGTAAAATTGCGGATGGAAAATAGACAATAAGCTGGAAAACTATCGGTTTATCAATTCCGTTTCTTCTAAAAAGAAAAGGAATAATAATAGACTGGTCACGCTATGTCAGCTGGCGGCAAATGTGCGAATCCTATTCTATTAGCGACGAAGAGGAGGGAACGAGCGGTAACGTGCACTAAAGAAACTGTGGCACGCTATTTTTTGTAAGAAAGATAATTTTCTTTGAAGTAAAAAAAAAAAAAAAGAGGTTTGGAGTGAAATTCCTCAAATTTGCCTTGTCAGTTGAAATGGTCTAAAATTTGGGTGGTGCCTTTATTTTTAATTTATCCTGAAACACAGTCAATATGTCTGGAGTTGTTTTTTTCCCACTCTTGTTCCAAGACAGGATTCTTATCATTGTATATACCTGGGTTATGCACCACTGGTGCGCTGCCCCCACGTATCGTATTGTAGTGGGGCCGAAAAAAAATACCAGGTTGCACTGGCGCGCAGTGTGACTTTTTGGGACCATGTTGCAATCTGGCTCCCCTATGCAGGAATAACACAGATGCCAATCTACCGTGGTTGCGATTTTTTTTTTCCACATCTTCCTGATACCAGGAGTCTAATCTGCGTACAGGCAAGATACCAGATCCAACATATTCCCGTAGCGATAGCAGTACAATTGTTACAATGTCGTATTTCTATCTTTATTTCCACATAGACGCTACCCGCCAAGATATACAGAACCGCCAATCAACTTCGTTGATATATATCCGGTGGTCATAACGGCGCTAACAGTGAACGCTTTTCGTCCTGCAAGCTGCGAGGTGTGGTGGAAATAAAAAAAGATAACGTTACATCACTTCATCTACCCCAGTATTCAGCTCAGTAAACATATTTTCTGGAGCTGAGTGAGACCTTCCATAAGAATTAAAAATCACCCCAGTCATGCACATTTAGATCACGATATACTACCCCTAAATATAGAAAAAGTCACTTTTCAGGTGATGCTCGTCGGAAAGATTAGTCTATCCGCACGCTTTCTCTTCAATCACGTGCACATAAGTGCTTTAATCGTCATGAAGACCGGTCATGCTCGCTCGGGTACTCACTCATTAGATTCAAGTTCTGGGTCCAAATCCTCGAGCTCGATACTCTCCGCGCTTTCACCCATTTTTTTAAGGTTTTTAGCGTGGGTGTCATGGTCATCCACAAGAAGCTCCTTCAACTTCTGCTTCCCAAGAAGCACTGCTTCATCAATCATTCTTTGGGCAACAAGTAAAGCTGGGCCAAGAAGATTTGTTTGGTACATAACGTAGACCCCGGCACCAAACACCAATAACAAGGTGAAGAAGAAGGGGTTTCTCAAAACGGCCATAAACTCGTTCCACCCAAGAACTAAAATCACCAAGTAGATGTAGTAAGGGATCTGCGTGACGTGTTGGATGATTGACCGCTTCGTCTCAACAAATTTAGCGTCAATCTCTCTCTTAAATTTGGCGAGGATCTCAGCCTTTTCTTGTTCAGTAACAATCTCAGAAAAACACTTTGGGCTCTCTTCATCTTCATCATCGCTGTCTGAATCTGGATGATCAGCTGTTGTCTCCGGGTCCTCCTCTACTGCATCAAGTTTTACGCTTTCATACTTGCGTTTCAAATTCTTATCAAAAACATTAACTTTTGGTTGTACTTCTGCGCCATTGGCCAACCTGGCGATTGTGAGAATTGGAAACAACTTCATCGCGTGATTCTTTGCCTCGCCGAAAGTGGACTCTAACTCTTTGGCATTTTGATACAAGCGAGGAAGACCATTCTGATCATATCTAAACTTATCGTCAAATCTTTCCTTCAAGATGTTGATGAGATTGTCTTTTGAGATGTACTTGTGGATGACATCATGCAATGCTTGCCAAGATTGAAACTCAAGAACATCAGCAGCAAGTTTGTTGACCTTTTCGGTGGCACCAACACCAAAATCCACTGCACCAGTGCTTGAAGTGTACTTCTCCAAGGACAGCGAAAGGAGCGAATTGAATTTAGCTAGAACGTTGTCCCAAGTGGAATCCGTGGGGTTGGAAATTTCCGCAGAGAGAGTGGTTTTCAATGCAGTATTGAGTCGTTTGACGTGTTTCTGAACAATGTTGTTCAACTCCACCACTTGCTGCTTTGTGGTGATTTTGGCGACTTCTGCTTCAAGGACTTGGGCATACTCGTTTGTACTCAATGCACCATTCAAGGAAAGATGAGCCAATGTTTCAGCAAATGAAAGTTTCAAGGAGTTTGTCAAAGCAGCCACATGTTCAGTAAAAGACACATTCTTTGGCTTCTTAGCCAAGTCGGCCGTAAATGACTTGAGGGTGGTGGTCAACAAGCGCTTTGAATACAAAGAGAGGATTTCTGCGAGTTTTGAGTTGAGTTTCTCGTCAAGGGTGATGCGTCTTTGTTCATACACTGACTGGTTAAATTTTGCTGCCAGGCGGTCATAACTCGAAAGAGTAGATTCTTTCAAAGCGGTGAGTTCTGCACCTAATTTCTTGAAATCAGGCGACGTTAAAATATCAGAAGACAGCTTGGCATCGGACTTAATACGGTCAAACTGGTCGAGGAATTCGGCATAGCTTGCTGCCACAATCTCGTCACATTTAAACTTGGCGACCAAGATTTGTTGGGTGGGCAAGTCCAAGTCCTTGTTACTATCAATCTGATCCCAGCAATTTTCCGCGTACATGGTCCAGCCCTCGATGGGGATATCATGGTGGTAGAAAGGTTTAAACAAGAAGTGCTCATCGGCCTGGTCAATAAACCGGTTTCCCAAGAGCTTGACATCCTCCACAAACTTTTCGTTTTGTAAAACCTTGTGGCTCAATGTATGGAAGGCTAAATCGAAAAAGTCGGAAAACTTCAAGTCGGCGACTTCGGCGGGCTTGTTCAAGTTTTCCCAGATTTTCAACAAGTCCTGGGTGATGGTGGCTGAAAGCGACTCCTTCGGCGTGACACCCAAGTGGTCGCGGATGACAAACAACAAGAGCACCTTGTGTTCACTACTGCTACTGTTTTTCTGGAGCTTGGCAGTGCCGAAAAGTGATAAATTCACCTCAAACACTGTTTTGAGCAAACCCATGTTGGCACCCTGGTAGAGCCCGACCTGCGTCTCCCACAAGTTTACAATAAGAACTTCACTAGTGGCCATGGCGAAAAGGGCGGCTTTGCGTTCGAAATCCTGGTCCTCGCCCCTCTCCCGGCCGTCAGTTCCTTCAACGTCCATCACGAGAATGTTGTCATGTGACACATGGCTAGGATCAGCCACGCTATTGTTAACACCGGGGCTTTGTGCTAGCCAGATTCCCTTGGTGGTTTGCTGGCGATTGACCTCGTCCATGACGCCGAAATTCGTGTTGAACAATGCATTAAGAAGCGTCGATTTTCCTGTAGATTGTGAGCCAAAAACAGAGATAATACGGTGGTCAGCGCCGGCTTTGTGGCCACCAGTCACGTGTGTAGCTTCAGTGATATAGTCCAAGATTTGTTTATTGAAATTCTTGTTTTCATCAATAAGTTGGATGGCGTTTTTTACAGCCTCCACGGGGACAAACGACGACGACGACAGCGTGGGCGACAGTGGTGTTGGAGCAGCCGAAATTGGGCTGATGGGATTCTCCAGATCCACGTGCAAAGAATCAGTGATTTTTTGTGGGGATTCTGACATTTTCTTATTGTTCTGGTTTCAATTGGATTTTTTTTTTTTCTCCGTGGTTGCCTTAACTAATAGTGGGCGGGTAATTTTAGCGATAGACGGCCAGTTTTCAACTTTCTACCGCGGGTCCGATCTGCGCGGGGATAATGGGTTGTGTGTAGGACAAGAAGGTATAACTTGTTGTGGATGGTGGGTGTTCAGAATAAGATGGATGTGTTTATTGAAAGGAGTGAGATGGGGATTTTTTGTGTGAGTAAATATAAAGAGGTGAAAATGAGATTTGTTTTTTTTTTTAAAAAAAAAGTGTTTTTTTCTTCTTTTTTCTTATCATTTCTTGTGTTTATGGTCGCCACAGTCACAGCCTAGTACTGTTCACATGTTGCGTTAGCGCCACATTTGTTGATTCGCTAGTATTTTATTATTGTGAAGGAAAAAAAAAAATTGTGTAAGAAATATCCTTTTTTAGAATTTCAGTATTTGAAAGTTGTTTTTAAAATTAATTATGATTTTCTATCTGTCTTAAATGCAATCGATGTGTTTTTACTCTATTACGTGCCAATACAGGGGCCCGCGGGAAACCCGCGAAGTGATTAAATTTTCTTAATTCTTCCTGGGGATTATTTCTTGGAATTCATGTTTTTTAGCCAGAAAATGCTTTATTATATTCCGAATATAAAAATTAAAAACTCCAAAGTAATCTTGATATTTCGCTTCCCAAAAAACCTACTTCCCATTCTTTAAATATGATTTTCACTGATCTTACCGTCATCTTCTGATTCACAGTAAGCACCCAAACTCAATTAAAGAAAAGACAACTTTTCGTTCGTTTTCAACTACTGTGTTCAACTTACACTTTTGGAGATACTAAGATGTAATCTACATTCAATATGGGCTGAACTAATATTATATATAACTTGTGGGAATTTCAGTTCAAAAAGAGGAAGAGTAAGCTTATCAGGAGAAGATATCAGTATTACCAAATCTGTTGGCCACTAAAATATGAAAGAAACGGTTTTTTTATAAACACAATTTGGCAACAATTTTTTCTGGATTTTTTTAGATCTATTCTGGTTGTATTCTGGTTTATCTACGTAAATTTTGGAAATTTCAGAGTCATCTACCTTGAGTTTTTCTATTCAACAAAAATCCAGAAAGAAAGAAAAAAAAAAAAAACTCCCTCTAATCTCAGAAATCTAGATAATAGTTAAGTAATCTATACATTCTGGTAAGACCCAGTTTCTAGTCTAATCATTAAAGGAAGGAACTTTATTGTGAGGAATCCCATAAGCATGAAAGAGACAATGTAGCATTTGCGGTCTTTGCTCACTTCTGGTGATTGATAATTTTTCCATTGTCTTAGTATGGCTTAGCACTGGCTCAGCACTGTTAAACCATTTTCCTCCCATTGTTTTCTAACAACTAGTACCGGCTCGCAATTTTACCAGAAATAGAATTCAAAGTCAGAATTAGATGGTTATTCCCGAAGAGCTACTGCCAAAAATTCACTCATATAAGATTTCCACGTATTTTATTAGCTAATACATGTACTCTAATGATTGACTTTTATGGCGTATCTAGCATTCTCCTACTCCATGTTATTTTTACAAAGGGAGCTCGGTTTGGTACAGATTATCAAACTTTTGAACATGCACATTTCTGCGATTCTATCAATGAAATTCTTCTTTTCTGTGTTTAAAGATGGTGGTGTAAATTGTGCGAGGGAAACTTAAACCGACCCGGACGGCAGGTGCCTTCTTATCATGTGGCTCTGAGGCTGAGCGACTGCATGGCCACGTCATCGAAAATACGACAGGGCGCTCCCCCAAAAAGCAAAAAAAAAAAACAATAAAAATAATAATAAAATCCCACACTTCATTCATTCATTACTTTTCAAGGACCAAAACTTGCAAAAACCACTCATTCTAGTTCCTATTCTCTCCTTCTTCAATATGTTCTGGAACCGGAAATCACACCAAATTCTTCCGACGGCTGAATCGGAAAATGAATTGACTCAGGGGCCAGTGTCCGAAGTTGTCTCTCCAAAAGGGAGAGAACGGGTTAGAAAACGGGTGCTCTTTCTCTTACTTGTCTCATTCTTATTGATATTTTTGGCGGTTGATATTTTGTTTGATTTTCATAGAACGCAGGAAGACATGTTTCGGGAGTTAGAAACTAATCTTGACATAACAGAGGATGAAATCAAACAAATTGTCTTCATACTTATCATATTTGGGATTATTGATTTGTTCTTCACTGGGGTTTTCTCTTTTGCAGGTTTTTTTGCACTTATCGTCACCGGAAAAAAATGCAGAAATCAGGTCTGGTCAAATATTTTCAGACTTCGCTGGCCCCAAGCGGGGTCGTTTGTGGCCTGGGCCGGAATAACCATATGTCTTTATACAAGTGCCCTCGTTTTTGTGATCTCTTTATTATGTTGGAGATTTCCCATTAGCTTTATAATCAAAAGATATGCACATGTGAATTACACTTCTGTTTAAGCCAGAGGTCATTGATATAGGGGTACATTCTCCAAATTATTAAATATGTTTTAGACAATTACAAATTATAGACATTTCAAAATTGTGTATGTACATTATCCATATCGGTGAAATCATGAAACAAGTGGGTATAACCTACTAGATCTCCTTTGCCCCCCTACCCAACAATTAGCCACGGCTATAATCCAAAAAAAAATGCATACATCTATTTACAAGTATGTCGCTGGCTGAGGTAGGGTTTAAAATAACCCAGTGTGCATTCTTTTTGCATGTCCAGTTGGGAAATTCAGAACCGTGGGAAGCGAAAACCCCCAAAAAAGAACAGAAACTCAAATAACAAATTCGTGTTTCCCAAGCTTCCGCCTTGGTAGAAAAAGCTTTTAAAACACGTCGCTTCGACAACATCATATATCACCGTCATAGTGCAACTCTGGTTTTAGTTTGCCAGGAGACAATGGGCACTCTGGAGATATTGTGGTATTTTGAAGGGAACTGTTTGATCAAGAAAACTCATTCTTCAAAGACATCATTCTTGTTTTTGTGACTCGGTCCATACCCTTGTAGGACATGTCAAAAGAACCGCGGCCCTGCGTCATGGATCTCAATCTTGAAAGATACCCCACCATTTCACGGAGGGGAGTCTCGGCCACGATGAGTTTTCTGTTGTTGATTTGGCGGTCGGCAGATTTCATGGTGTAGTCTGGAGGCACGTAGATTTTCTCTGCCTCTAAAGTTGCCCAGTTTTGGTTTTCTAAGGTGTCCAATCCTTCATCTTCAATAGAGAGAATTGTGGCCTGGCACCGACTGTTCAAGTCGTGCACTACATCACCCAAAACGTCGGAACCAACAGAAATTTTGGTGATCATGATAGGCTCCAATAAACAGAGGGCGTCATTTTGGGCGTGGTGGAGTTTTTCGATGGATTCAGTGACAACACGTCTACCGATCTCTAGAAGGTCGGATGGCGAGCCAATTTTATCGGCTACAGGGAAGTTCCACAGAACCACCCGCACCACACACGAATGTAACGGAAGCCCATATAAGGGCCCACCCATTTGGAGTCCGGTGATACATCCACTCATGAGTTTTTCCTGCAATTCGTCCAAAGAGTAGTCACATTTCCATCTGCGTTCAGCCACTGCATCACGCATTTGTGGCGAAGTGGCAGAGGAGTCAAGAATAATGATATTGTTGTCCTGTTCAAGACAAACAGCGCCATCTTCGTCGGCAAAATGGGAATCGGAGGCCTCGCCTTCAAAGGAGTCCAACGTGACTTCAACATATGTTTCTGGAGACTCTGCGGCCTCGAAACGCACAGTTTCACCCGTAGGTTTGGCTATGCTCTCCTTATAGGAAACCGCCACATCACGCAAACGAACCTTGGCCTTCATATCATTGACCAACCGATCACGCACAATCTCAAGGTGGAGCTCACCCATGCCACTAAGCACAGTCTGTCCCAAATCTTCATCTACATGCACTTGTAATGAGGGATCTTCGCGCAAAAGCATGGCAATACACTCATTCATATGTCTGGTATCACCTGCAGTAGCAGGTTCAATACTAGAGTTAAAGAGTGGCGGCGGGATATCGATAGGTAGCAATTTGAGGTTTGCCTCTAATTCCGAAAATCCCTTGGATCCAGAAACGCCGTGTGAAACAAGAGTATCGCCAGTGATGATTTCGTCTTGTGTACCGGCCACAACTCCGATATTTCCTGCCAGAATTCCCAGCACTTCCTCAGGCACGTCTCCGTGCATCAACATCAATTTTTTGAAGTGCACTTTGTGTCCCGTACGTGTGTTAATGATGGTGGAGTTTGATGCAAGTTTACCGCTGTACACCCGGAAAAACGTCAACACGCCTCGTGCAGGGTGCGTCATCACTTTAAACGCAAGTGCCACGGTCAAGTTGGCACTATTGTTAATCACAAGCCCGCGTTTGGGGTCCATTTTCATTGGTACTGTCACTGCCTCATTGACATGTGTGGCCTTGCGTTTACGCTTGCCCAATTTTTTTGTTGCAGAAGACGAAACCTCCGGAATCGGGGTCTGGAGTGGCGAGGCCAAATATGCAACCACTGCATCCATTAATGGCTGCACGCCCACATTACGGAAACTAGATCCACACAAAACGGGTGTCAATTGATTGGCAATTGTTGCTGTCTGGATTGCTCGATTAAGTGTTTGGGTGGATACAGCCATATAATCTTCGTCACACTCAAAAAACTCCTCAATCACACCCTCGTCCAACTCACCCAACGTCTCCACCATTGACTCTCGACTACGACGCACCATCTCGTATAATGGCGCAAGTTTGGGTGATTCTGGGTCGAGATCTACTGCACGCATGGTTTTGCCCGTATGATCTGCCAGATCCCAAAGCAAAAGTTTTTTATGAAGAACATCAAGAGTGCCCTTAAACACGATATCTCCCAGCGAATCGGTCTCGAAATATGGTAAATTAAGGCACACCACACGTGTCTGGAGTTTGGCAATGATTTCCTTGACTGTACGGCTAAAGCCTGCCCCCGGGCGGTCCATTTTGTTCACGTAGGCAATTTTTGGGATCCGCAAAGCATCTGCCTGTTTCCACACTTTTTCCGTCTGGGCCTCGACTCCTGCAACTCCATCTAAAATTGTTACCGCACCGTCCAAAACACGCAAGGCACGCGTCACCTCAAACGTAAAGTCTGCATGTCCCGGAGTATCGATAATATTGATTTTGTGCCCATTCCACGGAATCGAAATAGCCGCCAGCTGAATGGTAATACCCCGTTCTCTTTCTGCTGCTAAATAATCCGTCACTGTATCACCCTGATCTACGTTTCCTATGCGCTGCGTCTTGCCGCTATAATAAAGCATGCGTTCAGTAGTAGTGGTTTTTCCGGCGTCGATATGGGCAATTATACCAATATTACGTGTCTTTTCTGCCGGTACAGCATTAAGTTTTGGTTCCTGAAGCCGGGTGCTGGCGTGGAGACCTCGGGTAAAGCCGGGTGTGTGTTTGTACCCATAACCGGAACCTGCCCGCCGGTTAATTTGCATCCATACATTTCTCCACATATTCGGGCAATACCGGAGTGTGTGGGGTGCAACTATTTTAGTTTGTGGGTTTACTTTTTCTTTTTCTTTCTCTTTTCTCTTTTTTCTTTTTTCTCGGTAACGCGTTACGTTTGCATGAACGTTTTGATGCGCGCATGGAAAGTGGGTTTCAGACTTCTCGTGAATTGCGGCTCGGAAAAACCCGCGAGGAATTGATCTGAGGATGAATAGGGGGTTGGGAAAGGATTCCAAGGGCATTTACATTCTTAATTAATTCCGTCTAAAATTATGAAAGAGAGTTCATTATGAATGTAAGCTTTTGATAGAGCTCAGGTTTTTTGCTGTGTCCAAGTATTGAAATCTTGTATCCGACAATCCACATTTCCCCGACTACTTGAAGAATCAGAACCAGGGCGTATTCCAACCACTTTTTTGTTTCAAAACTACGGTTAAGATTTGAAGAAAAATAGTTTTGGAACTTTGGAATTCACAAAGCCTTATTTTAGGCTGGCGTGTTTAGGTAATATCAGGGTGATGTATTCCTGGATAGCATCTGGAAATAATCATGCCTCGGTTTTCAGTATCCAACCAGGAGATATTGTTTACTTTTCTTTAAGCATGCCTTAAAAAAAACTACCACTATGCACTCGAAGACCTATTTGCCCGACTAGTCGACAATTTTCTTAACTTCAATTCTTGCAAATCGGCAACCAATAATTATTCCATACAATAGAAGTTACAAACCTGCAAACAAATAAACATGCAGATTGAGTGCATAATGCATGCCTTGGTATTTTGGGAATCTTGATGAGCATATTTTCAAACCAAAATATCGAGGATTATCATGGCACATAACCATATTGCTTGATGTCCTATATTGCTTGATGACACTGATCAGCTGACTTCTTGCTTTCTCAAACAAAACCAAATCATTAGTGAATTAATTTTTCAAGAAAATCATACACGAAATACGTTTCCGCTTTGTACATATACCTTCAACTGAATAAAGAGATCAAAGCTTGACTACGACATTTTTTGCCGCCGATATACATACAATAGCAGGGACCGGCGAATGTGAAATAATTATTCCGATAATAACTCACTCAATTTCAGTTGTGCTGGTTTTCGAATCTGTCAGAACAACGCGCTTAGTTTCTTTTCAAGTGGACTGATAAACGGTCCTTAAAACATTTTATTATTATTGGCTGGACACTTGGGTAAGATTTCTTGTTGCAAGATTGATCTAATCGCATCCAGGACTTCGAAAAGGGAGATAAGCTATAGAAAAAAAAAAAAAAAAAAAAAATAAAGAAACAAATCATATTATAGGAAAAATATATATCTAACTATAAAAACCGACAATATGTCTGGCTAATTTACTGAGTTACTGGTATCTCCGGCTTTCCCAAGCCCTAGAAACCTCTTCTTACATTATCCGTTGTGTAGATACGTATATTTTTTTTTAAAGAAACAAATCATATTATAGGAAAAATATATATCTAACTATAAAAACCGACAATATGTCTGGCTAATGTACTGAGTTACTGGTATCTCCGGCTTTCCCAAGCCCTAGAAACCTCTCCTTACATTATCCGTTGTGTAGATACGTATCAACTAGTCAGTGCCTTACTTCGCGCCAACGCCATCTTCAATTGTCTACCCGTAAGAACTCGTAGAGGAACCCCCCTACTTTGTTCTTGGCGTCGAGAAAGGTAGACTCGGCGGACTGTATCAACGTACCAATTAAGGTTGCGCAATTCTTCATAAGTGTTTGTTAATGGTGCCAACATTGATTCTAATTTCATAGGAGTTTGAATGCCGAGGAGTTCCCACACCTTTAATCTTTCTCCACACTCAGTATATAGATGAAATAACCGTTGAGTCAGGTTTACCTCCTGCAAGCAAAGAAGACACTTATGATCCCTAATCGGGCGCTTAGTGTCATGAAACGGAACCAATGCAAGACTGCCCAGGCTGCCCATGGGGCACATATCATTTGACCGACTATTTTTCTATTTTGGAGCAAAGTTTCTAGGCTTTAAATGCTTGGCATATTTTCTTGTTAGCTTTGGGGTTACTTTTAATGTTCGAGAATACACTTTTTATCGCTTCTGTCCACTTTAGGACACAAGATATGTTTGCATTCGGTTTTGGCCTCATGTCAGAGCCACAATAAATAACTTTGTAAAATTCCGATATAGTGTAACGGTTAGCACGGTTCGCTTTCACCGAGCAAACCCGGGTTCAACTCCCGGTATCGGAGTCTTCTTTTTTCTTTTTTTTGGCTAATATTTTAAACTTAAGTTCATGTACAGTATCTGGCTAGTAAATCAACGCAAAAAAAACACGTTTTTAAATTTTTTTCGGACTCTGTAGTCAGTGTTACAGAAGAAAAAAAAATTCTGAGGTGGATTTCGCGCCGGACAATTTCAATAGAGATAAGGTTTGTTTTGCGCTGGTATTCCGCGGAACACGGCTAAGTGAAACTATCGCATATTATTCATGCATGAGGCCCGAGGGGAACGAGGGGAAATGAGGAAAAGAAAAGTGCACAAATGCGCATTTATGCGGTAACATATGTTTCCGCAAGTGTGCACGTAATCATTAGTCGAAATTAGAGTGACAAAAGGGTTTAAGAGTTAGATAAAGAAACTTATTTCCCAAAAAGGCAAACACTTTACGCAAAAGATACTTTGGATCGCTCCCCAAAAAGAGGGCAAAAAAAAAATTCACTTTGTTTCTGCAGGTCCGTGAAGATCTCGGTAAATTCCGCAAAAAAAAAAAAGGCATTTGTTCTCAATCAAAAAAAGGCATCTTCTACTTGTCGCGGCATTTGAAGTACAAAAGAAGCTGTAACGTGTCCAGTTCAGTAATGTCAGAGACATCATGTGCCGGAAAGTCGGGCACCATATGCATTTCTCTGTAAGTCTGAATCTGAAGTGGATAGATTTGGAACTCACTAAGACAAGGACCATCAAGGGAGAAGGTAACCCCATGAAGGGGACTGTCCGGAGAACAGTCCTCTGAGGGAAGGTTAACATCCATTGAAAGGTTCTCAGAAGTAGAAATGGTTGTAACCCTGTTAGGGGACTCAGCCAATTCATCTACACCTGTATTAATACCAACATCAGTCATGATTGGTTAGTTAACTGCTTTAGAGTAGAGTTTAGTATTCAGTTATGAATACTTCTTTAAGATTGTCTTCTTTCTTCTTCCTTACTATAGCAAGTGAAGATTCTTCACTTGCCCATTGGACGAAAGCATTTACTGTGCAGTACTACATCTAACCAACCAATGATGAATGGTCTACACCTTTAGATGTGTACAAAGGACTGACCAGTACCGCAGACAGGATATATTGTGTATACACGATATACATTGTACAGGTCGGTAGTCACGTGCTTCATAGAAGCCGCCTCATCGCACGGCAGCCGAAAAAAAGTAAGCCCATTGCAAACATATGCCGGATATGTAGGGTAACCTGCATTGCTTTGTAACCCATTGCCGCAGGGCCGCGTAAACCGAACCTCGGTCGCACCTACTACAAAAGAGGTTGCTTAATTGCCCTCATCTATTATGAAAACGCCGTATTATTGTATACACACATGGCACATGTTGTAACACAGTCGTGGATGCGACAAATTCGTGCACATAGTCCGTGTGTCCCACTAAGGGATACACCTGGTCCTTGAGTTCATACTTACGCACTGAATGAACAAAGCTAGGAATAGCTTCTTCAATAGTTTCAGTCGAAGTAAGAGAGATGTTACTCATAGTAGTCAGCGAAGTAGAGTTAGTTATAAGAGAAGAGATAGTTGCTTAATATTCTATTCTCATAGAGACAGAAGATTAAGCTCACTTTATATAGAAAACACAAAGAGAAGAACTTCACAAACCTACTTAGCGCAAAGTGCCGTCTTGTTACAAACAACTATTGTGTACTGGACTTACCTAATTCAGGTTGTTAACCCCACTTGGAAAAGGGACAACTCACCTACCAGGATGTGTTGCTATTGTTCCCAAGTGAGCAAGACGCGCGCGCTCACAGAGCCTTCTTCATGGCGGGTGCATACGTGATGCGCATATTGTTTGTGGTTATATCCCACTTAGGGCATATTCGCACTCACTCAGCACAACAGCACATTTCCCAATTAGCTTCAGCGGAGTTTTTGATAAGGTCAAAATCGCGCACGCGCATACCCCATATGCATCTGCTGCATCGGCCTCGCCGCTGGGCTGAGTTTCGGGGAAACTTCTCGAGTCTTATCACTATTTATCTCGCCTCACACCCGGTTTTTCCTTCCCCCTTCTTTTTTATAATTTGTTTGTCTTTTGAACCCCGTTGCATTTTATATACTCTAAATGTCTGCACAGGACGAAAAAGTGTTGGCCACCGAGGTCGACTCTGCTAAGAAAAACGAATATGTGCAAAACTCTGAGTTGGAAAACTCTGAGTTGGAGGCCTTATCCAACGACGATAATGGTAGGCAGCCAACCGATGAGGAAATGAAAAAGTTGAGACACGTTTCCGAGAGCATCCCTCTTAGTTGCTGGCTTGTGGCTATTGTCGAATTGGCCGAACGTTTTGCCTACTACGGTTTGTCCACACCTTTCCAGAATTACATGCAAAATGGCCCGAATGATACGCCTAGAGGTGTGTTGAACTTGAAGAGTCAGGGTGCTACTGCTTTGTCCTACTTCTGGCAATTTTGGTGTTACATCACCCCTATTTTCGGTGCATGGGTGTCGGATACTTACTTGGGTAAGTACAACACCATTTGTGTGTTTTGCGTCATCTACATCATTGGTATTTTCCTTTTATTCATCACATCTTTGCCCTCTGTGGCCTCTCACAGCGTTTCTTTGGGTGGCTTTATTGCTTCCATCATCATCATTGGTCTTGGAACTGGTGGTGTGAAGTCTAATGTGTCTCCTTTGATTGCTGACCAGATTCCAAAAACCAAGCCCGTGATCAAGGTTTTGAAGAGCGGTGAGAGAGTTATCCAAGACCCTAACATCACCATTCAAAACGTTTTCATGTTTTTCTACCTTATGATTAATATCGGTTCGATGTCGGTCATTGCCACCACTGAGTTGGAGGCCCACGTTGATTTCTGGGCCGCATACTTGTTGCCTCTTTGTTTCTTCGTTATTGCCCTTGTGGTTTTGTTTGTCGGCAGAAACCAATATGTTAAGGTTCCAGTTTCTGAAAAGGTGATTGCCAAGTCTTTCAAGGTTTCATGGCTCGCCATGAAAAACAAGTTTGACTTTAGTGCTGCCAGACCTTCCGAGCACCCCGAGGCCGACTTTCCATGGACTGACAAATTTGTGGATGAGGTGATCAGAGCCTTCTACGCTTGTAAGGTGTTTATTTTCTACCCAATTTACTGGGTTGTTTACGGTCAAATGTTGAACAACTTTATTACCCAAGCCGGTCAGATGGAGTTGCACGGCTTGCCCAACGATATCTTGCAGGCCATTGACTCCTTGACTATTATTATTTTCATTCCAATCTTTGAGAGAATCGTGTACCCCTTCATTAGAAGATTTACACCTTTCAAGGCCATCACCAAGATTTTCTGGGGTTTCATGTTTGGTGCTGTCTCCATGGTTTATGCCGCTGTTTTGCAACACTACATCTACAAGGCCGGCCCATGTTACGACGACCCAATGGGCTGTCCTGGCTTTTCTAACACGCCTAACCACGTGCACGTGGCCATCCAGACCCCTGCCTACTTTTTCATTGCCATTTCTGAAATCTTGGCCTCCATCACTGGTTTGGAGTATGCTTACACTAAGGCTCCAGTGTCGATGAAGTCTTTTATTATGTCTTTGTTCTTGGTGACCAACGCCTTTGGTTCTGCACTTGGAATTGCGCTCTCTCCAACCTCCGAAAACCCAAAGTTTGTGTGGGCCTTCTCCGGCTTGGCCGTGGCCTGTTTTATTGCTGGCTTGTGCTTCTGGTTCTGCTTCAAGCACTACAACGATAAGGAGGATGAGTTGAACCAGTTGGACTATGTTGACGAAAAGAACACCTTCGATAATCTTGCGCCAGTGTCGTCGTTGGCTGTTTCTGGTAGATCTTTGCGCTAAGCATCTGCTGCTAATTCCCCATCTTGTGGAGATTCCACAATGTACGATTAACGATATCTGTATAGCGTCGTGTATTTACGAACAATGTTTATAACGATTTAATATGTAGCCTTGAGTTGCGAATTTGCAGCCGTGCGTGTTGCAGGTAGAAGCGCGTATACTGTTTAATAGGTCTAGCCGTTCTAGTTGAAAGAATTTGATTAAGGGGCTCGTATGCATAGCGCGATAATCTTGAGGAAGAAATATTCGATCAGAGATAATTGATCCGCTCCTCCTGTGGGTTGAAAAGCATATGGTCGATCAGGACTAGAGTTAAGTTAGGATTGGCATTTTCGAATCCTTTCTTTTAAGAAGATATCCAGATTTAATAAAATTTTACTTAAGGACCTAAAAGAAAGTAAATGGAGTTGTAATCAGAATTGGATACAGAGACAAAACATGTTGTGCTGAGTGAGCGCGAATATGCCCTAAGTGGGATATAACCACAAACAATATGCGCATCACGTATGCACCCGCCAAGAAGAAGGCTCTGTGAGCGCGTGCGTCTTGCTCACTCGGGAACAATAGCAACACATCCTGGTAGGTGAGTTGTCCCTTTTCCAAGTGGGGTTAACAACCTGAATTAGGTAAGTCCAGTACACAATAGTTGTTTGTAACAAGACGGCACTTTGCGCTAAGTAGGTTTGTGAAGTTCTTCTCTTTGTGTTTTCTATATAAAGTGAGCTTAATCTTCTGTCTCTATGAGAATAGAATATTAAGCAACTACTCTTTTCTCTTATGACTGACTCTACTTCACAGATTACTATGAGTAACCTCTCTTCTACTTCCACTGAAACTATTGAAGAAGCTATCCCTAGCTTTGTTCATTCAGTGCGTAAGTAAGACCTCAAAGACCAGGTGTATCCCTTGGTGGGACACACGGACTATGTGCATGAATTTGTCGCATCCACGACTGTGTTACAACAAAACATTGATCGTGCCCGCATCCAGGATCTGTGATTGAGAGTGGTTGAGTATCTGAAAAATACCACCATTTAGTTGGGAATAAATAAAAATTCCTTCCAACTCTGCTGGCGTTCAATCGTAAATGTCATTGTAGCAATCCGGAGTGTAATTATTGAGTAAAAAACGTTCCTCATTCACTATTTTTTTAAATGTGACATTTTTATGGAAATTTTCAGAACAATGTGTATAATTTCTTTTTTTCATATTATTTGCGCGATAATGTCTATTTTTGCAAAATGAAAAACTTTATTCACAAGGCAATGGCCAACTTATGAAAAATATATTTTTCAAATACTTTTAAACTATTTTGTGTGTCTCTTTCAAATTTAGTTATAAAATTTCACAGATTATCATCATTAGCTTCTCGGAAATCGGGGTCACTACCTAACCAGGAATAAGGCTTACGCGTGGTTCAGGGTAAGATTGCATCAAGTAAGTCCCCACACATAATTCCAAATACCACAAATCCAAATACAGCCACAAAACCGAGCTGCATAAACTAAAAAAAAGTAGAAAGCTATAAAAGAAAGGCGAATTCCGGGGAAGCTGTAATGGCCCAGAGATTAATAGAAAACACAAAGACGGCTCGTTTACCTGCACACAAGCAGAGGGGTTTCGAAATCCTCCCGACGCGTCGGTGCGCACCACCATAAAACTACCTTCGGCGGCCACTTACAGCCCCAAAACCACACTTAAACACGTCCAAACCTGCCACTACGGCACCCCCAGTTACATTCCCCGCACTTCCGGCCGAGGGCCAAGACCCAATATTTCAGCAAACCCGCTTTTTACCCCACCGCGACCCGTTTCCCCGCCATGGAGCGCACGCAGGCGACGCAGGCGACGCAACCCACACAACCGGCGCCATATACACAAACACAAGAGCCTCAGGACCCCGATCAGATTTGCCGGTTGATTTGTACCACGGGCCAGTACCAGCACTTTGATTTGAGTCGCGCACGTCCCACACGGACGCCGGCCACTGCCCTCAAAAAGACGTGGCTTTTTGGGCGCAACAGCGAGTGTGACTTTGTGCTTGCAACGTGCCTGCGGCTCTCGAACAAACACTTCCAGCTCTGGTTCAGTACACAGGATTCGACTTTGTGGATCCAGGATACGCTGACCAATGGCACCCATCTCAACGGTAGCCGTCTTGTGAAGGGTCTGAATTATATTGTAAATCAAGGCGACGAGATCAGTGTAGGCGTGGGAATCCCACGAGATGTCATTCGGTTTGTGGTGCTTTTTGCCGAACAGTTTAACCCGCAGAATGCAGCAAACTCGGCGGTCACGAAAGATGAGGGTATTTTCCGGGATTTCATTGTCAAAAACGAGACGATCGGCCAGGGCGCGTTTGCTACGGTGAAAAAAGTGGTGGAGCGGCGCACAGGCACGGCTTACGCAGCTAAAATTATCAACCGACGCCGCGCAGTACAAGCCGGGGGCAAAGGTGCCATGGCAGGCGTGAATCGCGAGCTCGATATTCTCCGACAGCTCGATCACCCGCACATTGTTAAGTTAAAGTCGTTTTACGAGGATGTAGAGAACTATTACTTGGTAATGGAACTTGTTCCCGGAGGTGACCTCATGGACTTCGTGGCGGCAAACGGTGCGATTGGCGAGGATGCTACGCAGGTCATCACCAAGCAGATTTTGGACGGAATCGCATACGTGCATGGCTTGGGCATCTCCCACCGGGACCTCAAGCCGGACAATATCTTAATCATGCAAGACGACCCTATTGTAGTGAAGATCACCGACTTCGGCCTCGCCAAAATCAGCGACAATGCCACGTTTATGAAGACATTTTGCGGTACCTTGGCCTATGTGGCGCCCGAGGTCATCACGGGCAAATACGACCTGCAGCCATCCCAATCACAGTCCCAATCCCAGGAAAACAACTACAGTAATTTGGTCGACATTTGGTCGCTCGGGTGTCTCGTGTATGTGTTGTTGACACTGCACCTCCCGTTCAATGGCAAGACACAGGCACAGATGTTCCTGAAAATCAAGCTGGGAGACTTCCTCGACTCACCGCTCTCCGCCTACCAAATCTCAGCAAATGGTCGTGATTTCCTCCGCCGGTGCCTCACCGTGGACCCTGCACGCCGTTTTAATGCTTCACAGGCTCTCCAGCATCCGTGGATCGCCCAAGTTGAAGCCGAAGTTGACGTCGACTCACAGCCATCACAGAAGGCTCTCAGTCTCTCGCAGCTGACGTCACAGCAACTGCGCAAAATCGAGCACGGTATTCATATCAACGCGTCCAGTAAGTTGGATGACGACGTTATGCTGCGCCCGCTCGATGCTAAACGCAGTCAACGTGCAAATGCAGAGTTCAAGGTCCCAAAACGTGTGGTACCGCTTCCACAATCGCAGCCACCACCAGCCACCGCCGTCAGTCCAAGCCACGAATCGTTGAAATTTCATGGCGGTGCTAATACGCAAAACCCTCGTAAGCGTTCTCATAGCCCAGATCCATCGGAGAAATCCGGATATGTGGCTACGGCTCCACCACCACCGCGAGATGTGTTTCTCACGTTGGAGCCTCTCGCTAACTCATACACGCATGTCCCCATACATATTCGCCAGGGCGTAAACCCCTACGCAATAGGCCGCAACGAGACGTGCGACACCTTCATCAACGACGACCGCATGTCGAAGATCCACTGTCTCATTCACCGGCGGCGTCACCCGATGGCTGGCGCATCTATCTACGAAAGTCCGGCACACTGCCTTGAAGACCTCTGGCTCCTTGATTTTAGCACCAACTCGTGCCACGTCAACGGCGTACGTGTGGGCAAACGAAAGAAGGTTCAGTTGTTCAATGGGGACCGTATCGACTTGTTTGTCGATGATACCATTCACCAGCTGTTGAGCTTCACCTTGCGCGTGGCTGACCCCACTGGACTCTTCAACAACGGCGAGAAGGACGCTGATACACTTGTCAGTGTCCTCCGCTGTGATGCCAACGACGATAGGCTAAGGCCTACAGTCGCCCAGGAATTTTTGCCCCTGGCAGTACCCCTGGCAGTACCCCTGGCAGTACCCCTGGCAGTACCCCTGGCAATGCCCCTGGCAATGCCCCTGGTTATACCCCTGATGGCTCAAAATAATGTAGTGGCAGGTTATGGTGGCAATTTCAACTCTCTGCTCCGGGCACAGCGCAAGATCTACGATGAAACTCGTAGCAGCCCGCTGAAACCCCTGTCTAAACGCGCCCATCTTCAGAGTGGCCAGGAGCGGCCCACAAATTCCTGGGGCTGAACTTTTTCTTGCATACCCAATACATTTGGGAACATTATAGAATCTTGAAAAACACTTGAATGCATATATAATACACAGACCTTTTGAAATGGCGTGAAAATGAGTTATGTTGTTGTAGTCATGTCCTTTGAAACATACATACCGATGTAAAGGGGGACCAAGCTGATACAGTTCAGCTGCTTTACATCGCTTCTTTGGAAGAAATGTACAACAGGCAAGAATTTGAAGAGATTTACTAAAAATCTTAGCAGAGCAGGTGAAATGAGTTCGAGCAATCAGCCATGAAAAGTGAAAGGAAGTCAAATATATATTAAGTGTTATACACGTAATCCAGCTGCACTACTGTTCACATGGATATGAAAGCGGACCCCGCATGTCTATTTCTGATTCCAACAAATGTAAATAAACAAACCACCTAAGAAACCCTGTAATATCGGCATCAAAACAAATAATCATGCATCGTCTTATCGTAATTATTAGTTCCCTAAGAGAGAATAACTCTTAGGACCTTCACCCCAACGTGTCCTCAACTATACGACTGTCTTGTTGGGCTCAAGTTGAAGGAGCGCACGCCTGGGGCGTTATTTTCTTTATTGGCAAGTGGTGCTGAACTTGTCGAGCCGGAAAGACTAGGTCGTTTTAGGAAATCTGTCGAGCCAGTAGAGCTAGCGTCGACTAAACGGCGCAATTTGGATGTTTTTGTAAGGCTGTGGATGATGTGGTCCTTATCCTTAAGCGTCTCTTTAAGCAGCCAGATCTCCTCCTCCTGCTCACGGAGGAGCTCCTGTAAGTGGGAATCTGCGGGTGTCGTCGAAAGATTTTTCTGGTGGGCAAGCCGGAGCTGTTTTTCAAGATGGGAAATATAAGACTTGTGCTCCTCCATCTCATAGTTAACCCGGGCATAAAATTCCTCGAGGTTGGCCATCATCATCTGCAGTGCAGCCTTATCAAGATCGACTCCAAGAAGATCATTCAATGCATCATTTCGGAGCAAGATAGTTTCGGTTTTTTGTAAGTCATTCAACCGGTGGAGGTGCTCGATCTTCTCGTTCTGGACACGCACTTCTGCCTCAAGTGCTGCCACTGCCGAGCGGTCAATAACCAGACTCAGGCCCAGGCTCAGAGATGAAGAGTTGGCCCCTTGTTTCAATAAATTCTCCAGTTTTAAAGTTTCTATCTGCTGTTGCTGGGTCAGAACAGTGCTTCGAAGCTCAGCAATAATTTTGGCAGCCTCGGAACCGGCCAATGCCGTTTTCTTTGCTCTCGAAACATCCATGACGATATCCTTTGCCCGTGCAGCAAATCGAAGTGTGTTACTCGTCTCAGTGACACATTGCTGGTCTTGTGCCAGAACACCAGTTCCCACATGTACGGTACATAGAATCAGAATAAGCGCCGACCCGGAAAGCGCTGGCTGAAGAAGCCGTGTGAGTTTCAGGTCGCGGTATGGAATGTGTTCGGTGGCGGCAGAAGCCAGCGAGAGTTTGTTGATCACGGTGGAGAGTGCAAGCAATGATTTATTGATGAACGCACCTTCCTTCCGGCGCTCGGCACTCGACGTTGCCCGCTCGGAACCGGCAAGGTCACACAATGAAAGTGTGCGCCGAGTTTCTGTGTTTCCCACAGTATCCACAGAATGGAGCCGGAGTTGTAAAATTGCGTGTGACCGCGACGACCGTGCGTTATAATCAGTAGCACTTGTTTTACGCCGGGCGTCACCCGTTTTAAGGAGTTGAAGGAGGTGTTGTTGCGATATGACTTCGGGCTGGCAAATGCCCACAATCCGCGTCCCAAACTCGGCATCATCACGGATCTTAAGGTCCGCCATTGTCGGCGCGTCCGGGGCAAGCAAATCAACGATTTTCTCATTATAGATCTCGAGGTAGGATGCGCTAAGTGTGTGTTTTTGCGTCCCTGCTGCACTACTGCCATCCCCGATTTGCGCAAAAATATCTTCAATCGCTAAACGCACGAAACCGGGGTCCTCATCGGTACCTCTCATCAGGTATGTTTTACCCGACCCGGTCATACCATACGCGAAAAGCGTGCAATTGAACCCACCTTGCACAAAGCTCTGTACAAGGTGTGCACATGCCTTGTTATAAACGTGTCGATTAGAAACATCTCGAGAAGCTGCAAATACATTATCAAAACTATAACTCGTGGTATCCGTTGCATTCGTGATGGTGTTTGTCCACTCGTCAATTTGCCAATTGGCGGGGTTTCCCGCACTTGTTTCCGCCCTCGGCTTTGGACGAATACTTACCTTGATTGTCCCTGTGTATGCCTCTTGTCTTTGCATCGGTGTTTGTGGCCGGCTGCCCATCGCCGACCCGGGTCTAGATCGTGGCGCCGTATATTTGGGCGACAGGGGCCGAAACCCACGCGACGACGGTGGCCGCACCATTTCCGCAGTTGACGACCGGCGTCCAAACAGCGGCGTTGTTCTTCCACTAGAAGCCGAGAGAGATGAACTCGAACGCATTTTTATGGTTGATTAATGTGTGTGTCCGTGAGTGTGAGTGTGAGTGTGGTTGAAAGTGTGAGAATGCACACAGGCTGCCTTCAAAAGATGTGTTTTCTTGAAAGAGCGTTTGAACCTTTGGAAAATAAAAGTCGCTTAGGAGTATTTTAGGGTGCAAAAAGTTGACGGTTTTCCGTGTTTCGTGTTGTCGTTGTCGTGGTGCTGTTGTTGTTGTTGGGGGGCTCACACTTATCTGCGCTGCGTGTGTGCCGGTGTCAATGTGTATTCAGTGGTCGCGTGTGAGTGTGCGTTTGTAGGGTAACACAGCAAAAAAAAAAAATAGATTTGTTATTTTGATTTTAGTACTTTTCAGGAACCTTTTGTAAATATGGTTTGCAACACTGAACTATGGGTATGACTTGGGTGGTTGTTGTGCCAGCCGTTCTGTTTACCATGTGTCCTTTTCGGGGAAATTCGTCTCACACAGGCCAAGCGATCTGCGATGCGCATCCACTTGGGGAAACTAGATCCACGTGATGTGGACACTGCGTGACGGCGGCAAGACTTGTTAATTAAAATCCGGATTCCAAAATAAGGTAAGCGCTGAAGATTAGAGTCTACATAGTAAGCTGGTAGAATTTCTGTAACTTAGGAAGCAAGCCAGTACCGTTGAAAGATGTAGAAATTTCCCAAATACTTATACTTGTGTGTTTTATTACTTTGCCGTATTGGCACCAGTGCTTTTTATTCGTATACCGTTGAGTCTTGGTGCAAAAAAAAAAAAAAAGAAAATTAATAATAAAAATAATCACTGAGCAATTTAAAAAAAGAGTTACATGTGCCACGGAAGTCATACCAAGAAAGGCTGCCCACATTCACACAGCAAGACATGGCCGATTGGTAACATCACGCGCATATTTCGCCAGCCACTGGCTATACTTTGAATAAAGCAACGAGCTTTTCTGCCCCAACGTATGCATGGCAAGAATAGCACTGCGAATATCTGTGTACTGGATACTGAAGCTTAGTTTCGACAGTACCATGGGCGTGACCTCGACGATTCCACCAAACTGCACAAAGTCCCACTTTACCTTCTCGATGTTGAGGTCGGCAGAATAGTTTTCCCGTGGGTCAGGGTATCCGCGTGTGGCCAGTGTGGCAATCAGTTTTTTAACCACTGGGCGGGATAACACAATCACACGCGATGCACGGTACCCATCAACCTCCTCGGCCACATATGGTGCGAGAAGTGGGTGGCCCTTGGTGCCACTTTTGGGACGCGCCCATTCGACAGTTAGTGGGTACCCATTGATAGCCAAAAACAGACTTTTTTGGCTATATTCGTAAAATTTGTTTGCACTATCAGGACTGAGAAAATGTACTTCCACCACCGGACTACGCCCGTCATGGTACACAATTTTTTCTAGCCCTCCACCACAAACAAGCCCAACCGTGGAGGCCATGCTGGAATGTACCATTAGTCCAGATAAACAAACAATGCGTTTGCAGGTCGTGGTGGGAGGACGTTCCCAGAGTGAGTAGCGGGCCGAGGAAGCACACGAACGAAGTGATTTTGTGAACTGTGAGCGGCTGATTTGCAGCGTTTCATCCGACTGGCGCAGCATAGTACCTGCCGTCGAAATAGAAGCCTTTAAAGTGTTGAGCGAGAAGTTACGAGGCGGCTCAACGTGCTCTTTCACTTTGTACATCAGTGTATGGAGAAAGCGCTTTACTAGTGTGCGTTTACTTTGGTCTTCAGCACGATTTTCGCCACGAAGTGGACCTTGAAGGCCTACGGGTTTTTCATTTTGGAATTTGAACCACCAGTCTTCTTCAGAACCCCTCATGGTGGCTTTGAACATAGCAACGGTATTAGCAAGTGGTGATTTTTTGCACCCAATTTGTCGTCGCACAGACTGGAAAAGTGCGCGTGTTCTGGTGGACAAAAAAAAAAAGAATCTTGGGGAGAGGGTTGAGGGTGGAACGACCAAGTTTTTTTTTTTTTTTTTTTTTTTTGGTTTGTAGAAGAAAGTGTTTTTGAACGGTTTTGTGAAAAAAAAAAGAGAAGTTCAAAGAAATCCATATTACGGCTTTCACTTTCATTTTTAATGTTGTTTCTTTCTGATATAATCGATGGATTGTATCGCTCCGCCGCACCAATGGCTGCAAATAGTGCGGTGAGCCTTAGGACGCCAGCGGCTACATCCCCATTTATTCTCATATATAACCACTTTTTCTCTTGGAGAAATGACACTAAGTATTTTCAGAAAGTTTCAGAAAGTGTTTTGATTCTCCAATCGCTCAAAACTATAGCCAACGCTTTTCAGTCTACCTCCAAAACTCGCGGGGCATAAGGCGTTCGCTGATACACCACGTACTAACCACCGTAACCTCCTTTAGACGACAGCTAATTGATTAGAAAAACCTAGAAAAGAGAAAAGAAATAAAATTATTTATTACCCTAACTTAAATTAATAATTACTGGTCTTCTCATATTCCCCGACATTTCAAGTGAACTAATACTAGTCAAAACACCATGCACAGGCTGAAATTACCGAGATAAAACTTCTCTATACTTCCGAAATTATTATAGAAGAATCAATATGTTCACCCTTAAATCATGAAAGCTACAAGGAAAAACAAAAAATTCAAAAATGACCCTATTTTAACCCCATTAATCGCCACGGCTAACGTTACGGTATAATTGGGCCGGAATCGCGTGGCTCGTGCGCGAAAACAAGATTTTATCTCATCGCTTGGCGGCTGGAATTTCTAGGATAAACTACCGATCAATAGGCCAACAACTGGACACTTAAATTTCGGCACATGACCCCCCGCTGACTCGCACGCATATCTTCCGCTTTAAATTTCTTAAAACTGCCAATGTCCGTGGAATCTACCATAAAAAGAACGGCCGGTGAGGCCCTTGCCCCTGCGCCTAAAAGAACCCAGGCTGACCCGCTGAAAATGGTTAAGGAAACCGATGTGGGAATCACGCAGTATATCAATGAAGTTTACAAAAATGGCGGTGGTTTTTTCGGTACAATTAAGCAGCGTTACTCTGATTTCCAGGTGTTTGAGATCGATATGGCTGGACAGGTTGTTCATCTCACTGATTTGGGTATCGACTTGGGCACCCCCAAAAAAGACCGTCGTCTCGAAAAAAGACAAGGTGACCGTGCGGATCTCCAGAACCTTTCCCCCGAGGAAGTCGAGCGTGTCAAGCAAGAAAAACAGGAGAAAAAGGACGCTGAGGCTGCTTCTACCGATGGTTCTGATGCAGCTTCACAACAACCAGAGGCACCCAAGTATACTCTTTCCGAAGAGGACCGTGAACGTCTTCTTACATTTGTTTCTGCCGAAGAACTTGCAGAAATCGAGGCTCTTTTTGGCAATGGCGGAAACATGGAGACGAAAACCACCTTTAACGATAAAACTCTGCGCACACAATTGCATCAATTATTTAGACTGGCATTCCAGGGTAAATTGGAGACATTGACACTGCCAGAAAATACCTTCAAGGTTGCACTTGCGAAACGTGGCGCTCCTGTTAGAAGAAATAACAATTCTAATCATGTGGATGAGGCCGGTGTGGTGAACTACGGCTTGGGACCTTATAAGCCATATTTGCACTTCACTGTGTATAAGGAAAACCGTGAGACAATGGAGGTTGCTTCTCTCATCACCAAGTTCTTGCGTGTGCCTAACAAGAGCGTAAAGTATTCTGGTACCAAGGATAGACGTGGTGTCACGTGCCAGAAGTTCAGTATCCAAAACGGCAAAGTTGCCCGTGTCACTGCCCTCAACCACGGAATGAGAGGTTCTGTTTTGGGTAGCTTTAGCTACGAAACCAAGCCATTGGATTTGGGTGATCTTCAAGGAAACGAATTCATTATCGCCATCAAAGACGTTCGTCCACAAGAAGAAGGGGCTGACCTCGAAAACATTGTCAAATCTTCATTCACTTCCCTTCAAGAGAAGGGATTTATTAATTACTACGGTATGCAGAGATTTGGAACCTTCTCCATTTCCACTCACGTGTTGGGAATCTTCCTTTTGAAAGATGACTGGAAGGGTGCAGCTGAACTTATTTTGGCCGAACAAGACCGCGTGGTGCCAGACTCAGTCGAAGCAAGACGTGTTTGGGCTTCAACTGGTAATGCTGCCGAAGCAGCTAAGTTGATTCCTCGCAGGTGTAATGCCGAGCTGGCTATTCTCAATCTTTTAGCGAAGGAGAAGAAAGGTGAAGACGGATACTCGCTGAACTCATACTTCCGTGCAATCATGCAGATTCCTAGAAACTTGCGTCTTATTTATGTCCACGCATACCAGTCTTACATCTGGAATCTCGTGGCTTCTAAGCGTGTTGAGCTTTTTGGCCTCGAAGTCCAGGTTGGTGACTTGGTGATGGTGGAGAGCAAATCTTCCGAAAGTAAGATTGTGACTGAAATTGTCGACGGTGTTGAGTTTGCTGAGGATGTGGCAGGTAGTCTGTCGCCCAAGGTCAAAGCTCTTACCCAAGAAGATCTTGACTCGGGAGCTTACTCTATTTATGACGTGGTTCTTCCTTCGCCTGGTTTCGATGTGGTGTATCCAACCAACCCTCAGCTTATGGAGGTTTACGAGAAAGCAATGGCCAAGGATGGTCTTGATCCACATAAAATGGCCAGAAGAGTCAAGGAGTTTTCGCTCTCTGGCTCCTACAGACCACTCTTGGGCCGTGCTACTGATTTGACATACGACATTATCAAGTACAACGAGGAAACGGATTCTTTGATCCGCACAGACCTCGAGATCTTGAATGCCAAGAAGGAAGGAAAAACTTTGGAGAGAATCGTGGAGAGTGCAGGCCCCGATGCCAAGAAAACCGCAGTTATTTTGCGTATGCGTTTGGGTGTAAGTAGCTATGCAACAATGGCTCTTCGTGAATTTATGAAGGCCGACACTGGCAGTTTGACAGAGAAAAAAGCTTAGTTTACTGGTTCCATGTCGTGCATGGGTCGCTTCTTCTAAGCCGGCCTTTGAATGTTAGAGTCAATATGAATTTAAAGGATTATTAGACATGAACTTATCGACTTTTAAAGAATGTTTCGATGCCCGTTACAAATCATAGGTTCCCTTCTGGCTGGACTGAAATTCATTGGTGGAAATAGATCAAAATGCTCTTTATTTTCCAACCTAGGGGTTTCATGCCACATAGATTCGAAGAAACTGTTGATTCAAAACATCAGAATCTTTTACAGAAGTATTTATCATTTTCATCAACATTTGATTATCTCTTTAATACCATGCATTGATTCGAGAATGATTTACAATCAGAAATCACATCCTGACTCATAACTCATCAGCACCCGCTATCTCAGCTCCTTGACAGATATTGTGATGAAATATGTAGACAAATCAAGATTGAAATTTTCTTGTAGTATCATTTCCAAAAGAAAAACCGGGAGTTATACATGTGTTTCTTATAATTTTAACTTGGAAGATGAAAATAAACAAACCGAGCTTGAGGAGTTGCGTATTGCAGAGGATCAATATCTTAAAAAGTTTTTTTTTTTTTTTTTCTTAACGCATGACCAACTCTATTGAGGCATCTACCATTCGAAAATAGCTACTTTTTGGGTCAGAAAGATACAGTTACATTTTTTTTTTCGATAATAGAATGCCAGAAAATGAGTTATTCCAACTTTGGCATGTTGCAGAACACTTTTTGCTGAAACATACAAAATGTTTGCTGATACCCTGTGAAAGAAATTGGGCATTTCCAAAACTTTTATTGTTGAAACGTGTATTCTTATGGTTACATTTCAATACAGGGTTGTAGAAATCTATGAAGTTTTCAGGGAGATCAATAGTGTTTGCATGAAACGATTTCTGCAAAGTGTCACCGAAAGAAAGAAAAAAAAAATGTTTAGATTATTTCGACGTAAGTCATTATTTATCAAAGAAGCCGCCAGAGACTTTTGGCGGGTGTACTTTGAAAATACCCAAGAAAAAGAAGAATAAGAGGTAGAATCATAAAAACAATATTATCTAGTGAATCATATGCTAAAAATGTAACAACGTCATAAAGCCGTGGATTCCCTCGAAATGTAACACAATGAAGCTAGAAATCATAAGCCAATGAGCAGTCAATTACACCGAACGGAATTTGCAGTTTCTTCAAAACGTAAGGGAAAGGCTGAAATTTCTAGTAAGTCTTTATTAAGAGCGGGAAAGATGAAATGCCATTTGAAATTGGTGGGGTTACAGGTTACAATAATACGGGATCTACGTAATCTCTTCTTTTCAAATTTGTATTGCCCACAAATTCATCAAAGCAACGTGAAGTTCTTTTTTTGCTTTTCCAGGTAATCCTTGTAGTTTTGGAACTTTATCCTATTATAGTTATTCAAAAGCTTCGGTTTTAACTGGAATCCACCAAGGAATTTAGGATGCGGTTTGAAAGAACCGTGTAATGACAGTAGTATAAGTCTAGAAATTCTGTTAAAAAAAACTTTGAAAAAACGAAAAATATCAAAAAGAATGAGACTGCTAAAATTCTTTCTTTCCACTTTCTTACTTTCATTCATGGTATTTGTAAATGGCCAAGATCAAGCAGAAAACGAGGTAGTTTATGAAAATCCACACCCCAGTTATTCTATCGAGGGTGCAGAACAGAAAATGAGGAAGATACTTGGAAAATTCCGTTTATGTGAATAATTTCTGGCAAATTCGTTTTCAAAATGCTTTAAAATGTCGCCCATAATCACTTTTAAAAGTATACATAGTTATATACCGATTACCGTTCGAAAAGAAATATGAAAATCGCCTGGTATTTGACATCACTATTTGAATATGTATGTTTCAAAGCTGAAACTAAAGATTCGATTGAATACATATTTTATATTATCCCAAATAAATTTGTCCCTCCTGAAGGTTTAAAGATTGAAGGAGCCTGGGAAATTGTGATTCTAAGTAAATATACATTTAATATATTTGTATTACTCTTGGGTATATGAAACTGTCAATAAATTATACTTCAAAAGTAAAGGGGGCTTATACTTAGGGAAACGGATTTGTTGCCAAAATCGAAGAATACTTCGTATAACATTTTGTTTTTGTTTCTGATGGAATAATTCTTGTAAATGACTTTTAAAATCTCGTATACGAGGTTATGTGTTCCGGTTAGAGTCGAATATCTTAATTATTTTCTGTTTTCTTTTTTTGATTAAAAGACCTGAAACCTCAGCCATGATTATAGTTTTCTTTTTTCAAAAACAGGCGGTTTTAGTTTTAGTTTTAGATACCTATTAACTGAAAAATAATACACCCATACATACTGCAAAATTGTTTACGGAATCAGATCTCCACTTCAGAAGAACCGTTTTCTGCCAAAAGCTTTAAGGTATACTCAGCCCGAACCAACTGGGCATTAAACACCACCTGTGTTCCAAAAGGAACACCCTCATATTTTTCAAACCCGCTTTTTAAAAACAGAAGGTGTTGTGAATACACGTATACGTTGATTGCAAAGTTTTCAGTCTCGACTTTTGGGGTGCAGTTAGTACGGAATAAGGTTAATAGACGAACATTTAGATCAATGATGGACCATACAATACCGTGACCGGCAGTACGCACATTCTCGTAGTGTTTCATTAATTCGATTGCCTCTCCCATAATCCGAAACATGTACCCAGCAAAATTGAGCTTCAATACGAAAAGAGTATCGTTATTCAGATGGGTAATATTTTCGATATACCGAAGACGATTTAGAAGGTTCGTACCTTGAGATTCAAATCGCCAAACGTCAAATCTCGTTTCATCGATAAAGCTTCGAAAGCTTTCTATAATCAGCTCCACCATTTGTGTACATCTGTAGTGAAATTCCTCGGCATTTGACTCACATTCTTCACCCGGATTTGGAGGCTCATGCATTTCCTCAAAAGTATCAAACTCTCCCGAGAGAATTTCTGCCGTCACTTCTTTCAGATTAAACTCAAGTGATTTTTCTGAAGAAAATTCTTTGACTAAGGTTCCGCCACATGTACTTCGGGTGTTTTCTGCCCCTGCTGAAGCGATCGCTAATATTGCGGTTACCAAGGGTAAGTTTTTCATTGGAATCTCTTGATAAAAGATAAAAGAAAAAAGAAAAAAAGACCTCTAAAGCAACAATCTTTTCAATAAGGTAGAAACCGGGCGATTTATAAAATAAATCGAATATTGGTTGTAGGCATTATATTCCATCATACACAGCCCAATATGAAAGACGTATGTGGCTATGTACTTGGACGGACACAGAATTTTCATTAGCCTAGTTTTGTCATTAAATGAGTATTGCCAAAAAATTATGAATAGTTTCTCAGTAACTTCAGAATCATCAAATGGATTCTACCATTGTGTAGCCAATCCAAAACCCAGAATGGAACGAGTAAAGAAAAAGACGAGATTTCTGCATATTGGCGACAAAGAGCGGAACTATCTCAATTTTTTCATGATATCCTTCCAAATTCCCCACCGATCATAGTTCAGACTTGATTGGACTTACTTTATGAGCGAGCCAATCACAAGGTGGAAAATAAGCCATCAATCAAGTATACAATAACGTCACATTTCAGGACCAGAGAATAGCCCAGTTTAATCCAAAAACAAGGAAATAAAGAAACAGATATTTTCAGATCAATAACCCAGCAGCATGTATTTAAAACAGCATGCCCCTCTCATACCCGGATCGACTGATCGATAAATCACCTGATAAACGCAGCTCCATAATCGCGGATTATCGCACGCGCTTATCTGGCGGGCCGCACCAGAAACCAACCCCACGTAAATAAACTCCACCTTTCTCCAGAAATCACCACACACATTATGAAATCTTTCTCCCGTGTTCAATTGGTTTCACCTGCAACTGCAACAAAAATCCTTGCGGGCCCAACACGCGTGGTGCCCGTGGACGCTACATGGCACATGCCCAACGCGCCGCTCAATGCCCGGACACAATTTAGGACCGAGGGTCGGGTGCCCGGATCGGTTTTCTTCGATTTGGACGAGGCGTGTGACCGTGAGAGTCCATACCCACACATGCTCCCTCTGCAGGCAGTGTTCAATGCAGCAGTGGGGACATTGGGCATCCGCAAGCCGGATTCGGTGCTCATCTATGATCGCTCGGGACTTTTCTCGGGCCCACGTGCCGCATGGACGTTCTCCTTGTACGGCCACGAAAACGTGTACTTGCTCGACCACTTCAAGCAGTATAAACTGGAGTTCGATTTGGACACGCGCCAATTGGCCGAAAACGCCGAGAATAAAACGGCACTGCCCTCAAACTATGAGGGAATAAGTGGCGACGAGTTTGCTCACCGCTACCAAGCGCAAGTGATTGAATTTGAAGAACTCCGGGATTTGGTGGCTAGCAAAACTTTAACGGAGAAGTACTACGCATTTGATGCACGTGCTCATGGCCGGTTTACGGGCGAAGTGCCAGAGCCCAGGAAAGGCTTGGCGTCCGGACACGTGCCTGGGTCAAAGTCGTTGCCATTCACCAAGGTGTTGGACGCGGAGGGCCATTACAAACTGCGCGAAAAAATCGTGAAAGTTTTCCAAGATGAGTTTGGAATCGACTTAACCAAGCCTTTGGATAAGGAGGGTATACTTCTCATGTGTGGAACGGGTGTGACCGCGGTGATTTTACAGATGGCCATCCACAAGGTCTCGGGCGAGATTCCTGTGCGCGTGTACGACGGCTCGTGGACCGAGTGGGCGCAAAGAGCACTGCCAGACTTAATTGAGCAGGGCTAGAAGAAAGGACAGCGAAACATAGTGTATAGGAATAATACATAGCGCCACAGAATTTAGTATCCGAAGAACAGGGTGAATTGCGCAGAGTGAAGCTTCTGTAGCGGATCATATGCTTAGTGACCACGAGCTTTGCGGGAGAAGTAGTTCTCTGTATAGCCTTTTCACTCAAACCATTGAGTAGTGGGAAAACGAAATCACAGCATGGGGATAATTGGTGATATTCTCCCAAAAAGGTGTGTCGTGGTTGGCGGGAATTAGTGATGGGAGAAGATACCAACAATACAATGGAAAACACCAAAAAGATGAATTTGATCCAGAAGAAACACTAGAACAACCCCATTTGCAGTATTCAAAAGTACGCCACCTACTGCCATAAGCGCACGGTGTTATCGGTGCCGGCACTGACAAAGAGACATCGCATGGTGGCCTCAATGGCCTTTAATGCATCTTCTGCAGAATCCGTGGAAGCTTTGGCGTCGGGCTCGGACCGAGCAAAGTGAACGTCATTGATGAAACCTTCATGTGCTTTTAGTGTCTGAATACATGCTACTGTACCCAGTACAAGGAGAGATTCAAGGTCCCATACGCGGATGGTTTTATCGTCAGACCCGGAAAAAATGAATCTACCGTTTGGGTGGACGTCAATCGATTTGATCCATGACTGGTGGCCCAAGAGGTCTAGGAGGTGCCAGCCCTGGGAATTATTTTGCAGTGCCGGCATCGGTGGACGGTGGGGGAAAATCACTGGTGGTGGCACAAGCCAAAGTTTAAGCACATTATCTCTTCCAGCTGAAACACAATACTTAAATCCAAGAGTTTCCGCATAAATCGGGTTTTCCACGATTGCCGTCAGGAGATGTGGGAACCGGTCGATATTCTTGGTAAGAAACGCGTCAATATGGATATTTGCAAGTGGCGGCAAGAACCGCACGCGTTCCACCACATGATTATGGCCCAAAAGCATAGCTAGTCCCGTGCCCAGGTGGTGGGAGAGACGCACCGATTGGTCATTTGAGCAAGTAAGGAGAAAGTCACCTAATGGGGCCAGTTTTTTAGCCACCGCACCTGAAAGCGTGCAATTAACGGCGGCAACATCAATATCACGCACCCAGTCACTATGACCCACAAAACTGCTCACACAGTAGCCAGTGGCCAAATCCCAAATCTTCACCGTACGGTCACGTGACACGGAATATAGATAGGTTGCTCTAGTGGGCAGAAATGCTACTGCCGATACCGTATGTTCATGACCTGTGAGAGTACGCACGTGTGTAAACTGATCGCCGGCCCAGATTTTGATCAGGAGGTCCGACAGACATGAAGCCAACACGTATGTTTCAATATTATGTCCTGACCCAGAGCCAGTTAAATCAACTGGTATATTGGACCACCTTAATCCGTGGATACTACGTGTATGTGCATTCCATACTTTTTGTGGAAGTGTATCCCCGCCACCGGCCAAGGTCCATGTCACCATCGAACCATCTGCACATCCGGCGGTTAAAAGCGGCAAAGTAGGATGCACAGCCACCGCATTTACAATCTGTTGTGTTTGTGTCGGGTAAACACGGGCCACTGTTTGTGGAAGCCAGTTGATTTTTTTACCGCCAGGGACGCCCCCAATCCCGATCCCGTCGGCGGCTATTAGTTGTTTGTAACTGTTGGTCTCGTTTTCCAAGTCCAAGATCCGTTTTTGGAGCCGAAGAACCGTCAGCCATTTTTTCTCAAGATACTGTGGTACCGTACACAAATCCGCACTGGTATCAAGAGCTTGACATACCGTTTTATATGTTTCTGGCTCGTTTTCTAGTATTGGAGCAAGGTACTGCACGATTGCCTTATGGAGCTCCAGCGTCTGGCGCAGCGTTAGGATGGAGCTCATGATGGGGGTGATAAAACGGGGGTATTTGTGATTGTGATTGTGTTTGTGTTTGTGACTGTGTTTGGGCTTGTGATTTTATTTTTGTGTGTGTGTGTGTGTGTTTTTTTATGTGTATGTGTATGTTTAATCTTCCTTTTATTATTATTATGGATATTTTTTTTTGTTGTTCTTTTTTTTTGCTGGTGTTTATATTCGCGTGTTTTAGTGCGTGCTTCAGGTTATGTTTTGATAGGTTTGGGGTGTGTTTTTCTGTGAAACCGCGTGTTGGTGTTGGTGTATTCATTTCCATTTTCATTTTCAATTCTAGGCTACGGCATTTTTTTACAAGGGGTGGTTTCGTCCATTCGGGTTTTCTTTTTCTTTTTCTTTTTCTTTTTTTTTTTTTTTTTTTTCTTTTTTTTTCTATCCTTGTACAAGTTCATCTTTGTCACTACAATGAAGGGTTTCATAACCTTGACCAGGCTTTAAAAACAGGAATGTCCTTACGAAACCTTCATATATATATATACATATTTAACCGTGCTGCTAATAGTGAAATACTCACAACCATAGTGTTTGAATGAACTTTACAGGCGTGTATTTTTTACCTTGGTATTGGTGAAATTGGGTGAACTTCAATAGTATTGAGATGTGATAATGTAATTCTTGTGGCAAAATAGTCATATTTCTTTTGTGACCAGCGGTTCTTCAATCGACAAAACTAAATTTTCACTCTTCAAAACTTTTGCGGCACGTTTACTTTTGAAATTCGGGGCATCTTTTAATCAAAAAAATATTTGGTATCATATTTTGGACTAATGTTTATAGAATCCGCAAAAAACACGCCAGACTACATTAATTCAAAAGCTTAACCCATGACTGTATAATCAGAATATTTTTCGAATTAAAATTTGGGGAATATTCCAATATTCTTGTTCTTTTACCTGGTCTTACATTTATACTTCCAAAGATTATCAGAACCATACCACCGTGATATATGTAATAGTCCTCGCGTAACATAAAAGCGGTTGCGTCAATAGGGTTTGTATTCATATTTAAGAGATGAAATGGTTCATGATTCTAAGACTCTCTCGGACCTAACCTGGTGGGAAAGGCCCCTATTTATGCTTTTTCTCGGGATCCGAACCTCGGAGGGTTCTGCCGATCTGATAGCACTGCTTCCGGTCAACCGAGTGGGGTAAGACCGGGGAAGCTTGGTAAGGCGGCAAGGAATTACCCAGGTTATTTTGGAGGGAAAAGACAATGACAGGACGGAACTCATAACAGTAACGAGTACACTCCAGTATGCGTTGCTTCTGGACTATCAGTCTTGTGCTGATACCGGGGACCCGACAATATATATATTAATTATATAATTTTTTTTTTTTCCATTCATCCAGAATACTTCCAGTTCAATCTCGTCTCTCTTTTTGCACCACCACCCACACAATGACGAAAAGAAATATCATAGGCATCTTTCATCAATAGTGCTTGCTCAAAGATCCCCTCTACAGTTCTTATACTTGGCGATACTAACAAACAAACCATGAACTGACATATCTTCCTTCGGGACATTCTGTCATATTCACTAACACCAGATATAATATAAATATATATATATATATATCCACTCACTTAATTGCACCACGAGCCAAAGTAATAAGCATAGCTTCAGCGATTTCAAACTGTTTCTTGAAAAACATCCGGGGTCCAAACAGAATATTTTCAAAGTTCTTGAACTGGTCATTCCAAAAATTCATTAATTGAAAGAAATCCCGGAGTTGACCAACAAATCCATTCTTCAGCAGATCGGGTTTTCCCCTCCGATCACGCATAAACAAGAGCCTCACATTAAGATCCGTCATAAAGTAGATCAACATATGACCAGGAAATTCTGTGGTTTCATAGTACTTCAAAATGTCAATTGACTCCACCATAGTATTAAATATAACTTTCGCAAAAGAAAGCTCTTCTGTTAGTTTGGGACTACAATGAACTACTCTACTAACGCTTTCTTCAAGTTTCACCAAGTGATTTTCTAAACCACGGCCCATCAACTCAAACTTGAGATAGTCAAATGTCGACCCAAGATTAAATGATTTCAATTGAAGGAAGAAATCTTCCATGGACTGATTTGTCTTTTCGGTATCTTCCTTATAAGATGCAAGACCGCATTGGATTTCCGCTTCATTCTGGTTAAATAATCCATCATTCACAACCTTCCCTGTTTCCTGCTTGATAGCATGAGCACTAATATCTTTGTCTTTGTCTCCTTTGTTCACAAACCCAGTATTGACAAAACCACTCATATAATTCTGGAGAACATTCTGAACTTTTTGGTCCCGTCCAAGTAAATCCTTCATCATTTCTTTGGTTTGGATATCTTCTTTAGGCAATAAAGCTATTATTTCTTTCACTTTCTCGTCTTGTCCAAGCAAGCTTTGAATCATATCTTTTGCCATTTTTGGGATTTGTTGAGTGTTGAACATTATTTTGATCAATTCTTTGGCCTGCTCTGTTTTGGCCTTGTTGTATTCTTCCTGATCGTTTTCTAGTTCAAGTTTTTCCGTGTTGCCGGGAACATTTTTTTCAAGAAATGTCTGGATAAGGTTTTTTGCATTTTGATCTTGGCCAACCAATATCACCTTCACCTCTGTTTTGGCTGCATTCTTCTTTAACAACCCCTCGATAATTTCTTTGGATTTATTATCCTGGACAATTAAAACGGCTTTAATTTCATCCAAATTTTCTCCTTCTTTAAGCAAGCCATGGATCATTTCTTTCACCTTGCTTAATTGAAAAATATGTACCGTACTCCCAACGAGATCGTCTTCCGCTTTCAGAAGCAAATGCTGAATCATCTCTTTTTCTCTATCACTCAGAACAAGGAATAATGCGCTCATTGTGTTTTGATTGGTATTGTCAAGAAATCCCTGAATCATGACTTTATCATGCTCTTTTAAACCACCACCCTCTTGGGGGTCTACAATGGGTTTCCATGAGTAAGGATGTGCTTCACTGAAAACTTTTGCTTTTCGGTTCTTTTTGCCGTACTCTCCAAGCAGAGATACTGGCAAAAGTTTGGTAATCTTATTAGTGTATTCATGTTTTGTTCGGGCACATAATACATAAGCAAATGCCGTCATCATAAGAATGGTACTTAACCTCATGGTTTCAAAACAGATTGTTTCTTATAAAAAAAATACCTGATCATAGCAATCTTGCGACACTTTTAAATAGTCATTTGGAAAATTTGTCTGAAACTAGTTAGCCCATTATAACCACGGAATTCCAATGTTTTTTTTCTTTTCGCCAGTGGTCTGGCTATGCAATTTCGGAAGCTCAATCCCGCTTTTGTCTACACCCACTTTTTCTGAATGGAAAGCCCAATTTCCGCATGAGAGATGGAATTTTGCCATTAAGTTACAACTCTAAAAGATGACACATTTCCTGCTTTTGGGCACTGAATGGAATATTTCCGAGGAAAATTGCGCTTGAAATCTACAGATATGAAGAAACAAACAAAGATTTCCTTCGGTGGCGGCTCCCCGGTATAAGCACGAGGCTGATCTCTTATAGGAAATATCTACTGGAGTGTATACTTTACCATTCGAGTTCATTCTGTCTCACTAAACCAACCGTATTCTCCTGTCGATATTCCAAGGACCTAACTGCATCTACAAGGCCTCTTTGGCATGTGACTTCTCTTACCCAATGATCATTGGTCCTGTGTAGTAAATAATATTTGCTTTACACGGGTCAAGCGTACACGGGTCTGGCCGGCTCTACCCCGCTCGGTTGACCGGAAGCTTTTCTCTCGGGTCGGAAACCCCCTCTTAGGCTCGGATACCAAAGAAGCATAAATAGAGGCATTTCCCATAAGGTTAGGTGGGAAATAATTTTTTATCATCGACCATTCATCTCTGTTGTATGAATACAAACCCTTTCGACTCAACCCCAAGGGAAATCCCAATTGATACAACTGCTTTTATGTTACTCGAAAATGATTATATTCGTGAAAGAAATACAGAATAGCAGAAAATATAGCTCTTATGCCACTAGACACTCATTTTTTCAAAAGTGTAAGTATAATCAAGATATCTTCAAGATCGACCCCTCCAGTTTGGATCGTTTTTTAACACATCCAAATTGCCTGGACACAATGATTACGATTACAAAAGGACTTACTAACTATTACAAGTAAAAGTATCATGCTATTGTTTAGTGTGTGTGACAGCCATTTACGCGAGAAAAATCTAACCATTTAAAAATAAAAAGAAAAAAAAAAAATTATAAAAAAAGTTACTTTATCCAAAACGATTACCTCAAACATGAAAATAATCAGCTATAATTTGATGAATTCAGTCTCAGGGCATTCATGCTGATGAAAAATAAAGAGAAAATTCGTTCATTCCCATCACTCCTCGGACTCAAAACCAAACAAACAAAAAATAAGTTAATAATAATAATCCCTCCAAAGTCATTGTCACCACGTGATATGACGTGCAGGCTCGCGGGAGAAATATTCTCTGTCAACGGAGAAGGACCAGAGATCTTCTTCTTCCTCGCCACTACTAGGTTGAAGTTAAGTAGGATAGATTAATCGAAGTATTATATACTCAAATTGATAAATTATATCTGAAAGTTATACTATGCCATAACAGTCCCAAGGTTGGAAACTACAGGCTTATTGTGCCTATTTACAATAGCGGAACGTGTCAACCCGAGGAGTGAAGATTCAGCACGATTGTAGTATTTGTTGAAGGACATTTCTTCTCCAAAATTCACCTGCTTGAATGACCTGAATTGCTCTACCAAAAAATTTAATAGAGAGGAGTACAGCAGTAATTTTCTGTTATACCCTTCTGCGAAAGGATTTGGATCACCACGAAACGTACGCAACTGATAAAGCCGGATATTAAGATCCACAATAGAAAAATTCAAGCGGTAAATTGGATGCGGGGAGGTACTATAATACTTCAAAATCTCAATTGAATCTGCCATTATATTGAAAGTTCGCAGGATAAATGCAAGTTCAAATAAAAGCGGCTTATTACAAGGGGCCATTTTCTTAACAATTGCAGTTATCATGGCCAACTCTGCACTGAGCCGAGAGCCCGCAGTTTCAAAGCCAAGGTAGTCAAATTTTGTAGTGAGAATGAAAAACTTCAATCCCTCGTAAAATTCTTCCATCTGCTCAAGAACTCGATCGGTGTCGGTTTTCAATTGCACATAATCACACTTATTTGGGTCCTCATACTCTCCATACAACCCCTTGTTGATAATCTGACCTTGCGTGCCCTGTGCAAGTAATCCCTGGTTGATTTTATTCTGATAGACGGCAGTTTTGGGGACAAATCCCAGACTCAAGATTTGTTCCCTGCCTTCTTCGTCAAGCAATACCACTCTTATTCCATCATTGGTGGTTATCTTGGTAAGCACTTGCTGCATAATATCTTTTGCATGTTCATTTTTACCAATGACTTTCATGTTAATACCTTCGGTTTTATCTTTTTGATCTAATAAATGACCAAGGGCCATTTTGGCACTTTCTTCCTTTCCAATCAAAACAATCTTGAATTCTTCTTCCCGTTCATCACTTTGAAGCATTTTTTCCATAATATCTTTGACATTGGATTGGGCATCAATCATTGCCATTTTCATTTTGGTGGCCTGGTTATGGCGGTGGAGAAATTTCAAGATGACTTTCTTTGCATTTTCCTCTTTTCCAAACAACAGGATCTCGATTTCTTCATGACCCTTCTCTCTGTTTATTAGCGTCTCCACAAATAATTTGCCAGTATCATCCTTAACAAATAACAACGCCTTAACTTCTTCTTCGGTGTCATCTTTCCCAATCAACTCTCCAATAATTTCTCTGGCAAAAGCGTCCTTAACGATCAACACTGCCATCATTGCATCCTTATTCTGTTCGCGGTGAACCAACGATTCAATCAATTTTTTGGAGTTTTCATCCTTAACAATGAAAATAGCTCGGATTTGAGACATGGAAGGTTCCTTGTCAAGAAATCCCAGCACGATCTTTTGAGCTTTGGCGATTTTCCCCACTAAAACCACTTGTATCTCTTCTTTTTGTGTGGGACTAATATTTTGGTCCTCCTTGAGCATTCTTGTCAAAGGGTTTTTATGAAATATTCCCAACCTACTATCTTCAAGTAGAGGAATTACATCGTTAGAATGATCATTCTGTGGTGTTTCCAAGTTCATGCCAAACGAAGCCATCATTAGCATAAGAAAATTAAGATATACCTTCATGATGATTGGTGGTTTTGAGTTATTCGTTTTATTTTAGGAGGAAAAGAACTATTTTATCTGGTAGATAATCCCTTTTATATTTTTTTGTGCACTTGACGCCAGGTACTACCTGATGAAGTGTTTTTCCTTCTTTTGTCTAAATTCCGTCAGAAGGCTGTGTGGTTTTAAATAAATTCCGCTTCCCTTGTCGACTATTATTCTCCGTTCTTGGGCCAAGTTATAATTTGCTTTATTTTGTAGTTTATATGGACTTCTGAAGTAAGAGAAGAATTTACTTAAATACCAGTATCACCTGGTATCGTTTGTCTTCTACGTACGAGCGGGTCTACGAAGAGTGAACACCTAGTGAAACTAAAATCTTTCTTCCGGTATTCTTTCATGAGGTGAAGAGACTACCGAGGAAATAAGAAGTCATAAGCGACACGAGTTTGTGCAACTAAAATCAACAATAGCCAGGATATTTATTTTGGTTTCATTTCAATATATAATTGCCTATAATAAACCCGGAGTTTATTGACTAAGGAAAGCTTCGCCCCTCCATTGTTTGATGAGGCATCTTGGAAAATTTTTGAGTGAATTCAAACAAAACAATATGTCTGTGGTTTCATTCCTAGCATGGAAAATTGGCCGGCATGGTCGACAATGCCATGATTCGAAATATGCGTTTCACGTGCGAAATCGCTAAGCCCCAAACTTTGAAAAAAAAATTGACTCTTTATTTTGATGATTAAAGTTGATTCATCGTATTATTAAGCGTAAAGGGTTAGCCGCAGAAACAAGCTCGTCGTGGTTCTTGTAGTCTATGCAACCGAAAGTAAAGCACTCCTGGCATTATTACGGGGAAAATGAACTTCAAGTGTGATAGGAGATGCGCCAATATTTTCAAATAGACAGGTTCCGCCTCCTTCTTTAAATTGGGATAGCGCTTTGTGTAGCAGAAAGATTGGACCAGTCGAGAAACGCAATAACTCTACATGTCATCATTTTTTCAAAGCGGCGAAACGTTCCTTCAACTTATCAAACTCGCTCTGCTCGGCTTGGATTTTGGAAACTGGTTTCTTTGAAGCTGGTTCAGCGAAAGGTCCCGCTTCCTTTTTTTTTATCTTGGTGGCCCCAGTAGCGAGCTCCTTAATGCCACCATCTGGTGAGTCGGAATCGTTTTCGTTATCCTCATCGATTCCAAGAGTAGGTTCATCATACACCATTCCTGAAAACAGAACCTCGTAAGTCTTGGCGATCTCGCTCAAGTAGAGATTGACCAAAGCTTCCAGAGGTGGCTCAATATCACACCTTGATATAATTTTAGGTGGCACAATCTCGTTTTCATTTTCCAAGACTTTGCGGGTAAACTCTGGTCCATATCGGAAACGAAGCATTTCGCCTAAAGTCACCAACTCTTTGATTTCCGTGAAGTTGCAGCAGTAAATAATCAGCAGGACAGCATCCAGGAGACCACCATCGACCTCCGTCCGCAGAAAGTCCAACACGATCTGGTTTCGTGCCAAGAGAAGCTCGCAGAAAAGCTCGCAGTACTCCAAAAGCTCGATGTAGATGTCGTCACGAATAATATTTTCCACGCGGATTTTAGCGCTGGTTTCCTTTCCCGTGGCCAAAAGGTCGGCCAATTGCCTACGCAGCTGTTTAGTTAAGGCGGTTTTCTTTTCCTGGAGAAACTTAAGTTTAGAAATCGCCATTTTGAGCGTGGTGCGCAACCGTTGCGCATTGAGTTGTGGAGGTGGGGCCATTATCGAGTCTTTCTTTCTTTCTTTCTTTCTTTCTTTCTTTCTTCTTTATTTTATTATTATTGTTATTTTCTTCCTTAAAATGCGGTAAAATCACGAATTGCACAATTGTGTACTCCAGAATTCAATCAGCCAGATGTATGGAGATAAACTAGCGTGACCCCGATTGTTCAGCAGAGTCGTCCACTTATCGCGGGCCTCAGTGGCCGTGCGCCGCACCAGTTGCGCCGTCAATGCGCGGTTCAGCGCAGGCGGTAGTGCACTGCGTGATTGCTGTAAAACTCCACCCAAAATATTAGTGATTTCATTGAAGAGCATTATAGTGAGTATGCGTAGATGATATGATTTCTGGAAAAATGGTGAGGACTCATTGTGATTCAAATGCCGAGAAAATCAACGAAGTAAAGAAAAAAAAAAATGGGAAAAGAAGCACATTCAAAAGCATAGCAATATCAATAGCAGAAGTAGAAAAAACCGTCTGCCACCATCTCCTTAGGCATTAGACCACTAGCGCCTCGGTGATTTAGGGAACCGTTACTTAGGCTCTTCTTCCACAATAACAGTATGTTCATGAGGCGGCAGGCCGCGCACATGTACTAGCTCGTCGTCGTCACCATCGATATTCATGGCGGCATCTGCAGCGGCAGCTGCAGCTGGTTTAAGCGTACAACATTTGATGCCCTTGATCCAGTCATCGGCAAGAATCTCATCAATGGTTGCACGCTTATGTGGATCCGTCTGGAGCATTTTATGGATGATTGGCCGCGCAACGTGCGGGAGCAAGCGCATTAAACGGTATGGCCCGTGTATTTGTTTATGGTGGGCCTTACTGCGGCGCCCCGCAGCGGCTGAATCTTCATCCTTAGAGTGGGAGGCACCGTGCTCCGCGTCGCCATCGCTCGCATGCTCGGCTTCGGAATGCAGTGACGGTTTAAGCGCAAATTGGCGCTTCATTTCCGTCTTGATACGTTCGTACTCGTCCAATTGTGCGTCAATCAGTTTCAATTCGTGGAGAATCTCCTGTGCCTGTTCTGGCGTCAATATCTCGACCGCGCCAAGTGCACGAAGCTTTTCATCAACATCATCGGCCACGGGCTCAGCTGCAGTTCCGTTTGCAGTTCCTGATTCTGGTGTTGGCGATGCAGTAATGGTTGCCGCCGTTGCTGACAGATCCACGTCATCGCGCGCATCCTGTTTGGCACGTAGAAGCTTTTTCTTCTTGTTCAGGCGTGCCACAGTGTTCTTCAAGTGGCGCTGGCGCAAGAGAAGCTTGTGGCACTCGTTGGAGAGGTCGTAATCATGCCAACTGTCATCGGGCATGGCGTACAACTTGTAACTATGGTCTTTTTCCGGGTTGGGAATCTTCCACGGGAACCGCTTGAGCGTCATACAACAGTAGATGATGGCAATGGACCAGAGATCTACCGGTTGCGGATTATACGAGTTCAGCGAGGTCAAAACTTCGGGAGCAAGGTACGGATCGGAGCCCACCACGCCATGACAATAGTGAATATCCTGGCGCCCACCATGGTGGTCGTAAGGATACTTAAAGATGACGGCACTGCCAAAATCAATGATTTTCAAGATCCCCGATGTGGTCAAAACACAGTTATCGAGCTTAAGATCACGGTGCGCGAGGCCAAGCGAGTGCAAGTACGAAACCCCATCCAAGATCTGGCGGAGACAACAATTAATTTCCTGGCGCAGCATCTCGCCGCTCATCACCACGGCGAAAAAGTCGATTGGTGCATACTCCATTACCTCGTAGTAGCGATTGTTTTCATGGAGAATGTCGATGGTCTGAATAATATTAGGGTGCCGTAATGTCAGCCCAATACAGTACTCGGCAGTACACTTCCGCGTATATTCCTTGAAAGACTCAGTATTACGCCGGGGACGGAACTCCTTCACGGCAAATGTCTTTCCGTCCAGCGGCCGGATAATCAAGCGCACAGACCCGCCGGCGCCCGACCCCAATTCCTTTTTTACCTTGCCGTACTTCTGAACAAGCGGTGATTCGTCGCTGGTGAATGGCTCTACATATGGCGCGTCTTTACCTTTGCCGCTCTGTTGCTGCTGCTGCTGGAGAAGTTGCGACAGCGTGTTTTGGATGAGCGCCGCTAGTGAGGTCAGCAGAGGCTCACGGCTATGTGTGGCGGATCCCGTTCCTACGGTTCCAATGGTTCCACCAGTAGCAATGCTTCCAGTGGTACCTCCTGTTCCGATAATTCCGGTGAGCCCGTTTTGCGGCAGTTGCGGCAGCTGTGGAGCCACAGTCTTCGAGGTCTTTCTCGTCGGCTTAAATAGCCGCTTGAGCTCGCCCATACTGCCGGTTTTACTCGCCGCATGTGTATCCTCGGTCCCCAGACTCGGGTGTCTTTGTGCTGCCTGTTGCAGGAGGTGTGGCGCCAAAACGCCGGACGAATGGATCACAGGGCCGAGCATTCCTGGACCACTGGTAGTTTCTGGCCGGTGGTCCGAACTATTAGTAAGCGTGGGCGACGCCAATGAGTCCTGGGATTCGTGTTTCCCTATATGGAAGCCGAGGAACTTGCGGGGAATCACGTGCACAGGTGTCGCCCCTGTTTGTGACAGATTTGAATCAGCCTTATCGAGAGACTCACTAGATCCGCCGGGCTTGAAATGCCCAAAAAGTTTGAGTTTGTGTCGGTCGGGCATGATTGTGTGGGGGGAAAGTCACAGTACGGTAGGGTATGCGTATTTGTTTGTCTTTGTGTGGATGGTTTTGTGTTTGTGTTTATGGTTTTGTGTACAATTCCAATGAGAGGATGGCGGTTGCTTGTTGTGTTTGTTTTGTGTTTGTGGGGTGGTGTTGTATTTTTTTATGTTTTTTTTTTTTGGCTCGTGCCCTGTGGCTTGTATGGGGCCTATTTTCCGGTCGGCATGAACACTGAGGGTCCGGCTGGAATAGAGCCCGCAATGCCACGCAGAACACCCGCCGCCGCGGAACAGCAACAGTGCCCCGTTCCGGGCTACGCTTATAAATAAGAAGGGTACAATTTTTTTTAATTATTATACTCCAGAAACAAATTACGGAAGCTTTCGAATTTCGTTCTTTTTAAAAGATTGAAGTTCTCGGAAAGCTTGTATCATTTTCACTTGGCTTCATATTCCCAGCAACGGCCTGGCCGCACCAACCCAGCCCGCACATTTGATTGGTGCTGCATTTTCTCACTGCTTGCCAACTGGGTTACGTGCTCCAGTTTAAGTATGCGCGTATATGCCCTCCGGTCGTAGGTGAAGAGAAAAGGAATGTGATATCATTTTTATTTTGGAATTATTGGGTAATTTACTATTGCTATGGTTTAATTTACTGTGAAAGACAAAAAAAAAAAATCGTTATATTAGATTAAATCGTTATATTCACCACCCACTATGAATATGCGATTGTCTTGTGACACTCCTGCTACATTAGTCGGCCGTGCGTCAGGCCCAGATGCCTTTGCATGTGCGATTTGCATAACAAAAACAGTAACTTATCTGGAAGCTCAATATATGTCTTTGCTTTAGGACACTACTATATTACTTCTTCAAATTCATCTTTAATTCTTTTCTAATTCACTAACCTTCGTGGCTTTTGCAGGGCCGTGATTGGCTTATGGTCTAACGTGAGAGGTGCACGGGTGTTACCGCACCGCAGATTTACGAGGACCGCAACCTTGTGGCAACGGATTTCCGCAAACTTCTCCGTGTCCAAGGCTAATTCATTCCGAATTGTATATATTGAGCAGACTCCTGAGAATTTATGTAGGTATTTGAAGTAAATTTATTGGGTATGAGTCATAGTAAAGATGAAACTTTTGAAAGCCTTAAAGGTAGTCTGGTTATAGGTTTGACCCAGGTTCTGTTTTCACCATCGAAAGCAATCCCTATATTTGCCAAGAATTAATCCCTATCTAGAGCTAATTACTTACGCTATATTGTATGCCACGGACGTTTTGATTTAAGGCAAAACAAATCTTTAGATTCGCGATATCTATTACACCATTCGATGAAACATACATCCCATGTCATAAATGATCAAAATTCGAAGGGCGATGCCACTAAATTTGGTTGTATTTAAAGTTCTGTTCATTAAAAGGTATTTGTGGGTGTGTGGTCGTACATTTGTAACTGACAATAAACATGGAGATGTTTGGTATTTGAAAACCTATGAAATATACTTTCATAACTAAGGAAACTAATGAAATCAAGAACGTAGATGTACAATTTGGATAAACACACCGGGACTATAAACAACTAGAAAGCAAGAACATCGCGGCATTTACGCCATCATAGACCATTGTATGAGAAATATCATTAATTTAAAAATGCAGGTTAGAGTCTCTCATTCACCGTATTCACATACCCAAGGCATATAACGATAACAATGAGAGATCAATAGGAAGAATCTATTCCTTCAAAGCAGTGCCACGGATATGTTTCTGGCGCTCAGGGACGCGCGGCCTGCTGCCGTCCTTTCTATTTCTACGGTCGTTCTCCTCACGACGCTTCAAGCTATCAAGTTCAATGCGCTTAATCTCTTGGGCCTTCTTGACCACACCCGGCAAGTGACGGTGACGGGCAATACGACGAACTTCCGGCATGTACTTATAACGCTCCTTCAACTTGTTATCGTAGTTGAGCTTGGCGCGTTCACGGGAAGATTTGACGTTGGACCGTTCAGCAGCATTGGCACGCCACACACGGAGATTTGCATCGTCGGATCCACTGAGAATATAACGATTATCGGTGGTGAATGCAACGGCAAACACACGCTGCATACGCTTGGTGTGGTAGATCTCACGTGAGTGGCCCTCGCGTGCGCGGTAGATACGGATAGTTTTATCGTAGGAACCGGTAACGAGCTCTTTACCCGTAGGACTGAAGTCAAGGGATGTGACGGCACTCACGTGATCCTTGTACACATTAAGCGATTTCGACAAATCACGCATGTCCCAGAGGTAGGCGTTATGGTCGTCGTGGCCAGAGGCAAAAGTATAAGCTTCCATAGGATTCCATGCCACAGCGTTGGGACGCATTGCCGTCACCACTTTTTGGATTGGGGTGCTGGTACGGATATCATACAATACAATCAGATTATCCGAGCCACAAGACGCAACTATACTGGTTTCGGTTTTGTTGAACTTTACGCTGGTCACGTTATCGGCGCCCCATGACATGTTGCTGAGGTAATTTGTCCGGTTCATGTTCCACACCTGTACTGATGCACCACCGGTCACAAATACGTCATCACTGAAATGATGGTCGAGTCCCTGGAAAGCATGTTCACCTTGGAATGTCTTAAGAAGTCCAGTAGTATTTCCCGATTGGCGGTAAACGTCCAAATCGTCAACGGCCTCGCCGAAATCCCCACATTCCAACAGCCACAACTTGATCAGTTTATCGTCTCCACAACTAAGCATGCCTCTACGGGGCGTGACTGAAAGTCCTGTCACCATACCGAAATGTGCACGGAAACTAAGCGCCTCATCACGTGAGGTCATGTTCCAATACTTCACCACACCGTCACCAGATCCCGACGCAATCTGGTTGGTGGTCTGGAAATTCTTCAGAATACAGTAAATTCCGTCCCGGTGTCCGTCTCCCATTTGGCCCACAAATGGCTGAGCAAACATCCGCTCAAGTTTGGTTGCCGTGAGTGCACGCGTATATTCACGGGCCCTTTCAAACGGGTGGAGTGCAGGATTCAAATTCCGTGGCATTGCCAGTTCCTGAGTGTTACGTGCTGGCACATATGTGTCGGAAGACCGACTAATGGTTTTCACCTTCATTTTATTATGGCGCGGATATACGTCGTTGGTTTGGGTAAATGCAGGCTGTGTACGCAAAAAAAAAAGTGTGATTTTTGGGTTTTTCGAGGTGATTTTAGTAGTTCCCAGAGTTTTTCAAGTGTTTTTCACAAACGGTATTTGTGTTTGCTGTAGGTTGAAGTTGGTTTAAAGATAGGTTTAAGTTGGAGATGACCTCGCTGATGTGATGAGAGGGATGGGTTTTTTAGTGCGACTTTTTTTTTTTTTTTTTTTTTTTTTTTGCGCTGCGCGGCCCCCACTGTAACGCTGCGACACGGCTGCGAAATGTGGATTGTCAGTATTGGCATAAACTTTCGTGATCTAGCGGTTTTTTTTTTTAATAAAGTATAGGGGATTAACTATGTGTTGGCAACTGCCTTCAATTTTTTACATGGTTTCAGTTCTGTAATGCTTGTTTTCTTTCTTTATATTTGTAAAGTTTAAGAAACTCCTATCTCCATCAGTACTCACGCTGTCAGTGATAACAAACACGACATTTTATTGCAAGTACTCTCTTGAAAGAAAACGATTCATAAATAATCAATAAATAGAATTTTCAGGAACATCATTCTTTCATAAATTGATGTTACTCATAAGTGACTTCAATCTATTTGTTACAGACAATAAGTGGATAAAAGTAGAACTGAATATAATCTGGCCACATGCCGTAGCATTATAGTAATACTTCATTGCAAGCGATAGCAATACATACAATTGCACATCTTTTCAATGCACTTCTGGTGGTTTTTTTCATCAGTTATTATTATCATAATCTGTCTTTGAAAAGCTTATATTATAAACGTTTTATGATTTAGAATCCAACAACTTCTTTGAACCCAAGTTCTTAAAGCGTGCACCTCGCTGGTTAAGTATGAAGCTCTAGTTGATCATATTCTCTTTCAGAAACTTACTATCAAAAAAAATAAGATAATCAAATTGTTTCTTTGGCCTATAAAACCCAAATGTTTCTTAAATAATTTAAGGGCCTTATGATAGCTTTTCCTAGGGCTTTCTCCATAACACGAAATGATAAACCCTTCTTTACGCTCTTGATATATTTAGCTTTGGGATTTATGTATGATTCTCGATTTTTCCCTTATTTAATTATTCTGTGCTCAAAATATACCAAGAACTCTACTTTTGACTTTTACACTCCTACCCAAAAGCCCTAGAACGGTAGTTAGTGATTTAGAAGAATCTCGTAGACCCCTTTGGATTTACAAGCGCTTTTGGCTTGATATCCGAACTTTTTTTCTGGAAGTTTCGTGTCTATCTTCAAAAGAAAGTTGTGATTAAAAGTTTGAACTACTTCTGTGTTCCCTTCACAGCCTTGAAGATACTTGAATACTCAATATTAGTCATGGGTCAGACCTCTATCAAAATAGATCAATCAATCGTTAACTTACTCCTGGTAATCTGTACCTTCTTGAAATCTTTGAAATGGGTTTTATATATACAAAGAGTTCACTAAAGGTTTTCAAATAGTTATCGAGTTAGCTGTGATTTTTTGAAAGGTTTGTAGTCCTTTTTACAGGAGCTTATTAGCCCCAGAATTACTTACCGCATATCTTCTTCAATTCCCTTGGGTTGGAGATTTGCCTAGAGAAGCCTGCTAATTTTAACCCCTCTTCTTGTAAATAACGAACACTAATCCACCTCAGAGATTCTTACTAGAGTAACCCATTCTTGAAAATTTGAACAAGAGTTTGTATAGAGTGGGAAAGCTGGTGTGAATTGACTTAGTACTCACATAATTCCCAATATCTCTCACTATTAAACCACATATTTCCCGAATAAAGGAGGAACCCAGGTGGCAGAAAAGCCTGGAAGAATTAACTAACCCCCTCCATTTCTTTATTCTACTCTCTTTGTCACCAAGAACTACCATTGCGGTATATTAGCATTGTATTAGTTAATTAATCTATTAAAAAGATGTGTTGTACATATATATATTTTGAAGAGCCGGGCACGCCCACTACGCTGGTGCCCCAGCTGCGTCAACCACATAAGTCCCGCTTATGCACTTCTCTGCGACTACATGGTTAGATCTAACACCAAGCTTACGTCATCAACATTGGGCTTGGACAAGTCCTCCAAGAGCGGTAACAAGTCGAGCAACTCGTTGTCATGTGTGTCGCTAAACCAACTGGAAATAGGCACCGAGTGCTGCGGGTGGAAGATGTATGATGCGGGCGAGTTGTCGATAATGATGGAATCCTGCAATGGACGCCCAAGTTGCGACAAGTTCTTGATGAAATTGCCCTGGTAACTGTAACATGAGTCACGGAACAACCGTTGGTGCACGGCACGGTGGATGTCCAACTTGTTCAAGAGCGGGTCGCCATACTTGGCCACCGATGCTGTGAAAACCACCACCTCATACCACTGGCCGACCTTGCGCAAAAACTCATCCACGCCAGGCCGCTTGATCACGTACACATGGTGAACCTGGTCCTCGATTTCCACCGGAATCACAAAGTCCGCCGTGCGCAAGTACTTGAATGACGAGTGCACAAGCGTCTCGTCAAGATCGAGAACAAGGCACTTCTTGTTACCAAACCGCTTTGTGTCTTTCTTACCCAAAAGAAACCCGGTTTCTGGGTTGAACGCCTGGTTCTCCTGGATGGCAGATAAGTCAAAAGTCGACCTAGCGTCGGTGCCGACGGCATTTTCTGCTTGTGTGTCGCTAGGAATGTGCGCCGTGGCGTCATCGCTTACACTGGCTACGATTTCTGGGTGTTCAACGGAGCCTGCTTGTGGTTGGGTAGCATTAGCGTTTCCGTTTCCATTTTCGTTCTCCTTTCCGTTTTCACCCTTCGCTGTATCTAGCTTGGAGGAATCCTCGTTGGGGACAGAAAGCGTGACGCTCTCGTTGGCGGAATTATCGTCGGCAGCAGCGGCGGCGTGGGCTTTATCCTGGGTCACGTGCTCTACGGTAGCGGTATCCTTAGTGCCATTCAGCGGCAAGCGCTGGGTTTGGCGGTTATCTTTGCCAGTGGATCGTGGGCCCTTATTAGCGCCATTGGGCGCTGCGCTCCTCAGAGCCGTTTGTGACGTGTGTTTATCATCGGTATCACTGGAGGCGTCGGCGCCGCAACAGAAAAACGACGAGAGGCCCATGGCTGTGAGAAAAGGCAATATAAATATTCGGCGGCTAAGTGGCGCGTCGTGTTTGTGTTTTTTTGTGTCCACTATGATATGGCGGGTATTTTCTGGATTGACAGAATGAATACACGCTTGTTCAAGAAGACGTTATCAGTTGAAAGCGTAGAAACTAGCGAAACCTTAGTTTTCCTATGCTTTCTTTTTCTTTTTCTTTTTTTCCTCAGAAAAAAAATTCCAGTTATCGATTCTTTATAAGAAAGAGACCAGTTACTTTGGAAAAACGAGGAATAGCAGAAACACGGGTTTGTCCACCAAAATTGTATAGGAGAAAAAAGCCGGCGGCAGAGAAATGAGCGATTGTTTTTAGATAAGGCGTGCAAAATAAAATAAAAAAAAAGATCTGCTTATGAATTGGCGAGAGCAGGGCACGTTGGCGGAAAGAAAACTGCCAAAAAATAACTGCTAAATGGGGGCCCCGAGAAATGTGGTAACTGCCTCTATTTTTTTTTCTTGTGTAAGTCACAAGACTAGGCTTAAAGGTTGTTTTTTCGACAGTGGCCAAGATTCTCGCAGACGTTGTGGGCAGGCGCCAGCAAAAAAGTGCGTAGAGAATGGGAGAAGGAAAATAAATGCCGGACCGAACGGGCAACACCACGCGGAGAAGAATGCTGGTGGGGCCCTGGAAGAAGCGGGATTCAAGGGTTTTTTCATTGTTTTTATTTTTATTTTTGTGTTTGTGAGTTTTGTTTAATTTTTGTTATCTTCTTTTTTAGTGATATTTTTTGCTGGGTGTGTTTATCAATTCCTCGTATAGCAAATGGGTGCTCAGCAATGAGCCGTGGGCAGTGTTGTATCGTAAGTGGAATTTACTCCATGAATTTCGCACTACGATGACAAGCCCATCGTTATCGGAGAGATCGTAATATTTCTACGATATCGTAGAAATATTACGATCATACGATGAAACCATGACATGTATTCAATTTAAAGGAAGATTCAAATAATTTTTGTTTTGAATAACAAGAAACGGTGTCGCAGCCTTTTTTAATCTCTCTTTCGTGGCAGAGTATTCAAAAATTATAACTACACGAAATATATACATTTTATACTTAAACGAGATCTTGAACACTTGCTTTGCTGTTCTCGGTATTAAAGAGTCATTCCATATCCTCTTCGTCTAGATATTGACCGAATTCGTCGTCCAGATCTTCTTCCAGGTTGTTATCCAGCCCTTCATCCAGGTTGTTATCCAGCCCTTCATCCAGGTTGTTATCCAGGTTGTCATCCAGCTCTTCGTCCAGCTCTTCGTCCAGCTCTTCGTCCAGTTCTTCATTGCCAAAAATTTTCCGATTACCCACAAGTTTTCCCCGATATTTTAGAAACGCCAACATTTTTGTTAAATTCGCCAGCAATCTATTCCTTTTCTTTGTAACAACGTCACCCATTCGGGAAAATAATGCTTCAGAGGGTGCAGACATAGCAGGTATTGCTAGAAAGTCCTTTGCCATCGCATAAAGGACAGGATATGTTTGTTTGCGAGATCGATAAAAGTCTTCAACTTCTCTGGCTCTCCCCTCTCTCTTCGATTCTAAGTAGGACAGAATTTCGGTTTCTTCTTCATCAGCAGACTCGTCATCAAGAAAAGAAACCGGATGAACATGGTCAGGAATTGATTCAATATTAGACAGATTCCGTTTTTTGGGAGAAGTTGTATTTCTGGTATTATTCTCTCTCTCTTCATATTCGTTTTTATACTGCAAGTAGACGTCGGAAAAAAGTCGTTTGATACGAGAAATCAGAGCCGGTGAAAATTTCTTTTTTTCAAAATACTTGATCTTGAATCGGGGATCAAGGATGGTAGCGATGAAAAAATTGCTCATACTTGGACATTTCTCATCGTGGATGGGATAGTATTCATAAAGTTTTGCATATGCCTCCAGGAGTCCTTGAGCAAGATATGGATTCGTTGCTTGGAGAATTTCGTTATTTAGAGCTTTGATACTCTCTAAAAGCTTATGCACATGAGGAATGGTCAAACTGATGGTCGCTTTTTTAGAAGCTTGAAGCTCAATGGTTGGTGCATAAAAGACTCCTAGAATATTGTGCAATGTCTTTAGGTAGTCCCATTCGAGGTCACTGATTTCTAAAGCATCGAGACCCAAATTGTTTTGTTCTCTTTTATCGAGATCCCGTGCTCGTTCCAATGTATAATTGATTTCTTCCCGAAAATAAATAAAACGATCAATCATTTTATATGTAGAAAGCCATCGAGTATCATTATCCAATAACAAAATTTGAGGACCTCTTGAGTCTTTCTCTCTCAACTTTCGATTCTCGACACATTTTTCAAACGTTGATTGAAGAAATGATTTATTGTGAGAATTTTTGACAATCGCTCGAATGAGGTGGGGTAGCGATTTCACGCGAGTTGAAAAAGACTTTAAGTTTGGGTAATTTTCATCAATATCCCGTAAGCACCCAACAAATTGTCTGGTTTCCTTTTTCTTGAAAAACGCGTAATTCAAAAAAGCTTTTGTAGATAGATTTAATACGTGACCAGCGCAACGAATATCTCCATCGAATTTACTGTATTTCTTTTCAAAAAGATCGAGCAAAGTGTTCATAGGCGACGCATTATCTCTGGTAATAGATAAAATACGACCCTCTAGGGCAAGATCCCCAATAACTTTCTGGACAAACTTCATCAATTCTTCTCCTGTGATGGAACTAACTTTGTTGAGCACTTCAAAGCCAATAACAAAATTCTTGAGTTCAAACGAATTATCATAAAAATGTAATGTGATCCCCAAAAATTTATTTCGATTACTGGCTTTCCATTCATCGAGGGTAACAGCAAATCGGCCTTCATTGTTAGCAAGTTCTTTTTTCAATGCATTGAGTTCTTCGTGGTATATTGCTTGGACCTTCTTTGTAATCACAGATCGTGATATTACCTTGTGTAATCCAAACCTTGCATATTTGAAACAAGATTTAGTGGCCGGATTTTCACAATAGTTGAAAGATAAGTTATTGGCCACAATCATGCGTATAAATTTTCTCTGAAAAATCGTCGGATTGCAAGGTCTTTCTCTCTTCATTTTGGGAAATCCTGAAGACCCATTTAACCTTTTGCGCACCTTGGGGTAAAAATCAGTTATAGGACGGTCGAGAATTTTAAGGCCTTCAAGAAGGTTGGTCGCGAGAATGCTATCTCCGAACTTCAATTTGCCATCTTTAATTTCTTCGTGCGCTTCTTCACCTAGGATAATCAACCTTCTCTTGTGCTTTGTCCGGAGATGATGTCTTAAAGTAGAAGTGTTTATAAATCTGTAATGCGTATAATTCTTATGACACATTTGGCATCTCGAAGTGAATCCTCGTTCACCTTTATGATTTGGGCCGGCTGGTTCTGCTTTGAAGTGACCAAATTTGAAGGCAGGAGCTGAACTTTTGGCAGAGAGAGACATGGATGGAGGAGTCGTGCTAGGTTGCATGCTCAAACAGGTTTCAGGAGATTCTTGTGTCATGGTATTTTTCAAGTCAGATGTTTTTTTCTTAAAGGCAAAAGAAAAAGTTTTTTTTTTGCAGCTTAATAGGATTAGGTGATTAGAAAGAGAGCCTGTGACCGGGTGAATCGTGTTTGGATCAATTTCAAGGGAAGCCCTATTCGTTTCTTTCTTAGACAGACACGTGCTATTTGTGACTTCTTTTTGCAAAAGTCTGCGACTCTTTTAATTCCATGGATCCATGTAAACAGAAGTAGACTTATGGCTGATATAAACACTATATTATAGTCTGAATATCGTATATTTACCGTAATTTCATGAATTTTATACGACAAATTGAAGGCCATCATTATCGTTTCTACGGTAACGATATCGTATGATCGTAAGTGAAAATTACGATGAATTAACGAAAAGGCGCAACACTGGCCGTGGGCATAGGTGCCACGCCAGATTCTTCCTAAACATTGCCCAACATTAATCGGATTCAAGGAAGTGGAAAGGACAATTTGAGAAAAACAATCATTTAAGGGAATTCATGATATTCACTTAGTTAACTAACCATAAATTATAAAATCTTAAATATTACAAAGAAAAAAATTTATCGAATACAGTAAACTGAGATGTTGCCTCGTTGTCATGCGGATTGAATTAACGTGTCCAGCGCGACAAGTTAGACAACTTACTTCTGGCCAGTTAAATTCAACCTCACAGATGAAGAATATCTGGTTTTAAGAGATAAATGATTTTATAATAGAGTTGGATTTTTTCTTATTTTCCTTTTGATTCTTTTTCTCTTTTTCTCTTTTTCTCTTTTTCTCTTTTTCTCTTTTTCTCTTTTTCTCTTTTTCTCTTTTTCTCTTTTTCTCTTTTTGTCTTTTTCTCTTTTTGTCTTTTGTCTTTTTCTCTCTTTCTCCTTTCTCTTTTTCTCTTTTTAAATATAAAAAACATAAGAGGAAGAATCTTGGTGAATTCTGTGGGAAACCGTTTCCTGTTAGGTGCCCTTGGTGAATAAGATAATTGCGCAATAAATGTCGCCAGTGCCACGCCGCATGCCAAAGGCAAATCGGCCGTTGATATCCATAGACTTCTACAGTAAAAAATGTCATGTTTTGAGAGTTTCTGAATATTATCAAACATTTCGCCTTTTCAAGCAATGGACATATTATTGACTAAGTATAGTCGTGTCGCTTAACACCGTGAAGCCGCACGGAACGTGTACACGTGACACGCGGCCAATAATCCATTTAAAGCATGGAAAAAGAAGGTTTAGAGTTTTTTTCTTAATATAAAGAGGAATTTTTTGGTTTTTGAAGATAATTATTAATGAAAAAAGCCTTTTTTTTTTTATTTTTATTGGAAAACAAATGTTCTAATCATGCTTCAGCCAATACAGTCCTGATCTTATTGGGGAACTGCACATAATAGTCCACTGCGACATTTGTACCAACCACACATAAAACAGAGAAACCTACCTTAACAAAAATATTTGTAAACCTTTTATCTCCTTTTTGAACAGTATAAAAATGGGATCTGAATCACAAAAAGCGCGTTTACTCCGTTTGGTTTTTTCCCAAATTTTAACTTTTAAAACTAGACTATTGTTTTTGTTGTCCCGCAAGACGCGTACACGTCTCTGCGATGCGCGTCTTGTCAAAAAAAGGCGTGTAGCCAGCCACCTCGCGAAATGTTGCTGGAGTCTCTGGTTTTTTAAAATTTTTTTGAAACACTAGCAGTTTTCACTTTTTCTGTTTTAAAACTCAAAATCTGAAATATTATAAACTTAAGGGGAAAAACCAAAAAAAAAAAAAAAAGTCCTTATTCAAATAAAAGAGACTTCATTTAAATAATCTCAACCTATCTGGCCCTATTGTACTCTAGCATTAACCACTCGTTACACGGATCCACCTGTTGCCCTTCAACGCTACACCGATTTTCCATTCTTCACCAAAGAAAAAAGAAAAAAAAATAACATATAAATATAATCATGATGGGCAATACAACTCCTAAAGGGTTACCACAAACCCCACCGGCCAGTACACGCAAGGCACATGGTGCTAAACCAATTCCGAAATTTCAGCTTCCAGAAGAGGCTCCTTCAACTTTGGGTGGGGGCAGCAGTGCAGGTCACGTGCAGCTCAGAACACCGGCGACATCCCGACGGAAATCGATATTTTTTACCCCCCAAACCACCAATAATAAGGTGCTGCAAGGCACGGCGCTATTCATGCCTTCGCCTGACGTCACACCGCAGCGTTCGCCCCGCGGGAAACGAAAGAAAATCTCTTTTGAGAGCTTTTTGCCTGTTTCGGACTCGATTTCCGTCCTATTGCCGAACCACAGTTCGGTAGGAAGCGGTAGGAGACACGCAGACGCTGCGGCCTCCACATTTTCCAAGGCGACCTTATCATTAGACCTGGCGGAATTATTTAAGATTAATCGTAATTTGGGCTTTGAGCAGGATATTGCCGAAAGTCCATCCAAAAGGGGCCGGCCCCGCAAAACCGTGCCTGTGACTCCGGGAAAACAGCTTATAACCGAAGAGAAAATCTATAGTTGGCACGGACGTTCTTTCCATCTGGGATTTTCCTCAGATGAGGATGACGACGACACGCATACTCATACCGGGCCAAAACTTGCAAATCCATTTTTATCTACTAGCTCGGAAGAATCACGTGCTCAGAAACTGGGTGGTGGGTTAGCAAAAACTAATCCCTTTGGCCCAAAGACTAGTACGGTGGATTATTCCACCCATCTTGAGTTAATCAATCACCGCACAGGCGAACGGAAAATAGAGGCATTGCTGGAAGAACAGAAGAAATTCAAGCCTAAGAAAATCGACTTCTCTGGGATCTAAAGTTGTGGCTTCTATGGAAAGGTAAATGTGTGTCTTGGAGGTAAAGGAAGCACCGGCTGGTTCATCGCTGGTTCATTGCTGATACATCAGCAGATGAAAAAAAAAATAGGAGTTTTGAAACGATAATTTACAATGAAAAATATTATCAAAATAGTATTTATGTATAACGATAAACTTTGCAGCACAATCGAATATTAGCATTAAAAACTTAAAGGTAATAAAGTCAAGGGTTGCAATCCTGCACTTAAGCACGGGGTGGTGTACGATATTACGCCAGCCCGTGAAAGAAAAGCATAATATTCAACTTGTGATTAATATAAACGCTTTTAATAGATGTTTCACTCCAAAATTAAAAGAAGAAATTCAAAACTTGTGTTTTGGCGTGGGTGGCACGAACACCTTGGACATGAGTCCTGTACGTACGAAGTCTAGCGGTTATTAAAACACAAGAGCCTTTATTCTCCAATATTTAATTTGAAAGTTAACCTCAATTTTTCTCGTTTACTGAAGAATAATTATTGATTAGATAAGGAGAGTCAATACCATGAACTAAGACTAAGTCAAATGTGTGATATTATAATGGCAAATTACAATACGCCAATTCTGCCAATACGTCATTTTTGTGTGCCTAGACTATGTTAAAGTTTGCTCTTTTAAGAGAATAGCTTTTGTGATTTCAACAGATTTTTCTGTCATCCAAAAACATCAAATGTAGTTATTTTTAATGAAACATCGTAAAAGGGCTCTTTAGAAGTGAAGAGATGCACCACGAGGTATGGCCTCATACTTCTGCTTTGGGCAAATAAAAAGGTTGTGGGTTCTAGAATCTTTGATTTAGAACGATATCGTTATATCCCTTATCGTTACTGGTGCTTTCATTTATTTATTTTCATAAAACCCAATTTCCCAAACAAACATCTCCGCTAGCGGGTGAATCTCAATTTTGAGAATATTTTCTTAGAAGAACACAAGACCATGTATTATCGTTAATAATTTTCTGTCTATCAGAATTTAAAACCAGTACAAACACAATTCTATTGTGAGCTTCGTTCGAAGAGAATATTGGCAGGGTGGCGTCAAAAACAAATACACGAAGTTATTCACACTTTCCTTGTTCTGCAATATCTTCAAAGATTAAAGGAACGTCTCAACAAGTCCAAGAATTATTCCCTAAAAGTTTTGAACTTTTGCCGCCAAAAAATTAATCGGAGACCGGAATTACAATCATCAGACTGTCTTGCAAAACTTCATACACTAGTTCTCCCGAAGTATGATCACAACCCCAGATATTAGTGTTTGCCAAAAAGAAAAAGCACTGTTTATCCCGCAATAGTTTAAACCCCCTTATCCTAAATCAAAACATTGATAACTGAAAATAGTACCTACTCCAAATTAATCAATTAGTGTAATACTGTCAAATTACAACACCATAATTGGGATTTCGCAGTCAGGGTAAGACTCAAGGCTCAAGCCGTGAGACGCGAGTCCAATCCACCCCAGCGCAGCGCGTGGTGTACCACCACCCCACAAAAAACCCCCCCCCCCCCCCCCCCCCCCCCAACCATAAAAAATCACACCCCCAAAAAAAAGACACCAAAAACAAATGTCGATTCCCGGGTTCTCTGCAACAACAACCCTTGGTGAGTCCCCCGCAGTGGTGGAAGTACAAATCCCATCACGTGGTGAATGGCGGTTTGAGTGTCCGTCACGGCTTGTGATGACGGTCACAGTGACGGCGGGTGTGGCGGAGGTTTTTGGCACAGAACTCCCACAAAATGTGGGTGTGCGGTTTAGTGGGTGCAGTTATGCGGTGTACGCACCGCTCGCAGGTGGGTGTACTGTAAATTACGTAGTGGCTGCGAATAAAGACGAGATTTACGTTTCGGGCGAAGCTCCCACGGTTGCAGCATATGTCAGCGACGACAGCCCGGCTCGTCAGTATACTAACTTACATTTTGCGTTAGAAGTGGCACGACAGCAAGCTCTGGCCAATAGCGCGCACCGTGGTCCTCGGGTTTTGGTGGTGGGTAGTTCACAGTCGGGCAAAACTGCTTTGATTAAGACGTTGGCGGCTTATGCAGTGAAGCTGGACCGTGTACCGCTTCTTGTAAACCTCGACCCGAAAGAAGGGGTTTTTTCTGTTCCTGGGCTGCTTACAGCTACTCCAATCAGCGACGCGCTAGACGTGGAAAGTGCTGGTGGATGGGGCGGCCTGGTGACGTCGGGTGCGGGCGCACATAACCCGAAACAGCCGCTTGTGAAGAGTTATGGCTTTGACTCTGTGAGCCAGAATGTCGACTTGTACAAGCACCAGGTGGCCCAGCTTGGTGTGGCTGCATTGCGGCGTGCCGATATCGATGATCAAGTCCGTGTGGGTGGGCTCTTGGTCGACACTCCAGCTTCTGTAACTACTGACCCCACGGTGATACAGGCTTTTGTGGCAGATTTTGACATAAACGTGGTAGTGGTGACCGGTCACGACAGGCTTGCTGCGGCTCTCGAAGTCCAGTTTGCCCATAAAATTTCCCGTGGTGCCCTTGAAGTGGTCAAGCTTACTCATAATAGTGCAGTGGCCGAGGTCACTGACGCCTCTACCCGTAAGTTACAAGAGGATACCATTCGTGAATACTTTAATGGTAATCACCGCACGCGGCTTTCGCCCTACAAAACCGACGTCGACATGCACAATTACACTATCTACAAGGCGGTCACGCTCTCGGAGTACACGTCACAAATGGCGTTCCTTCCTGCTGGTGACTCGTACACCGCCGAAGAAGGCGCCGATACTGAAGTGCGCCGTGAAGAGTCCACTTTGGATAAGTTTCTTGTCCGTCTTGATGAACCGAGCAGTCTGAACTTGGAGAACTCCGTGCTTGCCATCACCCACGCGCCGGTGCCGGCCAACGGTAAGATAGCTGCCCGTGATTTACTCAATGCTAGCGTTATGGGATATGCTCACGTGCTGAAGGTCGATGACACAAAGCACAGAATGTCTTTGTTGTTGCCATTCCCGGGCCAGATCCCACGCAATGTGCTAATTGCCACCAGTATTGGATACACTGAGTAATAGTGTGATTGAAATGGTTGACATGGTTGAAATGGTTTGACTAGGGGGCTTGGGAGGGAACCAAGAATGAGCACTATTTGGTATATGGTCTAAACTGGAATCATACCCAAAAGTGGGTTTGAATCACGTTTTTCCGGAACCCGGCAGCCCAACATGAAAATATATGTAAAAGAGATTCTTGTTGATGCATATAAATGTATATAAGGGTGTTCAGGTGTTCACAAGAAACAATCAATAGCAAAGAACAGAATGTACGGCGAAACCATGGGCTCTTGTTCACGAACGATGTGTATTTGGCGAGTGTATTTCAAGTGTTGGCGTTGGTATCAATTCTACGAAATGTTTGTAGAAGTATTGCTACATATAAAATAACCAAAGTTTCAGAATCTAAAGTATTTACTGATCAGAGCATGGGTAGTGACTCCGCGAGATTATTCTTTTGAATTTATTGGGAAACTTGCAAGGCTCTAATTACAATAATTTCTACAGGCTCATGTATTAACTAAGCACCCATACAATATCCATTGCATATTTATGAATTAGGTAATTACGAGAAAAAGAAGATGGTTCTTCATATTCACAAGTAGTTAGGCTACGGACTCCAATAAGGAGAATACTGCAAAAATACCAGCAATCATAAGACATGCCCGAAGGTATCATTCATGTTCTATACACGTTCTTCGTATGTATAAACCATGGGAATCATATCACCTAGAAAACATCTTTAGAAAATAATTCCAACATTTGGCCCAGACTCCAAAGCACAGCCATATACATCATCGGTTATCAGTGGTTACCAGTAGGCTTGGATAGATCATAACCATATAGTGAAATATAATATCCCCCATTAAAAAAGTCCCGCCCTAGTCAAATGGAACGCGTTTATTTGCCTGTGAAGCCGCTACTGCACTGGGAACCTTGATTCCACAGCATTCTCCCCATGTATTAAGACCTTCACGGGAATGGACATGACCACAGTCATCTTCTGCATCACCATGAGCATGGCCTGAAACACCTTCAGGGGAAGGGAAAAGCGTACCAAACATCACGTGCTGGACAATCGGGAGCTTTCCAAGAACCTCGGCACGGTACATTTTCACCATACCATCCGAAATTTTTCGCCAAGATTTGGCTGACAGAATATCGTCCAACATCGGCAGGTGCCACCGGAGACTGGCGCTGCTGCCACCATCTACTCCAGGAACCGTCTTGATATCGTTAATAAATTGGATGCATTCCAAGTACATATACTGGCGCCACATGGACTCAACGAGTTCCCGATTATGGATCAGTTTAGGTTTCATATGAGGGTGAGTAGCGAGTTGTGCTGCACCAAAAAGAAACGGGAGAAAGTGATAGTCGTCAAGCCCCCAAACGCCGTGAGACCCCGCAGGCTCAAGCCAGTAGATTTTCTGGAGTTGTCTCATAATCGACATGTATTTGGTGAATACTCGCACAATCACTGCCGTATAATCTGGTGCCGTAAGAACACCTGTTTTCTCAAGACAGAGGAGGAAAAGTATAAAGTTAAGTTCATGTCCTGAACCGTAGTCAATCCGTGTACGATTACCCCAAGAATCAGTAAAATATTCCAGCATTTCTGTAATATATTGTGGCGTTTCATGTGAACAAAGCTCTGAAATCCAGATCGGTGATTGTGACTTCAAAGCGTCGTAGAAATCCCGGAATTCCGGCTTTCCAAACCGTGAAAGTTCTACATCACGTACTATAGGGTGTGCCGCTATCACTTTCTCGACTTTTCCCAAGATTTCCTCGAGTTTAATGATGGTATTGGACGTAGAAACGGGTGCATCATTTGTCACGCCTAAAACCGACGCCTGGAGCCTTTCGATAAATTCAACAAGTTCATTATAACTGGGAGACTCGACCCATTTGGCGAGATCTGTTGCCAGAATAATTTTTTTCTCCATTTGTGAATGGATGGTGTGGTCAAAAAAAAGTAGTAGTGAGATTTGCAATCGGAGAAGTTCGAGGCAAGACTTGTAGTCAGATTTTGAGCCAGGTATGTATTTTTTTGAAAGAGAAAAACGTTTGGATATTTATGAGGATCCGAAGTTTTTATTAACTTGTCACCTTATGAGGAATTTTTCTGGTGTCGGGGATTTTTATGGAACCTTTATTCTGATTCAGCTAAGAAGTGTAATATATTGTATTATACCCTGGAGGCCCCGGAGGCCCCGGAGGCCCTAAGTTTAGATATTGAGGTGTGCGCAATTTTGCCAGGCCATGGCATGCCAGGGCCCTTTATTAAACTAGGGCTATTTTAAAAGAACCTAGGTAAAACCGAACTTAGAAAGTTGATTTTTATTTTTAAAAAACGGATATTATTATTTCGGCAGATTTGAAAAATCAATCACTAAAAAAAACTTAATTTTTCTTTCAAATCCATAAAATACTCCCGGCTATAGGGTTTCCCAATTGTCTAATTCCTGGTCCAGAAATATGCGGGGCCAGGGCCAAGCCAGTGCGCGCAGGGCCTAAGTCCACACCCCAAATTCGACCCATCTACACTTCCACTGTGCAAAAAAAAAAAAAAAATCATCATCATCAAAAATCATCAAAAATCAGCTTTTTTTGGCATTTTTGAAAACTCAATACCATGTCCACAAACGGGCTCTTTAAGTATGGCGCTCTGCGTAAACAATTTCTCCAAAATGTGGGCCGTTCACCCGTTCTCCAGGCACTCTGGAGCCAACAAAATGGCAAATCAGTGAATAGTCCATCCACACTTCCATTAGATATACAAACAAAAGACCAGATTTATCTTGGAGTTGCACTGCTGAATGAAGGTAAACTGGCGATAGAAATTAAGGCTAAACAGGGGTTTGCATATGCCAAGGAATTGATGAAATTCTATAAACATGGGGTTTCAGCAGTTTGGAACAACCACAAACACGTCAAACGGTTGACCAAAGACGCGTTCCAGATCTCGGGTTCGCTTGATCGGAAGGGCGCGAATATCCCCATTCGGATTCCTAATGCAAATGCCCTTACTCAACATATGGCACAGGCTTTATACATGAATCTCATGGAAAACAGAGCACAAAAGGAGGCCACCACCGGGGATGTGGTTCGTACAGATTCGCCACTTGTTGCCTCTGTTTCTCCAAAACTTTTTAATGTTTCCCGTGCAGAGTACCAGTTGGTGCGGAGAACCCCACCTGATTTCATTAAGATCCCAATGTTTGCGGTGATTTTCACCCTTTTCATGGAAATGACTCCTGTGCTTTGTTATGCGTTTCCTGAGGTCACACCTCTGACGTGTGTTCTTCCGCTGCTTCTCCCAAGAATTTGGCGCCAACGGCCACTTCAGAACTTACGTAAAGAAATCACCCACGAAAATACCGGTTCACTTGAAGATTACATCATGAAAACAGCTTATAACTTGCCCACGCCACATGTACGCTTGCTTTGTGAGGCTTTGCGCTTAAAAACAAAGTATGTGCCAACCAGCTTATTCCCGGAGTTTGTCCTCCGCAAACGTCTCCATAATTACTTCAATTATTTGACCGTAGACAACTATTACTTGAGCGGAATGAATGGTGATGGAAATGTGTGGAACTTAGATATCCAGGAACTTGTACTTGCTTGTCTTGAGCGGAATTTGGTTGCTGATCCTAAACTTTTGGTGGAAAAATTGAGCACGGGGCCCTTGGAATACCGGCAACAGGCTCTTGACGAGTTAAGGGTTTTGTTGGTGCGTTTTATTGCTGACTTTAGCGCGGCAAATGTTGGTTACTTGGCCGTGGGCCATTTATTAGAACAGCCAGATGTGAAGGCCGTACTTGGATGGAGAAAATAAATGATACACATGTATATAGAAGGGGTTTAAGGAGATGCGCTGAATATGAAGAATGAGATTGTACATAGATAATTTATCAGTGGATATATTTGGTATACAAACAGCTGGACTATTATGGGTATTTCCCAAGATTGTATCATATTTGTAGGTTTGTAATATACGATAGTGTCTTTGGTGGGTACTAAAGAGTTTTCTTATCCTTTGCTTGGGAGAGACAAAGCCTTATAAATAAACTCATTTCATATAATAATGGGTGGTTTGTGGGAGATTGTTTGAACTATTCCATTTACAATTAGATGTTTTTTTTTCAAAAAGCCCAGAAGGGTCTTAATAATATATTAACAGTTTTTCCAAGAAAATGTTACAAATACTCCGATCTTAAAACCTGCAATGAACAATAAAGTTATCTAAATTTTTCCAAGCTCCGTAAACTAAAATAGAGTCTGGGTAAACTACAACCACTCCATGGTTGTTGTGAATTTATCAGGTGATATGTCTTATACAGTTGTCTGAAAAAAAAAAAATTGCTATATATTCATTGTAATTAGATTTTGACCTACTATTGTTTTACCGCCAGAAGATAATTATCAATTTATTAAAGCAAGAAATATCTTTTCCAATAGATTATTTGTAGTTCATGCAATTCACATTTCGGAAAAAGGAAGGAAAAAAAGAAGAGTATTCTAAGAGCCCGTAGATAATTACAAGATGATCCCGTTTCAGTTTACGAGAATTCATCTCAGAAAAAAGCAAATAAAATATGGCTGTTAGTCTGTTAGACCAAGTAAAATTCAACAAATAGTATGGATATTCCAGCCAAAAAGTACATTAAATGGAAAAATTTGTCTTCAAGAAAAATTTCACAGTACTTTCATTATTTATTATCTTTTATATGTTGAAAAAGAGCTCTCATTCGGAATATCATAGAAGTAAGCCCACCAATTCACTTCACTTGATATGGGCATAACGTAAGTCTAAAGAAAGCAGGTTACGGCCATATCAAGGGGAAAGCACTGTTTCCCGTCCGATCAACGTTAGTTAAGCCCCTTAGAGCAACACTGAGTAGTGTAGTGGGAGACCATATGCGAAATTGTTGTGCTGTAATCTTCATATTTTTTTCCACATCATTCCTTTAATTAGGAATGCCTCATTGTTGAATTTACGATACCCTAATATTTTTAACAACTGATGATTCTTAGGCAAGTGTCTGGAGAGTCATTCAAGTTATATTCTAAAAGGACTTCAAAAAAGATTAAATTGTTCACTTGAAATTATCACTATGAAAAATGATATTAAATCACTTATTTCATATACTTTCCAAGATCAATTTCACCAGGATTTATTCTTAAAACATTGAAAAGTCGTCGTTTAAGAATTCTAACTTGCAGTTTCAAACTCTCGTCAATGGCGAAATAAAAACTCGGAACTGAAAACAATGCCATTTCGGGGATCGACACAAAATTTGAGAGGTCATAACCAATTCATTTTTTTTTTTTCTTCATTTTTCTTTTTTGTTTCGAGTGAATTCCAATGTTTCGGGATAAGTTAAGAACAAAAATATAATGTAGTTCGACAAGGGTAAAATTATGGATTTTCCGGATCGTTCACTTATTTAATCACACCTTATTCCAACAAATTACTTTTATTTTTAGTGCCATTACCGTACAATATCACGCGCTCGACCACCTTCGCACTCGGACAGCTAATAGCTTGATTTTACCTTTAACTTTAAATTTAACACCAAAAATATGATAAAAATTACATAAAAACTTATTCAGTAGATAGAGGGCACTTTTTTATTGTATGTCCAGAAATGCCGCATTTCCCACACAGATAGGGCCGGCGCTTTCGCCTCGGAGATCCACTGCTTGGAACCGTGTCTGAATCGATGTTTGAACTTTCCTGCTGTATATCTGTCAACGAAAACATGTCTTCGACCTCCTCGACAAAAAGGTCACTTTCCAAAATGAACTGTCTTTTGGGCTGTGACTTTTGATTTTTTAAAATCATGTATGCGGTGCGCTCACAAGTCACTTCATGTGCGAGTACATGCGCAGATTGAAAGAACATGTGCGACATATTCACAAGGAGGTCAAATTTCTCTTTTAAAGGGCTTCTGACACCTTTGGGCACCTGAGGAAGCATTTCTCCTATAGATGAAGCTAGCAGCTTGAAATCCTTGTATCTACTAGGAGTTTGGGGCTCATCTTGAGAGCTCTCTTGCCCATCCTCCTGCGTGACTTCTGGTAGCTCTTGTTGTTCGGAAAGTGGTTCACAAACGTTATGAGGCAACTTGGAAATCACATGATCAGGGTCATGGGGAAACAAACCAGCAGTTCTGAATGCACTCATGATATTTTCCTGTCTAAATGCTTGCTTTCTCGCTTCAGGATATGCTTTGAGAAACTCAAACTTATTGATACTGTGCACCCTCAATTTTACTCTCTCATTGATGAGCTTTCTGTATGCCCGTTTCAAGACTGAAAAACATACAAGATCAAGCGGTTGAAGACGGTGGGATGCATGCGGTGGCATACATTGAACTTTTATGCAATTTTTCTCACATATATCTGCAAATTCTGGAGTTAAATGACTTCCATGACCATCAAAGAGCAAGAGGCAGTATTTTCCCTTCCGGTTTAAAGTCGTTGTACGAACGAAAATCTCGTTTAGCCATCGCAAAGCAAGTTTATCATTGGTCCATCCATTTGGACTATGACCCAAACGCCATGTTTTTGGTAGATCCTTGTACCAGCCCCTTTGCAACTTAGCGGCCGCAAAAATTACAAATGGGGGTAACGCGACACCTCCCGCGCTAACACACTCGATTACACTGACCCACTCCCGATTTCCGGGTTGTATAATCTCTGGGTCATCACGAAAATCAGTTCCAGTGATGACTTTTGCCATTGCTAAAATTCCTGTCGCAAAACCTGTCTCGTCAACGTTATAAACATCCTCCTGCGCAATTCCAAATTCTATGATCGTGTTTACAACGCGATCAAACCAATCAGCAAACTTTTCTGGAGTTTCACAATAGCTTCTAACATAATCTCGAGTCTTTGCGAGCCTGACCGTAAGTTTTTTTGTTCGATTTAAAAAACGGGGTAGCCAATTTTTGCCAATCTCGAGAGCGGGCTTCTTTCCGCGAGCTGCGAGGATTTGGTTCGCCATTTTTCGTACATCCTCGTGCGTAGGGGGCACACCGATAGAAGTTAGGTAGATCACCCATTTGGTCAACGAATCCTCCTCAATTGGAGTCATTATCTGGTTATTCTTGCTGCTTTCCAGCTTACTTAACTTTCCATGGCAACGATCTTGGAGAGTAGACTTGGGTACGAAGAAACGGTTCGCTAACTCACGAATGGATAAATCTTTATTGCATTTTTTTTTCTTCAAGCGCTAGCTGAATAGCACCTTCTTGTTCTGACAAGTTTTTCCAATACGCTTCCGGCATTGGTTTAGGAGAAAATTGAACTTGAAAAATAAGTTTTATAAAAAAAACGCGTCTCGCGGCGCGCTGTCCGAGTGCGAAGGTGGTCGAGCGCGTGATTATATACGGTATAACAAAAACATGAAGAGTCGATCTAATTTCTCTTGCCTAACGATTTTTCCCTTTATAATAATTTTCGCTTTATGTAAAATCGATCAACACGATATAATCTGGACACATTCAGACTTTCCAACTGCAAAGTCTTCTGAACCCCTGCTTCATAAAAGAGTTCTTTCGATAAAAGAGGTACCAGAAAGGAAGGAAAGTCCCAGCCTCAAATTTCAGTTAAGAAAACTTTCCCGAGCACTCAGATCTTATGTGAATTGTAGCACTTTTGACTATGAAAGGTTTATTGGTGGTTTCATAATTCTTGATCAAAAGCTTTCCAACTTAATCAACCAAGCCAAAGGCTTGACCCAGTTTCAGGAGATTTCTAATGAATACTTGTTTACGAAGAAAATGCTTTTTACCATGAAAGAGTTGGCGGATTATGTTACCCATTTCAATGCCAGAAATTCTCTTCAATCTGATTTGGTTTATCGATTATTTGAGCTTGAAATATGTATATTTACCATTCATGATTTCCAAGGTAGACTAGACCTTCAAAAAAGTGAACTTATAGGTAAAATATTGGGATTTTTCCTTCATTTAAGGGATTTGAAAAATGCATTCAAACGCCAAAAATCTGGGGATCTTTTCATGGGTTGGGTTTATGGAATTCAGGCAAGACGGGTAGAAGAGACTCTTCAAAAGCTTTGGTTACGAGTGCCAAAACAGAAACTCACAGATTCTAATTTATAAATTGGGGGACTTTTTAAGGCAATTAATTGGGGAAATTTCTAAATGCTGTGTTCCCAATTACTTTATTATTAGTTTATATGGAATAAATTAGTTACTATATTTACTTTGTGGATTTCATTCTCATTAACTGATTTGAGAAGATTAATAACATTATTACATTATTCGAATATTGTATTATTATTATTATTATTATTATTATTATTATTATTTTGAATATTAACCGAATAGTCCGAATATCGCAGTTTCTCCTTATGGGGTTTCATTAATTTCTCAAGACTCATGTGAGACTGGAGCTCAAGTCCAGGGGGTCCAGGGCCGATATAATATGGAATATTTCCCCCACTTTCATGAACTAAAAATAAGCAAAACTCCCCCAAAACTCCCAATAATGTAAGTTTTTCATCTTTTCACTGTTATTCTTAAGCCCTTTTTTTTTTCTCCAAAAGCCCATATATCCATAATTCCTAATAATATAGAAAAAAAAAAAACATGGCCCTTCACTAGGGCCCTAGTACATGGAAAGGATTCGCAATTTCGCTCCCACAGGCCGCACACCACATCACTAATCGCACCATACAAAACACAAGGTAAAGATCTAACTCCAGGTTTAAACCAGCAATAAAATCGGGAAAATCGGCTAGAAAAACGAGAAAAAAAATGCCTGACGCTAAACTGCCGGAACCAGATATCAACGCGCCCATAGAAATCCATAGTCCTGAAACCGCAGGTCCCACTTTTACCGTGGAAGATATTGTCATTGGGTGCAAGGTTTATGTGAAAAAAGAGGATGGCAATAGACTAGCAGAGATTTTACAAAACCACGTGAAAAGGGGCCAGAAACGGTTCTACGTCCACTACCAGGACTATAACAAACGGTTGGATGAATGGATTGCGGCAGATCGCATCGATTATACCAAACCAATGGTGATTCAAGAAGAAGAACCAGAAGAGAAAAAATCACTGAAACTGAAACTGAAACTGAAACTGAAACTGAAACTGAAATCACAAAAACAAACTTCTGCCGAAGGCACCCCCGTGCATGTACAGGGTAAAGCCGACGAGTTGGACCTCGATAATTTGAATGTACAGGGTCTTAAAAGACCAGGGGAAGAGGAACTGCGGGAAGATGAAATCAAGAAACTTCGTACAGGTGGCTCGATGATTCAGAATCACCTGGAGGTAGCTCGCGTGCGGAACCTTCAGTCGATCATTTTGGGCCAATTTGTCATTGAACCATGGTACTTTTCGCCCTATCCTATTGAACTTACTGAAGAGGATGAAATTTACGTCTGTGACTTTACTTTACTGTACTTTAGCTCACGCAAACAGTTTGAGCGACACCGGGCCAAATGTTCCATGAAACACCCTCCCGGGAATGAAATTTATCGTGACGAAAAGGTGAGTTTTTGGGAGATTGATGGACGGAAACAGCGCACATGGTGCCGTAACTTATGTCTTCTCCTGAAGCTTTTCTTGGACCACAAAACATTGTATTATGACGTGGACCCATTTCTCTTCTACATCATGACGAAAAAATCGTCTCAGGGCCACCATGTTGTGGGCTACTTTTCCAAGGAAAAGGAGAGTGCCGATGGCTATAATGTGGCGTGTATTATGACGCTTCCGTGCTACCAGAAAATGGGCTACGGTAAGCTTTTGATCCAGTTTTCCTATATGTTATCCAAAGTCGAACACAAAAACGGCTCACCGGAAAAACCCTTATCGGATTTGGGGCTTTTGTCCTACCGGGCCTATTGGACCGATGTCTTGGTGAAACTTTTGGTGGAACGCGCTAACCCACACCTTTGGCGGGAAAATAACCCACACCGTGAGGACCATGACTCTGGGCTGCCTGCTCCACCTCCACCACGTAGTGCAAGTGGACCACTGGAAATTACCATTGAGGAAATCTCCAACAACTTGTGTATGACCACCACCGATGTACTCCATACCCTTGCCACCCTCCAGATCATCAAGTACTACAAGGGCCAACATATCATTGTTATTACCGACCAAATCATGGCATTATATGAAAAGATGATGAAGAAGGTGCGTGAAAAAAAGAAGCACGAACTAGACCCAGAAAAGTTGAAGTGGACTCCGCCATCCTTCACTGCCAACCAGTTACGTTTTGGATGGTAAGACTGCCCCAAAAAGGACCACTGCCACTTTATTCGTTGGCCCAGATCTTGATGCTTTTATCGTTTTCACACGTGATAAGACGCAGTCCCAGCATATCAAACGCAGATGCATAGATCATTGGCGAAGGTGTTCCCGGACACGGTTGAGTGACGGTTTCCTGTAAAAGATGCCCAGACTCGTAGTTGAAAAACTGCATCCGCCCATCCGCGTATCCAGCAAACATTTCGTTGGTGGCGCGGTTGATCAGAAGAGTGTTGATAATGTTGGCATCACGTGATTTGTCCACATGGCTTTTTCCTTCTCCTTGGCCTTGGCCTTCACCGAAAGCTGCAAGAAGCCTCCCTTGAGGAAGAAGCCATTGGTTGATGCTGCCGCCGGAATCTGCAGACACCAAAGTGAGTTCATGTGGATGCATTTGCATCAGCCGTACGCTTTTCGCATGGTGAGTCAACGTGACCTGTGCCCTTTGCATGCGCAAGTCCCACAACTTAAGTGTGGCATCCATTGATGCTGAACACACTTGCGGATCACCTGTTTGGGTGGCTAAACTGGTTACGTCATTTCGATGGCCCGTGAGTACCATGACCTGAGCCCGAGATCTCATATCCCACACGCGAATCGCGGAGTCTCGCCCGGCACTGAACAAAAGATCGAGTTCTGGGTGAAGAGCTACAGCATAAACACCGCCCACGTGTCCATGATAGTCTCTTACCTGACATCCAGCCAGTGCATGGGTCCGTTCCAAGTCCCAACACCGGAGCGTTTTATCCTCGCCGCCGGAAAACAAGTACGGGTGTCTTGCCAGTACTGCAAGTGCCCGCACTCCCATGATATGGCCTGCAATTGTCGCCTTGACCCCGCCCGTGGCTAGGTCCCATACCTTGATCTGTGCATCGGCCAGGCCTGTGGCAAACCACCCGTTGGTCACGGGATCCACCGCCACGCTACGCACCCAACCCTGGTGGGCACCCGCAAGCACTTTTCGTAGTGTCCATGGCGCATGTGAGGAGGGTTTGATGGTGTTGAGGGTGTGATTATAAGAGACTAAACTTTGGGAATCTTCCTGTGTTTGTCTATTATTTTCAGTTTCTTTATTGATTCCAATTGTATTATTGATTTCCAATCCGGCGTTTTTATCCGTTAGTGTTGTCGACTCTTCACCAGGCTCATCTACCTCCATGTCTTCTGAAGATGGTGTGTTTCTAGCTTGCATTGCGTCTAGCTTTACACTAGTGTATATGGCCTCGCTAAGGTCATCACGCGGGAGAAAGTCGTCTTGAACTGGCATTTTTGGGATTTTCCCTTTTTGTTCTTATTTTTTTGTGCTTTTTTTTTGTGTTTTTACGTTGACACGTTTATCGAGGAAGTACGTGATGGTGCTTGGGCCCGGATGCTTAGGAATCTATATGCGTGCGATCGGGCCTGCGCGCCTGGGCCCTGGACTTTGGGCCAGTGAGACCAGTGAGGCATTATAGGGCAGACATAGTATGGACATAGTTTGCGCCACAATTTAGTGGAAAACATTAATTTTTGTCATTGATGTTTTTCAAACGAAGATCTGGTTTTGGGGCCTTTTCTAGTTCCTGGATTTTTTCGAGGCAAGTGTGGCTTTTTGCGTATATTCATGGATTACACTCACCCATGGCCAGAGTTCCACAGGGCCACAGGGCCACAACCACAGGGCCGTATGCTGTGGTGAATACTAATGCTCGGTCTAAACTTTCGATAATTGATTTCCAAAAAAATATTTCAAATTCTTAATAATTGAAGGCTTCCCTGTTACGCTATAAGAAAGAATCTCCTTTTACTTTCTCTTTTTTGTGCATAGCTTTTTCACAATTCAAAAAAAAAAAAAAGAATGAGGACTCCATAAAATACTGATGATTCCATTGATGGCCCTATATTCGCCCCGCACTCTTCCATGTTTTTGCCCCAGGGCCCAGGACCATCACTACTGTCCCCAGAGATTATCTAGTCCACAATTGATCTATACAGATCCAAATCCAAATCACGAGAAAAGAAAAAGAGTTTCTTTTAAGTGTTCTATATATAAAAATATAAAAAATCTTTATTTGTCCCAATTTTCCCAAATTCACCCTTGTTCAATGTCAGAATTTACTCTAACCAAAAATATCTACCATGCAGTGGTCAACTCACCATGTTTCTATACTAGAATCCAGATTTTACCCGGTTCCTCTCCCATTGCTATAATTGAAGATCCAGAATCCAATACTCTTGAAATTGGAATCCCCAAAAAAACTTACTTGAAGCTTTTCACCGAAGGCCACACATATTTCCAAGGCATTTATCCCAGCCCAGAAAATATAAACAAATTGACCCCACGTGAACTTGAAAACGCATACTTTGCAACGGTGGCTTTAATTTTCACGACAAATGACCATTCCACTGTATGGAGAGTCCATGAACAAGTAATGTGGGCGATCTCCCGGGGGGTAAACCACCATTTATGGGCTTCTCGTGACCTTAAACTATGTACTTCCTTGGCTACTTCCAGGTTGGATAAAATCAACAAAAGTTCTTTGTTATGGCACTGGCTCCGCAAACTTTCAGTGTTTTTTTTCTTCCACAACTTTGATAATCTGCATTTTATCGCTTTTCTTAAACAAATACTACGGTCCATGGAAGCACATTTCGCCAACTATGCCGCGGCATTTTCCTTAGTTTGGTTAGTCCAAATAGCACGTATTTTGGAAAAAGAATTCGACGAAATCTCCGTGATCCATCTTTTGCGGATACAATGCCGGCAGAAACTTGGAGATATTTCGCTATGGGCGTGTTTTGGCACGATTCTCTCGGGCAAAAACTCTCCATATGCGGAGAAAATGTATGAGAAATTGGTTCATCTGCTTAATGATTATGGAATCTTGCTGTATAATGGGGAAATTTTAAAAGACCACCAAAATAAAACTTCGGTTTCAAAATCAATGGCTGATGTTTTGCAACATGAAGCGGGTGTAGAATTACAGTGGCTTCTTGATATAAAGTGTGGAGTTTTACTGCCATATAAGCATATTCTTCTAAGTATGAACAATGCAGAAACTGGGAAAAGAATGATTGATAATGTTGTTGAAAGTATTGGGCTAGAGTCAAGTATAACTGAATCCCAGCTTGCTTTCAGGGGTATTCTACACGATTTGGTTAAACAGTGACTTTCTTCTGTTTTTCTTTGAAGTTATTCAATCAAAATTTGTATCTGGCTTATTGGATATTACTTCTTTCTTTTATGGGGGATCCCAAAGTCTAGTTCTAGTGAAATTACGAATGTGTCGAAATTATTGCACTATGATAATCACCGATGCGAAAACTGGATCCACTAAAAGTTCGATAATCGTTTGAAGAATACATTATGATATTAAAAACGCTAGATTCTCCAGCCAATTTCTAACAAATTACCTTGTCAAATAGTGGCTGGAAATATTTGGTTACTTCACTAAATGGCCTTCAACGGCTTCACCGCATACTGCGAAATGGGACATGAGCAAGTGAGTTGCCACCCAATTTCCAAGCCAAAGAACAAAAAAGAAAAAAAAAAAAAAAACAGGAATTTTAGATTTCTCAATTCTACACCATATTCAACCATCACCTTCTTCCTTTGATCATCTATTAACCGGAAACTACTTGATCCAATAAAACCGTGGGACGCAAAACACCCGTACACCATGACTCCTCCAAATCCCGCGACCTCAGATCAAATCTGGGCTAGGATCGATAAGTATAAGTGAATGATGTATTTCTAAAAACACATATAAAATGGTATGTGGGGCCTTTTTCTGAACTTTTTTCCAATAAATTTCCCTTTATTTCCCTTTTTCAAAAACTAAGGTACTAATATTCCCCCCTCCAGCTCAAAATTCGTCAGCTCCAGAAACAAAAACAACAGGAAAAACTAGCAGATTCTCTGGCACCAGCCACTAGCTCGGGAGTTAATGTCCATGGGAAAGTGTCAGCAGCACAAATCCGGTTACAAAAAGACCTTACGGAACTTGAACTCCCCAAACTGATCTCGATCCATTTGCCAAATCCGCAAGATTTATTCCATTTTGACATTGAAATTTGTCCTGTAGAAGGCCATTATCAGGCCGGCCGGTTCCGGTTTAAGGTGGAGATTTCAGAAAATTATCCCATTGATCCACCCCGTATTAAATGTCTCCAAAAAATATACCATCCAAATATCGATTTGGAAGGTAATGTATGTCTCAATATTTTGCGTGAAGACTGGTCTCCTGTGCTTTCACTTAATGCGGTTCTTTTAGGATTGAACTTTCTTTTTTTGGAACTCAATCCTAGTGATCCTCTTAATAAAGATGCCGCTAATATGTTGGTGAAAAACCCCAATGTTTTTGCCCGGAATGTGAAGTTATCAATGCGTGGACTGGTGGTGGATCGGGAAATCTACGACCGAGTTATTTAAGTAAGATTTTTTTGGAATTTTGCATTTTGAAGTTTCCATTTTGAAGTTTTCACTTTGCAAGCATCTGATTAATTGATCTTTCGGTTGATTGTTGGGGAGTGAATGCATTGTGCATATTTTGCTCATTTTGGGGGATAATAAACTACCTTTCCAGTTGATTGGGAAAAATTCTGCTAAAGTGGTGACATTTCTTTTTTAGTATTTCACTTGATATCCTCTTGCACAGTCGGTTGCCTTTGCTTTGGAATATGCCACAGGAATTATTTTGGCGGTGCTGTGATTAGATCGTCTGTTAAGCACTTGTCAGAAACTATGACCTATATGTTTCAGGTTGATTCACCAAAATCGTGTATTTTTTTTTCTTTTTCTCTTCATTGATATACCCACTTAAAACACAGTTTCTCACGGGGAATGAACTAAATAACCCTAAAACAATTGCATCTGAATCTTTCCTTCTTTCTGTAGCCTCACTGTATTACTCAAAACCCTCCAAAAGAAGGTCCTCCAAACCCTCCGCCAAATGGAGGACCGCCAGACGAAGGTCCTCCAGAGGGAGAGCCTCCAAATCCACGTCCACGGAGATTTCCTGGAAGCCCCATACCCATATCTTCTAAATTGTCTTCACCATAAGGATCGTCATAACGAGCTCCAGGTGGTACTCCCAAACGGGACGTATTTCCTTGCCGCTGGCCAAACATTGGATGGTCTGCAGTGGGGTACATCCCACCTCCTGCTACGCCGCCTGCTAAACCCCCTGAAAGTGGATCATAATAAGGTTTCATGGGTGGATCACGCAGTAAACCAGGTGGATTTAAATCACGATCACCAATGTTAAAAACCCCTGTGTTTGTATCTAAATTCCCCCGCCCTTTCAACTCGTATTCATCTTCAAAATCAGGCATATCCAGTGGCCTAGTTCTTGTTTTCTGTGCCACTTTTAAAAGCCCCGTGCCTATTTCTGAAGGTGGTGGGGAATGGTTTTTGTGTGATGGTTTATCGTCAATTTTGGGATCAAATTTCGACAATTTCCAGAACCCTCCTTGTTCCACAAGTTTTGCATCGACTAATTCTGTAAATTTCTCAATTAATCCATGTGTAATTTTCGCCAATTCCCCATCCACATTAACACCTAAACTTTCGGAGGATATTTGGACTGCACGGACATTTTCGCCACTGATGAAGTTCACAATAACGCTTTTTTCGGTGAGTTTTGTAGCAGTGGCTGTAATTATGGAATCCGCCGATTCTTCACCACTTTTAGTTGTCCATTGAGAATGTGTTTCTGAAGAAATAGTCTGTTCAATAGCCAGCGGGTCAAGACGTAATCTGGTGGCAATATACTTTTCCACAAGTGCCAGTATTAGTTTAAAAAACGAGTCATTCATTTTGTGTATTAGTTATTTCCGTTTGTGATCAGAAATTTTAACCTTTTTTGTACACAAATTATAGTGTTTTGAAGGAAGAAAAAATAAATAAAGTGTTTTGAATCTTTTGTTGCCGCCGGAAAGTATGGGGTAATTATATCGCGCGCGGGTTTTGCCTTTATAATAGTAAGGCTTGACTATTAAGAATATAATTGTTTGAATTTGGTAATCTAGTGATTAATTTGAAGAAAAAAAAAATTGGTTGTTTTCATTATTCATAATTTCGAAGTTTATAGAAATAAAAAATTCTACCATTGGGATCTGGATGTACGAGTATTGGCAACACTAATAGTAAGGCTAAGGGATCAATGCTTAGTTCTTGGATATTATCACTGTTTATATTTATATTAGTATTAATATTTGTATTCTTTTCACCAAAAACATTAGGTCATTCTGATAATTATATACCAGGTGGTAGTGATTATTTTCCTGGAAACAACCACCATATTCCCTATAGGACCAGGAATTGCCTGTTTAAAATGCTTTACAATGTGTTTCCTCCACAAATGAACCGGTATTTAGGTTTTTTGATTTAGAGTTATTATTTACGGATAATTGAAGATTTTCTTCCTTTTTTTATTCTTTTACATGTTTTTACTTGGTGTTCATAGATATTTCCCGTCACATATAAGGAGTATTGAATCTTTGACTATAAACTTAGGAAACTTGACAACCTTGAAATCTTTGGAAAATTTGGAACATACAAATCTTTTATCATTTTATACTGGAAATCATTTGATTTTTCGTGGCTTTTAAAAGTACATTGTTTCAATGAAAAAAAAAAAGTTGTGTTCTCCTGGATATATAGATAAAGTGAATAACTTTTGCACCCAATTGAATATACGAAACCACACGAATCGGGCCACCAAAATAAAATATTGAATAGTTCAATTCAATTACTGATACGATTTTGTGCTTCACTATAACAATCCAAGGGTCTAAATATTAATACACCTCTGATGGAACATGGTCTTTCTTAAATGGTGTGGTCCTCATACGCAAAGAAATCTTACAGTACTACTGTGTCTTTTATACCCTTCTGACTTAATAAGGTTTTTTTTACATTCTTTTTTTTTTCACAAATTTCCTTACTTATCCTGTAATTTCACAAACTACCCAAAACTTCCACCTACAGGAACTTCACCACAACTATACTCACGTCTGAAGGAAACCCCCGGTCTTTTCTTATCATGTGTGGGAAACAAGAATTCAAGTAATTTTCATCGCCTTTACACTGTTTGTTTCTGATCTGGACCACGACTTTTTCCAAAAACTTCTCTCCTAATTTCTGTGCTCCGTCTTGTGGATAGGTTTCCGTAAGTTCTCCAAATTCGCTACTTTTAACATATTTCTTCACATCTCCCAGGAAAAATACCAAGACATCATCTTTGGCGGCCTTCCACGTATAACTGAGTTTATCTGTAAACATATCAAAGGAATGTTTGTAAACGTGATCACCAGAAACTCGGAATCCCGGAAGTGCCAGCATGGAATAAGAAGCTCCGTTGGGATGGATCTTGGCATGAGTTTTCTCAGCCGATTTCCCGTTTCTATAAAGAATGGCTCCAGAATCACCCAACACTGAAACAGAAACATGTCCATCTTTTAAAATGACCCCCAAAATAGCAGAGGCACAACCCAAAACCTGGGCTTTACTTTCCAATACTTTTCGGTAAGCGCTGTCAAGTAAAACTGAAGCATGTATTGCCGAATCTGTACTTTCAAAAATCCCTTTACCCATACGACACAAGGCTTCTGGCATCCTGGCATTATTACCTATAGGCCTTTCAGAATCAATCAATCCATCGGCAACACCAATGGCAAAAGAGCCATCTTTTCGAATACCTGTGGTGAAAAACGACGTTTGGGTTCCACTAATTTCCGTGTGTCCCACTACTTTTACCATTCCGGAAACATCCATTGTTAAAGTGTCAGGCTGAACGTTTTCTGGTGTTTTGAAAGCCTTTTCTTCCCCAAAAAAGATATTTTTTCTTTGTCGATGGGCTTTTCTCTCACTGCCACTTTTACCTTCGTCACTAGAAACTTGAGACAGGCTCGAATGTTCTTTCAGAATAGTATCAAAATATTCATCATCAGTGGTTGCCAAATGCAAACTTTTAGCTTCATCAAGAGGGAAATCAGGGGGGAAAAAATCTTGGCTTGTACCAGGAATTTCTTCTTCAACATTAGAAGAAAACTCTTTGGGTTTATGTGTGGGTTTCAGAGGCAGACCTTTTTTAAAGTGCTGAGATAAACGCCAATTTTGGTAATTTGGAAGCTTAGATATTGGTTTTGGTGGCAATTCTGGTTTTTCCCCCGATTTTTCTTTTCCTGCTTTAATCAATGCTTTTCTCCAGTGTGTTCTTTTCATTGGCACTGGTGCTTGTTCTTGTGGTTGGTCTTCTGTAATATGTAAGTGAATATTTGGTTTTATGGATATAATCTGGGGTTCTGGAACTAGAGTTTCCACCTGTTTTTCCTGTTGAGAAATACTTGGTTGTAAAACAAAAGTATATTCGGCAATTTTGTCATTTACCCTTGTATAAGTGGGAATCATACTTTGAGTAACGGTTTCAAGTAGACTGGTATCGATATTCTGGATGGTTATTGAAGCAGCTTTCTCCATCAATAAAGCACACATAAATACACAAAAGATACCTTTCAAAAAACTTCTAGATTGATTCATCTTGTCAAGTTAAAGTTTTAGTACCCTTGGAAACTATCATCTATTATATACACTGGGAAATATGTTTTCTGATCCAAAGGTAACTGTGGACAGCGTAATTTGAACAATGTGGGAATCAACAATAGATTAAAAGTGCTTTTAGGTGTTAGGATATTGTTCCCCAAAACTTGAAACCATAATTTGGAAATTATTCGATATATTGGAACATCTTCTACCTGAACTAAGTCTTCATTTGAAGGTTGAGAAAAGGTTTAATACTTCTCGCAATTCTGAAGTTATACTCTTCATTTTTTTCTTCGGGTTACAGAAATTAAGAATAGTTTGGATAATTTTGTTATTTTTAACACTTCGTAATGGCAAAATATTTGCATACGTATATTTTGTGATTGCAATCTATTGTCTGAGGCATTTTCAATATGTGTTCTCGGTGTATTCCGCCATCTATGAAGTATAATTGCTCAAATAGATTATTTCCAACTTTATACTCCTTGTTTATTATGGAAGATGATGAGATTCACTTAGAAAAAAAGGCACTTAAGCATACTTGCAGTATAGATGGGTTATCAATAATTATTTAAACTATTCTGCATGTTTTCAAAATAGACTCAGTCGGGAGTTGGAAATCTTCAACCTTTGGGTGTCAATGAAAGTTAAAGAAAAAAAAAAAAAAAAGATAAACAGATAAACACCACGTTTGAATAGAACGAGCAAATTGTTTCAACCCAGTGCTCTGTTACAAGCAATATTTCTTTGTCTACTAAAATCATGTGTGGATCTTTTGAAACAAGTATTTAATTAGATTTTACTTTGGTGTATCACCCCAATGCCAAAACACTTTTGCTTAGACTTACTTCTAAACCATATCGGAACTCCTTTCAAAATATCTCTAACCCTTTTACCACGGTAAAGGCGTTGGCTTTCATTGTATTAAATAGTCGACAAATCCCATCATTATGTATTAGAATTTAAACTAATTACATCTTTTTGAATATTTAAGGAATATTTGATTTCAACACATAATATAACGCTTATGTCACTTTCACAACCACCAAACTGATATCTGTAGGAAATTCGTCTGGCTTTCCCCGGAAACAGGGGAAACAATTACATAGCTGGGGCCCATCACATTTCTTCTGTTTGGTGCTTATTTTCCCCGCCACAAACTCGGAAAACTTCTCGGCAATTTCTATGGCCATGTCTTCAGGGTTGGATTCAAGAAATTTAGGGAAATCAGTTGTCTTTGTATACTTTAAAACGTCAGCCAGAAAAAATAATAAAACATCACCGGGCTGTGTTTCCCATTTATAGTCTGGTTTATCTGTAAACATATCAAACGTATGTTTTATGTCTTGGCTGCCTGCTGCTTGGATGATATTATCAGGCACTGTAACATAAGGTTCTCCTTGTGGGTGTTGCTTAGTTTCCGTCATTTGGATCAATTTTTGGTTTCTGTATAACGCAGCACCAGAATTCTTTATAACAGAAATAGTTGCCTTACCATCACGGGCAATAACTCCAAAAGCTGCTGCGGCACATCCAGTAACTTTTTCTTCATGTTTCAATATTTTCCCGTATGCCTTATCAAGTAACCCTGAAGCACTGATATTAGACTTGGAATTCTCAAACATTTCCAGGGCTTTTTTACACAAATCTTGCGGCATCTCAGAATCTTCTTCAATGGAACGTTCTTTACCAGCCAACCCATCGGCAATCCCAACTGCAACTGAGGCATCTAATTTAGAGGCTGATGTGAAAATAGCAGTTTGTCTTTTATCGGTTAAAACATGATCAATAGGTTTTACAATTCCTGCAACATCAAGCATGACAAAATGGGCTGAAGAAAACCCAGCAACCTGAGATTGGTTTTGGTTTTGGTTTTGAGCTCGATCGTTTTGTTTTTCCTGGTTTTGTATCATGAAAAAGCCTCCCAGTAACCCCGATTTTGGTTCCACGCCATAAGGCATCTCTTTCAAGGTATTAGGAACATTTTTCAGACTGTTGGCTGCTTCTTCTATACTTTTGGGGTCATCTTGCACACCCTCGTGAATTTCTGCAGCTATTCTTAATTTCTCCGCCATTTCGAACCATGGTAATATAGGAGCTTTCCCACGTATAAACATTTTATCTGGGATTACCCGAGGAGGGGTTTCCACACCGTCGTCATCAGAATAACTGGTTCTGAAACTTGCGTTATTTGAATCATCGTTGGTATTAAACTCTGTTTCTGTTTCTGTTTCTTTTTCTTTTTCTTTTGCCTTTTCTTTTTCCTTTTCTTTTTCTGGGAGATTCATATTAAAACTCAGACTTGTTTCCAATTCCGTAGGTTCGTGAGAACCCTTGGGCTCTGGTACAGCGGTTTCGCTCATTTCCGTCAATTCTTCAGGTGGTATTTCAAACATTCTTTTATCCAAAGGGAAAATCTCATCCCATACATCGCCCAAAGTAGGGTATCTGGTTTGGAAATTTGCCCAAAAAGAGTTTCTTCTATATCCACGAGACTCCTGTCCTTTTTCGTCAACTGCAATTGGTCCATCTCTAGATCTCCCAGCTTCAAATCCCCCAAGTTCTTGGAAATCTTGATTTTTGGGTTCTGGAACTTCACCTTCATCAGAAACTTGCCAATTCTCATAATAATGAACATCTTCAAATTGCTCTGGCATAACCAAGGGTTCCAGAGGTTGAGATCCACTTTCCTGAAAAGTCCCTAATTTCTTTTTTCTACCAGTGGGTTTGGGGGGGATGGGAGGTCTATAATCCGTAGAGTGTTTTCCCATAAAAGAGTTTCCAGGCTGAGCTTGTTTGAAACTCTCCAAAGTTCGCTTATTTAATTCAGTACCGGTCTTAGTTTCGGGGGAAATCCTTAAACAATCCGAGAGTAAGTTGGCTTCATTATCGGAGTATTTTCCTTCACAAGCCAAAAAATGATCATCTTTCCCGGGAATTTCCGTGTCTAATTTTTTTAATGCAATAGCAGTCACCCCACTCAATACAAGGAACCATACAAAAGCACGGAAAAAGGTTTTGGAAATAGAATTTGGCTGAATCATAGTCACGTTTAACTTTCAAAGTATTAGACAAAGTTCTTATTCTTAAAATCAGGTATTGTGGAAAGGAATAATATATTCAAAACACCGGTCTTTTGGTTATTCATAGCTTTAACCCCGGGCAGATCTAGCTTTTTATGCCGTGAGTTATTAAAATGCCAAGAAGTATATCAGTAAATCCGAGAGTGGTTTTGCCGAACAATAATTGGGAAAACAATAGCGCTAACCTAAAAGGTGAGTTTTAATTTGCTCAACCGAGAATTTTCAGTTAGACCACTAAAGAAGATTTCATTTCAATTATTTGATGAAAGAAATTACAAAAGGTTGATCAGCCCAATCCAGCCATGAAAACCGGATATACTTTCTTAATGCGATACAAAGGTTTCCGTCCATTGGCTGGGGGGTTTTTTTTTTCGTAAATCCTTTAATTTCTTCTTGGAAAAGTTGGGTTTGGGTATTTTATAAACTCCAAAAGAATCACAATTAAAAGCTTGATAATGAAAACTTTTGTTTTTTGTTTTCAAAACAAACAAATTTACCGCAGCCTGGAATTTCCTGTCCATTTTAAGACGTTCGTGCTTTATGAAGCTTCAAGAAATTTTGTGATTCGATGAAAAGTGTTTGTGTTACTTTCGCTTCAATGATTGTCTTAAGAAAAGTTTCAATTCAAGAAAAGTATGAAAAGAGCTTTGATGAAAGTACTTAGTCATAAGTCAAGGTATTCATTGTCATCAAGAATTATCACATATTGTTTACGGCCGTGCAAGGATTAAAATTCCAAAATATTTCTCGGCAAATTGAAAGCTGGAAAGGCTAAAAGTATTTAAAAAACAAGAAACCTTGCAAGTTGTAATACCTTAATTTGAAAACAAAGAAAGAAACAAGGAAGAGATTCGACTTCAAATTAAAAGCACATTTCCTAAGGCGAATATTCTTTCGTACATGATCACTACTAAAAAATGTTAAAAGAAAACCAATTCTCTTTTATCTCAAGCTAGAGGAATATTTGTCAGATGAATACTGGTTGGGTAAAAATCTTGCGCTTGACCCAGCTATTAGTATGGTTAATAATTCTTCTCTAAAAAGAAAAAAAAAAAAAAAAGTAATAATAAACAATTCATAGAACAATAAAGAACAGAAAAAGAAATTTATTCTGCCTCATTGGCTATTTTCTCAAAGGCTACTTCACCTTTAACCCACCAAATCCGGGGCTCATTTCCGTCTTTTATTCACCATCGGAATCTCGCTGGATTTATCTTTCATAGTAAGCAGACAATGGAGAAGCAAAAACAGAGACAAGAAATTATCAAAATCTAATGGGTTTGCCAAAAAGATGATTTGATTTTTTACTTATTTGATTATTTTTTTTTTATTTTTCTTGATTTTGTTCCTCTCAATCTCTTTGTTTATTTCTAATAATTCTTCGTCCTGGTCCAGTTCCGCTTCTCCCGCAGATAAAAAATAAATTCCTACCCCCCCCACAGTGGAATCCGCTCAAGTGACTTTTATCCGTTGGTGCGGCTTTTATGGGCTGACACACAAGTAACGTGACCACATTTTGTTATCCGCGCCGGCCCGCCACCTCCACTGGGCGTTCCCCCACTGGCACCCTCACTGATTCTCAAAATCCCGTATAGCAAAACAACGACCATAACGAGGAAAAAAAAAAAAAAAAAAAAAAAAAGAAACAAAGAAACAAAGAAAAAGAAACCCAAATTTCTTCCCGTTACTACCCGTGCATTTCCCCCCCTTTCCACCTGAAGCTTACGAGTGTCACTACCACACGATTGAATTTATTTTTTTTCTTTTCTTAGTTGCTGCTCTTTCTTGATCCGAGCATTACTCCATACCACGAAATAAAAAAAAGAATCGTGCCACATTTCCAAAACATCTTTTTTAAGAGGAAATAAAGAATCAACACCCCAGAAAAGATAATAAAAAAAAAAAACTTCAAATCCAAAACAAATCATTGTCTCTTTTGGTTTTTTTTTTTTTTCTATTCATTTTTCTTTTCGTCTTTTGGCCCGGCCACTACTTGAAACCATCCAAGTGTACTTTTCTCGAGATTTCCTCTCGCTGTTGCTGGTCACATAAGAAAATTCAACTGCCCTTTCCGACACGTTAATCTTTACTTGCCGGTTTATTTATCCCTATTAGTTTGGTACCTTGATCCCCCTTTTGTACCAATCTGAACCCGTCGTAATATTCTTACCCGCCGACGTCTTTTTTTTTGTCCAGGTTTTACCATTTTTTTTTTTTCTTTGCCGCCTCAAAAACGCAAGAAAAAAAGATCATATCCACAGAATAACAACCAACTTTTAATCCCATTATGACTACCCAAGTCCCTTTGGTCTACTCGTTTCCAGAATTCGAAGGTGTGGCGGATGCCGTTGCTGACCATATAATAACCGCGCAAAACAATGCCCTTTACAACACAATCGACAAGACTGCCATTGCAGCTTTAAAAGCGGCGGCTGCTGCACGTCCTGCTTTGCTGCAAATGCCATCCACGGTCTCCATACAGGGCCACAGTAGGAGTAATAGTGGTGGCCTTATTATTGGAACCAACGGCACTCATAGTCCCAATGGTACTAACGGAGCCAATGCCGAAACCACACGCCGTACGCCCAAGTTGAAGAAACGCTCGGAATTGCGCTTCAAAATCGCCATCAGTGGTGGTTCGCTCATCAAAATCTTGCATCAGGGCTTATTGTCTAGACAAGACGAAATCGAGTGGGATAAGTGGGATGTATACTTTGCAGATGAAAGAATGGTGCCCTTTGATAGTCCAGACTCCAATTATGGCCAGGCCAAACGCGTGATTTTCGACTTGATAGAAGGCGACAAGAAACCAAATGTGTACCACATTGACGAGCTGTTGATCAGCGATCCTCAGGAATGTGCCGATAGCTACGAAAAGCTTCTTATTGATAACTTTGCCAAGAAAGACTCGGTAAAGTTGCCCATGTTCAACTTGTTGCTTCTTGGGTGTGCGCCCGATGGTCATATTGCGCTGCTTTTCCCAAATCACGGAGAACAATTGAGAGAAGATTTGGCGTGGTGTATGCCGGTGGCAAATGCTCCTCTGGGTCCTGAAAATAGAATAACACTTTCGATCCCGGTGATTTGTCATGCCCAGCGAGTGGCTTTTGTCGTGGAAGGTTTGACCAAGGCTCCGGTGATGAGAATTATCATGGAAAGACCAGAAAAAGGTTTACCCAGTTCGATCGTCAACGAGGGTGCTGCGGGTAAGGTATCCTGGTTTGTGGACGATGATGCATTGAATGACTGTTATGATGTCACAAAAAAGAAGTACAAGTTCTTGAGCATTTCGGACCCTTCTCAATGAGAGTGTTATAGAATTACATTATAGTACGTGTTTGATCGTAGATCCCATAGAACTAAAATGCGTGGTATCTGGATAAAGCCTGCTTTAAATTATACTGGCTGATTTAGAGAATAGCAATTTCCTAAGAATCTCTACTTCAGTTTTACCTTCAGGTTTCAGACTAAAAAATTTGCAATCTATTTAGTGGAGACGTGTATGACATGACATCATCTAGTTTCATGCGCATAAGAGTATGTACCCCAACCTGAGCCTCACCACACTAAATTTAGTCTTCATTCTTGGATGAAACAAGAATGCAGGTGAATGTTTTAGTGATCTGTTTAGTTTTTTTGTACTCTGCGTGACCTTGTTTTGATTTCAGGTATATGGCTGACTATTCGTGATGTTTGACATGTGGAACATGGATGAGAAAGATCTGGAGTGTAAATGACAGGTATCCTTAAGTCATGCATCAGAAAAAAATAAACGTGGTAGAAAAAGGTTATTTATCAATTAATTTGGAATAAATATTGTTCTGGTAAGTTTTTACTTTCCAATAACCTTTTTCCGTTGTTTCTGTTTTGTTATAAGCATATTCACTCGAGGGTAACCATAATGTGAAGCCTCCTTCTTGACAATGCTTCCTTAAAATAAAAATAAAAATTCAAAATCTATTTTGGTTCTATAAAGTTAATATACACATCTTTTGCAAAGATTCAAATCGAAGATGACTTTCCTGTCCTCATTAAGGTTAGATCAAGAAACTGATCTATAACCACGGTTTTTAAATGGATAAAGTCAACAAGGGAGAAAAATTCAGAAAAATAAGAAATATTCTCATCATCAACTAAGCAGTTGGTTCATCAAGCAACTCTTCTATTTTGCGGCTCAATCTGGAAGGTCTCGTGATTGTGGAAAATCTTCCCACCACTTTGCCCTCTCTATTAATCAAGAACTTCTCAAAGTTCCAGTTGACCCTTCTCATCCCAAAAAAACCCGGTTTTTGGCTTTTCAAGAATTTGTAAACCGGCTCAGCCTGTTCTCCATTGACCTTCACTTTACGCAAAACTGGGAAGGTAACACCATAGTTCACGGAACAGAATGTAATGATTTCAACATCACTACCTGGTTCTTGTCCACCAAACTGATTGCATGGGAATGCAATGATCTGAAAATCTCTTCCGGCGTATTTTTTGTTCAAAGCCTCGAGTTCTTTATATTGTGGAGTAAAACCACACTTTGAAGCCACGTTGACGATAAGTACGACCTTTCCCTTGAGATCGGCAAATGGGAAGTCATCTCCTTTATAGTTTTTGGGTGTAAGTTTGTAAAAAGGCATTTTGGTGGTTGGATGTGGATTAATTTTTCTCGGGTGTTTTCATTTCAGCGTATTTTCCTTAATTAATACTCTGAAAACTGGGAGCCCCGGGTAATCGTAAAAGCAGCCAAACGCCAATTCCTGGATAGAAGTCAAGCTTGCATATAACGTTTGAGTAGCTTTTGGCCGTTAAAAGCAAAGAAGGAAAAAAACGGTATTAAAAATTCATTTTTTGGGGATTTTGTTCTATTACGGTTTTTTTTTTTCTGTAGGTCCTTACGTTTTCTAATATACAAGTTCCAATAATATAACCTTGGCCACTTCCCCTAAATACATATCATACATCCACGATGCACATAGAGTTACAATTTCCGAATCGGGCCATACATGGTCTATGTGAAAGAACGATCTCAAATCTGCTTCGCCGATGAGTTCTGCATATGTGGCGGTTCGCGAAGCTGACTTCGTGGCCGAATCAAGGATTGCTATTTGCCAAAATTTCTTTTTTCCTGAGCTGTTTAATTTCGAAAGTATTCCCACGGTTGAAATCTTTATTTTTCTAAATCCTTTGAACTCTTATTTTTTCTCTTGATTTTTCTGAATGTTCACTGTAAAGCTTAGTTGTTCTACTTTGCTTGGCATTTCTTAGGATAGTCACTAATATTGACAGAATCAAACAAATTGCCTGCATATGGTCGTCCACTGATCTGCACGTAATAACAGCCAAAAGATGATGACTCGCCCACCAACGATTTGGTCGTTTTTTCATCAGTCTATTGAAATAATGTTTTCATTTCCTTGAATTTTGAGTTAACTAAAGAAATAAAAAAAAAGAATGGTAATCTGATTCTTCCTTTGTGATTAAGTCTTTGGGTATTGAAAAACCACGTTACTTTAATTTGACGTGGTTTTGAGCGAAGATTACTCGCGACATAATGATGTGTACATTTCAGCACGTAATCGCAAATATGTCTGGCTGATTTTTGGTTTTCACGGATCATGCCGAAGGAATTTACTTAGAATCAGAAATAAATATATGGAATTAATTAGTATGGAATGTAAACTTATGAGTAGGAAAGGAAATTTAAATGGTTAGAAGACACTCTTCTAGATTGTGCGTCTCCAAGAAAATACTAGCGTGTTATGAACACTAGGCTGATAAGCGGCATAAGTGAAAGCTTTAATAATATATCTATTTGCTTCTTCTTTTTGTCCGATCCTCTTTATAATCGATTTGGAATTTTGTTCTTGTGTCCTCTTAAACCGTGCCTTGTTCCGCAAGCAACTGGTCGATTTTTGGACCCAACTTTGCTGGCTTTGTCCAGGATGAATATCTACCAACCACTTCTCCGTTCTGATCGATCAAAAACTTTTCAAAATTCCAGGTCACTCTAGTCATACCCAAAAGTCCTGGTTTTTGTGTTTTCAAAAACTTGTAAACTGGGTCTGCCTTGTCCCCATTAACCTTGATTTTGTGCAAGACAGGGAATGTGACACCATAGTTTGCTGAGCAAAATGTAATGATTTCAACTGCACTCCGTGGTTCTCTCAACCCAAACTGGTTGCATGGGAAAGCCAAGATCTGGAAATCTTTATCGGGATATTTTTTTTTCAACTCTTCAAGTTCTTTGAACTGTGTGGCCAACTTGCATTTGGATGCAGAGTTGACAATAAGCACAACCTTTCCCTTGAGTTTAGAGAACGGAAATTCACCGCCTTTAAAGTCTTTTGGTTCGAGGTCGTAAAAGGACATTGTGGTTTTTGATGGGTGTTTTTTTTTTTTTTTGTTGGTTTTAGTATTTACCCCGGATGCATAGTCATATTTATGGCTTGGGAAGATGGCTTAAAAACGCAGTCATCGGTTCCCGCAGGATTCTTTAACATTGCTTTTTCGTAGCGAAGAGTGCATTGACGGTCAGCCACAGAAGGAGAGCAATTTTTAGCGATCGTGCGGTTTTTCCGGTCATGCAAATTCAACAAGTGGACTACCAAACAAAAAAAAAAAAAAAGAGAAAAAAAAAAGTTGTCCAATTTAACAATCATGAAAAATTTGAGGAATCATTCTCACTTCGGGTGTCTCAACTCTCGGCCCTTATTCATAATCTCAGCAGGTATCAGAGTTTGTAGGTACGCATGGCTAATCATTACAGTAAATCCAAATTCTTGGCAAATTCCTGGGGACGCCTTGCGTAGAAGGATCCATTAATGCAATTTGCCGAAAACAAGCCTGTCTATCAAGTTTCATCATTTTAAAAACTCCCGGTTGTAGGCCTTAGTACGTATGATAAGAGGGGAGAAAAACAACCAACTTTCATGGGTCATTATTTCCCAGGTAACTCTTTTAGTGATATTAGGAAATATTTGAAAGCATTAAGGAAGCATAGCTAAAAGGACAAGTGACACAAAAGACTATACTCGCTATCAAGTACACATATTACAAATTCACTTAAAAGTACAACTGTAACAGATTCACTTACAAGTATAAAGATTAATTGATACGTATATTAGGCGATTAAATAGTCATCTCATAAAAGAACACCCCTTCCTTATTTAAGCAAGTGGTCGATCTTGTCGCTCAACGACAAAGGCTTGGTGAGTGAAGAGTATCTCTCGACAACCTTTCCGTTCTTGTCAATCAAGAACTTCTCGAAGTTCCACTTAATTCTGTTGAGGCCCAACAATCCGGATTTCTGGCTTTTCAAGAATTTGTAAACTGGGTCAGCGTTGTCACCGTTAACCTCAACCTTACCCAAAACAGGGAAAGTCACACCATAGTTCAAAGAGCAAAACGAGGAGATTTCCTCAGCATTTCCTGGCTCCTGGCTTCCAAATTGGTTACATGGGAATCCGAGAATTTGCACATCCTTGTCAGCATATTTTTTGTTCAATTCCTCAAGTTCCTTGTATTGTGGGGTGAAGCCACACTTGGAGGCAACATTAACAATGACAACAACCTTTCCCTTCAAATCAGCGAAGGAATATTCCTTTCCCTTAGAGTCCTTTGGTGCAAGTTCGTAAAAAGACATTTTTATTAATTAATTTTCTGTTTAATTGATGGAGAATTCCTTTCTGGAATGGGAACCACGCCATTTATATCAGGAGAACTGGCGGAGTTAGTGCGGCGTGCGCGTTTGTCATCCGCAGGAAAACCGGCTCATCCAGAATCCCGCAAAAAATTACCCACGGGTTTTGGCAAGTTCTTTTTCGTTTTTTTTTTCATTTCTTTCTCTTTTTTTTTTTTTTTTTTCAATAATAATTCATTTTCTTATTCATTGGTACATATCTCTGGAAAAAGGTCAGATTTTGTGAATTGAAGAAACTATTCTTGGGCAAACTTTTCGCGGATAATATTAGGTCACCATGCCCACTGCAAAAACGTCATCGCGCCGAGCTCTATATACCAGATTACCCGAAGCAGCTGGTGGAACTTCAGATGTTGTATTATGTCATCGGCTTTTTACCGATATTATTGGTTGCTAGGATTTTACTTTCTGTATGGTTCCTAGATTTCTGGATTCTTCGTTTTTTAAAGTGATTAATCTGCAAAGTGAATAATATTATGCAAGTAGAACTTGATATTCCTTTAATATCGTGTATGCAGATCATTGAGCAAAAAATCAATTGAATAGACTTGCTAAACGAATACTTTGATTAAACTAAGAGGTAAGCTCTTGTATTGATTTCTTCTGTTTTTTCGAATTTCCGGCTAATTGTTTTGAGTCGGATGGATCTTGTTCCACTAGTTTATTATTTTTCTAAATTATTATATGAATTTTCAAAGAGTGAGTGTTATTCTTCAGTTATTAGAATAATTTTGAAAAGTTATAAATTCAAATGAATTTGAAGAGGTCAGTAAAAGAAAAACCTTCTTTTGAAATGCAGAGTGACACCCAACATTTCAACGGAGGAGGTAACGATCCGCCCGACTTAGTCGGCCGAGGTCAACAACCTCCCCTCTCTAATGATTTTCCAAAGAGTGACAATGTTATTCCGTCTCAAGTTTCCGCAAGCCCTCTGGGTCTTGACGACTCTTGTCGCGAAAACATAAGTGATAATCCACCAAGGCAAAAGTCTTGGGCCGAAATTTTATCGAGAAAAATCCCTTCATCGCAAGGCGGATGGGTAAATTATCAAAACGATGAAGATGAAACGATGGCGGACGGGGATCCTACGGGGGCCTCCCCCACCAACTCTGATGAGTTCAACGTGGACGAAATTCCTGCAGACAAGTCTGTTGGGAAAGGAGACAAGGGAGCTATTGAAAGTAACAAAAACTGGAGACAAACCTACTGTGATGACTGGACAACCGCTAGCCAAGCTCCTGTGGAAACGGAGAAGAAGGCGGAATCAACTAGAAATGATGACGTTAAATTCCTTGCTCAAGTGGGGGAAAGTGAGATCAACGATAGACGCTTAGACCACCATAACTTACACGAGACTAATGCTTTCCAGAAAATGATCAAGGAGTCGCCAGGGGAGGTCTTAAGACCACTTCTTAACTCTATCACCCACAGTGAAAAGGTTCCTAAATTGGAGTTGATTAACCCATTTGATTTAACTATTTCCGAGATGGAAACCATCCTTGGTAACCAAATCTCAGACTTTGCTACCAAAATGGAAAGCCGTTGCAACGCATACAAACATGTTATTGACAAAGCAGAAACGGAATATCAATCAAGTGCTAAATCTACTACCCGAATGATTCCAAGAAAAGCGGAAGACTTGGAAAATTTCCCTTCTAACGAAAAAATCTCCAACATCAAGAAGTTAAACTATGAAGCATTTAAAGACCTCACTTTCTATGCAGCAGCACGTTGTATCGAAAAAGCGAGGATAGTTGAAAACCAGATTTACTTTCCTATGGTGGGAGACCCATCCTATGTATCAAACGCCATTTCTAAATTTACCAAAGACACCGAATCATTGGAGATCCCCGTCAAAGATGTGACGAAGCAAATTGAGCTGTTATTACTTGGAACCTCGTTTTTCAATCCTAAAGACGAAACCCAATACTTTACCTTGAAGAAGAATACCGCATTGGGAGGCCGGTTATTATGTGTTGTTGTAACTCATCTTCCAATGGACAACCCGAGACATTTCTTCCAAAGAAATTTCCTTACTCCACTGGACAGAATATTGAGAGTCGTTCCCCAAGAAAAACTCATTGACGGTAAAGTTAAAACCCACGTCGTGATTGACCTAGGATCTGAGACTGTTCCACCTCGGTGCTTAATCCCAGGTCGCCTTAGAGACAACATTCAAGAACAGTTAAAACACTTTGATGAACAAGAAATGATCGAATCTATCGAGAAAGAGATCGAATGGCTTACAAAACACTGCGAAGTGAATTTCCCTCAGGAGACTAAAAAATTGAAATCCGACAGAGAAGGAGCTTTAAGATTCTACAAAACCAAAAAGCAGAACCTTGAAGACAAATTCCAACAACTCTCAAAAATTTCGCCCCACAAGCCTTTACCGGATGTCAATCAAATGAACGTTAAAATCATTTATTCCCAACAATTCTGTCCGTTGTGCCACACTACCCAACATTCATTCCGCAACTGTACAGAAAGAGGCTGTAAACTCTGCTACAACAGAAACCATCCTTCTTATAAATGCACACTCAAATGCAACTGCAGAAAAAGAGGCCGTATTCACGCTGCGGAAGAATGCCCTAATCACAGAGAAGAATTCCACAGTGGAGATGGTCCTGGATTGGAACAGATCAGGAAAGAAAACAAAGAAAAAAAAGAGCAGTTTTTCAAGAGTCTTGGATTAACCGTTTCGGGGGAAAAATTGCCAGAATTGGAAGCCACGGAGGCCTCAGCGACGAAGGAGGATCCAAGGGTCCCATCAATTGAAGGGCAGGATACGAACATGGAGGAATCTCCCATTCAACTGGAAGTTGCTGATAGCGACATGGAGGACAGCTCAACTATTGAAACGATCCTAGTGGATCTGAAACAAAGCGCAAGCGACACGCAATATACTGAAAGTCTAATGGACTCTTCTGACAAAACCCAGAGGGATGACCCTCAAATGGGGGACAATGAAATGGGACACGATATTCCTACCACGCCAAATTCTTTCCAAATGGGATCCTTCCCTACCACCCCAATTCAACAATCCCAAATGCCATCTATGGATGAACAGGAGTTGTTGAGACTCTTCCCCAACAACCCTGACCAACCAAACCAATCGGATATCCATATGATGGGTGCCCAAATCGAAGAAGGAGTGGATACCCCGAGCAGGACTCCACAACGTGCCCTGGGTAAACATTCACTCTCTCCAAAAAAACTTTCGCTGGCTCCATCTACTCCTACGTCAAGTCGCTCGAGAATGTTGAGACCTAGCTTGCGCCCATCACGGGAAAAAGGTAGTGTCAACCTTGATCAGGCCATCAACAAACGCCATCCGGCTCTCAGAAACAAGCTAGCAGGTATCCAAACCGCTAACGACAAATCCTTAGATCCTCCTCAGACCTTGGATGCAAGCCCACAGATCTTGAGTCAAGGAGATACTCAAAAGGACAACTCCTCAATTGAACAATCGTTATAATGTCGTCGCATAACTTGAGACAGCCTGAACCTGTATCTATCAGGATCAAGCACCCGAACAGAAAAACGAAACAAAAAAATTACAGGAACGCCTCCATATCGGATCGTTTAATATCCAAAAAACAAGAGCCCTTCATCTAGTCGCCCATCTCGCCTCGAACTATGATGTCTTCTTCATCCAAGAATTCCCCGCACACAAGATCAACTTAGAGGCCATTTCAGACTACGCAGTTAGGGCTGGGATGACCTTTCACTCGTCCCCAACAGGGAATAGAATTCACAACCAAACTGGTATTTTTATTAAGCGAAAACTCCTCCAGACGAGGGGAACTAGTGAGTTGAGTCTAGACTCAGCTCATAAACGTTATGTCACAGATGTCAGGGTGCAGCTTCCCAACGGAGATCAACTTTTACTTATCAATCTATACCTTCCCTCCGCAGATAAAATGTTACAGGCGGAGATTTTAGGTGATATTTCTTTTAGTCTTGACCCTCTCAAGGAAAGGTTTCCATCTTTAAAAGTCCTTTTCGGGGGCGATATGAATCATTCCATGGAAAACACTCCCTCTCTGGAACGAGCCGCCGTGGTAGCGGTTCAAGACCTCTGTTTCAACTCGAAAACCGAAGATGTATGCAAATACGACCGACTGATTTCCCTATTTCCGACTAATAAAGCCCAGACATGCCGCAGGATTGATCGTCTCTACGCTCCAATAGGCTGGAGAGTAAGATCCATCTGCTATGAGATTGTGAAACCTCCCGTACTAGTATCGAGTCATCATCTAATTTCCATCTGCTACAAACTAGAACAAGAAAAGGAAATACAGATAGGGCAAGCTCGTTTCCAGTTTCCATTGAGACGACTTCTCCCCCCGTTTTCTGCAGCTCGAACAAGGCGAATTGATAGAGGAATGTCGCTTGAAGATGTACTCTTCTCTATTCAATGTGATGGCATGGAATATATCCGGCTAATGGGAAAGATTAGGAAATCCGACCCTGAGGTGGCACGACAGCTTGTCGATGACAGTATGTTAGAAATAGAAGAAGAATTCCGAAGCTCGGCTACAAAGACTTTCTTTCAGACCAAAAGAAGGGAAAAAACAGTCTTCACGATTTTAGTTAATGGCGAGAAACGATCCACAGCTACGGAAACTTCTAAGATGCTAGCTTTGGCATCTGAGTACTACCGAGGCCTTTATCTGTGCCCCGAAGACCCAAGCGAACCTGACCTTCAAGATTTTCTAGCGCCTATGACGGCTCATCTCACGGAAGCCCAAAGAAGAACGCTTGATCTCCCCTTTTCCGACAAGGAACTTTTTGTCGCATTGCAATCAACTGACAAGTCCACCGCTCCAGGTCCGGATGGAATACAATACCCTGTAATCCAAAAATACTGGGACGATATAGGACCTATTCTTACGAGAACTGCGAATAAAATTATGGAGACCGGCAAACTACCCGAATGTTTGAAAAAAGTGTTGATTACACTCATTCCCAAACTGGGACAGGAAGAATCTCATGACATCAAGGACCTAAGGCCTATTCTGTTATCGAACACAGCTCTCAAATTGATATCTACCGCAGCTACCGCACGTCTTCAAAAAGTATCCGACTCGTTAATTGGGCCACATCAACGAGGATTTATGAAAGGTCGTCGTATCAATCAGAATACAATGGAATTCTTCACCATGCTAGAGCTCATTAAAAAACACAGACAGGACTCCTTTTCGTCACAATTCCAAGCAATTTTGATGGCGGATTTTACAAAAGCGTTTGACAGAATTTCACATAAATATATGCAAGCGGTCTTGAAGAAAGCGGGTTTTGGTGAACCAATGATTCGTTTAATGATGCTGCTAATGGCAGACCAAGAGGCTCAGATCTTCATCAATAATTGTCCAGGGGTGCCTTTCCCAATGCGTTGCGGTACGAGGCAAGGCAACCCACTCTCTCCAATGATCTTTAACCTAGCTTTGGAGCCCTTTCTTTGTCAACTTCGCCAACTTCAGGGTATACCAATACTTTACGAATCTATCCCTTTAGACCGTATGAGATATCATGCCTTTGCAGACGATGTGAACATCTACCTCAACGATCTCGCCGACTATGCTGTCACTGCGGAAATCATCAGCAAATACGAAAGATGCAGCAACAGTAAAATCAACCCCCAGAAATCTCATTTGTTGGGTTTTGATTTCGAGTACGCGGAGTGTCTTTAATGTCACCTTCCCTTCCCACAGTCCTTCATCGAAGATAAGGACTTGAATTATTTGGGGCTCCCACTTCAAGGAGTGGATTGGACCAAGTTCCAGTCTAATCTACCGTTTATTACTTTTAAACAGGGCTTCAGTCGTCTTGATCTTATCACAAAGGCGCAAGCTACCAACACCTTTGTCGCATCCACAATGGTTTACAAAGACTTGGTGCTGTGCATGCCTACAAGAACCCTCAAAACTATTGACAGAGGAATTCAAAAACTATTCCGAGGAGTGGGAACTAGTACAATCTATGCTCGTCCCAAGAAAGGAGGTTACGGGGTAATCCAACTATCTATTCAACTACAAGGGCATCGCGCAGCGGTACTATTACATACGTTGTCGGATCTTGCGGATTGGTACACCAATTTATGGCGAATTAAAATGCTTCATCACATGGCCAGGATAATTAAGGGTAAAAAGAAAACCCCAGTCGATGCTATTGGGAGGCTTTGTTGGACAGACTTCCTTCTAGAAGGATCAGGTATGTTCTTCGAGAATCTCCAATGGACATTCAGCTCCAACGAACAGCATTATCTTCAGGCTTGGAAGAGCCTAGTTAAAGGGAATCGAGTATTTCTCAAACCGGAAAGTTTACTAAGCGTCCCACGTGGTCGGATAGTGTCCTATGTCTCAACTACGGTACATAAAGGTTTCTTCCCCGATGTCTTTGCTATTTCAGCTAGTGAAGAAAAATTGTTAACCGACATCCCCTTCAGATCTTTAAGTAAGGAGAAACAGGAAAGTCTCCCAGTCATCCGCCCAAGCAGGTTCCTGGAAATCTGTCCAGAGGTGAATACCAAAAAACGTTGGAAAAAGTTTTGGAACGAAATGTGTCATCAGGAATGGGTGCGACGCAAAGATCTCACGGCCGTTCATCATTTTAACCTCGGTTCGTATGTTCCGATTCATGATACCAAGAAGAGGCAATTAATACAGTGCCTTCTTTGTGGCAAGGAAGGGAACTCCAAAGCGATACTAAGCCATATTTATAATTCTTGTGAAAGCTCTCAGTTCTGGTGGAGCAAGATTGGTTTCCAGTCTGAGATGAATCTCCGCGAAATGTTAGCCCCAATTGATACATCTTCATCCAACCTATTGAGGATAAACAGGTTTGTAAAAGTTGTTTACAGAGTCTATTGCAGACGTCTCAGGGAAGTAAGACATAGTGTCGCCATTACTCCCCTCCTGGTTAAGCAGTTATCCAGGGAGCTTGGGCAGACAGCCCCGCTTGGACGATGACATGAAAAAGTAATGATTAGTGTGCAGAGTCTACTCTTGGGTAGGAGTCCCAAAGCAGGGTAAAAGCTGATGAGGGAGTTCATGCATCGATACTAGGCTACTAGGATCGAGGCGCCTGGGGTGGAATCGCGATCTATTATAGGTTTTTAGTTAGTCTATTTTCGTTAGTAAGGGGTGAGTGAGAGACTCCCTGAAACTAGCACCCTATAATAAGATGAATCTTTAAAAAAAAAAAAAAAAAAATCAGAAAATTCAAGATAAATTACCGTCAATCTTTCTTTTAGGCTAAGAAATAAAACGCTTCTCGAATTATCTTTTAATTATTGGCAAATCTTCAATTTCAAGAGGTATGCCTTCTCTAAATTTGTTAGAGACTCAACACACAGGCCCAATATACTTACAATAATGATCAGAAGTACGAGGTCCAGTAAGAAGAATGAAAAGACTATAAAGATCGAAGCATTTCTTGAAAAGTCGAATTAAATAAGCTTTTTCTTTTTACAGCACTCAACCATATATTACTGACAAGTGTCAACATGAAGTTGTGACCTTGTTTTCACCTCTGGTTTAAGTCAAACTGGCCAAAATGGGTATACGAGGAAAAAGAGAAAAAAGGAAGAGCTCGAAACTAACAAAAATCAATATTCATTCTTTATTCACGCTGAAAGTAGAGGCAGAAAAACAACAAGATTCATCAATAACTAGAAAGCCACGAACATACATGACCGTAAAGACTTGGAGAAAACACTAGTTTCGTTGAAACAAAAATAGAACCAATATCCACCCACAGAGATAAATAAACTTGCCGAGATAAATGCTTGACACGCGAAGTGGCACATTTCAAATGGTGTGTTTAGAGACTAGGTCGAATCATCCATGCCATAAACTACATGGAACCGTCACTTTCCCTGGCTAAAACCACAAGTTTAGACCCCATGGAAAATGAGCGAATTTCCGACTAGCTCTTCTCTTTATCAAAGTTCACTATTGGTTTGCGAATTTTCAACCACCGCATGTTTAAAGGAAAAACTGGTCTCCAATCACACCAATGGAACAAATTGCAAATGACACACCGGCAATCACGGATGCCACGTGGTAGGCAGAACCTATAGTCTCCAAATCATTCACACGTTCCTTTTTACTCAAAGCAGCCTCTACTTCATTTTCAATTTCGGAAGAAACAGAAGCAGTTGCGGTGACAGGGGTTTCTGGAGATGAGTCACTAGACAGAGATTCATCAGAAACATGAATATACGACAGGTCCAACAGTTCCTCCTCGGAAGAGGTCTTAGGAACTGTTTGCTCCTTCTTTTGAGTAGCCTTTTCCTTTAATTCATGGTATTTCTCCGAAACCTGGGCGATTTTGGCCCGGAAAAATTGCTCAACATCGTTTCCACCGCTAAAAGGTCCAGTAAAACCACACGACTTGGTCCCAGATTGGTAATAGAAGGCTGCAAGAGCCAAAGGAGCACCTACAGCAGAGTAAATCAAAAAAGGGTGTTTTCCAGCAGCAGGCGAATACTTATACGCAGTTGTGAAAAGCCAGGTTGAAAGCGACGCCAATACCGCATGCACGGCATTAGATACAGTCAAATTTGTCTTGATAGCGGCTAAAATAGGCTCAGCAGAAGGTGCCTTAAGTGTGGACTGGGTATTTAATTGTCTGATCAATTCAGGAATTCCGTTCAAAGCCTGATAAGTCAAAGATCCAGTCAAAAGACCCAAAGAAGTGGCTCCCGTAAGGGTAATAATGGTGATGCATCTGCCCATTGTTTTAGATATGAGAATAGGGAGGATTTGGAAGGGGAACAGGGGTTTCCACGGGAAGTCAATGAATAAACTTGGGGTTGCACTTGAAAAAGAGCAAGAAGGGGTGAAAAGTGGAGTTTTTATTTATTTATTATAATCACCGATTCTTTATGGAAAAAGAACCTTAGACCTTAGATTGAAACGCCTTTTTGCCCTCCCTAACTATTGCGGAAGGCGATCCCCCATTCGCTTACCCCACGGGAGGTACGGGTGTGGCGTTTTTTTTTTTTTTTTTTTTTTTTTGGCTGGTGAGACTCAATAATGTAGGGCTCGCATGAGTTCATGATATTGGAATATTATAAAGCATGAGTAAAAACGGACGCCCCAAGTTTTTGACATTATGAAGAATGGATGTTGAAATTTCTAATAGAATTTCTAACAGAAAAGTCAAAAAAAAATAAAAGTTTCAAAAAAAGGTTTGTCTATAGAGGAAACCTGATACCCCGGCCAAGAAGCCGTAAACCATGATCGTGGAAAATGATGGGGCTATTCTAGTCAGAACGAATTGTAATTTCAAATAGTAAAAGATAATCTGTAACTTCCCTTAGTCCTTACCTTTCAACTGAAAAGTTACGGGTAAACGGAATCGCCTGCAAATTCAAAGTTTTACCTAGAGTTGCTGAAAACCCACCAGCTCCTAGAAATTAGTTCTATTGATAATTTTATACCTTCAGGCTTGATATCTAGCGGGTATACTTAATCGCGGCATCTTTTATTTTCATTTCTTTTACCTGCAAAGACCTTACTTCAAGAAATCAGGAAGTTTGCTTGGATCGCCTTCGACGCTCAGAACATCAAAACTTTCGATGAGCAACTCAACAAGAATCCGGCCGCCTCTGGCACCGGAAAAGCGTCTATACTCCTCAGAAACACTTGCCAAATTCCAGCCCTGAAGACGGCGCAAACAGCCAATGACCGCACCTGTGCGGTGTCTTCCCATTCCACAACATACTAGCAATGGATAGTTATCCTTATTGCATATAAACTCCAATGCCTTTTTAATTGTCCGCTCGTCCAACGAATCCCACGGGTTGATGTTCGTATAATTGTAGTCGTTAATTAGACCCACGAATTCGATATTGATCTTTTTATTCAGACAATAGTCCAAGAAGTCCTCCACGGGCTCTTCACTAGCCAACCAAAGAATTGTTTTCAAATTTAGTTCTTCCAAGAACGATTGGTTGATGAGCGACGGCTGGCCCGACCGATAAAGTTGCTTCTCCACGGGGCAGAAGTTTAACGGGGGGATTATCCGCAGGATCGGTGCCTTTGGAATAAGCAACGATTTCTTGCACTCCAAAGGATCGACCTCTGCATTGTCTCGAGTAGCGCTTGACATGCTTCCACTGTTGCACCAATAGAGTGTTTCGCCATGAGTTGGAAATAGTACTGTCGATATAATGTCACGTGATATCGAGAAGCGGCCAGGCGCGGATCTTCTGGGGGCCAGGCCCACGCTCGTTTCACTATTTGGTGTGGAGACAAAAGGAAGTGTGTAATAAATGGTAAAACGTTAGGTGAAAAAGGGGGTTTTAAATAGTGAATATAACGATAATAAGAATAAAAAGAAAAAAAAAAACGGGAAAACACAGAGAACATGTGGGCACTAACCTACCTCGGCGCTTAAAGCTGGTAGGAACAAAGTCCTGGGAAATCTATGGCTCGATTTAAAAAAAAAAAAAAAAAAATTGACCAGTTTCCTCATTATAAAAAGAAATAATAAGAAAATACTGCCTCACTAAAATATTGACCGGTATTGAAAGGATTTATATGCCCTAAAGCAAATAAAATTTTGGCGCCAGAGCAATAGGATTTGCAGCACTAACAGAGCCTGGCGCGGTGAGGACCTAAAAAAAAAAAAAATTCCAGCACCCAAGCGTGGCACTGGTCGCGGTGCGACCTCAGATTCGGAAATACAACGTGTTCAACCGGACCTTTCAAATCAATTCACAACAAAAAAAAATTTAACACAAACCATAAAACACAAACATGGCCAAGAAAGATAATGCCGTTAAAAAGGCCGCTGCCGCTGTAGCTGCCAAGCACGCCTCTGGAAGAGAGACAGAAAAGGAAACAACCAGCAAAGACACCACCAAGAAGGAAGTCGCCAAGAAGGAAGTTTCCAAGAAGGAAACAGTGAAAAAGTCCACTGCTGTGGCCTCCAACTTGGCCCACAGTTTTACGGATGTCGCAAATGCTGTGGATGTTACGTACAAGAACTACTTGAAAACCTTGACCCCACGTTTGAAGCTCATTGATATCTTCTTGACCTTTTTGGTAGCCTTGGGAATCTTGCAATTTGTCTATGTTATTTTAATTGGAAACTTCCCCTTCAATGCTTTCTTGGGTGGATTTATTGCCTGTGTTGGTCAATTTGTGTTGACCGTCAGTTTAAGAATGCAATATGCGTCCGTGGACACCAAGGAATCTAAGGAAGACACCACTGGCGAGAAAACCTTTGCCACAATTAGCCCCGAGCGGGCCCTTGGTGACTTTATTTTTGCCAGTTTGATATTACATTTTATTGTTTTCCACTTCATCAACTAAGTTTCACTGAATGCATTTCTGAACATACCCCGAGAACTTCTTATACTTGAGCTGGGTCTGTAGTTTGGTTACCAAAGAAGCTTGAATTGCGAGTCAATGGGCACCCCTAAATCAAAAAGAAAAATACAGAAAAAGAAAGATGCCGAATGGATATTTTTGGAAAATACAAAAGAAGGAATTGAAAGGCAGGGCCCCAACACGAGATATAGACAATCTAACAATATTGATATAACATTTTGTCTTGTGCCTCACAAGAGTAGGTAAGCAAACATGACTGTTTCGTCTTTAAAACCACGAGACACACATATTTAAGCGATCGACTCACCAAAGTAGGTTTAAAGTCATTCTAAACAATGACACAACATCCACTCTTACTTTTAGACTCAGAAGCAGAGTTTTGAGTTCTCCGCTGAGGAGTAGAAGCGGAAGCTGATTGGGCAGCACCATTGGCAGCACCAGCTTTACTGACAGCTTCTTCTTTAAGTGGCGTAGATGTGGCCTGATCAGCCAGCGAACTCACAGCAGCAGTCTGTGCTTGAGGGTCGATGGACTCTCCATTCAAAGTAGCAGCATTAGATGCTGCCTTTGCGTTGATGTTGCGCACAAGGCCGTAGAAAGATTCTTCAACGTTAATTCTTTGCTTGGCAGATGCCTCCAAGAAAGGACAACCCAAGGATTTGGCGAAAGCCAATCCTTCCTCGTAAGAAACCTGTCTTTCAATCTCTAAATCCGACTTGTTACCCACAATCAAGACAGGGACGTTATCGGAGTCCTTCACTCTTTGAATTTGTTCGTAGAAAACCAGCAATTCATCAAGCGAGTTTCTGGAGTTGATGGCGTAAACAAGCAAAAAACCTTCACCAGTACGCATATATTGCTCTCTCATAGCCAGGTACTCTTCTTGACCGGCAGTGTCCAAGATATCTAAAATGACCTGCTGACCGTCAACGACACATTGTTTTCTATAGGAGTCCTCGATGGTTGGGTCGTACTCATCGACGAAATGCGATTGAATCAACTGGATGGTGATGGCAGATTTACCAACACCACCGCCTCCAACGACAACTAACTTAAATTCTTTGGGCATCGTGTAATGTGCTTATCCGTATCTCGGGAACAACGGTTGTCGAAGTGCGGTAAATCCTTGCACTGGTTGCGATCAACGCAGGATGCACGGGTGGACGTCAAGATTTTTCTCATGTTGCTTTAGCCGCGCACGAGGCCCATACAGTATCCGAACAAGGCAAAATTAATGGCGATTGTTTATGTCCTGCCTAGTTTGTTCTCTGCCACCAAAGGGAACAAATAGACTAGGAACTCGGAAAGCACCCCCTCACTATTTGAGTGCCGGCAAAAGGTAATGAATTTGCGAAGTTACGGGTTTTTCTTTTTCGTGCGAGTTCCACCCCAAAATATTGTGGCGCCATGCGTAATCACCCGGATTCCGCAACTTCCAAACCAGCAAATGAGCTCAAAGGGGAAATTACCAATTCCGCTCCGGTTTGGGTAATATACCGGCAGGCAGATTTTTTTTCTTTTTTTCTTTCTTTCTTGTAAGCAAAAATGCAAGATAAACAAAATCGCTCGGCTTGTGCTGGAACAATGATCGGGATCAGGTATCTTCTTGATCAGCCCATTAATCCGAAGGTCCTATTCTCATGATTTTGAGTCGGGTATATTTTGGTGCCTCGCTCAATAATTAGCCCATTCGGACGACGAGGCTATTGTATGGTAAATATTAAAGAAAGCACAGCAAATGACGCTCCGCAAGAAAAAAAAAAAAAAAGAAGAAAAAAAAAAAGCAACCTATGGTTTCTTTGGCTTTTTCATCTTGGCAAGACAATCGTCACAATACCATTTACCCTTTGGTGGGTTCTTGAAGCCAATACAGGGCAAGTGGAACCACTCACGCTCACAAGTGTCACCGTCACATCCCACCATTTCACCAAACGAAATTTGGTTACAGTAACAGTAGGTAGGTTCTGCACCGTTGCTACCGGGATTTGAGGCAGGCTCCGTCTCCTTTTCTTTTCTGGGCTTACCGACCAGTTTCTTCTTTTCGGTGACCACTGGTACCACCACTTTCTCGCCCTCTTTTTCCTTCTTGCGTTTTTTGACCACTCCATTCGTAGTAGCTGTCTCAAGCGGCGTAGTTTCCTTGTTCTTGCGTTTTTTCGACACGTCATCATCATCGCCATCCTTATGGGCCTTTCTTGCGGCCAAGGCCTCACGGCGAGTTTCAGACCTTTGTGACTGTGAGGTTTTTGCTGCTTCTGCTGCCGCCTGAGGGTCCAGTATCATTGCACGGTGATTGAGTGGGCCCAAACGCACGGATTCCGGGATCTCGTTGTTGCCAACAATCACCTTATAGTCGTTGTTGATACGATACATATGTTTGGCCATGATATCGGCCGCCACAGAAGTCACATGCATTTTTTCCTCAAGACATGGAATCACATCGTGGATTTGCTTGCGGATCCGCTGCAAACGCGAGATTTTGGTATTCTGCGACGGCGCCTCGTCGCCTTTCAAGTGGAGTTTATCAATATAGTTGTCGATATTATGATTGATTAGAGGTACGGTTTTGATACACTTGGCATCAATTTCTTTCAAGAGAGTAAAGTACTTGACCAAGTCCATCGGCATGGCCTCAAACGCATCGGAGATATCATTGAGGCCAGGCAAGAGATCGTTGATGTTGGTGATGTTCTGTGACCGTTTTTTGAACTGCTGGAAATAATGTGACGGCTTTTCGGCCTTGCTCTTATTCACAAGCCTCTGCGACTTTGGGCGTGCGGGTAAATCGGAATACATTGGTGGATTAGGCGGAATATATCAAATTAAGGGTCTCTCGATGAAGGGCCGAGCGCTAAAGTGTAGCGCTCCATCTGACGATACCGAGCACGACGTGCGCAGCACAAATCAGTGCAGCAGCCCACAGTGCACCCCACCCCGCGAAGAATTGAAGCATTGAAACTGCGTGTTTTGGTGGTCCACATTGGTGCCCGCAAAATGCTTTGTTTCATTAGTGAAATGGGGGGAAACTTTGGAGCCCAGAAATTCCTATGAAAGGATGATATTCCAAAAAGATTTTTTTTTAGCCCTCAGGAATAAGGCGTGCTTCAGTCTAGTACCTGTGTCACGTGCCGTGTAGAAAGTTGGAACTAGGTCTTGCACATTGACGTAAAAGGCCTTCTGAATCTTCTGGGAAAGGTCTGTATTCTGATTTGACAGAGTCAATATCGGAAATAATTAAAAGTATTAGTAAAATGAATAATTTTGCTGGTCCTTCGGTAGGTACGGCACAGTAGATACGGATTTCGCCGTACTTTACGGCGGCCATCTCCCCCACTCAACAAGCACATATTCTCACCGCCCGTCGCAGAATTGCAAAATGTCACGTGAGATCCACGAAACCAAACGGCTTCAATTGTACGTCTTGATGAAAACGCCATGATTTTCGTGGGCTGCATACCACCCAGGATAAAGACTCCATATCGCTGAACGAGCCCTGATTTCTCGTTTATTCTTTATTCTGATTTTTTTGTTCTTTTACAGAGACGTGACTAGGATACCTGGAATGCCTAGTTTTGCCATTACAGTAAGTATCATTCAGACTTCCCCAGGACATTCACGACAAAGCTGAGCCACAGAAAAAATCCCTCCCGATAATAAATGAAGGAAGAGTAAAAATAACAAATAAAAAGACAACGAAAACAATCTTCTTTCGACATATCTGTCTTGAATAGTCCCCCGAAATTAGCTCTGCGACGCCAATTCGGGAAAAATATTGCATCACTCCGGTACGCCAAAAGCAAGCGAAGCGTGAGCAGGGCCCTCAGACGCCACAGTTTCCAGACATACTTTAACAAACACCAACATTCACCCGTGTTTGCGTGTTCCGATTTAGAGTCTCCTTTTTTTTTATTCCTCCATTTTTTTTTTTATCTTTACCAGTGAATGGGCCTCTCCCACCATAATCCAATTTGAAAATTATAAGTACTAATTGATTAATTAGCTCAACCAGTCGCACTTTCATAATGAGTTTCTCTGTTTTCAGCGAAGAATCCCCGCCCAGAAATATACCCACGCCAAATGGGTTCAGTTACATGCAACGCCACTCGCCCGTGGTGATTGAACAGAATGTCAGCTACACGCGAGGTGGGCAAAATGTCCCACCGCCACCACCCAAGCCTGAACAGCCTCCTGCCGCTAACCCCAGTTCTCCGGCTGAGCCACAAACCGAGGAAGATGCCCGATTTCTTCGGTTAGCACATGATGCGCTTGTGGCCACATCGACCGAGTCGAATCTAATAGTTGACCCGACGATCCAGGATCTCCTCCGGCGGCTTCAGTATGTCCTGTCGCCGCACGGAAACCCGATTAAGAATTCTGAGAGCATCCGTTCGAACGAAAATGGCCAGCTTAATATTCAAAAGTTCTATAAGGGCTTTCCGAACCTCAGCAACAATATTTTTGTCGGCGATAACGATACTAATCCTGCCAGCAAAAAGAGCGAGGGCTGGAACTTTCTCTTGGATAAACCCGTGGCCAGTCCAAGTCCGAGTCCGGAACATAGCGATCATAACTCGCAACCCCTGGATCTTGCTAGCAGGAAATTCCCGTGCCTGGGATGTTCAATGCTGTTTCGTCGGTCGCTGGATTTAAAGCGCCACGCAAAACAGCATTTGACGGTGCCAGCCAATATTTGTGGTCAATGTGGTAAGGGTTTTGCCCGTCGTGACGCCCTAAAACGTCACACAGGTACAATGACCTGTAAGCGAAATGCCGACAAAAAAATATATTACTCCAACCTAGAACTTCTCCGAAAATAGCCAGGTCGGGGTACATGCTAGTATCAAACGCCTGGTTTCTGCGTTTGGTTTAGCCGCTTTAGATTTAGCCAGTTTTTGGCGCTCATTAGCTTTTGCAATTATTGCTTTCACTTCCTTTGCTTTGGCCCACTATACTCGGATACGGATATTCCCATGGACCTTAGTTCCTTGTATCCAACACAGCCGCGTTGGGTTACCCAGGAATTGCAAAAATATTTATTAATAGATATACAGACACTGACATTGTACGCCATGCGTTGTAGTTGAACGCCATATTAACATAACGAGAAGAGCTGACTGAAAGAATTCACACGTTAATTCTATTGGTTCACCGAACTCCGCTATTGGTCTTCAAGTGGCCCTGGACTATACCGGGCCACAAGGCCTTTTATAAGCGCATATGAAAGGAAGAATACCCGAGAAAGAAGAATTAAAACTAGAACGATATAAGCAAGAAGACGAGGTACCGAGGCTATACGAGACCTTAAAATTTCCATGACTAAAAATCAATGAAAATGGGTGAAAAATTCCCGTAATTAAATATGTTTGAATAATTGGTGATTAGCCGCCGGTTTGCGGTCAGAAATGTTTTAGCAGCCACACTAATGGCACGTATCACGTGATTAAAAGTGGCAGCGATCAAAACTGCTGCAAGTTAAACTGTGAATTTTTTTTTTCTCTGGCTAGTTCATATAAAATACTGATAGGATTATCAAAAAAGTTGAAAGTTCGGTAAAAACACAGACAATGTAAATACCAGGAAGACATGTAAGCCAGTAAGTTATAATACATACTTCCTTGTGGCGTATTGCCAGGTGCCGGAAGGCCGGAACGAGTCATTTATAATTATTACTGTCGCCATGGGTATTTTCCGTTAAGTGGGAAAGGAAAAAAAAAATTAAAATGGAAAACGATGAATACAAAAAAAGGGGGAAAAAAAGGAAAAATCAAAAAAAATTAAATTAAAAACAGAGGGACAAAGAGGGGGAACATAGCAGCGCTTATCTGTCATGGAACTTGGAACCAGTTAAGCGCCTTCCAAGTCAAAACTAGACGCGACTCACATGCTCTTGAAATACGTCTGACGTCATTTCTGCTGCTCTGAAGAAAGGATAGAAAGAATTCCCTCAGAAAAGCGTCATTTGAAAAAAATCAATTTACAGTTGCCGAAGGAAAGGGGAAAATTTTCCGATTATTTCAGAGAAAAATAAGAGATACCTATTTTTATTCCTGTTTCTTATCTGGCTTTAACAGTCAATATCTAGGCGCATTATACTTCTCATGAGCCACACAAGAAATCGCTTCTTGCATGATGTTAACTAATCACAAAAAATGGCTTTTTCTTCAGATATGTCCTGATAAGGCGCCATTTTCAGTGAATAAATGAAAACATTATCTCATGCTGAAGATAAGGAGACTGGGGGTTTCATTCCAGCAAACTTGATTAGCCGCCGGCACAAGAATTAAGGACTTTTGTTTTTTCTTGTTCTTTTTCCCGCGAGCCCGGAATTCTTGCAGCCTCGGACAAAATCGGGCAGGCGTTGGCGCGACCGGGCATCGGCCGTGATTCGTTTGTTCCTCGGTAGACGTGCGCCGATGACTCGTTTTTTTTCGATAAGCGCTATATAAAGGCAAGCTCCGGTCGAGCACTAAACCGATTTGGCTCATTGTCTTATTCCCGAAAAAAGTGCTAATACTTTTAACTATTCTTTCGCTTTTACTATTCGGAAAACAATATCCAGCCCCGAACATTAGAATACTGTTTTTGCCAACGATTTCATTGAATTGAAAAAGAAAACGGGAAAACGAAACGAAAAAAAATACAATCCTCATAGAATACCCTCAAACCCCCTGATCTTAATATGTCTTCGCCAGTTCAAAGATTGCAACAAGTTTCGCAAATTCTTGCGTCACCTACCAGCGCTAGTGCCCAAGCCGTGGCGCCGTTAACCCCGTTTAAAATTTCTGTTATTGGCTCAGGAAACTGGGGAACGACTGTGGCCAAGATCCTTGCTGAAAACGCTGCTGCTCGTCCTCATTTGTTCAAGCACCATGTGGACATGTGGGTTTTTGAGGAGAAAGTGAACGGCCGTAAGTTGACGGAAATCATCAACCAGGACCACGAAAATGTTCGTTATTTGCCTGGTGTCAAGCTTCCAGAGAACTTGCGGGCTAACCCCAGTATTGTGGACGTCGCCAAGGACGCCGATTTGTTGGTGTTCAACTTGCCTCATCAATTTTTGGGCCGTATTACCAAAGACTTGAAGGGAAATCTTAAGCCCAGATGTAGGGCCATCTCATGCCTTAAAGGCTTGGAGGTCACGCCCTCTGGCTGCAAATTGCTTAGTACATACATCACCGAGGAGCTCGGGATCCCATGTGGTGCGCTTTCGGGTGCCAACTTGGCCCCCGAGGTGGCCCGCCAAAAATGGTCCGAAACCACCGTCGCCTATACTTTGCCCCAGGACTTTGCTGGTCCAGGCAAAGACATTGACCATGCAGTTTTGAAGGCTGCCTTCCACAGACCGTACTTCCACGTGAATGTCATTGAGGATGTTGCCGGTGTTTCTGTTGCTGGTGCATTGAAGAATGTTGTTGCCTTAGCCGTGGGTTTTGTGGAAGGTCTCGGGTGGGGAGACAACGCCAAGGCCGCGATTATGAGAGTTGGATTGATTGAAACAATCAAATTCTCGCAAATCTTTTTCCCCGAATCCGTTTCCTCCACATTTACTGAGGAATCTGCCGGTGTTGCTGACCTCATCACCACCTGTTCTGGTGGCCGTAATGTGAAGGTTGGACGTCACATGGCAAAGACGGGGGACGATGCCGAGACTTCGGAGAAGAAGTTGTTGAACGGTCAATCCTCGCAAGGTATTGTCACCGCCAAGGAGGTGCACGAGTTGTTGAGCAACGTGAACCGGACAAACGAGTTCCCATTGTTCGAGGCAACTTACCAGATCATTTTTGGCTCCGAGAGCATCGAGAACTTGCCCAAATTGTTGGAGCGCAAGTAATTTTTACACTGGGATATATCACGACCGTAGAGCAGATGTACATATAGAGAATTCAACGATTTACAGTATGTGACAAACATAAAGTCTCATCAAATAACCACCACATTGCTTCAGCACGTGTAGACACCGAATTAAAAAAACATTAATATTATTTTAGAGAGTGTTGAAAAGTCCGGCTATATCACTCAACTTTGCTGGGTTTCCGGAACATTAACTTTTTGCTTCTTCGCATGGTACTTCACCAAGAACTTCTCCATCCAAATATTACAGAACTCCTTAAGCTTCTTAATCTTAACCGGGTCCAATTCCTTTGGGGGAGAGCTCTTGGGATCTTTCTTCAATTCTTTGGCGGCCAAGACCTTCACTAATTCTCGCGCACATCCCTTGAGGTTTTCGTGGCCAATATCGCTCTCGTGCTTTTTGATTAAGTTTGGAACATAACGGGCAAGAGTGTTTGTCCAAAGTGACTGGGACACGGAGAAATTTTTCGCTTGGGTTTTTTCCTTCGCCGATGCGCTTGCAATTGCCGCTGCCTCCCTTCTTCGTTGTCTCTCTTTAATCTTGGCAATGCGGTCTTGCTTTGCTTGCTCCTCGAGACGCTTCTTCTCCAAGGCCTCCTGTTGTGACTTCACAATAAGCTCTTGTAAAAGCTTTTCCTTTTCACGCACACCATTAAACTGTTCCTCCTTTTGTTTGCGTAGGAAGTCTTCGTGCAACCGATGAATATTCTTCTCGTCGAATTTCTTTGGCTGACGCGGCATCTTTTCCTTAGTTACCTTTGCCTTCTCCTTGGTCACCTTCGGCTTCTCCTTCTTGGGAGTTTTTTCTTTCTTAATCGCCAGTTTCGGGCCCGTAGGCACCGATGCCGTGGGCCGTTCCCATTTGGAAATACCCAAACCTTTATGATAGTAGTAGTAAGTGTTTGTGTTTTTATCGAGTGCCTTTTGCCAGCCTTCTGGAAGAATTTCTTCAGTAACGGGCTTTTCGACAACTTCAGTAGGTGCATGTGTGGGCAGTTCAGACCGTGGATTTCTGCCAAATGCTGGTGACTGGGACTTGGTTTCATCCACGGGACCATTGGATTGGCCATTGTTTTTGGGTATGCGGTAAGCCATCTCCAAAGTGCTCCATTCTGATAGGAGGTCCTTGGCCAAGCTGTGGATTTCCGCATTCAGCAGGGAATTTGCGATTTCCTTCACAATATCCTCGATCTGCGACAGCTCGATCTTGTTTCTTGTCATTGAAGGCCATCTTTTCAACGTCAGTAAAATCCGCACCACCAAATCCTCGTTTGATCCATTTTCTTTCAAGATCTGTGACAAAGTCTTGTATCCATGGAACTTCACAATCAAAGAGTTGATTTTTGGGTCCTCCGTCAAATACACCCGCTCGACAAGTTTCTCAACAATACTAAGCTCCTCTGCCTTCATCAATGCACTCATGGCCCGCGCCACATCGGTATCATTCAATGCCGAAACCTCAATGGACTTAACAAACTCCTCATTAACATTAGATTCGGAATTCTGAGCGTTTTTCGCGTTCTTGTTAAGTTTTAACCATGCTCTTTCCTGTTGTTTGGTCACGCCCAAAGCTTCAGATAAGCCATCGGGAAGTAAAAGTGCGGCGTCGGTCTGGGTTTTTCCACCCATCCAGCCTATACAGTTGGCGGCACCACAGTAGCAAGGCTGCAGTTGGGCACCATACCGATCCACATTATAATCAAAGGTGATCTCCTCGCCCTTTTCGATATTACGTTTGGCAAAAATACCCATACGCAACTTATCGCCCACCACCCACTTGTCGACATACGCATTCGGCAGGCACGAGTGGTTGCAGAAACGGGCCAAGCACCCCTTTTCTGTGGCATCGATAAACGCATCCTTGGTAAGCATCATAAAGTAAAAATGGCGAATTTTGCGGGCATCGTAGTCTACCATACGCTGACGGAAACTGTCTTCGCCAATCACCTCACCCAAATACTCGTATATAAACAGCTGTTCCGTAATGGGATTTTCTGCCACTAGCCCATACCCCTTTTTTTCTGTCTGAATCACCTTCACGTCACAATACTGGCGTTTCTGGAACCTCTGGTTCTGGCAGTCCTTGCCACAAAGGCACCCCTTGTTAGTACATTCAACCGACGTCACTCTATTAATACAATTACTATCTTCGCCACACGCTAGGTTGGTGGCAGAATCCTCATCCCAGTGCTCCTCGCAATCACATGTCATGGTTTCTTTTTGGCCCGACCGCCCCAAGTGTTTTCCCAGATAGGTACACTCGGCGATATTTACAAAAGTGGCCAACGCCTCCGCCGTTTTGTTGGGCGCATCAATAAATAGTTCCGGCGTATTTTCTTTATCAGACATAATTCGTCGGTTTTGCTGGTTTTTTTTTTTTTTTGTGGGTGTTAATAGATATTCAATATCTCAATAAACGATGCTGAATTGATTCTTTAGACTGTTCAGTATTGGTCCACCGATGCTGATGTTTCAGTCGATGAGTTTTTGTTTACTAAGCAGATGGTGCTGAAAGTTTTCACCCCAAATGATGTTATATAGTTTTGGCTCGTGGTTGATTTCTGAACACGGGAATCTAGTGGTAATATTTCTTGGGCTTAAAAGATGCGATTTGTAGATCAGAGTCCAAATGGCAAACCTAATTTCCGACTGGTTGAGGGCACTTGTTGCTTTGGTTTGGTTTCAAGTTTTCTAGATTTTTCTTCGGGCGCTTTTTCTGGTCGCTCACGAATCTCCGCGCGCGCTCTTTACAGACTCATGCTTCGACCGCTGCTGATGAAATTTTCTGAGGCGTATCCCCACTAGGTTGGCCAATTAATCGCGCGTCTCTGGGTGGGGGATGATATGATTGCATTCTAGTTACAATGAGTTGATTCTTCTTTTCGAAAAAAAAAAAAGTTGTGAATTTGCCGTCTACTTCCTATTGTGAATGTCGCGCAAAGTCTCGCACTAGATAATGAGCTCACGAACCGCATTAAAGAGCATGCGATTGTAAAGATCCTTCGTCTCTGGAGAATCTGCCGAATTACTGTTAATAAGGGTCGCGACCTCGTTAAGCTTTTCTAGTTGGCCTTCGACTTGCTGTATGGCTTCTTTGTCCCCACAGTTTCTGCTCGGTGTATACACCTTCTTCACGGTTGTTCGAAAGCTATTCCCGGATGGCAGATCCCTCTTATCGTAGCTCGGATGCACATGGTCGCCGTTGAAGTAAGATTTACCAGGCGAGCTTGGCGTCATATTTGAAAAGTAAGATTGGCCCGAGTCAACAAGGGGTGCTGGGGACACGGTCGGTATATTTCCCTTCCCAAAATAACTCCGTTGCTTTTGGTTCCCCACGCTCATCTCTATAAGTTTGATTTCACGAGCTCGTAAACTGATGTAAACCGTCTTCGAGCTAACCTTCTCGAATCCACAATTATTCTGATAAAACAAAAGATCATTTTTCATCGCATTCGACACTTGCGCTTCAAGTCGAGGGTTCACCGGGCACGATTGGATGGTATATTCTGGTCTGAACTCGTCAACAAATGCCACATTCGGTTGAAGAAACGCCTTTTTATGAAGCTTTTGCAGACAAGCATCATCTAGTTCTTTCGAGAGGCGCTCAAAATTACTTAATGGCTCTCCTTCTTTAATTCTAGGTGATATCTTCTCGATACAATCCACAACAATTCTGTGTTCACCATCCGAATACAAATGTAGTTTGTCCCGCATCAATGCTTGAACTTTTCCTTTAATTATCTTCAGATTCTTCTCTTCAGCATCCGTTCCCTCGTTGTTCATCGGAGGGATGTATATAGAGCTGCGTGTTCTGTCCATCCCCAAAGTAGAAGTTGCGAGACCTGACTTCTTTGTAGGACTCCCATTAAATAGATTGAGTAAAGATTGAGTTCGAGAACATTTCTGCTTGGCAGGAGAACTGGCCGAATTGGCCGAATAGGAATCTTCCCAAATTGGCTCATCTATCTCGTCGGCTGGCGATGGGGATTTTGTTGTGGAGAAAGCGGGTCGCATATTCAAGGATTCGGAAGTAATTGCACCATCAAGAGTTTCAGAAACGAAGTTTGGATAAAGTTTATTCGAACCAACAAGTGAATTGCGCCATCTATCCATGAAGCTGCTACCCAAACGGGATAACGAATAGTTTGACGCACTGGAAGACAACGACGAATTGAGAGATGACGAAAGATACGCCATCGAAGAAGAATTAGACGCTGAAATCCTTCTCGCTGTTGGAATCTGCTGCGCCACAGTGACATTTGTTGACTCCAAAACATTCTTTTGAACATAAAGAGACAAACTAGTACCCGACTTATGAGGCACGTCCCAGCCTTTTGTCGACGACACCGAAACTGAAGTTGAATCATCCGAATGGAGTTCTGAAGCCAACAGACTCGATCTAATCGGAATAGGCTTGGTGGATATCAGGTTTGTAGTGAAACTGATTCCACCATCATGTGAAGATTCTAAGAAGCCTCCTTCCAGATTAGCCGGAAGACCATCTTTGCTCAAAGTCTTATTCTCACTCGATCCTGAAAGAGTTTTTTCTCCGCTATTCTTGAAATGTTTCCCAGTGGAGTCATAGTTGATACCATTACTATCCTCGCGTTCGAGTCGGAGTAAAAACTCCGCATCTGGGATTAGCCCGCTCAAGATAAAAATGAGCTTTTTAGCCACAGAAGAGTTGCTTGTCATCACCACAATTCGTGTGACGCTTTTTGAGTTCGACAGAGAATTTGGGTCTACATGCAATGGTCCCTGTGAGAGCAGGTCCCTTAGTGGAAGTATGAGAGCAAACAAACTGGCCAAAAACGTGTTGGATGTCACTGGCGTCTCATTCGATCGGTACCACGAGGGGGCACTGGAACTGCTATGCAGTAGATATGAGTTTTGCGAATGCATCTGAGGAATGGCAGAGCCTTGTGCTTGGAAAGGCACAAAGCTTTTTCCATCCTTGAACTCTAACCAATTAATAACCTCAAGAGCCCAATTCATCACATTTGTCTTCAAGTTTGAGTCCACGTGGTTTAGACTATAAGTCATAAACGCATTGATGTTGACCAACCTGGGAGTGTTCACATTATAGTGGACAAGCTTGATGAGTTTCTGCAACTGATGTCCGAAGTCTGCTTCTTGTTGTAGCACACCCGATGGAAACAGGATCCGCTTGTTGTTTATGTAAGGGGATGTGTTAGATACCATAGAGTTCTTTAATGCAATTGTAAGCTTTTTACAGACAAGTTTCTGGAGCACAATGAGGTAATGTGAGAGGGTCTCCCAGTTGCTAGATAGAACTTCCTCCACCGTTTGATTTGGATCTTCTAGCGGAATGATTACGCCAACCGAAAACCTAGAGCTAAACAGGCAAACTCTGGGCAGCAGTACTGGCTGGTCGTGTGGTTTCCCCGAGGTAATAGATACTTGGAAAACTGTATCTTTGGATGGAAACGTGGCACAGGGAGCCCAGTGCGGATCTATCAGAGTATCTAGATCGTTGTTTCCGGGAACTGTATCAGAAATCAGAAAAAGCTTAGTCAAAAGAACGGCCCGTGAATCACTATGCACCAGCAGGTTGAGAGGAGGGAGCATATGGATCTTGGTCGAGGTGTGCCGCTCCACGGACGGAAGTCCACGGCCAAACATATAGTCATTAAGATCGTTTATGTTATGTGTGCTTTTGATGGTACTACCTCGAAGGGTATTTGCGGAAGTTGGTAGACGTGAGCTCAGTGAGGAAGAAGCAGACTGTGGGGTGGATAAGTCGCTACTTGAATTTGTTATCAGGGGAGCCAGTCCATTTGACGACAACGGCGGTTTTGTGCGTAGTGCTGGCACTGTTAGCGATTCGTTTGCAGAGTCGTAGAGTACCTGTTTCGAGCGTAGGTTGCCACCATCCTGTGAGACCACTAAGCGGAAGCGCCGTGGGTTGAATGGGAGAGGATGAAGCGCCAACTCCAGCAGCCCGTATAAGATTTCACGGGTGTATGAGTCCTCATATGAATTTGGATTTACATTGCCATTATTATGTGCGCCATCGGGTGTTTGTGTGGATGCCGAGACTGGGTTTGTGGTCGCTTCAGACAGTTCTCCCGGTCGAGATTGGGTTTGTGATGGGGAATTCTCGCCAACCACATTTAGTAGCGACTTCAGCTTGAATAGTCTTCCTAGCATTTTGAAAATGGGAAGCTTAGCTCTTCATTGTAGGCTTGCGCAAGGCAACACAAAAGAGAGTACACAAACACGGGGATGATGATGAGATCTTCTTTTAGTAAAAGAGATTGTGGCGCAAAGGCAAGACGTTTGTTTTTGTAAGGATGTTTTGGAGGACTTTTGCTTTCCTTTCTAAAAAATTTTGCAGGCTTCGTTTGAATGCTTTTATGGGTGGTTGAGTGATTTCTTGCGTGGTTGTTCTCGGGGATCTTCGCTTCTCATAAGCGCTGCATCTGGACCACGGGTCCGGGCTGCAGATTACAGGGCAACTCCGCGCAAACACAGGACAATGACGTGGCGAGGCCGGGGCGAGACCGGGTAAGTGGGAAATAACAACGGTAACGTTGCGAAACGGAATCGGTGTATGGAGTAGAAAAGGAACCCCAGATTTTATTTTCCTTTTGCTTTTTGTGTTTGGAAACTTGTCACCTATTCCAAGGAGTTTCCCTTTTTATTTTTGGGCCAGAATATTTACCCAAAAACTGCCCAAAATTGCGGGGCGGGTTTTATTGGCCATTCTTATCTGGGGCAGTGCCTCGGCGCGGAGTTCGCGGCACTAATGGGTGACGGAAATACCACGGGCGTGCTGCAAATCGAACGAGCACCTGGCGCCAAACAAGGGAACAAAAAAAACTATAAATAATCACAAGCAAATTTTAGAGCAAAACAGATCATTGGTGGTATAATGAGCTGACAATACTTTTTACTTGGAGAAATTTTAGTATTTTTTTTTTAAAGAACAAAAAATTGCGTGCTTCGTTTGATAAAGAAGCCGGGTTATGGTTGAGGGATAAAAATAGGGCGTGGCCACCACGGATGCACTTGCGCGGAATGGGCACTTTAAGTTTTTTGCAGCGCCCCGCCAAAAATTAAGCGCCTTATTAATGAATGACTTCTACTAAACTCAAAAAAAAAAAGAAGAAAAAAAAAAAACACTCAAGAACAGGGCTGTGTTTTAACTTACTAATACTTTGAAAAATAAAGGTCTTTCTCTAAAGAAGAATGTTTTTAGTACATAGGGGACGTTGGCGGAATGAGTGGAAAATGGTATCAAACCAAGAGACCGACTCGATTGCCGTCCCCGCTATTTAGTAGATACTGGGTCTCGTGGGCCAGGCAATTGCGTTTCTCATGAAATTAGGAACAGTTTTTTGGGTTTTGTATATCTAGGCGGATGGTGAAAGGACCTTTTTTAAAGGCTCTTCAACGACGTCTCGAGGGCCTCCAAGAACAAGTCCGCGTGTTTCTTCTCAAACACAAGCGAAGGTCTCAATCTAATGCTATAGTCGCCACAACCACCAATGTTGATACCGACAGAACGCATCTTCAACAACAAGTCGTTTCTCGTGGCAGGGCTCTCGCAACTCCAGGCAATAAACGTACCAAAGTTCTCACCACGCAAGCTGTGGACCTTACCTGGGAATCTGGCAAATAAGGTCTTCAAAGAAGCGTACAAGTAGTCACCAACCTCGGCGGTTTTTTGAACAAGGCCATGCTTCTCGATTTCCTGGTAAATGGTTCTGGCAATGAGCGCCTTGGATGGGTCACCACACCACGTGTTGAATTGTCTGAAAGGCTGTGCTGGCTGCAACTTGGGATTGCGGAAGTAAAAGCCGGCGGCCTGGAATTTCTTAGAAAAGGTCACCATATCTGGTGGCGTGGTCAAGTTCCAGTGCTCGTGGGCCCAGAACTTTCCACTGGCACCAACGCCGGTTTGCACCTCATCCACAATCATAAGAATCTCGTGTTTTAAGGTCAAGTCACGCAATCCCTGGAAGAACTGGGAGGAAGCATGGTTGTCACCACCTTCGGATTGTACTGGCTCAACAATGATGGCGGCAATGCTGTGTGGAGGGTACAGTTTAACGATTTTCTCGAATTCTGCCAAACAGCGTTCTTCCTCGGCAGCGTTTTCCTTCACGTGCTCGTTCAAGGGGTACTTCAACGTGGGGAAAGGGGCCTTGGGCCACTTAAATGCTGGAATGTCCAACTTGTGGATAGCTTTCGAGCGCGTAGTCGACAAGGATCCAAACAAACGGCCGTGGAAACCCTTGTCGAAGGATAAAATGACTCTGTCGGGCGCACCGGGAGCCTTGTTTTCCATCACGGAGGTCAACTCCTCGTCAGAGAAGTCCATAGATCCACGTTCATTGGCGGCCTGGTACATGAAAGCAGCTTTGTACGCTGTTTCGTTTGCGCACGAACCCGAAAGTGCCGTCCACACCTTATCGGTTCCTGGAGGAGCGGCGGCCAAAATACCTTCTTCCAAAATCTTGGCGTAGTCCGCCTGGGGGAAACACGCCAATGCGGGACGGTTAACCAAGGCACTGGCCATTTCTTTGGAGGCGGCAGTCTCAAGTAAGGCCGGGTTATTGTACCCCAACGCAATCGACGAGATTTGGCAGTACACATCCAATAACTGGTTACCGTCGCTGTCGGAAATATAGTTTCCGAGCGAATTTGAGTAGTCAGTGACGAAATAAGACGCTCTATTGTCGAAAACCGCCCCCAAAGTTTTGTTCAACTCAACACTTTTGGGGCCTGGCACCGTTTCGGTGACAATTTTGGGTGCAATCGGCTCGGCGGGGTAGTATGAGGCAGCAACAGAGGTTGCGGCCGTGCGTCTGGCACACAAGGAGGCGAATCCAGAAAGTCTATGTGCTCTAAGCATGGCTAATTAGTGAATGCGGAAAAGTAAAGCACAAAAAGAAGCAACTGTTGTTCAGCAAAAACGATAATTTTCGCTGGTACTTATAGTGGAAATTAACTCCACGCGGAAATGCCGGCCCGATTTGCGCACTGAATGCGGCAGGAGATTGCGGCGGGTTTAGGACGAGGAATCCCGAACGCGCCAGCCGTGCGACAGAGTATCATGGTGGGGTGGCGAAAAAGGTTTGGCAAAACCAAAAGATTTATTTGAAAAGACCCAAAATTTTTCTTGTTGTCAAATTTTGAATTTTGACGGGAGATCCAGGGTTTCATATCAACAACGGTGGATTTCCACAAATCGAACAATAACTCGTGGGTGTGCGGTGCACTCCCATATCCACTGATAGCCTGTACGCAACCCACCGCCTTTCATTTAGGTAATTTTCGGCCGCGCACGACCATGTCCACAATGACGTCATTTTTTGGAAGCATGATTTTTCCCTATCGAACATAATTGATTATTAGGCGGAACCATAATTTCCTGGGAATCTAATAAAATACTGATTTTACCAAAAAAAATTGTGCAGGTAATGTAAGTGGAAATGCACATGCCCCATTACGAGAAATTCATGATGTGTGCGCACCCTCACTGCCACCGAGCAAACACGAGGTCCGTGCGCTTCCACAAAACCCCGAGCCAAGATTTAAAGGTGAACATTCTGGCAATTGATCTTCACTACAAACGGAAAGTGACAAATAAAATAGGAAAAACAATCAAATTCTTCTTTTTCTATTCCTTTTAATAATTGATTAAGAACCCAAATACCATGGACGAACAAGCCAAACCCTTGAAGAGACTCTTCAACAAAATCAGTGGCCAGCCGGAATCGTACAACCGGAAATCTCATCTCACATTTGGGCGCACACTTGGTGCTGGATCTTTTGGTATTGTGCGGTACGCAAGGGACAATGTGCGGGCCGAGGATGTGGCGGTGAAGATTATTTTGAAAAAGACACTTAAGGGCGACGAGCAGGTTGTGATTGATGAACTTGAGCTTCTCCGGCTGCTCCAGCACCCACACATTGTGGGGTTCCGGGACTGGTTTGAGTCGAGAGAAAAGTTTTATATTGTCACACAATTGGCTACGGGCGGTGAGCTTTTTGACCGTATTGTGCAGCAAGGAAGATTTACTGAACACGATGCATCGTTGGTGATTGTGCAGATTCTCGAGGCGATCGAGTATTTACATAAACAGAACATTGTTCATCGGGATATCAAGCCGGAAAACGTGTTGTACTTGGACAAGGCGCAAGACTCAAACATTGTATTGGCCGACTTTGGCATTGCTAAGAAATTGGAGAGTCCCGACGAGAAACTCCAGTCCAGTGCCGGTTCGTTTGGGTATGCAGCACCCGAAGTTGTCATGGGTACAGGTCACGGTAAGCCATGTGATATCTGGTCGTTGGGTGTAGTGACATATACGATTTTGTGTGGATACTCGCCATTTAGAGCAGAAAACGTGCAAGACTTTGTTGCTGAGGTGCGCCACAACAACGCGGTGATCTTCCATGCCGATTACTGGAAGGACGTGTCGAAGGATGCGCGCCGGTTTATTGTCAAGACGTTGCAGTTCAACCCAAGCCACCGTGCGACGGCCACTGAACTTTTAAATGATCCTTGGTTGGTGGAGGTGGCGGACAAGCACCGTGAGGCGGACTTATTGCCAAACCTCAAGCACAACTTCGATGCCAAGTTGAAGTTCCGCCAGGCTATCGAGATGGTGAAGTTGGCCAACAAAATCAAGCACCTCAAGGAGCTCCAGGACGATGGCGACGACGACCCCAACGAAATCGATTTTTTTGGCGACGGCGGGGTTGTTCGTTCTACGTCTTCGGATAAGGGCCACGAAAAGGCTACAGGGCTCTTTAATTGGAGCAAGTTTACGAGCGCGTTGAAGGACGCAGGAGAGGCGAAACCCGAAGGCACAAAGTCATCGTCGTCGTCTACTACTGCAAACCCATCGGTGGGTCTGCGAGGGAAATTGGCCACCAGTGCGTTCCAACAATTGGTGGAGGCGGCGAAGCAGAATAAGCAGCGTGTTTCCGAATACAAGGAAACTTGAGACGAAAAGCGCAATTCCGGGCATTTTCCGGCAGTCAGTGTAGACGTGGCCGCCCGCATGTGGCGGCGCAGAAATGCGTTTGTGAACCACGCATGTGGCGCAAAAATGTTTCCATCCGCCACCCGGAGCTCGGGATTCGCATTGTGGCAGACACTGCTGCACGGGGCAACCCGAAAAGCGGTGCATTCCCAGCCTGTATGCAGACTGGATTCAGCTCCTTGATACGGTGCGCCCGCAGGCCCCGCTTCCCGTTCACCCACAAAACTGACCCGTGGAAAATGTATGCTCGTTGCCAATACAATGGTGGTTATTTCCCGCATGCTGGCTGAACGGGAAAACAAGTCCGCCTGTTTTTTCGTGCATCCCTTAGCATGATGCTGTTGTCAACCAAACAATTATTATTTTATTGTACGTTTCGTATTCATGTTTGGTTCTACCTGTCTTCCGTTAAGCCCGAGGCATGCCAAGAATGTAGATTACTTTTTTAATATCCTTTTATTTTATTTTTTTTCTTATTTCGCATCAGAAAATCACCCCATTTGTAGAAAACTTTGCGATGCCCCCCTAAACGCCGGAATATTTCTGTAGTCCTGTACGCACCTACTCTGCCAACCTTCTGGATGTTCCGATGTTGGGAAATGAGTATTTGTCGTGCATAGTGTGTGATCTAACCCAAATTAGTTCCCCGTCACGGACTCGATTAAAATTTTACTTTTTGTTAGAAAACCACGATTCCCATCATGAAAATATGAGAGAAATTTTTGTTCGCAAATACAACTTTTCCTGTAGGGTTTAAACAAGTGTTTGTTGGTCCTTAGCTTCGAAATCCCCGATTATCTACCATTTAGTTGCCAGCAACGGGCTTCCGTTTTAGACCGCCCCGCTATAGATAGCATTAAGTCATTCCCCGATTAAACCACACTTTAAATCCACCGGGTGTAGAAAACTACAGAATGCCCGAAATGAAACCATACGCTACGCTTCTTTGCTTCATTAAAACTTTTCCATTAAACTGTAAGTAAACGCAACTCTATAATTATAAAAACTCATTCGCAACAACATCCGTTTGAAATAGTGAACCAGCACTTTATCGACAACCGTAAACACCCATAACATAAAAAAAAAAAACAATCAAACAATCAAACAATCAAACAATCAAACAATCAATCAAATCAATCAAAAAACAATCAAATCCACCTAAAAAAAACCATAAACCGTCATTCCGTGGTGGTGGCAGCAGCTATCAAAGCCACGGCCCCAACCTTCTTAGTAGTCGATGCTCGACAACAACTCGGGTGCAAGACCCGAAACCAAGGGGTCGTTTAAGTTGTAGTCGGTAGGATACTCGTTCTTAGTTTTGAACAAGTCTGGAAACATCTCCATGCTAGGGAACAACTCCTCCTCTTTAATCTGGTCCACGGCCAAGGTGAAACCCGTATTTTGAAGGGGCTCGCCCAACGAAAACGACATGTCGTTGTTGGGCACCAATTCCGGCGAGATCATAGCCAGGCCATTCAAAGGCGAAATATCGTCAATGGTGGCAGGCAGAATTCCACTGGAAAAGGCCACGGATTGAGTGTCCTGGATATGATCTGAGAGGCCGTCCTGAAGGCCGTATTGGTAAGGTAAGCCACCGGCCGAAAACACCTCTTCAGTCGAGGGCATGTCATCTCTGCTGACGAAAAAATCAAAGTTTCTCAGGTGCTGGAAGAGCGAGTTTGGAGCAGCGGAAAACGAGCTCAAGTTTGGCACAGAAGTTGCTCTTGGTGCAAGTCCTGTTTGTTCCATATCGTCCTCGAGCTTAAGGTTGTTGAAAGAACCCAATTGTGGGGAAGTGTAGGTGGCTCTCTTGGTGGAAGGCATCAAATCCTCAGCAGATGCACGGCGCTTTTGGCCCGAGGCCGGCGATGACACCACGGGTGCTTGTGGAGGCGTCAAGTATGCGTCCTGCAATGCAGGCTCCTCCATCTCCTCTTTGATCACCGGGGTTGAGCTGCGAGTGGATGCACTGGAAGAGGCCTCAAAAACAACCGCAGCGGGTTTTCTGACTTCACCTGCATCCATGGCCTCCTTCTCCTTCTCCAAAAACTCCCAGCACATGTCTCCATAAGTCTTGGGCGTAAGGCCAATGATACTCTTGAACACACGGTGGAAGTGCCATGCGGACAATTTCGACTTAATGGCAAGCTCCTTGAATCCCAAAACACCGCCGCGTCTCTTGCGACCACTGCGTTTCTTCTGGGACAGGGACAGGCCATCCGATTTGGGGCTACTGGCGCCACTTTCATTGCCAGCAGGTGTGAAAATTGACACTGCTGCAGCCAAAGCAAGATGACGACAAGCCAAATCAATAAGGCGGTAGTGCTCAGAGTCGTTTTTCGAGACTGCATAAGAAGAGGCCTTCACGTTATTATTTTTACTCGAGTACGCGTTAGCAGGTACCAGCATACGACGTTGCACGTTGTTGTGGCCCATGATGTTTTCCTTGATCTTCTCGGTGACCTTATCTTCGTCTTCTTCCACCAAAGGTGGCACAAAGCCAATCATGGCATTGATCTCTCTCACTGTAAGCAAAAGAAGATCAACATCTACAACTGGAACTTGCATGGGGTTACAGAACTTACATGGGGTAAATCCTAAGTCAACTGCTTCTTCAGCAGTGTCAACAAACTTGATTTCCAGGTGCAATTCAGTAATCGGGTGGGCATCACAGTCCGGGCGGCAAAAGTTGGATGTGATTTTGTTACACACAAAGAAAGAACCGGCGGCAAACGGGTCCAGAAATTGGTAGGCTCTCCATTTACTCGCGTCCGTAGAATAAACCATTATGTATTAAGTGTGGGGTGGGGTGAGTGGTGGTTTGGAAACGTGTAATTTTTCGTAAGGGGTCAAACAATATCGCTGGGTCGTGAGATGAGAAACTGAGAAACTGGAAATTATTCATGATCAATTGTGGATATTCGTAGATACTTAAATAAGTTCAGATTTTGGGGATGGGGATGGCGGCCGTGGCTAAACGTCACGGGCTGCATTGCGTAATGGTGCGCTGCGGGCGAATTCAACAAAATAATATTTTGAAAAAAAAAAAAAAACTTTAACCCTTGGTGCCCGCATGTGCATGACGCACCTACATACGAGCTGCATGCTGTAGTTCTGCATCTTGGTGGAGCCACGACGAATCCATGCCTTGCCACGAAGCATCCGCTCAAAGATAACGCAGATAACACTTTTTCTGTTCTATTTCTGAAGACGCCAGCAGGCTCCACGCTGTTCTAATTTTTTTTCCGATGTATGATTGTGGGCCAACCCTGCTCAACTGAGTCATTGAGAAATTTTCCGGAACACTTCCGGAACACTTCTCATTCCTCTCGGCTGTGTGCATTCTCTGGAAACTGGGCGCACCACCATCCCTTGTCAAAACATCGCCACAAAAGGCGTGTGTGCAACCACCTAGCGCGCGCCCCCCGTGTGTGCCCGTCACGTGATACATTTTCGGGCAAGGAGGTTTGGGGATTCGAACGGGGCTAGGCCCCGGCTACTCCTTTAAGTCGTAAAATACGTCATTGAGGGTGCCCGAAATGAATCTTCCCGATCTGACTACTTAATTATTGTTCGTCCCTGAATTTTCCTTATTGTTTGCTATATTTCGGCATCGCTACGCCGTCACCGCCCTCGCCAAACTTCGAGGCGAGGTATGCGAAAAACAAAAAAAAAAACTTGCGCGTGGGGGCAAGAATGTAAATCCTCTCCGAGGGCCAACCTTCGTAGCCAGTGCTCGGTTGGGGCTGCTTCACATGTCCATGTGAGTGCGAATGATGAGTTGAGCTAATTTTCGAGCGCTTGGCGGATGCACCTCCCGCGCCAATTCTCATGCATCAACCCATCCGTGCCAAAATAGGAGACCAAGGTCGAGAACCAGCTTATTTTTACAAATCTGATATTCTCTGTTCCACTTTGTGGGAGAGAAACAGAATAATAACTTAAAAAATGTGTGAATTTCCAGCCCTTCAGGGACCCGGTATTTATCTTGGCAGAGGCTAGAGTTTCCTTTGAAAACCGCAGTTCCAAGATTCAAGTACACAGCGTACCCGCGATTAGTAAGAAAAAAAAAATTATGCATCTCGGAAGTACAGGCCGTGATTGACTCCTATCCCCGGGAATAGTTGCACGTACGGGTTACAATCTAGCATATTTTTCTATTGTGCCATGTTAACGAACCATGAAAATTAAATGCATGAACCAAACTCCCAACGATTTTTCAAACACATGTAGCTTTCGAGTTCGACTATGAAAGGGCAAATTTTGTCTGGCAAAAAAGAGTGTCTCAGATGGCCTTTTTCTTTTGTTAGGTTTGTCACGCACGAAATGGCACTCGCCACATGGGATGGGATGGGATGGGGCTAATTCCGAACAGACGCGCTGAGTGTAAAATTTCCAGTTTCCGTCGTCATGGGCGTAACACGGGCAAAACAATAAAAAAAAGAAAGTTTCTGTTGCAAGACATTACATCACTAGTCCTACATATATTTACACTTGTGTGCAGTCCATGCAGTTGCCAAGGTGGGTTAATCTCCCAACCGCCTGGGATTTATCCCTCGGACGTAGCCCTTTTGAGAAGTACTTCCGCTTTTGTTGTGTGGCGCGCATGTCCGATTTTGTCCTTCATGGTTGTTCAGAGGAAATTCCAGTTGCAACGGAGAATAGAAGATTCACGTTCTTGGCTGTATCCTCAGCATGTAAATTAGGGTCTGTGTATTCTCGGCCAATTTTTTTCCTTCACATTTCGGCAAACGTCCAAGTGAAATTAAATGCTTCCAGAACATCACACTCATGTTTGTTGGCTGGAACGCAAACTGATTTGTGAAGTTTTGTTCATATTTTCGCTTACAAACTTAAGGTTTACGCTAAAAGTAAACTTGTGAACAATGTATAATGCAGTAGCAACTTTTTTTTTTTCTCTTTTTTTTTTTCCGTTGTAAGACACGGAACTACATGTGCCAAACGTCATATCTCCACTTGTTTCACTCGCCCCATGCAACGGAGTTCCGCTCTTCGTAAACGGCTCCAATGGCTCCCGGCCGTGAAGATTTTTAGACCTGTATACACCTCCCCAGGCGTTGTTTCTTTTTTTTCTTATTGTTGTCGGGTGCATTTGACACTTGACGACGGCCTGGATCAGTATTAAAAATAATTACGTGAAAGGGTGCCCTTTCGTTGTGGCGTCCTCGCACATACACCCTCCACCCCGCGTAATAAAAATAGGGTTTAAGACATGACCAAGACATGTTTTCTCAAAACGTGACGAGACGCCCCGGCGTGTGTATAAAAGGCGCATGCTGAGCCTTCCCATGTGGCGAGGGCTGTCTCACATACCCCGGCCTACCCAACAGGCCAGGTGACGTCAGAATTTCTGCCAAAACCCTGGCCAGACGGGCCGATAGGTAATCCCATGGCCCGACCAGATCCGCATCCTATAGATTTATTATATTGTTCGTCCCAATCTGTTGATATGGGGTCGCGCAAACACATCTGCGCACGCACGCCCGCGGAAAACCCTCCGGTTAGCGCGCACTCAAACAACCCGGGAACCGGGAGATGGAAATCTCGGGCATCAAACTCGGGATTCCGATCCGAACTCACCTGCCCCATTTAACCCCATATAATCATTTACACATCGTACGAAAATGGTACAGGAAGCGGTAGACTTGGATAAACAATACGCCAGCCATGGTGAAAGTTTTGAGGTGCCTACATTTGCGTCGCTTGGCGTAACCTCGACCCAGTTTTCACCCCAAGATCCATCAATCTACTTTTGCGGCAACTCACTTGGGCTCATGCCAAAAAGCACACGGGTCGCTATAGAAGCCGAGTTGCAGGCATGGGCGCAGCGTGGTGTGGAGTCACATTTCAACCATCCGGATGAAAACAAAACAATGTGGATGGACATTGACCTCCCCTTAGTAGAGCTCTTATCTCCGATAGTAGGGGCCAAAAATACTGAAGTAGCGGCAATGGGGCTGCTTACGGCCAACTTGAATGCGCTCTTAGTGGCTTTCTATCGTCCACTGGGCCGCCGGTGTAAGATTCTCTTTGAGAAAAATGCTTTTCCATCTGATTACTATGCATTGTTGAACATCGCTAAGTTGCATGGCTATGATGACTCATGTTTGGTACAACTCGAGGTCTCGGATGGCGAAACGTACCTCCAAACACAAGAAATTCTCGATGCCATTGACCAGTACAAGGATGAACTTGCACTTGTGCTTTTGCCTGGAATCCAATACTACACGGGCCAGTTTTTTGACGTACAAACAATCACGCAACATGCCCAGAAATGTGGTGCGGTAGTGGGTTGGGACTTGGCCCATGCTGTAGGAAATGTGCCACTTTCCTTGCATGATTGGAATGTCGACTTTGCTGTGTGGTGCTCGTATAAGTACCTTAACTCCGGGCCAGGTGCCATTGGCGGTATTTACGTCCACGAACGCTATTCCCAGAACAATTCCCAACAAAATTTCTCCCCGCGTCTTGCCGGATGGTGGGGCAATAATGCTGCCCAACGTTTTAAGATGTTGGAGGTTTTTGACCCAATCCAATCTGCACTCTCCTACCGCCAGTCGAACCCAAGTGTTCTTGACTGTGTGGCACTCCAAAGTTCGCTTGAAATCTTTAAAAAAGTAGGCGGTGTTTCAGAACTCCGGAAGAAAAGTTTGGCCTTGACCGGCTTCCTTGAAAAATTGTTACTACAAAGCAAATATTACCTTGTCCCTACAGCGGATAAATCCGAGTTTGGGTTTAAGATTCTCACCCCACAAAACCCTGCCGAAAGAGGATGTCAACTTTCATTGCTTTTTCTGCCACATCATGAAGAGACTTCGCTTAATGTTATGGAAAATGTGCATAAATATTTGCACCAGCATGCAATCATCTGTGACGAGAGGCGCCCTGACGTCATCCGGCTTGCCCCAGTGCCGCTCTACAATACTTTCCTGCAAGTCCTGGTTGTGGTTGCCCGGTTAAATGAGGCTCTCGATCAGATCAGTAAGTAGACCCCGAAATTATAATAGTAGAGTATCTTGTGGAAAAATAGAATAAATAATGAACTTCTTTGAGGGGATATAGTTACAGAAAGTCTTGGCCTCAGTGTCTAAAAAGGGTTATGCGCTTAGATATTTCCCCAATTTGTAAAGTTATGTAACAGAAATACGCCGTATTCCATAACCACCAAAACGGTTGTTGCAACTACATTAAACAATATTCCTGAAAAAGTTCGTATCTTGAAACAGCTAACTAACTATTTGACGTACTGGCGCTTAACATTCTTACAAAGTAGAAGCGATTCTGAAGTCCTTACCGGCGTAGACAGCCTTGTCACCCAACTCCTCCTCGATTCTCAAGATCTCGTTAAGCTTGGCCAATCTCTCGGATCTGGCTGGAGCACCGGTCTTGATTTGACCAGATCTCAAACCAACAGCCAAGTCGGCAATGAAGGTGTCCTCGGTCTCACCGGATCTGTGAGAGACCATGACACCCCAACCAGCGGCGTAAGAGTCGTTGGCAGCGTTGATGGACTCGGACAAAGAACCAATCTGGTTGACCTTCAACAACAAAGCGTTGGCGGCCTTCTTCTCGATGGCGGTCTTGATTCTCAATGGGTTGGTGACAGTCAAGTCATCACCAACAATTTGGATCTTGTCAGAGACCTTGGCGTAGAAGTGAACCCAAGCCTCCCAGTCGTCCTCGCCGAATGGGTCCTCGATGGAAACGATTGGGTACTCGTTGATCAACTCCTCGTACAAAGAAGCCAATTGCTCACCGGTCAACCACTTAGACTCGTCAGACTCTGGGTTCTTGAAGTCCAAGTCGTACTTACCGTCCTTGTAGAACTCGGAGGAAGCAACGTCCAAGGCAATACCGACTTGGCCAGTGTAACCAGCGGCCTCGATAGCAGAGACAATCAAGTCCAAAGCCTCTCTTGGGGAACCGATGTCTGGTGCAACACCACCCTCGTCACCGACGTTACCGGCAGATTGACCGTACTTCTTCTTGGTCAAAGACTTCAAGTTGTGGTAAACCTCAGAGCCGATTCTCAAGGCCTCGGCGAAGGTTGGGGCACCAGTTGGAACAATCATGAACTCCTGGAAGGCCAAAGCACCACCGGCGTGGGAGCCACCGTTGACAACGTTTTGGAAAGGAACTGGCAAAACAAACTTGTCTTGCTTGGCACCAGAGATGTCAGACAAGTGCTTGTACAAAGGAACACCCTTCTCAGCAGCGGCAGCCTTGGCAACAGCCAAAGAGACACCCAAGATGGCGTTGGCACCCAACTTAGACTTGTTGGGGGTACCGTCCAAAGAGTTCAAGAACTCGTCAACCTTAGCTTGGTTGGTGATGTCGAGCTTGGCCTCAATGAAGGCTGGGGCGATCTTCTCGTTGACGTTAGCAACGGCCTTAAGGACACCCTTACCCAACCACTTGGACTTGTCGCCATCTCTCAACTCCAAAGCCTCGTGGATACCAGTAGAGGCACCAGAAGGAACAATGGATCTGAACAAACCCTTGGCGGTGAACAAGTCAACCTCGACAGTTGGGTTTCCTCTGGAGTCGTAGACGTAACGAGCATGAATTTTAGTGACAGACATTGTGATAGATTATTGATGAACAATAAAGAAAAAAAAAATTGGACTCGACGTCCGGTGCGAATGCGGCGGACTTTATAATGGCACGAGGTGTGGACCACACAAGCCCGACTTGCATACTGAGGCGTCAAAATTAATTTTCCTAGTGAGGTCAACGCTGGGGAAAAAAACCCCGGCCGAAAGGGCCGATTTCGACCGGAGAGACAAGATTGAATCAAATATTTGCCCCCGATTATTGACACCTTATTTTTCTGGTCATTTTCTACTTTTTTTTATCGTTTAATTGAGGTCTTCCATGTATTTTTCGACCCTTCAAGCACCACCGTGGCACTTCGGAAATTGCGGGAACCACGCGATTTTCTGTGGTGCGCTGATATCCCGTAAGAGTTTTCGGGGTCGGAGTTTGCATGCGCGTAAGGATCCTGGACGAAATGGCTTGGAGCAGCCCGGAGCGCGAACCGGACGAAGGGGATGGAAGGAATGGAAGGATAGGGGAAAGTGGCGGTCGTGCGAAACTCAACCTCGCTCTTCGCAAAAAAAAACCCTTACACGTCCATCACGTGATGATGAACACCGTAACCGCCCATCCCTGTTTGTGACTCCCCGCCCCAGCACACACCCTTTATATTGATTTTGGAAATAAATGATAACAAAAAAATTGGAATCCCAGTTTCTTCAATATAGTTATCTCGTAAACTCTTAAAATAAAAATATCAATTGCCTCTTAGTTGAAGAAGGAAGTGAGAAATGAAGCCGTTCAAGATTATACATTTATTTTTTAAAACAAACATGTTCGGGTTTGATAAGAGTTTTCTATATTAAATTTCAAGCGTCTTGTCAAATTCGGGATCATTATATTCGGCAAAAACTTGTTAGATTTTCAGGTGAAGGGCCCCTTCCTTCTGGAAAAATGTGAAACAACCGTCTCTAATTTTACCAAAATGAATAAACATGGATTAAGCTGGGTCTTGAATATTTTTAATTTGATTGTGTTCTTGGTGAAAAATGTGGCTGTTTTTAACCACACATAGAATGCATTTGAAGATTGGGGTAACGCGGTAGTACAGTAGAAGGGTAATGTTTACAAGAATCAATCCAGGTACGAATCAACAAAGCCTCCTTTACTCTACTCTTTAAAGTTTTTGAATTTATTAAGTTTCGGAGATATTAAGATTGGGGACTTTTAGGTCTAGATTTTTGTTCGCTTTTTTTTTTTTTTTTTTTTTTTTTTTTTTTTCTATCTTCCTCAAAGCTTATTTTATTTTTAGTAAAAATCAAAATCTTTTTCATTTTTTTTATGATGCCCCGAAGAAAAAAAAAAGTTTTTCAAAAAGGTTGTTTTTGTGAAATTCAACAAAATAATGTTGATTTATTCTTTTGCGAGGATACAACTGAGATACCGAAATACCCTTTATCTTCTTTTAGAAAACAAAACCCCTGAAAATATATCCACAATCGGCATCGCTTCGGTGAATGTGGAGATTCGGAACTCCACTAACAAGGCGGGCGTAATTTAGGCGCCCACATTGTGGGACTCCGCTTTTTCGAGAGAATGTTTTACACTACTCTTTCGAACGCCCAGGCGTTTGTTTAACGCACTACAATGCGGTAGCTTGCATGCATATTTGCGTGCTTGTCTCACTTGACGCACGAACAACCTTAAAGAAAACGCACGCATAAATTTTATATACCGACTGGTGTTTCGGATCGGCTTTATTTTCCCATGCAGCTTTGCGTAATCTTACCCACTCGCCCGGTTTGTGACAACCTGCTGCACTCCATTTGCCCGCATTTCTATATCGAATTTTATTAATTTGCCCCATGAGAAATTGCGCCATGACGTTATAACGATCTTACTAATCATGTATGAGCACTCGCCAATGACAACACGAAGCAAAATTACATCATTGTGCTGCTTACGCGGTTAAACCCACCATGGTTAATACACTGACTGAAGTGATAAGGGAACCAATATGTGAGCTTGTGTTGCCACCAACAACCGCCATTGCCTAGGTTTTACGAAGTATCTTGAGAAATGAAATTGTGATCGGCGCTGTAATATTCTTGGATTTTTGAAAATCAGGGAACGGTTTCCTGTGCTTTATTTTTGGTAGCTACACCCGGTTAACACTTTTGAAAATTTTGACCAAATTCAGTAATGCACATCGAAGCAATTATTATGAAGGTTCTCTACTGCTTTCCGACCCCTAGGCATTTAATTGGCAAAGTGTCAAGATTTATTTTATTCCGGCTAAGATTTCCACCTCACTTTCCGAAAACAACTCCATCCCTTGGCATCTCTTTCTAGGATGTACGGGTGTTAACCGTGAATCCTACAACCACACAAACGATCAACATAAAGAATTGAGAAATGCATCCAAACCCCACAAAAGCCCCGAAAATGAGCAAAAAAGAGCCCTCGATAGATCAGTATACAAAGCTCAAAAATGATCTTACGCGGCTGATCTTGAAAAAGAAAGAAATCGATGCCAAACTTGCTGAACTAGAAGAGACGATTTACGAGAAGGAGACGGATTATTTTAACGAAAGCACATATGGTAACATTGTCAAGGGATTTGATAACTTTTCCAAGGGTTCTTCTGGTGGTAACAATAAGCGAAAATTAGTTATCACCGATGAGGACCATATTTTTAGCATGTCTTCAGCCACATTTGTGAAAACACTACTGAAAAAACAAGGGACGGCGTCTGCCGCCACGGATCTTGACGATTATGAAGATTCTGTGGAACCAGGAAGTGGGCTGGCAAAAGAAACTGTAGTGGGAACGCCCACTAGAAAAAAGAAATCATAGAGGCATAATAGAAACTTGTGGATCCTGGATGTACAGACAAATAATATTAATGAGATACGAACAACGACAGTTTATAAAGAGAGAAAGTCTAGGATAATTAATTCTAGTGAGGGGTTGAGAAAAGTGTGGGTTTTGGGACATATGAAACCCTACAGGGATACAACTCGCAATATGGCAATAAACTGGATTTTACCCATAAATTTCTGAATATTCCAACTCTCATTATTCTCATTTATTCTCGTTTATACTCGAGTAGAGTTCTCTTCAATGGTGTGTGTATTTATATGTACAATGGTTTATTGGATATGCATGGTTATACCGGCATTTACAGCTGATTTTCCGGCTTTTCGTAACTGTATACCCATGGCTGGTTGGCCGGGTAGTCTGTTGGCACCCTCATGTCCAAAGGAAATCTTTTCATGTGTTCTGGGGCATTGGCAGCCTGGTACAATTCCGGGCTTAATTCCTTCAATTCGTCCATCGCGTTTTTAATGCTGTCAAATTGCTTTTCAAGCTGGAGCGCGTGTTTTTCGTCTTGTTTTCTGGAAAACACCTTCCAGGCATTTGTAATCGTCTTGTGCTTGATAAGATCCTCGGCACATAACTTCAAAAGTTTGGGCTGTTTTTTACTGGCAGAAAGAGCCGATAGTTGGTTCACGACTTTTTGTGTTGAGGGACTCACGCCCGTTGTTTTTTTGCCTCTGACAAATATTCTAGAAACTTGAGCAACATTGCTCACTGAAGACCGAGAAAGCATTATGAAAAAACGAGTGTTTATTGTGGTTTCTGGTGTATTCTAACTTTAGGGTAAGTTTTGGCTGAGATTGATATGAAAAATTTGAGAAACACCCGTACATCCACTAAGTGGATTTTTTTAATGGCCTATTGAGTTGGTCACGTGATCAATGGTTTTTGCCGCGCGGGCCCGTCCCCACAAACTTTGCTCCTTGGCGCTACCCCATACTTAGCAATCGAAAGTCAGTCCGGCTCACCCCTCGCTGTATGCTACGTAGATCTAGAAATGAGACCCCCTCTTTTCTCTTGGAAATACATAGAATAATATTTTTTATTGCTCAATTTTAATCTATTTTTTTTTTTTCTTTTTCTTCTTCTTCCTAAAACCTCTCACATCATGAAGAAATTCTTTTCCCACGAGAAAAAGCATCAGCCTCCAGCAGACGAGCCGCCTTCATATGAGCAGCTGGAAGGGTACCAAAATCTGTCTGCAGAAGTGCCCCAATATTCGGGCAATTATGGGCCAAATGAGTATCCACAGGAGAAAAAAAGTGAGGATTGGCCACAAGGCGGGTATGGGCCCCAGCAGCCTCAGCAGCCCCAGCAACCCCAGCAACCCCAGCAACCCCAGCAAGACTGGCAGAATTATAATGGCAATACTAACAGCAATACTAATACTAATAACGGTTTTGGTCACGCACAGCCGCCTCCAGGAACTTATACGGTGCCACCACAAAAAGTCAATATTGCGTACGAAACAGATGGCCGCAATACGAGACCGGGATATGCAGAATATGTACAAATGGATAATCAGCGGGTGGCTCAAGGTGACGTGCCACTTCCTCGGGATGCGTTTGGCCGCAAAGGTGCTCCTTTGGCACCCAGTAAAAAAAGCCTGGGTCTGTCAGGCGGGTTCCCTGGATCCCATGGCCCAACATACTATAATTCTTCCCGTGATTGAGTGAGTATTAGTGACTATAATGTATTAGTAAGTATACAGATGTTGGGTTTTCGGGGTTTTAGTACCAGTAAGCTTGGTATAGATAATAAATGTATTGAATACACAGTAGAACTTTTTTTCCGTGGTCGTTCCAGGGAGTGTGGAATGTTTTTGTGTGTGATTTGGTATTGTCTAGTGCAATTCCATAAGCCTTAGGAATATTGCGCCCATAAGCTCAATAATGGGGGGTTGAATGGAGGCTAAGGGGGTGGAATTTAATTATTCTTAAGTTTACGAGTGAATCCTTTAGGCGGACAATTTGTACTTTTATAAATAAAAAAAATATTGCTATTCGTTAGAAGTCAAGCGGACCCAATTTATTTATGTTTTTATGTTTTTTTTCTTTTTCTTTTATCTCTAAATCGGAATACAAACTTCCTATCGATGATGCTTACTAGTAATATTTATTCCCAGCTCGAAGTGGAGAAGAACTATAAGCTACGGCACATTTTATAATATGGAATTCCCAAATTTCAAGAAATTTTAAGAGCCCTTTCGCAACTCTGAATGAAACTTGGCAAGGAAAAGCTAATCTAGATTAAAGAAAAAAAAAAAATTATTTCATGGGTTAATTCCAATCACAAGATCTACACCTAATTCATGAATTCTATACACTCATTGTGAGCGGCAAGACCATCATAAACTCTCAATTCCACGAATATTTTGTTTAAAATAGAACTCAAATGAAGAGTGTTTCCTTCAAAAACACACGCCCGACATTTTTGTCTTTCTACTATTATGAAAATGAGAAAAAATTCTAATTTTTTTGCAAGTATTCTTCTTTCTTCAATGGTTCACGCAAATTTCACCGGTTTTGTTGATGTTACTGGAGATCCACATGAACAACCAAAAGTTTTGGGCCAATTTTCTGGTGATTTTAACCCTAATCACCAGTCTATGTTCGTTACTATGTGCCAGTTTAATGTCACTCATAACGATACTCGACACTTTCGACTTGAAAATAGAACCCAACATTTGGAAGATCAGGTTGGTCGATTTGTTCAACATTTGAAATCGTTTATAAAGGAAACCTCTTTTAGTATTCTGCAATTTGAGCCAAAAATAGTGGAATTGAGAGAGAACATTGCAAACTTACATGGTTCTGTTGTATTAGAAATGCAATCGCCCAGTCTCCAACAACAGTTTCAGTTTCTCACTGATATGTTTTTGGTGATGGTGGAATCTACAAGCGCCATGGATCGTTTTAAAGTCTTTCGGAACCCAGGATATCCGATAATTTATAAAGTCCTTGAGCTAAGGGTTAGGGTTTTAGCATTGTACAATTCATATGGAATGCTTGATCTCCATACCGATGGATATGTAACAGAACTTTCCCGCCTTCATGCCAGTTTATACTTTTGGGGCGAAAAGTTCCATGAAATAGCCCCGGCTTCTCCCAGAGTAATCAAGGTGTTTCAGAAATATTTTCGAAGAGCAGATGAAACTTTTGAACTGTTGAAAAGTCAAATTCCCCGGGTTTATAATTGATGCTATAAAAATTTAACGTTTATATTCTGTGGCCTTGTGAATACATGAAATATGATTTTGTTTTCGGTTTATTGTTATACTATTCACTTCCGGATCTACTCGTTTTAGAATTCGGAATAATATTCAGTAACTTCAATCAAAGTGATTATTTGTGGGTATTCAGATAGAAAGTTATGATACTTAATCGAATTTAATAACTACACATTCGAATTTTTTCTAATTCTATTCTTATTAATAATCCACCCATCTACTAGACCTGGATTTCAGTTTCTTCTTTTATTTTCTGAAAAATCAACCTTGCTCATTTCAATTTCAGTAACGCAAACTGGGTTTAAAACTTAGCCTTGACTTCAGCATAGATATATATCAGTGGAACGGGGCCGAAAACAACTCCTTGAGGCAATGTAATCGATTTGTGGCGTTTCACAAAAAGAAAAGGAAAAGGAAAAATTACAATTATCTATTTGTCGGGTTATCCATACCCGCCGAAAACACTATGCTGGAAAGAATGGTAAACCCCCCTCCCCCAATATCCTTCCAACCACTATATATACCTCGATATTCGCTTTCTTATAAAGAAAAGTATACTTTAACTTTTCATTCGATTACCCGATGAAAGTTCTCTTCATTCTAGTAACTACCTTGATTTCAGCATTAGGTTCTAGTTCTGCTGATGAAAAGCGCCATCATTTTCAGACATTACCTGGACAAGAAAGCAGGGAAAATACTGACTTTTTTTCTCGTGGAGAAAAACTGTCGGGAAATATGAACTCATTTAGCTTTCAATACCGTACTGAACCCGTAACTGCCCAAATTGAAGCAACACATGACTTGTTAGAAGGAGTATTCAAGGTTTTCAAAAACTTTGTTACTAAAGGATCATTTAATCATCAGGGCTTTGAAAAGCAGCACGATGTCTTGGAACGCCAGCTTCTGGAAGCCATCAAAGAAGTGGATGAAGCAGAGTTTTCCGAAAAACTTTTGAGACAGCTCACTTTTCTCAAATACACCTTCCACACCATGGCGGATTCAGTGGCGGATTTGAATTTCTACTCCATGAATAAAGACAACGACCATCGTTTGCTCTACAAAGTGATTGAGCTAAATGTACGATTATTGGCGTTGCGTGATTCTTATGGCAATTTAGATTTGCAAATTCACGGAATCTCGGGAAAGTTGTTCCGCTTTTGGCGTAACTTAGTTGTATGGGGACATAAATGCAAAAACATTCCCGAGTTTCCGGCGGGGTTGTATGCGCTTTATGAATTGCACGCCATGCAAGCGGAAAGAACCCTTCGTAAATTGGTTCTCCAGCTCCCGGAAGACAGGCTCAAAGCTTGCGATTAAAGGGGGTATATATTGAATGGAAATGAACATCGATGTGGACAAATAGGGGTAGTAATATCGCCAAGCGTCGTAGTATCATGGAATAAACAAATGTTTTAAAGGAAGTTTCCTGGGGTATTCTTCTACAGCGGGCAATCTGTACCCGGGGACGCGAAGGATATATATTGAATTATATTAGGCAAGAAGCGTATGGATAATATAGTTATCCATCAACTCGCCATTGTAGAAAGTAGAAATCATCGTGACAATTTCTGTGGCACCCTTGCTGGCATAGAGTCAGTACTAGAACTAGCGATGTTAATACCTGGTGTCATTGCTCTGGAAAAAGCCATGGCAGTATGGGAAAGATTAATAAACCCCCTGCCCTTCTCAACTTTCTGGAGAAATCCCTTGAAGTCAGAATAGTAGGTATTCCCGATTTACCTCTAAAGCCACCAATCGCCTTAGCCAGGTAAGGCAAAAGAATATGGAAAAAGGTGACGAAATGGAAAGAAGAGCCACTCCTTCCTAGAGCCCCATTTCCGCTTGTAATGCCCGGAGAGCCTCCTCGTCTTCGTCCTCTTCCTCGGGCTGTGCATTTGCTTGAGGTTTGCTTGTATTGACGGTAGGAAAGTGGGGCAAATCCTGGGCGGGCTGTTTTGCTGGCTGTTTTCCGGGTTGGCGGGTGGGTTGTTGCTCATTTTGACGGGCCTCAGTGTGTTCGGCTTGTAAAGCAGCCAATTCCTCGTCCAACTCATCTTCATCCACGTATCCCGAACCCACAGGCCGGGAAATAGCCTCAGAAATCTCGTCCGCCAACTCTACCTGCTCACGAATATCGTCCATGGTATTTTCGACCTTATCGACATCGTACTCACCGTGGATCTGCTTCATGGCAGACGCACCCTGTTTCATGGCCTTCATTGTCTCCAAGTTCAAGTTGGCGCTCTCGATTGCCGTCAACTGCGTCTCCAACGAATCGATCTGGTTCTCTATTTTCATCAAGTTGGTTTCGTAGCCCTTTTTGCGCTTGAGCGCGTTTTTCGCCAAAGCCTTATTGGTGGCAATATATTTCCGTGCTAACTGCTCCTGTTCCTCGATTTGCAGCTCGAGATGGCTGCGTTTTTTGTTAAGCATCTGGATGTGTTCACGCAATTCCACAATTGCCTTTTTCGGCAACTCCTTCTTTTGCTGCTTGTTGCCGCCAAACATATAGTTCCACATGATTTATAGAGGGGGTTTGGTTGTGTTCTGTTGTATAGTGTGAGAGGTTTAAATTAAAGGGACTTGTGCTTTTCTGAAAAGAAAAATGGTTTAGGGAATTTGGGCGGCTGCAAATCGACTAAATGCCCGTATATAATTTGTTTTTTTGGCCTTTAACGCTGGGTTTTGGTGGGGTAAATGTGGCCTCACTTGGCTGATAAGCGCTTGGCCATTTCGGGGTCCGGGGGGCGCTCGCTCGCCTTTTTTTGGTAAACGCACGCCACGCCAGCAAGGCCACACTGGTTAAGGAAGAATGGACAGAGTGGATCTAGACAAACTTTATGTTTATATGTGAATTTTGTGAATTTTGTGTTTTTGTTTGGTTTTGTGTGCCTGTGTTATTTTTCTTTTGTTTCGTGTCTTTTTTTGTTCTGTATGTCCATATTCGTCTCCACTTAACTCGTGTTTAGTGGGCCCCAAATTGCGGCGCCAAGTTGCGGCGCAGTAGCACCCTCGTTGCTCAGCACCCAGTAAAACTCCAACCTTCAAAAAAACAACGACGTTCACGTCTTCATGGGGGGGGGGGGGGGGTTTTTTTAGTCACGTGTTGGAACTTTAATCTAGAGTTGCCTTTATCTGAGTTTATTCCGGAGATTGTAGAAATAATTCAGTATGTAGCCTCACAGAAAGTGTGTTGCAACCTTCCTCATAAAGCCCCCTCCATAAAGCCACCATTAACTTATCTCCATAAACTTGTCTCAATAATTTTGGCACCATAAAAAGCGTATTCTGAAGAATCTTTTATACTGAGGGCAAAAAAGAAAGAGAACAAAAAAAACTTGTCTTTTCAAACACCGTACTTTCTCAGCACATAATAATGGCTGGAAACGCGTAGGCCAGTAGTCCATAAACCCAGTAGAAGCATAATTAAACATCCAAACGCAGCCAACCAAAATTCTTTTCCAACAGCTTCACTTGTCATGTCATCTTCCCTGATCATCTCAATCAACTGACCACAACCCAGAGGAAGAAAAACGCAAGCAACACACCAAAAATCTTAAGAAACAACCACCTGTTGCTGGAAATATGGGCATAATACTTCAAAAGCTCACGCTGAGCACCCATAATATTCATATCGATATCCTCCACATTCTGGTCGATCCGCTGAATGGTTTCACCCTGTTCCGTGACCATTGTGGCCAACTGCAGGAACAAATTGCCCACCTCGTTAATAGTGGCCTCGATGGTTTCTACAGCAGTATTGCGCAGTTGCAAATACTCGTTGCTCTGTTCCTCCATGAGCAAAAGCTGTCTAGTTTGGTCCGGGATAGAGAGCAAATCGGTCTCGCCACTAGCGCCTGCACCGTGGTCCTGGGCCTCTGGCATCAAATAGGGGTTTTCGCCCAAATTCGAAAGATTTGCAAGGGGATTACCGCCATTGTTCATCACGGGAGTATGGGAGTTTTGGCGGAGGTTCAGGGCCGCAGATAAAAAGTTTTCTTTACGCGACTTGTTGACAAGCTCATTCTTCTGTCTAAGCTCCAATACCGACTTGAACTCTCCACTCACGTTTTTCATCTTCGAGTTCAATAAATTTAACACATTCTTCAGATATTGGGTGATTTGTGAATCCACCTGGATCAGCAGCTCGCCACGGGCATATTTCTGCAAGTTTTGAATGCTCTGTTCGATCTTAAAAATGTCCTGTTTGATCACATACGTCAACTCGCCGATTTCTACAGGGCGGTCGTCAAAAAGCGGCTTCTTCTTGGCCAAAAGCGCAAGTTTCAGCAAAAGCTCCGTCGTGTGCGCAATATCTTTTGCAATCACACTTGCCTGCTGGCTAAATTTCGATTTTTTGCCCGGCGTAATACGTTGCTGGGACGTACCCAATTTGTTGATTTTGTCAAAAGTCGCCACACATTGCTGGAACTCGTAGGTCCTGTTTTGAATGGAAGAAGACATGGTTCGTGGTTTCAGAATTGTTTCACAGTGGTTTCAGGTGTATTTCAGGCACTTTCTGACGGTCTTTTTGCAGGTTTTTTTTTTTTTTAAGAAATTTGCTTGCTAGTTTATTTCAATGTTTTTTCCGTTCAAAAACACTATATTTTTGTGTTGGGAGTAAGCGATTGGATTCAAGACTAGTGTCGTTTAAACTTAAACGAAAGGTGTTAGGTTTGGGCATACTTCAAGTGCGCGGTCTCCACCCAAAAAAAAAAAAAAAGATACACCCTGGGCGTATGATGTGTTATGTGCAGGCCGTGGCGGGGCACAGCTATTGATAGTACTATATTTGCAACCCGATTCCTATGTTAAATAAATGTTTTTTGGAGGAAAATTTGGTGAATAACTTTTTCTTTGTTTTTGTGTTTTCTGAAATAATTAAATGTTTTGGAACTTTTCACTTCAATCTCATTTTCTCATGGATATAGAGTGACATAGCTCGCTTAGCTGCAATGGTGAAGGATTACATCAGGAGTAATTTTAGTGGTTCACAATTTATTGGATTTTTTCTTAATGCTCCATCAAGAATTTATATATTCAAATACTTTAGAATTATTCGTCTTAGTGATTATTGGGAACTGGAAGGTTTGAATGCGAAGAATACTATCCTTTGACCTGTGAGCCTGCGAAGATTTATCATGTACCGTAATTCATCTAAACCTTTGCTTGTGGGGGGGCTCCTTTTCTTTCATAACCTAAAAAAAAAAAAATTAAAAAGAAGAAGAAGAAGAAGAAGATTGTGTGGAACCTTTAAGATAATTTGAGAGAGTTTTTTATTGATTGTTTTTTTGCCTTCGGGTCCATGCCCAAGTATAAGAGTATACCTTCTTTTGTATGCAATTTTTGGCCCTTTGAATGCATTTAATACTGCTGTCTATACATTCAATGGATTAATTTCAAACCACCATTTACTATCAAAAGGCTATAAATTCTTTAATATATATCAAGTTTTACCTACCAATGTTCCATAATCATGGATTCTTCAGATTCGATCACCGCAAATCATTTAAGGAAATGAAGAGAAGCTAAAAATGATTTGGAAATTACTCCTCTCCTGAAGAAATAGTTATCCCGAGATCTCGAAGAAGACCACGGCGTAAGGGCTATTACATAAAAATAAGTTATTGATAATCAGGTCTACCTTAAGAAATGACATTTTTAAGCAGGTTAAAAAAACTGAATACAGATGTCGAGTAATTAAACTAACTTTAGTTTTTTTTGTTTCCTTTGAGATGGATTTGATCTCTATTACAGGGTTCCTAGTTAGTCAGTTTTTAATATTTTGTATTATCAAAGAGAGTGTGAGATAAGCTGATGATAATGCCCTATTATTTGAGATGAATCTTTGAAAACCGAAATCTTCCTTAAACCTTAGCTCTTAAAATTATATCTCAGTGGAAAAGTTCTTTCAGTATGTCTGCAATAAAGGCGGCAAGCCTTTGTCTTTATCTAGAGTAGAAGTTATGGTAATGTTCTTTCCTGGGTTCGGTACGGAAAGCAATATAAACAGTAACGATCGATAACATTATGCGATTACTTTAAATAAATAAGTAAATAAAAAAAATCAATAAAAAACAATACTTATTCTTTTTTAAAAGGTACGGCCGTCTAAAGCACTACTCCTTGTTTCTCAATTTATGTTCAGAGGCCGTATTTCGGTGTCAAGTCTGGACCTCTTTAAAATTGATTTTTGCATGAAATCAAACCTTAAATTTTTTTTATTTGTTTTCAGAGTAATTATCTCATTGAAAAACTTAATCAGAGAAACAAACATGTGTATTTTTTGTTTAGTAATGATGATGAAGAATATTAATGAGTCTTGTAATTCTCATCACTTGCTAAACAAATATTAAAAAATGACCACAACACCACAGATCTCAAACATAAAACAAACAGTAATAGAAAATCCACATCGAGGTATTTTTTTTAGATTTTCGGCTCAAATAGTTTAAAATATATCTATCAAACGAATAAAATAGGTTAAACTTTTTTTATCTCTCTGAATACGTATATTTTTGTAAAAGAAACGATATTCGATTTTGGCTGCGTGGTTACACACGTCTCATTGCAGGATCAAGTGTTAGTGCCACTTTGGGGAAAGCAAACTCATGAAATATCAAAACTAAAAATTAAGAAAAAATACCAGGAACAAGACATAGAGCTAAAACATTCTTATAAAATAAACTTTATAACCCCTTTAATTTTACGAAAGTACATTTAAATACACTTGTGTGCCCCCCTAAATCACACACTCCCACATGGAAGCAGCAGCCGCACGCCAGTCCCAAAACAGAAATATAACAACACTTCGCGGTCGTGCCCATACCGCTTCCTGAAGGTGCGATCCGCACAGAAAACAAACAAGCCTAAAGCAGCCTTCACGCTCGGATTTCCCTCTAAATCCCTTGATATCTTGCTACCTTAAACCTCTCAAAACACCACCATGAGAGAAATCGTATGTGATTTTCTTGAATAGTGGATTCCTAATGTCCATTTAAACGGCCGGCCTTTTTCTGTGTTTTTTTCTCCGACTTTTTCCAATGGCTGCCTCAATTTGAAGACGCGAACAAAACACGTTCACACCATGAAACACCAGCACATTTATACATGGCAAAAGCTTCTAAAAATTGGAATTCCAAGGTTTAAAAATATCTTCCCGTCTTCAATCGAAGATTCCATGGCTTTTTCTTCAAAATAATTCATCGATTTAACCATGTTGCATGTGTTTCTACAGATCAAAAGAGTACCACCAAAAAAAAAATGAATAAACACCATCATCAAAACCACCTTCAAATGCCCATAATTCGATATTGATTATCCAAAATGAACTCCAAATATCCAGAATTACCCATACCCACCTTTCATAAATTATCCACCTCTATTTTCACCCCAATTCCAAAACCAGAAAAAAAAAGAAAAGCCCGGTTAACCGCCGCTTCCCGCCAGCACGTGACCCTGCCCTCGTGCATGGGCTTAATTTTGGCTTTAAAGTACACATATACTAACATATTCAGATTCATTTGTCCACTGGTCAATGTGGTAACCAAATTGTATGTACATGCTTTTAAAGCGCTTGCTTTATTTTCTATTTTTCCATTTACTTTCCTATAATTTTTTCTTATCATCTCTTTACTATTGTCCGAACATTTATACTAACTTTTACAGGGTGCCGCTTTCTGGGAAACTATTTGTGGCGAGCATGGCTTGGATAACAACGGTAACTACCACGGAGATGACGGGATCCAAAAAGCTAAATTGGACGTCTACTTCAACGAGGCTTCTTCGGGTAAGTACGTGCCTCGTGCTGTGCTTGTAGACTTGGAGCCCGGTACCATTGATTCGGTCAAAACTTCGCGGATCGGAAACTTGTTTAGACCAGACAACTACATTTTCGGTCAGTCGTCTGCAGGTAACGTGTGGGCCAAGGGTCACTACACAGAGGGAGCCGAATTGGTCGACTCCGTGATGGATGTTGTCAGAAGAGAAGCCGAGGGTTGTGACTCTTTGCAAGGTTTCCAAATCACCCACTCTTTGGGTGGAGGTACCGGTTCCGGTATGGGAACCTTGTTGCTTTCGCGTATCAGAGAGGAGTTCCCCGACAGAATGATGGCCACGTTTTCTGTGGTTCCATCGCCTAAGGTTTCCGACACCGTCATTGAGCCATATAACGCTACCTTGTCTGTTCACCAGTTGGTGGAGAACTCGGACGAAACCTTCTGTATCGATAACGAGGCTTTGTACAATATCTGCCAGAAGACGTTGAAGTTGCCCCAACCAAACTACGACCACTTGAACAACTTGGTCTCCTCCGTGATGTCTGGTGTCACCACCTCCTTGCGTTACCCCGGTCAATTGAACTCGGACTTGAGAAAGTTGGCCGTCAACTTGGTGCCTTTCCCTAGATTGCACTTCTTCATGGTTGGTTACGCTCCTTTGACCTCCATCGGCTCCAAGTCGTTCAGATCGTTGACCGTCCCTGAATTGACCCAGCAGATGTTCGATGCCAAGAACATGATGGCCGCCTCCGACCCAAGAAACGGTCGTTACTTGACCGTTGCCGCCTTCTTCAGAGGTAACGTTTCCATGAAGGAAGTCGACGACGAAATGCACAAGGTGCAAACCAGAAATGCCGACTACTTCGTCGAGTGGATTCCTAACAACGTGCAAACCGCCGTTTGTTCCGTTCCTCCAAGAGACTTGGATATGTCTGCTACTTTTATCGGTAACTCCACTTCGATCCAAGAATTGTTCAAGAGAGTTGGTGACCAGTTCAGCGCCATGTTCAGAAGAAAGGCTTTCTTGCATTGGTACACTTCCGAAGGTATGGACGAGATGGAGTTCACTGAGGCCGAGTCTAACATGAACGACTTGGTCAGCGAGTACCAGCAATACCAAGAGGCGAGCGTTGAGGAAGATGAGGATTTGGATTACGGGGCAGAAGAGGCTCCTTTGGCCGACAACTTGGAGTAAACGAGTTGTGCTATTCCGTCCATGAATAAAATATAATACCCCTTTGTGTCAAATTACTGTCGATTGTTTTTTACTACGTTTCTCTTTTAGATTCTTCTTCTATCTTTCTTATTTCTACGCGTCCATACCGTATCGCCCATGCAACAGCCTGGATTCTTATAGTTCCTGATGTTCTTTACATTCATATATGTGTGTGCAACCAGCAAAATAAATACTGCCGATTGGCTCTTTGGAGTGGGGGCTCACCCCCCGATTGTTCTGATCATAAATTATGCTGGGACTGGCCACGCCGGAAACGGCGCAATCCCTAAATCCAGACTAATGCACGTTTTTTCATCTTTTTTCTTTTCAAAGACGCTTCTCTAGTTACCTCTCAAGAAGTTCTTCACGAAGTCGTTCTTGTCAACGGCACCGTAAACCTCCTGGTCCTCGAAGTATCTCAACACGTGACACTGCTGCTTCCAGAAGTTGATCAATTCCTGGAACTCCATCTGACCTTTAGCGTAGAGGATATTGGTGACGTCCAAGTTGTTGACAAATCTCTGTCTCTCGAACTCCTGTCTGATCTTGGTCTTGACGTTGGAAACAGGCATGTCCAACTCATACAAGTTGGCGAATTCCTTCGAGTTTCTGATGTACTTACGGTACAAATGAAGCACCCTCCTTCTCATATCGGCATGTGTGAGCGACCTGCGGGTGGTCTCAGCAAACTCAGTGGCGAGGGTCATGGTTGTGTGGAGTGTTTTGTGGGGGTTCAAAAATGGATGTTCCTGTGAGCCTCGCTTTGCAAATTGAGGGTGTTTGGTTGGTCAGAAAAGTGTACGTGCGCGAACCATAAATGTGTCGGTGCCAGCTAGGAGGCGATCGACGCGCGCACCCGCACAAGAAGCTGGCCCAGGGGCTCCAAGAGCTTAATAAAGCGACAAAGCTCAAAACACTCATCCCATTTTTCATCGTTTTTGAGCATTTCCACAATCTCTAAAATAATCATTTGTTCGGTGTCTCCAAGCAAATTGTAGCCATCTTTTTCTGGGTTTTCAGGGGTATCCCCACGCTCGTGCTCCCGTTTGAAATTGAGGTAGATATTAAGGTAATTGTAGCAGAGGTCGACGTTTTGCGAACCAATTAACTTGTTCATAAATTCGATTGGGGTGAGGTTCAAGATTTGGAAGAATTTGTCCCAAAAGTGTGCCTCAATCTTTCTCAAGAAATTGACGTAAATTGTATCTGCCGCCAGCTGCACATTGACTAGCTCGCAAACCTTCTCAAAGGCGCCTTCTTTATCGATAAACTCCAACTGTTCAAAGAGTAAGAGTTCGAGGCAGTAAGTATAGTTTTTAAACCCAGAATACTTATTGTTGATTTTTTTCTTATCCAAATCTGCATCAAAGAGATCCCGGTGAATAAACTTGTCTAAAATCAGCAATCTTCCAGGCTTTTGCTTAATTATAAGATTCTCGTTTTTCCACAGAACCTGGTTCTCAAACCCGGAAATACAAACTGTTCCACTAGTTTGGTAGATTTGAATCGAAGAAAATCCAGTGGTGTGTGCTTTTACTGGCTGCAACTTTTGGGCTACCTGCGCTTGCTCCGAGCTTTCGGCGTCTTCAAAATCGTAGGGGCGATCCAAGAGTTCTTGTAAATCGTAAGTGAGGACATCGTCACCTTTGTAAAGCGTGATAAAGAATGTAGCCACCCTCTTATCAAATTCTATCGGGCTTATCTGTACCTTCTCCACGGCCGAGTTAACCTGGATCAAGTCGTACATGTTACTGGTTTGCGTACGCAGCGAGTTACCATTCACAGAGCTGGTTTCCATCGCTTGGTTCTTCAAGAGAAAACAGTCGCCATTATCCAACAAGAAGAAGAAATGCTTATCGGCGATGGTGAACATTCTCTTGAGTGAGGATAGAGGAAGTTTATGCCTGATACTCGAGAGGTGGATTGTTCGACGAACCTTGATTGAAATCTTGGAGGGTTCCAGCGCCTCCTGTTCAGAAACATCCTCAAGACTGATGGACCGGATATCGAAGTCGACAATGATGATTTTCATATCGTGGGTGACCAAAGTCAAGGTTTTAATCCGGGTGTTTGGCTCTTCAGATGCCTCCATGTGAAGAATCTGGTTTTTAAACGTGTGTCTCCAGCAAATAAGGTCGCTATCAAACTTAAACTTTACACCACCAGCGCCGTTTTTCGATTGCCTAGTATCTAAGAGAAGTAACTCGTCGACCATGAGATCTGCTGTCAGTTCTGGAACCGAATCTTCCCTTGGAATACGGTTCACAAGTAACAAATATCCATCGATCCAGATATGGTCAATCACGTTGAGCAGACTTACAAAGTGGTTATAGAACTGGAACCAGTACACCTGGTTATACTCCAGTCCATTGCAAATCGGGGTGGAGATGGCTATTTCGTCGCCATGGGCAAGCGAGAGTTGCTTGTACTTGTTAATGCGACCAGTGAAGATTCCGGTGGGTTTCTTCAGTACCTTTTTTAGGGATATGCCATTGATCCATTGCATATCAGTGAGAAATTTCTGGGCAAAAGGCGGAATAGGGAAGCGTACAAACGATCCCAGGCCCCGTGTATCAAGTTTGCTAATATAGTTTGCATCGTAAAAAAGCAGTTCATCATGTTGACCTGCAAGAGGCCTCAAGAGGTTGACTTTATAGAGCGTTTGCAGTTTCGAGTTCACTAGGTATAAGCATTGCGCATTTGACGAAATAGTGCACGAGGATATTTTACAGAAATCTGCAATATCGTCGGATGGAGATGGGTGAAGTGCAATTGCCGAGGCAACTTCCGAGGCGATGGCGGCAGAGTCAAAGCGTACACAGCCAAATGCCGAGAAAAGTTTCCAGAAATGCGTGGCCAAATCGATACAGAAGAAGAACTCGCCACATGGAGACCAACCCAACTTTAAGGATGCAGGTCTTTCAAACTGGACAAGCGTTTTCACAAGGCGGAAACGGGGTGGTTTTCCGGGATCACAGGAAAGAGTATAAAGATACAATGCTTGTTCGGTTTTGATAAGCACTAGATCTGACTGTGGATTGAACTGAATGTTTTCGGCAGGTGAATCGAGTTTGGTCAACAATGTGTGTGTCAATGAAAGATCAGTAGCATTGCTCGCCGGGCTAAACTCAAGAACAGCCAACTCAAGAAGCGAGTTCACATGCAAAAAACAGTTGTAGTTGGGGTTGTACTGCACAAGCACAGAATCATAGTACCATGTAAACCGCAAGAGTGGCACCACCTGGCTCTTGAGGGTCCGCGAGTTCAAGAGCTGGATTTTGTTGTCGTTGTTGAAGAAAATGACATTGCGTGAATTGGGTTTACACCAGAACCACGAAATGGGGGCCGATAGACGAAGAATCTTCACAAGTGCCACCTTAACGAGTGGAATATATGAATTACGTTGTTCATCGTCCACCGCACTATTTTCAAAGTGCTCTACACTGGCCATATTAGAGCCCATGGACGAGCCATGAATGAGCGATCGCGTGGCAGATTTGAACATGCTGGAAAGCGAGTTTTTCGCGTTGTTGGCAGCCAAAGGTAAGTTTGTTTGGAGAACAGCCTCGGTATTTGCTGAGTCGACCACTTCATAGAGCGATTTTCCATAATTTACCGAAACATGGAACACCAACACGTAGTTCTGTTTCGTGCGCACGTGCACATCTAGTATTGACATTTTCTCGAGCTGGGCCAGGGCTACCGCCACGTGGCAAAGCTGAATATCTACAGCATGACCGTGGATTTCGATACATTCCACTGAACGCGTGTGTGTGGCCACAGGGAGGAGTGTTTGTGCATGTAAAACAACGATTGAAGTCGTGCTCACGAGTACTGCCAATGGTGTATGTGGAAGCACACAAAATGCCACAATATTCAGTGTTAAGGGCACGGGCAATTGAATCAGTGGCAGAGATGATACCCAAGCCATTTTTGAATATTAATTAGTAATTTGTTTTGGGTGTAAAACGTGGGTTTATAGTGGAAATAGAAATATCGTACTGGAGCCAGGGCCTGCTTGGGGCGAATCGGGGAAACGTGGGGCCGCACGCGGGCCGCGCCTGGGGCAAGTTCTAGGGCGAGGCCTGGCTCAATGGAACAATGGGGGAGAGGGGTTCAGAAGGAAGAGCAAAAATGAAGAATTGTTTTTGTGTTTTTGTGTTTTTATATGATTTTTTATATTAGTACACCGCCAATTGATGATGATTAGTTTCGAAAAAATTGAGTATCGGTTGCGGGAAATAGGTGTGATTTTCTGGTGAGGGAATGTCAGATCTGTCTTATGACTCGTAAAGAGGGAAGAATCCACGATAAACGAAAAAAAAAAAACTAAAATAAAATAATAATAGTGCCAAGAAACATGTTTTCACAAGGAAATTTAAATTTATTATAACAATTGACTTAAGTGAGTTAAATTTGAAACTTACAGTCTTGAGTCATTTCCAATTTTCTATCCCTGTCTTGGAGATCACTAACCGCCGATACTAAAAGGACTTCCTATTATGGATAATTTATCGATGGGAAAACCCAATATACTCTATTAATTTAAAGTGGTATTCAGGGTCCCTTCTTTAGGAAAAAAAAAAGTAGTCTATAAAAAAAAGTAGTACTCCGGAAATAACCCCAGTACAAGTTTGCAGCCGCGCACCATGTCATAACCATACAACCATGCTTAAAAGTTAAACTGATGGGATTTCGGATTTAGGCAACTGAACTTTGACCACTTTTACTGATAAAATAAAGGACATCATCAGGGTCTAAACCGAAATGGTTAAAAAAAGAACACGCTAACCATTATCCTTACGGTTTATAGATACTTGTAGTGGTTCAAAACAGGTGGTTTCATAAAAATTTTACACCGTCAAATTTTGGTTAAATTGGAACAGTCGAAAGGGCAAGTTCAAAAAAAATTACAAGGTTCTGGCCAAATCGACCATAGAAGTGGTTCAAGAGTGCAGTTATCTAAAACCAACACATACAAACCATAAGGGAATCTACAAAAAGCGGCCACAAGGACACAAACTGGATACGTGCTTTTATTTGTACATTAGATAAAAGAGGGAGTGCAAAGATGAGAACAAAAGACAAGGGCCTTCCACAAAATACATCCACCACTTTTAACGGTAAGACTTTTGGAATCTGGATCTGGCACCACGACCACCGAACTTCTTTGGCTCCATTCTTCTGGAGTCGGCAACCAACAAGGACTTGTCGTAAGAAGTGAAGATCTTCTTGAGCTCGTTCTTAGAGGCCTCGTCGACGTATTTCTGGTGGTAAGCAACCAAACCCTTGGCAATGGCTTGTCTGATAGCGTACACCTGAGAGACGTGACCACCACCGGTGACCTTGACTCTGATGTCGATGGAAGCGAACTTGTCCAAACCGGCCAAGGTCAATGGCTCGTAAACCTTGAAACGCAAGATCTCAGGTTGAACCAAGGTGATTGGGGTACCGTTGACCTTGATCAAACCCTTACCGGACTTGACGTGGGCGACGGCAGTAGCGGTCTTCTTCTTACCGAAAGTCTGAATTGTTAGTAATTTTTCATCTTGAAAATTTGGGTTAATGGGTGTTGCTAATTTTTCGGCAAAAAAATATCGTTCTGGAGTTCTGAGGGGAAAACGGTATTGGATAGTTGTAAATTATCTCGTGGATATAACGATATCTTTGTATGCATATATCGAATCGTTATACATCATGGGCTTGGCAAATAATCATGGCCAAATTTGAGGCCGGGCCTTCAACAACGATAAAACATGATGGAACACTGGGGAAGATAACGGATGATATTTTTTCATATTGCAATTACAGGGCCTGTCCATATAGCAACACACGGCGAGCTAAACATACCTGGACAGATGGAGTGGACATCTTTATGGAGAAAATAGGTATAAGAAAAGAAAATTCGGAAGCTTTCAATAAAGGAAAAAGTTTTTTTTTTTCGTGGTGCGGAGCCGTCGCTGCGGGCCCGCGTGCGAGCAGCCAAAGGCCAGTTGCACCTGCACAGGGCGAGGGGCCCATAGGGTGGTAAAGGCATGATCACGTGCCTCAGTCCTCGGAATGGCCGCACTGTCACGTGAGTAGGAGCATCGGGGGACCACTGTTGTGAGAACTGGCTGCAGTACCGATGGTGGTCGGGATCACGGTACACGTGACCGTGCGTGACTGTGTTTTTTTAAGATTTGGCGCGCACCCTCGGTGGGTGAGCGATGGCCCCTCGGCGGCTAGCCCCCGGCACCCGTTCCTGTGTACGCCTGGTGCGGTGAGAAAAAAAAAAATCGTTACCGAAAAAGCGAAATCCGGAAATCTTTTTTCCTCCCTCTCTCTAACGACAAATATGGCTATCTCCAAAAACCAACCATTGTTGAAGAACCACTTCAGAAAGCACTGGCAAGAGCGCGTGCGTGTGCACTTTGACCAGGCCGGCAAGAAGGACTCCAGAAGACAGTCTAGATTGCAAAAGGCTGCTAAGGTTGCCCCAGCCCCAGTCGATGCCTTGAGACCAATTGTCAGATGTCCTACCATCAAGTACAACAGAAAGGTCAGAGCCGGTAGAGGTTTCACTTTGGCCGAGATCAAGGCCGCTGGTTTGACCGCCAAATACGCCAGAACCGTCGGTATTGCCGTTGACCACAGAAGACAAAACAAGTCTCAGGAAAACTTCGACGCTAACGTCGCCAGATTGAACGAGTACAAGTCCAAGTTGGTCATCTTCGACAAGAAGTCCAAGGCCGAGGGCGAGCAGGTCAAGACCGCCGCTGCCTTCCCTATCAAGCAGGCTTCTACCGAGACCACCACCAGAGCTGTCGAGGAGCCAGCTGTTGGTGCTTACACCACCTTGAGATCCGCCAGAAACGAGAAGAAGTACTGGGGTATCAGAGAAAAGAGAGCCAGAGAGAAGGCCGAGGCCGAGGCCGACAAGAAGAAGAAGTAAGCGCACTAGCCTTGTCTTATTCGTACTTAGGTTTAATACTACTAAACAGGTAAAAAGGAATCCTTGCACGGGTTGTACTGTGCTAGGGGAAGTGTAGGTTTTTATTCTGCTCATCTCTGTTTTGAGTTTGTTATCATGGAAATTGTAACTTGAAAGTCATCGATGCGTATTGGCCTCTCATGCCATCATCTGCCATGAGGTGCAAAAGTACACTTCCAATTTCTATTCACTAGTAAATTAATCTTAGAGATGCCCACCCATGAAATGTACCATACTCGATGATCCTATACCAATACATCTTTACTATTTAGTTTTTCGTTATATTACGCATCACCTTAGAATTCCATCATAGTTCGATATCACCAAAGCAAGGTTTTGGATAATACCGACATTTTTTAGGCTGCAAATGAGTTCTTTGTTGCAAGTTTTGACAATCAAAGAAAGCCTGTTATAATGGTCCAAGCGGAGAGCTTTGGTGTTTCTTTGTTTATAACGATTCAATCGATTCAATCGTTAATTTTTTTTAAAAATAAAACGATATCGTTATATCTACAATTGGTAAATTCACGAGATCCGAGGTCGTATACTCAACATATATAAACATTAAACTACCAGGGGCACGATTAGTCGAACAAACCGAAGCCCATGTCGTCGTCGGACTCCTCCTTGGCCTCTTCCTCCTTCTCCTCAGCGGCCTCCTCAACGGCACCACCGGCAGCGGCACCAGAAGAAGCGGCACCAGCAGCTGGAGCAGCAGAGAAGTTGAAGAAGAAGTCCTTCAAGTTCTTACCCTCCAAAGCCTTGGCGAAGAGGTCAGCCCAGATTGGCTCGAACTCAATCTTGGCAGCGGAGACCAATTGAGACAACTTGTCGGAGGTGATTTCGACGTCGGCGTCGGCCAAAATCAAGGCGGCGTAGGACAAAGCGGATTCAGTAGACATGGCGAACTAGAGATAATCAATTTAAGCAATAGGCAGACTATTCTTAGTTTTGAATGGTATGAAAAAAAGAAAAACGTGCGTGCGAACTTTTTCCGCTGGTGTTTAGCGGGCCTCAGCGTGCGATCCACGGTGGTAGTTTTGGGGTCACGTGCGCACACCGGGGGCTCAGCCCTCATACCAAAAATGCTGCTTCGCGCCTACACTTTGTTGTCATTTTGCAGCCTCCACCAGGTAGAATTTGAGTTAAGATTTGGATGAATAAAAAGAATGTGTACGAGATAGGAAGGAGGTTTTGAATCATATTTAGTAGTTTTAAAGATTTTTGAAATTTGTGAAGAAAAATGGGATTTTAGTCTCTCAAAGGAGGGGAATTATGTATCAGTCTCTGCAATGCGTTGAGGTTCAATCTTGTATGCCTCAATTGGATGGCGTAAGTGATTCCAGAAGGAGAATTTATGTGAATTGTATCTTGAAAAATGAATTATTTCGGTAAAAGTTTTTACATGTGGCCAATTAAGTTTTGCAAAAGTTTATTCAAAAAACCTCTCACTATATTAAGGGTATTTAGTTTATTACTTAGCCTGGAGATCAGGGCGATCCACACTGGCAGTATATATTCGAACTCCAATTAATAACAAAACCTAGAAAAGGTTAGTTTCCGTTAATAAACACTGAGATTTTTTAATATTTCTTTTCACAAACGGACCAAATGGGCTAAACGAATACGTCTCTACTCTTCAAATGGCACATCATTCATCATCACTAACTTATCTTTTTGTTCTATTTTCGAAATAAATATTTACAATAATCTCTAAAGTAGAAAACTATTTCATGCTGTCACGACGCAGACAGTAGTCCAAGTACCAAGGCTTAGTCCACTTTCTGATTTTCTTGCCGTATATTATAAATGGAATACCGGCTCCCATAACAATTAATGTAACCACCGCTAAAATAATAAATGTCTTGGTGTTTCCCATGGAATCAAGCCAAAGAGAACACGCAAACGTGAATATGCACCCAAACATATTATTAATCACAGAAACTCCCGCCATCATCTCAATCACCATATCTGGATAAGCATCCATCAAGTATCCCATAGAAACGTCACCAGAGGATCCGAATCCAACACCAATAAGAGCCAATCCAAAATATGTGGGAAACCAAGGCCAATTTTGGTCTGTGCCCACAGCAAAAAGAATGAGGCCAATAGGGGTAAGAATTGCTGGAACAATCAAAAAATAAAGACGGTATTCGGCTTCCTGAACTCCACCATTTCTCTTTGCCATCCAGATCATAAACCAGTCACTCATAATTCCCGCATATATACATCCAATAACTGCACCAATTAAGCATGGCACGTTCATAAGGGCAACTTTAGTAGTGCCATAGTTATATGGAGGATCATAATACTGGTCGTCTTCAACAGTAAGGTAAAATGTCAAAAGAGCATCTTGCATTCCCCACACAAGCCCAGAAAATAAGGTGGGAGGGAAAAGAAACACCCGGAAAAGCAAGAATAACCGCTGGACATACTGTTTAATACCCGTGCCAATTAAATTTGGTGCTTTGGTAATTAATGCCACCAGTTTCCAGTAACTAATTTTAGGTTCACGAGCCCCTCTTTTTTGAGTGACGGCAAGTTCCAAATCGTTACTATGAACAGACATGTTTGAGCTGACGGACCCGTCATTCACAATCTCCGGTGCCTTTTCATTTTCCTTATCCTTTTTCTCTGTCTTTATATCAAATGTTCCTGCACTCGTATGTTGAATAACACCCTTATATTTCTTACGGTCAAAAGTGGTTTCGTGCATTCCAAACACAATCACCACCAAAAGCCCCGCAGAGATTAAAGCGGCAGTCCAGCCGACCCATCTAAAAGATGCACCTTCAACAATATACCCAGCAATCAATGGACCCAAATACGTACCAACCGATGTGGCCATAATATATCCCGTCAAAACTGACCCAAGCTGATGCTGGAAATACATATCTGTAAGTGACTGTTGCACGTGTGCCTCTGCACATGCCTCCGAGGCCCCCACAAATAACTGGGACCAGATAGTATCGGTGGTTCTTTTAGAAAGGGCAAACCAGATTGCACCCAAAAGCCCCAAAGAAATACAGATCACGTACGAAAGTTTTCGGCCATATAGACTGGCCACTGGCGTAAGTAAAAATGTCGTCCACCCAATTGTAATGAAAAGAACACCAGCACCAGCGTTCATAGAAGTATAACTAATACCATAAAGTCCATTTAAGGTATCCTGTGTAGCTCCAGCATCATTAGAAGTAGCGGCAGTAAACCCGGTAATGAAGGCCAAAAGTAAAAAGTTCCATAGTTTCTTGCTCCGTACCCAATTCAACGGATCATTGACGGAATCCGAGGGTTGTGGCATAAGAATCACATTATCCTTGGTCACTTTCAAGTTTGAATGACCTTCTTCAGCAGAAAACGAATAGATATTGACTGTACCCGGGATAAAATCCTCATTGGATTTGGAGTTCATAGAAAAGCCCTCGTCATCCATTTCAGCTTTGAATTAGACTTGGAGAACTGGCGATGAGGTTAAACCAAAAAGTAAAGAAGAAAAAAAAAAAAACCACTCTAATGGGGCGGTTGCAAAATCCCGGAAAACGTTTCTATTTTTCTGAATTATAATGAGTATCAACAACAATTAATAGTTCCGATACTTAAAACGAAAGAAAGCCAAGTGAAATTAATCCTCTAGACTTTATAATTCCAACCAACTGTAAAACTGATGAGTGGAGCGGAAAAAAAAAAGAACTCTGCGGCTGCGGCTGGACAGATCCATTCTATTAATAATGCCAGAAAACATCATTATGAAGAATGTACTTAACGCAGATAAAGGGCCCGAATGGACATCTCCGGTATTACCCAACTTTTTTTTTTCTTTTCGCGATAAGCACTCTGTTTTTGATAAGACACACTCTATTTAGCGGGATTCGTAAAGCGACGGTCGTCATACAGCGAACACCCCGCGGATCTATACGCGGAATTCGCAGCGGTTCCGGCGCACAGTTCGGGGTTTAGGCCATAGATAAGCTGCGCGCAGAAGGTTGGAGTTTCCAGTTTTGGAATACCAAGATAAATTTTGGAGCCATTCGGTTCGCAGATAATTGAAGGTTCGAAGGAACACGCAGTAAATTCTTGGATGAATCTTGGAAGAACCTTGGCATTAAAAAGAAAAAGAAGAAATAAAAAAATAAAAAAATAAAAAAATAAAAAATAAAAAAATAAAAAAATAAAAAAATAAAAAACAGACACAAAATCACAGACACAAACACGAAAGCAATGCTTAATCCACCATACTTGTGTTGAGTTCGCAAAGACACACACGCAAACAAATTACTCTTTTGTTTTTTTAACCAGAAGCACTCGCAAGTTTGACGACGCTTCTTTGCAATGATCAAAAAGACGTCTAGTGCTCAAGAGTATCATATCCTTAAAAAGAGGATATTTTTGTAGGACAAGATATGGGTACGGATACCCGGTGGCATTTCATTTTAATTATACAATTGTGAATTAACACAAATTACTGGTTGACCAATATAACTTGCACTGCCATCATTTTGACTGAGTTGTCAGACGGGTTGGTCCAGATGTACTGCTCTTTCCGATTTTCTGACCTGCATAGGGACCTGTCATTCATAACAATTGCATGCATGCATATAAGCAACAATGGACTCTTTGGATGCCAAGACAAACAATAGAAAGAAAACCAAGATTAGATCTGGTATGATATAGACTTTCTTCAATTCTTGTCAAGCACCGAGCGGGGAAAATTTGTTTCCCTGGAAGTTTCAATCTTACAGCCAAGCTACTATTATTCTTGTTTATCTTTGAGATATTTTTAGAGATGTTTTTTGAGATGTTTTTTTTTTCCGTGTCTCGCGCATCCGAGAAGTTCCGTTCTCCCAATCATCGTCTGACAACTTAAGCACATTTTACAAAATCAAGTCAACGTACAACCACCCACTTAGATGCTAGAGTGAATTTTTCCCGTTAATTTTCTATTCAAGCTAACTAGCCATATACCTCAGGCAAAACGCAAAAAGCCTTATTCAAAAAGGTGTCCATTCGTTCAAAAATTTCATAACGCCATGACGACCAAACTACTTCAGTTTAAAAAGTTTCATTACTACTGCATCCCACTTGTATCGGCTGTGGTATGGTGGGGTATGCTTATAGCCTTCTTAACTTGCTGGGTAGCACAAGGAAAACCCATTTATCCATTCATGGGTGGTGACCATCAAAACCCGGTTTTTTTAAGTGATATTGCAGCAACAAACCTTAATCCGCTTTTTATATCGTGTGTGGGTTTCCAGATGATATTCTTCATTGGCACATTGGTAATGGAACTTATATTGCGTAAGAATTATCGTCTTCAGCCATATGTTTCTTCAAAACAAACCAAGTTTGCTATTGCCAGTATTATCACTGCTGTGATTGGACAATTGGGCATTTTGATGGTTTCAATCTTCAAAACATCCACATATGGCACTGTTCATACAACAATGTTGATTCTATTTATTTTCTTTATGTTCTGGGCGTGTTTTTTCAACCTTGTAAACACCTTTATTTTCGGAAACTTTCCTCAGAGATTACACCCAAACCATGAGCGTGTCTTTTTCGGAACCCACAGATGGCTGAATCTTTATATGGTTTCGTTCTTTGCTAAGCTGGTTTGGCTTTTTATTGCCTTGGTGTTTGCGGTCTGTTTCGGTATCATCAATGTCTATGACTCCTCGATTTCTGCCACCTTTGAATGGATGATTTGTTTCTGGTATGGTTTCATTCTTGTGATGTGGTCAATCGATCTTTTCCCCTCTGCAGTCAAACATTACAGAATACGTCATGCCAGGGAATTCGAGGATGTTTTTGTTGATAACCATTTTTTATCGGTTAACTCTCCACAAGAACTGACGGATACCGATCACGATTCAAGTTTGAAAACACTGAATTCGACTGAGCGGAGCATGTAATTTTTTCCCCCTGCATTTCTTTTACCATATTTTTGACTCGATCAACTTTAAATGATCAGTCGGTGTACATTGCATAGTTTAATAAATAATAGTGGACTTTCCAAAAACGGCCAGAAGACATGTTACATAGAACAGTAGTTTCTGATTTAAACTTTTTTTTTTAAAAAAAAAAAAACAAAAAAAACAAAAACAAAACAAGAATGAAGATCTATGGTTGAAGCCCTGAAAAAATTGTACCCTAATATCTGTACTCATGAGCTAAACATTGCAAGTTCAATTAACTGAACGTAGAAATCATGTAGTAATACCTAAACCCCAAAAATAATTTCCACTTCTTCAGAAATATATCAATCAATTGGGGTGATCTATAATCCCAGAAACCTAAGAAAGAGTTTGATTCGTAAAACTTCCAAATCTTTTCACGACTCATAATAATGATGTACTGATTTACCGGCCTCATATCACCGCGGACTTAGGCCCGGAACCGGGGCCAGGGTCTTGAAAGCCAAAGGCTTTAGATAAGCCGCGCGTTAAGCTGGACTTCCTCGATTCGGCCTGATAATATATCTCGGCCAACGAGGTGAAAAAGCAATAAAAAATGTTTGTGATAAGATCTGGATATTAGTTTCAAGATCCGATTGTTCTTTTAGGTACTATCTCAGATTTTGGTTAAGCTTTTAGAAAACTATGGGCGTATGAGTTGCCCGCTAAACCCTTTTTAATCAATCTGCATGTAGAGAACAACCGAGATCCCCCAACGTCAAAAAAAAAAAAAAAAAATCAACTATAGTTTGCAAACGAATAAACTCATTTCCTCACGGACCCATCTCACAAAAGATACTTCTTTACCCGTGAATTTCAATTCAAGGATTTTTTTCCCGCGAAGTGAAAACCAATTACCGTCTCTAATTCGTTTTGTTTTTAGAGTTGGTTTTTGAGACGTTTTCGGCGTTTGGCCTTTCCTGTCTCGCGCATTGCAGTCCGAGAAAATGCGTTTGCCCAATGCGTCGTTTTGACAGCTGAGGTGAGGCTTCAAATCCTGCAAAATAAAGGGAAAAAAAAAAATTCACAATTCTATGGACTGAACTGGACGTGACAGCCTTTTTCTTTATAGACACCAATTCCAGGTTTCAAAAAAGCCAAAGGTCAATTACATTCGCTTAATTTCCAACAATGACTGCTAAAATTCTTCAGTTTAAGAAAATACACTACTACTGTATTCCCCTTGTCTCAGCCGTGGTGTGGTGGGGCATGTTAATCTCAATGTTAGCATGTTGGGCAGCCCAGGGAAAACCCATCTACCCTTTCATGGATGGTGAATACCAAAATCCAGTGTTTTTAAGCGATATTGGTGCAACTAACCTTAATGCACTTTTCATATCATGTGTGGCATTCCAGATGATTTTCTTTATTGGATCTTTGGTGATGGAGTTTGTTTTGCGTAAACAGCACAAACTCCAGCCATATGTTTCTTCAAAACAACCTAAATTTGCTATTACAAGTATTGTTATGGCAGTAATTGGACAATTGGCAATTTTATTGGTAACCATCTTCAAAACATCAACTTATGGGACTGTGCACCTTTGCATGTTGGGCGTTTTCATTTTCTTTGTATTTTGGGCCTGCTTTTTTAATCTATTGAATACCTTCATTTTCGGAAACTTTCCCCAGAGATTACATCCCAACCATGAACGGGTAATTTTCGGAAAACACAAATGGCTGAATCTCTATATGGTTTCTGTCTTTGCTAAAGTGGTGTGGCTTTTACTTGCAGTTGTTTTTGCCGTTTCATTTGGTGCTATTAATGATAGTTCAACCTCTGCTGTTCTTGAATGGATCATTTGTTTCTGGTATGGCTTTATCCTTGTGATGTGGTCTATAGATTTAATTCCTTCTGCTGTTAAACATTACAGAATAAGCCATGCTAGGGAATTTGAGGATGTTTTTGTCGATAATCATTTTGTAACAATCGAGTCGCTGGAAAATCTGGGAGATCCAGAAAAAGACTCAAGGTTGTGCAGTTGAATTTAGAGTGAAAATTTGCCAAGAAATCTCATGTTGCAATTACGGATACCCGCGGAGTACCCCGGTCCCGGTGTTATCACCTGATAAGCCGCATGTCTGGGTCAGACTTTACCCAACAAAATTCAGAATAAAGTGGGGCTTATTCGAAACTTTTGGTTATTTTACAGACTTTTTTTTTTCTCTCATCGTGTTACATTTCTTACATCTGGTAACCCAAGACCTTTGGCTGCACCCCCACAATCCCTTTTTCATATCTACGATAGAAGAACTAGCAACGTTAAACCGATAAACAATAAGATTCATATTTCTTTCATGCAAGTAGAACTTCAATAAATTCCGTATTTATCTTTCCTTTCCTAGCTCTTAACTCAATACTTTAATTTCCCTAGCTACTATTCTTGTCATTTTGGGCCAAACTTACCAAGTTGGGTAATTCGTCTCTCGCGCATCGCATGCCGAGAAAATACATTTGCCAAATCCGTCTTTTTGACAGCTCGGGCGAGGCTTCGACTCATGCAAAATGGGTAAAGAGGAAAAAAATGCCAAGACTTGAAATTTGAGTGAAAAATTCTACATTTTTTCCCCTTTTAAAAAGTCAATTGCTGGGTTTTTCTTTGGTTAAAGTTGGCTATAATAATATTATCTTCTTAACATTCAACGATGACAGCTAAAATTCTTCAGTTTAAGAAAATCCACTACTACTGTATTCCGCTTGTTTCAGCCGTGGTTTGGTGGGGCATGCTCATCTCAATGTTGGTGTGTTGGGTCGTTCAAGGGAAACCCACTTACCCTTTCATGAATGGAAAGGCCCAAAACCCGGTGTTTTTGAGTCATATTGGTGCAACTAACCTCAATCCACTTTTCATATCATGTGTGGCATTCCAGCTGATTTTCTTTATTGGATCTTTGGTGATGGAATTTGTTTTGCGTAAACAGCATAAACTCCAGCCATATGTTTCTTCAAAACAACCCAAATTTGCTATTACAAGTATTGTTATGGCAGTAATGGGACAAGTGGCAATTTTATTGGTGACTATTTTCAAAACCTCGACCCATAAAATGATCCACCTTTGCTTGTTGGGAATCTTCATTTTCTTTACTTTCTGGGCCTGTTTTTTCAATCTCATGACCACAATTTTTTTCGGTAACTTTCCTCAAAGATTGCACCCAAACCATGAACGAGTGATTTTTGGATCTCATAAATGGCAAAATCTTTATATGGTATCAGCATTTGGAAAAATAGTGTGGCTTTCATTTGCGGTTGTTTTTGCTGTTTCTTTTGGAGCCATCCATAATCGGTCAACTTCAGCTATATTCGAGTGGATGATTTGTTTCTGGTACGGTTTTATTCTTGTGATGTGGTCGATAGATCTTATTCCCTCGGCAGTCAAGCATTATAGAATACATCATGCTGAGAAGTTTGAGGAGATTTTTGTTGATAACCACAAATTGGCGCAGAGTGAAATTGAAGAACAGAATTCAAGTTTGGAAACTCTGAAGGCGACTGAAAAAGACGTTTAAACCACTTTTCACTGCGATATTCTTTTGTATAAATCATGTATAGATTGCATCATGAACGGTTTGATCAAATGGTGAGGAAATAATTTGGTATAGACAAGTTGAAAGAGGAAATCAAGATTGGATAAATTAATAAACAGAGCAATAATCTAAGGAATCGAAAGAATTTTTTGCAAATTTTCTCATCTTCACTTCCAGTTTCGGATTTCTTTCTTTTTTTGGCAAAAGATACCCGTTTTTGTTTATTTTTGTTTTTGTTTTTGGAAGTCTTCCCTTGGAAACTTTCATTTATGCAGAAGGTTCCTGGAGAGTCGAAAACTTCTTTTTTTTTACTTCAATTACAAGATTTTCTTTAAACCAAATTTGTGTTCTCCCAGAATTCCAAAAGAAATAAAGGAAATAAGAAAAAGAAAAAGAATGGAAAAAAGGAAAGAAAAAGAAAGAAGATAAAAAAAAAATAGATTCCATTGCTCCAGTCATTTTTCAACTGTTTTCCCTTTTTTATGCCTTTAGTGGCTATAATAAAATAATACAAAAGTTGGCAAAAAAAAAAAAAGTTTATCACATGGAAGTTCCATTTTTATTGTTGCCCTTTCTCATCAACTGTGGACCAACTTCTCGGATGTGCAGCACGGCCAAAAAAAAAAAAAAAAAAAAAAAAAAAAAAAAAAAACGCGAAGAAGGACGCGTAAGCAAGACGATTCCGAAAGGGGAAAAATAAGAGGATTGCTGCATTTGAGAAAATATTTGATGGCAACCCAAGTAAATTTAAAAAAGACGTTGTTCGTTGAATTTGTCTCTATTTACTTCGGGAATGGAATACCTCTTTTTTTCATATTACAAACTATTTTTTTTTTTTTTGAATAGTAGTAAAGGGAAACAGTGTACACCTTCCAAAAACCTCTAATCCGTTAATACTTGCTTGAATTCTTACGGACAAATGAATTTCAAATGTATTGCGCCACTATCAATTAACCGGGTACTAAAAAAAAGAAATAAAAATTAAAGAGAATTGCGACAAGAAAAATACTTAACTCCGACTGGGCTATATTGTCTGCACTTAAGGCCGTGTTCTTATGTTTATTGTTTATTGTTTACTTTTCGCTCCGCACCCCCTTTTACCGTACGGCGTACGCGAGAGATAGCGCAAATACTTTTCAACTTCATTTATACAACAGTTACTGAACCTTTTTGAAATTGGATTTAAAAAATTCCTGGTTCAAAACTTTAACTTCTTATCCCAAAAAGAAGGAAATAACTATGAATTCCATTTGGGAATCTAGGACGAGAAAATAAAGCATTCCCTTTCTGTCACTCCCGTGCGACAGTGACCTCTGCAGTCATAGTCTCAAGAAAAGAAGGAAGATAGAGAGATATGGGTTATATGCACTACCATATACAGATGGCTGGTTTCGAAGCCATAGCTGAAAATATGACATTTTGTTTTATGAAGGGCTTGATTTTGAATAAACTTCTCTTTGTTTATCTTTTTTTTTTTTTTGATCTGTAGGCTAAAAGACATTCAAATTTCGTGGGAAAAAGGGCTAAAAAAAAGGCGATGAACATATTTTTCTGTTGTAAACACCTTATTTCTCAAGACGACGAAGACAGAAAAAAAAAGATTGAGATTTTTAACAGTCGTTTTTTAATTTTTTTGGGCTTTTGTTTTCCTCGGAAAGAAAAAAATATGAAGCTAAAGTTTACGGAAAGTCCAAACATGCGATTACATGCTGGTGTTTGGCAGATGTAAACAACGAAACTTGCCGGGCTTTTCTCGGCAAAAAATGCACAAAAAAACAATAAGAATACACCATAAAAAATTGCGGAAACAATTAAAGAGAAACAAAAAAAAAATCTCATTATCAAATATACCGCAGAAAGGGATAAATAATTTTGTAAAATAGTGGTTTATCCGGATCACTTAATTGATGGCTTACCATGGCTTAAAAAGAACTCAAAATTCATCCGGAAATTGAAACGACCTGCACGTGGCTTACGTATCACCTTATGCATCTCGCATACCTTGCTGCACAGACCGGTTGCGTGCGGCGAGCGGCTCCTGTTTGCAATTACACGGCCCATGGGATTTTGTGCTTTATAAAAATCCGCTTTTGCCCGCTCTGCCGCGGCCTAATTAATTTCTTGTTAGTCTACTTCTTTTTTGCACCAACCAACTAGATTAGTCTTTTTCTTTTCTTTTCTTGTGGCTAATTTTTGCTTAAATACCTCGCTTCAATGAGATTTGCTTTCTCTCTTTTATCTCTTGCCACGGCCATTTCGGCCATGGCGGTCCAGAGCAAGCGGTTCGACTACCAAAACGAAAAAGTGCTCGGTGTCAATTTGGGCGGCTGGTTTGTGTTGGAACCATACATCAACCCCAGTTTGTTCAAGCCATATGGTGACGAGCTTGTGGATGAATATCATTTCACCCAAAAACTCGGCAAACAACAAGCCTCGAGCGTTTTGAACGCCCACTGGCTGACTTGGTACACCGAGCAAGATTTCAAGAACATTGCCGCTGCTGGACTTAACACCGTGCGTATTCCTATTGGATACTGGGCTTTTGTGCCTCTTCCAGATGAGCCATATGTGACAGGCCAGGAGGCTTACTTTGACAAGGCGTTGGAGTGGTCGAGAGCCCACAACTTGAAGGTTTGGGTGGACTTGCACGCAGCACCAGGATCACAAAACGGATTTGACAACTCGGGACTTCGTGGTCAGATCCAATACCAGACTGACGCCAACATCAACGTGACGTTGACTGCCTTGCAATACATCTTCAACAAGTACGGTGCCAAGGAATACCTGGACGTTGTTTCTGGTATTGAGTTTTTGAATGAGCCTCTTGGTCCTGTTTCGGACATGAACCAACTTAAGAACTTCTACGAGTGGGCATACGGAAACGCCCGGTCTGTGACTGAAAACACCCTTATTATACATGACGCGTTCCAGCCCTTTGAATATTGGAATGGCTTTATGGTGAACGACCCTAAGTACCACAATGTTGTGCTTGACCACCACCACTACCAGGTGTTCAGCACTCAGGAATTGGACAGAACCATCGACGAGCATGTCGAAGTTGCCTGTAGCTGGGGTAAGGGTGCCAAGACCGAGGACAAGTGGAATGTTTGTGGTGAGTTTTCTGCCGCCCTTACTGACTGTGCCCTTTGGCTTAACGGTGTCGGCAGAGGCGCCCGGTGGTCTGGTGACTTGGATGGCTCTTACTTGAAAAACGTTTGTGCTCCATACACCAGTTCCGACAACTGGACCCCCGAGTACAAGCAGAATGTGCGTCGTTATGTGGAGGCACAGCTTGACGCCTTTGAACAAACGGGTGGATGGATTTTCTGGAACTGGAAGACCGAAGATGCCATTGACTGGGACATGGCCAGACTTATTGGTGCTGGTGCCTTCCCTATGCCTTTGAGCGACAGACACTACCCTAACCAGTGTGGTTTTTAAGCTGGAGGGTGTACAAAAACAGAGAATTTACTATAGGCCGAGTGGCCAGGAGATGTAGCATTTTGTTAGAATCAGATAACTATTGAAAAAAAATACATATATACCTTACGTTTATTTTACCAGCGTATACGCCTACAAATCTTGTAAGCTCTCTCTAGATTCCAGTTAATTAATCGTCGCCAGGAGACGCACGCATGCATCTCCAACCCGTGTCGTACTGGACTGCATACACCGAATTTGCGCCTTCGTCATCTCAAGGCCGACCCGGCAACGAGGCTTTGCAACTCCTTAGTACATGCGCCTGGTATGCTTGCTCTCTAATAAAAAAAAAGAAAAAAAAAAAAAAAAAAAAAAAAAAAGAGAAAAAAAACTCTGGAATGAAGGTCTGTTTTTAGTATACAATCTCTGGTTGCCAAGCGGACAAAATCCTAAAAACGGGGCGAAAGTTGAAACCCAAGAAAATCGCGCTGGTGGAGAGAACCGTGACTTTAGCTGTTAAAAAGTAATCCCGGCGCCGCCTTACATAAGCGTATCCCAACCAATGCGCGAGCCGCGGCCCGGTTCTAGAACAATGCTCGAGAACGCCCTACCAGCATTCCATGAGCCGCAAAAAACAAGGATTTTTGTTTATTTTTAATTTAGTTTCCAAGATTTGAGATTTGTTTTTTATCTCTTGGTCTTTACAGATCCTCGCTTACAAGTGCGCCTGTCTGGCGAAAAAGGCCTCCAACGTTTTCTGCGCCGCGGCAATGGCATACTCGTAGTCCGAAAGTTCATTATACACCTGGGCCGAAAACCGCAAAACCACCTTGTTGTTGTGTGGTGCAAACGGCACAAACGTGTGGTATTTCTCTATCAAGTGGGTGGCAGTAAAATCAATCAAACGTTTCATTTGCGTCTTGTCTGTAGCATCAAAAGTATCGCTATATTGATTAATAGGCACTATAAGCGTGACCATGGCCGTGATAAGCGAATTTTCGGCGTTTTCCATAAGTTGGGTTCCAGGCCATTGGCGCAAAGCCAAATCGCCCACTTTCCGGGCCAAACTTTCACAGTGTTTTCGGATAGATTTCTCTCCTCCACATACCTGATTACGAAACTGGATGGCAGTGGGAATACAAGCAAGGGCTGCAAACGTGTCAGAGCCCACGAAGGTGAATTTCAGCACGAGTAAGTTTTCAGCTTCTGTTTCCGAAAGAGAGGTATCTGGATCCACATAAGAATGACTTACGGGCATGGTTTGGATTGTCCGATGGTGTTGTGGTGCCACATACAACACGGCACAGCCCCTTGGAAGCGAAAGCCACTTGTGGAGATTCAGTACATAGAAATCCGGCTGGAACTGGGGCGAGCCAAGATCCACGGGGATAAGCCCAATCAGGTGAGCACCATCCACTAAAGATACCACGTTGTGTTTTCTACAAAGCTGCTGAAGCTCTGTAAAAGGCATTTTCACTCCGGGCATCGATACCACGGTGTCAAAAAGTGCCAATTTAATGTTGTGGCTGCGGAACGTGGCCTCAAATCTCGCCACAACCTCGGAATCCCCCATTGGGTAGTCCAACGGCACAATTACAGGGACAATTCCCACAGATTTCGCCAAAAACGCCACTGTATTGGCACACGCTCCATATGTCGTACTGGGAAACGCAATCTTGTCGCCTTTCTGGAACGGGAACGAGCGTAATACCGTGTTTACTCCAGAAGTAGCATTGGTTACTAGAGCCAAGTTTTTATACGAACAGTTCAACACCTTTGCCACCGCCTTAATTCCGTCAAGGTATTGCTGTGGTTGTTTTTTCCTGATAAACGCATCAGGACTGGCAATATCTCCATATAATGCCTCGATATATTTGTCCACCACACACTGTGGGGGCAAGCCATAACTGCCATGATTGACTGGCACAAACAGGTTGTTTGAGGCAGGAAAATGTTGTTTTTTTAATCCGTGACCGAATTCTACCGTCATTTTTTGAGTTTTTTGGGGAAATTATTTCGTGTTCACTGGCGGACGCCGGTTTATTTATATGGCTTATCGTGGTCTTCTCGGAGATAAGGCATATGCCTGAGTCACCCGTGGGGGCGCGTTTAATGTCCTTAGGAGGGAATATACGAGGGCGCCCCCACGAAACAAGATTGAGTCATAAAGCTTAACAGAAGAAAAGAAATCTTAGGGTTCCAGATTATTCGATATTTTAATTTTACGATTGACTGGTCTGTGGTAAATTTATTTTGAAGCTGTAGCGGTTTTTGTGGTATCATGCGACCATGTAATCAATGGGGAGGGGGGAATAGTGATTTATTCAATACCTCGAAAAAGGAATATCACGTTTAGTTGAAAGAGACTGATTTTTTTTTTTCAATTGATCAAGAAAAGAAAAAAAAAAAAAAAAGAAAAAAAAAACTTCTATGTGATTGGGGTACCATTTATTTATGATTAGTTTTTTGAGAATCATAGGGGAGTCGGTGAACCAGTATAAAATAACAAAAAACCGGTTTCAGTATAGGCATTACTTGCAATACTTGAATAATTCTTTTTAGAATATTCAGAATGAAACAATTTGAAGTGTTCCAGGTAGACCTATTTAAATGAATATTGAGTAAACCAATCACTGGGTCTGAAGTAGAGATATGGTATTCTAAATTCAAAACAGACATTATCTGAAAAAATTCTTCAGGAATGTCCTAGAGGAACTCGAATATTCTTTTTCAAAACACCTTCTAATTATAATTTCCGTATCTCAATTTGTAAAACCACGTGTACTTAGTTAAATGTGTCCCTATGGCTTTCGCAGCCTTATCACACATGTCACTATTCAGCAAATGCAAGCTAGGTAAAATATTGAACTAAGCAAATAAATTTATGAATTGAAAACAAATATTAATAATAGATAAAGAGAGATTACTTAAGTGTAGAATTCTACATAAATCCATTGAAACCTACCATAAACGTCCCCTACTCTATTTCCACAGCCGGGGCTGGAAATTTCCACCCCACCTTATGTTAAACTCCTCAAACCAACATAGAATAATCATAGTTTAATCATAATAAAGATAAATTCAAAGAATGAAAAAATATACATTCAATTAGAAAGTAGTATAAATATTCAAAACCGTTCGTATATTCATTTCCAGTTTTTTTTCCCCATGGATTATCTCCACAGTACCCATTTTCCTGCGCAGTGGCATCGCTTCTCCACCTTTTTCGCAGAGCCATAGTGAGGCCGCAAGCTTAAATCTCCACCATTAAAAAAAAAAAAAAAGTTATAAATCCGGTGAAAAACACGTGGCCATGCTCAATTCCATATTCCTAAAACGTATGGCTATGGGAATGCCCCGGTGTACGGGTCTAGTGCTGTCCAGAATTGGATTAATGCAGAAATCGGGGTTAAGCTTTCCCCAGAAAACGGCTCGAATTCAGATCCAATGGCGGGTTTTCTCAATGGGATCTCGGTGTCAGAACGATATTCGCCACAAAGAAGTATATAAAAAAATAGCCAGCGACGGCAGTAAACACGGCTCTGGCGCTGCAGAAGAGTCTAAACTGGAGGCATCCGGAGAAGTCGGCGCAGACTCCGAAACAACGTCTAATACGCCAAAAGCTGCCACAAAAGAACAACTTTTGGCAAGGGCAAATGGTATGCTTACACGTCTAGGTATCCGGTTCAAATGGCTTCTTAAGAAATCCAACCGGCCCTTCAATACCGACGATTACTCTGCACTTTTCTCGTGGCTAGTGGTGGGCAATGTATTCTTGCTTATTTTGGGTACCACCACGTTTGTGCTGTTGGTGATTTTCACAGTGAACCCGCTTTTTTCACAGGAGTTTGTGGCACGGAAAGTGGGCGAGCTAATGACACAAAACTCAAAGCTCCAGGTGACTTTTGAACATGCCATTGTTCCCGGATGGCGAGACGGCAAAATCTCGTTCAAAAAGTGTTTTGTGAGCCGGCGGCCTATGAGTGCACGCACGTTTGTGAAAGGTTCTCAAGCAGATGCATTTGCGCGTAGTAAGGATCTGGGTGAAACCTTAGAAGGAGACCTTGAAGATGATGGTAACTATACTCAGTTTGACTTGACTATTGAGGAGGTAAATGTATCGTTTTCGTTCCGAAAATGGATGAACGGTACTGGAATTATAGATACCATGGAAATCAAAGGATTACGTGGTGTGGTTGACCGGACCCACGTACATTGGGACCCCAATGATGACGCTACCAACTATAAAAACAAGTACCAGTTTGGAGACTTTGAAATCAACCGTTTTGTGATGAAAGACGTGTTATTCACATTGCTCCAGCCCGCAGACTTCCGTCCATTCAAGGTGGCCATCTATAATTGCGAATTGGCGCGGCTCCGTAAACATTGGTTATTCTACGACCTCCTTAATGCCGATAACGTTAGTGGCGCCTATGACAACTCGCTCTTCACCGTACACAAACGCCAGCGGCTCAATGATTTCGACGAATTTCACGCCGAGGATGCTGCCCGCTCACCCTGGAAACGCGTCACACGTTTGCGTGTGGATTCACTTAGTGTGGACCATTTAAATAAGGGCCTCGAAGGTCCATTTGGATGGATTTCTTCGGGAAAGGTCGATATGACTGGCGACGTCATGGTTCCTGAACAGGCACGTGATTATAATGTCTCGGAAATCGTCGCCATCATTGCAGAATCCATCCATAAGGAGGCAACAAGATACCGTAATCCAGATATCGGAGCCTCACGTCCGGACCATCTCACCAGACTCCGGCCACCATCTGCCACGGAAGATTTAAATGATGTTTCCCGTTTTTTCGTGCTTGACCTTACTCTCCGCTTGAATAACGTGCGGGCATTGGTACCTTTCCAGGCCCCAGAACTCAGCTACGTCAATTATGCACTTATCAGACCAATTGTGGCATATATCAACCTGCGCAATGCATTTATCGAGATTCATAGCCGTGTGGTGAAAAATATTGAGGATTTCAGTGGTTCCTGGACCGTTTATGACTCGCTCTTGATGGACGATATTTCAGAACAGGTCTACGATAGTTTTGTTAACTACGTGGCCGACGACGAGGCCCGCTTGGTCCGTGTGCGTAAAGTCGCCTTCTGGTCCGTACAGCTTCTTGTCCAAGTGATTGTTTTTGGTCTTGGTGCATTAACATGAGGGGCTTAGTGAGATTCTTTTTTTTTTTGCCTAGCTATGGAATGTCTAACTCTTACTCGGTTGGTTCCATATTTCTGGGGGTTCTTCTTAGTTCTGGGTTCATTCTTTTTTTGTGGGGATTTTTATGTCCTATTTCTGGGCTTCTTCTCTATCCCTGGACTTCTGGCCTGGTTATGGATTTTCCCTATTCGTGAACTTTCTCCCGACTTCTGGGTATTTCTTGCCTTCCTGTGTCTGTCAACTGGTATTCTCTTCTTTCTAAGATTATTTTCGAATGTTTTGTCCAAATGCTTCTATGAAGAGAATCAGGACACCTTAAGATGGTGTAGGAAGTGATGATTTGTGTGGGAAGAATATATTGAGGACAATTTTTGTTTTTCAACTTTGGCACAAGATGAGTGCCGTGGATATTCAAGATATAAGACGGTGGAGAAAATTTTATGGAAATGAAAACTTTCCACTTAACTTAGAAACTAGTTCACCATTACAACATGTTTCACCGCGAGATTTGGTTTTCTCCAGAGACCCAGATAACTCTGATGCTTTTCCATGAATATCAACACTTTCATGAATAATCAGCTGTTACATTTTGGCGCATTGACTTAAGAATATGGATCTGGGTCTCTGCACTGTTTTCCCTAATGTGGCTTTTCTTTCCTACTTTAGAGCCGCAACACCAACACAAGTACCGCCACATATGTCGCTAAACTCACCGACGTGAGCATCAATACCGAATCACCCGCTGTGGTAAATTCCTCCTTATCCTTATCATGATTATAGTACGTGTGCACCTGCTTGGCCTTGGCCACGCCTACGAAATAAAGCAAAAACCCGTACGCAGTGTACACAGTGCCGATGGGGAGAAACTCCGCCGAAAAAAGCTTGATGATCACCACCGAAAACGAAAGACACAGAATCGCCGTCCGTGTATACGCCCCTTCATACGTCCGCTGGTGTGCCCGCACATCCTGGCGCACGTTGGTTGCAAGATGATCGAGCCGTGAAATACGTCTTTCAAAAGACATTTTTTAAAAAAAAAATTATTTCAAACAGATTTACACGGTGTCACCACGAATCACGAAAATCCACAGTTTTTTGACATCAATTTGGAATTTTGGGATCCCCCGCAACAATGCGAGCTCACGTGATGTAGTATGGACCATCCAGGATCCAGGATTCACCACACTCCCCATCAATCCAACTAACAACGACAAAAACCAAGCATAGACCCGGAAAACCACAAACCCTTAACATACAAAAATGCCTCCAGCAAAAAAATATAACGTCAAACTTAAGGTGCCCTCAAGTTTCCTAAAAACGCTCCCTATGTTTTCTGCACCCACACCAAAAGCAAGGTCCCGGGTCAAAAAACTCAGTACTGAAGATAAAAAAAGTGCCCCATCTCCAAGGCTGTCACCTGCACCTGTGGAAGAAACAGTAGTGGCGAAAATCAATACTGGGCCTAAGGAATTGAGCACTGCTGGCCTTACGTTGAACACCGTTGTTCAGGCATTAGATAAATCCGGTAGGCCGTGTCGTCGTTGGGCCAAGCGGCCACTTGAATTCAAGACTTTTAGTGGGTTTAAAGTTGGTGTGGATATATGGAAGCGACAGGGTGAAAACCTGGGGGAAAATCCCGATGCTCAGGTACCAAATCTGGAAAACACAGCTGTGAAGCCGGCCGAGACCGTTACGGCGTGAATGATAGGCTCATGTTTTGGGCAATATAACCCTAGAAAAAAATTGGTTTCAAATGCTGGGTTTAAAGGAGGTGTTTCAGAGATTGTGGTCGAAAGCTTGGATGGGCCAGTATCCATGTTGGGTCACGTGATATTAAGTCCAGTGGAAAGATCATGAAGATTTGTCAACACCGCTTCGGTTTAAAAGAAGTGTAACCTTACCGAAGAAGCTTATGATCTTTCTCCCATCATATCGTTTATCTTGAACAGAATATCTACATCTACAAAAGGAAGGTCAGGCACTCTCTCAAGGCAGGATATATCCTACCAGATTCCATGGGTGAATATAGACCACCGTGCCGTACTCGGAAAACCGATTTTCAGATAATCGCGTATTTTCAAACGAATACATATAATATAAATTATATATACCGCTTCTCCTTCTCTTGGAAGTTTCGTAATTTTTCCTGCGTCATGGGCCGCGCACACCTCAGACATGGCCCAACGAAAACCACCATATATTAAACGTGCAATCTACGACGTGGCTGGGAAACATACACGTGGCCCCCCGGATTCAATAAAAATCAGTGATATCGATGCTCAGACTCCAGAGGTTTGTACTTGGTCGCGTACCTCGTGCTCAGTACAGCACCCTGGTGAAAGAACTGGCCACACAAGCCAACCACGTGATCGCTACAAAACAGCAGCTTTTTGTAACTGACCCAGTGACGCCTGGGCTGGTGTTTTTCTTGCCTCATGGCACTCGGGTGTTTAATAAGTTGGTGGGGTTTATGAAAAACCAGCAGTTGCGGTACGGGTTTCACGAAGTGGTGACACCGCTTATTTATAAAACGTCCCTTTGGGAGAAATCCGGCCATTGGGAAAACTATAAGGATGATATGTTCAAGGTGGTGGGTAACGATGCGCTGAAAGAGGAAGGTGGGGAACTTGCTGAAACTGTCGAAATCGGCGAAAATAGTCATGATCATGGTCATGATCATGCACATGCACATGAATATGGACTTAAGCCAATGAACTGCCCTGGTCATTGTCTCATATATGCAAAATTCGACCGTTCATATAATGAGCTTCCTATCCGGTATTCGGATTTCCTGTCGCTTCACCGAAACGAGGCGCTGGGGGCACTTTCTGGGCTCACCAGAGTGAGAAGATTCCATCAGGATGATGGGCACATTTTCTGTGAAATGCACCAGATCCATAGTGAAATCACAAACACCATCAACTTAATCAAGGACACTTATGCCGTTTTCGGTATAGATAGCACGAAAAATGTCGATTTTTTCCTTAGCACACGCCCTGAAAAGTATATGGGTGATCTTGCCACATGGGACCGTGCCGAAGCCCAGCTCACACAAGTTTTAGAGCAGTGTACCGACCGTTGGAAGGTACGTGAGGGAGATGGAGCGTTTTACGGGCCAAAAATCGATGTTTTGGTCACAGATGCGTTTGGAAAACAGCACCAGGTAGGTACTGTGCAATTAGATTTCCAGCTCCCGGCACGGTTTGACCTCAAGTACACATCTGCAACTGGCAGTAGAGAAAACCGGCCCATCATGGTTCACCGGGCGGTTTTCGGGTCTCTTGAACGTTTTTTCGCCATTTTGCTCGACCATTACCAAGGAAAATGGCCCTTTTGGCTTAACCCACGCCAGGCCGTGGTGGTTCCTGTTTCCGACCGTCACCAGGAGGCAGCAGAAAAAATACGCAAACATCTCTGTGGCGATATTCTTAATGCGCCCCAAGCCGTGGCTCCACTCACTGGCCACCATTTCCATGTAGATGTGGATACCCGTAGTGATACAGTGGGTACACGGATTAAAGATGCGCTTCAAAAGGGATATTCATATATCGTCATGGTGGGTGATCGTGACATTGCCAATGGAACGGTTTCTGTACGGACACGTGATAGCCGGGCTGTGGAAAACGTTACTGTAGAGGAACTTTATGCCCGATTTGTGGAGCTCGAAAAGAAGTATCAATAGAGGCTTCTGTGGTAAGTTTCGGTGTTATTTTATTTTATTTTTTACCATTTTGTAAATAGAGGATTCGATTTCTTGCCTTTTCGGTGTATATATAAACGTTCGATGGAGTTCTACTGAGATAATAGGTATTCGAGTTCGATGACGGGAAGCGTTCTTTAAATATATTTGTTTTATTTTTTTTTAATTGAATGTTTCTTTTATCATTTGTCATACTCTACCAAGTCTTTTTTGGTCAGGGGTGATAACGATTACGGTACGAAGGGTTCATGTATCAACATTCAACTAAGTGGATCTTTGAATATAGAATAGTTCTTTGAATGTTAAAAACAGCTTTTTTTTTAAAAAGCTCACCAGTCCTGGTTACCGTTTCTTATGCTGAGATGAAATTTGTATAATAATATTATTCATTAGACTATTCCCCATTCAAATAAAACTCAAATATCTATATTATATTACTAAAAGTAGTCTTGAACAATGGTGGGATTCCCAAAGTGATATGGATAATTATAGATTTAGTTTACCAAAAATCCATGAGAAGTCAACATAGAAAACGAGAAGTTTTGAAATTCCCTGGTTTGGGATTATTGGTAACCTCCTTTACTTTAACTTATAACCATTTAAAAAAAAAATCATTAATGGTCTCCAGGCATGGAATCAGTACCTAAAACAATATTAAGTTAGGGCCAGTAGATAGGCTGTGAAAGATAGACATTTAAAGCTTTCTTATGATTTCATTAATTTTATATTGGAGTGTTTGGTATTTATATTTTATAGATTCCCTGATCAATATACTCAATTCTGAATCTGAGTTAGTTTATGTTCGTTAAATATGATGGAATACTATTCATTTTCTGTGATATTCTCTTTAATTGTATAATATGCTTTAATTGAATAAGTATATTTAACTCCTCATGTGATGGAATTTAACGATTTTTATAACAAATGGTAAAATAATCGACTTACTAAACTTTTGGAGTATACTTCTAGTTGCTGAAAACTTAATGACTAATAATAAACTTATTTTCTTTCTCATTCTCGATAGTCAAATCTAACTCAAGGAGACAGAATGGTTTGTCCTTTCTTGTACAAAAAGTAGACTTTCTTCGAAAAAATAGCTGAACTTTTTTAAAATTTTAGACTGAAACTGAAACTGAAAGTACTACTAAAAATCTTAATTTGTCTATTCTGTTCTCATTAAACACCACTCCCTCTTTTTCCTTACTGATTCTTCCTAAACCAGATTTATCCACAATCAACTATATCTTAAGATACTTAAACTACCATGTCTTAATTGAAAACTTTATGCCACATAATTGGATTCTTATTTTTAATATTATTCTTCTTTTTCTCACCCTTAAACACCATAGTTCTTGGCCACAAGCGTCTTGTCCAACTGGGACCATAAGTCCCGCACAATCATCTTATCACGGAACCGTTTTTCACCACGGTCCACTGCTAGCACCGAAACGTTCCAGTCCTTGATTTGTTTGGGAACTACATCACCCAGATATCCCATATAAAACCCATGGTAATGTTGAAACAAGACCTCGGGCCGCGGGTATTTAAACTTGGCAAATTGCCACGTCTGGCCCGTGGTGAAGATCGCAATCACACGGTCCCAGTATTCTGGCTTAGTGAAAAGATCCACGTTATCAACTACCATGATCAGCTGTGCAGTCGGGACAAAATTCTCCGATGGGCGATTAATTGTAACCACATTTGTGTCTGGCCGTTTCAACGCGGGTTCTACAAACCGGCCCTCCTCCAAAAACTCCTTAATGTTGCTCAACGAAAGAAGTGCCGTAGTAGCCGGTGAAACAATGATAATAGGTTGCTTTTTGGAGGCTCCAGGTCCCCTTGTATCTGTTTTCTGAGTAGGGCGTGCCCTTTTCAACTGTGTAGTGAAGCGTTTGGCATCGGAAACAAGGTTTTTGAGCACAATATTCTTGGTGCCTCTTAATGCGGCATTATGGTCGAGCAGATCAATTTCGTAAGACGAAATCCGGGCCAACCGGGGGTCCTCCAAGGCCCGTTTTCTCAGGTCACCATCACGGGCGCTTATTTCGCCGTTCTGACCTGTTTTGGCCGCATTAATGTCTCCATTAGACCCATCTTCAATGAACTTACACGTGTCGGAACGCCCACTAAGCCACGTTGTCAACTCAGCCTTGACCAAGAATTTGAAATCAGGCACTTTTTGGTCTAAACACGCGGTTTTATAGTCGACGATCGACGACTTATCATGGAGCCAACAAAAAACAACTGCCTTAAGCGTCTGGGGCTCGTTTTCGTTGCGGAAACTTGTCACCGAATCAAGCGCATACAATCCACTGTTTTCACCACTACCAATCCGCACGTGGGTGGCGTTTTTGATGGTATCTGTGGGTATTTCATTGTCACCCACGATTTTTAGTTCCACAGGTTCGCTCGCGATTATCGCCTGGCGTAATCTCACAATGGCATCCATGGTATTTCCTTGTTATTTGTTTTTTTTTTGTTTTTTATTATTATGGTTTTTATTTCTTTGAAGATTTTATAACCACGTGTCAAGTATTTCCACAATCACAGGGGATTTGGCGTTTTTCTATCGAGATTTAAAAACAGTGGTGCAGTTTTGGCTGTGGAGAAAATCGAACCTTCACCTCACCTGGGTTAGTGCGAAACTCAAAAGTATTGTGGCGAAATATGGTAGACTGCTTCTTAGAATAGGGGGGTGTAGATTTCGGGAGTTTGGGAGGTTTTTTTTCTGGAATATCAAGGTTTTTTGGGAATTAAAATAAATTGAATTGAATTGAATATTTTTCTACAAGATTGGTTTTTGTTACTTCTTGTGTTTGGTGTAGGGTTATGGAGGAGTGTATTTCTTGGAACATGTTATGTATATAAATGGTGCTTTGTGTTGATTAGAACTTACTTGAATACTTAGTTATTCCTTCTTTATAAAACCAGATTTTACTTGTTTTAATTAGAGATGGAAAAAAATGTATGTTTATCATACGAAGTTCGTTCCCTGGACTCTGGAGTTTATTAGGAAAATGTATGCGAAATTTTTGCACGGATATCTATCTTATCAGCAAGAACAAGTTTTTGGAAAAAATCTAATAGATATTATCAATTGATGAAAAAAGAAAATAAATGAATAAATAAATAAAAAGAAAATACCTTCCCAGGTATTCCCTTGCCAAAATATACGATATTTCATAACCTGGTTTCCCCCCACGCGGTGCTTATCGGAGTCACCTGACGCGCGGTCACGAGACCCTCGTCATACTAGATACGGGACTCAGGGCCAGATAAGTATACACAAGAACTTTACGGGAATTTCTTCAAAAAGAACTGTTCTCCGTTAAAATTTCGTTCATGTCTCTTCGTGAGGAGGTTGCTCAATGGACGGCAGAGGCACGGCGCACCTTAGAATTGGCCCAGCAAATCTCAACACTGGCCCACGCGAGCCTCGAAACTGCGAACGATATTTTGACTTCACAATTGCCCGCCAAAATCAAGGCGATAACGGGCAATTACGAAGCGGCAGAAAAACAGCATGACCTGGCTCTGGAATTAGTGAAGCATGTGCAGGAAACGGTGCTTTCTATGACTAATGGCCACCAACATAAAGTGGCAACGATTTTGCAGCCGGCCCTCCGCGAGTTGGACACCGTTTTGGCCACTTTACATGGGGTCGAGGTGCCGCTGTTTCTTGTAAATCGGGAGAAAAAAGAAAATCCTTCCGAATTTCGTCTTGATGACTTTATTGCAGTGGAAGAAATCGACGATTTGACGGCAAACGTACAAATATACATCCAAAACGGCGAAAAAATGGCCACTCTTCTTCGCAAACGCTTGCGTGGCATACTTAAAGAAAAGGTGCTGTTGCTGGCCCAATACTCCCAGCTCACTAGGGCTTTTAATTCCCATATTATTCCCCTACAAGTGGAATTAAAGAATACCACCATAGAACCGGCGGAATTTGTGGGCAACACTTTATCAGAGAATGATGCGTTGGGTCTGGAACTCACCAGTCTCTTGGGGATGCTTACTAACCACTACGACCAGTGTATGTTGGCGGTCAGTTTGGCCCGCAAAAATATGGATAACGATATCGGTGTACATAACGATAACGATAGCGATATTAATAGTCATAACGATATTGATATCGAAGTTTTGCGGAACGATACCCTCGAGCTCCCCGAGGTGATCCTGGAAGTCAGGGCTATCCACGATATTCTTTCACATAATTCCAAGCGTGCTTCATCTTATGTGGCTCAAAAACTGGCAGCAGTGGCACAGGTGGCGCTGGTATGTGCGCTGTTTCAAAAATCATGTACTGATTTCAAGACCCGTGATGTGACTCAGCTTCTTCTTCTTGTGGCCCATGGTTCAAGCGTATATTCTAATAGTTCTCTTGGAGAAACCCTAGGAAGAACCCCCATAACCTCGCCTGTGGAAGCATATGCGGGACTCTTGACCGGGCTCTGTGATCACTACCGCCAGTTCTTGGCAGTATACCGTGCACAGTACTTAAGTGAGCTCCATTATGAGCAGTTTGTGTATCCACGCCGTTTCCTCAAGGTCTTGGACGAATGTCTTAACGGAACTCTCCTAGCTTTTGAGGATGAGGAGCGTGCAAGGCGCCATGAGTGGCTCCGAAAGTATGGTGAGTATATTCCGGGTGATTTCTGCTTACCAGGAGAGGCCGGGCAGCCCCGGGTGGTGCAGGTAGTTAGTGAAGGATTGGACCATTTGGATAGTCCCTCTGCAGATCTCGACGAAGGGCGCCTCGTGCAGCTCCTTAAGGAAACACGCCTTCTGCGGGGAAAATAGGTGTTTTTGGTTGGAGATTACGACCTACAATGTTTATGAGGATGGTTTTGTTTATTTCTTTTTTTAAATAAAAAAAAATAAGACCATCACTGGCACAGTACTGTTGCTGCTCCCTCCTTGACCAATGACGTTATTATTACAAGCGTCAAGCGTGGAGTCAGGTATAACAGAGTTATCATTCACATAATGTCGTTTTACATGAAACACATGATAAATTGAGAATATTGAGGTGATTTACGGAACAGAGAATTGTTTCTTTTTATGGTGTGGATGTGTCTTTTATGATACCTACTACTTAAGGACCAAATTTTGTTAAGCTGGTACTCATATCATTCACTCTATGGCGCCAAAAAAAAAACTAATAAGGTTAACCAATTGGGAATTGTTTTTCTTTTGTTTTTGGAATGCAGCTAAATTCAAAGACAAAATACTGACAAACTTAAACTCCCATAATATATCCAATCACACCTTCAACTCTCATCTTTTTTCAGTCGGTGAGACAACTCAGATCATTATTTCCAAGAATATCCATTGTCTTGACCTGGCTTCTGAATCACTAACAATTTTAAATCCATTTCCCACCTTCATTTTCATATTCTTCCGTTTCACTCCACGCTTGAGGAACTCGGCGTTTTTTTTTTTTACTTGTTTGTCGAAGAAACCGGGGAAGCCGTGCGGTGAGACCTACAGTATTAATAAAAAGCAAAACCAGTACAACAACAAAAGAAGAAGCAGAGAGAGGAATTTTGAAAAGCAAAACGAAATTCGTAAGATGATATATTCTTCTCCTGTTTTTTTTTTTTTTTTTTTGTTCACTTTGTTTTGTTTTGCCGCCCTCTCCCATTTATTACCTTCAAATTTTCAATATTGGCTTTAGGGCCGACTTGGCCCTATGGCGCGACAGGGCCTCACTAAAAAAAATGGACTGCGGGTGCAGGCTAGGCCCCAGCCAAACGCATCCTACTGATCACATTCGAAACCTCCTTTCCACATGACCAGCAATGTCATTCCGGAAAAGTGGGGTTCTTTTTTCTGCAGCCTCACGTGAAGATAACAATGATGATTCAAATTCTCAGAATGATGATGTACAAGGCCCGAGTTTCGGTATGATGAGTGCCGTGCATAACGAATACTCCGATATGGAGGAAGATGATGACGACGATGATAACGATAATGATATTGGATATAACGATACCGGAAAAATGGCCCTTTCCAATCCATTCAAACGTCAATCATCATTTTCACCAAACTTTCCCGGCGCCAATAATACCCAACGCCATGAAAATCAAAATTCCATGGTTAGCCAATATGGAATTGGAGCCAAGTTATTGATGGGCATGGGCTACCAGGAGGGTAAGGGGCTAGGCTCTAGGCAAAATGGAATTGCGGTTCCTATCGAAACAAAACTTCGGCCCCAAGGATTGGGTGTAGGTGGAATACGAGAAAATACAGCGAAAAGGGACGAAATCGCCAGTTCCGATGACGAGCTTCCCGTCACTGGCATTGTCACTTTTTCTAAACCCACATACGACTTATTTGCGGTGATCGATTCCCTCGAAAAAGCTGGTGTTCGTGTTCCAACCCACTATAAGGAACTTTCCGATTCTGCCAGTACGGCGCAAAATCCGTTGGAATTGGAAAAGGTACACACAAAACTCTCGCAAATTAGTTCAGCAGTGGCGCTGATTGATGTTAAAATCAGAAATTTGAACTTAGAAATCGGGCACATTGACCGTACTCTCGAATCGGATAAACTTGAAAAATCAACTTTGGAGGCATTAGTTGGCAAACTCAATCTTGCACCCAATGACATTGGAGGAATTTCAGTATTGCTTGAAGAATTGACAAAGCCCCCTTTTTCAAGTATACCAGACATACAAAAGATATTTGTGGCGTACGCCAAGCCACACGTGACCTCCCTTTTCTCTTCGATAGATGAACAGGCATTGGATATTCTACTGCAGTGGGCAGTGCTTTATAGAAACTTGGAGTCGGGGCACGTGTCTGTAGCGCTAAACCCATGGGACTCCTTAATTGTGCAACTTCTCCAAAGAGACCTTGACCTTCCGCGGGATTCGGAATACAATGTCAGGTTTTGGTTGGACTCTCCCGTGGTGATCAACTCTCCACTTGTGGAACACTTCTGTTTAGAGGAGATTGTTATGCCGGCGCTTATGAAAACAGTGGGAAATTGGGATTTGCTACAAGGCTTCGAGCGCAAGATAATAGAGGATTTGGCGGATTTTGACTGGGATAATTCTCAGCGCCGTCAGATTGTGGAGGCTGTAGCAAACAAGTACGAAGCCCATTTAACTCGATGCTGGAAAGAATTAAGAGAGCCCGAAAATTTCTGGAAATACTACCAAATGAATTTGCGGCCAGTTCTAGACCACTTTTCACTGACGGGCGTTGAGTTGATTGGTCAGTACCATGAGAAAAAGGCCATAGAATTGAAGCAGCTATTGGTATCGAGCTTACTCACTTTTTGCCAGGAAAAGATGGTGGATTATGATGGTGACAAAACGCTCGCATTCATTTTGGAATTCCATTACTCTTTCGATCTTATTTCCCCGGTCCAGCTGGAAATCTTGATGCTGTTTACTGTTCTCAACCCGATGGTTAAACTACTAGTGGGTAAATTGCTGGAATCAGAGTCCCCGCTTTTCTTATTCTACCACTGGCAAGAACTGTTTAAACTGCTCAGTCAGGAATATCCAGAAGTAGAACAGATGTTGATTTGGTATACGAATGTGTTTATTGAAACCATGCGCTCGTTCCGTGATGGGGAAATGGCTGGATATAAACTTCCTGCTTATAATCAAGACGAGTTTCCTGTGCAAGCCCTTGAAAATTTGGTTTTAGGTGGCGAAAGTGGTCCCAGTGTATACTCGGTGGCTGCACGTGACCTTCTTGTCACATTCAGAGATGTGGTGCAACAAGAATGCCTAAATCGGAATGTTATGTTTCAGGCAACTGGGCGCCGGGACAACACCATGAATGAGTTATTTGCACTTCATTTTCCAGATGGGGCAAGCTACGAGTGTTTTGTTTCCAACGACGTGCTCTGGGTACTTGGTGCCCAGGGGTTTTCGGCGGTTGACTTGCTTGAGTTCTTAGATAAACAGGGCTTATCCGTGTGATGTATTGAAAGGTACTATTGCTTGAATTTTGGTGGAAAATACTAGTACCAGACTTGTGTCAATATACCGAACAGTTATGTTGAGGATAAGATTGCTTAATTTTGAATTGAAGGCTTTTTCTTCTTCAGGATCTTCGAAAACTCCACTGCCGGATGATAAGGTCTTGAAGTACTGGTTTATGATGAACCAGAAAACGTCACACTTTTCAAAATCATTACTCTAAATTTGGAACCCAAGTAATTATAATATTCCAAAAATACACACCAACGAAAAGAAGAAAAAAAAGTACTTCAAGTAGAATTATCCCGGCCGGTGACTTCGCTACTGGGTGCAAATCGCCCCGTCACGTGATCATCAGCATGAGGGATGGAGTTCCCCGTAGTGCGAGCCTATTTCCAAAATATTCACTCAATTTTCCTTATTGGCCCCACAAACGGCAAAATCTACAATGTTCGGCCCCATGTTTAAAAAAGCAATTACACCTGTTTTCACACGTACTTCCCAACAAGGGCAAATCTGTCTACGTGTACAAAGAGCATACTCGGTGAAAAGCAAGGCCAAAAACTTGAACAAGCTAATCGACCGGATCGGCGATGAAAAAACCCAAGAATCCCAAAAAACCATCAAGGCCATACGCATGGTGGGTGCAGGATCCGTTGTTCTTGTGTTATGTTCATTATTCTGGGCCAGCTCACTTAGTGCCCCTGTAAAAGAAACACCGGTGGAAATCGGAAACTTATCCGTGGATGTCCGTGATAGATGAAGTGCATATAGTACGCACACGGTGGTGACTCGTGAGGACGCGAATTTAGAGACATTAGGGAAATAAGAGAACTAGGTCAGGGCAAGTTATTTGGTATATGGCTGTAAAATATACGACTTTTATGTATATTGACTGTAGGATAATTTGTCGTTTTAGGAAAGTTTTTAGTTATAAAAGAGACTAAGGGGATTCCGATTTTTAACGACAGTTTTAAGTATTGTGAAAATAGTGAGAAGATGGAGATTCGGGTTGAAACATGGAATCATTGTTGGTACTTCAGAAAATACCTGAATATACTAAATTACCGTTTTTTAAATCTCAAACCTATCTTCGGAATATTGATCAAAAAATTAACCAACTAATGAAATTTATTTAAAAAGTTTATTTAAAAAAGAAGTAGAAATAAAAGGGCTCCTCGGGTAGTCCAAGCGGTAAGACGATGTCATGAATGTATAAGTTATTCGTAATCTAGTTAACCTTAAGGGATGACAATTCGAAGCGAAGCAGCGTAAAAGCTGATAAACGATTCTAACACTAATTCTCGTCCTAGCTAGTTTTGGCATATTTGGATAATTGGGGTGGACTTAAGCTCTATGATTTTAGGATTTCTATGTATTAGTTTTTATTGACAAAGATTGAGGAAACAGGCCAATAATAGTTTCCAAGAAGAAGAGGAATATCGGGAAAGAAAGGGAATATATATAAGTGAAAGTAGGGTAAAATCCAATATCTTTCAAAATACTACTTCCTCTTTCTGTTAATACTGTGAGGATGAAGACATTAAGAAGAACGGATAAAATCAATGTTGGTACAGTTTAAAGCACACCACAAACTTGTGATTTGCCTTCAGATAAATCCAGATAAAAACATACAAGATTTTTAAGAAATTTGTCTAGCTATGGACTATAAGAAGAAATCTGTAATAAGCTTTCTCTACCTTTGTTCTTATTACCAATAACAGTGTGAGACAATCAGACATTAGCGTCGTATAAGAAGACAGATCTTTGAAAAGAACCAGTAAAAGAAAAAAGAAAGAAAGAAACAATTAAATACTCTTTCTTTATTATGATTAAAGTCTATCCTAGCAATTAAACCATCCCGGTGTTTAACATCTCAACACCTTTTCCGTAACACGTGCTTCCAAGTTCCAAGTTCTCACTGGGCTGACAGCGCTGACTAAGCCTGCGACAGTAGTTTTGCGGCCGGATCACGTGACCAACATGGGCAAGCTCTCGGGGCGTTTTCTCCAGCAACGCTCTTCATCTCCCACGCCTAAAAACCACCACAAGTCATTTAAAAATAAAATATAAAAAAATTGAAATGTTTAGACCTGTTTTTAAGACCTCTTTGCGCCAAGGCGTTTTTGCTGCCACGCGGAGATACACCTCCGTCCCAACTACCCGGACAGTTTCCCGGACCAGACCTGCAGTTTTTGTCGGAGTTGCTGGTTTGGCATGGGCAGCATACACTATGCTGGGAGACGCGGTGAACAACGATACGGATGAGGAGAAGGTGAAGGCCGAGCAATTTGTGGCGCTGAACTCGGCTGAGCCGGAAAAAACGGGGTTTGAATTGGCCGAGGAGGCCAAAAAGGAGTTGGACACTTTGGAGGCCGTTGAAGTGGCACAACCAGGCACTGAAACCTCTGAAACGTCTGAAACCCCGGAAGGCGGCTCTCAATCTGCAGCTTTCAACCCTGAAACAGGTGAAATTAACTGGGACTGTCCGTGCCTCGGTGGCATGGCTCACGGCCCCTGTGGCGAGGAGTTCAAGGCAGCTTTTGCATGTTTCGTTTACTCCGAGACTGAGCCCAAGGGTATCGACTGTATTGGAAAGTTCGAGGCCATGAGAACGTGTTTCCGTCAACACCCTGAACATTATAAGGAGGAATTGTATGATGATGGTGAGCCCGTGCCTGAATCCGGCCTGGCCTCTGAGTCAACCAACCTTAAGGACGTGGCTTTAGAGACAGCTGAAGTTGCCGAAACCAAGCCCGCAACGGAGGATATCGCCAAGGTGGCATAGATTAAGAAACAAAGAAAAAAAGAAATAGTGGAAAGAGAGAAACCACCGTCGTCCCTGTAAATACCCATGCCCTAGGCAATGCACGCTTGTAATATGTATTCGTTTTTTCTTCAGAATGTTTTTTTCTTTCTTGTTTTCTGTAGCGCGTTTTCATATGGATGTTGATGGAAAGGGTCATGAGTTGTAATGATTCGGTTTCCATTTTCTGTGCGTTAATATTAGGAAATGAACATACTTATTTTCAATGATCCAAAGTTTCAACGTCAAAAGATCAAGTGAAGTTGGTAGCCTTTGCCTCGAGTCAATAGGAATTGCACTCGGTTTTCCATAATCGTCATTTTCAATGCAAAATTCCTGACAAATTTAAGTGAAAATACTTTTGTTTCTATGGTCGACGACATTATCAGTTTTAATCCCAAAATTCATGCTGGAAAGGGAATGTTCGATTCCAAGTGGGCAGTCTATAAGGAAATCTTTAGTTTCAAAGGAAGGATGGATGTAAATTCGAAAAATCATCATTAATACTGAAAAGGTGATGTTCAAATTTAATTAGTGTCGGGCTAATATCTTGAATATGAATATCCAAGTAGCAAAAGTGGTGCGTTATTTTCCTCGAGATATCAGGAAATAAGCTCTAATTTCCGTGAGATGAATTTTCAATCAAAAGCATCCCTGCTGCAGAAGTGTCCATATTAGGAAAATTGGACCATTTTTCGCGATAGATTAGTATGGGATGTGTTTTATTTCCCATGATACTGTAGAGACCAGCGTTTTTTTATCTCAACCACAAGCGAATCAAAATCGATATTCACATCAAATTCTTGAATCCATACTAGGAAAATAAACCCCGCTTTCAATAAGCAGGTTAAGACAATACCTTTAATATGAAGATCCTCAATACACAATTAATCGATTCAGGAGATTCTGAAAATAGAAATTTATAGAAAATCGGCATTTTTTCATGATCTTCGTTTGAACTCAGGGAATGAGTATAACCAACATCAATACCATATCCATTTTCTGAAATATTCCGACATCTCGGCAACGAATCATTATAATTTATCAATATAGATTCGAAACCTCATTTTACCCATTGCGTATCCCTTTAATCCCGTAAAATACATGGGAAACTCGCATATTCTTGAGCCAACTGAAGATTTATACAAGACCCACTTGTTGCACATAAATCTCGAGAAACTTAAAGTATCTGTGACAATAGCCAAGGGTAATCGGTCCTCCAACTTAAACCTCTTATCTTGTAAGCAACCATAATGTACCTGTACACACCCATTGTGCATTGATTCAAGTTGGAAATCACCGATAAGTGATATGACAAGATTCCATTAAACTTGTATGTTTCGAAAAGCTTAATAAAGCTCAATGGACTAAGAAAGTGTGAGTGATTGATGTCATTTCTTTGAAGTCATAAACTCATTCAAACAAGTCGTGGATTGTTGAACATTCAACTGGAAAAATTATGAATCCAACCAATGGTTTGACATGAAATTATTTTAGTATAGCTCCAAATCTCAGCACGCACACAGAGAGGCAGCTCGGTGGGCCGTATGACCATCATCCAATACCACCGGAGGTATACTTCCGACAGCATCTCGTGGCTCTGAATTCGTATGGGAAACCCCAATTATGGTGGCCCGGCGGAACACAGCATCGACGGCCGTTAGCGTGCGGCACGTGACCTCAAGAACATCGTTTTCCCAGTCATTTACGAAATCCAGAAGCTGGGGTCCCTTTCCGGGCTGATTTCTACAAAGCACATCCCGGACTTCAGCCCGATCAACCGCCCTGTCTGCAGTGCGGTCCAGTTTATTACCTACAATCACAATTCCAGGGCATTTTACCTGACAGTGTTGCATGAACCGGGAAAACCACGTACGCACACTAAGAAGCAGTTCATAACTGGTGATATCATACACCAAAATGGCAACATCGGCACCACGATAAAAAGCCTGTGAGATCAGATTAAAGCGTTCCTGGCCTGCGGTATCCCAGACTTGTAAATTGACGGTAGGGGCTGGTTCTGATGCTGTTGGACCCAGGTCACGTGACACACATCCAGAAACCAGTACTGATTTATCATCTTCGATTAAAGGTGGTGTATTAGAACTGAGCGCCACCAGTGTGGTCAAATAATCGCCGCCAATTGTTGCCTTATAAGCATTTGAAAAAACATGATGCACAAATTGTGATCGAAGACATGTTTTGCCCACGCCCAGATCGCCAAGAAGAACCACCTTTAGGCTAGCACTTGAACGTCCGAGATGTGGGCCGGGATCTTTATGGTCACGTGTTTTGTGGATGGGCCCAGCCAGCATGGTAAATAATTTGCTGGTACTTATAGAGATATAAATATAAATATAAATATAAATATAACGTTTATAAATGTAAAGATTTATTTGTGTGAGGAGATATGGATATATTTATGTGAATATTTTGATATATTTATTTTTTTTGCGGTGGAGGATGGTGTTGATGTGCGGCTGAGGCGCGCACTAGTTTTAACTTTTGCGCCTAGTATTGGGAAGATTAGCCGAGGGGAAGATTTAGGGAAAAGGAGAAAAAGTGCAATTTTTTGAGATTCTTGAGATATTTGAGATTTTAAGATTTGTTTCTTTTTGAAGCGTCGTTTTCAATAAAAATAACTTTACTTCTTTTCTTTTATGGGTATTTACGGGCTGTTTCGGAACCAATAATAAATGGTTGAGGGTAGGTCACGTGACAGGAACCAGGGCAGAGGGTGCCCGGGTTAATTTGTGTTAATTCCTGAGTTTGTATTCAAGTATTTTATTACCTTAGGATCTAGTTACTACTATGTATAGACCCTTAAGGAAAAGAGTCGTTTCCTCCTCTATGAAGATTTTTCTCATATCGCGCGTCCGACCGACGGCGCTCCGATGAGTCACTTAATATCACGTGACAATTTGACGTGTTATTGGTTATACCACTTACTGTTACCAGAGTTAGTGTTATTGGAAAATGGAAAACTTCTTATATTTCGAAATATTTCAACAAGTTTTCTTCTTTTCAAAATATGAATATCCTTATAGATATCAGTTAATCCTTTTTATCCTAAAGCACATCTGTTAGGCAGAGTTTGAATGTCACCTGACTTGCACACACAGGGTTTCTACCTGGACTCGCCAATACACCAAGCACTCAAATAATTTGTTGAAATGTCGAAAACCCGATTAAAGGTTGGAGGTAACAGTAAGCAGAAAAAATCTGAAAAAAGTGTCTATATATGATTATATAAAGCCCAATACAGCTTCACTGTCTCAACTGAGAAACACGTTTCGCGGGTGAATTGGATATAACATAATCTCCCGGAATTCAATTCTTTTCAATTTCCCCAAATAAAAAAGTACTTCTGGAAGTAGTCTTCGAAGCTTTAGAAAGCCCCAATTTTGAAATAATTAAAAATAAATAAAATAAAATAAAATAAAATAAGTAATTTGGTGCACGGTTTGTAGAAGAATGGAAGAAAGACCTTAAGGCCACTCTGGGACTTATTTGAAATCATTTTCCAATGCAAAGAGATGATAATTTGTCACTTATGAACATATTAAATAATATGAAACACTAAAGTTCTTGAAAAAGAATTATGGTTCTCTTAAGAAGAAAACAAGAAAAAAAAAGACAAGGTTAAGTCGGACATCGTACCTGTTAAAAAGTCTTTGGGATATCCCAAGCTTATCTATCAATACCCAATCACATAGAAATACAGTTTCTTCTACCCTGAGCGACAAAATAAGGTATTACCAGAAGATTAAAGTTGGATTAAATTCAATTAAAGGGAAGCATAGAACCATATAATAGTAGATTTCGGCAATGATTCTGTTGGGATTCCAAGAAGGCATAAACTTACCGATTTTCTTTTGGCAAGGTCCCTTTCTCGCTTTTTGAGACATGTATTCTACCATATTTAGGTATTCTGGTGCTTTCAGAAAGTTCAAAAGCCGATTGCTAAGCACTATATAAGAAATCTTTGGAGAATGATAGGATATATCGGTGGCAAAAACTACAAAAGTAGGCTAATCTCTTATTTATTTTCTTTATTTTCTTTATTTTCTTTTTTTCTTTTAGTTTTTTAAGATTAGAGGGGCTATTACGATTAGTTTGGCTTGTTTGAGTGGTGACATAGAAACTTTGTTTTTCAAATTGTATTATATGACACCAAGGGGTTCTTCCTAGGGCAATGAAGTATAAAGAATTTAGGAGTTAATTTAAGTACAATGTTTATTAGCCAGTGGGTAGAATTTAGGCCCCTGCCAAGTTTGCCTCCTACATAAATCGAATAAAATTATATTCATATATTATTTACTTTATGAAACATCAGTGATATTCATATATTCATATATTAATTATTGATACGAATAAGTCTTGTGCGCGAATGACCGTTAGTTAACTAAAACCACTAGGATATAGATTGGTGGGGTTTATGAAATGACCCCAATGAATGTGGATTTAACAAGACAAAAAAATACAATTTTCTTTTATTATTATTATCTTCTCATAGCCTTAAAAGAAATACTTTGAATTCTAAGCTGTTTTTTTCTTTTCCAAAACGACCAGTTTACTCTACAATGCTATCAATGGAGAAAGGTGTCTTTTGTTTTATATGAATGTTAACTAATTGGTGGTGAATCCTGGCCCGAACCCAGAATAAAACCCCAAAAAAAAAGTATAAGGCCTTTCACAAAAGCGCCAAATACGTGACAAAGAAACAAATGATAATGTAGATGAACATTGGTTTTTTTTTTTCTTCCAATATAAAAAAGTGGATAAGAAAGAAGTACAAATAACGAGGTGGTTGGGTAGCACAGTAAGGATTTCGCAGCCACCGGCCAGATATGGAAGCTCGTCACGTGGATGGTAGTGGAGTTTTGCTAGCGCCTTGAAGTAAGAAATAAAAGCCGAATATAGGAGAAGGTATGTATTTTGTCTTTAGCTTAAGCGAGATTATGTCGAATATTTAGAAATATATATTTACGTTTCGGTACCAGTTATCTTCCGTTGAATGGCTAGGTTTTGGATCAACTATCGGATCTAATGGCTTTTAATTTAAGCGGCGGCTTCGATAATGATGATTATGATTCCTAAATAAGAAATGTTCCAAAAAATATATCTACATATATAAGAGTAAAAAAATAACTACTGCCACACGAGTAATTCTCTATTTGGAGATACGTTTATGGCTGTCAGAGAGTAGAAATTGGGTATTTCTGTAGTTTCCTTTCTTTTTTTTTTTTCAACTTCATCGATTTCTTCTTATGTTTAATCTAAGTTTGGAAATTGGGAATCCACTACTACCCTATACCGTATTCCGTTCTTACATTCTGAACACCACCAATGTTCAATCTATCTATTTTTTATCTACTTCTTATCTATTATTTTTTCCTTATCTATTATTTTTTCCTTATCTTTCTGACCATAAACAAGAAAAAAAAAAAGAAAAAAGAAAAAACCATGTTTATCCATGGCTTTAAATCAGTGGGTCCATAGTCTATACAGTTGGGCGCCTCACTACATCAAGACCCTGACCAAATCACCAGTAAGTTAACTGGTGCCAGATCTCTAGAAGAAAATACCTGCGACACATGCAAGGAAAAAAAGAAGAAAAAAGAAAGCACAAATAAATCAAACAAAAAAGTAAATATATAAAAACCATAAAAACCTTGAAAAACCTTGTTTCACCATAATCCTCCTCCTCCTTCTCCCCACTCACTCACTTTCCCCCAAAAGTCACGTGACTTTACCCGCCCAAAGCAACGGTCACGATCTTGAGACTTGGGTAAAAATACCATCTTTTCTTCTACACCACCACATCTCCACACAAAATGAAAATCTATTATATTGGTATTTTGAAGATTGGCGAAAAGGCCATCGAGCTCTCGTCCGCTAGCGATCTCTCGCAATTCTCGTTTTTTGAGCGGCTGTCAGTTGCTCAGTTTATGACGTTTTTTTCTGAAACCGTGTCACAAAGAACTCCCGCTGGACAGAGACAAAGTATCGAGGAGGGTAATTACGTGGGCCATACATATACCAGATCCGAGGGCTTGTCCTGTGTGGTGATTTCCGATAAGGAATATCCTGTTAGACCAGCATATACGCTTATCAATAAGATTTTGGAGGAATATTTATCTTTACACCCTGCCAGCCAGTGGAGCGGTGTATCAGAATCAAGCCCTGCGTTGCAATATGACAAATTGGCCGTTTACTTGAAAAAATACCAGGATCCAAGCCAGGCTGACTCCATCATGAAGGTACAAAATGAATTGGACGAGACCAAGATTGTGTTGCATAAGACGATAGAAAGTGTGTTGCAAAGAGGCGAGAAACTCGACTCTTTGGTCGATAAATCCGAGGCGTTGTCGCTGTCGTCGCGTATGTTCTACAAACAAGCGAAAAAGACCAACTCGTGCTGTGTGATTGTTTAACAGTGGATTCGATCCGTGGCTGGCCCCACGCTAGTGTAGTGGGATTAATAGTAATGGCAATAAAGTAAACAAAGTGGCGCTCAAAAGCCTGCGTAGCAAAGACCGGGGGTTTGTTCGTGCACTCGTTGTCTATTTTCAGTGTGTATGTATATATACCCGTTGGCAGTGAGCGAGCCCATATTCTATCTCATCACCATCCCATCGTATGTCAAATACGCCTGGGATAGTACGCACCTATATTTTATGCCTGCGATGCCTTGACCGCCTCGAACGCCTTGAGCAACTTTCTGCGTGCACCCAAGGCCTTGACACCTTTATCTTCGAGATCCTGGTCGCTCAACTCCACCAAGTCTTTCCAGTAAATGTCCTTGAGGTAGTCGGTGTACTTGTGCAAGCGGAGCAACTTCAACCACGCCGGGATATTGTTCAACAAGTCCTGGTTCACAATCTCCAATGGCATCGAGGAGTTCGCCGATACTGGAGTGGATGGCGCCGAGATCTTCGCCTTGGATGCATGCTCCAACTCCTTCTTTACACCCTTGGGCGTGCCCGAAGCACTAGCACCTGACACACCCGTCGCACCCGACGCGCCAGCCATCGCTGCTACGGAGTACTTTTGCGTGCTAGTTGGCACAGAAGATGAGTTTGCTTGGCGGTTAAGCGACTCCTCGTACACGGTTGCCGCAGTATGGCCACGTGGCTGCCCAGTTTGTTGGAACGCTTTGCGGTTAAAGTCTAACGCGACACGTGAGTTGATCGTGGCAAGTGCGCCTAGTTTATGAGCGGCCGCATGGTCATATCCCTCATCGGTGGCATTTCCACCTTGTTGCAGGGACTGTTGCGGATGCTGTTGCAGCGAATGTGCCGGTCCATGTGCGTGGTTATGACCGTGCTGCTGCCCGTGGCCATACGCATGGGGCAGGTGCGATGCTGCAGCCAATTGCAAGAAACTAGTTTTCTCATACAAGTGCGAGGTCGGAGAGCGGGCACGGTCACCAGGGTGGGAGCCGCGCACGTGCAATGACGGATCGGCCAGCTTTGGCCTTTGCACCTTGGGGTCCGCAAACAAGTGGCTCTTGAACGTGCCATTGGCCTTGGGTTTTGGTTGCAAGAGACCCAGTCCGGAACCAGGGCCAGCACCGGGACCAGCACCAGGAGTACGGGCCAGGTCGGAAAAGGACATAGCGTCCATGTCAGCAACAAAATCACCCGAGTATTGTGGGTACGGGTCGACCTTGCCGAAGACCAGCGGCGGCGCTTGCATTCCCAGCGACAAGTGGTTCTGCAAGCGGGACTTCATCGTGAGCAAAATGTCGAAGGGCAAGTTGTTACACCAGTAGTCTAGGGTGGCCAAGATCTCTTGAGGCGTCAAGCTCTCGAGCCAGCTAGTATGTGCCAACATGTCCAGGTAGAAGTTGCCTGAGTGCAGCTGTGGCACTCTCAGAAACTGCGATTGCGGCAAGAGCGACGAGAAGTCATTCACCGATTGTGGCCGGCTGGGCAACCCACCAAACGCAGTGTTTTTGTTCATCAACAACGACTGAAGCCCCCCAGTAGAAACACCAGTTCCAGTAGTTCCAGTAGTTCCGGGGGTGCCAGAAGTGCCCAGCGGCGAGAGTGTGCGCTCGCGCATCAATGCATCCAGCAATGTGCCGTGATTCGAGTTGTGGCCAGTTAAGTGAGCCGAATTCATCGAATATGGCGAGTTAGCTGCTGGCGCCAAGAGGCTTGGTCCACCGGACAACACACGCGAGCCACCCTGTTGGGCTTTTGGCGCCGGGGCACTCAAGCCTGAGGCACCAGAACCAAAATCGGTGGTTTTTGGCGGTTTCGGAGCTTGCGAACGCGTATTTTCACGGGATTCGGCACCTAGAGCCGCAGCAGAATCAGAACGGGGCCCACCAGCACCTACAGAACCATTGAGCGACTCGTCATCCTCGTTGGAATGGCTCAAATCCAAGTCCAAGTCGGCCTTAAGCGCCTCAAACTCTTGCTGCAAGTTGTAGCCCACGCTCTGGTTGCGTTGTGCCTGGAATCCCTGGGGCGCATGTGAATATGCCATGCCTGCCTCCACTGGCGGCGGCGACAAAATAATTGGTCTTTCTGGGAAATTGCTTTCGCCTAAGAAATCCGTATTTCTGTCCATAGTTGTGGGCAAAATTGGATTTTTGTTTCCCTCGTTTTTTAATTGTTATTTCAGCAATTGAACACAGATCCCTAGTTTCCAGAATTAGGGGTGTATCTGGTTCGTGGCAGAATCAGCAAATGATCAAAGGTGTTTCTCAGCAATCGGCGGGTAAAAAAGCCACAGCACAAGAAAAAAAAGAAAGAACACGGTTTACAAAAAGGAACGGCGGCTAAATGCAAGAAACGAGTGACAGTTTCTTTTCGTATATCCACAGGTAAGACGTGCAGATAATCAAAAAAAAAGTGGATGTGTCCCAACAGTGTCCGAACAATCAATGTTCAATGAACCTGGAGATATATGGGGATGGATGGGCTAGCAAAGAAAAAGGTGAGAAAAACTGGCATTTCTTAGGTGCCGGCGCGCACGGTGCTGAGGTCGCGCGTCACGTGACGCGACACGGGGGCTTTTTTTTTTTGCCTCGTTGGTTTGCTTCGCGCAACGCAGGGCTGGGGTTTGACGGAATGTGCCAATGTAATTTGGGAGGGGAATTTCAGTCGATTTTTTTCCTCTGTGATTTGTTAGTTCTTTTAATTTGTTATTATTATTATTATTATTATTATTATTATTATTATTATTATTATTATTATTATTATTATTATTATTATTCTTCTTCTTCTCATAGTTTTTCTGTCTATTTTTTCTGTCTTTATTTGTATTGGACATAGACTCGAGGAATTGAGTTCTTGATAGAATCTGATGATTGAAGGACATTAAATTGTTTTCCCCTTGCTTATTTTCTCACCCATTGCCCGATCCACGGAGAAGGCCTAGGCATGAACCCGCCGGACTTAACACCGATCTCAAGCCATAAATTCTATTAATTTATACATATATATAAAAAGGACACCACCAGTGTCAATGCAAATTCGGACACGCGAGTTATTGCAATGTACCGAGGTATGACAGTGAAAGAAAAAAAAAAAGAAAAAGAAAAAGAAAAAAGAAAGTGAATGCAAAAAAAAAAGAAAGAAAAGGAAAAGAAGATAAACATAAACATGCAATTGAGTTGGCAACCGTAACTCACACTTTAAGTACTGCCCGAAGCCTTGAGCTTTTCAACACGGCTCAACCAGAACTGGTTGTTCTCGTGGATGATATCCGACGTGTACTGCAACTCGGGGAAATGCTTTACTATGCTGTTGAACAAACCCTCAGCAAAGGCGTGGATGAAGAAAAGCTGGCCCTTGTGGATGTTGGGGTACGCGACGAGAATATCGTCCAATGTAGAAGGTAACTTGGGGTACGAAACATCATCGAATTCAGTAGCATTGTCGCGGAGGGCATTTTCAAGGTTCTCCACCTCAGAAAACTCCTGTGAAAGCACCAGGGCCCACTGTGAAGATACGCGGAGAGGCCGAGTCACGTTGGAGATATCCGCACACTTGATGAGCAAGGAGCAAATCAACTTCACCCGTTCGTTTGACTGGTCGGCCGAGTTGAGCTTCAACGTCTTGAGCTTGTTGATATACTCAAAGTGCTCTGCCATGTCTGTTGCTAGTATGCTATTGATGATTAGGTGCTTGAGATTGAGCGGCTCCTTGGGGTCGGAGCTCGTCTCCGTGCTCAATAGACTTGGCCAGTTTACACTGAGGATCTTGTTGACAAATACCGATGCATGGAACAGCTCCAAAACGGACCTCTCACCAAAGAGCTGTGACGTTGGCGACGAGTGTTTGATCATGAATGCGTTGGTGACGCCCGGGTGGCCCACGTCGTGGCCCAAGGCGGCAATGAGAAGCCCCAATGTCTGCAATGGACTCAAAAGGGGCTGTGCCGAGTCTGCAGATGCGTTCTCGACAGTGAGGTCTGAGTCTGACTCGGAGACTGCCACAAGCTCTCTGCATGGGATTGGGCTGGTTTCTCCGGAGAGATATCCCGATTCCAGGGCGCGTGGGTTGATCTCGAGTTGCTCAAACTCGGGCAAACACTTGAGCCGGATGAGAAAGTGGAAACACGCCTGTAGCACGTCTACAGCATGGCGGAAGTTGTGAAATGAATTGCCGTTCTTGTAGGTGTCGCGGACCATGTATACCAATGCTAAGAGCTCATTGGAGGTGGGGAACTCGAACCCCTCAGGCACTTTCTGTGACCGCACATGGCCCAAGGCAAGCCCCAACATCAAGTACACGCAATACACCAAATCGTCGTTGGAAAGCTCATGGGCAGGGAACGACCAATGACCTACCAAGTGCCCGAGCCTCCGGAGATGGGCCTCCGAGTGTTCTTGCATCAACAGAGCAAAGTCTACTGACCGTACCACCACCTCTTTCAACCGCACAATCTGCAGCTGTGTGGCACGCGAGATATTTGCGTGGTGGTGTATGAGGAACGACATTGTGGCTACGATTTCTCCTGCCAGTCCTTGTGGTGAATACGCGTCGTTGAGGCTGACGCCAGTGCCTGTCCAAGTGGCGACCCGAGAAATACGGGTTTTTTGCAACGCATGGATCTGGTCAATTACAGCGTTGAGCTCTGCAACGGACTGCTCGTTGGCTAAGTCCGCCGTGGATACTACAATCAAGTTCATGTGGCTGAAGAAGTACCGAAGAAGAAGCACCTTGTCGTCAAACGTAAGCGTATCTAGCTCGGAGTACGCTACCAGCGGAAACTGTGTCGCCGGCTGCTCGTCTGAACATAAAACCACCACCGTGGCGCTGGTAATGTCTGTTTCATCGTTGCCCCTTTTGAAGAAGGTCTGTACCAACGGTCCCAACGCCAGGAGATGCCTGGTTTTGGACGCGTGGATCACGTGCGGGACTTGAAACGTGTGTTCCGCAGAAATATAGAAAACCTCAGCCATTTTGGGGGTTGTGGCGGGTAGGCGTCGGCGCTTAAGAAAGAGATCCAAAGGGCGCACAGCAAAAAAAAAAAAAAAAAATAATCCGGGGAGAAAAGCACAAGATGGAGTGGTTTTTCGGCTGGTATTTTTTTCTATTGATTGAGTAGATTTAATGTTTCTTTTTGTATCCTTTCAGTTGTAGTTTTTGAAATGGGATGTTTTTCCTGGGTCGTGTATGAAGAAGGGGAGAAACGACAAACCACAAACAAGAAAAAAAGAAAGATCTAGTGAAGGTCAAAGAAACAAGGGAAGTGAACACAAATGCAAAACCCGGATAGAAGTGGAAATTATTGCTTTTTGAGGCAAAAAAAAAAATCCAACACACAGTCCCGGAGATCAAGGCAATTAGTCCGTGTGGGGAGAATAAACCACGAGTACTTTTGGCCTCACTTTAGACGCTGGCTGTATGGGCCGAGGGGAAGTGCCACAAATTATTGAGAAAAAACACCGGCACGTGACGTACACACAGAAAGGGTATTTTTTTTTCTTTCTTTTTCTTTGTGTTTTATATTCTGGTTTTTGGATACACACTAAAAGTTTTCTCCAAAAAATAAACTAAAAAGTACCAGAAGGAATAAGTAATCGGGGAAGATCCACAGGGATTATGGAAGAATGGAGGACGTTTGGGCGGTAAAGAATGTGCCATGTTTTAGCATCACTTCTTCGCTGCGAGACAGTTATGACCTGCACACTGCTATCTTTTTTTTTAAAAAAAAAAGAAATTCGCAACCTTGCTTGGTCATTTCTTTTTTTCGTTCTTTTATTTCTTTTTTTTTTTTTTTTTTTTTTTTTTTCTCGCTTCTATCTCGCGTCGCTCCTCCGGGCCGCTGGCCGCTGGCCGATCACGTGCATCCAGCATTGTTTCATTAGAATGCTGGGAAACGGCCAACGACTGGGGAAACGACCAGACACTCAAACATTTCAAATCAAAACAATGATTTGATAAATTTAGATAAATCGATTTATCCTATGAAAATAATTGTGATAGTTGGACTTTTTTTTTTCTTTTTCTTTCCTCAATGTCACACTTTCCTAAACTAGAAAATCTCCTAATAAACTATTATGTTCTTTGTATGCCGTCGTCTCTGATTTTTTAAAACAACATCTCATGATCATACCTGATTGAATCTAGCCATTGTTTTTTTTTTTTTGCCCGGCCGATAACCCCATAACCGCCCTAAACACCCCACTGTATCGAAACAATAGGGTCGAGTTCACTGACGGGCAATCGGCCCCGCGTACAGAAATCAGGTCATTTTCAGACTTGTTATATTATTTTGAATTTCTTTTCTTTGCTTTCCCCACTTATTCCCTGTATATGATTTTCCCATGCTTGCATCCAAAATCCATGGAAACAGCACGGCATTTACAATAACTTGAACAAATAAGTTATATAAGTTATTGAAGTGTGAGCCTTGTTAATTTCGTTTTATTTTTTTTGGAGAAATAACCGGTGACCCTAGGTTTAACTAAAGTAGTTTTAATTCATTGAATTACCAGTATTATAACATTGATTTTTTTTATTAGGGTTTAGACTATAGACCTGTGGATTTTGAAAAGGGAAGGGTTATGATTTCAGATACCCCGATCTGGACATTAACTTTAAACAATGACTTCACAATCTCTTAAGATTAATAATAGTACAGAAAAATATTAAGCAATACTCAGTCGAGACCAGATAAGGTAATCTAGGTCTACCGGGGGTCCTACGTTAAGTTAGAATTGTGCCTCTGGTCCACACGAAGCTTTTTTTTTTTTTTTTTTTAAGATGGCCTTTTGCCAAAGTTTATCGTGAAAGTTTCATGGAAATTGATTAGGGGAACAATTTTAGTTTAAGAAAACTAACACAAGCACCCACGCAAGTTTTGAATAGTTATTTATAATTGTAAGGCTAAGAAAGAAATGTCCTTCTTTTTTTCAACATTATAATGGATATCTACTTTGGAAAATGTCGAATAATAATTCACCTGGTACTTTCTTTCAGGGTTTCTGATTTTCATATTTGAAACTGGTTAATTATTTATTATCAGGTAATTATTCTTATCTTATGCAATTATCTAACTTTTGAAACACAACAATAGTGATAGGCCAATATGAAGAGATCAGTATTGAATAAATGTGAATAGTCATGTCCTAAAGGGTCAACAGTTTACAGAAATTTTCCTTAAAAGACAGAAATAATCAACCCGTTACCTAATTGTTGTTGTTCGGGGTTTCCATTTAACATCTGTGTATTATAAGTTTATATTCTAAAAGTTTAGGGTAAGTTATACCCGAAAGAAGCCTTTTTTCTTCAGCAGCCCAGATCAAGTTTGTCCTTGGAGGTTCTTGTCAAAACATCACACTGTGATCTTTCTCAGCGTTTCTTGCCAAATCCTTTAAATTTCATCCATCCGGGAACTTTAAACTTGTTTTGACTTTTCTGATCATCCTCATCATTTTGAACCTGGCTCTTATTACTGGCCCCAGAATTAGTACCATTTATGGGGGTTGAAACATTTTCACTCAGTCCTTTTAAGGTCTGACCATCAAAGCTCATATTGCTTGTACTGGGTTTAACACTAACAACAGTTTCTTGTGATAAACGTTTAGCTGCGAGTCGCTCATTTGCATCTCTAAGGTTAGAAACCCTCAACAGAATAAGCTGGAGGTGTTTCTGAAGATCAGTTGTAGCTGTGCTAACAATCCCATGTGATTTTTGCAAGTCATTTAACGCATTTGCGAATTTGACCTCGTAATCCAGATCCGTTGCCGCTGATAAAAACTGTGTCTTCTCCATAAACACCTCGTATCCCGTGAAATAGTGAATACTTGAAATATCAACAGAATCCTTCACGTTGGTCAAGCAAAACATGCTGTATGTTTCCAAAATCTCCTTTCTACTAGACATTGCGGTTTCGGCAATCTCTACCATGGTTCCCACATATTCTGGGAACTCGAGTCTAAGCTGAAGAATTGCCTCCTGAACTTGTTCCAACATTATGACAACAGTTGAAATCAAGTCATTAATTTTTGCCATCTCCTTCTCTGCTCGGTTGATTGACCACTCAGACTTTCCAGTCTGGTCAATAAAACTAAGGAGCAAAACAAAACGGTTTCCAGCACCGCTAGTTAAGGCCAAAGCTGCATTAATAGTCTTTCTGATTTGACCAATCCAGTTCATATACAGTAAGATCTGGCTCGTGGCAACCTCGGCATAATTCTCCCTTGAAAGTTTAAAACATTCAAGAAATTTGATAAAAATCTCCTGAATCTCTTCAATATCCTGCTTTCCCTTGAGACCAGAAATCACTTCCCGGCACTCATTAAGTTTCGCCCACATCTCCCTCTCATTCTCACCCCTCTCATCTTCATTAAGGGGCTGGTTAAATTCTTTTACTTTAATAAACCTGCCAACTTCTTGGTTTTCAGGTATTCTAAAAATCTCTTTGGTTGGTGCTTCCAAATTTGACTCACAGCTTTTAATCGCCAGTGGTGCCAAGTTTCTGTCAAACACCTCGACCTGACAAAGATCGTCAATTTCTTTAAAGCTCACTTTGGCCTGTCTTTTCAATCCGAAATCAACCTCTGATTCCTCAAAGTTGGTGGCCTTAACTGCCATCTCTAATACTTCAGTCATTTTAGGCAAGTTTTCCTTTGCATTCCGAACGATATCAAGCTCATCGTTCTCACAGTTATTTTTGTTGACCGACTTTCTATCGAAGTCCCGATCAAGGGAAAGAGCAAACCATAGAGTCTCATCCTTAAAGTCTAACGGATCCGCCAAGTAATCAAAAAAGGCAGCCCGGTTCATCTCTTCATCCATACTGCCCCCAAACTCACTGTCTGAGTCAAGTTCAGTATGTAAGATAAACTTGTCCAAAGGTGTACAGACTTGATCTAGATGGTTGGTTTCGGGCTCTTCACCATCCAGACGAATCTCAAAAAGTACGTCTGGGTTTTTTGAGATGAACTCAAAGTATTCTTTGAATTTCTGAGGAATCACAGGTTCGGTAACCACATCCTGTGGGATTTCTTCAAAATTCACCACTCCATCGACATTCTGAATATCAAATCCACAAGACTCGGTAATTAACGAGGCACATCCGTTGTCCATGACGATCTCTTCATTATGGGTAGCGGAAAATTTCTTTGTTGTAACATCACAGGTATCTTTAGAAGGTTTCTCTGCATTAACTGGAACTTCTTCAATGGTCAGAAGATAGTTTCTTTGACTCAAAATTCTGTCTGTATGACACACATAAAGTACCTCTTCGATATTGGAAGTCATGCATCTCGTTTCACTCTTACTTGGTGGGCCTGTAACATTCTTGGAAACCGTAATGACGGGATGTAAAAAGTTCTTGATACGTGGGATCACCTTCCGAACTTTTGGCTCAACAACAACACCCAAAACTCTAAGTGGCTTGATGGTCGTGGGGACAGATAAAGAAATCTTGTTCACAAGCTTGAATTGCTTCAAAGGCTCTTGAATGTTTTCGATAACCAGAACCTCGTTCTCCAGCCATTCTTCCTTCTTCTCATAAGAAGTGTCCCTCATATCCTTTTCGCTTTTCTCCAAGAAAGTATCTTTCCTCACAAGTTTAAGTTCCTTTAACTCTGAACACGGAGCTTTAAACACAACAAGCGACCCATCGTATAATGACTCGTTTTCAATACCTGAAGAGAGCTCAATACATTCAGATGCTTTTTCAATATCTTCGTCAGAATCCCCAAGAAGAGTAAACCGGTTAGATTCCTCACACTCAAAGTAAGGGCTGGAATATTTCTTATCGACGTTCTCAAACCCTTCTGCTTCTCCTTTAGCCTCGCGTATACCTTTGAAAACTTCATCCAATAAAGCTCCCAAAGTCTCTGCAGCAGCATTATGATTTCCTTCTTGGTCAAATTTCCCTTGGTTGTACTGTGAAAGAATCTCATTTATAAGTTCTTCAGTGAGATCTTGCATGTATCCTGAACGGGAGTGTTCATCATTATGTGTAGTATAAATCTCTTCAATGGGACTTTCGTCTTCCGAATCAAAGACTATAGGGTTAAAACCTTCATTTTCAAAGGAAAGCCCCTCAAAATTCAGGCTTCTGAATGTTTGATGAACAATACTTAAAGAACTGAGTGATGTTCTTTTCGAAATATTGGGACTAGAAGCGAGATTTTCTTGAGGTTTATAGCCCAAATTACTGAGCATTTCATCAATTTTCTGAATCACATCCACGAAAACTTCTTCAACTGCCTTGGGATTTTTCAAGGGTTCATTCGTAACAGCAGGAGTAGTTGGGAGTTTTAGTCCCCAGATTTCACTTTCAATACTTTCCACGGGCGAAATCTGAATGAATTCGCCAGCAAAAGGTCTCAGGTTGAGAACAGATATTGAGTTGTCTCTAATAGAAACTGGGGATCTTACTTCAGCAGATAACTCAGTTGCAAAATCTTCACTGTTTTCGATTTGTAAAGTGTTTCCATGAATTTCCACTGGCTCTTCTTCAATTACTTCCAAGGTTGTGGCGGGTAAAGGGACCTTTAATTCACTTTCCGTGGCCAGAGTTTCGAATGAAGTCGATTTGGAAACAGTAGATTCCTCAACACCTTGCTCAAATAAAAACATAGTAGAAAAAGACATTGCATGAGCTTTCTCATCTTCTAAAGGTGTGGTATTAGCAGCAAGAGTAGACGCTGAATCATGAAGACGTTCATCTTCAGCAGAATTTCTTTCATTGTTTGGGTTCCCAACTTTAGAATCAGCAAGAACGACAGTTTCTTGAGTCTGCTTTTGAACACTCTCAAAAGTGAACTCAGAATTTCTAGGAATTGGAAATTCAGCAGGAGACGAATTCTCCTTGACCTCTTCAGTAAACTTCACCAGTACCTTTCTATCCTTAATCTTTGTTCCAGTTTTCTTTACATCACATGATAAGTTAGTTCCCTCTTGTTGGACCTTTTTCTTCCTCATACCCAGCCAAGCCTTTTTGAATCCACCGTTAAGATTATACCAAGAAATAGGTGAAGATTCAGGCTCGGAATCTGGGTAAGGAATATCCACAAATCTGGCATTAGCTGGTCTTGAAGAGAAACCCCCATCAATTTTATAAAACCATGCTGGGCCAAAATCTTGAGTCCAAAACTTATCATAAATAGGTGAGAAATCTTGAGGAAGCAAATCTCCCCATTTCAAAGATTTCTTACCATACTTTTCTGGCCTTAAAGACCGCAAGCCATAACCATGGTTTGCAGCCGTGCGAACTTTTCGCAGCCAAACTGGAACACTTTCCTTAAATTGTCTGAAGCGTACTTTGGCCCAGAAAATCTTGTGGTCCATTTTTTCCCACACTCCCATAATTGGCCAAAGGCAAATTCCTAACAAGCTATCCCCCGTAGAAGCAAACAGATCTTCCACATCTGAAGACATGAAAGGGCATGCAGCGTGGGCGTCAAATACGCGCTTGATTTTTTTCGCGTCACCATACTTAAGAAACTCATTTCTCTCTGATTTCAAGAAATAGTAGCATGTGTCACAATTCCCAAGACCTAGAGCACCGGTGGGGTCTTTTTTACACTTAGCACAACTTCTCTTCGGTTCCTCTGGCTCGCTCTCAAAATCTACAGCATATTTAATTTGTCCTTCTCCAAGCTGTTCTCCCAGCATTTGGAGTGTAGTGACAAGTGGCTGTACAGTGTCATTCAACCAGTTTTCCACAAAGGATGGCTTTAAGAGTTTGTTGTAGTCAAACTTCAAATCATACCCTTGGTCTTCTGGCTTCTTTACGTTTTGTTTAATGTCTTCCCATGCTTCAAGATGTTTAGGGACACGCAATAATACTTTTCCCGACCGGATAGATCGGCGTTTAGCGTGTCTCTTTTTGGCAGCAAGAAGGCGAAACTTACGTGTGGTGCGATTCTTCTTCTTTTTCTCCAAGTTATTTTTCTTTGAAGAGCCAGAGCCAGAGCCAGAGCCAGAAGACTTGCGAGTACTTGGCTGAGTTTTTGGTTCTAAGGTTTGGGCACAAACTGAGCTCACTGATGCGGTCTCTGTTTGTACTTCGACCCTAGTTTCAGCAGAATTGGGGCTTTCAAGAATAGCCAAGTCCTCTGAAACTTTATTTTCAGTGGTACTTTTGTTCTTAGCCCTGAAGAAAATCTTACGCGCTGAATCAGTATAGTTTGCCACAGTTGCTTTGATTTTTTGACTGGTGGAAACTTTTGCGGGCTTTTCAACTGTTTGCAAAAGTCCCTGTGAGTCAATATAGTGAACCAAAGCCCCTGTGGGGGTTTCGGTAATTGCCGAAGGCTTATTTTGCTTTGTACTAGCCTCAGTGGTTGTTGCAGAAGTTACTTGTGAAGAAAGTACAGCTTCAACACCAGCACCTTGGGTTTGTGAACAGTCCAAAAACGTTGAACCTAAATCATTTGAAAGGGGACAGGAGATGTTACAAGTGGAAGTATTATTGTCCTTCTCTTTCGGGATCTCAAAATTGGGGAGTTGAATGAATTCCAAAGCCTGGCTAGCGTCTGTGAACTTTGTGTTCTTAGACTTAGAGCCAAACTTGAAAGTTAATCTCATTCCGAACCAATTGGGAGATTAAAATTTAAAAAAAATTAGTGTTACTTGTTTGAGTGTTTCTTACGGTCTTTTTGAGTATCTTTTCAAAGAGTTTGGGGTGTAATTCTTTGTGTTGTACCCGAGTAGAGTGAAAGAAAGGTTTGTTTTAACAAATTATTTCTGGGGGAATTTGAGGCCTTCTTTTATCCCAAAATTTGGGCCACAAATAGAGATTGCAAGATGCTCCACACAGTGAGAAATAGTAAATATCGCATGTGACTTTAAACATGATATTCGTTTTGAAAGCTCGTGCAGTATAAACCCTTTTTAGTAATTTTAATAACTGGAACTTCTCAAATCAAGCTTATTGAAAAGAATTGTTGATATTTTTAGTTTTAGAAATTGGTTTTCTCACGTAATTTCTTCCCTTTGATTATTTAATCAACACTCTCTTAGTTTAGCCTGGTATTGAGACCACTTGTTTTTAGGATACCATAAAAGAATTGGTCAATTAAAACCTGTTATTACAGAAAAAAAACCGTTCTATCAATGAAAATTTCCAAACCAACTATTGCTTATCATTTAACAGGAAACATGCTTAGTTTTGGACTAATCATATTAGTCTCTCAACCGGGTTAAGTTCTGGAATTCATTTATCAAGTCTCCTTTTCAAGGTGAGGGAAAAATTCCCGTATTGTACCCATTACTTAAATTATTTATTATTTTCCCTCTTTGATAAAAAACACAAACTACATTGTCTTATATGTTTTTACGTCATTGGTTTTGAAAAACTTTGATGCTTTTTGAAGTCACTTTTCTCAAATGCAAATACTGATAGAGACTGGCATATTTTATATGGCGAGGATAAGGTGAAGAAGTAACTGAAAATAAGAACAGAAACTAATATTGAAGATTGGAACTGAGTCAGAAAAAATAAGGGACAAGCATATAATTATTTGGTCCAAACTTTTTTGTTTGGCAATAAATATAAAGCAGGTTGGAAGCGAAATATTAGTAGTCACCAAAACTAGACCTTTAAATTTTAACAAAATGGAAATTATTTGCTTAATCCACCCCAAAACATGGCCAAAAAAAAGGATGATTACAGCACGTCACTTTCGCATATGGTCTCCCACTACACTACTCAGTGACGCCCTAAGAAGCTTAACTAACGTTGATCGGACGGGAAACAGTGCTTTCTTCTTGGTATGGCCGTAACCTGAAAATATACCTCCGAAAATGCAACATATGATGTCAAATTAGCAATAATGGTCCTGTTCAGATCTTTCCAATTTCGAAGGCTTAAAGATGGTAAAATGGAGAATTGGGTTTTCTGAAAGTTGTGATGGTGGGTTGATAAATCGTTTCACCTCGGAAACGACATAATTTTACAAACATAAGGGAAGTATTTTGGAAATAGTTAACGTTGGCTTCCCCGCAGTACCAAAAATCTTTAAATAACCACGAATGTTTGTACATACATGCCCTATTTCAGAAAAAAAAATAGTTGATACTTGTACTTTGAAAGGTTTAAGGTAAATAACATAACTGTGGGTGAAAAAAATACCTTTTACACCTAGTTTTCCCCAGAAAAGTAGGTCTTACGAAGCACCCTAATGATTACTGGAAAATGAAGGTTGATAATGATCTCAGAAGTGCCCTGATTTTGAATTTCCCAGCTAATTTTATTAAATTATTGAAATCATTAATTTTCAAAACGTTTTCGAGACACTTTTAATTAATACTTGAATTTGTTGATTATTAGACCTTTATACGGAGGGTATAATAATTGCAACCAAGATCATACGGTTACTGAAGGTTACTGAACGAAAATCTTAGTGAATTAGTTAATTGAAATAAAAAGATTTTTCGAACTTTACGAATCACTATAGAAAATGTGTTTTATCCCAGTAGCGACATCTCTGAACAGAAATAATCAAGAATAATATTGATAAATACATATGCTTCCAATTTCCTAATTTTATTCCCTTTTATTGGCACCATTTTTGTTGTGTTCTGACGAAAAAAACTGACTGCTTGAAAAGTAAAAAGAATAAAAAAGAACTCATAATTTTGATGAAATATAGCGGAAAATTTTTACCATATGGATCCCGGTAAGTGAATTATTAGTCCAGAGTTTGAGAATTAGGCGAGCCACACGTGTGTAGAAATTTCTTTGACAGCAGATTAAAAACTTTTAATATTGACAAAAAAAGAAAAAAAGGTTCTTTTCTCTTATCCTTCTAGAAATCAAGACAAAACCCTGATGAATCTGATATAGAAATGAAAATATTCAGGTACACATACTAAAGAACCCCAAAACGGTCTATATGAATATGGGAACCTGCAGTTCAGTTTACACACAGTCTTCGAAATTGATTCCATATTAATGATTCTAAAGTTTTTCTTTTAGCAATAATTTCTTATTTATAAGAAATATATATTCTAAAAGAAAATATAAGGGTAAAAAGCAATTTTTGCCATGTAATTATTATTACTTTGCATGCAGTTCCTTTCACTGTTAACGGCTCTAATCTGCCTGCAGTTTTTAGGAAAATAGAAGATCCGTTTTAAGGAAAGTCAGGGAAGTATGAACCAGGGAATTTTTTTGAAGCATAATCCAAGTTTTTCGTCTTATTGTTTCACGCTTTTTAAGCTTTAATTCTTTAATTTATATATGGCAACTGATGATTATAATCACACATGTTTAAGTAGCGTTATTGAATTTTGTTTGGATGTGACATGTCCTTCTAAGCGCTGTTGTTTCATTGTTGTGGCTTAAAAGTTTTTAACCCCAACACACATAAGAAAAAGCCTGTCTAAACTAACTGAAGATTATCTGCCTTTATTTTTCTTTTCTTCAAGAAATCGAAAATAAATAAAAAAAGTTTATTTCTTCAAAAGTTGCAGATAACTAAAATGGGTCGTCGAAAGGTGAATACAAAGAAGTGTCTACCTAAGACCACGGTATCTTCCCAGAAGCCAAAGATTCAAAAAACACGTGTTTGTGAGGTCAAAAATGTGCAAAAAAACAACAGCAAGGAAAAAGAGCCAGAAACAGGGATAACTGTTAAATCAGAAACGCCCGAAGCAGATGAATTGTCTCGTAATAATATAGTGGCAAAAGACTTGGATGAAGGTGATGGATTTGAAATCACTATGAAAGAAGTAAATATTAGTAACAACGGGAAAGAAAGCCAAGAACTTATAATTAAAGATTCACGAGAAATCGGAAATCTTACTGGTATTCCTCAAGATGTTGTGAAGGTGTCCAAAATTTCCAAAACAGGTCAAGTGAAGGTCAAAAAACGGCATTCTAAAAGGACCACGAAAAATCACATTGGAACTAAAAAACAACTGAAGAAAAAGAATGTCCACAAAAGACATAAACTGAAACAGAAATCAGAGACTTTTAAGCTGTTAAACCTGAAGATGATACGGACCAGAGTCTTATTCAAAGGTTTCTTTCTCCGAAACTGGGCTCCGTATTTTCTGAAGTGGTGGCTGAAAAATCGATTGAGTCAAAAGTGAAGATAGAACAAAACTCAGCAGATGTGATTCGGCACTCGTTTCCCATAAATACACTCTCATATTTGGCTGAGGGAACAGTTTTAAAGAATGATGCCGGAAAATATGTTTGCATGCCCCACTCTACGTGTTCCCCTTACCCGCGGACTATTTTGGACCTGTTCCCAAAGTATAAACGGAAATATAAGTTACCAGATTATAAACTTGACCAGCGGAAACATGGTCCGGAACATAATTGCGAGCTTTTAGTGGAAGATGGTAGTGATCGTTTGAAAAAAGAAGAATTTGATGATATAGACGAAGATTCGCCTACAGATTCATTAAAATCCAGCCATGAATTTGATCGGGTAATTTCCAATACCGATGAATCAGAACAGACCCTGGTTAATTTTAATGAGGAACAAATTGCGATAGTTTCTCCAACATCAAAAGAGAATTCACCCATCGAAATGGATGAAAACTATACTGACACTAATTCCAGGTCAATACCTGCCTTTGAAGGAGGTATTAGCTCTCGGCAGAAAAATCAGTGTAATATCTGTTTAAGAGTTTGCCGGGATAAAAGTGCGCTAATAAATCATATGAGAATTCACACCGGGGAGAAACCTTATGAGTGTGATTTTTGTGAAAAGAGATTTTCAGAAAGACATAACAGGGATCGTCACCTCAGAATTCACACTGGAGAGAAGCCTTATCAATGTGATGTTTGTGAAAAGAGATTTTCAGGAAAACGAGATATTGAGCGTCATCTCAGAATTCATACCGGAGAAAAGCCTTATAAGTGTGATTTTTGTGAAAAGAGATTTTCAGAAAAATATCATTTGAATAATCATCTTCGAACGCACACTGGGGAGAGGCCTTTTCAATGCGACATATGTGAAAAGAAATTTCTGCACAAACAGTATATGACGAATCACCTCAGAACCCATATCGAGGAGAAGACTTATCAATGCGATGTCTGTGAAAAGAGATTTTCACAAAAACCGAACATGGAGCGTCACCGCAGAACCCATACGGGGGAGAAGCCTTATCAATGTAATGTTTGTGAAAAGAAATTTACACGAAAACGATACATCGCCATTCATCACCGAACGCACACCAGGGAGAAGCCTTATAAGTGTGATTTTTGGGAAAAGAGATTTTCACGAAAAGATCATATGAATAATCATCACCGAACGCACACCGGGGAGAAGCCTTATCAATGTGATATTTGTGAAAAAAGATTTGCAAAGAAAGAAAGTATGACGCGTCACCACCGTATCCACACGAGATAGAGGTCCTTTTAAGGTAATCATCAACAGGCATTGATAAACTTGGGCCATTTGACAAATCACAGTATAATTCATCCCAGAGAGATTCAATATTTGTGAGAAGGATAAAGCAAAGGATTATCACCCCACCCTTAGACTAAAGCCACAAAAGAGTAAACCTTTTTTTCAGAACAATATTCCAACATAAAAAAAAAAAGCTCTCCCATATTGAAAATCCATATCCCACTCCCTTTTAAAATTACCCAGACACAAGTCCACGCTGTCCCCATAGTGCCATATAAACCGCAGCGGCAGCGGCCAAAAACGCCAATGCTGCCACGCCCTGGCGCACGCGACGATGGCGATTGGCAAGGTCGTACGCATCGAAACGTGCCGCCACATGCTCCAAAACTGCCGTTTTCGCTGCAATTTGCGTCTCCAACATGTCTCTGCTGGAGGCCATATTGGATTTCGCCCCATCTACACGTTCAGCCAACGATTCCAAGAGTCCACTAAGCCGTGTGACCTTAGCGACGCTACGCTGTGTTTGTTCATGGTACTGTTTTTTAGCACCGGATAGTGTCTCGCTCAAAAGTGCCGTCATGACATCCACCAGCTGCCGAACACCATGTACGTGCTGTTGAACACGTGCTAGTTGTCGCCGGCCACTGGGCAATGGTTCTGTGAGCCGAGGTTCACGTTCAAGCACGGAAATTGCCTGGGTCAATACATGGGCAAGTTTTTCGAGCTCGATTTCCATGGAAACACTACGTGAAAGAAGCGGGGAAGCGTAGTCACGTGTCGCCAACACACCCTCGTCAAATGGCGCCACCAGCACGCCTTCGGGTCCGATTCCCGATCCGATTCCCGATCCGATCACTGATCCAGAAAAATTGACAATTCCGCCGCCGGATCCGGGCCGCGATTCTCTATTTAGATCTGTTAGTGAAGCACCCAAAGCCCCTACCCCCGCATCCAGTGCACGTGGGGCTTTGCCCTCCATTTTATAGAACTGTTCCACCAAGCGTTTTTTCATCAGGACATTTTCAGCGCTGGTGGCCATTTCGGGCCCGGAGATTGATGTATGTGATGGCGTGTTTGTGTCTACATCCTCTGCCGAAATCTTGGGTACATGGTCATCGTCGGGGCGCTTAAGGGGCGTGCTATTATCGCCTATAGAGTCTGGCGACGGGGTTCTTGACAGAAAAACTGGCATTTTTTCCGAATCCGATGAGATATCAGTTTGGTTTTTCGTCAGTAGATCGGTTTCCAGCTTTATTCCACCCAGAAACTCGGGTATTTCACTGTCAACCAGTGTTTTGAAAGCATCCATAGTATCCAGTACAGGATTCATGGGAAATGCCAGGGGAATTTCTGGAAATATGGGTGTTTATATGGAAATACCCGTGCCACGAAAAAAGATAATTTGCCGTAAAAGGCGATTTTCTTGTTTTTTTTGTGTGTTTAAACCAAGCTCAAATTCGTGCTGGCATAAGTAAATGACGTAGTGAGTGATTCTATTGCCGCGCACTTGGGACACACCGGAATCTGGGGAATACTTTAATTTTTCTGGTGACCGAGGCAGGGATATTATTGGTATTAAGGTTTTTTTAAACGTTTTTTAATTTTTTATCTTTAAAAATTGGAGGGATTTTGTTTTATTTAGATTAGGATCTTTAAAATATATAAACTTTATAGGAAAATCCTTCCGGGGAGTATAGACTTGTGGCACCATCATTATGGATTTAAGTAGACGATTTTTGAGAAACACGATTCTGAGGATATTTATTTCATAGGGTAATAATTTTTTTTTTTTTTTTTCTGGAAATATCAAAACTGAAGTTGTGGGAATATCTACTTAGATTGATGATAAATCAAGGAAATTAGAATATTGGGTGGGGGTAAACAATAAATAAATAAATAAACTTTTAAATAAGTCTTCTGATTGCAAAGCGTGTCGCACCTCAAATTTATAATAAAGTCCTCAATGGGGCTAGAGCAAAGGAATCACATGACCAAAATACATGGTGTCATTTTTTTTCTTTTCGTTTGAAATGGCTTTTTTTGAGCCTCTTTTTGGGCTAATTACACCACTTTGTTTTAATGATTGTGGTGGCCCTCAGTGACCCCAAAGGCTTCGCCGTATGCTTTTACAGTATGTAGAAACAGGCAATATTACATGATCCATATAATATATATAAATCTAAACTATATATGAATTATAAGAATTATATGCGAGTTATACCAGAGTATGAAACCCCCCCAGATCGTTTCAAAGTTTAAATCTTCTTATACTGGTATATGAAGTGGTTGATTTGTTGGTGAGCAAAAAATATAAAGATTAATGTATAGTTTAAAACAGACTCAAAACACGTTTATTCCATCAAAAATTGTTAAAATTGAACCAAGATTTTGAAAAGAAAAAAGAAAACTTGTAAAGTCAACTGTGCCATATTAATATCTTTTCTTTAACACTTGTGGAATAAAGTCTCAACTTCACCAAGATTAGAAACTTTATAGAAAATTGTAATGAAATTCTAAAATATCCTGATGTTTTTTGACGGTATATCATCTATTTATTATATGAACCGACACTTGAACTCTTGGAATGATGCATTGGTTCAACGTTTTTTCAATCACTATTGTTCAATAAACTCATCATATTGAAGACACGACTAACCCCCGTCTATACTACACCAAAACTATATCAGCACTACATCAGATTAAAACATGCAAATATTCATTATAATAAACCCATTTGTTTAATTGGCAGAGCCACGACCACCGGCACCCGAAGTGATAAGGCTCAAGGTCTCATCACTCAAGTCAATGTGAGGCAACTGCTGACCCGATGAAGAAGGCTGGGGCAAGAAACCAATCTTCACCAAGTAACTGATGTAAACACCAAGGATTTCGTCCACCACGCCCTTTCCTGCACTCACATCCTCGTTGGTCAATGCCACGTCGGCAACCAAGGAGGTGACGGTGTTTTGGTCGTCCAACTCTGGGGCCTTGGTATCCTGAGGCAAGTTGTCCAAAACAAAGTGCAACAATGGGAACAAGGCCGACGTCTTGGCATCCTCCACCACGTACTTCTCTAATGCCGAACGCCAGTCTGGGTAGTCTGCACGGTCAACTGCATAGCCGTAGGTCTTCATGGCACCAACAAACTGGTTGAAGGTGATTCTGGGGTGGCCCGTCACGTGCGCCACTGACAAGTAGTCTGGCTGTGGTGGGTGCAAGGCGGTGGCCACCACCACACGTGCCACGTGATCCACAGGAACCATATTGATGGTGTTGGAGATATCGGGGTACTGGCCCAACTCCGCACATCCCTTCAAAAACCGCAACAAGAAATCGTCAGTGTTAGAAGCACCGGTTTGCGAGAATCCCGTGACGTAACCTGGACGCGTGATACAACCCTTCAAGCCACGCTCTCCGGCCCGACGCGCCAAGTACTCAGCGGTCCACTTAGACTGGCCATAGCCCGTGCCCAAACCAGTAGAAGAGCCCATCAAATCGTCAGTTTCAGGGATACCAGGCAACCCACGTGCGGTCAATTCATCTGACGCATTGAAGAAGTAGTCGGTATCAAGAGTCGATGTCGAGGACACAAACGAAAAGTACTTGGGCTTGCCCGTGCCACACAAGTTGAGCACGTTGATGGTGCTGATGACATTGGCGTCACGCAAAGTAGCGTAAGGGTAGACCCAGTGCACCATGGCACCGTTGTGGATAATCACATCGACTTCGTTGGCCAAACTAGACCACGCAGCATCGTCCATACCAAACTGGGGCTGGGCCAAGTCTCCCAACACCACCTCGATGTGCTGAGTCCACTCCTCCTTCCAGATGCCGTAAGTTTTACCGGTTTTGCGGAGTCTCTCGAGCCCGGCCTCCTTAGACGCCGCTCTCACATGGGCATAGATCTTGAATTGAGCATCGTGACAGTCCAAAAGGTCACGCACAATAAACGAGCCAAGGAAACCAGTGACACCAGTGACAAACACATTGACACACTTGGAAAAGTCCACCTTATCCAATGAAGGGTACTGTTGGAGCAACGCGGAGGCCTCAAGGTGCTTGGCGTCATCAAAGTATGACTGCACCAGTTCGGTTTGCTCGTCAACAATGGTGTTGGATCCATCGGCCAACTCGGCACTGTCACCCTTGATAAAGTTACCCACCTCCTTGGCAAAGGCCTCGAGAGTAGGGTTCTTGAAAATCGCACCGAGCGGCACGTCCACGTGCACCTTCTTACGCAACTCAAAGATCATGCGCGTACCTAAGATGGAGTGGCCACCCAAATCGAAAAAGGAGTCGTCCTTGGCAATCGAGGGCGGCTTATTGGGCAACACGTCAAACCACAAGTCACGTACCACCACTTCCAACTCAGAAAATGATTGTTCGTCCACATTAGCACCTGATTTGGTCGCCGTCAACTTGGCCACGGCCTCCAACTGGGCAGTGTCAGGGAATGGCAACTTAGGCTTGTCCACTTTACCGTTGGGGTTAAGCGGTAACTTGACAAGGGGCACGATGATGGTCGGAATGGCATAAGTGGCCAAGCGTTTCTTCAAGTACTTCTTGATATCGCGAATCAAGGGTCCGTAAGCAGCCAAACCATTGATGATAGGGTCATCTGACTCCTCAACATCGTCCTTCAACTCGTGCAACTCGCTGCACTCCTTGGGCACAATATACGAGATCAAAGTCTGCTCCTCGTTCTTATCTCTTCTGATAAGGGTGATGTTCTCACGCACCAACGAATGTTGGGACAAATGAGTATCTATTTCACCCAATTCAATACGGAAACCTCTGATCTTCACCTGGTCGTCGGCACGACCACAACACTCGACGTTTCCGTCCGGAAGGTACCGGCCCAAATCACCAGTTCTGTACAAACGATCTCTAGGTCCAAACCATGCGGCTTCACGCCACTTGGCTTGTTCTGGCGTGGCGTTTTCCGAGTCCTGTTCAATCCAGTGCTGGGGGTCCACATACCAGTTGGTGACGAACTTCTCCTTGTTCAAGTCGGGCAAGCCGCGGTAACCTTCAGACAATCCAGCTGCACGCACGTAGATCTCACCAATCTCACCCACACCACACGTTTGCGCACGGTCGTTACGGTTCACCACCAAAAGCTGCACGTTGTACATACCAGTACCTGCAGGCATGACATCCTTGAGGTTCTTCAAGTAGTTGGCATCAGCGCTTCTGCTGGCAATCTCGAAGAACGACACTGCACGTTGGGTCTCGGTAGTACCGTACATGTTGACAATGTACACATTTTCAGCCAACGTTTGTAAACGGAGACAGTCACGCTTAGTCAACACGTCACCCACGAAAAAGGCATGGTGTAACGAGGGAATTGGGGTGGACGCCTGGGCACTCAACAACTGACCCATGGCCGGAGTCAAATGTGTAACTGTGGCGCCATATTCGGCCATCCATTCAGCCAATTTACCGGGTGTACCAATGTCGTCTGCCGTGGGCACCAATAATTGGGCACCCAAAAATAACGGCGTAAACATGTCACGCTGGATCGGATCGTGGGCAATTCCCGACAACATGGTAAATTTATCGTTGCTGGAAAGACCAAACCGCTGGGCCATCCAGGGGAAATAGTATGCCAAAGAGTAATGGCGGCCCAACACACCTTTGGGGATACCTTCAGATCCAGAGGTAAAGGATAATGTGGGGTTATTGTCGGGGCCCACCACTACACCAGTGGGAATATCCTGGAACTTCTGGAACTGGGAAAGACAATCCTCGGAAGAGCCTGGCAAGGCACCACCCACCAAGGAACCATCGTCCTGAATCTTCAACTGTGGAATGGTAGAAATGACGTCCAACTCAGAAGAAATATAATCTTCCACCAATTGGTCCAAAACACCGGCCTTCTCTAAACCAATTAATCCCAGCGGCTTGGCCACGGAAAAGTAGATATTTTGTCTGGCAGGAGGGTATGCTGGGTCAATCACGGAAAACGTGGCACCCGCCTTTAAAACACCCATCACTGCCACCATCAAGTCAACACCACGATAAGCGTAAATCATAACAATGTCACCCTTCTTGATGCCGGTTTCCTTCAAATAATTGCCCACAATATTCGAAGCCTGGTTAATCTGGCGGTACGAAAATGTGCGTGTCTTGGATGCCGCATCCATAAATGAACGAGTTTCCACCACACAATCCCTTTCAGGGTGTGCCAAGGCGTTTTCCATAAAAATGTCCTGGATGGCACCACGAAACCCAGACCAATCCAAATCCAAAGTGGGGTCGGGTAATTGTGATCTTTGCAAAGGCGTGGTCAAAGGTACGTGCGTGATGGGCACATTAGGGTTCTCCAAAACGGTTTGGAAAAACTGGCCAAACTGCTCGGCAAAAATATCAATTCTATCGCTCTTATAAAGCAAAGAGTTGTAGAAGAGCGTAAGCTCGCCCGTTTCCGGATGAGCAAAAAGCGCCAAGTCACGCACAGAGCCCTCGACAGAAGTCTCCAACTTTTGCAGCGGTCTGGCATGTTGGTACGAAACCTTAAAAAGCGCTGGGTTCGTTTCAAGCTTCTTCTCGTGCTTGATGGCACGTGCAATGTCGTCCAAATTATGGTACGTGACCCTATGGCTATTTCCTTCATATTCAGCCTGGACACGGGACACCAATTCTGAAAACGTCATTTTGGCATCGACGCTAATTCTGACAATAAATGGCTCGCCTTCACTGCTAGCATCAGTAGCAATAATCACATCATCGTCTCCGGAAAGACGGTATACCAAAGCAGCCAAAATCGCCAATCCCGCCACGAAATCCGTGGCTCCAGGCACAGTAAATTTCTTGGTTGCTTCCACCGACCGGTTGTTCAACGGCTTCAAAAAATCATGGGGCAACACCGATAATGTAGGGGTGTCCAAATACTTAACCCAGAAATCTAGCGCGTTCGTAGTCATCTTGTATTCTTTGAATGAATTCCTTTTTTTCTGTTATTGTTGTTTAGTCAATTGATTAACTTCTAATTGTCCAACTGTTGAAAAAAAATAAAAAAATCCATAAGTCTTCCACGGCACTCGCTATATAAATAGTACGGGTGGTCGATTTTTTTTTTTCGGGGTTATGAGACCTGGTCCCCGGCTCTGACTCTATCTCGCGGACCGGCTGAGGCAAAACCGCGTCGATATAACACTATGACTCACCTCACGTGCTGATAAGCCGGCTGGTGCCGCGAGAAATGGGTCAGTCATTTTCCAGCGCGCCGATGAAGAATGATCGGGCTCTGAAAGGGGATTTTAGTAAGAAAAGGAAAGAAAAAGGAAAGAAAAAAAAAAGAAAAAAAAAAAAGAATAAATGAAGAAATAAAGAGGTTAAGAATAGAAATAATCAATATGATGATAATGGTAATAAGAAATATTCAAACACATACGGATACCACAAACTATTTACATTTTCCCCCTGTTTTCTGGGTTTTGGGAGGGTTCTGGGTAGAGTAAGTTCACAAATAGAAATAGGCCTGTGGCTGGCAAGTTGGGGCCTTGGTCGCGCGCACGTACGCAGCACTTTAACCGTTTTTGACGGCCGCAAATATATTGCAATATTCTGTGAGTATTCTTTGATTATTGCTTGATACTTGCCACGTTGATACTAGTTATTTTCACCGAGATATTTCGAATTCGGGAAGAAAACTACTCTTTTGACTGAGTACCACGTTGATAATCTGAATATCAACAAAAAACCTGACTATGGCACATTTAACCCTGCGATAACCAGTCATACATTGCCTCTCCATAAGAAACCATCATAAAACTTTTTTTTATATCTTTCTGTCTTTTTCGGCAGCAATAATAACACACGCACAGCGATAACGGGAGATTACTCAGAAAATAGCAGTGTAACTCTCCAGAAACACTTCATGTTCCCGGTATAACCTCGTAATATTAAACCATCTGCCATATTTTTTAATATTAACCCTCTGTATGATCTCTTTTGACATCAAAAATAATAAAAAGCACCTTTCTTAGTTCATAAACAAAAACTGAAGATCGTCCGGGGTAAGGCGGTTGACTGCAGCATCATCATGGTTAATGGTGGCATGGATCATGTTGGCCTTTTTCTCTTGGAGCTCGATGATCTTCAGCTCGATACTATCGGCGATGCAGAAACGGGTAATACGGATAGGTCTTTTCTGGCCGATTCTATGGACTCTGTCCATAGATTGCCATTCTACACTGGGGTTCCACCAAGGATCCATCAAGAAAACCTGGGAGGCTTCACACAAGTTCAACGCCACACCACCGGCCTTTAAAGAAACAAGGAATATCTCCACCAGAGTATTTTCCATAAAATGCTTGATGGTATTGTCACGCTGCTGTGGAGTCATGGATCCCAGAAGTTTGACAGTCTCAAACCCTGCTTTTTTCAACCGCCACTCGATAAGATCCAACATCGACGTAAACTGGGAAAATACAATCGACTTGATTGTATGGCGGTCGGAACGGAGTTTATAGAGTTCTTCCACTAACGCCTCGATTTTCGTGGATGACCGCCAGCCGCCTCCGTGAGTACCCAACTGGATACGGTTTATGATTGAGCCTTTGCTGAAAAGCTCCTCGTCAACCTCCAATGCCGGCTGCTGAACATCTATTGAAAGGCCAATGTGACATACGGGACACTGGAGATTTTTCTCTTCGCCCAGGAAACTTTCCATATATTCCCTGATACACATACGGCAGAATCTATGGCGACACTTTGATTCAATTGGTTCCTCGGCCTCGTCATCACAAAGCTGGCACATAATCACACCATCCACTTCTTGAGCCACGGCGTTTGCGCCGATACGTTTCAAGACCAAGTCCGGGTGATCAGCTAGCTGACGCATTCGAGTGATAAGGGTAAATATATTGGCATAGTTATTGAGCACCACACCTTCAGCCACATAATCGTTAAACTTCCTCTTAGAGTCACTATAAAGCGACAGGTACAAGTCCTTTTCCTCCTCGTTGAACACGTCCCTACGGATTTCGACGATACGTGGCGGCAACCCAAGATCGTCGGCACGTTCGACTTTTGTCCGGCGCAACATCACGTTATTAAGAAGTAGGCGGATATGCTGGAATGATGTTAATCCATCGCCCGCAATACCGTACTTCTGGATGTTCTTCAACATGAAGTGATTGAAAAAGTTCGTGTGTAGCATGGGTGTGTGGTTACACTGGTCACAGTGGCGCCAGTCGGTAAACTTCCATTCTGAAGAAGAACAGTCACACTTGGTGCAGTAGTATTTATAGAAAGGATCAAGTTTCATAAACCGAATCAACGAGTACATCTCACCAATCCGGTTCTGGAGCGGAGTTCCGGTCAAACACCACCTTTTCTGGCATTTAAGCTCATTGGCCGCCTTCGCTGTACCACTGGTACGGTCCTTGATATTGTGTGCTTCGTCCAAAACCACCCGGTAGAAATCTAATGCATGAAGTGGCGATTTCTGTTTCACTACACCGTCCTTCCGCTTAAATCCGTACCGCTCCTTACGATACACACTCTCCAATACAGAATAAGATGTAAGGATCACGTCGTATTCCTCGAGTTCTTTGGTGGTTGATGCACGGTTAGCGCCGTGGAACAACAAGACCTTCAATTTTCCCGGTTTTGTGTGGTTCTCGATCTCATGTTTCCACTGCATAAGCGCCACCGTGGGGCCCACCACAAGATTGGGTCTTTTTGTCAAATCATGCATGAATAACGCAATCGTTTGAATCGTTTTACCCATACCCATTTCGTCCGCCAATACCCCTCCAGCAAATTCGCCTTCCTCTTGCTTAAGAAGCCAATTAAGACCCTCGAGTTGGAACGGAAGTAAGCGTACGTTCATATCTTCTGGTTGTGGCGCACGTTCTACCTTTACTTTTTCGATGGACTGAAGATAGGGAAACACGTCCTTAAGTTCCGGGTGCTGCTCGTACAATTTGTTAGTCACCCGGGTGAAATATGGCACTTTCACCTTCGGCTCCTTCTTCTTCCGTGGCCGGGCTGCCCGTTTTTTCTTTGGGACTATCAACTTTTGTTCATTATCATCTTCATCATCGTCCGAAAGCGAAATCGCCGTTTGAGTCAGTGTACCTTCACGCGTCCGTGCAAGTGCCACAATCGAAAGCTCGTCCTCGTCATAATCCGCGTCGTCTTCATTATCTACATCAAAAACAGGGGGCTTTTTAACCGTCGAAGCTCTACCTCCACGTTTTTGCCGCTTAACTACTGGTGCCTCTTCAACATCCACTGCAAAATCCTCATCATCACCCACGATTTCCGCAATGTCGCCCTCAAGAACATTTTCATCGTACGTTTCCACGGCTTTTGTCCTGCGCAGCTTGCGTCTTGGCTTCCGTTCAGGGTCGTCTACTATAAAACCGCCAGCGCCTAAATCATCAATATTTTCTGCGTTTGCGGTATCATTTGCGGCGGTTTCCGTTTCATTGTCCGAGACTCGAGGCGCGTTCCGGGTTATGGCCATTTCAGTAAATGTAGATGTTCTTTTTTCGTGTTTTTTTTCTTCAGCGAAGGTGATATTTACACACTCTTAAAACTAGATCAGCCGCGTGCCTGTGAATATCCTGAGTTTCTTGGGAAATTCACCCTGTAAATGAAGGTTTGCGATGGATTGGAGATCTGGTCCAGAAGGCGATAACGCAATGACTGCGAAATTCCGCCCCACAGGAACCGTGAGCAGTGTGGCAAATGGTCACTAAAGTTACATGCATAAAAGGATGAAACGAAGGATTAAATTTCTTTTTTTAATTAGTGACTTTCATTCATGTGGAAATTATTATTCTATTTTTCTATTATCTTTTCCTATATCAAAGTAATTCGGTTGTTTAAGGTGGCCATGACGATTCTAGCAAACACCCAGTGCGCAACGGAATTCCTTTGCGTGACGATATCGTTATTGCTCTGACGATATCGTTATTTCTCTGAGGATATTCTTATTTCTCTGACGGTATTGTTATGTCTCTTATGATATTGTTATTTCTCTGACGGTATTTTTATTTCTCTAATTATTACGCTTCTTCTATTTTTCTCTTTTTTTTTCTATATGGCAGTATTTTCGTTCTTTAAGATGGCGACGACGATTCTTGCAAAGACCCTGTGCGCCATGGAATTCCTTTGCGTGGAGGTATGGTTATTTCTCTGACGATATCGTTATTTCTCTCATGACATCGTGATTTCTCTAACGGTATCGTTATTTCTTTGACGATATCATTAATGCTCTGATGAAATCGTGATTTCTCTAACGGTATCGTTATTTCTTTGACGATATCGTTAATGCTCTGGTGAAATCGTTATTTCCCTGATGATATTGTTATTTTTCTGACTATATTGTTATTCTTCTGACGATATTATTATTATTTCCCTGACTATATATTGGTATATAAACAACTGCTTATTTCTGCAAAATTTACGAGGCAAAAGGGCCGAAGGTCCTTGAAATGATGAGTATTTAAAAAAAATAGAAATACAATTAGAGAGGAATCTTTTAAGCTTGAGTTGGTTTCAAAATGATCGGCATAAAAAGATAATTCTTATCGAAAGCAGACAAAGGCCTGTAGTAGACTTCTCCGCAAGCCTTCAAACAGACTACACTCAAGTGGACAAAATCTCCAGAACATAACGTTCATGGAATCTTTTCTTTTCCACTTGAATAGAGCCCATTACAACTCCAAAAAGAAAAAAAAAATATCTCCTATGGAAACTAACCATTTCAAACCTAACACCCCCGCACTACAAATCTACAACCAATCTTTTGAAAACGTAAATTAATTACATGAGTAGTAATGAACACCAGCTTTTGATCACATGGCAATTTAACGACCACGGGAAGTGGTCTTGGTGTGTTGACCTCTGACCTTCAAGCCCCAGAAGTGTCTGATACCTCTGTGGGATCTGATCTTCTTCAATCTCTCCAAGTCATCTCTCAACTTGGACTCCAAGTTGTTGGCCAAGACGTGGTAGTCCTTACCGTCAACTTGGTCCTTTTGTCTGTTCAAGAACCAAGATGGGATCTTGTATTGGGTTGGGTTTTGCATGATGGTGACAACTCTCTCCAACTCTTCTTGGGTCAACTCACCGGCACGCTTGGTCAAGTCAATGTCAGCCTTCTTGCAGACCAAGTTAGAGTATCTTCTACCGACACCTCTGATCTTGGTCAAGGCGTACATGATCTTGATTCTACCATCGATGTTGGTGTTCAACAAACTGTAATGTTAGTATGAATATTGGGGAATATAGGAAATGATACATGTGAAATGAAGGATATGCGAATAATTGGATAGTGCGAATATTGGATATGGGGGATAAAGACAATGATGAAAATGGATATCATTTCTGGAATTATGAGGTTTTTGGAGAAATCTGATTTTATATTGAATTTCAGATTCAGGAATGTTCACGAAATGGCATTTGGTATTTTCATTGTATGTGGTTTACGATTCTTGCCCATATAGCACATATGGATATTCAAACAGGTGTGAAACAGTCCTGAAACAGGTGTTGGGATATGGGATTAAAGGGACTTGGAAAATCACAGGGAAACCCACGATTATTCAATATTCACATATCCTTTTATCATCACACGTATGGGTATTTTCGCAGGCAACATACCGCAAAATGTGTTGGAAAGATCCGTCTTCTTGCACGACTAAGGACATTTTGGCTATGGAGTAGTTGGTGAAAAGGAAAACCGGCCACTGAAAAAAAGATTTTTTTCCCCTAACGCGAGAGCGAGCATCCACTCGTGTGCAGGATATATGGCAGTAGAGTGTGGGTATTGGGTGCGGCGAGGCGTTAGGGTTTGAGCCCTAAGGAGAGGAAAAAAAGTACCGCGGCCAATCTCGCTGCATTTCTTATGCTTGGGATATTCGGGGAAGTGGGCAATATTCAGATATCCTTATTTACAGTATTGTGGATATAGCAAGAGTATTATTTTTTTTTACTTGACATATAAACTCGATAGAAGATATTAAAATCTCTTTAAATTATGAAAAATCGTATGTAATGGTAGTTTTGGCGTTGGTCAATTATCGAACACTATCAAATTATTGTCGTGTGCTTCGATATAGTGCACATTATCGGGCGCAGGATAAGACTTAACGAAAGGCATAAAGTATTTCAAGTAAGAGTCTAGAATTTAGCTATCACTGGGAACTTTTGATTGATTCTTAAAATTTTCTCCAATCACAGTTTCAATTTCATTTTTTCGGGCAAAAATTAAAATAAAAAAAAAAATAAAAAAAAAATGTTTCGTTCTAATCTTGTTGAAAATTAGATAAACAATTTTGGTCTTCAGCAATCGCACGGCTGCGAAAAATGTGCATCCATACTAAACAATTTTATCTTCACTATACGCAAGAACTCAGAAAAGACAAAATAATTCAATTAAAAAAATTCTTATTCAATAAAAACAAGTTCAACAGAATTTCCAAATAGTGGATATCAGAATAATCAGGCCACATTCTCTAAAATTAACACCCATCACTCACCGCCTACATTGCCGAGAATATCATTTATTTGCTAGAATCAGATTGCTACCCCTCCTCCTGTAGCAATGGCTTTTGATTGCCGAACGACAAATCCTAAATTTTTTATTGTAATGTAATATGAGTTATTTTGACTAAAAATAAGGCGCCCCCTGAAATTATGCAGGGTCGGCCAATAAACTACCCCTGGTCCAATTCTTGGCCGGTCTAGAGCCTGGATAGAGGCGAACTAGGGAATAAATGTTAAATAAAGTTACTTAGACAAACTTAGAAGTTAAAGCTTTTAAATCATACTTTCAAATGAATTATTATTCCATGAAAACTGCAATATTTATCTATATAAACTTATCTAAATACCGTTCTGAACATCCGTGCTTTTTATCCCAAAGTTCTTTGGCCGAACCATCGAAACTCCTCTTAGGTTCAGATGAAATTCCCGGCTAAGAAAAGAAAAGTAATCCACAACCCAGTTCAGCAACCCTTTCTCTTCAACCTTTCTCTGCAATGTGAGTGGCTTTCATTGCTATGCAATGGCGTTTTTCGGGTAAGATTTGTGGGTCACAGTGCAAGAAATTGGGAATTTGATTGATCTATTGCTGTAAGTCCCCAATTATAAATACTGGGCAGAATCTCCTATTTTCTCTGAGAATATCCATCAAAAAAAAACATACATTCTGTTTACAATGAAAGTCCAGAAGTCTGTTTTACCCGTGTTAACTATTGCCTCGATCTCCAATGCCGCTTATTTGAATTGGCCCAATGGTACAAATCCTTTGACTCCTTCAATCCAAGATGCATATTTTAGACCATCAATCTTTGGAAGAGGCGGAAACTCAACCAACACTCCAATGGCTTTTAATGGGTCTTCGAACTCCATGAAGCCTTTATTCGGTGAACATGGTTGGTTATTCCCCAATCAAACTAATCTTGAGAATTTGTTTTTCCCCAACCAAACCAGTCTTGAGAATTTGGGTTTGAAGACAGTGGAGCAATTTAAAGATCTCTTGGAAGATCAGTTTGGCTTTTTAAAAGCAAATTCTTCCAACTCTTCGAGAAGTGACATCTTGGAACCTTTGGCTAATGCAATTCTGGCTTTTGGAGAACCTGCAAAAGACGCCTTGAAGGATATGAAGGATTCGGCAGAGAATCTTTTCGAGTTGCCAGGTTTGAAACCTTTTGGTGATTTTCTTGGAAAACTTGGAAACTCAAGCCACACTCCAGCAGCTCAAAATGGAACTTCGAGCTCCCTGAAGCCTTTGTTTGGTGATACTGGTTTGTTTTTCCCCAACCAAACAAGCATTGAGAAATTGGGGGAAAAGACCGTGGAGCAATTTAATGATCTTTTGGAAGAACTGCTTGACTTTTTGAAACCGACTCCTTCCAAATCTGCAGAAAGTGGCGCTAAGCCAGATATCTTGAAACCATTTGCTGAAGTAATTCTGGCAGTTGCTGAGCCTGCAAAAGAGGTTATAAAGGAGATGAAGGAATCTGCAAAGGAGTTTTTGGAGCTTCCCAAGAAATTGAATCCTTTTGAAGCTATCAGAGCTCCAAGTAAGCCAAAACCTTTTGGCTTTGGATTCCGTGCTAACTTTAAAAAGAGAGAGAATGCTGATGGAAAGGAAGTAAAGGAGACAACAGAAACCGATGTGGAAGTTTACGAGGTGAAGGCTTCGAAAACAGTGGATCCTTTGGAAAGAAGACAAGAAACTTCTGGTGTCAACACTGCTAAAAATAATGAGGATGATGAATGGGAGTACTACTATGAGACTGTGAACCATTACAATAAGAGAAAAGGGACAGATGAAGCTTACCAGACGGCACCCCCAGAAACCAATGTGGTTTTGGACGAAATAACCAAAACTGTGGATTCCTTCATTGACCGGATGCCATTTGTGACCTCTTCGTTTGAGCAGATCGAGAAACGTGGGAAAGATGCCAACAAAAACAGCACTAGAAGCGGTGATGATACAGAAATGCCTGAACCCTTGAAAGATTTCCTTTCGTCTGCCACTGGTATGATTCCCGATGGAAAGTTTGCCACCGAACCCAAGAAAGAAGCCGATGGTAAAGGAAATGCCAGGTTTGGAATCGACTTTTCTGGAAACCCTCTTGGCGACTTCACCAAGCATCTTATCAGCAGCTGGCCTCCTCGGAAACCGTTTACAAAGAGGAGCGATGATGAAAACTCCATTGGCATGGAATCTCCCGGAAAAGAGAAGAGTGGAGATATTCAAGTTGAAGCTGAAGAGTTTTCGACTTGTAAGTACATTCCTCACCAAAAAGTTGTTCGTGATGATAGTTGCGAGGAAGTTAAGACCCCTGAAACTTCGGATGTGGATGACTTGAACAAGTACTTGCCCACTTAGGTAAACAGCCATGTTTTTTTCCTACACCAATGTTTGATACATTGTGTTCTTGGGTCTTTTTTTGGACATTCCAGAACACGGGCTTGTAGCCTAGTTTGATTTTTTTTATATAGTTTCAGAAATTAACAGAATTGAAGATTTCCATGTAGTCAAATAATTTTCACTAACATTGGTTAAGGATCTTGCAAAAGATTAACTATAAAATATTCTTAAAAAAACATCAACCATTTTGATTGCCAGAATCCTCTAATTATCCAAATCTCCCAATTTCCCGAACAATGATTCAAATCTGGGTCCAAAGATTACACCCCATTCCTACACAAAACACTCGATTTCGTTCCTTGTTTTTCTATTTACATGTCCATGTATAGGCCTACTCTGATGCGCCATACTCGCTGACAAACCAGTCCAACGCACTCTGCTCAATGTAGATACGTTTAGCCTTCAACAAGTCACGCACCTCCACTGCCTCCTTCACCAACACATCACATTTCTTGTCCAAGTTCTCGGTGGCCTTTAAGAGATTATCTCTCTGCACATCAGTAATAAACAATAAGTGCAAGCCATCCAAGGCATGGTGCTCTACAAATTGGCGCATTTGATCAGGATGCTCGTACTGGAAATCTGCGGTCTCATTATCACCGCCAATCACAAAAAGACGCCCGTTTCTGTACTGGTCACTCAACGCGGTTTGGAATCCACGGCTGTAGACCTTGGTGGGCAACTTTGTGGACCAATCATGGGGCGCCTTGATACCATGGGCCTTGATTCCATTGTCTCTAATAGGAGAATTAGCATCACCCACTCTAGCACGTCCTGTACCTTTTTGGGGGTGCAATTTCCGGTTGGAAAACCATTTGTCCGATTTGGTGGGCACGTAGCCGGCACCCACACGTGCCTTATCAGCCTCATAAACAACAGCACTCCATAATAAATCTCTTCTTAGAGGGTGGTCCAAGAATGTAGCAGGGTAAGGCGCCATGGTTTTGGGTTCCAAAGACGGGAAACTTCTGAGCGACGTCAAGGTATACTTAGGAGGAAGCCCGACCGAAAGTTTGGTCGGCACGACCTTTTTGAGCGTTTGTTTCATCATTTGTGTCGTGCTTTAGATTGAGAGATACGACGTGAAATTTTATTTTATGGTGAGGGCTGCGTGCGACCCACGTCTAGTCACGTGACGCACAGGGGGATCAGTGCTAGTGATGAAAGGTAAAGGCGATTTCACTTAATGTTAGTATTTTCTTTCAATTAATTTGGTATTTCTTTTTTTTTTAATGGTCAATATGTTTTCTTTTTTTTTTTTTTTTTTTTCATTCGTAGTTTCATTTGTTACTTACATTCAAGTCTTAGTCTCACGGGTTGATCGTGCTCATCTACCTTCTCTAGAAACCGCCACATCCACATCCTCATCGTCACTGGCAATGATAAAGTCATCGCCCACCTGTATTCCTTCGTTCATTTCGATATCCTCGTTGTCCACGCGCTGGTAGTTTCCCAGCGTCTCCGCTGGTTTCGTTAGCTTACTAAATGCTTTGCCAATAAGCGACAGCGCCTTGGCGGGCTCCTTTACTGCGCTCTCAAGCTCATCAGCCCACAGCACGTTCTTCTTCCTGCCAGTGGATTTGGTTTTGATGATCGAGGCGGGTTTTGACTTGTACGTCGAGTAAAGAGCACAAACGCCCCAAATGAGCACCACAATCACCGCAAGTTGAATCACACGCACAATGCCACTGATTTGGCTTTGTGGCTGGTTTTGTGGTTTTGTGCCATCGGGAGATTGCGCAGCCAGTTCAGCCAGCACAGTCAGGTTTGTGGCCGCATCTGTAGGTACCTCGGAGGTGGAATTCGTATTCTGGGCCGTAGCATCGTCGGCGGTCGTGGGCGTGACGCCAAGGTCGGCGGCGGGCTTAACATAGTCGATGGGGAAGGTCAAAAGCTCGGGTTTGTGGCCATCCTCAGCACGGACGTCGTAGTCACGGTAGAGAAGGTCAACAATCGCACGCGAAACCTCTGGTTTATCAAAGGGAACCATGTGTGAGGCATCAAAAACGTTGACATAGGTGAGGTTGCGCTCAGAACGGACATAGCCCTCGACGGAACCATTGTGGCGCCAGTCGTAGGTGAGGGCGTTCTCAGAAAACCCCTTTTGGCCACCCCACTCGAGTTTCTTGATCAACAGCTCGGCACCGATATAGTTACAGATAATATCACGGTTTCCGTGGAACAACAAGATTTCCACATGTTGCAAAAGATCTGGTAAGAGGTCTACAGCGGGCGCGGAGTTCTTTGCCCTTAAGTGGGAACCCACTGCACCCGAACATTCGGTCCAGTGTTTATGGAACACCAAGTTCAAGTCAGACATAACGGCCTCCTTGGCCAAAAACGGCGACACATATGCCAAGTCGGGTGGCCAGTTCATACCACATTTTGGGTACGAGTCCTTGAGTGTGTAGTCATACATATTGGTACACTGTTCGTACTCTGGCGCCAGCGCATCGGCAGTATACTCCAAAAGCCGGTTCAACACATCGTCACACGTGCGGTCCACCACGGAAAACGCATTTGCATCGTGGTTTGCGTTGTTGGCGCTGGTCCGGTCAACGGCTTTTTGGCATTTTTCATGTGCGTGCAATAAATCATTCCAGTTGGGATGGTTGGTATCAATAAGCCCAGCTTTTACTGCAAATGGCACGTATGAAAGGCCCTGTTCGTTGGGTGAAATGTACCCGTTTCCAATCAAAAGGCCGCGTAAATTGTACTTAACATCTGCCGCCGACAGTTCAGAATCGCCGGTTTTCTCCGAATCAAGCCGGCGGTTACGTGCAAGCACGGCGTCAGCAATATACGGAATATACTGGCCCGCATAGCTTTCGCCCGCAAGCAAAATCTCGTTATTTACGTCCTCGGGGAAGAGCTCAAAGTAGCGCTGAAGAAAAGTGAGGAAATGCCACAGAACATCGGCAAGCTCTCGGTCAAAATCCATGCTATAACTAAATCCCGTGCCTGCGGGCTGGTCCACAAACACAATATCACCTTGCCGGTGCCACGAACCGTTATTGTACGTGACCTCCCTGTCCGCGTTTACCCTAAACGGACCCGCCTCCATAAGCGCACCATCCATCGACAGACATCCAGGTCCACCGTTGAGCCAGAAAATCGTACGGTTTTGTGCACGTTCCACTTTTTGACGGTCAACAAACTTCCAGAAAAAATAGTGGGTATTGTTTTCGTGGTAGAGCGGCAACTGGCCAGCAAACATGAGTGGAATCTCAGATTCCGGTACGTTTTCGGCCAATCCCGGGAGGTGCGTCACAAGGTAGTCTTTTTGTGTAAGCCCCTTGTTTTCCGCAAGCATCTGCCGGGCACGTTTGATGGGATTAGCCGCTGCCACCAACACATAGATAAGAAGGGGCAAAAACCCAAGCATGATAATTGAGAATATGGGGTGATTTTATGGGTTTTTATGGGTTTTTTTGACTTTTTTTTTGTGTGTCTGTTCTTTTTTTATTCTTCTAGTGATTCACAATATCTAGATGTCCTATAGCAAGTTATTCAACAGCCTTGTGTGTGGAAATGTGGCAAAAAAAAGTAATAATAAAAAAAAAAGAATAAAAATGTATGGTTCACACTCGGACCAGAAAAGACTTAGAGGTTTATGATAAAACGCGGGAGGCGGAGGCAGTCGCACCTTTAATGAAGGGTTTTTTGGGTGGGAGTGCATATAGATAGTGGGGGAGATCTTTTAAGGGCCCCATAAATGGACAAAGAAATTGGGTTGTTTTCTTATTTAAGGGTTTATAGTTATTGTGGATTGTGTGGATTTGTGAATCTTAAAAGATTTGGGTTTTTAGGGCTTTTTTGAGGGTTTTCTTTGGCCCTTTCTGTGCTCTATTATGGTGAATAATTATGTTGGCTGAGTGGCTGCGAAAGATTGCATGATATGATTTAGGAGAGGGAAAAATAGAAGGAATAAAATGGGATACGAGTAATGGTAATGTTTTGTTAAGTGAATTTACGAGGTTTGGGTTTTTATTATTCTTTTAAATTTTTTTAATTTTTAATTTTTCTTCATGTATGAACGAATATATAAGGAAATACGCTACGGTATATGACGTCATTACCCCGGAGGCTTTTTAAGTATGGCCCATCTCATTACAGATAAGGTTTCAAGTTTCAACCGTAAAAAAAAAAAAAAGACCTTCCAAAGAATAAAACTTATTCAAAAACTCAAAAATATCAAAATAACTAAATAACTAAATAACTAAATACCAAAAAAATAAACTCTAAACACAAGTATTCCTTCCCTATTGACTGAGTGGCTCAACGTCCCATATATTCTCAGCATACTCATCAATACACCGATCAGAGCTGAAAAACCCCATATTTGCTACCGATAATACCGATTTCTTCACCCATCTATGCAAATGATCAGGGTCGGCTGCATCGCCTCCGTGGTGGCCATAAACTTTTTCTAATCTGGATTGACATTTCAACATCAACTCAAAATCATCCGTCACAAGGTAATAATCTCCATGTTTAGTGATGGAATCAATCAATGGTCTATACTCTGTAGAATCACCAAACATCCCGGAATCAATGGCTTCAAATACCGTGTTCAACTTTTTGGGCACCGATACACCATGGTATAAATGTTGGTGTCTGATATCCTCTACAGATTCTGCCAAGTTTCCAAATAAAAAGATATTCTCCTCACTAATTTCCCGGGTGATTTCAACATTTGCTCCATCTACAGTTCCAAGAATCAACCCTCCATTCAAGGCAAACTTCATGTTGGATGTTCCTGAAGCTTCAGTTCCTGCTGTTGAGATGTGGTTGGATAAATCTGACCCTGGACAGATGATCTCTGCTTTCGATACATTATAATCGGGAATAAACACCACCTTCAACAAGTTCCCAATCTCTTCATCTTGATTAATCACCTCAGCAGCCATGTTAATCAAATGAATAATCGTTTTTGCCATATAGTACCCTGGAGCAGCCTTACCTCCAAAAATACTTGCTTTCGAAATATAATGGTTTAACTTAATTTCCTCAACCGAAACCCCTTCCGCAAGAAGTTGCTTGATTCTCAAGTACCGGTAGATGGTTGCAAATATATTCAACTGTTGTCTCTTGTACTCATGGATTCTTTTCACCTGAATATCAAACATGACTGTAGGGTCAAGATCGATTCCGGTTTCGGATTTAATCAACCCAGCCAATCGACGTTTATTGTTAAACTTGACATTATCCCACTTTTTGAGAAATTCGTCATCATCCACATATTTCTCCAATCCCTTCAACCTTCCCAAATTTGTCAAGTATTCATATTCAGGATCCTTAAGTGCTTCAGAAATCAAAGAAGCCAATTCAGGATTGGCCTGTTTGAGCCATCTTCTAGGAGTAATGCCATTAGTTACATTTGTGAACTTTTCTTCACCAAAAACCTTCACGAAATCCTTAAAGATTGTTGTTCTGATTAATTCTGAATGTAATTCCGCCACTCCATTCACTTTGTGTGAACCAATAATGGCCAAAAACGCCATACGCACAGACTTTGGGTCTGTTTCCTCAATAACAGAAACTCTTCCCAAAAGCTCAAAGTCATCAGGAAACTTTGCTTCAACCAGTTTCAAGAAAAAGTAGTTGATATCGTAAATGATCTGCAAGTGTCTAGGAAGTAAATTCCCCATTAATTGCACTGGCCATTTCTCCAAAGCTTCGGCCATCACAGTATGGTTAGTATAGGCAAAAGTAGAAGTGACAATATCCCATGCATCTTTCCATGCCAAGCCTTCTAAATCCACCAAAATTCTTTGAAGCTCCACAATCGCCAAGGTTGGATGGGTATCGTTTAATTGAATGGCAACCTTATCACTGAATTTACTCCAGTTATTCTTATGCTGTTTCTTGAAACGACGTACAATATCATGTAATGAAGCAGCCACCCAAAAATATTGCTGTTTTAAGCGTAATTCTTTGCCATGGAAAAAGTTATCGTTGGGGTACAAAACGGCCGTGATGGATTCGGCTCGTTGTTGGGCAGCAACTGAAGATTGATAATCTCCAGCATTAAACTTATTAAAGTCAAATTCATTGGTTGGTTTTGCATTCCATAACCGTAAATTGTTGGTGTTGGAAGTATTGAAACCTGGAATAGGAAAATCAGCTGCAACTGCCAAAACCCGTTCACCTCCTGTCCAAATTTTCTTGGATTTCCCGGTCTTTTCGTCATAAACCTCCTCTACACCACCATAGAAATCCACCGGAATCTGGATTTCCATACGATTGATTTCCCATGGATTGGAGTATTTCAACCAGTAATCTGGGGTTTCCACCTGGTACCCATCAATGATTTTCTGCTTAAATATACCATATTGATAATTTAAACCATACCCCCAACCACTATAGTTTTTCGACGATAAAGAGTCCACAAAACACGCCGCCAACCTTCCCAAACCACCATTTCCCAATCCGGCATCTGGTTCCTGACTCAACACATCTTCAAGATTAAACCCCAAATTATTTAAAGTTTCATCCACCACATTTCGTGCTTTTGTATTGATTAATGCATTATCCATAGCACGACCCATCAAAAACTCAAGTGAAAGATAGTATACCCTCTTTCCACCATGGATTGTTTGGTTTTGTTGGGTATCAGCCCAATCCAAAAGAACAGAATCTCTGATTGATTGTGACGCTGCTTGGTATGCTCCCAAATCATCACAATTATACATATTCCGTGCCAAAGTGAACTCTACATGTTTGATAAAACGCCTTTCAAAATCCTCCTGGGAAATCCCTACTGGAAGTGGGGGTTTTGTACCATTTCCTGGTGGATGCAAACTTGAATATTTGCGCCAGATTTCTTTAGCCGCCTCAGAGATTTGTGCATCATATGCAACTATTTGGTTGGGTGTAAACCCGGTATTTGTTCGTTTCAACCGAGGTTGTGGCAACTCAGAAGGTGTCAAGTAATCACCCATTTTTTTAAAAAATGAGAAAAGTGAAGAGAAGGGGGAAAGAAAAGAAAGAAAAATTGTAAATTAATATAAGGTTATATCAAAATCTAGTGCAATTGGTTTGGAACTATTGCGGGAAATTGGTGAAGATTTCTGGGAGTGATTAAGAAATGAGAAAAAAGAAAAAAGAAAAAAGGAGGGGTTTAGAGAAATATATAGTAAGATATGGAAAAAAAAAAGTGGGGAAATAAAGGGAATATAAGGGGGAAGCTCAACCCCACAAATAAAGTTTATTCTCATTAATTAGAGGCTTAGGGGGGAGAACACGAAAATAATGAGGGGGGCAATTGGCCCGAAAAAAAAATATTCCTCTACATACAAATCTGGTTTACTCAATAACATGATTTTTAATTTCTTTAACAATAAAAGAAAAAATTATCCAAATCTTTCTCTTTTTTTTTTCTACCTATCGTAGCAAGTTATTTACCCCTAATAAAGAAATGTGACCGAACTCTTTTATGTTAACAGGGCGAAGAATTATTAGGGCCCACTTACGAAACGATTGAAACGCCAAAACACAATTTCCCAGGAAAAAAGGGAGGTTTCAAAAATGGTTTCTTTAATAAAATGTGAAAAATCGAATATTCTTTTTAAAAAATTATTCTATTAGCAGGTGCTTTTATGTGAAGCAAGTAAACAGCTGGTATAAGTGAGATATTCAATTAGGGAATGAGTTTATTTGTTATGGTAATATTTCTTTTGGAATATTTCTTTTGGAATATTTCTTTTGGAATATTTCTTTTGGAATATTTCTTTTGGAATATTTCTTTTGGAATATTTCTTTTGGAATATTTCTTTTGGAATATTTATTCGAAATTACCGAATTCAAAAACCCACCCTTATGATAAGCTATGTATGAATGAGAATTGTGGTTGAAATTCGAACCATATCTAAACATCTCTCCCTAAGATGAGGAAACAAGTTATACCGAAGTCAAGAGTGGAATAAGCAGTGTTTTTTTTTTTTTTGTTTTGTTTTGTTTTTATTAATTACTACTGAATTATTAAGACTTATAATAAATGCTCCTAAATTTTTTTTTCAGGCATTGTCTTCGTCTGTGCTTTTCAAAACAATTTAAGCAAAAATCAAAAGGTTCCCTCACTCTCAAAAAAGTTCCAGACTTGCCTTTCATTTCTGATTGAAGAGTATCTAGGTCGATTTTGTCCTTCTCAAAATATACCACAATTTCATGGTACTGTTTTGGGTACTTCAGAATAACCGGGCTTGAAACAATTTTCCCCGAACATAAACCCGGAAAGCTTTCATATAAAATAGAGGAGCATTCTGCTGGACTGATAGTTTGATAGGGTACCAGAAAATCACAAACAAAGAATTGTTCATTATTATGTAAGGATTCGAAGTTTTTAAAAAGACCAGTTCCTTGGTTTTGTAACTTAAACTCAAATCTGTCCATCTGAATTTCCACACTTTCAAGTTTGTTTTCAAATGATTCTATTTTCTCGATTTCTTGGGGTCTCAAAAGTTTGTACACCTGATAGCAAAGCAGATTTTCATCTTCGGGGTCAGTAAGGGATACAAGAGTTTTCACATGTATCCACTCTGTGCGTGGTTCATACCTTGCTTTTGCATGTTTAAGTTGGAACAAAAAAAGCTGGGCCTCTATTAAGTCCCTGGATATATCTTGATAAAATTTTATATCCCGCTTCCAAGCACGAGAATCATAATCTGTACAATAATTCAGTGGGCCTTCCTGGAAAGAATCATATTTTATAAGAATTTTTCGAAATCTTTCCAGCTCCATTGTTTTTTTAGTAATGAATTTTTCGGTAACCTCGATCATCACGAGGATTTCCTCATTAAGTCTCTCGGCAACTTTCTCATCACAATTTCCTGAATTTATCGGTTTTAAAAGGACCTCTTGTTCAGACCGAGCAGTTTTCATGGCAATAACTCTCAGTGCTTCAAGAACAGACAACTCACTTAAGGTTTTGTAAGCTTGGAGACGAACTTCTGGTGGGTGCATCTTGTAAAACACTGCCTTCAAAAATTCCCACCTAGCTTCCTCTTGAAGTTTCGGAGACTGGGCAACAAATTCCAGGGCTTTTTCTGGTAAATTTATATTCTGATTGTACAACATAGAAATTGTCGGGATGTCTTGGTGAACACTACCACTAGTGTTATCACGAATCCATTTAATTGCACGGGTTTCTGGGCTAATATCAAAAGTCCCAAAACTAGACAAAGGTTTGATATTCATACCAAAGTATTCTTCAGAATCTTTTACTGTTTCTTTCAAAAGGGTTTCGGGGATTGGTTCTGACTTTTCTGGAACTGGTTCGGACTCTTCGGGAATTGAATCTGGTTTTTCGGCAATTGGTTCTGATTTTTCGGCAAATGGTTCGGACTCTTCGGGAACTGATTTCTCGGGAACTGATTCTGATTTCTCGGGAACTGGTTCGGACTCTTCGGGATCTGGTTCTGATTTTTCGGGATCTGATTTCTCGGGAATTGATTTTGATTTCTCGGGAATTGATTCTGGTTTGTCGGGAACTGGTTCGGACTCTTCGGGAACTGGTTCTGATTCTTCGGGGACTGGTTCTTGGTTATCTTCCGTTATTCTTTTAACATCGATATACTCCTCCATTTCTTCTGATGTATTTCCTTCCACATCAAAATCAGATGATTCCGTTGAGCTTGACATTGAAAAACTCATCTTCTTATGTTCATGAAATTTTACAACTCAAAATGGGTGTATGATAAGACATATTTATACCTATATTTTTCTCCCAATTTCAAAATTAAACGATTTCTTCATGGTCATCTCTACTGTTTTACAACCTATTGTTCAATAACCTCTTTTAAGTGCATCAATTAACAAGCTCTATAATTACATTAATTCTGGTGAAAAAATCACATTGTTCTTTTAAATGAAGAAAAATTGCTCTTTTTGATGGTCATTAATTTCAGTCAAATCATGCACGGCCTGATTCAGTCTTTTTTTATGTTTTTGGGTATAGAGCTTTCCTAAATTTGACGTCCCGTTTTTTTTTTTGAAATTGGTACCAATTCTACTTGATTCTTATATAATTTTGATTTATGAGTAATCTTGTTTTATATATTTAGGCGTTTTTTTTTTTTGTTTTGGCTGGAGACTAATTTTTCTTTTCTGTATTTTTAATTACTCTTCATATTTAATCATAAAACCAGATTTCGACCTTATCTGATAATTCAAGTTCTTGATCAGGCTACTAAGAGATGAAATTCATGAGAATTAAAACCATTCAACGTCAACAATAGCTTGATTGAGCAAATAATTGATTGAAAAAGAAAATGATTATTTAAACACATGGGTCAAAAAAAAAAAAAGTAAACTCTGAAACCATTGTCTTTCTAAAAAAAAAAAGAACCTTTGTAAAAAGTGTCTATCATAACAGTTCTAGAAGTTGAAACATTCCTTAAAACAATAAGAATCCCCCTTTGTTTTTTTAAAGATATGTCTTCGTTTTAGCTATCAATATTTCAAGATTGAAGATAGTTGGTGATGATATTTTACCCTCTTCCTTAAAACAATGCAAGATATTCTTTTATTGCTTCCCTCATAATTTACACATATTCTCTTCTAAAGATTCTCGATTATAATGGTAACCAAATATTCCCTCTTTTTTTACAGTATTGGTTAGAATACTTTGGTAGGATTGACTAAAACCCAGTAGGACTAGAAAGCCTAGTTTTCTTCTTCGCTGTTTTAAATAATGGTCTAAAACAAATAATACGACCCACCTTTATTTCCTTTATTTCTTTTATTTCTTTTCTTTATTAACCTTCCATATAATCTAATCTACTATTTCCAACATGATAAAATCAAACTCAAACATGAAAATCCCGACTTTTTAAAAAACATCACAGTAAATTTTCATAAATCAACATCACAGTCCATATTCATCCCCATCTTCAATACGCTTCCTTTTTTTCGATAACGTTATGATGGAATGACCAAATCCGAGAAGCGGTTTGTCACATGCAATATGCCTATGATCAAAGGAAAAACAATTCAAACAAAAACCAAACTCCTCGATTTTTGTCAAAATGCAACTTTCTTCTGTCAGTTTCAATAGTGGAACATTCGAACGCTTTTTAATAAACATTCTGGCAATATGATGTGGCTCTGGAGGAAATGTAATTGCCGGTTCAGATACCAACTTATAGTTAGCAATTTCTTGGATATAATTAATTTTGAAAATGGCCTCACACATAAAAGGAGGATAATCATCAAAAGGTACCCGAAACTCATAAAGCTCATGCCTTTGGTTATTATGAAGAGATTCAAAAACACGCTTCTCGCCATTAATATTATATATGGTGATTTCCCCAAGACACCTTTCAAAAACCTCCATTTGACGAAATATTGCTGGAAGCACTTCTTCTTCTCGTGTAGGCTGATAGATATTAATCATGGGTATCTCCAAAAGAGGTAAAGGTACATCTGCACTTTCTTGTTCTTTGGAAAACCAAACTTTGGTCTTTACATGAATACATCCGGTAATTTTTTCAAACCTTACCTTGGAATTCAAAAGCTGGAACATTTGAAGTCTTGTTTCAAGACAGTTTTCCACAATCTCTCGGTATTGATTTGTTCTTTTGCGCCAATTTTCAATGGCTTTTTCACTTGAAGCATCTGACAAGTTTCCATGCTGACCTTTTCGTAAACTTTTGAAGTTGCTAATTTTTCTCCACATGATATTAATGGAACTTTTAAAACTCCCTAATTTCAACTTAGTCTGCTCAATCAAATTAAAAATAGCTTCACTGATTTTCTCCGCATCCCTCAGATCACATTTATCTAAATCTGCTGGACGTAGAATTAATTCCCGTGAATATTTACAAGTTTTCACCGCAATTAATCGGAACCTTTGTGATTCCGACATCCCGTTCATTACCCGGTATAATGAAGTTTGCAATTCTGGATCATAAGAATCAAAAAATATCTTTCTTAGACTATTCCATCTTCCTGGTTCAGAGGGTCTAATACTATCAATAAGATTTTGGGTCTCTATTGGAACTCTCCATGGGAAAATATGAGACTTATGAGAATATCTGGGAATATTTTTATCTGTTGATTTAGTCAGAACCTTCACAAGCATCATATTTTCGAGATTCTGTGGTGAATTGCCTTCAGAATTGTGTTCGACATTTATCAATCTTTCTGAATCGGCCGTTTTTTCTGTGGATTGAGATGTAACTTTACCGGTGCTTAACATACTTTATAAGGATGAATTAAAAGATGTGATAACAGAGGAAAGATGTGTAAATTGAAGGTTTCAAAAAAAAAAAAAATTCTAGGTCAAAAAGTGGCTGAAGGAGTGATCTATTAACACAAAAGAACAGGTGTCATTGCACCTTCTTATTGTTCCTTCGCACCTAACCATTTTTCTTCCTATTTTAAAACAAATGTAACTTTCCTTTTCCTTCAAGAGTTGAAAACCCTTCAAAATAATTGTATTTAAACTTTCTGAGGAAAAAAAAAAATACAATATTGAATCATTATTAGTGGGTGGTATCTGGTTTCAAAGTGTATGTCTTTAAAGTATGCCGGATCCATCCTCACACATAACCCATAAATTAAAACGAATATGGAAATAGGCTATTTTTTTTTTGGGCAATAAAAAGTGTATCCCTTGTGAGTGTTTACCATAAAAAACTAGAGCTTGTGATCTGCTTTAATTACAATCGAAAGCAAGAAATTAATCCATCAGAATTAATCACTAAACCTTTTCAACCACTTCTGTCATAACACTTTCAAAAATTAAAGCTGCATTATGTTAATCACAAAGAGTATTCAAATATTTGAAAATTAAGAAATTGGCAGGAACTAATTAATCATGTGGTATTTTAACAGTATTTGCTTTCCTTTTTTCTTTTTCTTTTTTTTATCATTCTAGTCTTGTCCAACATCTTGGAACTTCCTCACTAAGATTTGCCGCAATTTTGGGACTGGGTGCACACTCACCAACCATTCCACGCAGCCGTGCATCTCGAACTAAACATCGCATCAAACGACCTTTAATCCGATAAGATGATTTCGGCATTTACTCCTATCCTGGACTCTTTTGTCGTTGCAGGTACATCCGAGTCGCAGATCGAGGTCATGCAATTCCTGCTTCCAGACAGCGTATCGGCATTCTCGGATATTCATGCGGGCGACGATACGCGGGAATTCTCGCTATCTCTGTCCGGGATTACACGCCCTTCCAGTACGACGGTTCTAGGAAAATGCTCTCATTGGCCTGTGAATGATATTGCACATATGGATGAGAGTGTAGCTGCAGTGTCAGCGTCAACTTTATCCACGTGGGACCTTGTTAAAAACCACCGCGTCCGTCATTTGACTACGCCTGATCACGTGACCACGTGTGAATATGTAGGCCCCCGGCTTTTGGCGGCTGCTGGTCATGGGCGCCTGGTGCATTTATACGACATGCGGTTGCTGACGCTGGCGCAAAAACCTGCGTGGACGGTAAAAATAGCAACTGACAATTTGTACACTATGGCAGTAGACGAATGCACGGTGTTTACCGCCGGTGCTGATGGCTACGTTTATGGCGTGGACCTCCGCGCGCAGCATAAGTATCGATGGGATTTGCAGCCAAATCTGCAGATTTTAGCGAACAAAAGGAATTCATACCTAGACTCTCTACATCCAAAGGAATATACGGCTGACTCAGGAAAAAATGCTGTATTGGACCTAAAAGTATCCAAGGACCATATGTTCGTTACACTTGAATCTGGTCAATTGTGTGGGATTCCCCGCCAAATGCATACTGTGGAAGAATCTTTGGATACGGTTCCAAATAACACACAAGAAATAAATAATCACAAGAAAAAAGAATCAGAAACTCAAGGTGATGATTATTTATTCGCAACTAATTACCTGTCGACGCCGGTAAAGACCAAAATTGGCTGCCACATTTTGGACGCACAATTCGACATTCGCATTGCAGTGGGCAGTGAGCAGGGCTTTCTAAGCCACTACAAATACGAGCCAAAAAACGGAGATTTATCTTTGGTACAAAAGATCAATATTGGCTCTCCAAATGATGATATATCTTGTGTACGTTGGGCTCCGAGAGGTCTCTATGTGAATATGGGCAGTACACTAAACCTTCTCCCCTATAGTCACGTGACATAGATTCTGATTTCTGGAAACACGATTATTATGGTCAATATAAATGTCGATAAATCGAAATGATTTCAGATATATTGAATATATCCCCTCGCTTTATTCGTGTTTGATTTCTTATGTCTGACTCGTTATCTCGGGGTTTGAATATGCGTTGTGCCTGCACACAGAATGCGCCCATTCACCAAAATTCTAAAGCTTCCATTACGCGTCCCCGTTTATTCCCCATCTAAAAAAAAAAAAATATCATAATCACTCATGGATCTGGATCCTACTCAACCGCACGACTCGGTGCCCAAAGAAAAAAATGATGCAAGTGAGCAGATAGAAATAAAGCCGCAAGTTGAAGATTCAAACACAGCAAATGTGGCTGTCGATTTACAGAAACAGTTGAATCTTGAACCCACCACTATAGTGCTTGCAAAAGTAAAGGGATATAGGGCATGGCCTGCGATGGTATTAGATGAGAAAATCTTGCCGGAAAATATCCAGAAAATGCGGCCGAAATCGATCAAACTTGCACGTAAACAAAAAGGTCCTGTGATTGTAGTTCCAGTGCGTTTTTTCAGTGACGATACCTATATTTGGATCAAATCGTGTGATTTAAAGGTTCTACCTGCAGCGGAGATCGATGATTTTTTGTTGAAACGGGCCAACGCAAAAAAACACGATACGCTTATCGATGCATATAAGCTAGCACAAAACCCACCCGATATGCTGGAATTTAACAAATGGGGTTCTCAAGGACCACCGGAATTTACTGAATCTGCCGAGGAAGAGGAGGAGGAGGAGGATGAGGATGAGGATGAGGATGATTTAGAATCTGAACAGCCGAAAAAGAAGGTACTTAAATTGAGTATTAAGCTCAAAAAATCTTCCCGTTCTAAGGCACCTACCAAACCTGCTAACTCTAAACCTGCCCTGAAACCTACACGGGGCCAAAGCCAAAGGCAGAAAACCGAAGAAATTGCTAAAAAAGAAGAAGTTTTAGAAGAACAGGAGCCTATTTCTAATGATTCTCAAGAGGGTTTCGACTCCGATTGGGGGATCGATGATGAGGAGCATGATTTAGAAGGTGGAAACTATATTTTCGATGATGAACAAGAACAAAAAGAGTTTATCGAACAATTCCCACGTGCAGCAGATTTGTCGCTTACACTTGAACAATTTCAAACGACATTTGCTGATATTCACCGGGAAATTTCTCCTGTGTTACTTGAGGGAGAAATCGACAATGAGAAAAAAATGGTGACTAAGCTACGCGAGCTCGAACGGTTATTGGCCAGTTCAGAAACGCCAATAATTGCATTCACAAAATCGCCCTTATTTAGAGTTTTGCTTCTTACCGTCCACAAGCCACAAGAACGGTTCCCGCATCCAGCCATTAGGAACGCCATCGGACGTGTTTTGGAGCAATTGAACTTGCACACGTGTGAGATTACAGAGGAGGATATGGTTATAAAAACTAAAGATAACACGCCGCTCCCTAGTGAAAGCGCCGCGGGCGACGATGTTTTGGTTGTGGATTAATATGTATGATTAATATTTAAAATTCGATTTAGCGATAATTTATTCTTTTATTCATTTACGCTTTATTCATTTATCCACAACTATTCACTTATTGCGCACAACCCCCAGCGTCACGTGGCGTAGCAAGCCGGGGCGGGGAAGGTATTAGATGTACCTTCTCCCCAATCCCCGAAATCACCCTGGTCTATGAAATAAAATTAATTATTAAAAAAAAAAGAATAAGAGCTCAGGTCCAGAGTAAGCATAGCCTCGTTTGATCGAATAATTCCAGGGTCTAGAAACCGACTCTGCGCAATCCGGCGTTTGATTCTGGCAGAGCGTATGACACGTCGATTGTGCAGAACGAAAATGCACATAGACAGGAGAAAATTGGGCGTGACGTGTACGAACCAATACCCCAAAAGGGGATTAAAATCTCAAGCCCTCCACTTGTTTTGATTGCAGCTACAGTTTTGTCAGGCATTTAACTCTACCTAAAATATATACCAGTATGTTGAACCCCGGCCCTATATATGGAGCCGAGGCCCCTCTTTTACCACCACTATATTAAACACCAAATCTTGGGGAAATCTTGGACCAAATCCTCAGCGCTAAAATCCAATTGAGAGCCCTCCCAATCGGGTTCGCCATTTTTCCTAAAACGGATGGTGCATCACTTTCCTTGTGGTTGGCATTGGCTTTGAAGATAAGCAAATGCCCAAAACAAAAACAAAAAAATAGCCAATACTAGCGAGTGCCAAAAGACCAATGACACCTTGTGGGGTTTAACTGTTTGCATTTTTCGAAAAAAAAAATTCGCCCAAGCATCGGCCAGGCCTAAAAAAAAAAAAAAATGTACAATCAAAATTTAAACCACAAACACAATCCCGACGGTTTCCCCAATAACCACGCTAGACCAGGAATTGGCTAAATTGCAAACACAGTGCTAAGAAAAATTGATATCGTTATAACGATAATAAATTATACGTATAACAATAATCGTTACTAACCACACCAGACATGTCAGAAATTACAGATTCCACCAAGTTGGAGACAAACGAGGAAACCCTTGGCGGTGCTCCAGGCACACAATTCAGCCGTAGCTCCGTTGGTGGTGTAGGCGGCGATGACGATGATGAAGATGAACCATCGAGCGGCAAACAGCCGAAAGAACGCCGCAAAATCGAGATTAAGTTTATCCAGGACAAGTCCAGAAGACACATTACTTTTTCAAAGAGAAAGGCGGGAATTATGAAGAAGGCGTACGAGTTGTCGGTGTTGACAGGAACACAGGTGTTGCTTCTAGTGGTGAGTGAAACCGGACTTGTGTACACCTTCACCACGCCCAAGTTGCAGCCACTTGTGACGAAAAGTGAGGGTAAAAACTTGATCCAGGCATGTTTGAATGCGCCCGAAGAAGGTTTGGGTGATGATCAAGGTGAGCAAAGTGAGGGCAACTCGCCAGAATCGCCCGAACAGAGCCCAGCTCCACCACAGCACCATGCACAGGTGCCTAATGTGGCTCACCAACAGGCCCCAGGCACTGTGCCTCACCCACAGCAATTGCCTCCGGCACATTTGCCCCATGGGATGCCATATCAAGGACAGGGCCACCCTCAACAAGGCTTACCAATGCCCCAGGCGGGTGGGTACAGCGATCCCTACCAGTATTTCGGGAGCATGAACAATGGCAACATTCAAAACCAACAACAGTACCAGTAAAGGGTTTCCAGGGCGGTCTTTGCGCGCATGTGCCCGGTGGCTTGTTTTCGTACCCTTTCTTTTTTTTTATATCTCTGAGGGCGCTTGCGGCGTATTTTTCTATCGGAGATCCTAGGGTCCTTGGCTGGCCTTTATCTTGCGCTGGCCTGTGGAACAGCCAGAACAGCCCGAGGTTTGTGTGGTTCAAGGTGCCGTTTGAATGTATATCGGGCAATTAAATGAGGAAATATGTAATAAATTAAAAGTATTGAATTCAATCAATGGACTCTCCTTGTCTCACATGCAAAAGCTGCTGCTGCTGCTGTGTGGTTTGGGGTCGGCGGCCGTTGCTAAAATAGTTATTTAAAAAGTACAATGGATGTCGGCCGAGCCGATGTGTTTGAGGCATGGTTTCCAATTGGTATGGCAGTTTTATGAAAAATTTAGCCCCATTTACTTCTCGAGATAAATACAAGGAAATCCCCCGGGTGACAATCAGGATTTTTATCTCATACTTTTTCCACATATCTCTAACTCTACCGATAAACTTCTCACTCAAAATATGAAATACAGAGATTCAAAAATAGAGCCGATTAAGACAGACATGTCCGAACCATGGCGCAAGCGTTAAGAGTAGGCGCGGTCGGAGCCCGACCTCGAAGTAAAAAGTAGATCTATTGTCCGTGAGCACAGTGGAACTTAATCCAGCTGACTTCTTGTTCTCTCTTCTCCCCACGTAATTTCTTTTCTTTCACATTTCTAGGTACTGTATTACAACCGCATGATGTACCTGGGGCTAGAAATTAAGGACGGGCGTCGCGCATAAAGTAGTTCTTGTTTCTTTTTATTTCTTTTCTTATTTTTTTTCCCTTGTTCTTAATGCTTGATGCAAGCGGTAAAACTTCCGGCATACTTTGCAGTTTCAAGCCTTAAGATTATTAATGAGGAAATTTGATCCCGCAGCTAAGCCCCCACTTTCGTTCGATTACGCTGCGCAAACTGCGTCTCCACTCACGCCCTCGGAAATTGCTTTGCACTTCGCCAAGAATTACCCCCAGGGTATACTTCATTCCACCACCATTTTAGACGGTTGGCAACATTCCTCTTTAAATGTACAAGGTTTGGAATGTTTACGTGTGTCAAGAAACCAGCTTGTTGTTTCGTAGTGCAGCCGGGTGAACTATGATTCAGGTAATTCTTTGCGATCCCGGAAAAATATTACTAAAACAATGAGGGTGTGCTTTTTTACTGATTCGCCGTCATAACAATAGACAAAAAAAAAAAAAAAAAAAAAAAAAAGAGCCACCCGGTATGTGGTCACATCTCTAGTTTTTGAGGCTCACAATGAATTCGTTCCTTTGGCGGGGTATCCTCTAATTTCCCACATTTGCCACCGAATTTCAATGTTATATTAGGAGGAAGCAGGCCGAATTGAGAAGAAAAATCCTCTCAGTATCGTTAAATATAGAGATAAACTGTAGGAGCCCCTCTCGGCTCTCACTGAAATTAGTGAATCCACAACTACAACAATAAAATAGCACATACGGCATCGGTGGCGACTCTTGTGTATTCTGTTTCAAAAGGGAAATAAAATTACCTCCTGAAAATGATCACAAGATACAGGCATGTGGGGTACGATTTGCATTGATGAAAAAAAAAAATTCAGCTGCGAACAGAGAAAAACTTGAAAAGCACAAGCACAATGGGTGCCGCCAGTTCCATATCATCGTAAGGTCCTTCTTTTGCTTGATGAAGATAAAGATTCGAAAATATCTTATACGCTCTAAATTATCATCCTTAATACCTTGACCGGTTCGAACGGTCGGAATATAAACGACCAACGACTTTTGGGAGTTGCATATGCGAGACAGCCGTGCCAGACACCCCGGTTCTCAGAAATTCACCTACCTGCAATCCCTAGAAGCCTCTAGCCATTGTGCAGGTGCATGATCTCATATGGTCAGTTAGCGACGTACAGGCTTCAAAAAAAAATGTCATAAATTTCGCCAATTTCTCATGTAAATTCGGATTATTCTTTTATTCCAATTCCTCAATTCTCTCTTGTTTTTTTGTTCTTTCCCTGGAAAAAATTCAAACCACACAAAATTCCTCTTCCAACGTTCACCTTTCCACTTTTGTTGCCGTGCGTCAGGTGCCCTTACCTACTGTTTTTCGCCAGCACGACAGCTAAAGGCCTCGGCCATTGTCTAGACTTTCCAGACAAGTTTAAAAAATTGCCAGAAATTTCTTTTCAGGAGGACTGCTCACCTTCACTTGAAGTGGAAAAAATATAAGCGCCCCAAACACAAAAAAAAAAAAACGATAAACTTTTCCCTTCAACCCATTTCTCATTCCACACTTCTTTTCATTTGCAGCCAGTGTCAGTCTCACATACTATGCTTGAGTCTGACCGTTTAGAAAATTTTGTCACCTCTGAAACTGGGGCCCGGAGAAGAAGCCTTGGTTTTGAAACAATCTGGTCTACTAACTCTCTGAGAGATCAGCGGCCAATTGCCTTAGACCCGTCTTCTGCTGCCCAAATCAATTCACCAGCAAGACCACCTGCAACGCCATTGACACAGCCCAATTTTGGTGAAAATTTCCAGACAGGTTCCAGCTCAATGATGCGCTCTAATTCTGGTTTTAATGTGTCGGGCCAATCTAGATACCCTAACCATGCTGGTTTAGGGTTTGGCGAACTCTTGCCTCTGTATGGAAATAATCTTAATACAAGTGGCCAAAGAGTTCCCGAAAATATTTCCTTTCAAGCACAACCACCTCAAAATATGGCACCAAATGCTTTTTGGCCTAATGGGGGCAATGAAGGTGCTTATCAGGGAAGCATAAACTCGCCCAACATGTATGAGCAGTCCCCAATGAACTTCCCTTCAACGCCAAACATCGCAAGCCAAGATGTCCTGCCAAATTTCCAGCAGGTTGTTAGTGGCCAGCCATTTTTGAAGTATGAAAGTTTGGGACAAGGACTAAACAAGAATATAAACACTTCACCTTTCATTCCACAATATCAAGAGCCCCAATATGGCACGTGCCAACCTTCTTCTAATTATTCGAGTCCACAGGTACTTCAAATAGAGTCGAGGGTAGGAAACCAGGATCAAGTGGAGCTTTCTTCATTGCAAAATCTCCATATAATTGAACCTTCCTCTCAGAAATCTGTTCCTTACAGAAATGAGAATTCCTCACACTTAAGAAGACACTCTTACGGCGAATATTTACTCCCAAAGAAAATAGAGACACCGGTGCCAAGTGACGATAGTGCTGAAATTTATTCAAAAGAATTAAACGATTATTTTGCTCTCGATCCACACCAGAGAGTGAAAATAGACTACTCTACCATATGCTCTTTTTACGAAAGAGATTACGAGCTATTGGCTCCCCAATACCAACTTCCTGACTTTAAATCTAAGAATTCCTTAAGCAGAAACAGATTGGTTCTTGTTGCTTTCAAATCTGGTCGCTTGGATATCTTCATGATTCCTTCCCAAAACACTTCGTTGAACTCTTTACAAATTGGAAGCTTGGTTATTGTTGATGCAGATCGTGGTTTCGATTTGGGAAGAATTGTAAGAACCACCATTTCACCGGAGAAGGCCCGTGTGTTTAAAATGTTGATGTTTTTGGAACATCAATCTGCTTTCACAGAAAAGACTGTGGAGGAATTACAATTAAGTTCCCTTCTCCCATTGAGTTCGAAATTCGGCACTGGAAACAGTAGCAAACTCCTGGAACTAAATGACCCCAAGAATGTTTTGGCTTTTGCTGAGAAGGATGAGATTGGCATTTTCTTAAAGAAAAAACTGGAAGAAGAAGATGCTTGTCGCTTGACAATCGAAACAATGATGGAAATTCTTAATCCGAGCAAACGAATGGAATCTTCTAAAGAATCTCCACCCGTCAAGTATGAAGACTTGAGGCAATTGACTATTATAGATGCCGAGTATCAGTTTGACCGAAAGAAACTTACGTTTTACTTCTCTTCCCCACGCAGATTAGATTTCCGTGATTTCTTGAATGTGCTTTTTAAAACTTTCAAGGCAAGAATCTGGATGGAAGCTGTACTGGGTCTTCCCTATGAATATAAGGCCTCAAATGTTCGGAGATACAGTCAGTCAAGCCGAAATGAGAATACCAGAGGAAGATCTGGATATAAGGACAGAAATTCAGGTCGTTTTAATCGGTCACTGCATTCTCAAAATCAGGGCCAATCTCAATGTCAATCTCAGCGCCAATTAGGGTACCAGCAATCTCCTGATGTTGGAAATACTCGTCCCGGTTTTTCTCGGAATCAACCACAAGAATACGTGGGTTCTAGGTCAATAATGGATTCTAATATTGATAAGCAGCGCAAAAAAACCGGTGGAAGTAAGGATAAAGATAGGTCATATGTCCCAAGAATTGTTCCAGACGCTACTGAACTGAAGACTACTGATAACAGTGAGGCAGAGGAAAACTGTGTGATGAAGTCTTTGATTGCAGAGATTTAAGTACTTCATGAAAATTAGATTCTAATACTAAGATATTAGGAGGAAGAATTGTGGAGGACTGCAGAATCACTTCGGGTAGTTGTTGGTATTATTCCAAGTGAGGCAGAGTAAACTAATGAATGCCCAATATTAAATAAATAACGTGTAAAAAAAAAAAAAGCAACCCCTTTCTAATTTAAAAGCTTGTTTGTATTTTGTGTTAGCGTAAACAAAAACATGTAAAATATCGATTCGTGGAAGTCTGGAATTAATGACTTGAAGAAGTAATTCCGAACGATGGGTAAAGTTTCTACTTTGGGAATAATTATACGCGTATTATCCAAGAAATGACCTCTGAAAAGATGTTTCCAAAAATCCAAAATCGTAGTTAAAGAAAAACATTTAACACTAAATTGATACTAATGATGGAAAAAAGTAAATTCGACTTTATTAGAAAAATTAGAAATTGAAATTGGGGGCTTTTGGCTGGTTTCAGTGATTTCCACTAATTTCATCCCTTGCCAGGACGAGATTAGAATTTTGAAGCATGGTGTACGGGTGTGTTTCAATGAGGCTCGGTGATGCGGACAAATGTTAGACGAGAATATTTGAGGATATAAAACAAGCTCAAATAGAGTTTTTAGTCCTTAAAAAAATTAAGGTTTATTTTTATCCCAATCAGTAGCCAGACTAAAGAAAAGAGAGAAAAAAAATAGAGAATAAAAACAGCAAACGATTTTGGCCCGATTAGTGACTGCGGCTAATGACGGGATGTAAAATTGTTACTGGTGCCAGCATTTGCCGAAGACATAAAGCTAAATTCTGTTGTGCCGGAAAACAGGTTTCTCCGGAACAAAGGATTTACCGATTTTCGGGGAAATGCCATGTAGAAAACCAGGTATTTTGGGACATTTTTTCTTCTATAATTAATACCGAGTATATTCTATTAAGAGATAATTCAAAGGCGCTAGAGAAGCATGAATGGAAAAACTATACGGTGGCGGCAATTCATCTAAAAGCCAAAAAAAAAAAAAAAATGCACATCGTTAGTTTGGGCGAATAAGCTATAGCCTTTATTTAAGGAGGGGAGCGTGCGCCTCCTTGCGCGCGGTTCCGGCGAGCTCGGGCCGCTGTTTTGTGCGCGATGGAAATTGTTAGCGGGCAAAAGCAATAAAATCCCTCGCTGATCGTGCATGCCCACATGCAGCTGATGACTAATAATGCGAGACAATTTTGAGAGCGCGCTAACAAAAATCAACAGAGTCCTGCATGTGAATATGTGCAGCGAATTTTTTTTTTTTTTTTTTTTCACCCAAGAAAATTTCTCACGCAAGGCTATATAGAGGGCAGTGCCCCCATTAGAAGCGAAAATTACCTAACCATATTTGCTGCCAGCTACAAACTTGCCCACCATTATTTACCTATTTTTTTAGATCACTAAATCCAGGATGAATTTCCAGCCCTCCGACTACTTGTCGAACTTGAATCTCGTGTTTGACACCTCCGACGTTTCGCCCGTTGATGAACCCAGCCATAATGCTAACTTGGACTTTTTTTCCCAGGCCGACTTTTTCGACTTGGATGTGTTTTCCAGTGACTTTGCCGCCCGGGAAAAACAGAACATGTCCATGCCATTGCCACCTGCACAGTTGCCCTCGCAACAAACAGGCCAAAACATGGGTTTTAAGCTTGAAAACTCCAGAAACGTCGCCGTCAAGCAGGAAGACAAGGATTCGACAGTAGCAGGGCCATCTGGTGCTAGCAGCGTTGTGGGAAACGAATTTTCACCATTCAGTCCTGCATCCACCGTGGGAGCCACTGATTCCATTGATTCTACGGATTCTATGGAGGTGAAGAGACGTAGAAATACCGCTGCAAGCGCGAGGTTCCGGGTTAAGAAGAAGTTGAAGGAGAAGCAAATGGAGGAACATGCTCGGAACCTCCAGGACCGGTTGGGCCAGCTCGAGAAGAAATTGCGCACCTTGGAGATGGAGAACAAGTGCTTGCGGCAATTGATTGTGGAAAAGACCGAGAAGAAAAACTGCGACTTGTTGGACAGCATCAAGAAGCGTTCTCTCGGCAGCGTGAGCAGTGACGGTCACAACACCGCCACTGCATTTACTTATACTAACTGATGAAGATTTGACATTAGCATCGATTAAAATCCAACTTTTAACGACTTTACGACATACTCTGCTGGGCAGATCCAACTCTGTTTTCCTAGCACTAAGACTAATGGGCATTCCGGCGTGGTGCCACGTTCAATTCTTGCGTTGCCTAGGGGCGGGACCAACTCCCAGCCTTTGGTGCATGCTTTACTAACACATAAATATATATATACTTTTTTAACAAGTTAGGAAAACAAATCTAGGGGTAAGGGTTTTTACCCTGTTGCTATTTGTAGACATTTGGGACCTGCCGTTTGCATATCACTTGAGTGAAATCATGTTTTCTTGTCAATTTATTGGTCCGGAGTTTACCGAGCATGGACGCGGTACAAAATCCGGAGCTCCGGGTTATGTGCAGTCTGGTGGTGATTTTTGACCAAATTATTTTAGTAGGGTGTGTTTTTTTTGTTCTTTCTTTTTATTTTTTACTTGGGGTTGAGATTTCTATTATAATATTTCTTTTTCATAAAAGGGGATAAATAGGATGGGGTTTTTACATTCCAGATCATGCATTAAAAACATGGTGACGTATTTCGTTCCAACGGAATGATCACCAATTCTCAAAATTAGGGAATGTTTCTATATGTCCGATATATCACTGATCCCGCATTTTAACTAAACATAAAAAGACCAAAAATAATACCCAACAAACTCTCTACTGCTATCAAAATCCTCGCATTTTTTGGTTGCTATGGTATGAATTTGATGACTCAAGAACCAGTGCTCGTAATATCATTTCTGTTAGCGAGGTGGGGGGGATAGGAGCTGTGCAGAAATACATAATTTAGCCATATTCAGTCCAAGGAATAATCTCTGCTATAGTGAAGATAGATTTCTCATTTTTATTTCTAAATATTCCCATAAATATTCCCATAATTGCCCTAGTATTCAATTAGCAAAACTCCAACGTTTCCCCCCTTTCGCCCACGTTTTCGTGACTCAGTCCTGTGTTAAACGTGGTGAATCCAGGTGCGGGCCTGACTCCGCAAGTTGCTGGTTGAGGACTCATTAGCCAATGTTTAAAGACCCCCAATTTTTCATCTTTTTTTTTTTTTTCTACAAAGTTTGGTGATATAATTAATTAAATTCTCATATCTAAAAAAAAGAAACAAAAAAAAAACTCGTATCCTTATATACATTTGAACGGTCTTTATTTATAGGCGCCTGACGTAGGGGGCCGGGCTCGCTGTTATCGGCCGGTGAGCATTGGGCCCGGGGCCCGATCTGTTTCTATTGTTTAACAAAGGGCGGGCCAAAAACGAAAGAAAAGATTGGTTAGTAACAAAAAGAGTTAACACAAAAGTAAATTAAAAATAGAGATTTTAAAGTGAAACAAAGATCCACCTCCTTTTTTTTTTTTTTTCCTTTTGTATTACCACGATATTCCCCATTTCCCCCTCTATTATTATCCAAAGCCAGCATTTGGCAGTCCTCGATTTCCTCACCGCGCCTCAGAGGCTCAACCCCACTCTCAGCCATCAAAACCGTGTTGTGATATTCGGACTTCTGCCCCGAGCGACCACACAAAAAAAAAAAAATTAAGGAAAATAAAAAATCAATATATTTTCTTAAATAAATAATAATACCGGTGCATGAAGGAAACCCTCAAGAACATCTTCCACACGCCCGGGTTCCGGACCCTGGACCGTCATACTGCGTTTCGACTGGAGCAGTCTGTGTCGCCATGTGAGGCGGTGGAGAGTGAAAATACGGGAAAACTTCCAAATGGCCCGGATCGGGAGAAAACAGAGGATTTAGCCGCCGACACAAAACTGACCCATGCGTCGTCAATGCTTACAACGGTCATGCAAGAGCAATTAGATCTCCGGCTTGCGTCGGATGAAAACCCTACCGTGGTGATGGAACTCGATTTGGACTGCAACCTCACGTATGTTAGCCGATCATGGGAGAAGCTTGTGGGCACTCCGGTAAAGAAAATCTTGAATCGGCCTATTGCCAATATTCTTATAGGGTCCACGGATGCCGATTTGACCATTTTCCACGATGCCGTGGCACAGATGATTGCCGATAACGCGTCGTATAAAGTGAAGTTTGTCACCGCCACGAGCGACTTTGCCAGCCTGCCACGACCGCTGATAGATGGGGTGAACTTGGACTCCACACAGCCTTCAATTGTAAACGATAGCGCCAATGATAACGATAACGATATCGGTAATTTTAATGATAACGATAACGATGATCGTTCATCAAACAGTAGCAGTTCACAGGTGTCGAACAACGGCGATGTCATCGAGCTAGAGGCACAGGGAATTGTCATCTTTTCTCCAAGCACAAAAGTCCCCACCCACACCATCTGGACCGTGCGGCCCTTTGTCCATCTTGACCTTGATCTTACTATCCCGGACGCGTTAGTAGATTTACTTGGATTTGGCGCCGAGATTTTCGAGGGTTACCTCGGTATTCTTAGGGAGGCGGGTATTATCGATGAAAATGCGGTCCCAGAACCCAAGCTGTTCTTGTGTCGTATCTGCGAGACTAACTTCCCCGCGTGGTTTATTGAAAAACACAGCCATCTCTGTTTGATCGAGCATAAGGTTGAGGAAGAGGTCCAGTTCTGTCACGATGCAATTTCAGAACAGCGCGAGCTTATTCTCCACCTTTCGGAGGCCTTGTGGTACCAACAGTTTGAGTCTACGAGTGGACCTGGTACACCCAATTCATCCACGAGCTCGGTTTCGTCAGCCTCATCACATTTCGCCCTTGAATATAAGGGAATTCCGCTCACGCCAGTGTCAGGCCCCGATCTGCACGCCATAAACCGACCCACTTCAATGGCAGCAGGGCCTGCTTCAAAACCGCCATTCTCGTTATCGCTCCTGTCACTTCAACAAACACGCAAGTTTCCCTTTGGAATTCTCCAGAAGTTGGTTGACTACTGTGATGAAGCGCTTCTCATTAACGCTGCAGAAAAACTGGATACAACTGGCGAGTTTGGATTTTCACCAAATACTGAGGAGGCCATCCGGCTTGTCATGAATTGGCAGGCTCTTGAGACGTCAGACCCAGCAATCCGTGCCATGGTTGAGGATACCAGGACCTTGGTCACAGAGAAGGTACAGAACTTATCCCGTCTCCTTAATATTCTTCAGTATTCGGAGAAAATTAAGCAGGAGGTGGATGAGTTGGTGGTTCAGGCTGTAGCAGATTCCGTTGCTATGATTAGGGAGAAAACCCGTCAACAGGAAAACTCAGGTGTGGTCCACCGACCCCACTCTCAGCGAAATCTGCGTTCTGATGAACAATCGTCTCTGCTGCACGCTTCAAAAAAACCCAGCTGGGACCATACTGCCCGTGTGGCCTCACTGCCTTTGCACCAAATCTCTCCCAGCACATCTCTTGCGCCCCAGAGCCCTCCTTCTCTTCTGGCACAAAAAATCCACTCTCCCCAGCCGTCCCGTGTCCGCAGTCCCACTAGCCGCATTTTGGGCGATAGCGACGACTTTTTGCCCACGCCCGGTCGACCTTTACAAAGTTTCACACCTAAGGATCTCTTGGCTGGATCGCCTCTACTCGATACCAGGTCCTCGGTTTCACCCAACACGTCTCTACCAAAACTACCGCTCAAAGACGTTACTGGTTCCTTGGAAGGCCTCAACTTGAATAGGCGCTCGCCGGATATCGCGTCCTTTCACTCAAACTTGTCTTCGCCAAGGCTTCACTTATCCCCAGCGCCGTATGTCGAAAAGCCAGGACTTTCAGGCCTTCAAAGAAATACAAATGTCGCCTGCAAGCAAGATCAATACCAGTCCCCTCGTCCTTTGAGCGGAGACTACACTTCGTCGCCAATCAAAAGCGCAGGGAATAGGGCACGTTCCTCTTCAAATCTACTGCTACCGCCACTGGTTAATCCTGATACTTCCTCATCACAAACATCTGTGGTGCCTCCCATGTCCAATCTTTCGTCACACACACCCAGTACAGGGGGACAAAGAGCTTCTTTCTCGTCACTTCGTCCACCCTTATCGCCCTTACTTGTATCACAACCCTCTAATCCAAAGACCACTACGGGTGGAATCAAAGACTACGAGATCTTGAAAGCAATTAGTAAGGGCGCATATGGCTCGGTGTTCTTGGCAAAACGCCGGTTGACTGGTGACTACGTGGCCATCAAATGCTTAAAAAAGGGAGACATGATTGCGAAAAACCAGGTTTTGAACGTTCGCGCAGAAAGAGCCGTTATGATGAAACAGACAGATTCGCCATATGTGGCCCAGCTTCATTGCAGTTTCCAAACTAAAGATTATCTTTATCTTGTTATGGAGTATTTGAATGGTGGAGATTGTGCCACTCTTTTGAAAATGCTCGGTACACTTGGGGATAAGTGGGCAAAACGGTATATTGCTGAAGTTATTGTTGGTGTTGACGATTTGCACAAGAGAGATATAATCCACCGTGATTTGAAACCCGATAATCTATTGATTGATAGTTATGGCCACTTAAAGTTGACTGACTTTGGCCTCTCTAGAATCGGTGTGGTGGGCCGTCACACTTATCGACACAGGAAAAGCAGTGCTTCTGAACATGGAATTGAGCTTTTTAGGAAAAGCGTGCACAACAACTCTATCTTTCAGAGTCCATTGGTGAATAGCACAGCAGTTGAGTCTCCGGAACTCTTTCCAAACACTCAAAAGCGCAACCTGTCTGTGACCCCCTTTTCTTTATCTCCAGCAACAGATCAACACAAGTTCAACTCAGGTACTCATGGTCACCTGGCATCAATGTCGTCATACGAGTCGTCGGCCCCAGCAATTTCAAGCACAAAGAAAAGATCCATTTCCCACTTTAGGGCTTCGAGCAACCGCTCTGGATCAGCAAGCAGTGGAGTAGACTCTCCAAACTTAAAGCCTTCCAACTTGAGATCTCCTTCAGAGTCTTCCTTTGCTTTACTTGATGACGAATGTGAGTTTCTGATGAGTCCTAATCACAATGAAGAGTCTATTCATTCTTATACGTTGTTCGACCCTAATCTGGAGTCTGATAATGTAAAAAAGTTTGTTGGAACTCCAGATTATTTAGCCCCTGAAACAATTGCCGGTGAAAGTCAAGGTGAATACTCAGATTGGTGGTCAATTGGATGTATATTGTTTGAGTTTTTGTATGGATATCCACCCTTCCATGCCAGCACCCCAGAGAAGGTGTTCCAAAACATCTTGAATGGTGAAATCGATTGGCCCGCCTTATCTGAAGAGGAGGACCGTGAATTCTGTACTCCCGAGGCTAAAGATTTGATCAAAAAGTTGCTTACCTTGGATTTTGAACAAAGACTTGGTTTCAATGGCGCCGAAGAAATCATGCAGCACCCCTATTTCAAAGGGGTTGATTGGGAAAATTTGTACCTGGAGACCCCGGATTCCTTTATCCCAACCCTTGATGGCCCTGACTCTACAGATTACTTTGACTTACGTGGCGCTGATATCTCCCAATTCCCTAAGGATGACCCTGAGTATACAGCAGTGGAGCCATTTATCAAGAAAAGAACCGATCTGAACTCAGATAGTGGTTCTCCTGGTGCTCATTTATCAATTCCTAGTACGCCCAACTCTGGCAAAAGGGAAAGACGAGGAAGCAAACTCGCTGATACAAGTGAATTTGGATCCTTCAATTTCAGAAACCTTAATGTTTTGGAAAAGGCAAATAAGGATGTCATCAACCGCTTAAAGTCAGAGCATTTGGAACACAGATCGAGCTTTTCTTCATCATCTTCTGAGTCATTCACCCCAGGGCATAGTAAGTCTCGTGGTCTGTCTATTTCATCTAACATTGTGAACCTTGGCAGTCCCTTTAAGCGAGCAGTTTCACCGGCACCTGCTCCCAGTGGACCTCCATCCCCAGGAAAGGATAAATTGCCATTCCGCGTGAGTAAAAAGCGAGAAAGCGCAACCACTGGCTCGACGGTAAACAGCACTCGTTCACGATCGCTGGTGCCTTCGCTCTCAAGGCAAATATTGCTGAGGACTGCGAATGAGCTGGCTTATTCTCCTTCCAGCTCTGACAACGAGGAAAGTACTTCCGCACTCTACAGGGTTCAGAATAGAAGAAATAGTATACGCCGCTTGAACAGTTCTGCTAGTGGCTCTTCACAGGGAACACAGTCGCCCCAGAAGGAAGAGGCGGGGTTTATGACCAACAGCGAGTTGGATGTATTATACTGCGAGCCAATTCCGATTGTTCGCCATACTGTTTCTAAACTCATGGAGAAACAAGGATGTATTGTTTTGCCGATTGCCGATGGAGAGGATCTTATTAGACGGGCTACAAGCAAAGTCAAGTTTGACTTGATATTCACGGCACTACGGTTGACTAAAATTGAGGCGATTGATGCCGTTAAGTTGATTAAGTATACCAGTGGCGTGAATTCCAACACGCCTATTATTGCAATCACTGGTTTTGCCAAGGAGGCCATAGACCTGGGTATATTTGACGATGTGCTTGAGAAGCCGGTGGATGGGCAGATGATCCAGAACCTCATGAACAAATTCCACTTTCTGAGTGTGGCGGTCGAGTCTGAGCCCGAGGATTAAATGTTGTTACGTAGAAACGTCCTATAATTCTTGTTTTTGCGTAGTCTCAGCAGGGCTTGTGACGACTATAGTTTCCTCAACCACTTCAATCGCATGCTCCTTCGATGGCTCTGCATCGATTTTTTCTTCTAAAGCAGGTTCATTGGAGGTTTCGTCTTGTGTAACTTCGACGACGATTTCAGAAACCTCACTAATAGTTTTAGGGGGTTCAGCGTTATCAGCCAACTCACTATTTTGCTGTTTATTTTCGGAAACAGATTCTTCGTTTTCAACTGCAATGTTTGCTTTTTCAGTCTTGGGAGAAATCTTGGGTTTTTTAGATTCGGGCTCTGTTGGCAACCCACCTATACTCAAACTTTGGGGAATATCACCTCTTAAATAGTTGTTTCTGTACCATCTCAATTGTTCGATACTCTCCAAAATGTCCGAACGGGCAGTATGCGACCCCTTTTTCTTGGGGCACAATTTCATAAGATTTGGGTTGTGGCGATAGCCCACCTCCATAATCGAAGAAACATCCACCAAACGGTAGTGCAAATGTTCAATAACCTGGGGGAATTCCTTCATCATAAAGAATTTATCCATATGCACAGAGTTTCCTGCCAAAAGCGAGGTACGTGGTTCACTAATAAATGACTGAATATATTCCAATAATTCTTGTTGAACTTTAGCCAAAGTTTGTTGAGGATTGGCCAAGATTTTGGCAGTAAGGCCAGATTCACCATGGTGAGTCACACACCATTCGTTCATATTATCCAAGATTTTTTTGGGAACATAAACTGTGCTTTCATAGCCTTCTTCATCGATAATATTCAAGTTTCCGTCGGTGATAATACAGCAGATTTCGATGATATGGTCTTTTGAAATATCAAGACCAGTCATCTCACAATCAATCCAAACCAAAGGCTTGAAAATGGATTGAGATGAGCATTTTCTCTTTACAGAACGGGTGGGTTCAAGTGAAACAGGCGACGGTCTTTTGAGAAGACGGTTCACCAAAGAAGAAAACATGATTTTTTCTTTTTTTATTACTATAGTAGGCAAAAATTCAATACGAAAAATATTGGGGTAATGTTTTGGTGATGGGATAATGCGCGATCTCCGGCACAGTATCCGGAATATTTTCTCGAAACGGTGCTTGAAGCTCCGCGCTTTTATTACTCGTACGCACGTTTTGGGGTGAGCCCAAAAAAAAAAAAACGAATATGTTGGTATTCTGATTATATGGATAAAAAAAGGGTTGGTGGTTTTTTTCCTAAAATAATCGTAGGTGGATTTGCAGGAGGAAAGTGGGGTAAAAAATAGTGAAGAAAAGAAATGTTAGAACTTTTTCTTACATCATTTTATCTGTAGTTACTGAGGGTTTCAAATGTTCACTTTAGAGTATTTCCTAACTTCCTTACAGTTCTATGGAAAGTTCTGGTTAAGAAAATTTCTGATTTTGAGTTTAATTTTTTTGCCCCTTTGACTCTTATCAATTTCACAAAAAAGCAGTTTATTCGAAACCTGTTAATGGAAGTTTTAGACAAATTTACCCCAACAGTGAGATATTCTAGAAATGCAATGTTTTAGTTTAAGAATGGTCCAAAACTCACCCGTTAATTGAATTTTTTTTTTTTTTTTGCAGCTTACTATAGCTAGTTCAAACTATAATAGGTGCAAAAATTGAATAAAAAAGTTCCCTGAAATGTGGCTTGTGTGGGGAATCGAGGAGGAAAAGCGGCTTTGGTTTGATTACTAAGCCGCATGTATTTCATACTTCATTACTGATAGGATAGTTACGCAGAATTAATCAAAAGCTAATTTAAGGATTTATGAACCTTGAATCATTTTCAGAAAAGCTTAACATACAAAAACCAAAACCTAAAAATAGTATATATTTAAAGCAGTCCAAGTTCCAGGACATGTAAAGAGTGACTTGGCGAAGCTCGGCAAGAAAACTAGAAAAATTCAAAAAAAAGAAGTCAAAAAAAAAGCAAATAAGCAAACCAACAAAAATAAGATAAAGCTGGTGAAGGTTTTCGGAAGATAGCTACCTCCGTTCCGGATATCCGATATTGCTCCCATCTGACAAATCAATCTCCTATATGCAAAATCCCAAAAACCATAAGCGGGCAAAGGGGTGTCGTTCATATCCAAAAAGGAAACATAAGCGCCCATGTAATATAAATATACTGTATACAGATGAACAACCAATGCATCTTGCAGTTTACGAACGGAACCTCGGTGGCGGAACCTCCGTGTCTTTGTTTCCCTTCCGTGTCTCCAAGATTTGTATTTGTCATTTGCATCCACAAACACCACCACGAGGTTATCAAGCCACTGTAAAACCTTTATAGAATACTTCTTAAATTCTCTTATATAAATACGTATATTTATCACTGTTTTCAAATATAAATTCTTTAGATAACCAAAAAAACCTCCCAAAACCCACTCTAACCACAAAACTCAAACTCCAATTACTATGTCTACTTCTGTCTTTGTCACCGGAGCCACTGGCTACATCGCCCAGAACATCATCAAGCTTCTTATTTCTAAAAACTACAATGTGGTTGGAACCGTGCGTTCTGCTGCTAAAGGTGAACATCTCACTTCTTTGTTTGGTTCCGAAAAATTCACCTACGAAGTTGTTTCGGATATTGTTTCGGCAGGTGCTTTCGACAAGGCATTGGAAAACCATCCCGAAGTTTCCGTTTTCTTCCACACGGCTTCCCCAGCCACTTTTACCGTGAATGACATTGAGGAAGAATTACTTAAGCCAGCTGTTGAAGGAACAAAAAATGTTCTTAGTGCTATCAAGGCCCATGGTCCTCAAGTGAAACATGTGGTGGTCACATCTTCTATTGCGACAAATCTTGATTTGTCCAGAATGAAGGATCCTTCATACGTCATTTCGGAGGAAACATGGAATCCAATTTCTTGGGAGGAGTCCAAATCTGACCCACTTTTTGGCTACTGCGCTTCAAAAAAGTTTGCTGAAAAGGCCGTTTGGGATTTTGTCAAAGAAGAGAAACCCCAATATATTGTCAATGTCGTTAATCCACTGACGGTCTTTGGCCCCCAGGCTTTTGATTCTGAGGTAAAAGATGAACTCAATCTTTCCTCTGAAGTTATTAATCTGTTATTGAAATTGACCCCTGACTCTGCCATTCCCGAACATCAAGGTGTTTTTATTGATGTTCGTGATGTGGCAAAGGCTCATTTGGCTGCATTTGAAAAAGGGTTTTCGAACCAACGTCTTTTGTTGAACTCACAAGGTTTTACTTCTCAACTTTTGCTTGATATTTTGAATAGCAAGTTTGAATCTTTGAAGGGCAAATTGCCTGTGGGAAATCCCGGGGATTATTTGAAAGCTGCCCCTTCCAGTAGTGTTGATAGCAAGAAGACAAACGAGCTTTTGGGATTCCCTTTGATTGATTTGGAAACTAGCGTAGTGGATACCGTTACTCAGATCTTGAAGGCTAAACAGGCCTAAACGAGTTTATAAGAAGACCACTCCTTTTGTTTTCGACTTTTTGCTGGTTTTTATTTAATTTAGATAGTTAGATAAAAGTCATTTTTTGTTCACTTTTGGCCCGAAATTGGGACAGTATTTGGAAATGGAATATTTACTGCTTTATTTAACCAGATTTATTTTATTGGCTCTTAAGAATAATGTGATATTCTCATATTATGGGATCTATTAATGTCTCATTGAGTACTATTATTTACATCCTTAGGGTTTAGTATTGCACGATCTTACTTCCGCCACATAGTTATATTAAAGACCCGAGAAACAATAGGTTTATTGTTTGGTATAATAATGAGATAATTGAAATAAATTTAGCCGATTTTTAATTATAGTTTATCACTGAAATCACATTTCTATCATCATTCCTTCTCACGCTATGTTAACTCTAACTTACTAAGAGTTAGTTAAGCTGATTACACTCCAGCAAATGACTAGAATCCTAGAAAGCACCATGGTTTATATTCAAAAAGAAATGGACTCAAATTCAAAGAAAAAAAAAATCTTCCATCAAATCTACATGTAATACCTTTTAAGCACAGTTTGACCTGCTTTACTAAGAACCTCGATTACACTGTAGACATTATAAACCACACTGGGAAGTTTTAAAAGAACAAGGATGGGTCAAAATACCATATCTGAAAAATACTTCCATTTCTTTTTAAAAGATGATAAAAAAACTTTTAAAAATAAAATAGATTTTTTTATAAACCTTCCTAAACAAGCCTAAAAACTTTCCCCAAATATAATCTTCCCAATTATTGTAACACGACTGCGCGACTCCAGAAATTCCGTATCATAAATCTTGCGCGGGGCCCAAAAATCACCTTCCAAACTATAAAAAAGAAAAAAAGATCAGTCAAATTTTTTTTTTTTTTTCACTATTATGACCATGACACCAACACATTCCGAGGAAAAACACAAAGCCAAAAGGGTGTATAAAATGAATAAAAGAGACAAGTTCTATTTCTGGTACTTTTTGGTGCATATTCCCATCACGGTTTTGATCGACTCGTGTTTAGTAATACCCAAACATGTTCGCCATTGGGTACAAGCAGAAATGGTTGATTTTCACGTAGAATTCAATAAGGATTTTCTCTTGAAAAACCCGCCAATATGGCTTCAGGTTTTTGGGCTTTTTGAGCTCTGTTTCCAACTTCCCGTGTTCTTTTTCGCCGCATATAAATTGTATACTGGGCGTCGGAATATCCACGTGATCTTGGCCCTTTATGGCTTTAACGCGTCTTTTACTACTGCGGTGTGTTTGACGTATATTTTGAAAACTGCCCACGTGCACGGGCTTTCGGAAACCGAAAAATGGAACTTATTTGGATTGTACATTCCATACTTACTTATTCCAGCGTTTATGATGATCGATTCTGGCCTTAGGCTATCACTGTGGGTGGAACGGTACCTGAAATTGGAGGCCAAAAGACGCCTGGACAAGGCGAAATCGCAACGCATCAAAAGTTTAAGGAAAAACGCCCGTAAGGCGCCACTACAATAGTCAGACCATCTATACGAATCTTTTATTCATCATATACAGTAGAAACGTGGGTAAACCTTCGCAGAAGCCAATACGCTTACTGGTACTTGGCAAGCAACTTGTCCACCAACTCAATGTATTGAGCCTCGGCGTCGGTTTGGGAGGTACCCTTCAAGTCCTCCCAGGCTTGCCACTTGTACTTACCCTTCAAGTCAAAAACACCTGGCTTGGAGGTAGAGTTGTCGCCAACAGTGGCTTGCTTGTACAAGCCGTACAAGCTCAACAATTCGTCGTCAGATGGACGTTTGGTCAAGGCGTTAACAGCTTCGGCCTGTTTATGTTAGTACGGGTCAAATATGGAGGCAAATTGGCAGGGAAGAAAAAAAAAATAATAGCCACACCCGAATAATGTATATCATAGTGTTCAAATATTGCATTTTTCATGCACAATCACATACTTTAGAGGTGAATTCAGTGGAAACCATGGTTGGAGAAAAAGATGGTGGGTGTGTGTAGAAATGTTGGCCCGTCAAATCGAAATGGGGTTGGCGCCGGGTCACGTGCACGCGCCGCCAGGCCAAAAGTGCCGCTACACAAATGCGCTTGTGCGGGGAGATCTTACCCAAAGATTTGGCACCGTTTTGCAGAGGAATCCGCAACGCAAGAAAAAAAATTGGGTTCAGTGAAGGACAGACAGAATTATATAATTTGTCGGAATTCATGTTTTATTATTTTTCATTATTATAATAATTCAGGGAATGATTTTTTTCTTTTCACTTATTTTCTAATGAAGGGGAAACTGGTGGTTGTTTTCCCAGCACCAGTCGTCAATTTTCCTGCTGCGGAGTCATAACGATATTCTAATGAACTACAACGATATCGTTCTTGTCAAAATATTCGACGCAATTTTTTTTTTCTTTTTTACTTCTCGGAAATGGTGCACTTGGAACACGAGGCGAATCGTAGTTTAATCTCATTAAGCAAGCGATCTGGAAAAGAAAAATAATAAAAAAACGGCCCTTTTCGATTCAACAAACCTGGAACACGTTACTCCTGAATGGAAATCCTCATTAAAACCTACCTGTTGTGTAATATCCTGTAAACATGATTTCATTGTTTCAGGTCAAACTAGCGTTAGTGCGTTCCTTGTCTAAAATCGTGCTGGTGAATAATTTGCCAAGAAAGTACGGTCTTCTACTTAAGCTGAAGTATCGAGGGGCGAAAGTTTAAAAAGAATTTGTACTTAGTGTGGAGGTGTAATCTGAGAGAATCAGCTTTGATAAAAAGTTTAACCTGTAAACCATAGATCCATTTTTTATTTGAGAAATGGTGGATTTAAAAATGAAAAAGACAAATAAACAAACAAAAAACCCCAAAGTAGGGTAAACCCGAAAATCCGAATCGTCTTCCGTGGGACGCTTTCTGAGCCGGAGCCGGGGAAATCGTGATTTCTTTTTTTCTTATCTCGATTGCTAAACGGGGTAGCCTAGCACTTTTCGTAAATAATCGAGTACAGCTTTCACTGGCGGTTCCACCCAATTAGCCTTTTATTTTTTCTATGATAAATACTAGGAATTTTTACAATATTCACCAGATCTAATGAGGCTGACCTAAAAAAAACTCATTCAGCCGCACTAGCAAACCCTTAGTAATATTCCCGTTGCTCCCGGATGTAGATGAGAAACCCGCGCCGGAGAAAGGCCCAAAACGGAAGATGGCCGGAAAAGACGGAGCCGAGTGCCACAGAAACCCGCGGATGGTCTGCACATAATTTAGCGCCCCGCCGCACTGCTTCGTAAGCTATTCTTATTTGTGAAGGGGCGCACGGGCTGCGGCCGCTCGGGTCCGCATCTTTTCCGGCCCATACGTAGGACTGCTCATGCTTTGTAAGCTGCGGCGATGGCAGTTGCGAAAGCCGGCTGAATATAAAGCAACCAGTTTGGCACTAAACATGCATGCGTTTGGTTGTAACACAAACAGATCTTAAGGGTACAGAACCAACATCCGACATTAGTTTGGGTAATTCTTGGCACTGACACAAATCCAAATAAAGTACTTCCAGCATTCTTGAGATTGAAGCAAGTTGAGAATAATAATATTTCCTTTTTAATCATCAAGTCAATATTTTATCTTCAAACAACACATGATGGCTGCAAATAACATTCCTTGGAAAACCGAGTTTGATCCCATTCTCAACCAGGTTTACTATATAAATTCGGAGGATGGGTCTGTTTCATTTGACCTGCCTTGCGAGGTACAAAACACCAGAAAACGCCACTCCGGCAGTGGTTTGTTTGCGAGAATTTCTTCCAAGTTATCGCTTATTAGATCAAAGTCGTCATGTCCATTCATAGGAAAGGAGGTTCCTTGTTCAAGGTGTGCGTCTACTGAGCAAGGTGTAACGAAAGAGAAAGGTATCGAAAGCCCCATTAGCGATAATTCTGTGCTTACACAACCAGAACTCGAAGCCGATACTTATTCATTAACATCGCCAGAAACAGAAGCCACTCCTCGTAATGCTTATATGATGGAAAAGTCGTTTAACCTTTACGACTATGACGACATGTCATCAATCATGTCGGAGGAGTCGATTCAGTCTTTTTACCATGAGCTCCCCAGGTCCGAAATTTACTACGACTATGAAGCGTCTGTGTATGTGGACAAGCTTTCGTTGCCAAACTTTGATTTTGATGAGGAGCAGGAGAGATATGAGCTTCGGCAACAGATGCTTCAGGAACTTTACTGAAGTTGTTCCTTGTTCCTTACTCTCTTTCTTTCATCACTGGCTGGTGCTTCAATTCTCCGTACATACTCTTGTTATTTTAGGCAGGCACTTCTTAATTATACCTATATCAATGAATAATACACTTGCAAATACACTTATTTTACTTGCTTTCTCAACCTTAGAATCTCCCTCTGTTTTAAATTAGCCACTAAACACCTCATAATTGGGGGGTGAAGTCGACCTCAACCAGCGCCACGAGCCGGTCGAAGTTACCCAAGACTCTGTACGTGGAAGATGCAATTTTTGCTTCTTGCTCGCTCTTCTGTGCAATCATAGAGTCGAAGTTTGCCTGGGCATCGTGTAATGCCTTCTGGTTTTCCTCGTTGACCAAGTCCTGGTAGAAGATTCTTGTGGTAGTTTTCAAACGCGAAAATGGGTCACCTTCGTCCAAGTCTGCGGCCTTTCTCAAAAGAGAGGACTTGACCTCGGCTTTCCGGATGTTTGTCTGGTTGAGTTTCCTGTTTCTCTCGTTAACCTTGGACATGCTGGTAGAAGAGCTCTGAGAACTGCGGGCGTTATCCTTATACAAGATCTGTTCCAAATTGCGCAAACTCTCGGTGAGTTCCTTCACACGGGCAACGTTATTTTCCTGGCGGGCCACCTTTAACTCGTCCATGACTTTTGATTTCTGGTAAACTGCATCGTAGGCGTAGATTCCTTTCTGTAACTTTTGCTTACGCGAGACCATCTCGTCGATGTCCTTATTGGAGAGTCCACTGTTCATCAAACGGTGCAATTGCTCTGCCTTTTCGTTGACGTCGTCCACATATGGCACCTCCTCGTTGAGTTTGCCCAACTCCGCCACGTACCGCTCAAATTCCTCGGCTGTGATGTCGCCATCACTAAATACAGAAAGAGGGAACTCTTTTTTCTGTGCCTTGTTTTGACTCACAAGAAGGTAAATATCCGTTTTGCCTTCACCTAAACGATACTGTTTATGGGGGTGGAACACCACTTCCTCGATCTGCACGGCACGGTACATGGGCTGACGGGTCCGGCGGTCCACGCCTACATTGATTTTGCCAAAAGTCCGTGCCACGGTCTCGGCAAACTCCTTATAGTAGAGAAATTTACCGAGGAAGCTGCGGCCCACCCGGATTTTGTTGATATCCTTAACAGTTGCCTTGACATAGGTGCGGGGCTTAAACTGCAGCTTTCCTGTACCCCAGACCACGGGTTCGTCGCCCTCTCCGTATGCATCTGACTCTTCTTCATCGTCCAAATCCATATCGTTATCGTTATCGCTATCGTTATCGTTATCGTCCTCATAGTCGTCCTCTTGACGGCGCGTCCGCTGCTCACGCTGCTTACGTAATTCACTGAGCTTGTCCAGCTTCAGCCCCTTGGCCACCGTGGTGCCAGTTTTTCGGCTCAGCGAACGGGTCTTTGTTTCTACACCCTGCATTTTCTGCTGTCTCATACGCTGCTGCAAGTACTTTTTTTCGTTGTACCGGTCCATTTCTTGCGACCGCTCAAAAAGCGTCTGTTCCCGCTCAATTTCGTCCATGTCAAGAAGGCGGGCCCGGTCTGCCTCGTCGGTATATTTCCCTTCCAATGGGTACGGATTGGTTAAGGCATTTTCTTCCTCGTTTTCGTCTGCATTATCATCTTCTGCGTCACTTCCTCTTCCACCAAATTCAACATCGACTTCAGGATCAAAATCGTCCTCGTCGTCATCGTCATTTTCACCATTTTCCGAGTTTTCGTCGCCTGACAGCCGGGCTTTCTTACGGCTACCCGTATCTGTGTGAGCCCGCTTCAACGGAACATCCAGCATTTCGTTTTCGGACCCAGAATCTGCTCCGGCAAGCGCCAACAAATCATCTTCTAAATCAGACATTTTATCCTTGTTTTTTTCTGTAGAGTATGGCTGGTTGAAGTTTGGTGGATGGATATTGGTTTACGTGCACGAGCCATGGTGTGGGTCGCACCCGTACACCAAAGACTGGTGCCTTTTTTTTTTTTTTCGGGTTACGTGTGGGAGAATTGGTCATTAGAGTTGATTGGGGGATTGGGGTGATTTAGGAGCTTTTTTTTGGTTTTTTTATTCAATTTGTAATACTTATATTGTATGGGAAGTCATGTGTTTGTGCTGGTTATGGTATTTTTGACCATGTTGTCAACATTTATAATGGGTGCGAAAGTATGAGGTTGGAGATTAATATTGCACTTTTTAGCCTGTATTCATGAGACATTGTGAAATTTAAAACATGTCACGAAGAAATATGATAATATAGAGAAACTCATTTATATAAAGTATACAAATTCCCGTTCAAGTTTCGAGGTTCTGGTGGCCGTAAATTGGGTTTTAAGCGAAGATTAATCTTAGATAAAGTTGGTTCAATGGATACTTCTTGATAATCATGGAAATGAAAAGAAGAAACAAAGGCTTGAGATTTGCTTAAAAAAACTTTTGAAGGAAATACAGATACTCTTTTAAAAAAGGATTCCAAGTTGCCTTTTCCTGGAGAGACAGTAATTCCGGACTTTCATAAGGTTCACCATGGCCAATTGGGTCGGTGAACTAGAATGTAAAAAAAGAAATAAACGTGAAAGTAAAGCATATACTTTTATAATCAATAAATCATAAAACAGAATAAATTTTGAAAATGTAAATCAAGCACTAATATCGGTTTAGCTTAGTCTGTTACCTGGGACTGAATCACCTCTATTATAGGGTTTTTAGTAGTAATTTGTTAGTTTGGGGCGAATGAAACACACAGACCCCAAAGCATAGAAGAAGAAGAGCTTTAAACTTTAAAACATGGAGTTGAAATAATTACGGTAATGGAAGATCTGTCTTTCGGACTCTTTTACACATGATTATCATACATAATACTCCTGGTGATCACATATAATCAGCAAGTACCTTAATCAGAAATCACAGATCAAAATGTTTTTCTTTTATTGCTACCCTAGGCATTTGAACTTTACTTCCTTACAACATCAGGTAAGAAAAAAACCTTACATTGATTGGCCACATCTTTCATTAGCCTGTTTTGAGGGTCACTAATTTCTGGAAAGATCACACATTGAATTGCACTTTACTTGCTGCTAGCTTGCAATTCTTACAATAAACTTAGAAAAACCTAACGCCAACAAACGAAACAGTGGAAAACACGAGAATCGTATATCATTCACACTTTACTGATGAGGCCAGGGAGACTAAAAACACGTCGAGATTCATATAAATATATCACTCACCACACTTGCTACGCAAAATAAAAACTACAGACACTCATATTTCGGTTAATGTGTATTATGACATAATAACAAACGGAGCGGGACGCATGGCCCACACAGCGCTAGATGTACAGATGAAGGGAATGGGGGAGAAGGCAAGCTTAACGCAATCTTCTGGCCTCACGCTCAGACTCCATCAAGCACAAGATGTCGTTCTCTCTGACTGGGCCCTTGACGTTTCTGACGATGGTTCTGGAGGCGTCCTCCAAGAACTCAACTCTGACTTGGGTGACACCACCTCTGGAGCCGGTTCTGCCCAAAACCTTGATAACCTTAGCAAGAGTAACTGGAGTCTTAGTGTCCTGAAAAAAAGTTAGTATTTGAAGTTTTGAGTGGGATTGTGTCGGCGGCTAGCTTAAAAACTAGTACTGGGGATTTCTGGAAAACATTCATCAACATTGAAGTATTTTCTTCTGGAATGACAATTTATATCCTCTTCTTAGTCTTGACCCTTCTTTTCCAAGAGATATGGTGAAAACGGACCACTGTTGAAGCCACACATATAGCCGCCCGCTATGGACGTGGTTATGGCATTTTGGCCACAGTATGGACATCATTTTTTTTGGTTTTTTTAAATATCCATAATGATGTTTTCCATATGGAGTTTTTGTATTTGCCGCCAGGGAACGTTTTTCTTCAAACGGCTACATACCATTTTGATTTGTTGTACGATGAAGTAAGAAACTTTCCAAGGGGAAAATTTTTTTTTCTTTGAAAAACTCGCAGCCTCTCGCGAGTGGAACTTGGGCGCGCGCACGACCATGAGACAGATTTTTTTTCCTCGCGGGAAAAGGTCGTGTACATGCCCAGATAGGTCACGTGCGAAAACACACGCGACATCTTCTTACCCGCGATACCGTCTGAGATCGCAGGGGTGTTCATGAATGGATTTGTTAGTATGGGTTTCAGTATACTTGGCGATATCGTTTTATCGCAGGGGCTCTTTTGATATGTTTTGAAATTCTTCTCAGACTCATCAAAAATAATATCGTTAAATGAATTTATCAACGTGGCGGGGACTCGGTTGTCCATTTTGACGTATGTTCTATTTTGCCGCGGAGAGGGTGTTCACTGTTTCATTTTGTACTTTGCCTTCACATTTCTTTTCATCCGCAATATTCCAAGTGAGGATTTTTTTTTATTCATTTATTCCTTCATTATTATAATTATTCTTCCTTTTGTGTCCTCGATATACGAGTGCGTGAACGTGCTAGCATACTCGTAATTGGGCACTATCAACCGGGTGCATGCACACGGGTCCACCGGGCCGTTTCCGTGTGAAAGCTGGCCCGCGTACTGCGCCTTAGATAAAGCCATAAATAAATATAACTCAGTGGCAATTGACGGGCGAGCGGTGGCGCCATAAACAAAAACCAACAGGCACAACCGACCATATTTTTGAATATTTTTTATTCTTTTTTTTTTTTTTTGAGTTTCATTTTTATAAGTGTTTACATTGCAATTTCTAATTGGTATTCGGCTTGTGATTTCTTGACTTGACACCAATTAAGTTTCCCGTTGTTTTTAGTTAGACAACCCTCTGTCTTATCATCGCACTTGGTTTGCTTGACGAGACTGGAACCCAATTCTCAATTCGCTATCAACAATTTTTTTTTTTTTGATCACTTTCCACCTTTTGAAAACACTTTCGTGGCAATTGGTTCCAGCCTCTGCTTCAAACATTCGAGGCTCCTTTCACCGCTAATTAAAATCTATCCTCACTTTCCATAACGAACATCAGACCGGTGGCCGCACCATAATACAATGTCTGAATCGGAATCGAAGAAATCAGATTTACAGGCACTGCCTTCCAAACCAGTGAACGAGTTTCAGGATGGGAGGAAAATCCCCCAATACGCATGGAAGAAATCGTTTCTGGATTGGTGGAACCAGGCGTGGCGCAGCGAATACTCGGACGCTAAAGTTGAGGCCCGGCTTCTTTCATTTTTGCCATTTTTTCCCAACCCTGACCTGAAGCGTACTGCCAAAATCATCGATACTGATGTGGGTGGTGGTAATTATATACACGAGCTCTATATTGAGAATACTGAGTCTCAGAACGGAACCCTGGCGGTTTCCCAAAACCCAGTACGCGACATTGTGCTTGTTCACGGCTATGCCGCATCACTTGGGCTTTTTTTCGACAATTTTGAGCGTCTTTCGTCGATTCCTGGAGTGCGTGTACATGCGATCGACATGCTTGGTTTTGGCTTTTCATCTCGGCCCAATTATCCCAAGTATAAACACGACACAAAGGCCGATATCTACCAGAACGAGGACTGGTTTATCGACTCCATTGAGGAGTGGCGTAAGCGCCGTGGAATCGAGAAGTTTGTGCTTATTGGCCACTCATTTGGCGGTTACCTTAGCTGTGCCTACGCCATGAAATACAACAAAAAGCGCATGGACGAGGGTAAACAGAGTATGATCGAGAAATTGGTGCTTCTTAGCCCCGTGGGGGTGGAACGCCATGATAAGTCGTTTTTGAAGGATGCACAAACGCCCGATGCCCAAGTGTCACCCGCTGAACGGCTTGCAGAAAATAGGGCAGATCCAGAAGTACAAATATCACGTGAACTCACCAGCAACCAGGAGGATATCGTCTCTCCCACCGGGGGCTCGCATACTGAAAGTAGCGACACTCTCCAGCAAGACATTGAGAATGATAAAAAAGCCGAAACCCCTGACAAAAACGAAAAGTCCAAGTCGTGGCGGGCAAAACTCGTGCCGTGGCTATGGGAAAAACACGTGTCGCCATTTTCAATAGTGCGTAACGTTGGGCCGATGCGTTCCAAGTTTATCTCCAACTGGACCTCCCACCGGTTTTCACACATCTACTACACCAATCCTGAGAAGTTCCAGAGCATTCACGACTACTTCTACCGTGTGTTTAATGGTGCCGGAAGTGGCGAATATGCAATCACGCGGATCCTCGCTTATGGCGCCCTTGCTCGGTTGCCCTTGCTTGATCGGTGTCCAGGCAAGTTCGTGAATATGGATCTTCCTACTTTATGGCTTTATGGAGATAAGGATTGGATGAACCGTGAAGCGGGGCAGGAAATGGCCAAGGAAATCAATGGATTGTGTGCGGCCGAGGGTAAGCCGGAACTTGCGGAATTTGGCGTGATCAGCAATGCTGGGCACCACTTGTACTTGGACAATCCCCAGGAGTTTGGTGATACGGTGCTTAATTTTTTGAAGAAGTAGTGGGGTGTTTTGAAAATCTAGTGGGTGAAAATAGCTAGGTTACTACTTTTGCATCTACTCTGACAACACGCTACAGTTGAGTGGGTAAGAGATATAGAGAATAATAGGACACGATACAGCAAAGAGAAATTTGGAAATGTATCTCTCATTCAAGTATGCCACCAAACACGAAATTATTCTTATAATTTATTTCTTTTTTCATTCCCTCTAATCAGGCTTTACATGCTTTTAGCCAGTTAAACGCAGTGCGCAGCCGATTCGATGCTTTAATCAAGTTATTAGTTTATCCCAGTGATGTGCGAAGTGCGAGTTGTTACTATTTTGTGACTCATCACTCACCTGTTTGGTGGGAGTGAGAGTACTGAGTACTGAGTAACCGGATTTGGTTTTGTGAAATCGAGTAATGAGTAATGAGTAACCGGATTTGATTTTGTGAAATAGAGTGATAACTCTTTTCCCTTTAAAACTACATAAAAAATGTATATCATGCTGTTAAATATTGCTAGGTTGAAGCTAGTATCCGCACTCTATTGGTACGGGCTTAGCTCGCCCGTATTATTGTTTATGTAAGTATTGTTGAGCCTTCTGCTGACTAGTCTTCATTGGCTAGACGAATTTATTGTTGATATCTAAAACCGGTGGAGGAAATTGACTGATCAAAATTATCGACAGGTGTTTTTGCACTCCGCTCTCTCAACTAGTTTTCATATATCAATATCAATATATCCCCGTAATACCTAATCAACTACTATGATGAAGGGTTTCAGCTCTACAAAGACCCGAAAACCATTTTTATTTCCAACTAAGCTCGACGCATCAAGTCTACAATGTCTTTTAACATTTTGCTACTTGAAAGTATTGATTTCATTAATGCTTTATAAAGGATTGTAGCATCATAGAATTTAATTAGGACTAATTATTACGACTTCGTTCGTATCATTCATTCCTTCTTCCTCATCATCATCTTCCCTAACTTCATCCTCGTTCCTATCGTCATCATCGTTTGTCTCACTATCTGAGACAACCTCTGGTTCACTTTCTGACTCAGGGTCGGGCTCTTCCTCTCTCTCTATATTGTTTAAGTTGAATTGGACACCAGAAGAACGGTCGTCCGGAATAATGCCTCGCGATTTAAGAATTGCCAATGACCTGATAGTGTCCGTGCTCAAACGATTCCGTGTCTTCGTGACTAATTTGCCAATCCGAGAAAATAAGGCTTCCGCGGGTGCCGACATGGCAGGAATAGCAAAATAATCCCTCGCCATGCAACTAAGAACAGGAAATTCATCCTCTTTTTCCTTGTAGTAACTAGTTATGTTCTTTTTTCTAAATTCCAGCCGTGTTTGTGAAAGGTATGCCTCAGCCTCAGTCTGATTACTGGAGATACCATTCGAGGCAGCAAAAATTCTGTTCGCAGCAACATCAATCTCACTTTCACTAGATGAATCGTTAATAAACCTCCGGGGCTGTTCCCTTCTTTTGGCCGCTCTAATGACTTTCTCACTCTCCTTTTTTCTCTCTTCGTATTCTAGTTTATAGCGACCATAAGCTTCGTGGAAAAATTTGCTTATAATAAGGATATCAGCTTTTGATAATCCCATTTCTTTAAAGATCTCTAATTTGAATCGAGGATCAAGAACTGTAGCGACACAGTAAGTTTCCATGGATTTGAAATTGAGTTGCCGTAAAGGAAAATACTGAGAAAGTTTTTCTAGGGCCCGATTCACTCCAAGCTTGATTAGAGGATTCCCCTTGGGATCGAATCCCTCGAGATCTTTAAAGATTAAATCAACTAGTGGAATAACCCAATTAATAGTCGGATAGTTGCTGGCTTGAAGCTTGAGGGTGGGGACCTTAAAAATTTCGAGAAAGTCACGTACATCAGTCAAGTACTTCCAGTCTATGTCGGTAAATTCAAAATCCTCCACATTTATCAAACGCTTATTTTCCCGGTTTGCGACAAGTAAAAGCAGTGTCACTTCATCTTTAAAATACAAGAATCGGTCAAGCATATAATATGTCGAAAGCCACCTAGTGTCGTTGTCTCTCAAAAGCCTTTCAGGACCTGAAGTGTTGTGAAGTCTTCCTTTCCGTTCGGCGACGATGGTAGCAAAATGGTTCCTGAAATAGGACCTATGGGTCACAGCATAACAAATATCTCGAATGTACTGGGGTAAAGCCAGCATTCTTTCAACTGTAATTGAATTTGCCCAAAATGGATTCTCCTCAACAAAATTTTTCAATAAAGCTTGATGCTTCTCCGAAGTGTTTTGTTTGAAGAATGTACAAGTCAAAAAGGCTGTTGTGGACAAATTGAATACATGTCCCGCACAGCGTATATCTTTGTCGAATTTCTGATAAAAAGTTTCCTCGTAATAGTCCGAAAACTTTTGTACCGCGACGTCAATTGTAGCGGCATTATCCCTAGTAATAGAGAGAACGCGATCCTTAATTCCGTGCTCTTCAAGGACGATCAGAAGATGCTTGTAAATTACAGCTCCTGTAAGAGATGGTTCTTTAAGCGCTTCGAACCCAATATAATAGTCTTTGAGTTCAAAATTATTGGTGTAGAAATGTAACGTAACTCCTAGAAAATTTTGATGGTTACCTGAATACCATTCATCCATCGTGATAGCAAACCGACTTTCGGTTTTAGCGAGTAATTCCCTCAAAACACCAAGTTGATAGCTGAATTCAGTGTTAAGGCCGCGTCGCATTACATGACGAGAGGACGATGGTATCTTTCTAGCCGCCAAATAAGTGAGTAGATCTTTGACTTCTGGGTAGTCAAAGGTTCCGAAAGGTAGATTTCGTTGTGTTATAGCTCTCAACATAAGCCTTCTACACTCATCCTTATCAAAAGAAAGGTGGGTGGGACCGCGCTTCGGCCCAAGATTGAAAGCGGAGCTTTGAGAAAGCCCACTTTTAGGGAAAAACTTGTCTATAGTAGCCAGTTGCTTTCCTAAGTCGACAGAGCTAACAAGGGAAGTGGCTAAAATAGTATCGCTAAAAGGCTTTCCAGAAGAAATTGCGTCTTCAGCAAGTTCTCTTAAAACGTTTTCGTGATGAGCTTCGTAGTGTCTCTTCGCATTACCTGTATTAACTGGCCATTTATTTTTTAACACCTGTGGGCATCTCACACATTTCAAGTAGATAATTCTTTTTTGCAGCACTTCATCCCAAGCGGCGGCTTTCCAGTCGAATAAACCAAACTTAACTGCGTCCGGAGCGCAATTCACAGGAGGCAAAGTCTAGGCGACCGGAGGGTCTTCTTTGAGAATTTTTTTACAACGCTCTTCTGCACGGCCATTTTATTCTCCCCCAAAGTTATGAAGTGTAATGCACTGGGATGATAAGATATTTTAAAGAACGAGAATTTTCTTTTTTATATTAACCTCAAAAGTTACCCGAAAGTAACGTGACGCGTTCATGCTATTCGCACTGAACGCGCTTCACGCGTTCAGTGAATCTGGCCACTTACTAAATTGGGAAAAAAGAATGAGTCGCGGTATCTTGAACACAGATTTGGATCATTCCGTACAATATATTTAACAAACAAAATGTGGTTACTGGATAATTTAGGACCCTGTCAAACATCACTCGTGAGTTATAACTCGTGAATGGTATTAACCAATCGAGTAATAACTCACGAGTGATGTGCGTGTTGCTGTTTTTGAGTGACGTACTGAGTGATAAATTTTTTTGTGAGTGACCAATCATTACTCGCAAAATAACTCACCACTCAATTTCGCACATCACTGGTTTATCCCATTATCGGGTAATTGAATAATTTTATTTCGGAATATTCAATACGCCCAATATACGATCGTAAATATTCGTATAACAAAATCTGATTTTTGCCTGAATGATCTGCCTACTCAAGCAATGTCAGGGCCCCAACTTCCAAAATTACTGGGTCGTGCACTGGTAAATCCTACTAATGACCCATCCTTACTTGAGCTCGCGTGAAGAAGGCACGATCAGGAAAAAAAAAAAGAAATAAAGAATACAATTCTACTTTACGAATACTACGATGTCAAGTGAAGACGAATTGATCCAGCTTTTCAAAAGCTTTGGGTTGGCCGAGAAGAAGGCCGTGGAAATCACAAAAAACAAGAAGGTATGTGATGCCTTTGTCTCGATTCTTGGCGAGGCCAGTGTCGACTCGGAATCTGCCGACGAGAAGAAACTCAACTTGTTACAGAGTTTGGCAGTTGAAAGTAAGGGATTTCAAAATGAGGATGAAATCGCTAAACGGCCATTGGTGACAAAGGCCATTGTAGACGGCAGGGTGAAGACGCCCTTGCAGCTTACGGAGGCGGTTAAATACGTAAAATCTGCTGGTGCTGGAGCCACTGCCGAGGGCTTGGATGCTGCTGCAGGAGTGGGAATTGAATTGACACGTGATGACGTCAAGGCGGAGATTCTTAAGTACGTAGAGGCACACAAAGAGGCCGTTGAAGCCAAGAGATACGCGGGTGTGCCTGCTCTTTTGGGAGAGACAAAGAAACTCGACAGTTTGAAGTGGGCGGCCCCAGGCTTGTTCAAGCCTATTATCGACGAGATTGCCGCCGAGATTTTTGGCCCTAAGGACGAGCGTGATGTGGTGAAAAAGGAGAAGAAGAAAAAGGCACCCGTGGCCAAGAAGGACGAGAAGTCGGCAGCAAATACGCCTGCTGTGGCCCCAGAACGGTCCATGTATACCGAGGGATTCTTGGGCGACTTGCACAAACCAGGTGAAAACCCACAGGCATACCCTGAGTTGATGAAGGAACACTTGGCATTCACCAAGGGTAAGACCATCACGAGATTCCCACCTGAACCCAATGGGTTCTTGCACATTGGACATTCCAAGGCCATTATGGTCAATTTCGGATACGCCAAGCACAATGACGGCCACTGTTACTTGCGTTTTGATGACACCAACCCTGAGGCCGAGGAGGAAGTTTACTTCAACAGCATTAAGAGTATGGTGGAGTGGTTGGGCTTTGAGCCATGGAAAATCACCTACTCCTCAGACTATTTCGACAGATTGTACGAGTTGGCCGAGCAGTTGATTTTGGCCAATAAGGCATACGTGTGCCACTGTACCGCCGAGGAGGTCAAGGCACAAAGAGGTATGAAACCAGACGGCACTCTTGGTGGCGAGCGGTTCCCTAGTCCATACCGGGACAATAGCGTGGAGCTCAACTTGAAGGAGTTTAGACAAATGAGAGATGGCCACTTTAAGCCAGGTGAGGCCACTCTCAGAATGAAACAGGATCTCGACTCGCCTTCGCCTCAGATGTGGGATTTGGTGGCTTACCGTGTGTTGAATGCGCCTCACCACAGAACCGGCGATAAATGGAGAATTTACCCTACTTACGACTTCACCCACTGTTTGGTCGATTCTTTCGAGAACATTTCCCACTCCTTATGTACTACCGAGTTCCGTCTCTCGCGTGAGAGTTACGAGTGGTTATGTGATGCCTTACACGTCTACAGACCGGCACAGAGAGAGTATGGACGTCTTAATATCACCGGTACTATCATGTCCAAGCGGAAAATCGCCAAGTTGGTCACTGAGGGCTACGTGCGTGGCTGGGATGACCCTCGTTTATTCACTTTGGAGTCTCTTAAGCGCCGTGGTGTTCCTCCTGGGGCCATTTTGTCGTTTATTAACACTTTGGGTGTCACCACATCCACTTCCAACATCCAGGTGATTCGGTTTGAGAGTGCCGTCAGACAATACTTGGACCTGACCACGCCCAGATTGATGCTTGTGTTAGATCCTGTATTGTGTGAGATTGCCAATGTGCCTGAGGATTTCGAGGAGGAGGTGGAGATCTCCTACAAGCCGGGTGCAGATGCCAAGTTTGGCTCGCGCAAGTTGCCCTTCACCAAACGCTTCTACATTGACAGAAGCGACTACAGAGATGAAGTTGACAAGGAGTACTTTAGATTGGCACCTGGCCAACCCGTTGGTTTGATGAAGGTTCCATTTAATGTCAGTGTTAAGGAGGTAATCAAGAACGCGGACGGCAAGGTTGAGAAAATCATTGTCAACTACGACAACGACGCCAAGAAAAAGCCAAAGACCTACATCCAGTGGGTTGGCGAAACCAACTCCAAGCCCGTCAAGGAGGTGCGTATCTACAACCAATTGTTCAAGAGTGAAAACCCTGCTGCCCACCCAGACGGATACTTGAGCGACATTAACCCTGATTCTGAGGAGGTCATTTCTAACGCCGTGGTTGAGGCCGCCGGATTTGCAGAGATCGAATCCAAGTCGCCATTGAACATTGGAATCGACGGTTCCGAATTCAACATCCAGGAAAAGAAGGGCCCTGAGACCGTGCGTTTCCAGGCATTGAGAATCGGCTACTTCTGCGTGGACAAGGACAGCGCCAGCGACGTCATCTTGAACAGAATCGTGACCTTGAAGGAGGACTCCGCCAAGAACTAGGGCGGCTTTTTCCAGTTACACGATTTAATGACATGCCAGTATTAGCCTACATTTTTTTTCTTCTTTTTTTCCAAGTACCATAACCATAATGTACACTTGTAATATAACTTATTGTATTTATGCCCTACTTTCCTTTAATGGCTATGTGAAAGCAAGTGTATCACAAAAACCGCAGATACCTTCATTTTAGCTCCTAGTTGCCATTTATGGAATGTTCTACCGTGAGCACAGGAATACCCAAAACCCCACAATTTTTCAGGTGCAGAAAAACCCGGGGTGCCAGGTTAAGTAGAGGGACTAAAAAAGATGAAACATTCGTTTCCTAAAGTTTAGCTATAAAAAGAAAAGAAAATCGGCACACACATACAAAGAATATAGGACAAGTAGGAAAACTGAACAAAAAGATAGAGTAAAAGCAAAACAAAAAAAGCAAAAACAAAAAACAAAAAAAAAAGAAAAATAAAACCCACGCTTCTTTTTCCCTTTATCCTTTTTCTCAAGTTTCAACCACGCATGTGTCAAGCGCGCGGAATTACCCGCTTATTTCCTTCTCTTCTTCCACCATTGCCTATAAATGCCCCCAGCATTCGCCACACAACACTTTGTTTATCTCTACAAATACACGCACTTTACCTCCCACCAAAATCACGGGGTTTTTCTTTTGTTCCTGTAGCGCCTAAATAAAATCGGACAATTTTTTCTTGTGTTTTGTTTTTGTTTTTGCCATTTGCTAGCCAAGCCACTTTTACCCCTTTGCCCCTCACCCGGATTTGTGCGCGGATTACCAATTGGGCCATTTTTTTTTTGTACTGCCCCCCCACTTTAGCTAAAGCTCCCGCACCGTTGAGGGCCCTCACATTTACCGCAGACCAGTCGCGGATTTTTTTTTTTTTTTTCTTCTCTCCATTTCCTTTTTATTCGCTCCATCCCGAGGCATGGATTTCCAGTATTAAAAGTCGCGCCTTGTCCATCCGAGTTTCTCCATCTTCTATATATCGAAACCTCCGCCAGGCTCCAATATAACGTCACGCTCAAACTCTTTTCGGCCTCCCAAACACCCTGAGCCCCGAATCCCCAGGAGTCATTTTTTTTTTTTTTTAATTTTTTTTTTGTGAAGCGAAAAAAAAGCAACTAAACAAAAGAATCAGTACCACACAGCGGTCCATACACACCCGTGTTTGAAAAGCGTGACGAGTCAGATCACCCTAATAATTTAGTTCGTGTTTCGATCCACGAGAAATCCTCTTTCAATAAAAGCTCCACCAAAACATGGAACATCACGAGAACCAACACCCTTTGAGTTTACCTCAGGAAAACCCCACTAAAAAAGAGAACAACGTGAGCGAAGAGCAGCCAAGCCAGTTACACACAGCACCCACCAGCTCATCTTCAAATCCGGGGGCAAATATTGCAGCAGTTCCATCACATTTGCTTGATCCCCAGCAGAAAACTTTCATCAAAACGAAACATACCAGTGGCAGTGATCTGCCGCTCTATTTCGAAAATATCCTGCCCCAATCCAGCAATGCACCCCAGCTGCTAATGCTGTCGCTTCTGGCGGTATCAATAACACAGAAACTGGCGCTGAATCAACAGAGGGAACCCGTAAGCAACATAGCTCCATCGTGTCTACTTCCGACGCCGATCCGTCCTACAAATGCGGTATTGCTTGGAGATAACAGACCACGGAACCAGTCAGTATCTTTCTGTGACCCTGATGCCTCGGAAAAAAGCCGCCGTTTCACGATTTCTGCCCAGCCTCTGAGTGCTAATTTGACCTCGGCCAGCCGCCAAGGTTCTTTCCAAGGCGCCCCTTCACGGAAATCGTCCTTGACGGGCGACGCTCACGCAGGCCCTACTAGATCTGGATCGGCGCTCGCGTTCCAAGTTGTGGGTCGTTCTGATGGCCCAACAAATTCTCCATACATGTCTTCTCGCGTAGAGAGCCCTCTACTGGTGGAGTATCCGTCTCTTAACCATATGAACAACTTGGACTCGCGATTTTCGCCATCGCCGCCACCTACAAAGGCCAACTCATCGCATGGAACTCCGTTCAAGACCTCTCCAGTCACAAACAGTGGTCACGCGACATTTTCTCCAGATTTGCCCGTCACATTATCTGGCCGCAGTTCGAGACAAGGGTCTGACGTTGGTACCCAGCCAATATCCATCCTGAGAAAAAACTCCCTGACCAAATCTTCAAATAAGACGCTCGTGGCCTCTCCCGTAGGGCCACCGGTACCATTCCAGCAATTCTTGTTGAAGGAAGACGACAAGAAGGTACATATTTTGTTGGCGTGTACGGGAAGTGTAGCGACGATAAAGGTTCCTTTAATCATTGATAGACTCTTCCAGGTATTTGGAACCAGCAAAATTTCTGTTCAATTAGTGGTGACAAAATGCGCCGGCCACTTTTTGAAGGGTTTGAAGATCCGGAAAGACGTGAAAATCTGGAGAGACGAAGATGAATGGGCAAACTTTTCTGAATGGAACTTGAATGCCACCACCACTGTATCCACGTGTGAACCCAAGAAGCATAAAAATCCCCATGAGAAGATGATTTTGCACAATGAATTGCGTAAATGGGCCGATATAATGCTCCTTGCTCCATTAAGTGCCAACACATTGGCCAAAATTGCTCATGGAATTTCAGATAATTTGCTCACTTCCATTATTCGTTCGTGGGGCGCCCTTCTGGGCGTTGGCGGACAACCGAAAAAACCCATTATTGTTGCACCCGCGATGAATACCTTCATGTACACACACCCATTGACAGGGAAACAACTAAAAATATTATCACTGAATGAAGAGGGTTTTGGTATGGAAGTGTTGAAACCTGTGGAGAAGGTTTTGGTTTGTGGTGATATTGGAATGGGTGGTATGAGAGAATGGCTGGATATCGTGGAGACAATGCGGAAGAAAATTAAGGCAATTTTTGCCGAGAGACAGGCCATCGAGGGTGTGCCAATGTCACTTGATGAAAGGGATGACGAAGATGGGGACGAAGATCAAGACGACAAAAATGAAGACGAAGACGATGATGAAGATGAAGACGATGATGATGAGGATGAAGATGATGATGAGGATGACGAGGATGAAGATGATGACAGTCGCGTCACGGACAGAGGAGACGATGAAATCTTCGGACCAGCTGATGATGAATACGAGGACTCAGCAAGTAAAAAGAGTTTATCTCAAAAAGGTCCCACTGGACAGGTTAAGCCCGTGGGTATGATTGATCTTGAAAAAAGGCAAGATGAGCTTAAATCGAAAAGCAAAGGAAGAATGATGTTTGATATTCAAGGGGACCGGAATAGCGAAGATGTCCAAAGAACAATGAGTCCAACGAGCGAAGAAGCTAGAAATATTCTATAGAATGTCTATTATATACCGCGGCTGTTGATGCAAGATCAGGTCAACCACACCTTATTCCAAGTCCTCGTACTCCTTGGCTAGATAGAGATCCTCTCGGCCCCGTAGCAATGGCAGGATAAATTTGATGTGTTCTCGGTCCCATTCATCAAGTAATTCTATTATACCTTCCTTATCGTCTTTAGCCAATAGTTTCTTGATCTCTTGGTGATGAGCAAGCAGCCTTGCAGTGCTAATGTTATATAACAAACTATCCACCAAATCGTCAACCTTTGTATTAGTACGGACGATATTCAACGCCAGTTTTAAAGAATTGTTCAGCAGCGTAGTGCCCATAGAAGCAAAACCCGAAGGCAATTTATCGGTGAATGAAGAGATATCAAATGGAGCCAAATGAGGCTCTTTGAACCATCCATACAATATGGTTTTCCTGTAAGTTTTGGACCGTGAAGGCGAGTACAGACAACTTTTGGCCGTATACCGCGTAAGCCAATAATTGACCATTTTATTAGAGTTCATGGGCATAACTGCAGTGTGTTGATAAGCCGGCAGGGTATTTTGCCGGGCTGCAAATGCAGCATAGAGCATGTGTTCTAGAGTGAAGTTGAGAAGAACATTTGGTAGTGTGGCTTTACTAGAATTGGACCTTGTTCTCTGGTTTTCTATAGTAATAATATTTGGGACCCACAGCTTTGAAACAAGTACATTGTCTACTACGCTGACGGCCAATTTAGCCATGTATGCCTTGGAATCCACCAAAGATCCTTCGTCAATATAATCAGGCGTTCCAAACGAATCATGGAGATTGAGGACAGTCCAGTCTTTTACATCTGCCTTTTTCCCCATGTAAGACACTTTGCTATATGAAAAGTTTTTGAGCCCGACATCTATAGAGAGAATATTAAATGGGCGTTTTGGTTTTGTTTGAGCCAAGATTCCATCGTAAAAATCGCTTGAATCAGCAATCGCTTTAAGACGGGCACTTTTTGTTGTTTCGGTTCTATAGCCACAATGTATGGCTATCCTCTGAAGATCCTTGACGATGAGACTATTCATTAGTAGTTTTTTTTTTCTTTATTGGAATTTGCAGATCTTTGCCTCTTTAGATGTGGCTTGCGCGTTTGGCACTGGATGGGTTGGGCCAGGCCAGTGTTGTGTACACCACGAAGATGGAAGAGTTAGCAAAATAGAAATAAAAAACAAGGATAGAAACAAAAACAAAATCAAAGAAACATAATTTTGAAATTCACTCATAATAATTACATATGAAGAAATCAAAAGAAAAGTCATAATCTCTGTGTTTTGATTATATTCATTGTTTTTCCAATGTCCGATTAAATCTATCAGCCAAACAAACGCGTCGTTACAAATTGTTCGGCCAAGCTGGCGCGACTCGGTATATCCCGGGAACTTAGGAGACAAAAAAAAAAGGTGTTCGGCATATCTGGCAGCCGATAAAAAAAAAAACGTAATAATAAAAACATAACAAAAAACAAACACGGCGTTTTACATTTATGCATATTGAAAATCAATCGTTATAGATTATCTTGATTCCGTTTCTTAGTGTACAGTGTGGCCCCAAATGCCGAGGTTTTGGTGCACGTAATCGGGAAAGATTATTGTCGAAAAACGCGTGCTGGTTGCCAAGAAAATAATACTATCTGGAGCAGATAAGAAACGGGTGCATTTATTTGACAGCAACCAGAAAGAATTTTAATTATTCCAATATGGAATTGATTTGGAAATTTGCTCTATTTCATCTTTAATAAGAAAATCAAGAGAATACTCTGTTCTGCTTGGGCACAATAGTATCATGACTCAAAACAAAGTTTAGTACTGTGGTGGCTATGGCGGGCACCAAACAGTACAATATGCCGGCCTCATATATTGACCAACACGGTGATAAAGCCACGCGTTGGAATGTATTGCAGATAACCGCTTTGAATTATATTTTGGTGATTTATGTGAATAAAAAGAAACCCTCAATTTTTGTTCTATTTAAAAACAAAAGAAATAGATAGGGGAAAACAAGCCCGGGTCTCCAGGTTAAACTCGTCGGTTTTTGACATTGCAACGAGATCACAATCAATGTGTGTAACCTTTATTCCGACATATAAAAGCGCAATCACTGTTGTATTACACACAATACAGGACGTGCTGCATCTGAGAATGCTTGGCATCCGGTGCTTGCGATTAGACGCCAAAAATAGCTCTCCCTCAGCTTATTGTTGTAGGATAACTTGATGTATTTTTCTGATAAATGGAAGTAAATTGGCTTGCTTAGAAGATCAAAGTTTGGAAGTTATAATCTGTATACCGGGAATATTCGTGGAAGCAGGAAATAGTACCCAAAAGGGGGGTTGCTTGAGATTCTTAGTGTACGGCTCGTGCGTTGACTATTTGCATAACTGCCCGAAAATCTTTCCGCGTAGCGGAACTCCTAGCGGGGCAACCAGAATCAGGCCAGTAGGTACAGAAAAAAAAAAAACCAAGAGCAGGCAACTATTCTTATTAAAGGCATATCTTATATTATAAATATCTTAATAGTGGGGGGTACTCAAAAGTTACCGATTTGGATGAATAAATGAACATCGAATAAATGAACATCGAATAAATAGAAGAATTACGCGTGATGATAGAAAAGATATCGACTAGAAAAGAGGGAATGTGAATCCGCTTTTCCCGAAACGCGCCCCCGATCGAGAATAATGTAGGGTGTTTTCTGCCCCTATAATTGGACTACCTTTTTCTGAAATTATTGTGATACCATAGCCAATTGAATATTCTTTTGGAAAGTAGCAGAAATGAAAGTGTAGCAATAACTCACATTCCTATTTACCTTTAAAGGGGCTGAACACCCCACGCCCGGGGACAGGAATATATTTACGAGAATTGTTCGTAGCTGGGTTCCGAGCACGGAATTCCCCTTTGATATGCTATTGATATTAATAAAAGAAGAGAAAAAATAATAATCAAGGTTCATCAATAAAGGAGATGAACCTATAGAAAAAGGAAGAAACGCTTGTGAAAGAGACCATTTTCCAGATATTCTAGTCAGGTAAGCAGAGCGTAAACCTTTTGCAGAGATGACCTTCACTAAAGACAACGCATGTATTGAACATGCGCAGGTTTACTGAATAAAATGCTATTCAATCAAAGTGGGCATACCAAAAAGGCAACCAGGACACTTGCGTAGCAGAAAAATGTTTTTCTGGAGACAGGCATCCACAGCCACCCCCCGCCCTACGCCTCGGAAGTGGTATTTTTAACCACAGCAGGAGAGAAAAAGAAATGCCCATGTCGTGGTAAAAAATCCCCTAAAAAAGGAAGGATTCTATTCAGAAAACTTCAAATGTCTTAATTTTAAACTTTACTATAAGATCTAAATCAAAAAATAATAGAGAATACAAATAATTCAATACCAAAGGCAAACAAAAAACTCATCGCATTAATTGCATGCCGTGTGCTCTGCCCGAGTGTGGCGCCTCTTCCTTGCAGTCACTGCTTTTCCTATTCTTTCCTTTTTTCGGGTACGTGCATCGCGCCGCCGCCCGCGAAAATGGAACGAGGCGACATCCTGCACATTTCACGCGGATTAAAAAAAAAAAAAAAGCTGCCAGCCTCATATATAAATACGCGCCCGCCGCCCACTGCCTCTAGGTGGGCTCTCTTTTTTTCTTGTTATCATCACCACTCGTTATAATGCAATTCAAGTCTGTTGTCCTCGCTTTGGCTGCTGCCTCCGCCGTCTCCGCCGCTAACGCCACCAACGGCACCCACGCCAACGGTACCCACGCTAACGGTTCTAACCACACTTCTTCCACCGCTGCTGCTGGTGCCTCCCAATTGGTTGGTGCTGGTGTTTTCGGTGTTGCCGCCGCCGCTGGTGTCGCCATGTTGTTGTAAGTTTATCGCGTTAATAGAATAATATTTATATCTTTTAAAGTTCTTTTGCCTGTAAAGTTTTTTTTTTTCTTTTTTTTTTTTATTATGATAATTGTTTTGATTTTCATTTGTTTGGTTTATGACTGTTTACGATAGTTTCTATAAACCTTTCACTTCTACACTTATCCCTATGGTGTTCCTGATTATACTGTATTTCTAAACACTCCTTCTCCTATATATATCAACACGTCTTATTCCCCAGTCTACTTGTTGGATGGCCGGGACTTGGGACCCCAGTCTTTGGTTGGGTTTTCTTGGTAACGAACCAATTTCAAACGACGCAACCGGCCCACAAGTTCACTATGGGCATTTGGAGTATCGAAATCGATTGCTGGGTTTGGCGTCACTTTTTGTAGGATCTTAGACCCCACCATACCGGAGGTCAAGTTAGGATTATTGCCCAAATCTGCCTCAAGCAGGGCAATTTTGGCCAGGATTTTCTGGCGTTTTTCGTCGTTTTCTTCAGCAGCAAGTTTGCCCCGGTGTTCCTTCACTAGACGCTCGTTACTACGGCGCAACCATGCGACAGCGATCTGCAACACGTTTTCCCATGGGGCGGTGGTTTTGACACAGTTTTTCTTGGCGTGGGTAAGCAGCACTTCATGACCCAAGTTTCCCACGGCACGTGCAAACTCATCAATGGAAATTGGTGGTGCCCGCATGAAGCTGGTGAGCTGGTTGAGGTTAAAGTAAAATGGCACTTGTAGTTCGTGTCTGGCCAAAGTAAGCATACCCTTGATACGTTCACGTGTTCCGTAAACCTCATTAGAGGCATTTTCGTTGATTTCAAGCACGTCATTGATAAACTCGGGGTCGTGGAGCGCACCGCCCCACATGGGCCCGGCCAAATGGAACGGACGTTCACAATACTGGCAGTGTTCACCCGGAATCTGGGCAATCCGTGGAGTTTGGAACTTTTTCTTATCACACACACGGCCTAGACGTTGTTCAATTGTTTGTCCACACCCTACACAGTGGTAGGAAAGCATGGTGAGTGAGGCCAAGTTTTTGACCTCGAGTGGCCGGGTGGTGACCCGTACAAACACACGGAAATAGTAGTCGATACTTAAACTCAACACTGGCTCAATTGCCTTCTTGTACCGGGCTGCAGCAGAGGCTATTGTGCCCAAAATAAGCCGGATTCCTGCCTCGTGGTTCAGTTCCAGGCCCATGGGCGTGTTGCCAAGATTGTTACCGCCATAAAGTGCAAAACACTTCTCTGGGTACCCGTTTCCGGCCAAAACTCCTGCATCAGTGCATGTCACCATAAGCAAGCCATGGTCACGCACCAGCTGTACGGCACTATCGATAAAAGGAGCAGCAGTTCCATATGGATCCAAATCCACCACATGAAACCGTTCTGCATCGGGTAACAGGCCCATATATTTGATGGCATCGCCCTGATGTCCCACCACGGTTTCTGCTAGGCCATTATATTCGGCACTACGGTTGATGGATTTCACTGCCTCAGGCAATAAATCGTTGGCCACTACTTTTGCCACTCCAGGCACTTCATGGCCATATCTGACGGCACGAAGTCCAGTGGCAGAGAGCCCTTCGAGAATCCGAATAAACGGTACTTCTACATAAGGTTTAGCCGGCGAGTTCTCTTGTGTTTCGTCTTTTTCCGCGGGATTTTCGGCCTCTGCGGCCGTATCGAGCCGGCGCCGTTTAGCCCGGAGCTCCTTTTCACCCAAACGCGTCTGTTTGTACTGTTTCAGCCACGCCTGGATCGCCATCACCGATAAGTCACGGTTAAACTGCTGGATTGGGTTGTAAAACACTTTATCTTGCTTTGGAGCAAGGATAGTAGCCTTGCCCTCCTTGACCACAGTAAATTCCTCGAGATTCACCGACATACGTGCCAAATTTTGCGCTTGTGTGGTCGTTTTAGATGCAACTCGTTTGAGCATGTCTCTAGTTTTTTCACTGGGGCCGATGGCCTGGCGTGTATTTGGGCCGCACCACTGCGGGGCTGTTTTTATGAGTTTAGGGCCGATGGTGATTGGCGGGGGAAAAGGTGCTGGTTGTTTTATGGGAAAAGAGGGGAAGGAGGGGTTAAGAGAAAAGAGATTTTTTTTATTTTATTTTTTATTTTTATTATTTAACTAATTAATTGTTATTATTTGGGAACGGTGGTTTGTGTGTTTGTGTGTTTGAGGGGGTTTATTAGTAGACTTGTTTGGGTGCGTTTATTAGTAGACTTGTTTGGGTGCGTTCTCATTGAATTATGAGAATATTTTCTTTTTCGTTTCGTTGTTGTTATTATTTTTTTGAATGTTTTTATTATTAGAAGCTTTAAAATAATGTTTTTTATGAAAATATGTCTGAATTCAATCCCTAAACGTTGTGCCATCAATACGCTAGGTTGTAGGCCTTTCCCAGACTTAACTAGTTGCTTTACTAGCATAACCTTGGGTTTCAAATTTTGAATTATAGGTGTAAGAAATGGCGTGGAAATAAGTCTCTTAAATGTTTGGACTTAATAATAAATAATCCTTGTTGATGTTGATTAAATCGGAAACGGCCAAATACCTAAACGTTGGGGCTTTTTCCTGTCTAGCAGGATTAGAAACCACACCTTCATATTCCTTGTTAAAATTTGGGAAATCAAGAATAAACCTTGCGCTATCTCTTAAAATAATCTTTGGGCTAGCAATTCTCAATTCAGATCTCGTTGTTTGGAAAGAATGACCAAACAATAAAATACATTGAATATTTCGAATTATTCGTTCCATTAAATGAATGTTTACTGCTCTTACGTTAGGTTGCGACTTGTTATTACTTATAACCAGCAGTAATCTACCTCATGTTGTACTATTCAATCAACGATAACACTGGAAATATAGTTCTATTTAAAATAAAAAAACATTATAATCCTTTTTATTCAAATAAGTTACCGTTGATTTCATGCAAAGAATTGCAATTGAAAGGGCGCCACGCCAAACAACAGTATATCCCAGTATATTCATTTATACTCCTCAATATAAGTAACTATCAAAAATAACAACAATTAACATGAAAATATAAATTCTATCTCTAAACTAGTTTAATACCCCCACCACCGTAGGATATTCCCATATTCCACCATTTATCACGTGACCCAACCAAACCCTGAAATGGGCGCAACAAACCAACCAGTTTCCTTTTAACGCCACCTTTAACCATAAAAACAAGCGATTGAAAAACCGATCAATTTCCACATTTTCAGGTAAAATTATTCCTTACCCCAAAATCTACTCTCTAATACCCCTGTCATGTCCTCGGAACTACTATACGATCCCAATCAGTTAAACGAGATTATCGCAGAAGACGATTCAGATTATTACTCGGAAACCGATTCTGAATATGATTTAACGGCACAAGAACATTGGGACGAGAGCGTGAAGCAACTCACTGCGCTTGTGAGTTTTGTGATATTCCCACTTTTGGGGAAGTTTTTGGGCCGCAAGAGTGCCCATATTATCTGGCGTAAGGTCGCCAACTGGTGGTTTTCGTAGAAGTTGATGGAGTTTTGGAAATGGGCATATTCTGGAGCCCTTTCTCTTTTTTTGATTGCAGGTCAATTTTTTGTTATTTTAATCGGATTAACGCGCTTTCTTCACTTTGTCTAAATAAGATGTGGACCACTCGAATTAGTGGTGTATGAATGGGCCCTTTTCGTTTATCCATAGACGAGATTTACAGGAAATAAAAAGGCAAAGGGACGAATCTCCGTACTTGGAAAATATATAATTTGTTTTACCCCATATAACTTATATACAGTGGGAGACACCACACCAATCATATATTGTTCACGAGTTCCTGGAACCCACCAAGCACCTGGGGCTTGACTATAGATTCACGTACCAAATTCGTGAATGGATCGAGAATTCCCGTAGATACACGACGAGATACCTCAAATACCAAGCGGGCATAATCCTCCATACTAACTACAGAATCCAGACCAGTAGAGGTTCCAGAAACCGAAGAGAAAATCGACGATGTTTCGGAATTACGTTTCCGGTACGCTTCCTCGGCGCCATCCTCAGGTGGCGTATAGTTTTTAAGCAGAAGCTTGAGAATCATAAAGAGCAGCTTGAGCAACTGTAAGTTGATTTTAAAGGTGAAAAGCGCATCAAGATGGATGTTGATCTCGAGCTTTTCAATAAGTAGTTGCCGAGAATTGAGCCGGATCGGCAGACTCATAATAGGTGCACTAGTATGTGAGCCCATGGTAGGAGGCGATAAAATCTCGGGATCTCCTAAACTAGACCTTGAAACCTGCGATAAGCGGGATGGTCCATTGTTCGAAATAGAGCCGGAGCCGGAGGCAGTGCTGCCTGCAGCAGAGCCAATATCGAAATTCTTCAAAATAAGAAAGAAGTTTTTGGCGAAACTGACGTAATATGGGGCTACGGAAACGGGTTTTTCGGTAGCATAGGTTTCGTCAAATGGGTCAGCCGTTTGCCGGGATTGCTTTTTCCAATTCTGGTTTTGCTGGGCACCACTTTTCGACTCGTAATGGGCCTTTTCGAGATGGAACGTTTTAAGGAGATTTCCAAATGAGATCGAGAGTTTGAGAAGCTTATTTGCCGACACCTGGTTATGTGTTTCCCATGTATTTTCCGTGAGCTCTAGCCGCTGGATGTCTGCATACGAAAGCTGGAAAATATCCAAAAAATACCCATGAGTTTGTGTCCCAGGAGTCAATGGTACCGTGTCCAGGATATGTTGTAAGTAGTGGAGCTGGTCATCCACCAAATTAACGGGGTTCATGATTTAGAAAGATGTGTATTGTAATTATTTCCACTTTTAGAAGGAAATTTAAGATAGTTTTAGGGGGTTTTAATGGCGTGTGTTCGCAAACAACCTGTATTGTTTTTCTTCCCTCCGTGGTTAGGAGACGTGGCCCTGGAGGCCTCGGCCTCATCTCGCGGGGCCAATGCGCGGCGGTGTAATATTGTTTACGAAAATGACATAAATATACTGTGATATTTGCGAGTTAGAAGTGAATATTGCATTAATTGAATATATTCAATTGAAGGGTTTATTCTTTGCCAAAAATCTAATTGCAGTTTTTTCGAAATATTCCTTGTTTACTCGATCTTTGGCACTCCTAATGCGGTAACACCGTGAATCAAACTGAGAACCTGAGTAATGTTAAACGAGAATATACGATTTTGTATCGAATAATTGAATAATTTTTTTTTTTTCACATATTCTTCATTCACTCACTTTATTTCTCTATAATTTTTCTTCATATATAAAATCCCAATTTTCAAAAAAACCTGACCGTTTTCCTACCCTTAGTATTTTTCCTGCTAATGGTGGTCTGGTCCCAATTTCGCACCAGGCACCAGCAATTGGCCCCGGAAAATAATCTCCACCCAATCTACTCGAAATATCCCCAAAAATACCACCAAAACCCCCCAATATTCTGCTGATGCTCTGGTTTCTATATTCGCTCCTTATACTTGCATTTTTAGTGGTGGTTCTTGTTTTTGGAGACTCGCCAACTTTCCGCAATACGCCTCTCCAAAAACTTCACCACTCACTTTTATGGTGCAACGCCAAAATCTTCTACTTTGCCACGGCTAGTCCCACGGTATATGGTGCACTTCGATGGTCAGTGCCACTTTTTTACAGCATTATTATAATTGTATGTGTGGCAGAATTTTTCACCCACGTTTATGGCAAATTAGCCATCCGCCATTCCGTGGGCCATTCTCTATATATATTTTTCACCTTAGCCTCACTCGTTATTTCCACTGAAATAATCACCTTTTCGGATCCGGGTTATATCACTGCAAAATCCGTGGAAAGTGCTTTGGCAAAATACCCGGCAAATGGCCTTATTTTTTTTGCCGATAAAACATGCCGGACATGTCTTTTACCCAAACCGGCCCGGTCCAAACATTGTTCCGTATGTAATAAGTGCGTTTATGTCTATGATCATCACTGCATTTTTGTTAATAACTGTGTGGGAGAAAAGAATTATCGCTGGTTCGTGGCGTTTTTATTTGCAAATCTCAATCTCATGGTTTATGGTGGATACTTGTGCTGGTCACTTTTGAAAAACACCCTGAAAAGTATAGGATGGTGGCAGGCCATCACTCGGACATCTGAGGCCAATCGGATTGCGGGGATTTTGTTGATTTTGGCGGTGGTGTTTTCGGTGGTGGTGTCGGCATTTACGGCTTTGCATTTCCGGTACATGTACTTGGGCGTCACCACTAATGAGGCTGATAAATGGGGTGAAATCGAGTATTTGGTGTCTTTGGGCATGCTTTATTATGTGAAAGATCTAGGTGTCTATGTAGAACGGGCATCGTATATGGATGGCGAGGAAAATGCTTATGTTGATGTGTACATTCTGCTTGACAACCAGCAGGTGTTGTTTCTGCAAAGTGAAGCACATACCCATGATTTGCACCACATTTCCCTGGTGGATACGCAGTTGACCAATATCTACGACCAAGGATTTCTTGAAAATATGAAAGACAGGCTTCTTTCATAGACAATATTATAGAAGACATTATAGACAATATTATAGACAACATTGTATTAAACACCATGGTTTATGGTAATAGACGTGTGATTCGAGCGGGAACTTCAATTTTCTCGCAATATCGCATTATAGGGTAATTGGGCCGGGTTGTTAATTCAGAAGGGGCTACTTCTTTACCCTTATTGAGCACACTATATTTGTCTATATTGCCACTCTGTACAGTGAATTCATTACTGATAATACCCTGGCATTTCAACATTCTATCCACACTTTCAATAGTAAGAATTCGTCTCAAAACACTAGGCATAACCGTATCTTTAGGCCAGAACGAAGTATACCCATAAACGATGGCATATAGAAAGAGCCGGAACTTGCAATTTTCCTCTACAGTCAGAAATAGGTGGTGGAGCTCAAGCTGCTCATAATACAGGATCAAAACTCGACATTTCTCCATCACGTCCACTATGGAATCCACCAGGGTTTCTGATTTGAGTTCATCCGATTCGACTATTGCTGGTAGATTTTCAGGATCCACCAAACTTTCTTGATATGGTTCGTGAGTATTAGCAGTACCATTATTTTCTTGTACAATAAATGATTCATTTAATAGATCCAGCTTCGTTATATCCATTTTATCCTCGACATGCTTGACTTTTTTATGGAGCATGACGGGAGCCTCAAGGTCTTCATCAAGAAATGACAATTTAATGGGTTGTTTCTTGCGGACCTTACGCGCTTTGCGCCTTTCTTGAAAATCCTCATCATCCTCAATCTCAGAGATGGTGAGGCGGTGTTTTGGAGCCATTCATGGGTGAATTTATTGAGACCTAAGTTTGACTTTAATGAACATTGTTTCCAGGTCCAGTCCAGCGCGCACCACCAGGCTCCAGGCTCCATCCATGTGCTGGCGAAGGTTTATGAGGGGGATAGGAAACCGAGAAAAGAATAAAAAAAGGAAATAAAAAAGATATTTGTAGATAGATAAAGAAAATCTGATTCAATTAACGGTGATTGATCAGAAAAATCTTTGATTTCATATCACATTATATGTTTATACAAAGTACTGATCGTATGGGACAAGGGTATCAACACGCCACGCAAGAATATACACGATAGAATAAATGATCAATCTGAATGGTATAATCATAAGTTTAATGATTGTTTTTTTTTCACTTTTTTTTTTTTTTTTTTTTTTCAATTTTCACTTATATGTTGTTTCCTCTCTTTCAAACCTTACTGAAAAAATTCTTGCCTCAAAATACTTGGCATGCAACCTTGAGTTGAATTAAACTATTTGATCTGCACAAGTCCACGCAGAAAGAAACACGATAAAAAAGGATTTCTATTTTCTTTCTTTTTGCATAATAATAGCAAATTTTCAATTCAAAAAGTAAGATAAAAAAAGTTTTTTAAAAAAAACGACTTTAGTTTCTGGTCCAGAAAAATTAAAACCCTGTGCTTTATGAAATCGATATTTCTGCGTCCGTACACTTGTGTGGCCCCGTTTTTTTTAGCGGCACGAGGGCCAAACCACTGCATCGTACAGACCAATCAAACAATAGAATTAAGTTCAGCGTAATCATAACCTGCTGGCGGATCCAGCAAATTTCACCAATTTCCAACGAAACTCAAATCACGTTTATTTCATTTTATTTTTATTCCATAGGTAAAAAACAACGTGGCATTGAAAAAAGAATTCTTTTAACGTTGAACTCCTGACCACACCAGTGGCCGTTTCCGGCACGTATGTCCACACTACCTTTACGCCTCGTAAAATGCTTGGGGGGGCACATCTTAACTGATAATCTGCGAGACACAAAAAGACAAAAACAAAAATAAAGTTCAATCAACTCCTGTGCACTCATTTCCAACCACACTTTTTTACGGGGGCTTTGGGATTATTCTTTTCTTTTACCAAACATCATTCAATTACATTTCTGGAATAGAGTGGTAGTAAAATTTAAATCAAAAAAAAAGAAAGAAGTTTAAAAAACCCAGACAAAAAAAAAATAATAAAAAAGAAAAGAAGTCAGGCACAAGCACTCGCTAGGCGCCTGTATTGTTCATCTCATTTTCTTTTTTTTTTTTTGCGGGAAAAAAAAATTACCCGCCTACTCACGAAAATCTCACGTATCGTGATACCCTCATTTTTTCCATCTACACCAAAACACCCCGGAACCATCAAAATACAGCACGCCGCCGAATTCCCGCCAAGCACACCTGGTTCACACAAAGAAAAATAAAATAAAATAAAATAGAAGGTCACAAAAACAAAATACCATTTATAAATATCGCCACCCCGGACCATGAACTCAAACGGCGATGCCGACGCTGCATTCCCGCAACCCGGGTCTGAGCATCCAGAAATGACCGACCCCGGCACACATAACCACACGCCGCTTCATGAGTATGGCATCCCTGTGGGTACAAATAGCGGCATGGATCCCGCCGGTGCTGTAGAGCCTCTGCATGACCCCTCGGCAAATTACTTGGACTGGGCGTCGCAGTTTTTACTTGATGGCGGTAACAACGACCTTCTTGCCGGATTTGATTTCGGTAACCCTTCAGTGCCAGCGGCTAACAATCATATCATGCACAAGATCCAGTTTCAAAATAGTGTACACGACCAGCCGACAAAGCAACATGACCTCCAGCACCCGTACCCTGACCCACAACACGTAATTACGCTGCCGCCACTGCCGCCGTTAGTACAGCTGCTAGGACCTCAAATGCACGGGCTTGGGCATGGACATGGACACGGTCCTATTCACGTACCACAGCCGCTTGCACCTGCACCTGCGCCCGCAACAGCAAAGGGACCCGCAAAAGGACCAGCGCCAGTACCTACTCCAAAGCCTAAGGCTACACTGCAACGGGCGTCCCCCGCTTCAACTACCGCAGCCACCAGCACGGCGTCTAAGGACCCTAAAACAAAGACACGACGTCCCTGTGACCACTGTAGGCGTAAGAAGATCCGGTGCGTGATCATCCCAAACACGGAGAACTGCGCTCAGTGTGAGGCCAAGTCGTTGACATGTACGTACACGCGGCTCCCACTCAGCAAGGATGAGCCTGCGGGCAAACGGGCACGCATCGCTAGTCCAGCGGACTTCATGGACCCTGGATTGGGGCAAATGCAAATGCAAATGCAAATGCAACAGGGACAGGGGCAAGGTCAATCACAAGGACAGTCGCAAGCCCAAGGGCAAGGCATGTACGACGTGGTGCCACCGAATGTGCCGATACGTACGGTGGCTCCGGTGCAAGACTACTCGACAATGAATAATTCTCTCTTGAAGAAAACGCTCTCGCTCCAGTTCCCACGCTCATCGTTCTACGTGGGCCCCACGTCGTATTTGTTCGACACTAATCTTCTCGAGGTCATCATCAACTCGCAAAATAAGCCTCCGGGTGCCGGTCCTAAGCAGAACCCTCCGCGACCCGCCACGCTCAACAAAATCGAACAGGTTAACCTCAGTGACAAGATTTCGCTCCGCAAGGTCGAAAACAAAACGCAGTTTGTCTTGCTGGATGATCAGACAAAGCTGTCGATCCAGACCATGTCCAACGATGTTGATGCTATCGAAAAGTTCATTGCTCCGCATGGTCAAATCCTCATTGATCTCTACTTCCGCATCATCCACCCTTCTTACCCGATATTGCACAAGAAGGTCTTTTTAGAGAAGTACTCCAGGACGCATCGCGAGTTTAGTGCTCCGCTACTTGCTGCTGTCTACGTATTGGCCATCCAGTGGTGGGATTACGACCCACAACTTAACCGTTTCCCTAAGCCAAATGTTGAACATATTTTGCGTATTGGTCTCAACAACTATATCTTGGAGATTTTGAAACGTCCAAAGTTGAGTGCAGTCCAGGCAGGCTTGCTTCTTCTACAATGTAAGCATATACTAAGAGGCATTAACGCTGCGCATGCACCTCCGGGTGCATATGGAATGGCTCTGGCCTCGCTCACGTCCGCTTTCAATGACTCTGACTACAACGACTGGGTCTTGTGCTCGCAGGTGGTTGCACTTGCCGAAGAGTTAGGGCTTGGATTGGATTGTGACGGCTGGAAGTTGCCTAAATGGGAACGTGGCTTGCGTAAACGGCTTGCTTGGGCAGTCTACCTCGAGGATAAGTGGCTTTCCCTCAAAAACTCGCGTCCATCTCATATCAATGATATGAATTGGATTGTGCTGGATTTGGCCGAAGAAGATTTCCCGGAAAAACATGGTGATGGCGATTTGAAAGAAGGTTCCTCGGATATCAACAACGGTAAGAAGAATTTCATGAACTTAATCAGCCTCTCAAAAATTCTTTCGGAAATCCTTAACTCCCTTTTCTCAATGAAGGCAATGAAGGAAATCACCGATATCAATGAGGTATTGAGAATCGCAAAACCCATCCAATTGAAGCTCCGAACTTGGTATCATTCGCTACCGATTGAACTTCAGATGAACTCGGTTCAACCTCGCAAGTTGTGTTCTAATGGCTACTTACAGTTGGCTTACTTTGCTGCCGAACTTACTCTTCATAGGAAGATCATCACAACTTTGTATCAGCAGAACATTCATGGGTCGAAAATCCCTGATGAGCTACTCAATGTTTGTCGTTCAGCTGCAAGAACGAGACTTATTGCTTCTATTGAATTTGTGAAGGACTTGAAGCCCGAGCATATCCATTCGTTTTGGCATTCGTCCGCATCGCCCAACTTTACGCTCATTGGGACATTTGCTGCTTTACTTTTCATCTCTTCCACGTCAAAGGAGGAGGCCAGAGATTTCAAAGAAAAGGTATATGATTATAGATGGGTCTTGAAAATCTCGGCTAAGGGGTTTGTGCAGATCGGCGATTCACTTGAGAAGTTGGACCTTGTGATGAACCATATACCCGGCTTGCTAAATGAAAGCAGCGAACAACCAATAATGACACCCAATGTTCCTACCATAGACTACAAGAAGGCTTATCAGCAACAACAACAGCCACCGCAACATCAACAGCAGCAACAGCAGCAACAATTTGCAAAGCATTCATATATACCAAAGAATCTGCCTCTTCTGCAGCACCTGCAGCACCTGCCACAGCTGCCAACGCTGCAAGTACACAATCTGCCTCAACTGGTTCATTTGCAGAAAACATCTGCGCAACAACCGGTATATCCAAAATCATCGCCGGCCAATGAACAAAGGCCGTTTGTACAGCGCCATAATTCTTCAGGGCACGGCCTCTCGCCCCACCCTGGAAACTCCTTTGCATCCCATAACTCCGGCATGGAAAACAATTCGTCGTCGGGCTCTAATCAACAGCAAAGGTTCTCGGGACAGACGCCACATTTACCATTTGATTCGGCGCAAGCTTTCCAAGGCCAAATATATAATTCGCAACAGGGGAGTTTGCGGGGAACTCCGATGAGCGTGAATTCTCCACAGTCTGCACTGGGTCGCTCTCCCAAGGAACCTATGCGTCAACAGCGGGCCAGCTTTACTAAACCTGGGCAAGGTGACGTTGGGTCCAACCACTCAACTCCAGCACAGGGTGCAGATGTTCACGTGAAGATGGATCCAGAATCGGCAAGGAACAGCCCAGCACTTGTTAGATCGCCACTCGCCCAGCTGCACAGTGCGAAAGTAGAGGAGAACGGAAATGAGCATGGTAATCAGTGATTCCACCTTAATATACAAACCTAAACCTTCTTACCATTTGTAGTCTCTATCTTGAATACTTTATATTTTTTATACACACTCGAATCCGGTCGAAATGCCCACGAATCAATCAAAAGGGGTCAAGTAGGCCTCAGCAATAACTCTGGCTCTGGCGTTCAAGAACAACTTCATCTCACTGATCTCCTTGTCCACCTCCTCCATAAACTCGATTATAAAGTCCACCAACTTATCCTTCAACATCTGTTCGGTATGGAAGTTTGTGATCAAAAACGAAATGTCGTATCCCTTGACTGGAACCCTTCTCAAAATAAAGAAACTTTCTGCTCTTTGGGTAAGAAACCGAGTGAATTGGCGCACCAAGATGTGCTCGATTTCATCCGCCTGTTTTATACAAATCGACACTCTAACAGAGTTCACTGAAGGCTCGATGAAAATCTTCTCGTGTTCATTTCTAGCAATTGTGACCGGGTTCAAGAGAAGTTCCGGGTTATGCGAGTTGTCCACCTCGATTTCTGGACGGTTGTGACGTTCCACCAACTGCGACGAAAAGTCTTCTAAACAGATCGCCGCAGTTAAAGAGGTTCTAACTGCAGTCAAGTAAGGTTTTAAGGATTGGGACTAAATCCGCGTGTTAGTATATTGGAGATGGGTGGAGGTGGAATAGAGTTGGAGAGTGTGGGTGGGGATAACGATAACGATAATCGCTATATCCATAAAAAATCCCAGGTGCTGTTTTTTTTATTTGATCATTCAATCCAACACGAAACCCCACATATCCGTCTATTTGGCGAATTGGCACATACCATTTGGAGACTGTTAGCAAAGATGCCTGACGGGCGAATTCATGGCTGTGGGCTTGGAGATTAATCGGTCAAGTGTGTTATGTGCAGGTCGGCGCGCACCCTAGCATTCGGCCCGGGTTCTGGAGAGGCCCAACTGTAGTGAAATCGAGGGTAATAAACAAAGAATGATGGAGTAAAAAGAGGAGTTGAAGAATTGAAATCAGGAAATTGAGATGTTTTCCCTGAAATGTCATTTTGATTTAGTTCCTGACTCATTTCATTTTTTGATTCCTTCTTTGCGTGTTGTTTTTTTTCCCTGTAATTCCTATAGCAGTGCTCGCCTTAATAATTCATAAGCACAGGTTTCTTTTCGCCCTCTGGTCTAGTGCGTTTTGCCTCTGGTGCTGAAGTTTCAGGGGCGGGTCTTTTTCTTGTAAGGCTATTTGTCATCACTGTAGCCACGTTATTTAAGCAATTTTCCAACGCCTTTCGAAGCGTAGACTCCACCTGTTCCGGAGCCTTCTTATAGTGTCGAGTAATAAGATTGGAAAGCTTAGTGTAGGTATCGACTTTAGCAAAATGTGTTTTCCATGCTTCTGTGTCGAAATCAGGCTTCGTGACTATAGCATCTCGATCACTCACTGTGATTATCGCAGAAGTGGGTTTATCTGGATTGGTATCTTTCAAGTTAGACTCGGTATTATTTCCACCTGGCTTTTCAAAAACCAAAACAGATTCATCGACTTGGTCACGGTGGGATGCAATCCACTCCGCCAAACCACGAGAGTGCAATTTTAAACTTTTCTCGAAAGCGGCTAGCTCGAGTTGTTTTTCTGTTTCAAGCTCGTTTTTTAATGTTTCATGAATCACCGCAAGGTCGTTTAATCCTTCTTTGGAAATGATATCCACATCTGCGAGTCGCTCATCTTTGATCAATTTCAAAGTCAGCAAAAAAGTTTCAAAAGTTTCAAGGCTATCCTCATAGTCAGATCCACTTGGGTTCTGGTCAATGTGTGCACGCAAACTATGTTCGATAAGATCTTTCTTCACTTTTTGAAGTTGTTTCTTCTCCTCCACAATATCCCAGAATAGCTCAAGCGGAGTAGACCCATTGCGGCCACAGAGTTCAATAAAAACATCTTCATTTTCAAGCTCAGGGAGTATGCTTTTGAAAAGTGTGTTGGCATTGATTTCTTTGGTCAGAAGTAAGGCCTTAAATGCATCTCTTGCACGGCGGTCAGACCGGAAGTTCACCTTCTCGATACTGGTGATTTGTGCACGGAGTTTATTGACGATGTTTGGGTAAATTTTCGTCGAATAGAGCTGGAGGATATCGAGCTTTGTAAGCACGTGAAAATGCTTATTTGCTTTGAACCGGGCATCTGTTTGGAGTCTTTTATACAACTTTTCCCATGTCAAATCTTCGTTTTCATCTCCTGCAGTGATTTGTAGAAGATATCCCTCAAGTTCTCGAAGAGCCTGGTCTTTATCCTTTTGCAAAGCGGCTTTTTCGTCGGAACGGATCTGTTCCGTACATTCCTCAAAAAGCTTCTCAAGTTCACTATCAGGTAAGATTGAATGTTCAAAAATTGGGTTTTGTTCTTTGATCAATAAGGTTTTCGCCGAGATCCATCGCGTTTTGTGGGTGACTTTACCCTCGGACAAGTAGTTTTGTATTTCACGCAGAAAATTCTTTTTGAATTCCTCAATCAAACCAGACTTATTGGAAGATTCTAACTCGAGCTTGCTCACTAGATAGTCTTCATAAAGAGATCTTCTTTTCACCGCATCGTCAATGACCCAATAACTTTTATTTTTGACAAACTTTTGGATCACTTTTTCAAAGGACCAAGTCGAGTCAACACCGCCTTGTTTCAACATTTCTTGGAATTGGGTTTTGGCCTCTTCTTCACTTTTCGGTATTTCAATATTCACTAAGTTACTTTCAAGCAATGGCTCCAGAGCCAATTTGAGATCAGTTTCCAGAATTCCCTTGGTCTGATTATCTTGTTCACTGCCAGTACTTTCATCCTTGGTTTCGGAATCTTTGCTTTTATCCTCAGAACTTTCAGATTTTTGTACAAGTTCTTCTGGTTTATCCCAGGTGGTTTCTCCCGTAGTTTCATTATAATAATATTCCTTCCCATCGTCTGTGGAATATGTTTTCCATGTTCCAGCCAGTGAAGCCTCGGGATTTTCCCAGCTTGTCTCCTGGGTCTCGGAGTTATAGTAGTAAACACGACCTGCATCGTCTGTTACTTGTTGCCACGGAGACATAGTGCAAATTATGGTATTTAGTGGATTTTTCTTTCTTGTAGTTATAGTTTTAGTAACCGAGGCTTGTTTCTGGCCCTAGAGCTGTGCCCAATGCGCGATGCGCGCTATTTCCTGGGGCCAAGTTTTGTGTGCGGCCCTAGACATTTTGGGCCAAGATCGTCGTGCTTGCCCTGGCTCAGGCCCTAGATTCAATGAGGCATTACTGGCCTACCAAGGGTACAAGATAGAAAAAAAAAAAACAATCCAAGTTCTGTATCCATTACTCTTAGTTGAGGAATTGATGGATTTTATTATTACAAATTATTGTGAGATTTCATCCTTTCATGTAAATTCCCAGTGTTTTAATGATGATTTTTCCGTAGAAAAGCATTGAGATGGGGCAATGTTTGAAAGAGTTATAGAAAACTAGCTTTCTGGCATTATCGGATGCATATTTCTCCTGTATACCAAAAGCACCGGAATCGCCACATAAAACTCCAATAAGAAATTGTCTTTCTACTTATTTTTTTCTCGAAACCCCGTCCTTTTACGAGGTTTTACTTTTTGAAAGATTTCCCACTTTGGTCTGTCTGTTAAGCTTTTCTCATAAAACAGTGTATTTGGCAACTTGTCCGAGTGGTTAAGGAGAAAGACTTGAAATCTTTTGGGCTTTGCCCGCGCAGGTTCGAACCCTGCAGTTGTCGAATTTTTTTTTTTCCTCTTACCTTCTTCAAGAGCTTCGAACGACCCTTCAATTTGTTCGACCAAATGATTAGAAAGAATTGCTTTTAGTTGTATTTTTATTGTTATTTTTTATTATTTCTTTATCAATTTTTAAAATATAACGCATTCCAGAGTCTTTTTCAAGGCCAATTCTGTTTAATATGTATTGGTTAATAAAAAAAATCTGATAGTTAGCGGGAAGAAAGAGTAGACTAATTAAACCTGCGTTTTTACGTTGGGAAGAGATTGGTCTCCGAAAGAAAACTTAAAGATACTTCCACTTCAATGAGTTGAGGTTTCAGAAAGACGTGAATAATCATATCATTTTTTAACGTGCAATCTAGAGGCTCCAAAATATTCAACTCTAGAAATGATCTGGAAAACAATACATTTTACAAATATTATTTCTAGCCAGACATATTGTGAGTTTTTATATTTAGCAGATATGTATTTTTCCTATAATATGATTTGTTTCTTTTTTGAAAAAAAAAAAAAAATAATTCATGAAGTAGATTTCAATTATGGAGCTCAATTTCGAGCGGGATTTGGATTGTTCCGAAATTCTTTTGCGACCTTAGTGAAGAACAATCAATTTCTTGCTCAGGAGATTTTGACGACATTATTTCAGCCAAATTTTCAAGTAATTCTATGAATGATAAAATGGTTGACCCTCTTTTTAAAGTTGGTATTTGCTCCCTTCCAATTCGTGTGGGCAACCAAGAATTTCTGGTATTGTTCATATAATATAGTCGCTGTTTTAGAATTGAATATTAATAAGTCGGATAACTATATTGGAATTAAACTTAATTTGTGGGTTCTAGTTGGAAACGTTTTTAGTAAAGTTCACATTAAGGGTGTTTTGCGAGAATATACGAAGATGTGTGTTTAGATCAACTTAAAATTCAGTTTCTACAAGCCTTATTGGAAAGGAATCTGAATTTGCTTTCAATAATTGGGTTCAAAAGTTTATCCTCTCGCAATTTAAGGTGTAACAAATGAATTATTATTCAAAAGATTAGCACTTGGGTTTGCCAAACAATAGACACAAACCTTTTTCTATTTTTAGAAAATACTTTTTATATCACCATAAAAATCATTTTCTTCATACTGTGTGTAATGTCTGGTTCTCCTAAGCCAGTAAAAGTTTTAAGCCAGGTCGTTTATGCTGTACCAATTCGAACCACATAATGAAGACAAATAGTGGTGTAAGAAATATAATCATTAGTTCTATATTGAAGATTTTGGTTATTAATGTCCAGTTTTTTCCAACCACTTGCAGCTAGTCCGATCCGCCCAACCGAGTAGAGAACTAGCTATTCTTTATACACAAGTATAGTAATATAGCTTTCTGGAATTCATGGAATGGATTATTCTTTTTCTCAGTCAGAATCATTTATTCAATAACAGGCTTGATAAGGAGGAATACAATGTGTCTGTTTTACAGAAATAAATCATATTAACTATATAAAATCTATATCTAACTATAAAGCACAACTTGGCTAGTTTATTGAGATACTGGAGTGTCTACTTTTCCCCAGCCCTAACTTCCCCTTACTTACCCGTTGTGTAGAAACGTATCAACTACACAGTGTCTTACTTATTGTTTTTTAGTTTTTTTTTTAAAAAAAAAAATGACATTATAAGAGCTGCGGGGGATACGTTAAAATAACAGCCAACAGGACAATCATAAGGAAAGCTCAAGCAACAATTACGATCATATAAATCTAACTTTTTTTTTTTTTTTTTTTTAAAGAAACAAATTTTTAGTATTAGTAAATCATTACTAGTATTTCTAGTTATGGAAGTATGTTGAATTGAAAACAAATTATTCGAAGAAGAAGAAGAAGAATTGGGTGACGTTCTAGTACCATGCTCTATTTTATGGCCATTCTTTCAAAACTATTTTTTTTTTTTTTTGCCCCTGAATTCAAATTTCAATATAATGTCCTTTGGAATCATATTATAGCTTGCAAATTTCAACAGAAATACTTAAATTAGCAATTTATGGGGAGGACTTATAATTTTTTTTTTTCTATAAAGAAACAAATCAGATTTTTTTTTTTTTGCCTGATACATCTGATTAAAGGACGAAGGTGGTAGTTAAACCATCACCTTCAAAAACTATATAACTATAGAAAAACCTCTAAACAGCTCCCAAGTACACACTGACTGGCAAGCCTCGCTCACTTCACGCCGAAACCATGGCAAAAGTGCTCTAGCTAGCATGTACCTGTAACATGAATGAATGATACGTCATCGTCCCAACGGAAAGGTCTCGCCTAATGCTTTCTTCAATTCCCGAGGCAGAAGAGGCACCGGGTCCAAACCTTCAAGTGCCTCTCTTCTCCTTCTCGAGTACACTCTATAGGAAAATATATATCTAGCCATAAAAACCCACAATATGTCTGGCTAATGTACTGAGTTATTGGAATCTCCGGCTTTCCCAAGCCCTAGAACCTCTCCTTACATTATCCGTTGTGTAGATACGTATCAACTAGTCAGTTCCTTACTTCGCGCCAACGTCATCCTCAATTTTCTACCCGTAAGAACGTTCTTGGCGTCGAGAAAGTTGGTTTCCTCTACGCATCACATGATTGCTGTAGAGTTTGGTATGGACTCACTATATACTATTCAAGCGGGACAACCCCGGTTCTTTTTTTTTTTGCCTGATACATCTGATTATTTTTTTTTGATTGATGCATATGTATTGAAGGATGCCCCTGGTAAACTAGTGACGAAAACTATATATAACTATAGAAAACCTAACAACACACTCCGGATTCAACGCTCCTCGCCTAGAGGGGGGGTACCTCACTCTGTTCCACAGCAAAAGCACCCCACTCAGATGCGCAAAATCCTTATTGTTGTTCGCGGGGATCGAACCCCGGTTTTATTGGTTTGGCAATTGTTGTTTTGTGTGTCTAAGCCGCTATGCCATCGCGGACAAAGAAGAACGAAGGTTTTTTTTTTTTTTGATTGATGCATATGTATTGAAGGATGCCCCTGGTAAACCAGTGACGAAAACTATATGTAACTATAGAAAACCTAACAACACACTCCGGATTCAACGCTCCTCGCCTAGACGGGGGGTACCTCACGCTGTTCCACAGCAAAAGCACCCCACTCAGATGCGCAAAACCCTTATTGTTGTTCGCGGGGATTGAACCGCGGTTGTAGTGGTTTGGCAATTTTTGTTTCGTGTGTCTAAGCCGTTATGCCATCGCGACTTAGATACCTCCTGTGGGCAAAGAAGACACTTATGCTCCCTAATGGGGCTTTTAGTGTCATGGAAAAGATCCAAAATTAACGTATTTGTGACAATTTTACATTCAGTCTAGCTTTATCTGTACAACCTAGCAAGACCAGGTTTGTGCAGTCGGCAACTTGTCCGAGTGGTTAAGGAGAAAGACTTGAAATCTTTTGGGCTTTGCCCGCGCAGGTTCGAACCCTGCAGTTGTCGTACTACTTTTTTATTTTTTTTCAACCTGATTTTTATTTCTTTATTTTCTTTTCTTTTACTTTTAAATTATTATCAACATTCTCATAAATAATAGCATCTAGTTGTCAATCAAAAATTTTTGTTCATCTAAGCGCGGAACTATAATGAACGGTCTGCATCGCGCCCCCACACATACATCCGTAATGTTTGATATATATGCTGTTTTTGCACCCACAACACTTTTTCTATGAAGATAATTTACAGCCACGCCGAGTTACTTTCTCTAAGACACGAGTGTCAAGAGCAACTGGTGAAATCTTTTTTCGCCACATGCAGCCCGCAATGTGTTTATCTGGACTTACAGCCGAGTTTTTCTTTTTCGGGCCCATTTCTGGACAAATATGCAGCCCACCACCCCAAAATCTCGGTACATTACTCCCGCGGGATCCGTCAAGGATTCAAACCCAACAATTCTAGAAGTCCACATGTTGGGCCAGCATCTTTGTACCCGAAAACAAATAATGCTATTTTGAGGCATGGGACGCTGGCATTAAAGGGCGTTTTCACCTCTTTGGAAACTTTCCAGCTTGTCAAAATCCCAATGAGTCTCGGAGATCTAACTCCGGGCTCGAAAATAATTAAAGTACGGCCGGGGATTCCTGTTCCGGGGAACGCGATACCTATTTCACTTGCAGAGGTTTCGAACGAGCATAATGTACAAAACACACACGTGAAAAAAATTGGACCTAAGCCTGAAACTACTCCTCAAAAATGGGAAAGCTGCAAAACTTGGGACACTAACTATGATGGCCTGAGCTACGATGGTGTGACGTATTATTCTGCCGAAGGCAACAATGACCAGAATTATTTTGCAGCCACCGCGGCCCCAGGCCAGGTTGAAGATGCGGATAGTTATGCCGGAACAAAGCTTGGCCCCGCGACCAGGGCCAGTTCTGAAACTAGGGCCAGCTCCGAAACTAAGTACCATTACGCGCGGTTTTTTGAGCCATACATGCGGAAGTTTCTGGACGCCAGTAGCACTCACGAGGGCCAAACTCCACAAATCCTCGGGAGAAAAAAGGCCCCAGTGGTTGCAGTGACCCCAAGCACGTCGTACGAATCTGAGTCCGCCACGGAATATTCCAGCGATAGCTCCAACATTCAGATCCAGCTTCCCCGCTAGGTGATCCAGAGAAATCAAGAAAATAAAAAAAATGAAAATGAAAATGAAACAGAAAAATAAATTAAAATAAAAAACAGGCAATTTGCGAAAAGTTTTGAATTAGGAAGGATTGGGAAGTGGCTGTTAAGAAAAAAAAAATTTAAACCTTGAGTCTAGGGCCGCGGGCGTGGAACTACGCGCGGAGAAAATTTGGAACTTCAAATTTGCGGCAGGAATATTTAGTTAATGTGCACCTAATGATGGTGACTTCGAAAATAATCAAAGTATTTTCTTCTTACTAGTTCAAAGCCATGTGTTCAATTTTTCCTGACTTTGTTTAACCTGTTGATTTTATATATCAACTGGTGGTTCGCTACTGTTTTGTTGTATAACAGTTTAATAACTTACGCATGTTCTTTTTTTCCCGCTAGCATTCGCGCTTCTGGGCCAGGGCCTTCTTCTTCCTGTACATCTCAGGGCCATCAGAGATGAGTCTCCCCAGTAGTCCAGGCCAAACGTGGAAAAGTCTACACTTTGAAGGCACAACCAACTGCTAAAACGAGCTCACATCCCCATTATATAAATCATGTCTGAGTGGCACTATCTCAGGGTCAAACTGTATGTCTGATATGCACAATAACGATTTCACATACCAATCCAGATTAAGACCCAGATTTACTAACGAAAACAGTACCCCCGATCCTATTCTCCAGCAAACCCAGCCATCGCTTTACAATAATATCGATGTAGATTTACTTACATGGCGCAGTATTATCACCCACGCTTTGGGTGATTTCTACGGTTTAGTAGGCGAAGCCAGCCATTTCGATATTTTGGTGAAACAAACCAAAAAACCCGCGTTCGAGGCAGTGTTGCGGATCCAAACAACTGATCTCCACACTTTCACTACCAGCCTTCTGAATTTTAGCTGCAGTCTCAATGAATATTTAGGCCAAGAATATCCGTTTGGTGCCTATGCACAAATAATTGACCAGCTGCCGTTTTTGGGAATGTTGGCTGCTGATTCGTTGGTGCGTGCGTGAGGATATGGCCCTAAATTCCAAGGCACTGCGGCCCTATAATATTTCAAGAGAATTTGCAAAGAAGGTGAGAAAAAAAAAAAAAAAAAAAAAAAAAAAAGAAAGAAAGAAAGAAAGAAAGAACGCGCTCCAGCTTCTGTCTACCGTGTGGCTCCAAATTCCAATCCAGAATTGACAGGCTGATTACATGCAAACAAGAAAGAACAAGCAACAGTGTTTTCTCACTTTTCAAAGAAGCATGCTTTTGAATTTTTCATGTTTTGAAACTGAACTTATTTTCTTGAGTATATTGTCTTTCTCACTCATGTTCATTCTTTTTTTTTTCGTGAATAGGGTTATGCACTTTGTTGACCCTGATCAGTTATGGCCTGCACAATGTGGGCTGTCTCGCCCTCGGGCCTGAGTGATAGAGGAGGATCTCGGCACGGGTGTTCGCTCAACCCCACTTAGTTTTATAGAATACAGCCCTCAGAAACTTTGCTTTTCTTCTTGGCTGTACACTCATAGATCCCACCCGGGGAAAACAAAAAAATAAAAACAGAAACAGAAAAAAGGAAAACAAAAAAAAGAAGATCAAATTTATAAAGTTCCTCACCAAACCCACCAACATCGTCTATAACAAAACGACCCCATAGAACCATGAGATTATATTTCCTGTGGGCGTCCACATTTTTTATCCTCACGGTGCTTGGATTTTTCCAGATATGCCTGGCAGAAAATGCCTATAAGCCAGAAGTCCGCATCAACACATGGGACAAAAAGGCAGCAATGCTGATATCGTACTTTGAAGGTTCGTCGAGTCTTTTGGCACTTTTCGATACATCAGTTGCGATTTCCACCGATGATGGTGAATCCTGGAATGAGATTCCCGGATTTGATAAAAATTCCCCTGCAATTATTGAAATGGACCCGTATTTCCCGGAAAGAGCATTCGTATTTCTGGATGGTTCTACGCATATGGTGACCAATGACCGGGGTAAAACGTGGCAAAAATTCGAGATCGCATCTGGAAAAGACCAGCCTGTTTCCTCCTGGGATTATGTGCGGGTGGGATATAACGCCTTTAACAAGGATCTTGTTCTACTTACGGTAAAACACTGTAGCCCACATATACCTCAATGTGGCACAGAAATCTTCTTTACGAAAGACAATTTCAAGAACAACCCCAAGCTTTTGTACCCGGAAGCCGAATCATGTGTTTTTGCGCGGTCAAATAAGGATTTTAACATGCTGGTGAATCCATATACCATTTTCTGTTCAAAGAACGAAGTCAATTCATTTGGGCATGTGGTGAAGTCCGAATTACTTAAGTCTACCAACTTCTTTAAGAGTTCCGAATCTATCAAAAACGAAGATTTGAAAAATGGAGAAATCATCGAAGTCAGAGTCGAGTCTGCGTTCTTGGTCGTGGCACTTAAAAAGGATAAATTTAGTCAATCCCAGGTCTCTTTGCTCGTGTCCAAAGATGCCGTAGAATTTAACAGCGCCGATATAGAGTTTGAAATCACCTACGGTGCAATTATTTTCCTCAAGTCTTCGCCTACATCATTGCGCTTATCCTTGTTCTCGAGGGGTAGGAATGCCAAAGCATCAATCATTCACTTTTCCGATTCCAGTGGCTTGAAATTCAGAAAAATCGCCCAGATCGGGTTCCTCTCCGCACTCAACCCATCCAACGTCGATGGTGTATGGTTTGCCAATATCCAACATTCGGAAAAGAGCGTTGATTTCCCTACAAGGTACTCTTTTGATGATGGCAAGACATGGGATCCTCTTGAGATTATCGACGATGATGACTGTAAGCTTGCAAATGGCTGCTCTTTCCATTTCTTGCCCGAAGGCGGGGCCGATCTAGTTTCTCCATTCAAGAAAACGCCTAATATTCTTGTGGCGATTGGTACCAAGGGCTCCGCTTATAACGAGAAACTGAAGGTTGGCACCTATGTATCAAGAAATGGCGGTGCTTCATGGAAACTTGCAGTGGAAGGTATGGCAGCTGTCTCATATGCTGACCAAGGTAATGTGATTGTGGCAGTACCATTGGAAAATGAAGAAACAGCACTGAAGAAACTTCATTTCTCTTTGGATCAGGGTAATCTGTGGTCTGAATACGAACTTGAACAGGCAATTACCCCCATGGATATAGCTGTTTTGTCGGATTTATCTTCCACAAAAGTTGTTGTTTTGGGTAGAAATGGCTCCAAATCCATTGCCTATTCCATTGATTTCAAAGATGCATTTAGCGGCAAAACTTGTGGCAATGATGACTTCGAAATTGTGGATACCCGTGTTACAGCTGAGGCCGGTGGACCTACGTGTGTAAATGGCCAAAAAATGAGTTTCTCGAGAAGAAAGCAAGATGCTCAATGTCTTGTGAAATCTTCTTCGAAACCCGTGGAGGTTAAAAGAATTCCATGTTCTTGTACCGAGTCTGATTTAGAGTGTGGTCCATTTTTCAGACTCTCTGAAAAGGGTGCATGTGTGCCAATAAAGGAAAAAATCTCTCAATTGTGCCAGTCTTCGAAAAGAAAAACTGTAAAGCTTGTTCACCAGCAACAAATGGCAGGCAATGGCTGTGTCGCTGACAAGCCCTCAAAACCTGATGATATGCTAGTTGAATTCAACTGTCAAACAATTGAAGAGGAAAAGGGTGAAGAAAGTATTTCGGTCAAGCTCTCAAAGTTGGACGGTGTGTTTGACCAATACTCTTATGTGGAAAGTGTTAATATGACCAGCAACATTTTGGTCCACACGAAAAATAAAGTTGTTCATGCATCCAACAATGGAGGTGTCTCTTTTGTTGATGTACCAGTCGATGATGATATCTTATTTTTCCTTGTTGGGCCAGTCAACGAAACTGCCGTTCTTGTTTCAATGAAATACTTATATGTTTCTTCAGATGGTGGTAACACATTCACCAAATTGCAATCCCCAGGAATACCAACCACCGCCGGCCTGCCAATTATTTTTGATCCACGTGATTCCCAAAAATTCATGTTCATTTCCGCTGACCAACTTGATTCCGAAGGTACTCCATACTATACTGAAGATGGCGGCTCTTCGTTCAATAAAATGCCCATCAGTGCCAATCTATGTGAATATGTTGCCAGCCTGGTTGGTTCGGAGCAGAACTTGATATACTGTGTCGTGTCAAATAATGGCAAAAAGAAGTTGGTTTCAACCACGGATTACTTCAAAACGACCACTGAAGTCTACGAAAATGTTCTTTCCTTTGCAGTCAAGCCTGATTTTGTTCTCGTGGCCACCATCACTGATTCGAAAGCTTTGGAATTAAAGGTTACATCTGATGGTTCCACTTTTGCAGATGCTTACTTCCCTAGCGACTTTAGTGTGGAAGCGCAAAGTACCTATACGATCTTGGATTCGCATCGTCACTCGGTTTTCCTTCACTTGACGACTGATCGGCTGGAAGGAAGAGAAGTGGGTGCGCTTCTCAAATCGAATTCTAATGGAACATCGTATGTGTTGTCATTGGATAATGTGAACAGAGACCGCAGAGGATATGTGGATTATGACAGAATTGATATCTTAGAAGGTGTTATTATTGCCAATACTGTCAGTAACCCAGGAAGCAAGGATGGTAAAAAACTCAAGACTCAGATCTCATATAATGATGGAAGTCAATGGTCCTATTTATCGCCACCATACGTTGATTCGACGGGTAAAAAATACAGTTGTATCGGCAGCTCACTAGCCAAGTGCTCTCTCAACTTACACGGATTTACCGAAAGACCTGATTATAGAGACACGTTTTCTTCTTCATCTGCCATTGGATTTTTGATCGGTGTGGGCAATGTTGGTGAATCTCTTGGCTCTTACAAAGATGCGTCTACCTTCATATCGGCAGATGGAGGAATCACCTGGAAAGAAATAAGTAAGGGTGTCTTTATGTGGGAGTATGGAGACAGAGGTACTATTTTACTTTTGGTGAGTGCGACCGAAGCCACCGACGAGTTTTTGTTTTCTACGGATGATGGAAATACTTGGCAAACCCATAAATTTGCAGATAAGCCTGTGATTGTAAGGGATTTAGCAACAGTACCAACGGATACTGCGAGAAAATTCGTTATTTTTGCTCAGGATGAGAAGGATTTGACGAGTACTCTCTTATACTCCCTTGATTTCACTAAGTTCTACAAGAGACAATGCCAGATTGACTTGGATCACCCTTTGAGTGATGATTTTGACTATTGGACCCCAACACATCCTGAATCTTCCGACCGCTGTTTGTTTGGTCATGAATCTTCTTACTTGCGCCGTGCCCCTGGGCACTACGACTGCTTTATTGGAGCAGCTCCGCTCAACCATGGTATGAAGATTGTGAGAAATTGCAAGTGTACCAGAAGGGACTATGAATGTGACTATAACTATTTCAGAGACTCCGATGGCACGTGCAAGCTTGTTAAAGGATTGACCCCACAGGATAGAAAAGAACAGATCTGCAGCAAACCTGATACTTTCGAGTATTTCGAGTCTACTGGCTACAGAAAAATTCCGTTATCCACATGTGTGGGAGGCAAGTCCTTCGACTCATGGAAAGTTCATCCATGCCCTGGCCATGAGAAAGAGTTCAATAAAGCACATGGACGTGAATTCACTTTCGGAAAGATTTTGCTCCTATTGTTACTTCCTGGTGCCATTTTCTTGGGTGCTGTATGGTTTGTTTACGAAAGAGGCATTAAACGTAATGGAGGATTTTCGAGACTTGGTCAAATTAGGTTGGATGATGATGATGACTTCCAGCCAATTGAAGAAAACGGAGTTGACGTGGCGGTCAATCGTGTTGTGAAAGGCGGTATTGTTGTCATTGCCAGTATCGTTGCTGCTGTGAAAACTGCTCGTAGAATCGACAGGAAATTGCTTGAAAATGCTGCAAGGATCGCTTTCGGCCGCAGACCTGGTCGTAGAGATTATGTTCGTGTTCCCGATGACGAAGATGAACTATTTGGGAATTTCGAAGATAATTACGAGGATGAATTAGATGACGGTGCTGAAGTTAACTTTGATGTTGATGAGGATCCAGATCAATTCGACGTATTCTCAAGTAACCAGCCTGACCTGGCCGCCGATGCGGGTCTCTTTGATATTGACGACGAAGAACCACAAGCGGATTCTGAAGAAGAGAGACCCATAGAATGAGTATTTAAGCAAAATAAATAACTTTTTGTTTCAAGCAATCATGAAAAAGAAAATATATAAGCTTATTATATTGAGCGAAACAAAAATATTTTTTTAAAAAAAAAATCCACAATTAGACACCATTGACATGAAAAAATAAGTGACACGGACAGGAATCGAACCTGCAACCCTTTGATTTGGAATCAAAAGCTCTACCATTGAGCCACCGCATCTTCCTTAGTGTTCCTAATTGGCTCTGGGTTGAACTAGTAATATCTTGTCAATTGAGATCCAATAAACCATCTTTTAAGTACTAACTAACATCACTTTCGTTCAATGTATATTTGGAGTAATTTTTCAAGCGTTCAGTGTGCTTAGTCTGCCTCAGTCAAAGAAATAAACTTGTTCTTTCGCAAAATAACATCGTTTTTGGCTGCTCAAAATAATTTCTACTTCCTCAAAACAAGTTTGGCTAGATTTCTAAAGAAAAAATACGCGGTTTTGTATCAAAGGTTATAAAAAAAAGTAGCAGAATCATCTTGAAATAATTAGAAGAAACTGACTAAACGACAAAAAATATTATATGAAAAATGTATATCTAACTATAATATGATTTGTTTCTTTAAAAAAATAAAAAAGTTTCTTTCTTTAGGCTTCGAAACATAAGATTCGCAGTGCCGCCCCTCAAATTAATTTCCTTGTCAGTTTTTTTTTTTTTTTCTCCCCCTGAAGCTATGGATTATATTTTGCGAGTCTACGTCGTTTCACCAGGCGTTTCACATTAAAGGGGCAAAATATAGCCCATTGGTTGTATTCATGAATCATTATTTAAGTGTAAAGATTTAATAGTTCCTTTGTGCATCCATCTCATGGATCAAATCCTCGGGATTCACTACATCCATCATTTCGTCTTCGTGAATTCTCTGGTCAATTCTCTCCTTCTTCTTTGATCCCTTCATCAAAAAGAATACCGGAATCAAGTACAACAATCCGAGTAGTGCCGTGGACCCAAGCGCACAGGCCAAGGAAATACCAACAACTTGACCAGTGCTCAAATGTTTCTTGTTCGTCTTCAAATCGCTAGATGATTGAGACTTATAAAGATCCTCGAGAAGCAATGAATTAACTTGACCAAATGTTGAATCTCTCAGAGAAAAAACATAAGGCACCCAACTGGTTCCATCAAACAAGGCAACGTTCACCATTCCGTAGTTCGTCAAATTGAAAGCACCTGATATCATCAAGGCCTGGTTATTGTTGAAGTATGTTTGGTTTGGATTGTTCGAGTTTCTCTGGCTTAACTGCACGAGCTTCAAGTCGGTCAATTGGGTTTGGTCCGAAAATTGAATTCCCTGGTCGATCCTCGACCATGCACTACCATTGTAACCAATGACAAAATCTGAGCCAATGGCAGTCATGCGAATATCCAATTTTCCATCAGCATTATCATTCATAATGTATTGCAGGACCGTTCCTGAAACCCCAATGTTATTCATCAGACTACCAACAGAGGCAAACCCGTTATTGGAAAAGTCATAAACGATAAAGCTCGAACTTGTGTCGTTAAAAGTTAAGTTTCCACTAAGAAGGATCGAGTCGGCGGCAATGAATTTAGCATCGGTAACTGTTCCACTTAACACTGAGGATGTCGAACTGGAGTATGGACTAACCCAGCGAGTATTTTGAATGTCATATAAGCAGACCGATTGACAGCTGAGAGAACCAGCAAAATTAAAGTTTCCTCCCACAAGAAGTTGAGAACTTTGGTCATAAAGTGCCAAAGTATTAACGTTTAGTGCTGAACCGTCGGATGTGGAAAGATCCGGAGGTTGAATACTGGAGAAAGTTTGGTTCTTCAAACTGTAAACAAGAAGACCAGTCGTATTGGCGCCACGAATTCCTGCGGATCCATTTGTTCCCATGAACAAAAATTCCTGATCGGTATTTATGTATGCTGTGGTCACAGCAGCATTGTTCAGCCATTGTACCGTGTCCTGGAGAGAAGAAACTGTATTATTCGAGATCAAAGCAACATTTTCGATTGAGTTATTCGCACTGAAAGCACCACCAATAACACTGAAAGTGTTGTTAAGGTAATATGATGTCAAAATGGAACCTGTGGTTATATCCATATTCAAGCTTGAGAATCCACCATTATTCTGGAAAAATCCCTGGTCAGTACCGTAGAAATCCATGACACCAAAAGATGATCCACCAATTACCTGCTGGTCATTATTTAATCTCACTGCTGAATTGATGTCAAGTTTATCCTTGCTAGTAGACCATTCTTTCCTTGTATTATCCCATGGAAGGTATTGGCCATCCGATGACGAGAAGACGTAATACTCTGTATCGTTCAAAACGATAGATGTGAATTGTGAGAAGTCTCCAGGTAAATAAGGATTTCCGAAAGAAAACCACTCCCGGCCAGAATAAAGTGCAAAGTTATTGGCTGCATTTCCAGTTCTATTGTTGTCTGTCAAATTTTTCACGCCATTGCTTTCAGTCACCGAGAATTCACCCAAAGCCAAAATACCACCATCAATATTGTGTATAGCGCTTATCGAATCATTGAATGTTGCACCAAGAATCGTTTGGTCGTCTCTTTTCAGAAAGCGTTTCGTGATGGAGGAAATCTCGGTATCATTTGCGGTTGAGTTGTACCCCTCAACGGCAAGGGAAATCAAATTGTTATTCAGCAAGGAAATATTCCGCGAGGATAATTCTCCATTCAAAATTATCTGATTGCTATCAGAAGAGTAGATAATGTTATTAATGGAAGAAGTATCGGACAAATTTCCACTCAAGACGTTGATTGTCGAATTGCCAATGAAGGTGTTTGTCTGTTTGATGATCGTGTGGTTATCAAGCTCCTCATATACCAAAGCCGGTTCGAAGGTGGTAAAATTTGCTGGTGAATATTCAAACAATCCATTCAAGGACATTGTGGTGATTGCAAACGCCGTTGAGTTGGATGTACTATTTGAGGAGCGTGTTATGACAGAATCGTCCAAAGCCACGATGTTTGCAACAACCTTGTCAACCACAATCCAAGGATGTGTGACAGAGGCATCGATTGCACTGATAAAGTCGATCTTAACCTTATTCCTTCCACTTGTGGTGGAAGAGCCATTGAAATGACCATAGTACAAATAGTCAAACTTATTTTCGAGATTGTTCTGATAGATGGTGCTGGTGGATAAGAGGTGATCGTTTGCATCCAAGAGTGTCACATTCACCATGGATCTTAATGCGCAAGAGTTGTCAGCTGAACAGCCAGGTGTGTAAAAAAGAATAGAATAATTTCCAGCGTAAGAAATGTTCGGGTAGAGTGTGATTGAGGATGGCCCGTCAACAACCGAGACCAAATAGTCATTATTGATCACCGAACTGGATACCGCCAGCACGGGCTGCCAGGAGCCACTGTTTATCACGGCAGAGTTCAAATCTTGTGCTGATTCGCGCCCACAATTGGATTCATTGAGTGTTTCATTTCCGTAAACGGTGATACTGTCCAGGTATAACTCGAATCCCGAGAACTCACCTCTTGATCCATGCCATGCAATGGTGGTTAACGTAAGGGCGTCAATCATAACGTCATTTACAAGAGTAAACTCCTGGAAGTTGCGTCCGTATCCCACATTTCTAGCCTTCGTGTCCGGGTCGTAATATATGGAAAGGGAGCCGTTCTCATCGACATTCACAGAATCATCATTGGCAAATGAGTCAGCATCCTCGATGTTCAGGTCAACACGGTCTTTTAAAACTGAACCGAGCTGTAGAGGACACCACGCATCGCAGAATGCGATTTGGTTAGTGTTTGGGTCGACGTATGATAAATTCATAATACCGTTATTAGGAAAGGTATAGATACGGAAGTCCTTGATTCCATCTGGGCCATCTTCGGGAACGTAAATACGAACCTTTGTTGGGGTAAGCCCCCTAACCTCTAAGGGGAGTTTTACTGACCATTCTCCACCACTATTGTCTTCGAGGGCCCATGTGCCGCTTGTGGAGGGGCATATCACAGAACTATCTTTATTTGACGCCACGCCATTGACATTACTAAAGGTTGCGTGCTTCAATGAAATGACTTGCTCGGCCAGGATTAACGTTGTGTTGGTAGAATTGGAGGTGTTCTGCACAGGAAGCGAGATGTTGTGCATGAGGAGCTCAGGAAGCCCCAAAGTACTGAAAGAACCGCCAAAAATGATCGACCCATCGTCGCTATTGGGGGGATATTTAGTGATGGCATTTACGGACGAATTTTGTCCAAATCCCTGGAACGGTAAGGACGAGAACATCTGCGACGTCACGTTGTATACGGCAGCGCCGTAAGTATTGTTGTACTCGAAGTCACCTCCAAGGTAAATAACATCACGGTCAACAAAAGTTGTGAGCACGCTGCCCGAAGAGTTTTGGCTCGGAAGCACGGAAGTTATATTCTGCAGCGTCACATTCATGATCACGGGAGGCACGACCTGGTGGCCGTTGATGGTGGAAAACGTGCCAAAAACAAGCACGGAGTCCCCGGACAAAGGCAGTAGCAGCGACACGCCACCACCTTCTACTGAAGCGATTTTGACAGACGCCCCTGATGTTTCATTGCGCAAATAGAGTCCCAGTGTGTTTACAGGGGCAGGCGCAAGGAACGCCGATTCATTCACGGAATTGTAGAATGAAAGTCCGTCGAAATCACCGAAAACGGCAATATTTCCGCCGGTGGCACCAAAGTTGATTCCGGGATGCGACACGGAGGCCGCTGCAAATGTGCAAAACATGAGGAACAGGAACACCGGCAGCTTTAGCCATAGTAGGGTGTTTATTAGTGTTGTGAAATGCATTGTTTTTGTGAACACTTCTGTTTTAATAATTGTAATATTATTATTTTCTTTTTTCTTTTTTTTTCTTTTTTATGCCTCTGTTGGGGTGAGACTAGCGGAACCGAAGTAAAATAAAAGGCAAGTCTGAGCTAAGCCCTGGTCCAGCGGGTAATGCGGTATGTGGTGTTTCAGCGAGCGAAGCAAGAAATCAAGGTTTGCAAAAGAAAGAAAAATGACCCGGGCAAAGAAACGCAAAGCAAGCGGTGCAAAGAATGTGGGGGGTTCGTGAAGCGAGTGTGGGTTTGATATGTGTATATTCAAGAAAAAGAAAAAAAAAAAGAAGAAACGAAAAAAAAAAAGTGTGAGCAAGGGGAAAAAATTGTACAGGTGTGGTAGCCAAAAGCAGAATGATCTTTGTTTACCGCGGGCCTAGCAGTGCACACAGGGGCACACGGTGGGATGGCCTCGACCACCGCAGAAGAAATGCAAAAAAAAAAGTACTTTATACACAATAAACGGTGTGTAGCTATTGGGATATAAAGCCACAAAGTTTTCATTATTATTATTTTTCAATAGAATATTAATTTCAGGTGTTAATTTTATTTGTTAGCCTTTTGAATCATGTCTTTATATGCAGGTGTCGCCATCGGTGCTCGACTCTCGGGTCGAGTGTCCGCTTAAAACCAAGCCAAAAGGAGATAAATTAAAAATAGAACGAACAATGGAGTAGCAGAGAGCATGACGCAAGAAATAAATGAATTCAGAACAAAACCGAAAAAAAGGAAAAGAAAAAAAATAAGGGTTGATTTTTATTTATTATTAGTCTGTTTATTTTGGAATTAAAAAAAAAAAAAAAAACTGAAATTCCGAATGGCAGAATGAACTGTGCTTCCACTAAAAAGGCCAAGCCATACATTTTACTGTTTTTGGTGGTCAGACACGCGCGGCTAAACTGGGTAAAATGTACACATTGTCACTGCATAGTGTGCTCGTCTATCTCTGATTACAGCGTTTGTTTCTTTAATTTCGGTTTTTTTGCCACGAAGAATATTTTTCTTCTAAATTATTTTCTATCAGGTCTCTTGCTTCATAAACCGCTAGTATTTATGATAGTTCTCAAACTTATTTGCAGAAAACTGATTTTTTGCAGGCTATTCTTTAGACAGAAAATGTCGCACATTTGTTATTCAATTTAATTAATAAAAACATTCTTGGGCTTAAATACTGCCGCCATCAATTTTCACATCTTTCTCAATATTTGAAGTGCCATAGAAGAGTGTACTTCAAGCGACGTCATTTTGAAGCAGCATAAAAGTTGTTGGAAAAAGACTAACCCTGACTCTAGCCTCATCTAGTTTTGAAGCACTTGAGGTGGGTAAAGCTCTATTAGTTATATGTTTTCCATAGTTTAAATTTTGATAGAAAAGGGTGAGCAAGATATACACATTTTAAGGACATAGAGCAAGATCTTTGAAAAATTATCTGATAACTCTTCACTATGTTCTCGCCATTCAGAATACCTGTGTCTTTCAATATGTCTCAATTGACAGGAGTGAAACAAAAACTTCAAGGGTTTTTATAACCAATATTCAAATAAGGCATTTGGACTAAGGTAGCAGGTCTTTCTGGGAGAAGGCGATAAGAAATTTAACTGACGTGCAGAAAAAGTGTGCCTTTCCTCTAAAAGGAGACTTGATAAAGTTATTCCCAAATTTAATCAGGTTGTGAGACTAATATGATTAGACCAACAAACAGTTTCCGAAAGAACTTGTCATCCAAAAAGAAGATATTTTTTCAAGAAAAGTAGAGCTTTTCTCGGTATACGCTCTACAATTTGCAGCCATCATTACAGTTATATAGTGGGATATACCTTCAAAAAATAATTAATCATACAATCAGGAACAAAAGAAAACGAAGAACCTTTTTATTCAATGATCAAGAAATTGGTCGTATATCATCTAAATAAAATTGGGCTTACTGTCTTGGGCTCTTAGATTCCTGTTATTAAAAAATCACAGTCTAAATTATCCCCAGTCTCAGAATTTTGCCCGCGAGAACTCCTTTTGTGGCCAAAATTTTGGGATAAAAGAAGGTCTCAAATTCCCCCAGAGATAATTTGTTAAAACACACCTTTCTTTCACTCTACTGGAGTACAACACAAAGAACTACAACCAAAAACTTTGAAAAGTTACTTAAAAAGACTGTAAGAAACACTGAAACAATTAACACTAATTTTTTAATCATTAATCTCCCAATTGGTTCGGAATGAGATTAGCTTTCAAGTTTGGCTCTAAGTCTAAGAACACAAAGTTCACAGACGCTAGCCAGGCTTTAGAATTCATCGAACTCCCCAATTTTGAGATCCCGAAAGAGGAGGAGAATGATACTCCCACTTGTAACTTCTCCTGTCCCCTTTTGAAAGATTTAGGCTCAACTTCTTTGGACTGTTCACAAACCCAAGTTGGTGGTGTTGAAGCCTCCCAAGTAACTTCTGCAGCAACCACTGAGGCCAGCACAAAGCAAGAAAAGCCTTCGGAAAATGTCGAAATCCCCACAGGGGCTTTGGTTCACTACATTGACTCACAGGGACTTTTGCAAACAGCTGAAAAGCCCGCAAAAGTTTCCACCAGTCAAAAAATCAAAGCAACTGTGGCAAACTACACCGATTCAGCACGTAAGATTATCTTCAGGGCTAAGAACAAAAGCACAACTGAAGAAAAAGTTTCAGAGGACTTGGCTATTCTTGAAAGCCCCAATTCTGCTGAAACTAGGGTCGAGGTACAAACAGAGACCGCATCAGTGAGCTCAGTTTGTGCACAAACCCTAGAACCAAAAACTCAACCAAGTACTCGCAAGTCTTCTGGCTCTTCAAAGAAAAACCACTTGGAGAAAAAGAAAAAGAATCGAACCACACGTAAGTTTCGCCTTCTTGCTGCTAAAAAGAGACATGCTAAACGCCGCACCACCCGCTCGGGAAAAGTGTTGTCGCGTGTCCCTAAACATCTCGAGGCTTGGGAAGACATTAAACAAAACGTAAAGAAGCCAGAAGACCAAGGGTATGATTTGAAGTTTGACTACAACAAACTCTTAAAGCCATCCTTTGTGGAAAGCTGGTTGAATGACACTGTACAGCCACTTGTTACTACACTTCCAATGCTGGGGGAGCAGCTTGGAGAAGGACAAATTAAATATGCTGTAGATTTTGAGAGCGAGCCAGAGGAACCAAAGAGAAGCTGTGCTAAGTGTAAACAAGACCCCACCGGTGCTCTGGGTCTTGGGAATTGTGACACATGCTACTATTTCTTGAAAGCCGAGAGAACTGAGTTTCTTAAGTATGGCGACGCGAAAAAAATCAAACGCGTGTTTGATGCCCACGCTGCCTGCCCTTTCATGTCTTCAGATGTGGAAGATCTGTTTGCTTCTACGGGGGATAGCTTGCTAGGAATTTGTCTTTGGCCAATTATGGGAGTGTGGGAAAAATTGGACCACAAGATTTTCTGGGCCAAAGTACGGTTCAGACAATTTAAGGAAAGCGTTCCAGTTTGGCTGCGAAAAGTTCGCACGGCTGCAAACCATGGTTATGGCTTGCGGTCTTTGAGGCCAGAAAAGTATGGTAAGAAATCTTTGAAATGGGGAGATTTACTTCCTCAGGATTTCTCACCTATTTATGATAAGTTTTGGTCTGAGGATTTTGGCCCAACATGGTTTTATAAAATTGATGGGGGTTTCTCCTCAAGACCAGCTAACGCCAGATTCGTGGATATTCCATACCCGGACTCCGAGCCTGAATCTTCACATATTTCTTGGTATAATCTTAACGGTGGATTCAGAAAGGCTTGGCTGGGTATGAGGAAGAAAAAGGTGCAACAAGAGGGAGCTAACTTATCACGTGCTGCAAAGAAAACCGGAACGAAGACAAATAATAGAAAGGTACTGGTAAAGTTTGCCGACGAAGAAAAAAAGAATTCTTCTCCTGCTGAATTACCAATTTCCAGAAAGTCGGAGCTCAATTCGGAGAAGTTTCAAAAACAGACCCAAGAAATTGTCGTTCTTGCTGACTCTAAAGTTGGAAACCCAAACAACGAAAGTGCCTCTGCTGAAACTGAACGTCTTCATGATTCAGCATCTACTCTTGCTGCTGATGTCACCCCTTTGGAAGATGAGAAAGCTCATGCAATGTCTTTTTCTACTGTGGTTTTACTCGCGCAAAGTGTTGAAGAATCTACTGTTTCTAAATCGACTTCATTCGAAACTCTGGCAACGGAAAGTGAATTAAAGGTCCCTTTACCCGCCACAAGCTTGGAAGTGGTTGAAGAAGAGCCAGTGGAACTTCATGAAAAAACCTCACAATTCAACACCAGCGAAGATTTTGCAACAGGGTTATCTGCTGAAGTAAGATCCCCAATTTCTAGTAGAGACAGCTCAATATCTGTTCTCAACCTGGGACCTTTTGCTGAAGAGTTTATCCTGGCTTCGCCCACGGAAAGTATTGAAAGTGAGATCCGGGGACTTAAACTCCCAACGGCTCCCGCTGTTACGAATGAACCCTTGAAAGACCCCAATGCAGTTCAAGAAGTTTTCGTGGATGTGATTCAGAAAATAGATGAAATGCTCAGTAATTTGGGCTACAAACCGCAAGAAAATCTCGCTTCTAGCCCCAATATTTCGGAGAGAACATCACTCAGTTCTTTAAATATTGGTCATCAATCATCCAGAAACCTGAATTTTGAGGGGCTTTCCTTTGAAAATGAGGGTTTTAACCCTATAGTCTTTGATTCGGAAGACGAAAGTCCCATTGAGGAGATTTATACTACACATACCGGTGAACACTTCCGTTCAGGGTACATGCAAAATCTCACTGAAGAACTTATAAGTGAGATTCTTTCACAGTACAACCAAGGAAAATTTGACCAGGAGGGAAATCCTAATGCTGCTGCAGAGACATTAGGAGCTTTATTGGATGAAGTTTTCAAAGGTATACGCGAGGTTAAAGGAGATGGAGACAGATTCGAGAACATCGATAAGAAATCTTCCAGCCCTCCCTTTGAGTATGATGATTCTAACCGGTTTACTCTTCTTGAGGACTCCGACGAAGATTTTGAAAACGCATCTGAATGTATGGGGCTATCTTCAGATATTGAAGCCGAGTCAGCATACGCTAGATCGCTTATTGTTTTTAAACACCCATGCTCTGAATTGAAGGAACTCAAACTTGTGAGGAAAGATAATTTCTTGGAGAAAAGCGAAAAGGATATGAGGGACATTTCTTATGAGAAGAAGGAAGAATCGTTGGAGAACGAAGTTCTGGTTATCGAAAACACTCAAGAGCCTTTAAAGCAACTCAAGCTTGTGAGTAAGATTTCCTTACCAGTGCCCGCGACCATCAAGCCACTTGGAGTTTTGGGTGTTGTTGTTGAGCCAACCGTTCGGAAGGTAATCCCACGTATCAAGAACTTTTTACATCCCGTCATTACGGTTTCCAAGAATGTTACAGGCCCACCAACTAACTGTGAAATGAGCTGCATATCTTCTAATATCGAGGAGGTGATATATGTTTGTCATACCGACAGCATTTTGACCCAAAGAAACTATCTTCTGACCATTGGCAAAGTTACAGTTAATGCAGAGGAACCTTCTGAAGATACCTGCGATGTGCCAACAAAAGAAGTTTCAGCTATCCATGAAGAAAAGACTGTAGCTGACAATGGATGTGCCTCGTTCATTCCTGAGTCTTCGGGATTTGATATTCAGAAAGTTGATAATGTGGTGAATTTTGAAGAAAGCCCACAGAATATGGTTACCGAACCTGAGATTCCTCCGAAATTTAAAGAATACTTTGAGTTCATCTCAACGAACCCAGACGTACTTTTTGAAATTCGTCTGGATGGCGAAGAACCCGAAACTAACCAACTGGATCAAAGCCCACTTTTGGAAAAGTTGATCTTGGATACGGAACTTGATTCAGCCAGTGAATTTGGGGGCAGTATGGATGAAGAAATGAACCGTGCTGCCTTTTTTGACTACTTGGATGATCCTTTAAACTTCAAAGATGAGTCCTTATGGTTTGCTCTTTCACTCGACCTGGACTTCGATAGAAAGTCGGTCAACAAAAATAACTCTGAGAACGACGAGCTTGATATTGTTCGGAATGCAAAGGAAAACTTGCCTAAAATGACGGAAGTGTTGGAGATGGAAGTTAAGGCCGCAAATTGCGAAGAAGCTGTGGTTGATTTTGGATCCAAAAGACAGACCAAGGTAAGCTTTAAAGAAAGTGACGATCTTTGTCAGGTCGAGGTGTTTGACAGAAATTTGGCACCACTGGCGATTAAAAGCTGTGTGTCAAATTTGGAAGCACCAACCAAAGAGAATTTTAGAAAACCTGAAAACCAAGAACTTGGCAGGTTTATCAAAGTAAAAGAATTTAACCAGCCTCTTAATATAGAAGAGCGGTGTGAGAATGAGAGGGAGATGTGGGTGAAACTTGATGAGTGCCGAGAGGTACTTTCTGGTCTTAAGGGAAAGCAGGATATCGAAGAACTTCAGGAGATTTTCATTAAATTTCTTGAATGTTTTAAACTTTCAAGGGAGTATTTTGCAGAGCTTGCCACAAATCAGATCTTACTGTATGTGAGCTGGCTCACTCAAATCAAAAGAGCTATTAGTGCAGCTTTGGCCTTGACTAGCGGTGCTGGAAACCGTTTTGTTTTGCTCCTTAGCTTTATTGACCAGACTGGAAAGTCTGAGTGGTCAATCAACAGAGCAGAGAAGGACTTGTCGAAAATTTATGACTTGATTTCAACTGTTGTCATAATGTTGGAGCAAGTTCAGGAGGCAATTATTCAGCTTAGACTCGAGTTCCCAGATTATGTGGGAACCATGACGGAAATTGCCCAAGTGGCAGTTTCTAGTAGAAAGGAGATCTTGGAAACATACAGCATGTTTTGCTTGACTAACTTGAACGATTCTATTGACGTTGCAAGTGTACACTACTGTACCGGATACGAAGTCTTTATGGAGAAGACATCGTTTTTAGCAGAGACTGCTGACCTGGACTACGAGGTCAAATTTGCCACGGCATTGAATGACTTGCAAAGATCACACGGTGTTGTCAGCACAGCTACATCTGATCTTGAAAAAATCCTCCAGCTTATTCTGATGAGACTTGCCAACCTTAGAGATGACTATGAAAAAGAGCGACTCTTGGAAAAGCGTTTATCACAAGAAACCGTTGTCAATCTTAAGAATAGTACGACCGATTTGAGTCTTGATGGGCAAACCTTAAAGGGACTGCGTGAAGATGTTTCGACTTTCACCAGTACCTCTAATCCTGGACCCAGTAATAACAAGAGTCAGGACGAAAGTGAAAGGGGGGAGCACAAGAGTCCCAAGAGCAAGTTCAAAGTTCCTGGATGGATGAAGTTCAAAGGTATTGGCAAAAAAAGCTGATGAAAAGGACAGTGAGTTCAATTGAGTAGAATCACCAGAGAGGAGATAAGCTACTGGCTAAAACTTTTACCTGGTTCAAGCAAGACCTTGACCCGGAGGGGATATAATTGAAACAATTACAGTATATATTTAGAATACACAGATATTAAATTGAGTTTAGGAGTACGAAGTTCAGTTCAAGGTTTCTGCCATTGAGGGGATGACGTATGGTATAAATGTTTCACCATTATTAAGGGATATTAAACGGATGGTAAGCAATAAAACCCTGTTGTTCATACATTTATATTAAATTCCAAAATATTCCTTTGCTCCTCTCAATAATTCTTCAGACAACTTTACCAGATAATACTGGTTGGAAGATAGGAAAATATTATATACCCCACGGTCAATATTAGAACATTGTCTTTCAAGGCTAAGGGCGTATTTTCCCTACCGATTTCCGGTTATAGAGTAGAAGAATATTTTGGCTGAAAAACATAAAAAAAGATGCTTTTCAGACTTTTAGAATCAGAAATATCTTGTTCAAAACGAAATCATTCGTTCAGTGATTCACATTTATTGAAGACCCACCGCTATTAAGTTGCCACGAGTTTTTGAACAGATAATTAGTATTTTTTCCCCCAAATAAATGTATTCAACAGGTGGTTGTTAGTACCAGCAATATTATATATAATTTTGAAACCAGAGAAAAAAATCCAGAAATACTTACGACTTATACACCAACTATACAGATAATAAAGCAGATTCTGGATCAGATTCGGATCAGAACAATGACGTGGGTAGCTTTTCGACCAGAGACAATTAATATACCCGGACGACCAGGCCCCCCTAAAGAAACAAAATACAAAAAATACAAAAAATACAAAAAAAAGACAGAAAAAGAAATACAAAAAAAATACACCTTCCTCAAATCTTCACCTCACCTCACCGCAACCTGTTCCGGCCCGCGCACTCGGCTATCAGTAGCGCATACATAATTCTGGTAACGGATGTTTATCCACACACGATCATAAAAAACACCCAAAAACAATAAACAATAATAATAATAAAAAAAAGCATGTCGCTGGAAATTGCTGACTATTCCGGCGTGCGGCAGCTTTTGCTCCAACACGCATACCTGCCGCTCATTTCCGTGCAATCCACGCCTAATGCCGACCGCAGATTCCAGGAAATCTGTCAAAACCACCAGATATCTGCACTTCAGGTGCTCCAGCCGTACGGAAACAATGTGGAACATGGTGCGGCGGGCCAGACGTTTCGGATTACAAACACACAGTTGATCACGCGCAATTACGGGCTGTTTCCCGTTCGTTTTGAGGCGCCATTACAGGAACTTCTTGCGGTGGATACTAGTGGCGACGATAAGCCAGCGGCACTTTTTAGCATTTCTTCACTTGAAGCGCTAGTAAGAAGAGGGGCCGACGCTGCAAATAGCACTGCTTGTGGATTATATAAGAGCATGTTTCGTAGAATAATCACCTCCAATCGCGTGGTGCCTTTCGATACACTAAATCACCCGGTGGCACAGGTATGGGTGGTGGATTTTGGTGCCGATTCCGTCGATGAAGTGCGCCGTATGCTTGTGGAATTTCGTAACCATGCTTTCCCCCGATACTTCCACCATGCTGATATGTTGATCCACGTATTGGTGCTCTACGATCCAGAATTACAAGATGAGGCAGCAGTGACGGAGTTTCTGTCGGCGCTTCGGATCGAACTTTCGGTCTCCTCCACACTTATTCCGGTTTCTATACCCGAGGAAGACGATGTTTCAATGTGCACGATTCCTGAGCTTGAAAACGCCACGATCGAACAGGAAATCCAGTACATCACGTTCCAAAACGCCCACGGCAAAGATCTACAAAAAGATGAAGAAGATCAAAAAGATCTCGAGACTGAACAAGGAATTCGGGTACCTCGTCTGCTTGACGCTACTCTCCGGACCAAAATCCACGATTTTCTTGCCCGCAACATAATCCCTCACATGGAAAGAAAGATCCGTACGTGGGACGATGCAGTTTTGGCGCCGAAGAAGTCGCTTGCAGGGCGGTTTTTCTCGGTTTCTCGTAAACTTTTTGGTGGCACTGGAAACGAAGCATCTCAGCATACAACAGCACCAGGCACGTACAATCACACCGGCAACTTCTACCACCGCTCGACGCCCGAACAAACGATCCGTAAACTTGCCGATTGGGCGCTCATGCTCAAGGATTTCCGGTATGCATACTCGGCATACGACCTCATTAAGCGTGATTATACCAACGATAAGGCATGGGCATATGTGGCGGCAGCTCAGGAAATGTGTATGGTGTCTCTCTTGCTTGCACAAACACAACCCTCGGCCGCAGATACGCCGCCACAGAAACCCGATAAAAACACCCTTCGCAAAATCCGCCACGATATCATTGAGCCCTATGTCGACAACGTGGTGTACACTTACAAACTGCGCCTCAACGTCAAGACATATGCCGTACGTGGCTACTTGGTGGTGGCAGAGTTGCTTCTCCATATGAGCATTGTGTTTAATCTTCCCTGGTGGTGGGGTGACCTCATTGAGGACTACTTTATGAAGGCCGTGCACGAGTTGGAGACCCACTTGAATGTCTCGGCGAGAGGGCCCCAGGCCACCCGTGCCATTCTTTATGCACGCTTAGGCTTTGTAAAAAGACACAGTTACTTTGTACCTTCGGGCCGTAACGAGATCATCCATGACGTGTTTGAAAAGGGTATTATGGCGTTACCAACAGAACAACCGGAGGAAGGATTCTACCAAAACCATGCCAAGTTGCCACCCTCTAATGATACTGCCATAAAAGGCCTCACAAGGTTCCGCCAGAGCGGGTTCTGGTATATCATGTCGATGAAGGAGTGGATGATGCTTGAAAACGCTCCGCAGATCCGCTCGCTCATGGACAATCTTAGCATCCGGTATGCTGGAGTGGGCCTGGTCACTGATAACTGGTTTCTACGCGAAGATTTGGTGCTTGCAAAGATCAAGCAGTTTGCGCTGCCCCTGGCCACCGCATAACACACGTGATGTATATGAGTCAATGTAATATATCTGTGAATTGCTGCCGGTGTACGTTCTGCGTTTAAGAGGGCCATTCAGGAAATAAAATTAATACCTGTCTACGAGAGGCATATGTACTAAGGCATTGAGCGGATTGATTACGGGTCGAGTTAGGAGCTACGTTGAATTGTGTTTGGCGTTGCTCATCAAGAGAGCAAGTTTAAAGTGGCCTTGGGGCATACTTTTGCATCTAAGAAGAAAAGAAGAGAAATATTGAAGGAAACCTTCTACATCGATCTCTTGATACTGTGCAAATACAAAAACGATCTTTGAATTGGGAAGAAATCGTTGATCCTAATTCCTGAATCGCACCTAATACTGGACTACGTTCGGTTACGTTCTATGCACTGGCTCTTTGGATCTACACAATACCAAGGAAAAGAATAAAAAAAAAAAAACGAGGAAAGGAAAAATATAAATTATTCTGTTTAGTCCTCTTTTCCATCAATGATTATTTTTTTTTTGTTTTCCGGTGGACAAAAAAAGAAAAGAAAAGAAAACACTCAAGGGTGCTGGTCCCGGCACGTGCCGCGAGCCGATGCGCGAGCCGGGGTTCTCGACTTTACAATGACTAGACAATCACCAGAACCAGAGATAAAATCGGCACAAGCATTCACGACAATCACCCACTCGGGATATAAAAAAATAAGAACAACAAATACAAAAAAAAAGAAAAAACATGTTTCAAAATATTGCTGCGCGCAGGCTTTACTCCACCGTTTACTCCAACGTGAAGGTCAAAAAAGGCACGAGTGTACGGGACCTCTTCCACACGCCGGTATTCAAATCGCTCTTCCTCACACTTGTGTTGGGTTCAGCAGTAGTGGAGGCCACGCGAAACCGGAAGGAGCTCGATGCGCTCCGTGGGGCGTATGAAGCGAAATTTGGAGTTCTCGAAAACGCCACGGCGAGAATACGGCGCAGGGAACGTGTGGACATGGCAGCAGAACTCAAACTTGCAAATGCCTTGACGAGGAACAAGTATAACTCAGTGACGGACGTGCAGATGGATGAGCAGTTTGAAGCGTTTTTGAAAATGGCCGAAGATACGGGGGTGGCGGAGCCTGAGGAAAAGGCAACTGCCGAACAAAACACCCAGACGGAGCTACCAATACTGGAAACCGATGGAGGCCGCCCACGGGTTAGAAAAAGTGCCGATTTTCTTTAAACAACTTAATATGGAGACGTTTCATCGGCAGTATATGGTTCGTTCTTCAGAAACTATCCGTAGGTGGATGAAGTGGGTTTTATGGCCGGAAGAACGCTTATTTAAGTGTTCACTGTGTATGTGAGACTATGTTTGACAACCCAAAGGAAGTATTTTCTTGCATAATAAGTCGTACTAATTTCCAAATCAGTTACCCCCAGGTCAACCGGATCTAGTGGAAACAACGCAGCGACCAAAAGTTTGATATTATGAAAAGATTTCCGTTAGCCGTGACACTAATGTCAACGTAAATTATAGTCTAGACTTTCAACTAAATTTTAAAACCTAGCGTCTAACGCTGTAATAAATGGTTTACCAATCCAAGTCTTGCTGTTTGAAGCACAGGAATCAGTTACATCTGTTTCAGTATGACTTTAGTAGGAATATTTCCTAGTTTTCTTTCGAAGAACTCTATGAAATTTGGAAATTTTCTGTTGGTATATTTCAATGTATTTCTCCATTCCTACTGTCTTTAAGATTTTCTATTGCAGAGAATTACGAGCACACTTCTACCCTCTTATAATTCAATATACCATTTATCTAAAAGCGACATATCTAATTTAAGTAACGAAAGATTATATGGTTATAAAAACATCAAATCACTTTCTAACGAACTAAATAAGGGTAACCTTCTTATAAGACTTACGGTGAGCATCACCAAACTCCTGGACCTTACCCTCGTCTCCCAAACGGCGCAAACTATCGAGAAGCTCCAGGTTTTCCACACGGATGCTCAGTTTCTCGTTAACGGCAGCAGCCAACTCCGTAAAACGCATACCGGCTGCAGGTGGAAGCACTGCAAGCACCTCTGTGTCCAAGGCGTCACGCATTCTGCGCTGAGCTGCGGTGGTACCGGTCTGGACAATATCCATATCGATTCTACCTGTTTTGGGGTCAGTGGCATAATCTTTAATTGCCGACTTAATGAGCCGCACCGCCTCCTTGACATCAATGAGGTCAACATGGGGACTCAAGCGCATTTTGGCGTGGGCCTCGGCCAAACGGATCATGGACTCGAGCTGACGCGTGGTGGCGGTGATACGTTTTTCTGCCAGACGGGTATCGTCACCAAGATTGCGCATCTCCACATATGCCCGCACTAACTCGGCCTTACTGGCAGCAGTAATGGTTGGGTTGCAGTTCTCTTTGGCATACTGGATGTAAGTACTCAACTCATGTACGGGCAAGATCTGGTGTTGCGATACCAGAACAGGCACGTCTTCCAAGTACATGTCGGTGATGTGCGCAGCCAACTGGCGGTCCATGGACTCGTCTACACGGTCGAGAATCAAGTAGACGAGGTCGAAACGTGACAATAATGGAGGTGGCAAGTCGATATTGGACGTCACAGGCAAGTTAGGATCGTAGCGCGAGTTGATTGGGTTGGCAGAGGCCAAGATCGAGGTACGGGCATTAAGGGTGGTGATGATTCCGGCCTTGGCAATAGAAATGGTCTGTTGTTCCATAACCTCATGCAATACCGACCGTGTGGTATCACTCATTTTGTCAAACTCATCAATACAGCACACACCACCGTCGGAAAGCACCAAAGCACCAGATTCCAAGACAAGTTGTTTGGTGTCGACGTCACGCGTGATGTACGCGGTCAAACCCACCGCAGAAGAACCTTTACCCGAAGTGTAGATACCTCTTGGGGCAATTTTGTGCACGTACTGTAAGATCTGCGATTTCGAAGTGGATGGATCACCACAAAGGAGAATATTGACGTCTCCACGGTAACGTCCACCCTTTTTGAATTGCTTATTTGTACCACCAAACAACTGGAGCAAGATTCCTTTTTTCACATCGTCCATCTCGTAGATAGAAGGCGCAAGCGACCTTGCCAACAACTCGTAGAGATCGTCACGCTGCGCGGTCTGGCGCACGCGGGCCACATCCTCGGCAGTTAACTTCCGAGTTTGTTCCACCTCCTGTGTTTCTGTGGCATGTTGCTCTACAGTAGAAGCATCGGCCGCAAGACGCTTGGCGTCGATTTTACGTACGTGAACCACATCCAAATACGTCTTGTACAAGTTTTTCAACGCCCTTTGCCGGGCATTCACGCGAACGGGCAACGAGCGGAAAATACCGCACACCTCCACCCGGTCACCGGCACGGCACGTGTCCACCAACTCGTCATAAACACATAAATTGATCAGGTGAGGGGTTTGGCCATCGGGCACCAAATCTGGGGTCTCCTGTAATTTGATCACCTGCTTATCGGCAAATGAAGACCGGTTGTGTACAATGCTCATGGTGTTGGTTTGGGAACACACCACACGTGGACAACGGGTGGGCTCCAGAATAATACCCCTATCGATTTCCACCGCCACAGTATGGTCACATGCACTACACTTGAAAAACGCAACCTTCATGTCGGGCACAATGGCACTGGCACGGAGAACAAGACCCTTCACGCTTACCAACTTATCGATATCGTTGGGGTTTAACTCCCGCATACCACGCCGCACGCTATTGAGATTGTATGGCCGGATGGTATAGATGTTGGTTTCGATGTCGTCAATCGACGTGTGCACAGTTGCAGGGTCCAGGAAAAGCGACACGAGGCAGTCCTTGACCGTCTGATCCATGATTGGCACCACTTCCTGCGGGTAATTAATGAGTTGATAGTACAATTTACGGGTGCCCGCATATGCAAGCAAATTTGCCGCGTCGAGGTTCAAGTTGGTGGTACCAAGGTCCTTCATGGCGGTCAACTGCGCCACATAATAAAGCTCCAGGTCCTCGGGCTCCACTGCCTGATTCTCTGCGAGTTTGCGGTACTTCATCTTGAACTGCATCAAAAAGTCCCGGAACGCGTTGCTGCACTCCTGGATCGACACGTTTGTACCCCAAATCACCCTTACTGGCTCACCCAGATCATAAGCATCCAGTCCCATTTGTGAAGTGTCCAGCAGCGGTGGCGCCGAGGATGACAATGATGACGAAAGACGCACACGATCATCAAACATACGGCGGTTTCTTGGCGTTGCCAGAACGTCGGCGTTTAAGTCCGACCGAACGTGACGCCGCACAATGCGGTCGACGTCCAGCGTCATTCCGTCCGACCGCCCGTGGCCCAAATCCGAAGTGGCATGGCGGCTTGAAGACGTGTAATTAAGTGGCGACGATACGTCTCTGCGTTGAGATGAGGGCCGTGCATCGGAACCCGGATTCGACGAGCTCGAAGCGAAAAAAAGTGGCGAAGATGGCACCGCGGTCTGCGATTGCGATTGCGATTGAGACTGCGATTGTGAAGGCGTATCCGTGCCATTATTGGTGCCCTGGGCCAGGCTTCTGATAGGTGACAGCGACATTAGAAAAGATTGATTTTTTTAAGGGGTTTTTCCGATTTTTTGGTAGTTTTTCTGCCGGTCTGTTGTTAACACAATTCACAAGATTTCAAGCTGATAGATGCTTTGTTTCTTTTCTTGTTGTATGGGTCTTTTTAAGCACAGTACAGAAAAAAAGTCGTGGTGAATGGAAGGGGAAAACGCCAGTCTCTCTCGGCAGCGAAAAAGAGAGACGCTTTTTTTTTCCGGCACCGCGACGCGCGTAATCACTTTTCCCGATTCGGCGAAATCATTAGGGGCTGCAGACAATGTGCAGGCACGGCGCGTGTCGCGCATGCCATCGCCAGCTAGTTTCCAAACTTGAACTGAATGTTTGTCGGGATTTCGTTTATGGAAGATTTGGCTTGAATGTGGATACATTTTTTTTTCTTTGGTTATTGGAAAACTTTGAAATTGTGTCTTTAGAGTGTATTGTTCTTTGCCTTACTTGGGGGGTTTTTTTTTTAAAGAAACAAATCTTTAAGTATCATTGGAGGTGGTATGCTGTGGTGGCAATAATTAAAATAAGATAGTTGAGTTCGGGGAACCCTAATTACTCAACTAAAAGTTCAACTTTGTAGTGGAAATGAAAAAGGTGCAGGACATAAATGAATAGCCTTCTTTTAAAGGAACAAACTATATTATAGGACGAATCTAAAAGATTCCTGATGAATTGTTTCTGTTGGTAAGATACGTAATGTGCGGCAGTGACCAATTAAGCACAAGTTAGCAGACTTGTATACTAATGACCTTTTTAAAGAAAAAAAAAATTTAAGACAGGTAATTAAAAAAAAAAGCAAGATTACAGCACGTCAATTTCGCATATGGTCTCCCACTACACTACTCAGTGACGCTCTAAGAAGCTTAACTAACGTTGATCGGACGGGAAACAGTGTTTTCTTCTTGATATGGCCGTAACCGAAAGTTTAATCCTAAAATTATCACCCAATGGCTCATAGTGACTAGATGTTTTCCCGATCCGTTTTCTCGATTTTGAGAGCTCGAAATGAGCAAATCAGAAAATTAGAATATTAAAATATTTAAGAATCTATCTTTGAAGCATCTCTATGTTGTAAAAACATAGTTTTAGATAGTGGGAGGTGATATTTTTCGAAGTAATGACGTTGGTCGTGATGCACCATTTAATGTCTCTGCCCAAGTAGGATATTCGAACAAATATATACTATTTTTAATATATATGTTAGCCTCTATCTTAAATATGAGCTAGGTACGAATATGTTTTATATAAGAGGTCCATGAATGTACTTTTTCTCCCCCAGCTTTTACTAGAGGTAGCTGGTCTTATAGATGGCCATGATAACTACTTAAACAAGAACTATAAAGAGAACAACGAATGGAGTAGTATTTGAATATTCTTAGATTCAATCATCTTTATTATTAACATGGTGAAGATCCCAAAACCTGATGTTTCCACCCTTAACAGTATCAATTAATACGACGATAAGAAGAGATTCACGTTAAACCCACGATATCTTTGAGCATAAAAATCCAAGCCCAGAAAAGGGGATAACACTTCTTTCATTTCTTTTAGAGAAGAAGAAAGAAAATTACTTTAATCTTGTCATGATAACCGTTCAGATTGGATTCCCCCAAGATATGTCGACCGTGTGGGTTGCATGAAGATTTGAGAGTTTCGAACATGAGATACCGACTTTATAAATCATTATCACATCCTAAGAGTCTGTCTTTAAAAAAGACAAGTAAAAAAAAAGAAAAGGCCCAATGGAGCAAAGTATATCGTAAACTTACATGAAGCCAAGTACCCACAGAGTAGTTTCTGTTTTTTTATTTTATTTTGGTCGTAAATTATGAGCATAAGCCTGTGACGTAAACCTTATTTCAAGTACTGTTTCTTAGGTGAATTGTGATAATTACATTTTATTATACATCCCCTATTGGTACAATCATGAACCCTCTCTAAATTACCCGCCTCTAGTGAATGCAAAACGCGTCTCGCAAAACATGTGCCACTGCAGTCGTCATACACCCTCGGAAATGACAGACCATGCAAGCGCCTGCCGCGTGGACCTGCACACACCGGGGCAACTCTAAACAACGCCGGCATTAGAGTCGATTCTACCTTTCCTCCACAACCATCTACTAGCATGAGCAATAGCCTGTCTCCCTACCGCTCTGCCCTAAAAACAACACGCATTAAAGATAGGACTGGTATACGCCCAGTGCCAATTCTTGCAGATGCACCGGTACTCCGTGCCAAATCCGCCAGCAGGACACATGATTTGTCATCGCCAAACTCGCCAGTAAAACATTCGGGTTCTCCAGAACGCAGGTTACGGATCCTTGAGCTTGAGGCAAGGCGCGAGATTCAGAGCACCCCACAGTTTGACATAGAGCTGGAAAACCCCCGCAAAAAGGCCAGGTTTGCCGATCTTGTGAATCCACCGTCAAGTGCAGACTCCGATAAACTTAGTGAATTAACCACGCAGTTGCAGAACGTTTCAAAAGCACTAGCTGACATGACCGAAACGTTGAGGAAAGTCCAGGAAACACAGGAAAACAGCGTGTCGGAACTTGCAAAGTTAAAAGAGGCCGTACGAGCACTCGAGGCTCAAAAAACCGTTTAAAAATCGATATTCTTTGTTGTCTGGGCCGGTTCTTCGGCATCCTCCACAGGGATCCCCCACTCGTCGATCTCAAAACGCTTGCGGCCATTTTTAAACGCATATTCGCCATCTGCCACCATCATCATGCCACGGTCCGAGAGCACAGGTACCTTACGCACATGCACCAAACCTTGTTGGATTTTAGCTGGCTCGTTTTTGTATGCCCGTTCAATTAATGCGGCCATATCTGGGTTGAATGGCTGTAAATGCACCACTCCGTCCATGAGAGTCTCCACCATATGTGTCACGAGGCCTTCACGAGGGTATAAATCGAGGGCTAACGACATCATAAGCACAGCTGTAGGAACGCTGGCTACAAGAGCACGTAGTCCATGGACAAAAGGCACAACAAATGAAGGCGCTGAACATTGCGGTGGGTAAAGTGATGGGTTGAGGAAACCAGGGACGGCGATACGCACGGTTTTATTCTGTTTAGCGTGAGTTTGGGCAAGCCGTGTGGCCTGTGCAAGCACTTCCGTATAAGAAGATGGATTCACGGACAAAAACGAAATTTCCTGTGCACTACACCCAGGAACAAGGCGCTGGGTGATGTCAAATTGTGTAACATAGTAATCTTCCACGGGCTGGTCATCCGAATCCTTTTTGCCCGGGTTCTGGAGCCCATATCGCCACGCAATCTTCAAGTCTTTTTCGGCCATGTTTGCCACACTCACCAGCGACGAGTCCCGGGCAATTTGGGCCTTTTTCTGCTCTTTGGACGTACCCCTGTACTCGCCAGGCAAATCTTTAGCCCATGCTGCTGGAGGCCCAATCACAATCACGTGACTATGGTGTTGGCCTTTCTCCACCCGATTGTGCACTACTCCCTGTGCTGCAAATCCACGCAATAACACTGAAGCAAAGTCGGTGGTGCCGGTTTCCTCTACAAGAAGCGAATTTCCCAAGGGAAGACCCTGGTGCCCTAAGATCTTGTCCAAGTCTGCACATCCAGTAGATACTGTAGGCTGGGAAGATACGGGAGATGGTCGCACGCCAATTACCGGTACTGTTGAGATGGGTGATTCATTTTGTACTGTTTTCTGCGGTCCGGGACCCCGTCCAAGACCCGTGGGTCCTCTGCCACTAATGCCACCAATAGGGCCAGGTGCACGGGTGCCAGGCACGCCCCGGTCGACAGATGTGCGCGAGAGTAATGGCGAAGGCCTTATCGCGCCAGGAACCGTACGGGGTCCCAGAAGTGGCTCATTTCTCTTGCGGAAAGACATTTTTAGATCGATAGTTAATGTAGATATGGTGGTGGATTAGGGCCATTGATTGAGATGCGATGGGTCCAGTAGCATGGTGCACGGGTGTATTATAGAGTTTGAATTAAAGGGTCTTTGAACATGTTCACTAGCATTATTATTATTATTATTTCAAGTTTATGTTTTGGAGATTGCCAGTTTGCTCAGTGATGATTTACAGTTTTTTTTTTATTTCATTATTTTTCGTAGTACCATGGAATTGCTGGGTTGATCTTTAACCGGGCTTAACTTTTGGTGTCCTCGCCGTGCGGCCGTGTGCGTTGGGCCGAGCCTAATCCAGGTCCTAATCCACAAATTGTATATTATATTTTCTGTGATAAGTGAACATTGTGGAGAAATCTTTTTTTGAATTTTGTTTTCCTTATCCTGATAAATACCATGATGTTTATATACCACGAGAACAAAAGAGGGAAAGAAAAAATACACTTTCAACTATTTTCTCTCCCACTTTAATATTTATTTATTTATTTGGCCTGTGAGGCCAGTGCTCGCTCTTATCACTGCGAAACCCCCCTCGGGCCTCCACCATACAATCATACAGCAACACGTAAAAGTTTGGATAAATTAAGTGTACAACATCCTTGGCGCCGTTTGAAACTAACGAAATCTCCGTACTACCACAAAAAGTCTGTGGAGAACACAAACACAAACAAAATCACCAACCACCTTTCTATTTGAACGCCACCCAACATCACTTAAATACACAAATATGGGTGCTCTTTTGTCGATACCCTTGGCGGGTGCAAGCACGCTTGCGTCGTGTTTTGGAGCTGCTGCATGCCTGGCGTTTTGTACGTCGATTGGCGGGACTTTTGAGTCATCAACCATGACCCGGATCTCGTATGCGGTGATTTTATTAGTGAACTCGCTTTTATCATGGATTGCCCTCCTGCCGTTTGTAATCCACCGGCTTGAGAAAATGAGTTTTGGATTTATCAACAATCGATGTGGCCCCGACGGCAAGGAATGCATTAGTTTCACCTCCGTGCACCGTATCAACTTGGCGTTGGGCATGCTTCATCTAGTTTTGGCAGGATTATTGGTGAATGTAAAAAGCACGAAAAACCCCCGCAATATTATTCAGAACGGGTGCTGGAAATTGAAGATTTTGGCGTGGATAGCACTTATTGTCATCAATTTTCTTGCGATTCCAGATACGTTTTTTGTATTCTACGGTAATCATATAGCCATTGTTTTCTCCACGATTTTCCTCGGGATCGGCTTGATTCTCTTGGTGGATTTTGCTCATGCGTGGGCAGAAAAGTGTCTTGAGAAAATCGAGTTGGAAGAATTAACTGGCGAGGACGAGTACAATGCTGGATTCTGGAAAAAACTCTTGGTGGGCGGAACTGTGGCCATGTATGTGGCCAGCATCGTATTGACGGTGGTGATGTACGTGTTTTTTGCCGCCAAGGGCTGTGGTATGAACCAAGCGGCAATTTCCGTGAATCTCGTGTTGGCAGTGGTGATTTCGGCGGTTTCCATTAATCAGAGCGTGCAAGAATCCAATCCCCACGCTGGTTTGGCTCAGGCCCTGATGGTGGTTTTCTACTGTACTTACCTTGTGCTCAGTGCGGTAGTTTCTGAGCCCGACGACAAATTATGCAATCCGCTTGTGCGGTCTAAAGGAACACGTACGCTTTCGGTGGTTTTGGGAGCATTTTTCACATTTTTGGCGGTAGCATACACAACTACACGTGCAGCCAATGCGTCATTTTTCGAGCCAGAAACAGAATCATTGCCCCAGGTAGCGCCTATTGCGGCCCAGCCTAGTGAACGTAACCAAATGCGGTATGCTGCCATCAAACAGGCGGTGGATGAAGGTTCGTTGCCTGAAAGTGCCCTCAACCAGCTTGATTTGTACGATGACGAGAGTCACATGGGCAATGCCGGTGGAGAATCTCGGGTCAAGTACAATTACACGGTGTTTCATGTGATTTTCTTCTTGGCCACGCAGTACATTTCCACGCTCCTCACCATCAACGTGACTCAAGATAACGTGGGTGATTTTATTCCTGTGGGAAGAACCTACTTTTCCAGTTGGGTGAAAATCATTAGCTCTTGGGCATGCTACGTACTTTACGGATGGAGTTTGGTGGCGCCCATGTTGTGGCCCGACCGTTTTGGAGGCATGCAGCTCTAGGCCAAATGGAAAGAAGGGAAAATTAAAGGATACCAGAAGATGTGAGTTCAAGAATCATGGAGAAGGAAGGAAAAAGAATTTTTTTTTTTTTTGTTTTCCTAGCAACGACTTTATTACATGGTGGTATCCACTGGCCTGAGTAATTTAACCACCTGCTCCCGCGCAATACACTCCATCAATATCTCCGCCCCTCAGAAAAAGAAGAAAAGGAAGAAAAAAAAAAAAGGCAAAAAAAAAATTGAAATACAAAAGACTGAAAAATATTAAACAAACACATGTCTTTTTCTATTCCATTCCACTATAACCCACAAAATTCACCGTCACATTTAAAAAGACTATTAATGGCGTGGGGGGTTTATATTTCAAGATCACCGGGCTGGGTGGCACTGCATACAGAGCGCAAGCGGAGAATGCGATTGGCTGGGTGCGAAGATGGAAAAATCGTACTTCGCAAAAGTCGAAAAGCGCAGGTTAATACTAGCACCTGAAACTCCACTTTGCAGAATGTCCGCCATCATCAACAAGGCCACAGGCCTCCTCAACACCACCGTTGCCAAGTCCACGCAACTCGCCAACTGTGCCGTCTACTGGGGTAAGGTCGGCGCCGAGCTCGGCAAGACCGTCTACAAGGCTGAGGGCTTGGCCCCTCCTTCCCTGGCCCAGTTCAAGCAGGCTTACGAGGCTTCATTGAAGTTCTTCAAGAGCCCAGCCCAGCAAAAGGCCTTGAAGGACAAGGTTGCTGCTTTGCCTTTGAACAAGGACACCTTCACCAAGGCCACCGTGTACGGAATCCACTGTTTGGCTTTCTTTTCCATCGGTGAGATCATTGGCAGAAGACACTTCTTCGGCTACCCAGCCTTGGGCCACGCCGAGCATCACTAGACGTGACTGGCTGCCAGCTTGCAACATCTATATATATATATACATAATTTATAGTGGAATAATCCTAGACGTGTTATTTTCTGCTTTGGCGTGTTTGCATTTATACTTACGTAGATACCCAAACCAACAAACTAGACTACTCCTTTGGCGCCTCCTTCAGCGTCTCATCCTGTTCTCGCTGTTTTCTTCTCTTGGATGCCTCAATCATCTCCTCTCTTTGTTTTCTCTTCTGCTTGACAATCTTGGGCACAGTACTGATTTGCTTACGGTCGGCCTCCTTGCGCTTGATCTGTTTTTTCTCGTGGTACGACAATTTGCTCATGTTTTCCATCCATGAACTATAGCCGTGGGAACCCGATTGTTTCATGACATTAATGATGGGCTTGACCGCCAAGTTATCTTCCTTTGTGAAAAACGTCACCGCCTTTCCGGCCTTGCCTCCTCTTCCCGTTCTTCCAATTCTGTGCACGTAAGCCTGGGCTGTCTGGGGAACGTCGTAGTTGATGACCAAGTTGACTCCCTTGAAATCCACACCTCTGGCAAGCACGTCAGTGGTGATCAAGACCCAAATATCACCGTTTTTGAAGCGTTTGATCACATCGTCACGTTGTTTGGGTGTCCTTTCTGCGTGGATCACATCGACGTTCAACTTATCGTACAACAACTCGTGAAACAAAGCCTTGGCACGGGTAATAGATTGCAAGAAAATGATAATAGGAGGTTTGAACTCACCTTCCTGGATCATCTGGCGGATGGCCACAAGTTTTCCTTCCTCACTACCGGTAAACACCAACTTCTGGTCAATGGTAGAAGACGCAGCCTCCTTGTGCCCAACAATGATCCGCACCTGGTCTTTCATGATGGAATTAGCCAATTCTTCCACGCCCGCGGGGATGGTGGCAGAGAAAATCAGCTTGCGCAATTTGGCGTTGGTACACTCAGCCAAAATGGCGTCGGTTTGCTCAACGAAACCACGGTCAAACAACCGATCCGCTTCATCGATGACAAGTTCTTCGACCGTGGAAAGGTCTACATGACCACTCTTCACCACATCAATAAGTCTCAACGGCGTGGATACGATGATGGCATATTTCGATGCATTTACGAGACCTTGCAGGAGACGGGTGGCCATCTGCCTCAGCAAAATGGCACTTGGAAGGTTCTTGTGGCCCTTGGTGAGCTCTTGGAGCTGCATGTGGATCTGCAGCGCCAACTCGTTGGTGGGTGCAATCACAAGTCCTCTCACGGCGGTGTTTTTTACAGATGAATCCTGTAAAAGCGTCTGGATCATTGGAATCAAGAACGCAAGCGTTTTACCGGAACCTGTGGGTGCACATGCAATAACATCACGCCGCTGGAGACTGATTGGGATCGCTTCACACTGGATCGGAGTGGGCTCAACGAACTCCGCCTCAAGAAGATTGGTTCGAAGCCGTTTGTTCAATCCAAAACGAGACACAAGGTCCTGGAAAGAGGCAATGGGGAGAGGCACGTCGTCACCCGTGACTTTGGAGCGGCATCTTTTACGGAAATCACGTGCCTGTTCCTCATTAGCAATCACCACGTGCTCCTCCAATGCAATGTCGTCTTCATTCACCTCTGCCTCAGCGTTCTCTGGAGTTTCTCCATCGGGATTTTCACCCTTTTCACGAGATTCCTCAGTTTTCTCCTTACCCTGCTTTGCCCGAGCATTTTTTGCATGTGTGCGGAAGAAATCAGTCTCCTTTTCCACCTCCTCTTCAATCGACTTTTGCTTTGTCTGTGGAGCCTGCGGAAGCGAGAAGTCAGCCGATGGCTTTTTGCTCAGTTTCACGGAAGCACCACGCGAAAGAATCCGGAAAATATCCATTATGTATAATTTTTATCTTTATTTTATGATGTTTTTCTTTTTTTTTTTTTGGACACCTGTGCTGTGTTATGCTGTTACCAGTGATTGTCAGAAATAATTAGCCTCGGCCCATCGCCAGAAATTCTCCCGGCCTTCTCGCATCGCGCATCGCCTCTACAGTACCAAAAGGCCACTTTGTCGGTAAGTTCTGCATATAGTGCCACACCGCACAAGACAACTGTGAGCGGGCCGCACTCAGACTCAATTTTTTCTTTGAGTTGAAAAAAAAAAAAATATCGAGATTTCCATAGACGGTGCCTCGCCATAGATCTCTTGTACCACAATCCACGAAATCTGCCACGCAACATTTTTCAGATATAGTGATAACTACGGACGGAACAATATACAATTCTCCGGACCCCGAAAACTACACCTCGGCATTTTTCTCCATCTGTCTTTTCCACCACATCCCACACTAGCTTGTCCATGGTCTAAAAACCCGACATCCATAAACATCATACACATATACAACACAAACACAAATCAGTAACGATGAACTCTCGAACGCTACTCAGACCCGTGCAAAAATCCTTCCAACGCTCAGTTTACGTGCAAAGCAGGCTTGGAATCCGTAAAGACCCAGCACAAGTGCTTGCGGTGAAGTCGGGCCACAAATATGAGCAATCAGAAACCAACTTGCAAAGAATTAAATCGTTCCTTCTGGACAAATATGCTATCCCCGACGACATGGCCTTACAGGTGCTCACGCACAAATCCTTTGCCGGTGGTATGAAGCCATACAACGAGAAGTTGAGTGTGTTGGGCTCCAAGTTGACAAACTTGTTTTTGGGCAAGTACGTGCTTGAGCGCGAGACACAAAACGAAAATGCGGTCAATGGCAAAAACTTGGATGTGTTGGGCTCGCCTATTGCCAAGGAGTTGGGCGGCCGCACGTCGCTCGGCGTTTTCGCCAAGAAGCTGGACTTGAACCGCGTCATGTTCTGGAAATCTTACAACCACCTGTTGAGCTTTGAGGCCAGCGGAGAGTTGAAAGTCAGTGCACAAATGGTTTACGCTATGGTTGGTGCCGTGGCTTTCATTCATGGCAAAACCGCTGCTGAGACTTTTGTGCGTGAGAAATTATTGACTGGCGATCACTCTATCGAGACCATTGCCGCCAAGTTCCTCGGCCAGAATTAAATGGCTGTAAGATTTTTTGACCATAAGGGGGCTGCCGCTTGGAGGATTAGCGGAAACTGCACTATCCACATATTAGACTGGGCTTTTGCCAAGGTTAAAGGCAATGCAGAAACGACGAGGATGTAAAATTCTTCTTTTTAAATAAAAACTCACAGGGCCTCTTCGTGGAATCCAGTGGCACTTTTGGTGAACGGTTGCGGATTTAGAGTTCCACAATAACCGTGCATGTATATATAAAACGAGACCCCACCAAAACGTGTCCCTGATCCGAAAGAAGCTTGCGTATATAATACTTTACTACACGTGAACTCACTGAAATATTTGTAGGCTGCGTTTTGAAAATTGCTAGCAATTTGGGTCTAGATTTCATCAATGAGGAATATAATTCCTTGTCGAATTCTACCCCCTCCATGACCACAATAAACTGACTTCACATGTATAAGAGCAAATCAGTATATTTCTTGGTTTTTTAACTGCACGGATTCGCCATAAGCGAAAGACATTCCATTCAAGTATCCTCGCTATCATTATTGGTATTGAATCTTTTTTTTTTTTCTGTATTTTCCTCTTAAACTAATAATTTCAATCCGTTTCATTATATCAGGGTAAATTTCTAAGCAGACGTGCTAACAAATATCCTTCTGAATGGGATCGGATGTTGGCGCCTTTGATGGAAAACAGTTTGCCTTATCCTTCTTTTTCCGCATCATAGGCAATTGTCCTTCCCTGAGTTCCTTCAATGAAAGTTTCAGATGTTCGGTCTGCCTCTTTGCATTAGCGTAAGAAAGCAGAGTGAGTGATTCTTCTTGCAATATCTCTTCTGTAAAAAAGCTTTTTGGGCGGTCTTTCTCGGAAGAGCGTCCGAAGATCAGACCTAAATGTGAGGAAATTCTTTCAAAAGTTGACTTTTGATGGGAATAGTTTTCGGCCTCCAGCTTCGTCTTATAGTATATTCCATGTTCGTCAATCACCAGGTCGTCCGAGCTCAGCTTTCTAGATCCGGAAGAGTCCGATTTATCAGCCAAAGATTGATCATCGAAGGATGCTCTAATACCAGGGAAGGGCTGAACTGTTGCAGAATTATCCACTTCAATTGCATCGGAAACTTCGATATCAGTATCTTCGATTTGATCAATAACAATGTCATCTGTCTCGGCTTCAATGTCAGCATCTTGAGCATCATCCTCCGGATCATCTTCGATGATGTCATCGTTGAGTATTGGTTCACCAGCGCCATCTCCGAAAGAAGAAAAACTGAAGAAAAATGGTTCTGTTTCATTCACTGTCGATCTTTGTCTCTTTCTAGCTTGGACATTTGGTTGCGAGTGTAGACTTTCGTCGAATGATTCTTCCCAATATCTCCTCTCTTGTCTGGCCTCAATACATTCCAATTCGTGCGTTAATGACGCAAATGTATATGCGTTTTCCGTGCTGTTATTTGTGGGGAAAAAAAGATTCCCAAAAATACTATTCCGGAGCACAGTTCTAGGCATTGAACGTATTCTCCGACTTCTAGCCCAAGCCAGAAAATCTGTGTTTGTTTGAATGCTTTCTTGGGAAATTCCATCTGCGCCCGCTTGTTCTTCTATCCCAACTGCATTTTGAACCGCGGAAAGTTCTTCATTTGAAGGAATCTGACCTGTTTCACTTAAAGAAAGAGTTCCTTCCGCTACCCGTAGCCGGGGCCTTGGTAATCTCCTCTGAGAACGTACCCGACTTCTTCTCAAGCCACTTCTAACCAAAAACAGTTCTCTGTTTCTTGCAAAGTAGCGGCGGCGAAATCTATTGTAGTAGCGGTGGAGTACATTTTGCCGACCACCAGTGTTTTCAGCAAGTGGTTCCTGAGAGGCTTCCGATTCTCTTTCATCATCTTCGGATGATGAATCCTTTTGATGCTCTTCATCTTCTTCCAGGCTACTAGTGTTATTTAAGGCCCTCTTTCTGGAAGGACATCCACCAGCGAATAAACTGGAATTTCCTGGGCATTTCTGGTGGGTTTCTTCAGGAATTATCTCCTCAATTGAGAAAAACCTTCTTCTCCCAACGTATTTCTCATGATGGCCATGAAGGTAAGTCATTTGTTTGGGGGTATCGCTTCTTTTTCCAGGACCTCCAACTTCTTGTGGGTCAAGGATAAATTTGGGGGATCCGATTTCAGTAGACATTATTAAATGTTTTGTGAGCTCAAAATTCTTGACTTTGTAATGGGAATTAACATTTAAAAAAAAGCAAAATAAGTGGGAATTGTTCCTCTTTTATATCCTTTGGTTTGGCCCTTCTTTTATGGTACTGAAGCCAACCGATTGTAAAACGATTATGGTCGGCCAACTTCTTTAAAAACGGGAGGAAACACATACTAGAAAAATTGGATAGACTGGACTCAATAATTGTTCATTCATTATAAATCAAACACCCCTTTTTCGTAATTAAAGAAATTATAGGGTACCTTTTACCTCTTCTGTAGGAATTATATTCGGCACATACCCAAGGTCTGATGATGCTTCAAGAGTGGCAATCACAGAACATTGAGGTTTTAAAAATTAATTCTCAAAAAAGTACCTTTTCAAATTTAGTCACGTTTTAGGGTTGTGATTTGGTATTACTCGTATTTTTCATGCCTGCCAGACTTAATAGTCCGACCAGAAAACGAGCACTGCCCCGTTCTCGACCCACGTCACTCCTTAAGACATTACATATATGAAAGACTTACGAAAGTGAATTCCGAATACATAACAAATTAAGAAATTATTTATTTGAGGTCTAGACCTTCAAGATATGGTAACAAAAATTACGGTGTCCAAATGTTTTCTTAATTTGGGTACAAACGCACTAAACTGATTGGTCAATGTGTTCCAAACCCACGGGCCATCTCTATTTCACTATACTCCTAGGTCCACAAACACAAATTAATGACAATTCTTTTAAAATGATAACCACAAAAATCCAGGAGTATGGATAAGTCTTCCATGCCCCGTGTAAAAGGAAAATAGCATATTGTAGACTTGTAAACGCTCTTCATTCTCTCCAGAAATAGTTTGAAATCTTTGCGATATTCCCATGATCCAAAAACTATCATCTTTAATAGTTATGAATTCCTTCCATTAATGGTGTAAGTTTTTTTTTTCTTAAAAATCAAAACGGGGCACTTTGGAAACTCAATTAAAAGTACAAGCCCATTTGCACCCAAAACACAAGACGCGTTTATTTGGAATATTCTGCATATAATACCGGACCGGTGGAGGTTTCGCGGCTTCCCCACGAATTAGAAACAGTGGAGGATCCACATGTGACATTGTCCATCCACGGATCCCAGACATACCACGAATATTGAATATACTCCCCACTTAATCTTATATAACAGCTGGTTTCCTTTTTTACGCACGCATAAAAAAATAGAAAAACTGCTTCCGATTTACGAATAATTATTTGGCTGTCTCGACTTGAAACATTACTATACGACATCTTGTTCAGATCTTTATAGAAGAACTGTAAATTTTCAAATCACACAGAAATATATAAATATCAAAAAAAAACTATCTCAAATGTCTGCTGATAGTGAACTTGCGCATGCAATTGCTGGTGCAGGTGGAGGTGCTCTTTCGATGATTGTCACTTATCCTTTGGTGACATTATCGACACTAGCACAAACCACGACCAAAAAGAAAGATTCAGAGGAAGCGGAAGAGAAAAAATCCACTTTAAATGAAATCAAAGAGATTCTTCTGAAAAAGGGCGGTGTCTTGAGCCTCTATGCTGGTTTGGAAAGTGCCCTTTATGGAATCACATTGCTGAACTTCATCTACTACTACTTCTACGAGTTCTCTTCGAATATTTTCTTGAAAGGAAACGTGGCTTCCAAGAAAAAGAAGGCTGGATTGTCCACCTTACAGCTGATTTTGACTGGTGCAATCGCTGGTGCAATCACTGTCATCGGCACAAACCCATTTTGGGTAGCTAATACCCGTATGATGACCAAGGCTAAAAAAGAGGGAGGTAAATCGGGATCTGCGTTTAAAGCACTTTTGGAAATCGTAGAAAAGGATGGCGTGTCTACGCTTTTCGCGGGTGTTTTACCTGCCTTGGTCTTGGTCATAAACCCAATCATCCAGTACACTATATTCGAGCAGATCAAAAACTTGATCATTGCCGCAAAAGGAGTCCAGGGTTTCAGTGCTAGAAAGGCGTTTTTCATTGGTGCATTCGGCAAATTGGTTGCCACTTCACTCACCTACCCATATATCACTTTGAAATCTCGAATGCATGTGAAAAAGAAAAACCTTGAATCAAAGGTTGGTACCCCAGAAGAAGAGAAGAAGGCGGGTCTCTCCATGTACCAGGAAATTAAGAAGATTGCTACTGAAGAAGGAATCGAGGGTTTGTATAGAGGATTGACGGTTAAATTGTTCCAATCGATTATGACCGCGGCCTTCTTGTTTTACTTTAAAGAGGAGCTTTTTGCAGGAAGCCTTTCTCTTGTTAGTATTCTTCGTGGTCGGAGATTGAAAAAAACCTTGGTATGAAATTGGATTAGTGTTTTTGGGTAGATGCAGCACCTGATATATCAGAGTGAGTTATTGCGAAAAGATAATTTCAATTAATTAAAATCAAATCTAGAAAAGAATTATTAAAGGAAAGCAAGGGCTATTCCGGCTTAAATTAGTAGCGGGGTGTGGTCCTGATTATTCTCGTATGTGTCTGTCAAAAGGCGCGGTGAAACCTAACGTTCGCTAACTAAATTTCGTTTAGTTAAAACGAACAAAAAAAAAAAAAACTATTTTCGGTTGGCCTATGATCTTTCTTGTTCTTTTTGCAGCCAACTTCATTTTTCGTTTTTGCAGCACAATCACGGATTTTGTGTTTCTTTTTTTCTTATCTTCTTGGTATTTAAGTACCGCGTAATTCCCCTCCCCCCCTCTTTTTTCCCCGTATTTTCGATCACTTACAATCATTATCACTCGCACTTTTTCTAACAACCCGCTGCGCCTACCTCATGTTAGCCATCAATGTTCAGTGACCATACCCAGTCCCAAAACAAAGTGTCACTGGATCCTATGGCTTCCGAATATAATAATCAAAATCAAAATTCTATGCTTTTAGGTCATCAAAATTCAACGCGTATTCCGGAGATATCTACCCTGCAAATTAGCCACCAATTCACTGCAACTGGTGAACACCCTCTACATGAAATCACGTCCACTAATGATCCTAACGTGACCGCAAGTGATGACCAAATTCAAAGAAAACGACCCGTTGCACGTAGGGCGTGTCTCCTGTGCCGAGAGAAAAAAATCAAATGCGACGGCGAAATAACTCTACTGAAGAATTTAGATGAACAAGGGTCTCAGCCAACATGTTCAAACTGTAAGTTATTGGGCACAGAATGTGTGTTTGTACGAAGTATGCGTGGTGGAAGCCGGCGAAGACGTCCGAAACTCGCAATATCACCAAAAGATCAGGAACAAACAAAAAAACAGGGGTGTATATCTGACCGAACTACAACGCAACAAGGCCAACTACGGCCATCTGCGTCCCCACAATCCGAATCACTGAGCCTGGATACTGTGCCCTTTTCAAACCCAAGGTTTTCACAGCAGCACTTTCAGGCCTTTCCCAATGTAAATTCAGTTACAACCCCGTCGTCGTTGACTTCTGTTCTGCAAGGCGAATCTTCTTCTTCATTCAAACTAAAACTTCCATCCCCAACATTACTGTATTCGTCTATGGGGTATCCTGAATCGCCTTCGAGGAGATCTTCTATGGCTTCCATGGATTTTGATATGCTGAGTCGTGCTGGGCATAATGGCAAAGGTCATAATGGTCGCCATCACGGCCGTGGTGGCCCTCATGAGTCAGGATCTTGCGGTCAGTGGAAACATGGAAAATGGCCTCAATTCCGAGGGAAACATCACTGGTATCATTCTCCGTATGATCCTTATGGTCATCCACACTCCGGGTTTTACCCACCGCATTCACCGTATTTTCAAGGCCCGCCACCGCCACCTCCACCACCTCCTCCAGGAGGACCAATACCACCACATATGGCATATAATATCTACCCACATCATTATCCCGGTGATCCTCATGGCACCTATTCAAAACAAGGATCTAATGAACACACTAAATCACTTGGGTCACAAAGCTCTTTTGACGCGAACCCTTATGACCCAAGCAAATTTGATGGTCCCCATGGGCCACACGTCTCATATAGTACACGTGGTCATCATGGCCCTCCTGGTTATCATGGTCATCATGGTCATCGTGGTCATCGTGGTCATCGTGGTCATCATGGTTATCATGGTCATCATGGTCATCATGGTCATCATGGTCATCATGGTCATCATGGCCCTCCTGGTCATCACGATGGCTATAGTCGCCCTGAAAACCCTGGGACTTATGGGCCTCCAAAATTCCATGATTATGATAGTCGCGGTGATCCGAGGGCAAGTGGCACAAATTCTGACACTGGATATTCCGATCGTTCGCAGAACCGATGTGTTTCAGCCCGAGGACATTCAAAATCATTTGAATCCACAACTAAGCTGGGGTACGGAATTGGTCCGGGTCACTTCAATGGCCGTGGTGAAAATTCTGATACATCCCAATTTTCTGAGAATCGGACTTTAGATAATCTGTTTAATCTGACGCCAAGTGATCCTCATAAACTGAACTGCATGGATCCACCATTTACAAACAGATTTGCTGATCTGCGTGGCTTCGGTGTCGACGAAGGCTACCAAGGCCCAATGGTTCCCCATAATTCCCAGAGGTTTTCAGGGGATGATTCTGCTAGTCCATTAAAAGAAAAGATTCCTCCAAAAGATGCTGAAGAAAACTCATCTTATATGTTGGAACGCCAATCTGAATCGCAACTTCGTTCTCTGGGTAACATATCACCTTCTAAATGTGAAACAACAATGGATTTGATGCACTACGTTACACCTTCCCGATCTCTTCATGATGTATCTTATAGAACAAAGGCTGGATTTGAGTGTCAACCCGAAGCTGGTCTCGAACAGAGTGTCACTAAATTCAGAATTAGTGATCTCGCGAATAATGAACTTCCCCCAGAAAACACCCTACTTGCGGCCGTTGACTTTTACTATATTAACATCCACCCGAATTATTTGTTATTGCCTCCAAAGGCTCAACTTCTCAAATGGTTCCTGCCAAATTCAGAAAGTTCAATTTACCACGCAATTCTTGCTAACGTCTGCAGTAAGAGGAAAATTCCCATTGATGAAAGGGAGTCTTTTTGGATAGAAAAAATTTTTAAGTTCTGGGATAATCTCAATGACTTTGGAATGCTCCTTTGCTATGCGCTTACTAGTCGAACTTTCATGGTTGAGAATAATCCCAAGTTAATGGCAGAGTATGTGAGAAAAATATCTGTGATTGTGGAAAGAAACCGGTATATTGAAACCTTATTGACAAGAGAAGATGATCTCAATATGAGAAAGGCGTACGAAAAGGAGTGTGTGCTTCGCACAGTCTGGGGATTATGGGGTATCACAACTTTAGCTAGGCTTTGCAGTGGTTATCCATATGCTCTATCACAAGCAGAATCCTATGCGAATAGTATTAGTGACATGACATTCGCTGAAATTTCAAGTCGAGTACCACTTCCCTTATCAAGCGTTGGCTTCACTGAATTAAATGGCTCACAAAGGACAACTTGTGATGCATTAATTGCCAACAGAATTGATGATGTAAATTCTGTTATAAAGGCCGTTCTGCTACTTAGAAACACGCTAGATAATATTTCACAGGGTAATTTTCTGGAGAAGAATGTTTCAAGAGATGATGAATTTGATCAAGTCCTAAACAGTCAAACTTACTCCAGAAAAGCGGGTATCATTGTTTTGAATGCTTTTCGTGTAAAGGCCAATTTTATTTGGAGATTTTCCAATTTGACCCAAAACCTTTATTTTGTGAGACCTGTAATGATGTTTGATCACTTGATGTTACTGAATTATGAATGCGTTTCAAGAGGATCCACAAATCCACAACCTGGAACTGTCAAACTGATATCAGGAAGTAATCTCATGAGTATAGAGCAGATGGGTATTAATGTTATCAATTTGGGAGAATTCCAGTGGAGTTGCATCTTAAACTTGATGTATCAAGTCAAGAGGATGTCCGAGGTTATGCTCCTACATGTGGGCATCGATCCCCATAACCCTGAAGTGAAGACCCCTGTCCATTATGATCCAATCTCTTTTTTGCTAAATTATGGTTCCCTGGGTGAACAAAATGTTACCACTTGTGATGAGGATACGTTGCTCAAGGGTAGTGAGTTGATGGAACACTGCCTGAGCCTATTGATTGTATTATCTTCAAGTTTAATTGTGTTGCGAAGCTTTGTTCAATTTACGAAATTTGAAAGTGGATATGAAGTGACGTACCTCAGAAGTCCCAAAAAAGAGCCGATGTTTATCCGCGTGAAGGATTTACCCGATGTTACCGAATCCTTCGACCGTAACTGGCTCGCGACATGTTTTGAGAAAGCGGCATACGTTCTCAAGTTCCGACTTCAATGTGGGGCGAGTGACGAATTTCAGCTTGAAACAGTCACAAATATTCACAAACTTGGCCACTATATGGAGGAAGTGATAAAGAGTCTCCAATAAGCTGAAGTATTATATATGATAGGCTTGGGGAAGAGTAAGGTTTTTGAGTTTCGGCCAGCTTTCCCGCGATAAGTGTGGAGTATAGGTGCAATAGTACATGATACTCTTATTAAGTTTTATAGACCGCAAGATCTTTTTCGGACTCGCATCAACTTCATCTCCGGTCATGATCTTCTGGTCCTTTGAGATTCCAATGAGGAGAGTATGACACTTTCACAAGAGAGAAATTGAAGGCGCACCGCATACATATTGTTTTTGGGCGATGTTTCTCTTTATTACACTGCTGCATGGATGGACTTGTATTGAAGTTTCATGAAATACTACCCTTTAATAGACAAATACACGGGGTTTAGTGTACAGGTGGAAAAGAGATATATATTTACATACATCAGTGCATTTTATGATTGAAGATACTTATTTCTTTGGGTTCCTGAGGGTGTGAACCATTGGAGTTGTAAAACGTGTAGGTTCATCTCTTAAATGCCCATGAGATGAATGAAGCCGGATTGATCCCAAAATAGTGGGGCCGAAAGCTCACATGGATTTGCGAGAAAAATGTTGTTGGCCAAACGGTATCAAGTAAAAAAAAATGGGGTAGAGTGACATTACTTTAACCCAAGGGAGTTGATTGACGCAGAAAAGACCCGGTTGTATTCGACTTCCAGCTTCACGGACTAAAATAACCGTTGAACTTCAAAAGAAGCTATTAGGTCTCCATCACTCTGCCTCTTTGGGGAATTTTCCCACAGCTTTTTTGAGTAATGTGCCAAGGGTTAATAATCATAATTTCAGTCTGGGCCAGGCTTTCGACGGAGAGATGTAGATAATTATATCGGGGAAGTTGTTTGACACGGAACACGTAATGAACGCTCAAACCTCTGACTCGAAAATCAGATCATCAATGCATATAAGGTGATGGGAAACGACACTAAAAATTAGGGTTCAATCCAATCAAAACTAGCGGCTTGTTATCTGATGACCAAGTTGATACCCTAGCGGCTATGTGAATAAATTAAAGGGTCTATAAACCAAGGATAATTCCAAAGTACACACTCTATTAGTAGTTGGTCTTGAGGTACTCGTAGGTGTAGAAAATGACTGCGTTTGCGGGTAGGGAACGCATCAAGGTGATGCTCAAGCCGTTGTACAAGTTGGCAATGCCTCCAGGGCGACTAACCAACAACCGGGTCACTTTTACAAACGACAGTTCCAGAGAAAGTCTGCCAGAAACATGGGCAGTCTGGATATTTGACTTTATCGTATCCACGGGATAAATCGATAAGTTGAAGAGAAACCCCGCCGTAGCACCACTCATAAGTGAATTGATAGTTTTTTGCCGAGGCCACCATTTGTTATAAAGTTCGGACGATTTTTCGTAGGATGCAAACCATACTGCTGTGCCTGCCATTTCCCTTACAAGTGTCGACGAAAGGCCCAGCCAAAGCCCCGTGATACCGTTTTTCTTGATGATCTGCGACAGAATCGATTTATACGATTCGTGCCGGGTTTTTTCCTGGAGATTGGCCACCTGGAGATTACATTTAACTAATTCCACCGGGGTAAGCACAAACCCCGCCGCAAACCCGGAAAATGCACCACTGCAACACACAGAAAACATCGACGACGCTCGCCATTCGGTCAGAACCCGGAAAAAATGCTGGGCATATTCGTAAGCGGAGAATAATACCCCACTTTCCAAACAGGCGCCCACAAGCGGGGCCTTTATTCCTTTATAAAACGCAGAAATCCCCTCCTGGCGGAAAATATTCGTAATCACATGTGTCGTAGATTGGGCTCCATGTGCCGATTGGAGCCGCACCTTAACTGTGTCGAAAGGAAACTCGATGATTTTGCCAAGACAGCCTGCAATGGCGCCATATGCGATTTCTTTGGTGGGGTCTACCATTTCGGAATTGCGTGCACCAGTTTTTATGGTGGGCGTTGAGTTGATCGTTTAATTTTTTTTTTTTTTTTTCTGGTGGAATTCCCGGCAGATGTCAAGCCTCGAGACTCGGTTCCGAGGTTATGAATTTTTTTGCGGCAGGTCTGCAACCAATCGGTGCGCCTCGTGGAGTCATCATTAAAATGGAAAATAATAATTAAATAAATGGAGTGGGAAAAGTGATGTATTTTTGTGAAAACTGATTATTTTGGTAAACACGTAAGTTTATGTTTTGGTAAGTGTAGTTTTATTGATGCTGGCAGAAATGTTCTGTGACTGCGTTTTTTAATTTGATAAGAAAATTAAATTAGGTGTCAAAATCTTTACGCAGGTTTGAAGATAAGTGAAAAAACGGTATTGGCCAATAAAAATCCAGAACAGTCCCAGTACAAGTTTGAAAGAAATTTTTAAAATTAAGGAAGTTTTCATAACCAGTTCATGTAAGTGGACTTTATATTTAATCAAAATTCATCAATTTACTATCCGTTAAATTTTAACACCAGCGATTTAAGCCGCGAATTCTACATCAGATTCTCCTGCTTTTGATATCATTTCTTCAACATCACCATTTTGAATTTCGACAAAGTTTTTAGAGGCGATGATACAAAAATACGCATCAAATTTTCTGAATCGATGTTTAATTGTGAGAAGCTATTTAGGAACTCTTTTGAGTCCGCATCGAACGATGCAACACACCCACGAAAGTATTTACGTTCTTTTGGGTGTGAGCTTTGGATTCTTATCCAAAGATTTCGAAATGTTTCGAAATAATCTCTATAAGAGTGAAGGTTTTCTTTAGAGAAGAAAACCCTTTGCATGAATTTTTTAATTCACGCTGTAGTCTAAGACCAACCGGTTTCACGGAATCATCGAAATCAATGATTGGACCCGTCATGTTGCTTTCATGTTGAAAGCAAGGCTTCTGAAAGAATATATCTTTCTCAAACGATTCTATTTTTTTTTTTTCTTTTTTTTTTTTTTTATCTCATACCCCCTTTCGTATGCTGAAGCATCGTTTCCCGAAAGTCTTTAGATCAACCCAACGTCTGCCATCATACAAAGATGGTCTGATGGAAACAGTCCTACTTGAGGAAGGGATCCGCACATGTCAGCAGTAAATGGCATTCGAAGCAAGGCCAAAAGCTCAACACTACTTGCCTCAGTGAACTCTTCAAGTGTATCTACCTCCGTCCTGTCTTCCCCAGACCAATTGCAAACTATGAAAATGTAGTCACACAAACCTTGCCAACTGGGGCCCCAAAATGAGAATTTAGGTTCATGCCTGATATTATCCTTTTCCAATTTACTTGTACAAAGAGACTTGTATCCGACCGAGTAAAGTGAAATTGCACGTAAATCAATGTCGTTGTGTGACTTTGCCGCAATCGGGTATTTATCATTGTGGTAAGGCTTGGATACCATTGAGAGATATGCTGGATCGGTCGCAGTGGAATTGAAATCTCCAGCAAGAAAAGTGTAACATCCAGTGGGCCCTACTTTGGCCAGACATTTTTCCGAGAATTTCTTGATAAAGTTAAGAAGTACAGCTGTCTGCTCAAATCTCAAATATCCCCAAACATCCCCCGGCTTAAGATGGGTGTTGACAATTATAAGACCTTCTTTCAGTGGTTTTGAAAAGGGGGCTAAGAATTCGTCTTTGAAAGTCAAACATAACATCATAGCGCAGTTGGTGCTATAATCTGCGTGTAACATTTCCAAACAGTAGACAAAAACATCAAACAACTCACTGTTAAAGAGACTTCTTTTGTAGCATATAGCCATTGTGCTAACTGAATTATGGCTCAGGAAAACCATCTCATATCCGAGTTCACTAAGACGCTGTCTGAAAATTGGCAACATACCATACTCAACCTCTTGAAGGCATAAAATGTCTGAGTTGTACCTACCAATTTCGTGTGTAATAAAATCAAATCGGTAGTCTAAATAAGAGGTGCCATCCAATTGCTTAAACCTTTTCTTCTCGCAACAGGACTTAATATTATATGTCATTATAGAGATCTGCGGGCCACTGTTCACATTGACTACAGGGACCGGTAACATCTCTCTGTGCTTGTAAAAACTGCCCCAATTCAATATGACATCCTTGTTGATTTTCCTATCATGTTCGTTTTCCACATATGAGTGCATCTCCATATTGTCTGTAAAAAATAAGGTGTCCAGTGCTTTAAAAAACAAATGTCTGCTTTTCTGGAAAGTCATCAATTTATACTGGTGTTTCCGGGGAAAAGGAAGTAATTTGCAAGCCAAGCGGACACTTCTAAACAGCAAGAGCATTGTTCTTCTGCTTTCAATGATTACAGATAAATTGGGTATATCCAAACCTAGATTTGTAACCAAGAGACATCCTTAAATAAAAGGAATTCCAGGTTCACCCCACCTTATTTTAAAAGGTATTGTTTATGATGTCAGAAAAGAGACATCATTCACACGAAACAGGAAAATTTGCTCTTAAATTTTGACAACAATAGATTATATAAGACGTCCGATAGTGTATTTTCGCGTAAACAGATGGAATTCTGTCATATTTCGAAACTTATATTGGGTGTGACGTCATCTGTTAGGCAATCATGTTTAAGATTGGCCAAAGTTTCTTGGAAATTAAAACAATGGGTTGAAGTGACTAACTTGTTGACGGGCCAAATACCCATAAAGCGAATGACTAGCTCAATTTACCCCACAATTAAATAGGTAAGAATTTACCTTTTGAAGATTACATGTGTGACATGAATGATTGTTTCCTTGAATTTTAGAGCAAATATGATTTTGGGAAAAGTAATTTTTCAACGGGGTATCAAGAATTCGTCCTTTTCCCCGAAAGTGAAACAGAGGGAGAACAGAGAGGAGATATTCTTTGAAGCCGAAGATTTATGTTGCAAATCTTAGAACGGACTCACCTGCTTCTAATAACAAAATACTTGCCCCCATTTTAGATTTAGGTCTTTGGGTTACCGAAATCACAGAAAACTACTTATTAAAAGTTTAAAATTAACGTTTAATTATAAGAAACTATATGAGAGGTCTATGGACTTTTTCTGCATCCAACAATGCAGAGCACCGAAGATATCATAGATCATCTTTTGGGTGCTGGGGCCTTTGGATATCTAATCCAAAGCTTTCGAAATCTTTCGAAATAAGCTCTATAAAAGCTAATGCTGCTTGTAAATAACTGCATTTTTTCGTGAATTAAGTAATTCATGATATGGTCTAAGACCGATTGGCTTCATGGATCCTTTCCTTGACTTCGACAATCAAGCTGGACCCATGCTTTTGTTTTCGGATTGAAAACAAGCTATGTTTCTTAAAAAAAGAAAATCTTTATCTCCTTCTTTTTTCATCTCATTTGTCTTTTTCATCTTTGATTTTGGAAGTCTTGTTGCAGACGTAAACCTCCAAACTTTTAAATCAACTCAATATCTGCCATCATACATAGATGGTCTGATGGATACAGCCCGAAAATAGGAAGTGCACCCTCCATTTCTTCCGAACGTGGCATTCGAAGCAAGGCCAAAAGCTTGCAACTAGTTGCTTCAGTGAACTCTTCAAGTGTATCAACCTCTGTCCTGTCATCTCCAGACCAATCGCAAACTATGAAAATGTAGTCACACAACCCTTCCCAATTGGGACCCCAAAATGAGAATGGAGGTTCATTCCTGTCGTTATCAATTCCAGAGTTTCTAGGGTTTACAAGGTGATATCCAATCGAGTAAAGTGATATCGCACGGATTCCAAGACTATCATGAGATTCCTCGAGCTCAGAAAGCTCTTGAGGATTACATTCAATCAAACCATTGAGTTGTAAAGGCCTCGTGACCAAAGAAAGATAAACTGGTGTCTTGGGAGTAGAATTGAAATCTCCAGTAAGAAAAGTGTAGCATTCCGAAAGCCCTGGAGAACGTGAATACGACTCAGAAAATTTCTTGATTCTTTTCAAAAGAGCTGCTGTCTGTCTGGTTTTCTTTTTCCAGAAGTTTCCTACTTGAAGATGCGTGTTTGCAATTATAAGACACTCCTTCGAAGGTTTCTGGTGGCCTTCAAGTAATTCTTCTTTAAATCTCAAGCCCAACAAGAGTACACAATGGCAGTCATTATTGTAACCCTCTGAGCTGGTCGCAAGCAATTCAGAATAGTACTTCTTTTCGCAAAAGGCATCATAAAACAAATCCGTTTTATAACAGATTGCCATTGTATTTGATGAATTATGGTACAGGAAAAAAATCTCATATCCTAGCATTTGAAGGATCTTTTGTAACCTAACAATCTTATTTCTCCGATCAATTTCTTGTAAGCATATGATGTCAGGATTGTATCGACCTATTTCATGTGCAAGAACAGTATACCGAAGATGGATCATCGATTGACCATCTGAGGCTCGATATCTGCCCCGGCCACATAAAGCAAAAACATTGTACGTCATTATTGATAACTGTGGCCCATCACCGACTTCAGATTCACAGACATGTAACATATTTCTGTGATTATAAAAGTTACTCCAATCACCTAAAATGTCCCTCCGAATTCTATAGCAGTGATTGTTTTCCACACCGAAACCCATCCTTGTCGATTAATTGAAAAGTATCAATATTTTTAGAAAACCATTGCGTTTCAAGCCTATATATTTGATAAATGAATGAAACACGGGTGTTCACGAAAGAATAAATCTAATCATAGATCACAACCTTTTTTTTTTAGAATATCCAGTTCGTCCACAATTATTTGTACGAACAATTGAATTAAGATAAAAACCGTCTCATAATAGATACACAAAGAATCTTGTTCAGCACACCCTATTGTTTTATTGTAATATGACTAAAGGTCTAATCTGTTCATTTCAAGCGCACTACATTGTTACTTGTTGAGGTATTAAATTGGTGATATTGAAATAAAGTTCCGACTTGGATGAAAGTGAAGCCCCCTAAAAATATGAAATTTGTTTTCTACACCATTCTTTTCATCGCCATAATGGCAGTGTCACCAAAATTGGGAATACTAATCGCCCTAATCCAGGAACAATGATGCGAAATTATTTGCGCAAAACATATCACAACTCCTATCGGATAACGTGGAAGAAGCCCTCCACTCTTGAGAATAATACCAAGTAATATTCAAGCTGGTAAGGGCTTAGTTTTTTCGTAGAGGAGTATTGCAACAATCCAAGCACTTTAAGACATAGATACAATAGGCAATAAAGGGGGGGGGGGGGGGGGGGCGTATTCAAATAATAATACTTATCAAAACACAATCCTGAAATCCCTTCACTATCAGAGCAAACTCCGCTGTTGAACAATAAATGGTAACAATAGGCCACAATGGAAACCCCTAATGTATTATTCTTTTGTTGCAAGAAGTAGACCCAAGAACTGCACACCAACCCAAACAGGCATGTGATATCATTTACACAACCAACTACATTCCCACATTTATGTTTTCTTAGCAATGATTATTATACTATATATGACAGGATACAGCCCTGGACGCTTATCTCAAAGGCATGAATCTGGCAGAAGCGTTACCGGCTCTACCGTGTCTGACTGGGGTGTAGGTGATGGAGAACTCACCCAAGTAGTGGCCAACCATCTCTGGCTTGATCTCAACGGTGTTGAAAACCTTACCGTTGTAGACACCAACCAAGGAACCAATCATCTCTGGGACAATGATCATGTTTCTCAAGTGGGTCTTGACAACAGCTGGCTTCTCGTTGGCTGGGGTGGCCAACTTGGCGGCTCTCAACTTAGCGATCAAACCCATTGGCTTAGCACCCAAACCTCTGGAGAATCTTCTTCTAACTCTGGCACCGCAAAGCTTGGTGAACTCCTCAGTCTCCAACTCGACCAACTTGGCAAGGTCAATGCCCTTGAAGGAGAAGGTCTTGAAGGTTCTCTTCCTCTGGTTAGCTGGATATAGTTAGTATACGTGGAATTATATAGATATAATGGTAGGTTTCCATATGGGTCGTTTGTGCTGTTTTTCTGGGTAATTTATTATAAGGATCAAGTTTTTTTTTTGCTCGATAGTGATTCAAGTGAAATTCAACATTTATCGTCTCTTTCTTTTGTTTTCTTATTCTTCTTTGTGTCGTTATTTTCTGGCATGTTTACCCAACTTGACATTCAGTTTATGTTGTGGTTCTCGGGTCTGGGCCCCCAAAATAGGAGGCGGTGGAATAAGGGATAAAATGGCCATTTCAACAGAAGGACACTTGGCGGATGACGGGATAGCAGTATACGGGATACGGAAACCTCATTGTTCAGTTAGTGACACATACTAGTCTCAGCCATGATTATTGAATGTATGTGAGTTTGAAAAAATCCGGGACAAGAAGATTAACGTGAAATGAAAATTTTGCTGGAGAGTGCAGGGGTTTCGCGGACGTGCACACAGTTAATAAATCTGATCACGTGATAGACCTTGGGGGAGCGGGATCGTTTTTGTGAACTCAACCTGGCGCGCCGCACTGTGAAGGAGCAGTGGCAGCCCCACACAGGTGTGGGAAAATCCATTGCGCATTAAGTGTCGTACACGTGACCATGTGACTGTTTTTTCGCCGTTCCGGTTGGCTGCAACTTGATTATGGCCCGCGCCACGGGGTTAGGTTGGATAATTAATAAAGGGTGATTGCTAGTATGTATTTGGATTGCTAGAGTTTATTTTAGATAATTTTGTTACAAATGTTTGTTTTTTTCTTAAATAAAAAGTGAAATTCTGGCAAGGGGCAGATGTGCTTCATACCCCAGTACTGTTAGTGTTTGCCGCCTGGGCTTCTCTTTGTGATGATTCGTAAGAACCTTTATCGGTTCCCCGTTGGATAAAGGCTTCTAATAGGAATAAAATACATAGAAATTAATCTATTCATTGAATTCTGAAAAGTCTCGAAACTGTTTTGGCCTGGGATCAGGATGTGGCTAGGGCAGCAGACACATCACGTGATAGAAAGCTACTACTCACCCGAATCAGTACAATACAGTCCATTATCTTTAAAACCAACAGAAAAAAGGATAATGAAAAAAAACCCTCAACTTCCTTAAAGTACATTGATTACTTCTTATCCACAAGAATCGAAGGAAATCCTGAAATTACCCGATATCCATTTTCACCCTGCCGGTACCTCAATCCCCCAGCCTCTTACACCAATAGAGAACACCCGTGCACCACAAACATCGCAGACCGGCGCGCGGACTGCGGTGCGAGCACGCAAAAATTTTCGATACTCCACCGCTCTTCTTTTTTTTCAAACACCAAAGGATAGTCCGCCCTCTCCGCTTAAACTGATTATTCTAGAAAAATGAAGTACTTGGCTGCTTACTTGTTGTTGGTTCAAGGTGGTAACACCGCCCCATCCGCCGCTGACATCTCCTCTTTGTTGAGCACTGTTGGTGTCGACTCCGAGGAGTCCAGAATTACCTCCCTCTTGGCCGAGTTGGAGGGCAAGTCCGTTGAGGAGTTGGTTGCTGAGGGTAACACCAAGTTGGCCTCTGTGCCTTCCGGTGGTGCCGCTGCTTCTTCTGGCTCTGCTGCTTCTGCTGGCGCTGCTGCCGGTGAGGCCGCTGAGGAGAAGGAAGAGGAGGCCAAGGAGGAGTCCGACGACGACATGGGCTTCGGCTTGTTCGACTAAGCGCGCTCTGTTTGTGTCTAATCTATACGTATAATACACTTGCCCTTGTGCTAAGCAATAAAATAATGGAATCTCGTAGATACTAGTTTGCCCCTGGCTTTCTGGATGTAGGATGGTAAGTATGTATACTTTGTATGAATTACTGGATTTCTGTGAAACCTCCTTTAATCTGGTATTTCTAAGTCTTCTGTGATATCTTTCTCGTGTGCTGCGTGAGTGTAATTATTCATGCAATATTCAATATACACCACCGTGGCCTTATAGGAATTAGTGCCATAAAATCCCGGCATTTTTCACAGATTCATCATGGTTTTGTGTTTCTCTCTAATTTTTTCAAATATGTAAATTGGCTCCTACCAGCATTATATTATAATTGATGGTAATTATTACAGAGTTGACATCATTCTTTGATAGTCACTCTTTCAATTCAATAATTACACCTCAATCTTGATAATCCAGCATCATGGAAGTTTATTAAGTATGAGTAAAGTTTAGGAACTCCCCTAAATCATATAACCTCACCACCAGGTAATTTTTGATCTAAAGCTGGACCTCTGAGATAATCACCCTTGGGTTTATCAGAAATTTGCCTAAATTTATGACTCTTTAAAGTACCATAACCTAGAAACCATAAAACACATTTTCAAGTATGCCCGTCACTTAATAAATACCAGTATTCTGCCACATTCTTGGCGTCTCTATATTCCTTCGCCTAACCGGAAAATGACTTATGCTCTTTTACTCTCCCGGTGTAAGAGAAAACTCTAGTTTTTCCACCAAAACACTGAATCTGCTCATTTGAGTGCTCAAGCCCAGTTCTTCTTCACCATTGCCAATACTAGAAAAATCCATTTTCTGGTTCAATTTCCGGAGGTATGCCAACTTCTCCATCTTATATACCACATCCTCATTAATCTGAGAAAGCCGTACTCGTAATTCATCATATCTCTGTCGAAGCTCAGCCCGTTTTTCCCGATGTGCTCCAAACTGTTTTTCGGTTTCCTCCTGTGCTGCTTTAATATACTGGTTACGGAGTGCTGTATCCTCTGCTGATTGTAAAAGTTCTTCGTTATCACGTATAAGTGGGTTATCTTCTATATCCGCCACTTCTGGAGTCTCTAAATCCGGCGATTTCTCCAGATTCTCGCCATCTTCGCCCACTGCAAAAAGGTACCTGCCTTCAGGAAGAATATCCGCCAAATCATTCAACAATCTAAGTCTATCCTGGAGCCTGCCACTACTAGAAAATTGATCGGCCATCACAGGTTGTACAAGCCTCGAAATCTTGGATAATGCTTCGTTTGCCTGAACTAAATTTGCCTGTTCTGCCTTGGTCACCTGTTGCACTATTTGATGTACCACTTGTTTATTGTATTTCGTACGGTTGTGCCTTTTTATAAGAAGATTGCATTTGAAAAGTATACTTTTAACCTGAGCCTCGGTTAAGTTTTCCTGCTGTATTAGCTGCTTGATATTTTCATCAATGGTTACCGGCGTGTTAAGAATCTTGATCTGCTCATCGACAAATGCCTTGATCTGGAGGTAACTCATATGTGCTTGACGGAATTTTTTTGGTATTAGCAAAGAGTGAAATTAAAGATTGATTATTATAAAATCGAAAAAGAAAAACTATCGATTACCCCCAATATGAGTTATGTAATCCCCGAGTATAAGTGAGTTAAAGCTCGTTCTTTAGGACCACTACTGGTGTTTACGTCTCAACGTGAACTTTCCTGTACTTGAGGTCACCCCGCAGATCTTCGAAGTCGGTGGCCTATTTTTTTTTTTTTTTTCAAGAAAGGGGGAATTTTGATTTATAAGTTTTTTTTTTAAAAAAAAAAACCATAAATATTTATAATCTGGAAATAGAAATAAAAATTCGAGAAAACTGCTGGTAGTAGTATTCAAATTAATTATAGGCAATCCAAAGGACGCATTTAGGCCTAGTGCGACGCGTTCCATGTCTGGGACGCACAAAACGTCAATAAATTAATGAATTGAAGTTAATTTCCCGGTGGTTGGTTTTTGATTTTCAGTTATTTAATTTAGAAAAATGATACGCGGAGCTGATATCTTTTCAACTGAAATTATTTACCAATCATAGTATCTCTTGCCGGTGATCATATGTCTTTAAAGGGGTCTAATTTAGGCTCATATAGAGTATCCATTCACAGGAATTTCGAATTTTTGGTAGACCAGGAAATCAAAACTTACCAAGCTTATCGGGGTCACAAGATAAAGATTTTTTGGCCAGTGTACCATTTTCCCAAAAACAGAGCATTGCACACTGCACCCCAATTGATGTAATACAGGCAATAAAAACTTACTCAAAGAATCCCAAAACAAATAAGCAGTTTGACTTAGAGGTAAAACTCGAATCTAGAAAAAGAAATCTGAAACATAGAAACCTAGAACATATTCTTCGGAATGAAAACTCAAAAAAACTGTGGTACTACAATAATTTTCCAATGGAAGTCAGACATCGTGCTGCCGCATTTTGATGTGATTAACGCAAATCCCATTTTCCAGCAACCCCTTTTACAACCTTTTCTGGTCTTTTTTTTTTTTTTCTTAGTTCTTCGTTTCAAATTAAAAGGGATGTTCTATCTCAAATGGTTTTTTTTTTTAGATCACGTACATATTTCTATTGCGTGCATGATGCATCAAGGGAAGTTTTTTGCGCCCAAGTGGATGTGCACTTTTCCCAATTAGGCATTCAAAGGGAACTTCAACGCTTACATGTGACAGTTTTTTTTTTTTTTTTTTTTTTTTTTTTTTTGTTTCAAAAGTGGGGCGTGCATCTTGATTACGTTATACGTCTTTCGAATTCGCTTACTGATGAGATGTTTTTTCCCTATCTGTACTTCAAAGGAACCTTTTTTTGCAGCAAGTGTGGAGAGCCACACTGGAAAAAGGATATATAACTCAAGTAAAACCCATATGATGTATATGATATTTTTTTTTCTTCATTATTCCATAACAGAATACCAGCTCTTCACTGTCCCTCTTTAAAAAAATGAAATTCTCCACTCCTTTGATTTTCGGTGCTTTCACCGCTTTGGCCACTGCTGCCCCAACCCCAGAATCCAGTCTGGAGATTGATGGTACTCTTATCCCCCATGAGGCCATTATTAGTGGTTTGACCATTCCTAAAGATGTTTTGCCTGTTTTTAACCACGAAAACAACTCTACTACCGTTGTCTTCTTGAACTCCACTATCTTGGCAGAGGCCAAAACTTCCAATGCTGAGTCTAAGAGAGACTTAGAGGCTGTTGAAAATGACTTAAAAAAAAGAGAAGCCGAGGCTGAAGCTAACCCATGGCACTGGGTTGCATTGAAAATCGGACAACCTTTTTTCAAGAGAGATGCTGAAGCTGAGGCTGAAGCTGAGGCCTGGCATTGGGTTGCATTGAAGATTGGCCAACCTTTCTTTAAGAGAAGTGCTGAGCCATGGCACTGGGTTTCCTTAGTGGTTAGGCCTTTCTTCAAGAGAGATGCTTCTGTCGAAGGCCCAAGACATTTGCACACAGGGTGGATAATTCCCGGCCACAACTAAGCGGAGAATCAAACACATTCCCCTTGTTTCGGAGAGTAAATTTACTCCACCATTAGAATTCTTATAGTTATGAATGGTAATAAAATATAAATTGATTTGATTTTTTCAATAATCATCATTCTAAGATGACGGTAAATAAAATACATGTAAACTGAAAAATTATATCAATAGGGATTAGGTTAAATCTCAGGCACAGTAAAGCTTGATGTTTTTTTTTTTTCATATTTTGTCACGTTTTCCGATAATTGGGGTAGAAACATATGTTTATGTTAAAGTAGATTCTAAAAATTCCGTCTCTTTTGAAAGTTTTTCCTCGACTTCGAAAAAGTGTCTGCTTTGGAATTGAAGAAACTGAAACTAATGAAGAAGAAAGAAACGAAGCAACATTAAATTTGAGGTTATATTTTACTGATATATTTGTGGCCTCTGGTGGAAGATCCCAAACTTATAACAATAAATATAAAAAGAATTCGAATGAAAAAGAATTTCCTTCTAGGAGATAGAGCAATAATATGACCTTTTGTCATGTACAAACAGTCACATGGGAAATGGAGCTCGTAACCATCGATAGAATAATGTATTTTTCATAATAAATTAATAAATTAGATATTATTCTTTCGTAATATTAGCTCATATTCTTACTCTGAAATAATGTTTATAGATTAAGTCTGAACTTCCTCATAATCAGTTTCTTGCCAGCTGGCCGGACCAAAGCTTATTTACCGATTAGGAAATAAGCGACGGGATTTTCCGCTACGCTTCAATAGGATGGGAATTCCATTTAGAAATATATAAATAAATTTAGAGAATTTAGACCTTTCTAGTGTAAAAGATAATTTAATCCTGGGGAATGACTAGCTATCACTCTATTTAAAGTGTACTCAGCTTAAAATTTTTAATCAGAGCTTATCATGTCGCCTATGACTAATTGCGATAGAGCGCACTCGAGGGAAATGTGGGGAAAGATGATAATTGGGGTCTCGAAGAACGCTAACAATCAGTTGATTAAAATTTAGAAAAAGGGAAAAGAAAATAATCACAGAAAATTATAATGTATAAACTTGAATTGGTAAACGTTTTCGAAACAATATTCTCCTTAGAAAAAGAAAAAAACATTGACTGTGGCTGCGCGAATGAGTAATACCAATTCCGCGAGAAAGATAAACTTCGCCAAATGTAATAAATAGCCCACCGAGCCCCCGGTGAGTGATAATTCTGAAAAGCTTCATAGAGACTTTCAAATTGAATATCTCTGTTATTTTGAATCAAAAAAAAAAAAAATCATATAAAATATTTCACTAAAATAACTCAAGCATATTACGTCGAGCCCTTTGGCACCAAACTCACCACGAAGTCCGGGGACCCAGTGCTTTTGGGAACAGGTTCCGGCACGAAATGGCAGATTCACAAAAGGGCCAGAGACTCTTCTTTGAAAGATACTTTAGGAAGAATTAGTGGAAAACTTAGTTTTGAGTATTTCCAATGGATTTGGGCATTTGGACACGGCTGACCTATACACGACACATCCGGAAATTGCTGAAGCTATCAAACGGTCTGGAATTCCAAGAGAGGATATTTTTTATTACTACGAAATATAACCCCGGAATTGATTCAATTAACGCGTCTTTTAAGTCGGCTGCAGAATCGGTAGATGAAGCGTTGAAGGAAATTGGGGTCGATTATATCGATTTGTTTTTGATCCATTCGCCATTTATTGACCCAGTTTATTCATATGGCCAAACGCTTGAGAGTGTATGGAAGGATTTGATCCAGGCCAAAAAAGAAGGCAAGATTCGGTTCATTGTAGGATCCAACTTTAGTATGGAGCACTTAAAGCAGTTGACTAATATTGCTGGTGGAGACCCCACTTATTTGCCTCAGGTGAACCAAATCGAATTCCACCCGTACTTACAAAATCAAAGTGAAGGAATTTGCGCTTATGCCCGAGAAAACGGTATTTTACTTGAAGCATATGGTCCGTTGTCACCGCTTTTTAGAATAGTCGATGGGAAAGGAAACGAAGTTGCTGATCACCCATTAAAAACAATAATACCACAATTATCTGCAAAATATCATAAGACGGATGCCCAGATTTTGTTACGTTACACTTTACAAAAGGGTCTTTTGCCCATCATCACTTCGTCTCACTCGGAAAGACAAAAGGAGTCATTGGCCGTATATGATTTTACCTTGGACCAAGAGGATGTTCAATTGATTGACCAGGAAGGCTCAGAATTTCATTTCCGGGGTTTTTTAAAGGGTGCTTATGGTACCAAGGACTGAATCCATTAACTTTATTTTGACTGGTGGAATAATTCACATTTGGAAAGCTCGCCTGGAGTCTAAAATTGAAAGATCAAGCTCTCTTAACGGTTAATTTAGAATTCATATTATTCTATTCAGTGAATACTCGAGGACACGAAACTCTTGCTAGTTGCAAACGACAATAAAAACAAAGTTTGTGGTGAAGTCAAACATATTACAAGTTGACGCCTAGAAATATGGCAATAGACTAATAAATTTATCACATGCTTACCCATTATATTTATTATACCTTTCTTTAACTTGTGTCGATATTAAAACGATCTTTTGCTGTGTTTTCTGGAACGTATATTTGTTCAAGCAAAATCACGGCTCTGTTGATTGGCCATTACGAATCTATGGCACTAAAGTTCCTTCTCTTAAAACTAATAAGTTAATTACTTTCTTGGATTATATTCTCGAATAGGGCTGTTTCTGGTAATTAATTCACTTACAAAGCCTTTTTAATACGAGATTTTATTGAAACCCCATTGATCTCAGCCAGCAGAGGCAGGAAAATTGTTCTTGTTAGATATATATAAGGTAATTTAGTTTTAATGTTTAAACCTTGAATCAAAGATTTACTGCCAATCTGCATTTGTTTAAAAGTTTTCAAAGGTTCTTCTAAGGTCTATAGTTTTGTGGGGTTACCGGTTCTAAATTGAACTCGCCTTTTAAAAAAAATTAATTCCTGATTCCGATTTCCCCATTATATCGTCAACACATTTATTTTATTTTTTTTTTAAGTTTTCGTCCCCATCATTCTTTCACAATTATTCCTATTAATTAATATCGATAAAGAAAAGTCAATTATTCTTGTTGTTTTTTTTTTTTTTTTCTTTGTTGACTATCTCTATTGGCTCGGGCGTGCTCCACAATTCCTAGCAACCAATGCGCGAGATAAGACAGATGTCAAGTTATGCGATAACTGAAACTATTCAAATAAAAAGATCTTTTGGCACCTGAAAGCACCCAGGCGAAATTTAACCTGAAAACGAGTCATTTAATTCTTCTAAAGACATTTTTAAATAATACTTCACTAATTCCCCTGAATTTGCCCATCATTGATAATATAGCCTACCCACCAATTCACAAAAACATTACACCACAACATGGACTCTCTGTTAAATTTTGGTTCTGCCCTTAATGGTTCTAGACCCATATATGACCCGATAAATGGGCCCCATGGATACCGTTCTGGGGCACGTATTGCAAGGGTACAGGTTTTGATCGCCACGTTTCTAGGTGTCTCTGCGTTCACGATATTTTGCCTTCTTCGAAAACGGTATCCTCGGATCTATGTGGCCAACCTTAACCAGGTCAATTACATCCACAGTTTCTCACGACAAAGCTTGCCGAAACTCCCGCTGTCTCTCTTTGGGTGGGTGCCGGTTGTATACAAGATTTCCGAGGACCAGGTGTTACAACATGCTGGATTGGATGCGATTGTTTTCCTTGGTTTTTTCAAAATGTGTATCCGGGCCTTGGCCATGTGTGTATTATTTGCCGTCACCATCATTTCGCCCATACGTTACTCCTTCACAGGTCGCGTGGACTTTCCAGATCGGGGTGACGAGGATGGTGGAGAAACACTGGAAATTATGGCCAAAACAGTATTGAGCATACTGGCGTGGATTCCGGGTTTTTTCCGTAAAAAGAACGCCGAGGATTACGAAACGTTTCTTTGGATGTATACTGTGTTCACCTATGTGTTCACTTTTGTGCTTCTCTTTTTCCTTTTCCGCCAAACCGTGAAAATCATCAATATGCGCCAGCAATACTTGGGTAAACAGTGTTCAATAACTGACCGTACAATCAAAATCCTGGGTATTCCTCCAGTATTACGGGAAGAAGAAGCACTCAGACGTCATATCAATTCGCTTGGTGTGGGTGTGGTCGATTCTGTGTGTATTGTAAAAGAATGGACCACGTTAGGCGCATTGTTTAAGGCCCGGGTTAAAGTGTTGAAGAAACTCGAAACACAATGGGTATCCTATTTCCACAAAAACAATATCAAAACACTTACTGATCTCTCCAACGCACACCCGCGTGCTTCTGTGGGCGAATCCATCAGCCTACAACATGGGACCTATGAGCCCTCTCCATGGGCAGACCAAAACTCTCACACTAGCTTGCAGGATAGCCCTTCTCCACCTGGCGAAGCTGCTTCTGCTGGCTCTTCTGTCGTTTCACTCATTGACAGAATTTCTGACCATTTGGAGGACCTTCCGAGCCCGCAAGAAAGTATCAGTAACTCTGTGATGTTAAACGATGTTAGTCCAACACGCCCCACGTTCAGAAAGGGCCTTTTTGGTCTTTTTGGCCCAAAAGTAGATGCTATAAACTACTATAACGATAAATTGGACGCTATCGATAAGGAAATCAAGCGCAACAGGCGCCGTGAGTTTGCTCCAAGCTCAACTGCATTCATTACCATGAATTCGGTGGCCCAGGCACAGATGCTAGCCCAGGCGGTTCTTGACCCGAAAATTAATCATCTAATCACCAGCTTGGCACCTTCTCCGCATGACATTCTATGGGAAAATTTGTGTTTGACGCGAAAAGAGAGAAACACCCGCATCATCGTAGTGATGCTTTTCATCGGGGTCATTTCTGTGCTTTTGGTGTTGCCAGTCAAGTTTTTGTCCAATTTCCTCAACATCAAATCCATTTCTAAGGTGGCTCCTCAACTCGCCAACTTCCTTAAGGCACATAGCTGGGCGGGATACTTAATCACAGGGATTCTCCCACCATATGTCTTCACCATATTCAACAGCATCATGCCTTATTTCTACATCTGGATCACCAAACGCCAAGGATATACCTCGCGTGGTGATGAAGAACTTTCGTCAGTGTCGAAAAACTTCTTCTACATCTTTGTGAATTTGTTTTTGGTGTTTACTCTTTTTGGTACAGCCATTCTTACCGATACGGCACAGTTGGCGTACCAATTGGCCGACTCCTTACAGAAATTGAGTTTGTTCTACGTGGACTTGATCATCCTACAAGGAATAGGAATGTTCCCATACAAGCTTCTTCTTTTGGGAAATCTCTTAAAGTACCCTCTCAAAAACATTTTCTGGAGCAAGACCCCACGGAACCACCTTGGGTTATATAAGCCGCCCGTGTTCAACTTCGGTTTGCAACTCCCACAGCCAATTCTCATTCTCATCATAACAGTGACATACTCGGTGATCTCTACAAAAATCCTAACCGCAGGACTCATCTACTTCATCATTGGATACTTCGTTTTCAAGTACCAGCTTTTGTACGCTTGTGTCCACCCACCCCACAATACTGGAAAAGTGTGGCCATTGGTGGTACGCAGGGTTATGATGGGGCTTCTTATTTTCCACACAATGATGTTTGGTACTCTTGCATCAGAAAAGGCCATTGTATGTGCAACCTTCATCATCCCATTACCCATAATTACCATCTTTCTCTTGTGGCATTTTGAGAAAAGCTACATCCCCCTTTCCAACTTTATCGCCTTGAGATCCATCGATAATAACGAACTACCTTTCCATGGAGACGAAATGGAGTCGCTCATTGAGTCGAACAGAAACGTGACTGCAAAGGCACAGACTTTAGATGAAAGAAGAGAGTTGAACCAAGTTTATGAATACCCTAATTTGATTTGCGATATGGACGGACCACTCATTGCAGTCGACTACAATGAAGCGCTATATATGAGATCCGATGGCACAACTGTTCGGAAGAAAATCCCTATTTTCCACTGATTTTCTCTTGGATGATCGGAAAAATGCATGTTACGATAGAACGCGTTTCTGCTAGAAAGATGTTATTTTCATCTTTGAATAAATGAAGCCAGTCGTAACTGGGCAAAAAGAATGATACAACAAAACTTGTCGCTAGTTGTTTTCCGATAATCAGGCCAACCGTTGCGATCATAATTATCAACGAAGTCGCCCAATATGAACTGTTTGTATTCATATGCAAAGCTTCAATAGTATTAAAAACACCTAGTGCATCCACCACAACCGACGCCACAGTAGCATTGTCATAAGGCCATATTAGCATAAGTATAGGTAGGCACTTAACTGACAACGACATTAGTAATGTCAGCATCAATACGCATATGTAGTACTGTTGTCGGAATGCAGGGTTAATATTTGTGTGGGTCGCCAGTCCCCAGCCAATAACTTTCATGAACAGAACCAAAACAAAAGAAAAAAAGATCGATTTTTCCACCACTTGCTGGTAAACAAAAAACAAGTACTGCCATACAGGCAGCCATTCTAGAACTTGCGCCTTGAGAAGTGTATGGGTGGTACTCTTCTCCTCATATGCCCATTTGAGATACACCTCGAAAAGGACCGAGAGCACAATGAAGCGAATCAACTTTCTATATCTGGAAAAAAAACCAATGTTCACACGTTCTTTGAAAAGTGAATCCTCAACTATGTTGAATGCCACATGGCGGTATGCCTGTGGTCTCAAAAGCAAAAGGTCAAGAAAGAGAATCACATTGTCGAACTCAATATACCGGTCAGCAAACTTCCCACACTTCGGGCATACAGTCAACTGTATATATTTGCTTTTGTACTCTGAGTATAGACACGAGATTTCTGGGTTGGTGCATTCCACACAGATCATTCATGCATCAGTAGGAGGGGATATTTTGTGGGCTGGGGAGCTAAAACGTGATACGAGCCTTGAAGAAAAAGATATTCAACAGCCGCGCGCGTGGCAACGTCAAACTTGTGTGCAGTCCGTTACCCGCGTTTTGGCCCAAGGTCTCGTGGTTAATGGGGCTATGGCGAAGGAATGCAAGAATAATATTTGACAATTAGCAGACTTCAGGTGGCGGAGCGATGTCGGGGATTTTCCCAAGTTCAAATCTGGATGCCATAAATAGTTCTTTTAAGCCGGGATCCGCATCGCCCAGACTTGTAGACCCTTCAGATGCAGTATTCGTTCCAAAGCCACTGGGAGCCGCCCCAATAGTAGTAGTAGAGGCTGAGTTCTGGGCTCCAAATCCAGCATTGTTATTCCGGCCAAATGCACTGGTAGTAGAAGTTTGGCCGAATGCAGAAGTCGTATTTGATTGAGCAGATCCAAAGGCGGAATTCAGACCTGCGTTATTCGTGGTGCCAAATGGCGAAGCGGTAGTATTGCCACTTCCAAATGCACTATTTGTTCCCGTAGACGTTCCGAATCCCAGGCTGTTGGATTGGCCGAATGTGTTAGAAGGAGCTGTTGAATTATTCTGGTTTCCAGCGGTGCCGAATCCGGAGCTTCCGAATCCGGAACTACCGAATCCACTTGAACCAAAGGCGCCTGAACCAGACGTAGCTCCTGCAGATCCACCAAATCCGGTATTTCCAAAAGCAGAACTTCCGCTCGAGGTTGGGTTTGAAGATCCGAATGCAGAACTGGTCTGATTTCCCTGGCCAAACGCAGAATTAGTTGACCCAAAGGCACCAAGGTTATTACTTGGCGCCAGGGCCTGTGTCAGACCCAGCTGTCCAAATCCAGCTGAGCCAAATGCTCCAGATGAGGTGCCTGATGTTTGTCCGGTATTTCCAAATGCACCTGCATTATTTGCCCCACCGAAGCCTGTTTGGCCAAACCCAGAAGCCCCAGTTCCAGCATTTCCAAACGCGCCGCCAGAGCCAAAAGATGATTGTCCGAAACCGCCATTTGTAGAGGTCAGTTGGCCAAAACCACTGTTGTTGGCGGCAACTCCACTAAGACCTGCGGATCCAAATGCACCCGCGCCTGAAGATGCGCCAAAAGGGCTTGCTTTTGCAAATGGATTACTGCTTGCGGTATTGGAATTTCCAAATCCTGCTGATTGGCCAAATCCACCTGACTGTCCAAATCCACCCGATTGTCCAAATCCAGCAGATCCAAATCCACCTGCAGCGGCAGCAGGGGTATTTTCCAAATCCCTCAAACTATCCTCGAGGGGTTTCTTGATGAAGGGCCTGATATTCGAGTTGTTGGTGATACCCATCTGCTGGTAACGCGCAGCAATGTTGGCGTTTTTGGTGACCTCATTGATGCAATAATCCATGTCACGTTTCCGCAATTCGATGTTTTTATTATACTGATCAAGCGTATTCGTGGAAATGGCCTCCATATATTGAAGCCGAAGTTCTTCGGGCGAAACATCTCTGCCCTCAATAAGATTGTTGACTGCATGTGGACCTAGGCCATACGCCGTCAAGGCAGGATTAAGCTGGATTCTTCGAAGCCCAGCAAGGTCTTTTTTTATAGTGTTTCCCACCGAATCAGGGGTTTTTTTAACAAAATCCGCCACGGTTCCCGCAAACTGAGCATCGCACTCGTCTCCATTTCCACTCACGTGTAAAAACTTACACAGATTGCCGTATCTGCAGTTTCCTTTCTGGAAGAATTTGCAAGGTTGTCTTTGCATGACCAATGAAGAATCCGGGCGATATTTCTTTTTTATAGTTTTACACCAGAGTCGGTATAAATTGGAGGATCCGGATTAGAATTGCAGATAGGTAGCATGCTTGATTCTCTGATGTACGGGTGTTTTGTTTTCCTCCTCCAGAAGTGAGAGACCCGGTGCGCCAGTAGTGGGTGCAAAAAAAAAAAAAAAAAAAATTGCCTGGGATGGGTAATTTATAGTGTGCCACTATCGAGGCGACGATTTGTATCCAAAAACGTCTGGGTCATGACCTGGCTTTTTTGGTTGCTTTCCAAAAACGCCTCTTTGTATAATGGAAGAAGCTGATTAATGACATCCTGCTTAGAGATTTCTCCCTGGGAGATTCGTACCAAAAAGCCCTCTAGGGCACGGCGTAGAAATGGCTTCGATAAGGAAATTCGGTCCACTAAAATGGCGTCAAAGGCCTGAATGAGACTGATTCCCAACGAGGTCGGGATAAAGATTTCTGTTTTGCCTGTTTTGCGCCGGGCAATGTAATTACGCTGGATGATTTTGTCGATATGGTCGGCAATCGTGGCATCGGTTCCGATACCATTTGCATCCATAAGGGCAATAAGCTCAGTCTCAGTCATGTAATTTGGCGGGGAAGTTTTCCCCTCTTTGAGCTTGGCACTATGGATTTTCACCGGCAGGCCCTGGATGAATTCAGGAAGCATGACCGAGGATTTCCAGTCGGAATAAGTGTATACATCCAAGAAGTTACGTTCGGTAACCTGAAGGCCACTAGCTCCGAATTTCTCGGATTCCCATTGGATCTCTGCCTTGGTCTGAAACCCACGGGCATCATCCGAGCAACACGCCAAAAACCGCCGCACAACAAATTCGTATACTTTTTTCTGTTCTGGCTTAAGGGCACTGGCGGCCACGTATTTCACGGGGTATATCGGTGGATGTGCCTTATCATCATGTTTACCACTGCGGGGCTGGCGGAACGCATCGGCAGAAATAAGTTTATCGGCATACAGTCCCCATCCCGGGTCCTGTTTTTGCTTGGCCACATAAGCACGAAGGTCCATGTTGGCAGGGAAACTGTCGGTTTCAGTACGCGGGTACGAAATAAAACCTGCCGTATAAAGCAGCTCGGCGGTGTCCAAGGCCTGCTTGGCTGACATGCGGAAAAAGCGCGAGCAGCATTTCTGCAACTCGACCGTAGTCAAGGGAAACGGTTTATAATGTGACGTGGGCTTTGTACTCACCAGCGAAACGCGTGCTGCGTCTGGAGCCCGAAGAAGCCGCGTGTACAAGATCCCCACAAATGCCTTATCGAAAAGATGCCCGCGTTCCCATGTAAAGGGTACATTACGGGTTTGGTGTGCCACCGTTACATCAATGGACCAGAACGGCTCGGGAGTAAAGTTCCGTACACGGAGATATCGATCTACCACAAAACTAAGAGTGGGAAACTGACACGTACCATAGGAAACCACCGCTTTATCGTCCACCAACCGCTTGCTCTTATAAGTGTTTGTCAAAAACCGTGTGAACGACGTACCCACGCGCAAATCAAACTCCATACGTGTTTCCACCGCCTCTACCAACCGCATGTCAAGTTGTTGTGGATGGGCACATGCAGCCAAAATATGCGCCGGTTCAAGGTGTGAAAACTGGGCCCGCCATGTGGTGGCATGAGTGATTCGCCGATTACTGGCCCCGGCTATATGGAGGATTTCCCAGCCAATATACTCTCCTTCACGATCACAGTCGGTCCATATCATAAGGCGGTCCGCGTTTCGTGCCTCCTTGGCAATATTATCATGAATCCGCTCGCTTCGCTTATCCTTATCGGGCGAAACCTTGCACACTATAGGAGCCTCGAAAAGTCGCCCTGGAGGACACTTTCCCCACGCGAATTCAGGCCCAAAATCTGTGCCAAGAATGTGACCCGAGACAGCCGTCATTGTAACGTTGCAATGTCCCACGCCGGGGAAATTACACGAGAAATCGTAGTTTTTCACGAACTTCCATGTCGAGTTGCGCACCGATGTACGCCCGCCAGAAAGAATCTGCGATACCTCCTTTGCAATGGAGTTTTTCTCGGCAACACAGAGGATTCTCATCACAGCTAAATGACTGGTTATGTAATAAACACCGACTTATGGTTTTTTGATTTGGTTTTTGAGTGATACGTGTGTTATTTATGCGTATATTCAATTAAACCACCTCGCGTTCCATGGCAAATCTACGCGTGCGCGCGTCGTCTTGATGCGCCGTGATGGAGTAATTGAATAACCAGAATATGGTTGTTTTTTTTTTCCCGTTCATTTTACTTCAGATATTTTTTAGGGCTTTTTATAAATAAAAAAAAGGTTCGGTCTTCTCAATTCTCATCTAATTGAATACGCCGGTATTTTTTTGTCTTCGCTTTTTAAGACCTCTGGAAACATGTAATTAATTTCATTACGAGCCTGAGAACTGCTGTGCGTATGAAATATACAAATAAGTCCCGATCTACCTCTCTTATACTGTTTTTTTCTTAAATGAATTTATTCCATAAACTTCCCAGAATTGATACTTCTGCCTTTTTGATTCTGACCATTTGTTCAATTCAGAGACGGATAGTTACTGCTTTTTTGGGAAGGTCTTTTCTACAACGCTTTCGGAATTCATACCCCATCTTCCCTATTTCTACATTCATCATACCTCTTTCCTTATGTCTTAAAAAATATTTATTAAAAAAAGCCTTCTGAGCTGATATTTTTGGAATGTCAGAGAACTTCAGAATCGAAGGGTTGGAAACGCTTGGAAAGAACCCTTTTTGATAAAATTTCGGATTTCTTTTGTTTTTTTCATCCTTTCTTTTAAGATATCAATCTGGCAAGAAAGTATCCAACACTTCGGTCAAAATCATGGGTGAGCCCAATGTCATCAGAAGAAGTTCAAGCACTAGAGTCACCAATAACGACGTGAACAGAACCAAGTTTAAAACTAGCTCCATCCATGTGGCATCTCTCAGTATCATATTTCTATCAGGTGCATTTGTTTGTGGTATTTCTTCTTTCATATTGTGAAATATTTCCTCCTTTCAAAAGTTAGAAAAAAAAAATTGCTCACAGTTCCAAATTGTGTTTGCAAACCGGTTGTGCGTTCCTTCTCTAATATGCGAGTTGCTTCTTGGTGAGCTATTAAACCTATGAAAACAATGATTTAATTTATATTATTATTTTTTAAAGAAAATTACGATTTCAAATCAATGAGAATTCACTTATTCAGTTTTAAGAGAACTTGGGATTAAAGGTTGTGGATTCTCTTGCCTTTTTTCTTTTATGAATATAGTTTAAATCATGCCTCCCTGACTAATTAAAGGAATTTTGGTAGTTGATGCTGAGGTGAAACCTTAGTTCTTAAAAAACTGTTTGGTGATCACATGGTTTTGGGTGGTCTGGTCTTCTTAAAAAATTCATGGAATGATGTTTCTAATTTGAGATCTATTGGTGGTCTCTTAAATAAAAGTCCACACAATCAATATTCTGGTTAATCATTATGCAATCAATAGGCCAATTCCTTATGAGCTTAAGGCGCTAGGAATTTATATAGTATTCACCTTTAATCATGTGGATTATGGTATCATACTCTATATATTATTCTTAGATTTGAGGGCTGGAGTACCAAAACCAAAGTGCTTTCTTCGCAACATTTTCTCCCGTCCAAATGCATTGCTTTTCTTTACCACTACAGAGTTTTAGTTTCTTTTTTGCTTACATTGTTTCAAACCACACCCTAAGAATCGGTCACAATGATAAATCCAGGTATGATGACATAAAACGTGCATGGTTTTGCGCATTCGGGGCGAACTTTCCGATAGAAAATCCCCAATCATTTTTGCCCGCATGTTGCAAGGTGAGGCATTTTTACCGCTTTGGGCAAAATCATCTCATCTGATACAAATATTTTACAGAAGTTGCGTCTGGAAAGTTTCTTTTAGACGCATGTACGTTATAAATCAGGCGGCTTGTCCTCACGAACACATTGTAGTGGACCAAAACGGCAATAAAGCCTGACGTCCCGCGCATTGAGATGGAAGGTCATTATTGGTTTTGGTATCCGTGCCAGTTCGAAAAATTTAGTATAAAGTATCCTGAATTCTCCACTTTAAATCATTTTTTCTTTTCTCTATCAACTCAACACAAATCAATCTCTCACAATGGCCGCTCCTCAACCTTCTAACAAGACCACTTCTACTCCAAACAAGGACAACTGGTTGACTGCCACTACCCCAACTGGCTGGTACTCTTCTTGTGTTATTGCCTAAATTTTTTTAGAAGCAATAATCTAGGCAGAATCATTATATCTTTCTTTCTTTAGAAGTTTAGCTCTAGTTTCAATATACATTTTATCTTATGGAAATTTGTAGACCAAGAACGCGGCTGCAAAACGGCTTGGCACGTGATAAAACTGCTTCTTTCTTTCAAACAATTCAGAAATAAGCACCTTAGACTAAAAGAAAACTTCTTTTTCCCAAATTGGTTTCTCTGAAAACCAAGGATAACATTAAGCAACTTTAACCATATTCTTTAGATCTAAAACTAGCCATAAATCGGAATTGGCGTGCGATTTCCTTTGTACAGACCTAAGCCACATCAGGCCCTGTTTCGCTGCAGCCATCGCAGTGATCTCAAATTCAGATGTTATCTAGAGACGTCCACACTCATCAATACGAATAAAATAGAAAATCTTTACACGGGTTTTAATAATAATTTGGATTTCCATTGTCAAATTTTCCTTATTGCGGAAAATCCTCGCGCAATTCAAAACATATCTCCCAGTTTTTAAAATTTGCCTTACCTCCCAGACCTGGACACTTCTCTAACAGATTGTTGCATCTATTTTCATCCAGAAATACTCCCAATTTTCAACACAAACCTTTCCATTTCCCATGAAAAATATCGATTCCAAAATAAATGCTCTCCTTGCTTGGATGGGTGACGATCCCACTAGTGATGTCACCAATTCATCAAAACCTGCTTCGCATGTTTCAACAAAATTAGAAGTTAAAGATGTTGCTGGTTCTGGTCGTGGTCTTTATGCCAAGGCATCTATAATGAGAAACGAGCGACTTATCCGCATTCAACCATCATATCTCTTAAATTTCTCCACGGTATTGGCACATATCACCAGCCATAATCCCAACACACAACTTCCTGCGTCTGTTCCACAAAACTTGTATGTGCCAGTGGCCAAAAACGATGCCGTGGGCGAATTCTACTCCGGTGTTTCCATCGAAAAATTACTCTCTTTATCTTCGTTCCAGATCGTATCTCTATTTCTAGTACTTGAAAAGTCGCGGGGTCTGGCATCTTTCTGGAAGCCGTTCATCGATATGCTTCCGGAAATTGAGGAGTTGTATACTTGCCCCTTCGTTTGGAAGGTGTTAGAACTTCCACATACAGATAAATTGTGGGCCATGCTTCCCCGTACTACACGCAAACATTCGGAATCGGTCTTAGCGAGGTTTGAAAAAGACTTACAGGTTGTATCTTCTCTAGTCCATGAAACGATCCATTTTTCGAAGAAAAGCTTTCTTTGGGCATGGATGTGTATTAATTCTCGTTGTCTCTATATGGAGATCCCACAAGCCAAGGATGCGGCCGATAACTTTACAATGGCCCCATATGTGGATTTTCTTAATCACCTGAGTGAAGACCAGTGTGGAATTAAAGTAGACACGCTTGGATTCCAAGTTTTTACATCCACAAGTTACAAGCCGGGTGATGAGTTGTATTTTAGCTATGGGCCTCATTCAAACGAGTTCTTGCTTTGTGAATATGGTTTCACCCTTTCCCAAAACAAGTGGAACTATGTTGACATCACGAGCTTCATCAGCCTTCTATTCAAGCCAAAACAAGTACAGTTCCTTAAGGAAAAAGGGTATTATGGTGATTATACGGTAAATAGCGACGGCATGTCATTTCGTGCTGAAGTCGCCTTGGCTACTCTTCAGGAACCTGAGCCTGAGCTGTCCAGAAGGCTTAATTCATTTGTTGAAGGAACGACCGATGGTTCCTTTTACGAGCGTCACTCCAACCAATTGCTTAATAATATTCTAAGCAAGCTCATTTCTGATTGTGATACAAAATTGCTGACAAATCTCGTTTTAGATCAAGATTCACGGGCTCAGGTCGACAAAATTGTTTCCTTATATAAGGATATGAAGGAAATATGCGAGTCTGCCCAATTGAAACATCCAAGTGCATAAACTTACACCGAAAATGACCGGTGTAAAGCCTGATTCTCCTTGGTTTTCTCGATGGCGACCTTGTTTTTGACCAAATCTAGAAGCATTCTGTTTGCTGGTGTCGGAATATTTCTTCTGTGCCCTATGGCAACAATATATCCATTAATAGAATCAATCTCCGTGGCGTTGAGTCTATGAACGTCTTCTCTCATCGAAGAACTATTTCCGGCAGTAGTCTTACACACGGAAAGTACAGAAGATAAAAGCCTATCACGAGAAAGAATGACGCCGGCTTCGGAATCCATAGAAAAAATATCATATTCCTTCTTAAAACATTCGACACATTCGCCAATAATCTTATTCATGGTGGGGATAATATTCTTGGCATAAAGCAATTCTCCATTAAGACAATCAAGAGCAGTGGTGAGCGGGTTTATACATGCATTCACCACTAACTTTTCCATTTGTCTTAGTATAAATTGAGAGTATGGCACATACAGCGCCTCGAGATGAGAACTTTTTGTAAGGCCCTGGATTAACTCGGGTGTGTCTCCCAGAATTCTCGCAGAAAAACTCTTGTTTTCTCCCTGGGGAAGCTGTGAAATAAGAAGATTTCCTAGTCCCACGTGATGCACCACATTTGGTGACATTTTGTATGCGCCATGGGTGCTGATTGCATGGAAAAGATTAGGAACTTCCCATGAGTTTGGCCAGAACGTCTCTTTCAATTGTGGCACAACTCCCATACCATTTTGTAAAAACAATATGTTCGTATCTTTATCGATGTGAGGTAAATAATTCTGGATGGCCTGGGCCGTGCTATAAGTTTTTGTGGCAACAATCAAATTTTTTATGGGTTCCTCTCCTGAAAGCTTGCTCTCAAGCCCATGCACCGCCTCTACAGGCACGGTGGTTGTTATAGAATCTGCACGCAGAGGCCTCATCAAAGTAATGGAACCTCCGTTATTTGAATATACGTCTAGAGACTTGCGGGACTTCATAAGAAAAGTCGGTGTCAGTTTTCCGCCAAGTACAAGTTCGTGTGCAACAAGTGACCCCATGGCCCCTTGGCCGATTATGAATGTAGCCATTAAAGATAAAAAAAGAATGCTGGGATACTGATGGAAAAGATCACTTTTAGATCATCTTCATAAATGCACTGGCCCAGCCAGATATGTACTGTGTGCAGGTCAAAATTATCGGGCCCCAGGATTGGATTCACCAAAAACCATCATTTTAGGTTATTTGCTATTCTTCTTGATGTATAAATCTCCAAAAATATTTCATAAATAGATTTCTGCTTTAATTTAGAATAAAACTATATCCGTAACATGCTAAGACTCGCCTTCCATATTCAGTCCGGTCACGTGATGTGCTCCGGTTAAGGGAAGTCAAAACGGCTGAGAATTAAACCTTCCTCCTAAACTAACAAAAGATATGCTTGTGATTGGATTAACGGGAGGTATTGCAACTGGAAAATCCACCGTTTCGAAGGAATTGTCACTGCAAGGAATTCCAATTGTCGATGCCGATGTGATTGCGAGAGAGGTCGTTGAGCCTGGAAAAAAGGCGTATACACATGTCGTGGAGGCATTTGGCACGCAGGTTCCTGATTTGCTAGATGATTCTGGGAAACTCAATCGGCCAGCCTTGGGAAAGGCTGTTTTTGGAAATAGCGACCGATTGAAAGTTCTTAACAAAATCATCCATGGCGCCGTCAAGAGAGAAATTGCCAGGCAGTTATTTTGGTCATACATCTCTGGAACCAACATGGTTGTTTTAGATGTTCCGTTATTATTCGAGGCGGGTCTTCATCATATTTGCGGAGCAACCATCTCTGTTTCCACAAGCAATTCCACACAGCTTAAACGACTCTTGGCGAGAAACCCCGAATTGTCGGAGGAGGACGCAAACAAAAGAATTCTGAGCCAACTTTCCATGGAGGTGAGAAACTCAAAGGCCGATAAAGTGATTGATAATAATGGCACATTGGAAGAGCTTAAAAATAACACCCGGGCCGTAGTTGAAGAACTTCGTCCAAGTAGATTCTGGACGGTTTTGGACTGGTTTCCTTTCTTTGGTTTCATCGTTGCCGTCTCCACAATCGCGACCCGTTCCCTCAAAGCCTTTTTACGGTCTCGGGAGGCAAGTAAAGTAAAAGCGCATTAAGCCCTCCAGTATTGTGCCAAACTATGGAGAGTATCAATCACCACGGGCAAAAATGCATTAACACTGTCAATGATGAGATTTTGGAAGTGGAGAATGGCTTCTTCCTCGGTCATTTCGAGGGCAAACTTATCCTGGACCTTTTCCACTGCCCGCTTTGGATCGATCTGAATATCTGGTATATTCGCATTCAACATCAACTGGAATAAATTGAGAATCAAATTGCTATTCCTTCTTAAGGTCGTGTAGGTGATAAAGCAGTAGCTCTTGAATATGTTGAAGTTTTCATGGTTCATGCCTCCCATTCCATCAATAACCTGTATTGGGAGCTTCATCATTGGTGGAAATGGCTTGGGGTCTCTCCCCAATATATAACCGAAATCAGCATGCCAGAACTTTCCGTTGGGTGATAAAAGTAAGTTATCTAAATGGCGATCTCCCACTCCCAAAATATATGTAATAACACAGTAACCCGCACATGATTTGACATAATTTTCCATGACTCTTGCGGAGACCCCCAAGTCTGTGACAATTGCTTGTTGTGGGCTTTGATTTGCAAGTGCATTCTTCTTCACCCCTAGAATACTGCCCTCTTCCACTTCCTCGCGCTCCATAAGCCTGCTATGGAGCTGGAGATAAGATAGAATTCCATTTTTAGTCGCTGGCTCTCCACTACCACGCGATCTGGATTCACGGCCTAAAGTCAGATCTGTATCAGTGTATGTCTTTGAAAGGACTGAGTCCAAAGTTTCATTAGGGATGAATTGAATCAATCCAGCAATGGGGCTGGTCGCAAGGATTTTGTATGGTGTAAGCTTTAGATTCAAGTTCTCATTCTTCAAAAGCTGGTCCATCAAGTTGATAATCTGAATGACCAACTGGTCTTGTCTAAGATCGTCTCCAATTTTAAACATGAGGGGGTACTTGCCATAGTTTTTCTTGGCCCCGAATATAGATGCAGAGGCAGAATTACCAGCACCAAAGTTGGTTATTGTTTTGAATGTGATTTTCAAGGGCGCCATAGAACTTTTAAAAACGGAACTCTCCTGTGGATAGCAACCACAGATGATGACCGAGGGATCTAATGGAAGTGGGAAAGGCTCAGAAAACTTGAGCATACCATTAGATGGGTCTGCCAAATAGTCACGAAGAAACTGCACTTTTTTGCTGGTGGCTTCGTTTTTCTTGAAAGAAGTACGAAGAAGCTCAACAATGCTCGTGAGTTTTTTGATGAATGCGATCTGGCTCTTGAGATGCTTATACTGGGGCAGTTTGGTTTGAATAGAGTATTCCTTGAGCTTCTCAATATAAAAGTTAAGCACAATACTGTAAATGGAGCTTGGTGGTTCGGTTTGTGTTTGAGACTCATCAACGGGCCTTGAGCTTGTTCGGTTAAGTTGATCTTCGTTTTCGACCTTAACATACCAGTAAAAGTAGTTTCCAAGTTTTCCGTTTTTAACAGACTTCTCAATCAAAAATTGGGCAAGCGGAGCCTCTTCCAATGCATCCGCTTTTTTCAGGATGGGCTCATACTTGAGGGCCTGTACAAGTTGTAGCAAGTACAAAAGAAGCTCATCGGCACTTGCCAAGCGAAGGCGATCAACGGCAAAGTTCCGGAGTCTTTTTGTGTACATGAAGATTTTTTCGATTTTCTTTTCCTCGGCAGTATTGATATCCTTGGCATTGGCGTGGGTGGTGGCAATCAAACGACGACGCAAAGAAGCGGTAAGCGTTTGTGGGTTAAAATTGTTGCTCAAGAGCTCCAACGCATCACCAATATCAATTTTGTCCACTGACCACAAAGGCGCAATTTCCTTAAATGCGTGGTCGAGTTCATACTCGTTTTCCCAGTTGAAACACTTGAGGAACTTTGTGAAAAACTGGCGTGTGCTCTGCAGCGGAGCCGGTGCACTACCCAGGTCGTCTGTAAGTGTGGGTTTGGAGAAAAAATACCGGAATTTCCACAAGAGTTTCTTTTCGTGGTCATTGAGAACTGCACTGGAGGGCCGGTTAAGGATTTTCCAGAGCTCGTCCCTCATGTGTGGCGATGGTTTTGCCTCCTTATCAAGCATGGAGTTATTGTTGATATTTATGGCCAAACTCTGGAATTTCAATTCAATGGGGTCTGCTTCTAAAGGCATATTTGTGGCATTTATGGTGCCTGCTGGTGCCGTGGTCTGTTCCTCCCGGGTGCTGTTGAAGGTTTGGATAGTAGTATTATGGAAATCTGGATCATAAACCCTAGCCAAATGAGGCCCACTTGCACTAGGCACCTCAAAAGTATTAATTATCATGGCTGAATGCGTGCCTGATTCCTCTGTGGCCACCTCATCTATTAGCGTGGTCAGAGGCTCTACTGAAGGTGTGCTGTATGTTATATCCAGAAATACCACTGGCAACAGGAAGTTGGGAAGTTCGAGAAATAAATGGTGTTGCACAATTTTTTTATTTTCCTCGCTCTGGGTTTTTCCAAACGCCTCCTTACTTTCACTTTTCTCCAAAACAGGCAATGCCCACGAATCCAACCATTGGGATCGGGGAAACTCACCATTTTCGTACTGAAACGTTTTTTTCTCCATTGGAGATGCAGTGTTTAAATCACCATAGTTAATTTTCCTAATCCCGGGTTCCTTACTAGTAGAAATCGGGACTTTGTAGCCGCCCTTACGGAGCGTACTATTTGTATGGTTAAAAAGCGATAAATGGCCATGACCAAAGACATCTGGGCACGTATTTACGATTTCAAGCACAGTAAATCGAAGATACGCATCAAATCCAACCTGACTATAGTTTATAGGAAGCCGTACATAGCTATCCCACACCCGTTTATTGCTAGAAAAGGAGGTATATGGGGTCTGGAATTCTTCGGTTATTGGGTTATGGTTTCCGTCAAATACCTGCACACGCACAAAAAAATCAGAGTTTCCCGATATATCAGAAAGTCTCTGAAACACCGAGGCATCTTTAAATTTTGCCGAATTGGCCACGAGTTTCTGTGGTGGTTGGCTCAAAAGCAGTCGAAGTTTCACGGTTATTGGGATAGTGAGGTTTTTCGAGAGACCCACTGTGAAGGCACTAGTTTGGCTTTCTGGGCCTGAACCACTTTGCTTTAATTCCGCTGTTATCATTAGGAGCAATGGATATTATTACTGTAATTAAATGAATTTTTTTGGTGGTTTTTTTTGGTGTGTTTGTTGTAGTTTAAAGTTTATGGTGGCTGATAAGATACGCGAGTGCGCAGCAAAACATGTAACTGCGATCAAGGCAATAATTAATCGTGTTCATCATATCTAACAAAAACATCGCCTTTTCCATTAATTATTATTATTATATGTAACTAATCCCTTTCTTTTTTTTTTCTATTCTAACCTTTAATGTTTTTCCCCATGAAAATTAAGTGTTTTTTTCGTTTGTTTTCTGTCATATAAAGTCGGGTATGTTCTCATACGCCAACTCAAGGCATAAACCACCGCGGCGGCTCTAATTAGTCCTAAAGGCTACTTTTCCCTTGGAGGAATGCTAACATGTTACCACATTCACTTATGCAATTATTTGAAATTACTGGAAATTGCAATTTCAGAAAATCCTCTCTTGCGCCGGTATCACCACATCAGAAATCATTCTGAAGTTTATACCCTTAAGCCTAGACAAAAAGTAATTGACTAGTACAATATCAGCCATTCACGTTCTGACCAAACCATACGTACTTGCCTTCGCCCACCTCCTCATCCAGCGATTCATCACTAGTGTTCGACCCGGAGTTGAAGTTGTAGAAAATCGTTTTGTTTTCCTTCTTTTTCTCTGGTTTGGTCTCGTGTGAAAGAACAGAAGGGACAAATTTGAACGAGCTGGACCTGCTAGGACGGGTTTTAATAGGCACATTTCCAGATGTCTCCACGGTTTTTTCGGGAGGCTTGTCGGTCGACATATGTAGAGCATCGCCAAACTGGAGAGCGAACTTATTTTCGGTGCTACCAGTGGCCGGAGGAGTATCTTGCTCCGAGATTATACCAAACTTTGGTGTGGTGGTTTGTGGGCGTTTTCTCTGTAGAGAGCGAACACGGGCAAGTCTGGAGACAACCTCGTTCATATTAGGCGACATCTCAAGGTCCAGATTGACGTCTCTAGGCGAGGCCAGACCACCAGACACGTTTCCAGGCAAAATGTTCATGGCGCCCCGTGAAAGATCTAAGGAAGAATTAATCGAGCCATGGCGTTGGAACTGTGTCAAGTTCACGTGCGAGTTGACCTTTGAGTTTAGGTATTGGATAGGGATATCGGACGCCAGGGAATATTTCAATTTTAACGGCTTATAGATTTCTTCATTGGAGCGCAATTTCGCAAGGTCTACCGTGGAGTTGATTCTGCTAGGTTCCGAGCATGGCGACACCTCTGGTGATGTCGGTTGTCTTGGTGGTTTTGTGATATCAAACGCTTTTTTGAAAGCCTCATCATTCATCACTTTCAAACGGAACTCCAGTTTCACCTGGAATGTGGTGGGCCGCTGAGGGTCCCAGTTTTTAGCCGCCGGACACAATGGATTTGGAGCCTTATGGGCGGTGTTTGTGCTCAACAGCTTGATGCGGAACGAAGGCCTTGGATGGCCATCCTGAGACTTGAGGCCAGCAAAGCCTAAAGCGGGGAATTCCTTGGATTCATCAAGCTCTTCCTTTTTAATGAAGTTGGTTTTATAGTATACGATATCCGTCTCCAAGTTTAAGGTGGAATCTAGGTCCGGGTCCTGCTCCAACATGCCCAAACAATCATGTACCAAGTGCCATTGACCCAGAGTCTTCTTGGCAAAGTTTATACTGATTTCGGGGATTTCCTGGAAAATCGGCTGGCTGATGAAATGTGAGATGAAGTTGGAAATCACGTATCCGTGGCTAACCACTATAATCATGTCGTTTTCATGGCTGGGTTTGTCGTAGGTGGCAAGCAATTTCTGGAAATATTCTTTGCATCGTTCCTGGAACTCTTTAAACGAAAGCTCGTGTTCATTCCATGGGCCTAATTTGGTGGTGGGCCGGAAATTAGACACGTATTTCCGATTCTGCATTTTCTGGATATTCGGCGTATACATCTGGTATGCCTCTGTGGAGTCCTCAAATGGAGGTTTGTTTTTCATTTTATCATGGATCCATTCGGATAATGCAAAATCACCCAAAAGCTGGAATTTCGGTGTAACATCCAGGTATTTCTCCTTGATTTTGGCCTGCAACTCCGTCACCAAAAGATCGGCCGTCTCGCAACACCGTAAGTATGGTGAAAAATGGACATAGATGTTTTTCTTGGCCAAATCATGGAAATTCGCAAGCAGCACAATTTTCTCCGCCACCCCAGCGGCCAATTCGATTGTTCGCTTTGTGACCAGCAGATCGTATATTTTATATGGTGAGTGCAATGGCTCAGAGTCATCTTTACAATGGTCGGCCCGAGGCCCATGGCGCAAGAAGACAAGTTCTGTCATGACGTCATAGGACGATTTGCTAGTGAAAGGGATTATTTAAATTTAAAAAAAAATGATATTATTGAAAATTTGGGAATGATAATGTGGCTCTCAAAATTGAGGATCTGCAGGTGAGTAAATTCAGGTGTTTTCTGTGGTTATAGTGATGAAGAGCGGTGGGGGAAAATCAGCTGGTGATCAAAATATAATGGGCAGGAATGCTGGGCTGATTATGATACAAAACCCGAAGACGTCTAAAATTGGTACGTCATCAATACGGTTGATGAGTCGCGCGGCACGTGATATGATGGTATTTAATGATTGAGCAAAAATCTATTTTTCTGCAGCTTTTCGGGTGTTTTCTTTTATGTTTTCGGTATATTCCCATGGTAATAACATTTCTAATAATTTACAGAGATTCAGATCATGATATGGGGGCTGAGAGCTCGGAGTTAACACAATACTTGCCAAGACTAGGTTGTGCATATAGCCAGTGCATATAGCCAGTGCGAGACCATCCACAACGTTTTCTGAAACGAATAAAGTCACGTGATATGCTCTTAAGAGAATTTCATTCCTCCAAGCTTCCTCTACCTTCTCTGCCCCAGTTTCGAGTAGAATTCTTATCGAGTGCCACAATCAATAATGTATGATTTCATTTTAAAATCTTAAATTCTTCCTCCTAAAAAAAACGGGTTTTTTTTTTCTGACCAGCTTGGATCGATGTCTGTTTTGGTGCACTGGTGTTTTACCCTCTTATCTGACCCCAGATTGATTCAAGTCTCGGCATTTTCCCCAAAATACCTTACAAATTGAATCATGGCTTTTAGTATTCCAACGGATGAATTGAACTCTTTAGTTTATGCTGCAAGTGAAGGTAAGTGAGTATATGACCATAGTCTCCTTTTTCTTCCCATACATTATACTAACTATCGTAGCACGCGACCTCTCGTATAGCCCATACTCCAAATTTCGGTATGTGAATGGAAACCCCCTAGCTATTCCAAAATGAGTACTAACTAGATTTTAGTGTTGGATGTGCAGTTCTCACTTCATCTAACAAAATCATAAAAGGTGCAAATGTTGAAAATGCCTCTTATGGTGCAGTAATCTGTGCCGAACGGACGGCAATTTCCAGGGCACTCATGGAAGGCCACAGAAAATTCCGTGCCATTGCCATATCTAGTGACCAGGCAGACCCAATTACCCCTTGTGGTATTTGTAGACAATTTATCCGTGAATTTGGTACTGACACGCCTGTTTTCATGACTTCTGCTGATGGTAAGCTCACCGTAGAAAAGTCATTGGCTGAGCTTTTACCTATGAGTTTCGGGCCAGAGAATTTAGGCGTCTAAGAGAGAAATAATTCTGGATATTTATATAATTTCTTTTTTGAGGGGTGTTTAGGGAGAATACGGACGGAAGTAGTAGTTTCTGGGGTAACTAGTAGTGCTGAAGCTACGGGTTTAAGAGAGTAACTGAGCGAGTTAGTAGCTTTATATGTGAATAAAAGGGTATCTTTTAAGTCCCAGTGCCTTCTTTAGAACGTTGAAACCATATATGAGCTATTTAGTGCTATCACCGAGTCACATACAATAGTAATCATTTCACCAGTTTCAAGGATCATCACCAACTCATCACGGTTAAAAGACTCATCATATTCTCTAACCATTCCATCTTTCCCTGGTGGTAAATCCTTTACGTTTTGATTGACAAAAGGTGGGGGATAGTTACCATGCATAGAAGAAAGGGATGCCACAGAATTACGCTTGCTTCCTCCAGAAAGCTTCTTTCTTCTCAGTAAAAGTTCCCTTGCAAAAAATCCAGCGACAGTCTTCTTCCTGTAAAAGCATAAAACCGGCTTCATTTTATCTTTTTGTTGAGCTAGTTCACTAGTCAACGAGATTTCTCCTATAAACTTAAAGAATGGTCAGGTTTTGGCAGGAAAACGAAAACAATAAAATAAAAAAGTAATAGAAGCCCTTATTGATTAAAAATAATGTATGGGTCAATATATTTCGTTTTTCTTCTTCAAAAATTCTTCTCCAAGCTTTTTTTTTTTTTTTTTTAAAGATTCATCTTATTATAACCTTTTATCCTTTTTCTCCCTATATCTTTTAATTCATACTTTTTGAGGTAATGTTCACTAATTCAGTTTTAAATCTCAGTTAGAATACATATTCGTATAACATAAAAAAGGTCATTAAAATTTGAATTTCACTTTATTTGAATAGAGAGAAAGGGATTTGAGTCCTCAAATGATAAAGAATAAAATAAAATAGATATAAATATAATTTTTTGTGTTTTAGGAATGATTTCTAGGAAATTTATGAAACATCAGGTTATTCCCAGATTGCAAAACGCCGCGACATTAAAACGAGCGACTAAAATGATTTCACACCCGGCTAAAGCAGATGACAACACTAGTGTCAAGAGGTTTATTAAGTTGTGAATTTAATTTTTAGAAAAATAAATAAAGGGGAAAAAATACTGAAGTAGTTTACGAAACTTAAAACACCTGATTCTGGCTTCGTTGATATCCGTGAGATTTCTAAAACATTTCTGTTGAAGGGCCCAAACCTTTTTCCTGAGTATTATATTCAAGTAAGATTCAATCAAGGAACATGTTTTTTTTTTTTCTTCATTTTGGGTGGAGTCACTTTGAAGACACCAAAATATATCTCATTTATATTTCCTCTGATAGGGATTTCCGTGAATGAATATGGATGCAGCACAGAAATAGTTTGACTTTTAAGTCAGCAGAAAGGGTATTTACTTCCGGGGGGGGGGGTTTCGTTGGGGTGTGAGATGCTAAGGCCTTTTATAGCCTAAGTTTTGTTTATATAAATATAAATCTATGATGAGATCCATCACATAATTGAAAACACTGTCGTTTCTTTCCATAAAAACTTCCCATTCCCGCTGGAAAACATCCTTTTGGTAAGCCTTCACAAGTCTTATAATTTGTGGATAAACTCGATTCTATACTGATTTGTCTTATGGCCATAAGTCATAAGAATCCAAAAATAAGACTTGAAATCGCCCTCAGGGGGCTAGATATATGAACAAATTTTGTCTTTCCCAACTGGATGCAGAGATTCTTGTGACGATTTCAATAGAGCTACCTGTTGTTCCACACAACCCCTGTTGAGGCCATACAGGCTACTGTAAAAAGAAAAGAACAAGTAAGTTTTATCCCATTCAAACGAAACTAAAAATAAAAATAAAGAAAAGTAAATATAAAAAAAACCCTACCGGAACTCTATCAAAAGGAGGTTATAATGACAGAACATATTGGTGTTAATTTGGCGTTGTGCGGGAAACGAAATGGGGTGTGGTGGAATTAATAAGCGGAGAGCCACGACGGAGACCACCAGCACGTGCACAGGACATAATGGCATTTTTTTTTTAGATTAAGGGAAACAAAAGAAATCTACACCACTCAAAACCAAAATAAATAAAAACAAATAAAACTTTCCATATCTAAACTTGTAGTATGTTTGCAGCCACGAGCCACCAGTTACCACGGCAATTGGGCCCCACGGTCGGCTCGGCAGAATGGCCCGCATCACTGCGGAAAAAAAAGAAAAAAAAAAAAAAAAGATGAGCCCACTCGCAATATCTAATACATAATCTTCACAGAAAGATATATACTCCCCACACAATCAATAAAAAAACCCAAAAATGAGTGTATGTTGTTCCTCACCACAATGTGGTAAGCCCACCGACTCTGCATTGAAATGCCCCGTGTGCTTGAAAAACGGAATGTCCACGGTATTTTGCAACCAGACGTGTTTTAGAGGAGGCTGGCCCATGCACAAGGCAGTGCATCCAGCTGAGGACGAAAAACCATTTGACCCTTTCCCCAACTTTAACTATACCGGAGATTTAAGAGCATCTTATCCGCTTAGTGCCAAACGTGCATTGCCGCAACATATCAAAAAACCCGATTATGCCCAGGATGGCCGGCCAATCAGCGAAATCAAAAACGACCGTACAGGCAAGTTTATCATTTTGACGGATGCAGAAATCAAGAAAATCCGTAAAGTGGGTCTTGTATCGCGGAAAATTTTGGATAAAGTGGCCTCCCACATTGCGCCTGGCGTGACCACAGACCAGCTTGACGCTATCTTGCACAAGGAGTGTATAGCATACAATGCTTACCCTTCGCCCCTCAACTACTACAACTTCCCCAAGTCCGTTTGTACTTCGGTGAACGAGGTTATTTGCCACGGAGTGCCCGATAACACCGAGTTGAAGGATGGCGACATTCTCAACTTGGACGTGACCATCTACTTGAACGGATTCCACTCCGACTTAAATGAAACGTACTACGTAGGAGACAAGGCTAAGGCCGACCCAGATACTGTGCGCTTGGTAGAAACCACGCGTGAATGCTTGGACTTGGCCATTGCTATGGTGAAACCAGGACTCGTGTTCAGAACATTGGGCGATGCAATTGAAGACCACGCCACGAAAAACGGATGTTCTGTCGTGCGTACATACTGTGGCCACGGAATTAACTCATTGTTCCATTGTCAGCCTAACATTCCCCACTATGCGAAAAATAAGGCCATTGGTGTGGCCAAACCCGGCATGGTTTTTACCATTGAGCCAATGCTTTGCTTGGGTACACATAAGGACGTCACGTGGCCCGACAACTGGACTGCCGCCACGCAGGATGGAAAATACTCCGCCCAGTTTGAACACATGATGGTGGTCACCGAAGATGGTTGTGAGGTCTTGACTGCTAGACTCGACAACTCTCCTGGTGGCGCCGTTCCCAGAATATAGTTAAATAGTTAGTTTTTTTTTAAAAGGGGAAGGAACGATGTGTCTTGATACGTCGGGTTAATATACGGAAGAAGGAATAAAAAAGGTTTACGATGATACAAAAAATTTCAGTCAATAGTTTTCTGCTTATTTTTAATTATTCGTATGAAAATAAAAAAAAATAATGGACGAATCCGGATTCGAACCGGAGACCTTTCCCATGCTAAGGGAACGCGCTACCAACTGCGCCATACGCCCTGAAGATGTTGGAAGATCTGCAGCGGAAATACTAGTCCTACAAAGCTAAGGTAATATATATGCAGGGCACAAAAGAAGTTACAAAAATGGAGCTCTTGAAAAATTTTTACTGCTACAATCTGGTGAAAAGTGTGTGTAGACTGTTCGCCGAAATAGGGGTCAAATCTACCTTCTCCCAGAAATATTTTTCTGGTAATATCTGCAAAACCTTAAAAATCATCATTCTAAGATAACTTGGAATACTAAATTAAAAAAAAAAAGGAAAGAAAGAAAATACGCCATCTTTTCTTAATTATTTCTGGCGCATATTAGATGCGTGAGACTCTGTCCCGCAACCTGACAACAAATTTAAAACTTAGTAACCAATAAAAAAATACTCTGAAATATAGCAGGGGAAAGATCTCATTAGAAAACAAATAATAATAATATTTCCTTGACTGCCTGCTATATTCTTTTGAAGGAGCTTTTCTCAAAGTGGAAAGAAAAATTGCGCAGCCGAGAAATGAAAGGTTCTTGGCATTTCGAATTTGCGAAATATACAGAATTGTAGCTTGGCAAAACGAGAAAAATTCAGATTTACTGATGAGTTGAGTATGTTTTCTTTGGCTTTCAACGAAAAAAAAAGTTGAAAGTCTAAAAAATAGTTTTCACTTGGGGAACGTGAAGTGGATCCAGGTAACTCTTCTCTACTACGTATTTCACCGCTTTCAAAATGTATCTGAGGTTCATGGTGTTACCAAGAATCTCTGCGCAGGTACACTTCCAAGCTATTGTTCCGAATTTAAGAAAATTTGTTGGTGTGGAGGAAATTGCTGGATAGAAATTGGATGTAAGTTCGGCAAAAGAGTGGAATGAGCATACCAGATATAATTAATCTTTCACCAGTACTTCCGTCAAAATACAACTAGTTATCTTTTTTTTTTTCTATTTTTTTTCTCCCTCCCACATGTTTCGCTTTTTCTTACCCAAAGACATTTAATTAGATGGGGCTTCCATCATATCTCTTACCGTGTTCGTTGCGCGAGCATGGACTGGAATCGTATCTGGTATAATAGTAAAAAAGTCCAAGAAAAAACACGTCAAGGTAATTGCCTCACGCCAGAAGGTATATTAGCTGTAATAACCACCCAGGTAGATAAAAGAATGCTTTATTTTTCAAGAAATTGTTGCTCATTGTGTTTCTTATAAATGGGCAAGAAATCCGGCTGAACCTGTAGAATTCTCTCTTCTCAAAAACCCCCAAATAATTACTAAAAATGCAATACAAATCCGTTTTCTTTGCCTTAGCCGCTGCCTCTGCTGTCACTGCCCACGAGGGTGGCCACAGTCACAGCCATGATGTGGTTTCTAGCTCTGTTAGTGCTGCTACTACTTCTTCTCCTTCTGGCCACAGTCATGACCACAGCCACGCTGATGGAAATGACCATGGTCACAGCCACGACCTGGTGAGTTACAGTGGATCTTCTGCTGCCCCAAGTGCTTCAGGCCACAGTCACAGTCATGCTGATGGTCACAGCCATAGTCATGACACCAATGGTACTACTTCTACTACTTCTGCTAAGGCTGGTGCCTCTCATTTGGTCACGGGTGCCTTTGGTGCTGTGGTTGCTGCCGGTGTTGCTTTGTTGATCTAAGCAGAGTGTTTCATGCCGCTAGTTGTATATATACATAAAAAAGATTTAAATACTTTCAAATAAATCATCCTTTCCTTTGACTAGAGATTCACTTATTGAGCTTCAGATGCAGAAACATTAGAAGGACAAAGAATGCTTCGGATAAACATATCTGTCATGGTAAATTGCCGAGACTTTCCTGAGACTTTCGTTTGTACGGTTTTAGGATACACTGTCTGAGTCTCTGGGTCAAGGGCATTAAATTGGATTTCAGTGAAAAAGGGTCAGACTAGTTAGTTCTAACCGTCCGATAGATTACTGGAATTTTTTTTTTTTAAATTGTTTTCAATAAAATCTTCTAAAGACTGATTTACAGAAGACCATGAAAAGAAGTAAATATTGCAATTTCGTGGTAAAAAGGCTGCGAATGAACCTTCTGGGGATTTTCCAGATTCTTTGTTTACCCCCTATTCTAAAGATGACATTGACCATATTTTCCCCCTTTCTGCCTCATGAATATTTTTATATATATCCATCTCTCTGGATTTTTTTATTTTTTTTTATGAAGAGTAAAGATCATTAAATGCAATGGTTTGTATCTTTTATTTTATTTTATTTTATTTTTCCTCGCGGAGACATTCCCTCGGAACAATGCCAAAAAACCTATTGTTCTGGCCACTGCTGAACTTCGTAAAAAACATATTTATAGTTTTCTTCTTCTAATTAATTCTAGAGATTCTCAGAAATAGTTTGATCTCCATAAATATCTACTTTTATTGATGAAAGCACTGAAGGCACCCTAACAACATACTAGCCACTCGTGAGGTGCGGCTCAACGCAGGGACTCATTAACGTATAAACGGCGTTTCGACCATTCTGGGTCTTGTTATGCATATAAATTTCTATTTTTCCCTTAAAGAACAAATCCGTAATATCAAGGAAGTCATGGCCAAGAATGGAAAGAAAATGTGCGCAAAAACATGTGAGGTTCTTGGCATGGGTTTTTTCGAGACTCTCCTTAATTGCTTGGCGAAATGAGGCAGGACAAGAATTAATGAACAATGCAAATAATCTTTCCTTGGCTATAAACCGCAAAAAAATAATATTTATAGTTTGAGAAAGTAGCATATTTTTACTTCAAACCTTTGTAACAGACCTGTCATGTCATGCAGTAAGCCTCTGTAAAAACAACAGGGCTTCTGTGTGTGTTCCCAGAAACCATGCCAAGACAACGTGCCAAGATATTACAGAGACTTAGAGATGTTTTCGATAGAGGTTATGTATGGGGAATATTCCTTTACGGAGCCATATTGAATAATTGTAAGTCCGGTATTGAGGCGAATTAAGAGAATATTAGGAATATCACTGTTCAGTTTTCACCCGAAAGCTGGTCACATGGTAGGGAAAATCACAGGACCTTCGATATTTCATATAAAATATCTGTTACCAGCCATTAGTAGAAAATTTTAATAAAACTAAAAGGCGTTTTCTATCTATCACTGTTTTCATGCTTGAAGCGCGAGAGTGAGCCACATCCGACCCAATGGTATAGTGGTTAAGACCAAGAAAAAAAAGCACCAATTACACCAGTCATGTTGCACAAGGCAGGGTAGTTACTGTAACCACCCAGGTAGATATAGCAAGACTATTGATCCAAGCGTAGACAATCGAAACGTATAAAGAGGTGTGGGATCCAGTGTTTTAGTAAAAGTACAATATCTTTCATCAACAAACAAAACTCAGAAATGCAATACAGATCTGTCTTCTTCGCCTTAGCCGCGGCATCCGCCGTCACTGCCAACGAAAGTGGTCACAGCCATGACCACAGCCATGCTGGAGGAAACGACCATGGCCACAGCCACGATGTGGCCTCCAGTTTTGTGGCTAGTAGTGCTTCTGTTGCAGCCACTCCAAGTGCAGCCACCGGTAGTGCTGAGGCCCACTCCCACGAGCACAGTCATGCTGATGGCCACTCTCACGAACATAGCCACGATATTAGCTCAAGCTACATTAGTAGATTCAGTTCTACTGTTTCGGCTGCCCCAAGTGCTGCGGCACACACCCACGAGCACAGCCATGACGTTGTTTCTAGCTCTGTTGCTGCCACTCCTTCTGCTGCTTCCGGTCATAGCCATGACCACGCCCACGAGCATAGCCATGATGTTGTTTCTAGCTCTGTTGCTGCCACTCCTTCTGCTGCTTCCGGACACAGCCATGACCACGCCCACGAGCACAGCCATGATGTTGTTTCTAGCTCTGTTGCTGCCACTCCTTCTGCTGCTTCCGGACACAGCCATGACCATGCCCACGACCACAGCCATGACCAGGTTACCTCAAGCTACGCCAGTGGTTTCCTCACCTCTTCTATTTCTGCTGCCCCTAGCGTGTCTGGCCACAGCCACAGTCATGCAGATGGCCACAGCCACAGTCACGGTACTAATGGTACTAATAGCACCACTTCTACCAGCCCATTTATTACTAACTCTGTGGGTGGAGCCTCTCACTTGGTCACGGGAGCCTTTGGTGCTGTGGTTGCTGCCGGTGTTGCTTTGTTGATCTAAGCGTTGTATGATAAAGTGGGTATCGAGACAGACATTCGTTTTCATTACCTGGTTTTTTTATGCTCAAGAAGCATTTTTTTAACCCATGAAATGATCTCGCTATATTTGTACTTAATATTTAGACACACAAATTTATTGATTTCTAATAATAAATAATTATATTGTATGATTTCAAAAGCTCAAGCAACGGAAGCCCTCGTGAGGATTTGGAGAGATTATTCCAACAATGGATGTATCACTTGAATATTTTATTTCAGGATCATTTCCACGTCTTTTCCCCTAAAAAAGATTTAAAAAATTGTCAGAAGAAGTGAATTCACGCGGGTAGTTTCAGAATATAAATCCACATGACCCAACACTAACACAAATAGACGTAACCACCCTTATTTCACCTTTGTCATGTATTTTAGGCACTATAAACTATTTCCAAGAAGTCGGGATATTTGTGGGGGCGTTTGGACAAGAAATTGCCATGTGCAGTTTGTAACAATAGAAAACAAATTAAACAATAAGCTGACGCAGGTTTAGTGAGATCTGGGGCTGAACAATATACCAAAAGTCGCCATGCTCGTAAAAGAATAAGAAAAAAAAAACGGAAAAGAAAAGAAAAGAAATAGAAAAGTACGGTAAGAGAAGTGTTTCTAGGATTTCATTCAATACTTGATAAACAAAAAAAGTTTGATACGTATTTTGGGCGAACGGCTAGTGTGGGCAAAATGAAATGATTAGGGATAAGAAAATCGGGGGAAAATGATGCAGAAGAGTGTTTGGGAGTGCGCAGAATATTGCCTAACTCATGAGGTGTGTTATTTATTATCTCCAGTTCAAATTCTTACTATTTTTACTTTTCGTGAAAAAGATTGGTAAATTATCATGATGTGAAAGAACGATAAAATGAATAGCCGCTTATTTTGCAAGTAAAAGCTAAACTGAGCCTATCCTTATTGTTTGATCATTTTTTATCTCGTAGTCCTGCGAATCTTGTAAGAAATTGAACTACAATAGAAAATAAAAGAGGATCTAGAATTGACCTTAAATGAAAGATGCCTTCAAGTTATCGCGTTTTATACTTTTTTTCTTTTTCAAACCACATAACTTTTGCATAGATTACTGGAAAGGAATTTAATTGTTCTTAGTCGGATAAAACATAAAATATTGCATCTCAAAACTCAGGTCCAAGAAAGAGCCTCAAGTATTTTTGACCACATGCGGGCTGCGAGTTAGAAAGATATACCAGACACAATTTAAAAGTCTGATTGTTAAACTCTTATTTCCTTGATGAATAAAATAAAATATCCTAGAATAAAATCGTGGAAATAATCAGCAAAGAAAGAACTGAAATTAATATCAATTTGGTAGCTCTTTAAATCTTCCATAATAAACAGATAATGAATCTCGTATCTCCAGAAACAGTTCACACTATTGATGAGAGATTCTCATTTATTTCACTTAGAAAAATTTCGGCTATTGTGTTCTTTAGACTTTGTTTATATTGTTTATTTTTTTGCGGGCAAGACCCTAACTTCTAAGAAACAAATTCGAAAGCCATGAAATTTGCTTGTCTAAACAAGTGTACCTGATAAAAAAAGGGTAACATTGAAGATGTTCACAAATGTTTAGAATCTTGTGTAATTGCTTTTATTCTTATTTCCAATTATATTTATAACTCAAGCGTATGTCTTCCACTTTCTTCGAGCCAGTTTTTAAGTTAATTTTCTTTTCCATACAACTAATGTAATTTACATGCGGTTGTTTCCCGTGCTAAGGCGGTATTGTCGTGGGAACTTTTGCTCTTGTCAAAGGAAATCAAAAAATCGAACTTTCAATGTTGAGCCGAATTTTTCGCTGGTTTCTACTCAAGTTGCTACTACTATTAAAGCACCTTTTGGTCCTGGGTTGTGTTCATTATTTGACACCATGACACGCGTTTATTAGTTAACCGCGCGGGTATCACTGAAAGACGTGTTGGAGAAAGACTGAATTTCAGGATGCCATGAAGAAAAGCCAAATATTTCAGGCTAAAAGCTATGAATTTTTTACTATAACCAAAAACCCAAACAATTAAAAAGAAAACTGTGACATTGGTATTCTAATGCAGTTTGAGAGGGGCCTGGCGCTTACGCCCAAGCCGGATGCCAACACTTCGTTCAACGGCGCTAGTGTTAAAAAAAAGGAGAAAAGTTGGAAAAGAATAAATATTTAGCCCAAAACAACTTCAAACTATATATATTCATCTTTCTGACTCGAGAACGAAGTTCTTGAAGTATTAGGGTTGTCGCCCATGCCACAAAGGCAAAGAAACCACGTGACTACACATCACGTGATACAAAGCGTGTTGGAACAATTTTTTCTCATATAACCCGTCAGATTGCCCTTCTTACACGTTAAACACGTAACTTTCCACAAAATATGTCGTCATCTCTCCAGCTTTTGAACCCAAAAGCCGAGTCTTTGAGACGCGCCCAGGCGCTTCAGGTTAATATCGCCGCCGCACAAGGATTGCAACAAGTGTTGTCCTCGAATTTGGGTCCCAAGGGAACCTTGAAACTTCTTGTGGATGGATCCGGTAACTTGAAGCTCACTAAGGACGGAAAAGTTTTGCTCACAGAAATGCAAATCCAGCACCCTACTGCAGTTATGATTGCACGTGCTGCCACAGCCCAAGATGAGATCACCGGTGACGGAACCACTACAGTTGTCTTGTTGGTAGGTGAATTATTGAAACAAGCCGAAAGATTCATCAGCGAGGGTGTACACCCACGTGTTTTGGTGGATGGATTTGAGCTTGCTCGTGAAGCCTCTTTGGAGCACTTGAACGAGTTTAAGACCACGCCTGAGAGCTACGATAGGGAGTTTTTGCTCCAGGTGGCACGTACCTCCGTGGCCACGAAAGTGACCCCTGAGTTGACAGACGTTTTGGCTCCAATCGTCACCGACGCCGTGTTATCCGTACAGGGTGAGGATAAGAAGAACTTGGACTTGCACATGGTGGAAATCATGACAATGCAACATGGTAAGGCTTCAGACACCAGCTTGATCAAGGGTTTGGTTTTGGACCACGGTGCCAGACACCCAGACATGCCACGCAGAGTTAACAATGCATACGTGTTGACCTTGAACGTTTCGTTAGAGTACGAGAAGACCGAGGTTAACTCCGGTTTCTTCTACTCTTCCGCAGAGCAAAGAGAGAAGTTGGTGGCGTCCGAGAGAAAGTTCGTTGACGAGAAATTGCGCAAGATTGTGGACTTGAAGAACGAGGTCTGTGGCTTGAACGGTGACGCCGGGTTTGTTATCATTAACCAGAAGGGTATTGACCCAATGTCCTTGGACGTTTTGGCCAAGCACAACATCTTGGCCTTGCGTAGAGCCAAGAGAAGAAATATGGAGAGATTGCAGTTGATTGTTGGCGGTGAAGCCCAAAATTCCGTGGATGACTTGTCCCCAGAGGTCTTGGGTAAAGCTGGATACGTTTATGAGGAGAGTATTGGCGAGGACAAATTCACATACATCACAGAATGCACCGAGGCGCAAGCTTCGACCATCCTCATAAAGGGCCTGACCAACCACGTTTTGCAACAGACAAAGGATGCTGTCAGAGACGGCTTGCGTGCTGTGGCCAATGTCATCAAGGATGAGTCGATTGTCCCTGGAGGCGGTGCTTTCTACATGAGCTGCAACAACCATCTATTATCCTCAAAGACACTCAAGGGCCGCAACAAGCCAGGTGTAAAGGCCTTTGCCGAGGCTCTCCTCGTGGTTCCAAAGACTTTGAGTACAAATGCTGGACTCGACTCCTTGGAGACCGTTTCGGCATGTCAAGACGAGATCATTGACGATCACGTCGTTGGAATTGATCTTGTCTCGGGCGAGCCAATGGATCCATCGCTTGAAGGTGTATGGGACTCTTACAGAGTGGTGAGAAACGCCATTCTGGCTGCTACGGGAATTGCCTCCAACTTGTTGCTTTGCGACGAGCTTTTGAAGGCTGGAAAGTCGTCTTTGAAGGGTCAAGGCCAAGGTGGACCCCAGGGCATGCCGCAAGGCATGCCACAAGGTATGCCAGGTATGATGTAAGAGCCTTCGGATTATTCCTGAGCTACTTAGTGTCTTTTGAATAACTTACGGGTTGTGGTTTAGTGAATCGCGAAGTTGTTGCAGTTTGAGAGGGTTGCTAATAGTAAATGGCGAGACTTGGAAGAAGGGCAAGTAAGAGCTTATGAAAATGACGCACAAAGTGATAAAGAAATAGGCTAGAAGGCGGAAACAATATGTGCCTTTTTCTTGTCTTGCAAATTCACGCGTTCCGCCCGCTTTATAGCACTGTATACTAGTTTGGATGTAATTTTCTTGCAAAGAGCGCTTTTCAAGTTCCTGGAGGCTTAGTTTGTAACATGGGGGAATGGCGCGGGATGACGAACACACACTCAGAAAAAAAACAAAAAGAAGAAAAAAAACAAAACGGCGCAATGGTAAGAGCGAGTTGTTTCGTGCAAGGTAGATTCTGGAAAACTGTTCCAAAAATAAACTGTGTTCTTAAAATCACGCTACATTCTTAGCTGTTTATTGGTAATGCATTTTAGTTAAAGACAGACAGGACTCATAGGCGGCTGTTTTTGGGGAGTGTGCATTATGTACAAAAATAAGCTTTATAACGGTAGCTGGATTTCTGCAGGGTAGATGTGAATGAAACGTAGCTCGCACTTTTTTGTGTTTCTTTTTTTTTTTTTTGTGTTTCGGTTTGGGCGCCGGCTGTATGTGGTATAAGCCTATGTACACAACCATGTTTACCGAAAGGTAGGATGTGGTTTTGTAAGCAGCGGGGCATGACAAGAAGTTCTAAAAGGCATGTCTTATTAAATAGCCTTCTTTTCAAATAACACTGCTTGAAATAAGTATGGTGGTGCTTTTGCGATTTTGCAAAAAAATCCTTTGATTTTTTCTGAATTGAAAACTTCCATGGGTTATCAGAGCCCTGGTAGCATAGATTTCAAGATCCGAGAATTATACAAAGAAGAAAGGAATGCCAGCGCTGATACATTCCGTGTACATATGCTAAATTTTTCTTCCGATGCAAGTGAACATTAAGGTAGTTATAATTTTTTTTATTGGCTGTGTATAACCCTTGTGTAAAGGCATTTGTGACGGAGGTTTTCCTAATTAGGTTTTCGGATTAATTTTTTCATTGTAGCGTTTGCAAGGAAAAATCGAAATAAACCACTAAAGAATAAAATAGGTCTAATTCCGCAAAGCAAAGGAGCCTTGCATTTTTGTTTATCCGGAGTGCCGTTCTTCGGAGCGGCCGGAAGGTAAAAAATTCCCTTTTGAAGGCGATTTTTGCTGCGCAGCAGGGGGCTAGGGTAAAACTTTGAGCGTAAATCCTGGGTCGAGCTCGTGAGCAAAAAATGTCCCGAGGCCAACCTGCATGTATACACAATTATACCATTACGCAGCTGCGCAAAACAATGGCCATTTCTGTACGACATGCATTTCTATTTTTTGTTGTTGCCCGCATTTTTCTCAAAGTTTGGCGCTTTTATGCATGGTTCGAAGACCAGCAATGCATGGCCCTAGCTGCAGTGGAGTGTTTTAAAAAGGGTGTTTAAGCTTTGTGAAAAAGTTTGTCTGGTACTTCCTTCCGCTTGTTATATATATTTTCCCATCTGGCACTCCCGCCGCTTTCGTTTTTTGCATTTGCATTCCCATCTATTTAATTACTTCCATACTTTTTTACTATACCACACGCGCGTCTGTGTTGCCCCACCTCGACCTAAAGCTTCTCCCACAGCCCCGATCACATCACTGGGAGAAACAACAAAACGGACTCTGATAACCCCAATGCATTTCTGTGAAAACACTCATTAATCAAGGTATGTTGATTATACTCGATTACTTTATTTATATATTACCCTCCCTGAGTCCAAGCCTTCAAAATCCCTAGTCTTTTTCTGGTGCTCCCCCACATCAAAAATGCCCACACTGATCCGCCTAGTTTGGAAATGCCACACCTGTTATTTCTCGAGGGATACGTCCTCTTTTGTTTAGAAAAGAGACCATTGATTCAAAGGTGCCACTAGATTTCGGGTTATGCTCAATAAATGGTTTTTTTTTCTCCTTTTCCCAAATTTTTTTTTGAGGGGGTGGTTGGTAAACAAGGACCCTGAAAACATGCACCATGAGCACTTTTAACCGTGAAAGTTTACAGACTATAAGGGTTCAAGAAATGACTGGGGACTTGCGATTGGACTAACGGGAAAAATTTTTTAATTCTTTCTTTTCTTCTCTACTTTTATATGAAACTCTGCCTCATTTAACTGTTACCCACACCTTCTTTTTTTGCGAGGGCCCCAAACAAAATACTAACTTCTGCAGCAGACACTTATATAACCATGAGCAAATGGCCCAATCCTTCCTGGAATGCTCCTCCTGTGCAAGGTGCCCCTAATACATGGGGAAATCCCGGAAAACAACCCGAGGCATACACATTTGTGGCACCTCCCCAAAACAGGCCCTATGTTGTTGGGGCGCCAATTCCTGGTGAAAATGAGGGTGGCCCTGTGGGCGCAAGTAGCCCTATCAAAATGGCTGTTCCTGGCATGGCAATGACGCCGCCACTGGTGAAAGCCGACCCTCTAGCTGCGGACGAGGCCGTGCCCCGACCCATGATTCAACAGCAACAGCCCTTGCCTCACATGAGGCATGCTTACGTAAATGGTGGTCTTATTGGGCCACCCATGGGTCAGTATGCGCCAATGCACATGCACCCATACCAGATGGCGCCTCCCGAGTACAGCACGTATGGGGTTTATCCGGCGCATGGAGAGCAGTGGGAGGCGCGCCCGGCAGTGCCCGGCGTGGCGGTTGGTCCCGAGCTTTTGCATCCCGCATACGACCGCCGGTCGTCAAAGGAGTCGGCATCTAGCAGCCCCAATACAGACACTGCTTCGGTCAAAGATTCGGACTCTTCTACAGCAGAAACACTGCATGCGCTGAGCGGCAATAAACCTACAAAGCGCTCGCGGATGGGGTGTCTTACATGCCGCCAGCGCAAAAAGCGGTGTTGCGAAACCCGCCCCCAGTGTACGGAATGCCAACGGCTACGATTAAAATGTGTGTGGCCCAAGCCGGGCACTGAACACAAGAACAAGCCTAAAGAAGTCAAGTGTCAGGAAAACATGATTGACCACGATGTTTATGGGAAAATCAAGGTGCTACGAGGGATTGTGGAGTACCGCAGCGATTGAAGGCTTCACAAATTACACTTCAATTAAAGGTGGCGGTGCAGCCATGAGTAGCGTGACGCCTAAGAAAAAAAACAACATGAGAGGAACGCGTCCTAAGCGGGGCACAAAAATGTCGCTCCACGTACATGATGGTGCGTTTTGGGAGCCTGGCCAGGTCGTCGCACTGTTGGCGGGACTTCGCGGGGCATGACCGGCTTTGCCGATGTTGACGCACCCTAGCCTCGCATATGCACTCGGCGAACAATAAAGTTTGCCGGGTTCTTGATCCGGGGCATGTCCACACCCCACTCATAGAGAGGCCGTGGCTGCGAATATCCATTTATTAAAAAATTGTTCGCCGCTTATGGGTAGGATTGCATTTGTTTAGAAGTTTACAGACATCACACGACAGTCCTCTTATTTTCTTAGCAATTATAGTGGCTAGGTAGATCATAGATGCTGGGTCGCATCGAAAATGTTTTTCAGTGCGGGTCACTCATGGCATTTGTACAGTCCGTCTCGGAGTTATCACTCGGTATTTTGGAACCATATGCTTTTTTTTTTTGTTATATATCATTTGAATTGGAAATCTTCTGTTGGGTTTTAAAAGTGTAAATTTAGATTTTGCTCTCAAAAGAAGGTCCAGAACATGACTAATTTTTATTTATCATCCCTTTGATATGATATTTAGCTTTTGGGCATGATCGCCCTGCTTATGCAGTGCATGATTGATTCTACTTGCAACAAAGTTGGAAAGACGTTGTGCTGTGGTCAGATAACGTCATTGCCCTTGCTTTTACGAGAGTGGGCAAACAAACAAGATGATAAGCTTATGCCACCGGCCACATTACTTCGAAATCCTATGGATTCCCCTATTTTCCCCTTTCTTTTTGATACTGATTTGGGAAGACGTTAATGTAGATAACTCTATGTGCCATAAATAAACCAAAATATAACAAGTGAAAAACAAAGAACCCTGGTGGGGCCAGTCTGATCGGAAAGATGGAAACGGGATTCCGCGCCTACATATATACGGTGCAGGCGAGTGCGCAAATTGATTGCGACATTCGAGATTTTGGCGTGGGGAAGCTGAGGCGCCGGACTTGTACCTCCACCAAAGAATATAGTTTCTACCGCTGAGCGGAAAAAAAAAAGAAAAACAATGATGGTGTTTGGAGTCTTGGAATGAAAATTCCATGAACATTTCATCGCCCAAAAAACATACGAACATTCTCTGGACAGCGCAAGGGACTGGTGCACACGTGGTATGCGCTGACTCAATCCGATACATAATTTAACTCCGGGCGCCTACACAGTTTTCTCTCACTACCCGCGACGTTCCGAAAACCCCATTGCGCGAGCACCCATAAGCGACACACTCGCGAAGATCACGTGCACAAAGAGCGGTGCGGCGAGGGGACCCCACTTGCCCCAGAGAACAGTGAAACCTCTGCCGCGGCACATCTCTTTGGCACATGTAAACTGGCCAAAATTCTGACACCCTAAATATCTTTTAACTTTGAAACTAACTTCAAGGAATATTATCATTGAAATACATCTTTTGAACCAAATCGCAAACGCTAACTGGCTTATCTGGTGCTTTTACAACAATCCAAGGCTTCTGTACATGACTTTTCTAGATTGGAACACAAATTATGGTCACGTGCAGCCTTAAAAAGGGAGGATAAGGCTTTTTTAATGGAATCTTAGTCGTTAGCATTGAAAAAAAAGCCCCTTCTTTCTGTTGGAATTAAAAAGCCCGTTCAATAATTTTTGTCTGGAGTTGAAGGGTATTCATGCTGGTGGTCGAGGGCCATTCCTGTAAACGGGCGTAAAGTGAGTGATGGGCCAATTTCACTCGCCAAAAAAAAAAAAAAATGATTCTGTATTCTGGGAATAATTCTTTTATAATATTCATTACCCAAAAATGTATTGATTGAAAGGGCAGTACCTTAGTAAAAGATAGAAAAAAAAAGGTAATACGAAGATGAAAATTGAAGCCTCTTTAAATTGCTCTCCCCCATGTTGGATACATGAAGAGTGTCGCGAAAGATGTGCCACTGTAAAATCAACTTTTGACTTTCGATGGGGTGAGGGGTAAGAAAAAACACCCGTGCACCACACCACGCAAAACCTCCCAGCGGCTGAAACAACCGCGAACATGTTACATGTCAGTTAAGGTCTAGGCTATTAATTACTCGATACCCCAGAATGTCTGCCGAAACCGAGTGTTTGCGCCAGCGCCAAATCAGTATGTTATTTTTTTGAATTCAAATTTGCCACTAATAACTTTATTGCCATGGTGAAGCAACAGCCACGGACCCGTGTTCCGCAATGGAAACAATCTATTTTAGACCAAAACTAACGCCATGTTTTTAGATGCCTTGGAACGCATGCTACACCTTAATAAAGACGGCGCCGCGGACTTGACGTTGGCATCGAAAGCAGAGGAAATTGTGTGGAAGGTGCTTGTGATGGACCGCAAGTCACAGGCGGTGATATCGTCGATTTTACGTGTGAATGACCTTCTAAGGTGTGGGATCACGGTGCACACGCTTATCACAGCACAAAGGTCGCCGTTGCCGGACGTGCCGGCGATTTATTTCGTAGAGCCCACTTTACAGAACGTGGCGCTGATTATCCTGGATTTGCAAGGAGAAAAGTATGACTCGTATTATGTCAACTTTACCCTGGCCATCAACCGCGAGCTCTTGGAGGAGTTCGCTAAGAAAGTGTCCTTGTGTGGCATGGGCCACAAAATCAAACAGGTTTACGACCAGTACTTGGATTTCATCGTCACCGAGCCCAACTTGTTCTCGCTCGATTTGCCACGCATTTTCACCAAGTTTAACAGCCCCACAACCTCTGAGGACGATATCCACGGTCTTGCTGACGTAATAGCCAATGGACTCTTGGCGAGTTTGGTCACCATGGAGGCGGTTCCGATCATCCGGTGCCCGAAAAATGGACCTGCAGAGCTTGTAGCCACCCAATTGGATATGAAATTGCGTGACCACGTGTCGAATTCTCGCACAACGGCGTCCCGGCTGATCCAGCAGCGTCCGGTGTTGATTCTCTTGGACAGAAACATCGATATCGCCTCGATGTTCTCACATTCGTGGATCTACCAGTGTATGGTGAGCGATGTGTTTGAGTTGCGCCGTAATACGATTCGCGTGGCGAAATATTCAGACAATGCGGACCGTCCTGTGGTCAAGAGCTACGATGTCGACCCCAAGGACTTTTTCTGGAACAAAAACTCGCAGTTGCCGTTCCCTGATGTGGTGGAAAATGCCGATATCGAGCTCAACACGTATAAAAAGGATGCTCAGGAGCTCACGGCTCGCACGGGTATCACCTCATTGAACGATATCGACCCAAACGCCAATAACGACACCTCGCTTATTCAGCAGGCGGTGGAGGCGTTGCCTGAGTTGACTGCACGCAAGGTCACCTTGGACATGCACATGGACGTGCTTGCGTCTCTCTTGAAGGAGCTTGAAGCGCGCTCGTTGGATAGGTTTTTTGAGGTGGAGCAGAACTTCGGTAACCTTAAGGTCCAGGCGGACTTTCTCGAGCTTTTGCGGTCGGATTCCAAGCGTGACAATTCCTCCGATAAGCTCCGTACGTTCTTGATCCTCAACTTGCTTACGGAGTTGCCCGCCGCTTTTGTTGCCGACTGCGAGAAGGTCTTTGCGGAAAAGTACCCCGAGATCGACATGAGCGCGTTTAAATACATCGTCAAGTTCAAGCAGATCTTGAACCTCTCCAAGAACGTATCGCTCAATGATCATTCGGGCACCAATGGTCACTCGCTGACGGAAAACAACTCGGCGTTGTTCACCGGTCTCTCTTCGAAACTCTACGGTCTTACTGAGGGTAGAATCTCCGAGGGTATCAGCTCCTTGGCCACCGGCTTGAAAAAGTTGTTGCCCGACAAGAAGAACCTTCCCATCACCAATGTTGTGGAGGCAATCATGGAGCCAAACAACGCGTCCAACAACTCGATCCAGGTGACCGACGACTACTTGTACCTCGACCCCAAGTCCCGTGGTGGCCACTCGAAGCCGCCAAAGAGAAAGTCTTATGAGAGCTCTGTGGTGTTTGTGGTGGGCGGAGGCAACTACTTAGAGTACCACAACTTGACCGAGTGGTCGGCACAGCCAAACCGTGCCGCAAAGAACATTGTTTACGGAAGCACCGACCTTGTCACTGCCAAGGAGTTCTTGGCCGAAGTGTCGGACTTGGGCAAGTTGGAGACGTAGTGCATGGTATGTATTGACGGTCTATGCGTGTGTATGGGCAGAGCCCACAAAGAAAGAGAAAAAAGGCTAGGTAAATAGTAAAGAACGAAAGATGAATAAGAGTAAGAAGACGGACGAGACCGTCCCTCGCGGCTGACCCCCGCGCTCATTGATTTTTTTTTGTTGTTTTAATAGTTATGCGTAAAAGATGCACTGAATCGATCAAAGGTAACCCTTTGTGCTCTCCAACACCTTCATCGAGCGCGAAGAGTCCAAGAACAAAACCTCACATTCCTCGATATCGGAAATGATGATTTCACTGCGGTTGGCGGTTTTGCTCAAAATGCCCGCAGGTGCCAATAATTGCAAGGCATAACGCAAGGAGCTGTGGATTCCGTGATAAGACAATCTGTCCAAGGCCTCGGGCGTGACAAACAAACCCTCCAAGGCGGCACGCTTGGAAATGATGGTTCTGATTTCGTCCTGATTATATGGCAAGGTCTTAACAATCAAGAGTCTGTCAACCAAATCTGGTGGACAGCCGTGGGGATACTTTGTGTCGTCATCAGTACCCCTAATAGTGGTCATGCCTCTATTGGAGGCCAAAACCACGATTGGTGCCATAGAGCTTTCCAAGGCACGGTTCAAGTAAGTGAAAATCTCGATATCCAACATGTTGACCTCGTCAATAAACAACACACCGGGAATCAACTCGGCCACACCTTGGTCGATGTACTTAGCCACGACCTTGTTGACCTCAGTACGCAACTTATCGGTGATTTCGGTTTTTTTAGGCTTCAATAATTGGCCCATCATTGAGAGCACATCCTGTCCGCCTTGAGGACGGGCGTTGGCCACATCCAAGTCATGTAAAGTGACCTCTTGCACAATCTCCTTCTTTTTGTGGACCTCGCCCTTGGGCAATGGCACGTATTCCTCGGCTTCCAAGTCGAATTCCGTGGCATATGCATCCGAACGGCCCACTCTCTTCACAGCACCAGTATTGGCCTCCACGTAGATGACATCTCCAACAACCACACGTTCTTTCTGAATACTCTCGTAAATGCTGGGGTCCAAACGCAAACTTTTGGTTCCCTTGGCCGTTTTCAAGCCCACAATCACGTGCGAGATGGTTTTTCCATAGCCGCCCAAGGGGTTTTCTGCCTCCTCAGGGGTTAATTCAATAACCTCACCCTCATAAACCTCCTTGGTTTCTTTAATCCGCAAGCCAATGGCCTTTCTGAAGTTTTCCATCAAAGCAGCGGTTTTTTTGACCTCAGCACTATATAATTCACTGCCAACAATGGGGCAAAATGGCACTTTAGGCCCCAATTCCTGGGAGATTGCCAAAGCCAATGCAGTCTTTCCTGTTCCGGGAGCACCAGCTAACAAAATCGCTTTACCACTCATTTTCTTTGTTTTGATCAAATCAACAATAATTCCACATGCTTCTCTTGCCTCACCTTGGCCCACGAAACCACCGTCGATTTTCTTAGCGAGTCCATGCTCATCTAAGCCAAGACCCTTGATGTGTGTGTGAGCTGCGGTCCGGGTCTCCTTTCCCTGTGTATCTTTGACCTCGTTGATTTGCACCATTTTTTTATTGTGATTTTATTACTTTTTTCTTAAATGTTCTTCTATAGTTAACAGTGCCAGTGAGGTGATGTGCGTTCACTCGATGGACGGGCCATATGAAGGACTTCGCGCACTAGAGGACTCGCGGGCGTGGCCTGGCGGACCAATACTAATAATTAATCGATTGACGTAATTTTTTTTTTTAGGCAAAATCGGTGTTCTTTTATTTTCTTTGACTTATGAGAATTTTAAAACAACTACGCCCTTTTACCTTCTAGGTCCCTAGATTAAGATATATGTGGCACGTGACTGTAAACTCAGCAACATAAGCCGCAAGGTTTGAAACCGTGCAAATCCAGGCTCCAGCCGTTCAAACGTCTTATTTATGGAATATTCAATATGCAAGGGTTTGAAGAGAAACGCAAAATAGAAAGTTTTTCACACATTTCTTCATTTGAATCATTTGCGAATTCCCGGGAACTTATGAAGAAACGAGATTTCTATCAGGAGGCCCCTAATAACACAACACTCAGTTTATTTTATGAACGCTAAGCACGAAAAAAATCAACAATGGAAAAAATCAACAGTTCAGCCAACTAGTAATTATTCCCTTTGAGAAATCTTTATTTCCTTCCGGATTCGAATCATGTGTTGCTTGGAAATGTTATGATAATTATAGTTTCAAGCGAAAAGATTGAGAAAATTGATAGTCCCGACCTCCTCACACTTCGAAATCCCTTAAATTGTTGACTTAACCTTAGTTTCCTTTTCACTGCCAATAGCTTTTGTTGCATTCTTCTTCATAAGAGTAGTAGGCAAAGTGCCATATAAACTTTGCCGCGCTGAAAATATTCACTTAGTGAAACCGAAATTTTAACAGTAAGAATAACACAACCCGCTATCCCTGAAACATACTTTTGTTTTACCCTTTCAGCATAAAATAGTAAACCTAACAAATCTTATCCCTTTAAGACCACACCACTGTGCTTTTCGGTTCAAAACACACTGGCAAATGTTTACAGAGATCCTGAAACACACACCTTTTCCTTTCCATAAAATTTTAGTATGTCTGAGTTTTTAGTCTTTTGTCTTAAGATCATGCCGATTAATTCTAGCCTTATTTTTTAGCAAAGGTGCCGTGCCAAGATTTAAGGGTCTTCAAAACTAACAAGTAAAGATATGTTTCAACGGTCTAGAAGTATGAGTTCTTATAGTTACTCTTTTGAGTTCCTTTGGAATCAAAATAAGACGGAGAAGTGCAGATTTTGCTTATCTCCACTATTTTAGTATATATAACTGTCGTTAGTAATTATTCAAGAATTGGGTTTAAGTAAATTTAAGAGTTTTACTTGGTTTCAAAGCAACTCCATTGACCAATAAATATAGCAACTGTTTAATACATACCCATGTGGTATTCATACGGTTAGGATAATTCTCTCAGGACTTGTATTTCAAACGGACACAGAATATCCATTTAAATTCCTGAAATAAAATTTTGATTAAAAAAAAATTACAACCGGGTAAGCAAGTATACTACCGGAGTTAAGCCGATGCCGTGATGAAGCCGCGCGAGACAATAGGGGTTCGAAACCTGCAACCGTGCGGTCATTCTATGAGCATTTTGAAGCAATGGTTGAGAGCCTTCTTGCATTACACACAAGACTGCCTGTTTTGCGCTTTGTTGGCCACTTCTAAAACCCGAAAAGACCCGAATAAATTTCGAAGTAATGAAAAAAAGAAGACGTAAAAGAATAAAAGCGAATTATGAGCAGCAAATTTGGAAGGTGTGTGTGCTAGAAATACAAACAGCTATTAAATCTCTTTATGTTCGTCTTTGTTTACCAAGGTCAGCAAGAAGCTTTGAGTGTAGATTATGCGGGCGTTCCACGGCGTCGTTATTGGAAAAAAGAAGAAAAAGAAAAGACACGGGTAACAAAGACAAATTAAGCATTACGAGAACCGGTCTACCATCATATGCAATCCAGCCCTTTATTTACTTAATTGAATTATTTTTATTTTATGAACACAATAAAACGACACGCGGGCTTATACAAGCGTCAGAGAAAACACCATTGTTAGTGACCGGGGATTCAAAACGTTTTTTTTTTTTTTTTTTTTTTTTCGTTGTTCAGAGTGGCAGGTGTTTGTTTGCTAATTGGAACACTTACTTGGCAAACGTATAATAATAGAAGTAAACAAAATAATTCTACAATGCAATGCAATTCCAAAAGGGCCAGTGCAGACAATTTTGATACTGCTGAATAGCAATTTTAAGCGGAAATCAAAGTGTGCAATATTGGAAGGAGGCTCTCTATGCAAAAGATTTTATGGAATTGTTGTCAATGATTTAAAAAAAGCTTTCAGAGAAGCTGGTAAGTACATACTGTGGCCATATAATTTTAATAGCAAGAGTCCTTGATTTATTATAGTCAGCTTACAAACATCTCTGCAGCGACAAAGCAATCAAACTTCCAACCTGGTGCAGTACCACAGGGCCCAGTTCTTGGGTGTACAGGAAGATAAACAGAAACGATGTGCACTCTAATGTACAAGGTGCGACATTCTTCTCTTGAAAGTCTCATGCATGCTGCGTGAAGGGGAATGCTCGTTTAGCTGTTTTTTTTTTTTTTTTTTTTTTGGGTATGAGTGTGTGTGTGTGTGCGCGTGTGCGTGTTATTGTGTACTGAATCAAGAAATAAAATGGTTTCGAGCGCTGCGACAATCACCTAATAGAATTGTTGTAATTATCATGGGGCAACAGTCGCCTTTCAAATAAAGAAACCATTAATTTTTATAGCTCTAAGTATTTCATATATATTTCTCGATGAAAGTCGTTCTTCCTCATCAAGCCACCATTCCTGCAATGCATGTCGCCTTTAGCGGAATACATCCCACATGATTGTCTTGTGACTTGAAGCGACTTTCTTAAGATAACGCGTACGAGGTTAGTTTTAATTAGAAGAAATAGTCGGAAGCAGCATATTCACTAAGTATTATCAGACGGATTCCATCACCTTTTATCAGAAAGGCAAGGGAAAGCTCTGAAGCCCAGAAATATTTCAATATGCTTTTGATCCAAAACATGCAATGGAAAAAGGGGTATGTTTTTGGCAATGAATATCCCCGTGCCACTATATTTACAATCCCTCACACTAGACATATTCTGCTGTCGAATCATTATCTATCAGCAAAAGTAATGATGTCCTACTCGTCATCTTCAAATTCCACTTCTTCTGCGGGTTCTTTTGGTTCCTGGGACTCGGACCATTGTGTGACATCGTCGATGTAACTCAAGATCGTGGCCACGGATGTGCTATCCTTAGAACAGTCAAGAGGCAAAAACTGGACCATACCGAAATCGTCAACTAGATTGGCAATGGCCTTATTAAGTCTGGTATACTTTGGGTTCAACTGGTTTTCGGGGTCATTCTCAAGTACCAAAGGATCTGGGTTTAAAAAGCGCTTTAATTGCTTTTTGGACACATCCGACTTGATTAAATCTGACTTGGAAAGAATGTTAATGTGGGGCAATTCTAAAAGAATCATCGCGGACATGGCACTCAACGCACCACTGAAAAACTTCGACCGGTCAATCACAAATGGCGCCTCCAAAAGATAAGTAGCACAAAGATTGAAGTTAAGTGATGATTGTAGATGACGCACAATGGTAGGTAGCACAGGAACGTGTGTATAAAGTTCGATTTGGCCAGGGCAATCAAAAATCAAATATTCGTCATTGTAATCTCCAATTTCCTCATCCAACCAGTCAAGATTGTTCAAAAGATACTCGAAACAAAACACAAGGGCTCCATTTGGCCCAAGGTCCATTTCATCCATGACATCTTCTACCGAAATCAAATCTTTGATATCAACTGTGAACTCGAATTCGGTGGCTTCTGCTGCTGGGTCCAAGTTGACAATATGGGCACGACGGCCGATAGATTGCATGTGAGAGATGATCGAGTTGCAGAATGTAGTTTTACCGGCACCCGCAGGGCCAAGCACTAAGACTCCTACACGAGACATTTTTGTTGTTTTCTGTTGTGGATGATGCTTAGTAAGATGATATTAGTTACGAAGGTGCGAGCTCTAATTACATCACCGCGCTGATGAGGCGTGCGCGCACCGAAAAATAAATGGTACAACCAGCGTTTTAGGTTCTACACCAGCACGGGTCGTAGTCGTTTTCCATTTGAATGAGGGCGTCGATGGCGTGGCTCTTGAAAATTTCCTCGCACAGCCTTTTCAAGTAGGCGGTGTTCTCTCCTCTGTAGACCTGGATGTGGATGAAGCCACCCAACTTCTTTTCGCTGGCCCAGAACCGCGGCGTGGTGAACGACTTAATGCCCTTCACTTTAGTGAGGTCATTCAATGCGTTGCGCACGGTAGCTTCCTTGTGACTATCTAGCCGGAGCAAAAGCGTAGATGCTGTCGACTTCATAAGTGGGATCGCAGTCATGAAGATGAGCACTGCAATGATGATTGAGGCCACGGGATCAAACCCTTGCCAATGGAAGATTTTCGTAAGCACCGTGGAGATGACTACGCCCACAGAGCCCAAGGTATCGGCCAAAATATGTAGGAAAATGCCCCGCATGTTATCGTTCATCTCACCCGTTTCTTCACCGTGCTCGGTGTGCGACTGACATTGCGATTCGCTATGCGAGTCGGTGTGTGACTTTTCGTGTGAGTGACCATGCGTATCAGTATGTGAGTGTTCGCTGGCACATGGTTCCAGACTATGCGAGTTGCCATGGGAGTGTCCACCACCGTGAGAATGAGAGTGGCCATGGTTGAAGGCAAATATACCCACAAGATTGACCAAGAGTCCCAAGATCGACACGACAATCAACTCTGTTGTTTGCTGGAGCGCCACTGGGTTGAGGAGCCGGCCAACGGCCTCGAAAATAATGCTGCCACTGATTCCCACTAGAAGCGTACCGTTGGCGAAACCGGCCAAGTTTTCAAAGTTCTTAAGTCCGAAAGGGTACTTGCTATTCGGGTTGACAGGGTTCTTCAGCCAAATACCGGCTACAAGCCCCAAGGCAAGAGAGGCACAGTCGAGTGCCATGTGTAACGAGTCAGATAAAAGACCAAGTGACTTGGAACGGAATGAGTACAAGAGCTGGACAAACATAAATGCAGTATTGAGCATGAGAAAGTGGAAGATGGCCTTGGTGTCGGAATGCGATAAGATTTCCGCCAATATTTGGGGCGTTTTATGCTCCTCCTTAGACTCCTGTGTCACTGCTGTCGACGATATCCGGAGACGGTCTATTTTGGTCAAACACGGGAGGCCAATGCACACACCGGCTCCCACCACTGAAAACAGCCCTGTGGCCAAGACAAAGCACTCCAAGCAGTAGGAGAAAACGGCAATTACAAGAATATTCATTTTAGACGACACTGAGTTGTGCGATGCCAGAAACAAGACGAGCGAAGATGCTGAAACAGTGATGGCCAAAAACGGCCAGTCCACGGCATGGGCCACGAAAAGTACCGCCAGCAACACCATACTCGCCAAGAAAACCACGAAAAATGGAGGCGCAGGCCGCAGCGAAGATGACTTGACACCCGTGGCCCCATCAACGAGCCAAAACGAGCATGCAAGCGCGGCGTAGCCCGCAAAAATGGTACCCATATCTGCGACTGAGCTTTGGTACGCCACATGCATGTCGTATACAAACAGCAACGGCGTGGCAATGTTCCAGCGGTTGGCAAAGAGACAAAAGTACAATACCGACAGGCGAGTGGATGCGAGTGCCAGCAGCGCAAGGTAGAAGAGAAAGAGACCCATGGCCAAGTCCACGGATACGCGTAGTGACGAGGGCTCTGCGAGCTTAAACTTCGTCAGAAGCTTTGCGGCGCATAATACGAGGCACACCTGCAATAACAGGACAGCAACACGGGCCGGGACAACGTAGTGGGTGGCGATGGATGATGCTAACGAGAGGTTGCTGGCCATCAACATAAGCGGTAACGAAACCAACATTGGCAACGCAGAAAAAAACAGCGATTCTGTTCGTAGTGGCGGGCCCGCCACGCGAGTCACGTTTGTCACAACTGGCACGGGGTTTATTGTGGGGTGGGCGTGTTTTTCGTCCTTTGAAAGTTCGGGCACTGGCGGGCCTGGGGCCGAAGGTGCGGAGCCCAGCATGAACGGGTTGCGGATATGCGATACCGACGGAATTGACTGGAGTTTTGGCTGGAACGCCGGTTTTGCTGGCGGATACGTGTCGCTGCCATGCGAATGCGAATGCGAATGTGAGTTTGTGTGTGAATGTGAATGGGACATGTCTCTAAGCTCCGTGTGTTGTTAAACGGTGTATTTTTGTGATGGGGGGTTGGAAACTGCCCTAGGCCGGGCGCGTTTTGGCCGGGCGTTTGACGTGGATACAGGCCTGCGGCCCCAAACGTGTAGTGGTTATAGGGCGACCGTGGCGCGGGAAAGAAAAAAAAAAATAAATATAAAAATAAATATTTTGGCCCCGTGGGGCCTGACGTCATTGCCGCTCTGGGCCCATCTTGGCCGCGTGCTGGCTCGGCCCTGAAAGTATGTGTGACCTTGGTAGATACGTTTTGTAGCCACAGGTTTGTCGCTTTAATATATGAGGAACATTAAATATTGCACATCTGTAAAGTTATCAATTATCTGAATGAGGCAGGTCTAGGGGAACTTATGCATCACTTCGGACGAGACCCGGCACAACACATATATTGTATTTTCAGCGGCAGCGTTTAATCGAGAATCACAGAATACGCACGCCACCAAGTTAACGAAGAATCATATCCTAGTTTTACCCTTCATGAAGGACTGAAATCTTTCCCCATTCAAATGAAGTATTAAATGTGTAATGACTTTAAAAAATCAAAATAAGTTTCGTGAAACCTAATTCCTTCTACTTTCAGCCGTGTACTCTTTGCTGCGTTTTGATTGGATACATCAGAGTAATTTTCAAACTGGGGGTTTCTTTTCAGATTTACCTTAACATTTCAACATCTATTCGAAAGTCCAGAACTTGAATATGATCTTGGATAAGTCACCCGAAAGAAGTTGTCTTCCAAGAACCACGATATTTTTTCAAGCCAAGTGGAGCCTTTCTCGGTATACGCGCTGCAATTTGCAGCCATCATCACAGTTATATAGTGGGATATACCTTCAAAATATAATTATTCATATAGTAAGGAACAAAAGAAAAAGAATATACTTTTTATTTAATTAAAACAGAGACTGGTCATATATCGGTGAAAATAATTTGGGCTTACTGTCTTGGGCTCTTATAATCCTGTTATTGAATCAAAGCCGCCAGTATAAATTATCCCCAGTCTCGAAGTTTTGCTCGCGAGAACTCCTTTTGTGGCCAAAATTTTGGGATAAAAGAAGGTCTCAAATCCCCCAGAAATAATCTGCTAAAACATACCTTTCTTTCACTCTACTGGAGTACAACACAAAGAATTACAAGCAAAGACTTTGAAAAGATACTTAAAAAGACTGTAAGAAACACTCAAACAAATAACATAAACATTTTACTTATTAATCTCCCAATTGGTTCTGAATGAGATTAGCTTTCAAGTTTGGCTCTAAGTCTAAGAACACAAAGTTCACAGACGCTAGCCAGGCTTTGGAATTCATCGAACTCCCCAATTTTGAGATCTCGAAAGAGAAGGAGAATGATTCTGCCACTGAAAACATCCCCCTTTTCCTTTTCAAAACATTTAGGCTCAACTCCTTTGGACTGTTCACAAAACCAAGTTGGTGGCGTTGAAGCTTCCCAAGTAACTTCTGCAACCACCACTGAGGTTAGTACAAAGCAAAAAAAGCCTTCGGTAATTACCGAAACCCCCACAGGGGATTTGGTTCACTATATTGACTCACAGGGACTTTTGCAAACAGTTGAAAAGCCCGCAAAAGTTTCCACCAGTCAAAAATTCAAAGCAACTGTGGCAAAATACACCGATTCAGCACGTAAGATTATCTTCAAGACTAAGAGCAAAAGTACCACTGAAGATAAAGTTTCAGAGGACTTGGCTATTCTTGAAAGCCCCAATTCAGCTGAAACTAGGGTCGAGGTACAAACAGAGACCGCATCAGTGAGCTCAGTTTGTGCACAAACCCTAGAACCAAAAACTCAACGAAGTACTCGCAAGTCTTCTGGCTCTTCAAAGAAAAACCACTTGGAGAAAAAGAAAAAGAATCGCACCACACGTAAGTTTCGCCTTCTTGCTGCTAAAAAGAGACATGCTAAACGCCGCACCACCCGCTCGGGAAAAGTGTTGTCGCGTGTCCCTAAACATCTTGAGGCTTGGGAAGACATTAAACAAAACGTAAAGAAGCCAGAAGACCAAGGGTATGATTTGAAGTTTGACTACAACAAACTCTTAAAGCCATCCTTTGTGGAAAACTGGTTGAATGACACTGTGCAGCCACTTGTCACTACACTCCAAATGCTGGCGGAGCAGCTTGGAGAAGGACAAATTAAATATGCTGTAGATTTTGAGAGCGAGCCAGAGGAACCAAAGAGAAGCTGTGCTAAGTGTAAACAAGACCCCACCGGTGCTCTGGGTCTTGGGAATTGTGACACATGCTACTATTTCTTGAAAGCCGAGAGAACTGAGTTTCTTAAGTATGGCGACGCGAAAAAAATCAAACGCGTGTTTGATGCCCACGCTGCCTGCCCTTTCATGTCTTCAGATGTGGAAGATCTGTTTGCTTCTACGGGGGATAGCTTGCTAGGAATTTGTCTTTGGCCAATTATGGGAGTGTGGGAAAAATTGGACCACAAGATTTTCTGGGCCAAAGTACGGTTCAGACAATTTAAGGAAAGCGTTCCAGTTTGGCTGCGAAAAGTTCGCACGGCTGCAAACCATGGTTATGGCTTGCGGTCTTTGAGGCCAGAAAAGTATGGTAAGAAATCTTTGAAATGGGGAGATTTACTTCCTCAGGATTTCTCACCTATTTATGATAAGTTTTGGTCTGAGGATTTTGGCCCAACATGGTTTTATAAAATTGATGGGGGTTTCTCCTCAAGACCAGCTAACGCCAGATTCGTGGATATTCCATACCCGGACTCCGAGCCTGAATCTTCACATATTTCTTGGTATAATCTTAACGGTGGATTAAGAAAGGCTTGGCTGGGTATGAGGAAGAAAAAGGCCCAACAAGAGGGAGATAACTTATCACGTGCTGCAAAGAAAACAGGAACAAAGGTAAAGGATAGAAAAGTACTGGTGAACTTTGCCGACGAAGAAAAGAAGAATTCTTCTCCAGCTGAATTTCCAATTTCTAAAAAGTCAGAGTTCAAGTCGGAGAATTTTCAAAAGCAGACCCGAGGAATTGTCGTTCTTGCTGACTCTAAAGTTGGAAATCCAAACAACGAAAGGGCCTCTGCTGAAACTGAACGTCTTCATGATTCAGCTTCTACTCTTGCTGCTGATGTCACCCCATTGGAAGATGAGAAAGCTCATGTAAAGTCTTTTTCTACTGTGGTTTTACTCGAGGAAAGTGTTGAAGAATCTACTGTTTCTAAATCGACTTCATTCGAAACTCTGGCAATGGAAAGTGAATTAAAGGTCCCTTTACCCGCCACAAGCTTGGAAGTGGTTGAAGAAGAGCCAGTGGAACTTCATGAAAAAACCTCACAATTCAACACCAGCGAAGATTTTGCAACAGGGTTATCTGCTGAAGTAAGATCTCCAGTTTCTAGTAGAGACAGCTCAATATCTGTTCTCAACCTGAGACCTTTTGCTGAAGAGTTTATCCTGGCTTCGCCCAAGGAAAGTATTGAAAGTGAGATCCGGGGACTTAAACTCCCAACGACTCCCGCTGTTACGAATGAACCCTTGAAAGACCCCAATGCAGTTCAAGAAGTTTTCGTGGATGTGATTCAGAAAATTGATGAAATGCTCAGTAATTTGGGCTACAAACCGCAAGAAAATCTCGCTTCTAGCCCCAATGTTTCGGAAAGAACATCACTCAGTTCTTTAAATATTGGCCATCAATCATCCAGAAACCTGAATTTTGAGGGGCATTCCTTTGAAAATGAGGGTTTTAACCCTATAGTCTTTGATTCGGAAGACGAAAGTCCCATTGAGGAGATTTATACTACACATACCGGTGAACACTCCCGTTCAGGATACATGCAAGATCTCACTGAAGAGCTTATAAATGAGATTCTTTCCCAGTACAACCAAGGGAAGTTTGACCAGGAAGAAAATCCTAATGCTGCTGCAGAGACATTAGGAGCTTTATTGGATGAAGTTTTCAAGGGTATACGCGAGGTTAAAGGAGATGGAGACAGATTCGAGAACATCGATAAGAAATCTTCCAGCCCTCCCTTTGAGTATGAGGATTCTAACCGGTTTACTCTTCTTGAGGACTCCGACGAAGATATTGAAAACGCATCTGAATGTATGGAGCTCTCTTCAGATATTGAAGCCGAGTCAGCATACGCTAGATCGCTTATTGTTTTTAAACACCCATGCTTAGAGTTGAAGGAACTCAAACTTGTGAGGAAAGATAATTTCTTGGAGAAAAGCGAAAAGGATATGAGGGAAATTTCTTATGAGAAGAAGGAAGAATCGTTGGAGAACGAGGTTCTGGTTATTGAAAACACTCAAGAGCCTTTAAAGCAACTCAAGCTCGTGAGTAAGATTTCCTTACCAGTGCCCGCGACCATCAAGCAACTTAGAGTTTTGGGTGTTGTTGTTGAGCCAACCGTTCGGAAGGTGATCCCACGTATCAAGAACTTTTTACATCCCGTCATTACGGTTTCCAAGAATGTTACAGGCCCACCAAGTAACTGTGAAATGAGCTGCATATCTTCTAATATCGAGGAGGTGATATATGTTTGTCATACCGACAGCATTTTGACCCAAAGAAACTATCTTCTGACCATTGGCGAAGTTCCAGTTAATGCAGAGGAACCTTCTGAAGATACCTGCAATGTTCCAACAAAAGAAGTTTCAGCTATCCATGAAGAAAAGACTGTAGCTGACAATGGAGGTGCCTCGTTCATTCCTGAGTCTTCGGGATTTGATATTCAGAAAGTTGATAATGTGGTGAATTTTGAAGAAAGCCCACAGAATGTGGTTACCGAGCCTGAGATTCCTCCGAAATTTAAAGAATACTTTGAGTTCATCTCAACAAACCCAGACGTACTTTTTGAAATTCGTCTGGATGGCGAAGAACCCGAAACTAACCAACTGGATCAAAGCCCACTTTTGGAAAAGTTGATCTTGGATACGGAACTTGATTCAGCCAGTGAATTTGGGGGCAGTATGGATGAAGAGATGAACCGTGCTGCCTTTTTTGACTACTTGGCTGATCCTTTAAACTTCAAAGATGAGTCCTTATGGTTTGCTCTTTCACTCGACCTGGACTTCGATAGAAAGTCGGTTAACAAAAATAACTCTGAGAACGACGAGCTTGATATTGTTCGGAATGCAAAGGAAAACTTGCCTAAAATGACGGAAGTGTTGGAGATGGAAGTTAAGGCCGCAAATTGCGAAGAAGGTGTGGTTAATTTTGGATCCAAAAGACAGACCAAGGTAAGCTTTAAAGAAAGTGACGATCTTTGTCAGGTCGAGGTGTTTGACAGAAACTTGGCACCACTGGCGATTAAAAGCTGTGTGTCAAATTTGGAAGCACCAACCAAAGAGAATTTTAGAAAACCTGAAAACCAAGAACTTGGCAGGTTTATCAAAGTAAAAGAATTTAACCAGCCTCTTAATATAGAAGAGCGGGGTGAGAACGAAAGGGAGATGTGGGCGAAACTTGACGAGTGCCGAGAAGTACTTTCTGGTCTCAAGGGAAAGAATAATATTGACGAGCTTGATGAGACTTTTACCAAATTTCTTGAATGTTTTAAACTTTCAAGGGAGAGTTTTGCGGAGCTTGCCACGATTCAGATCTTACTGTATGTGAACTGGCTCACTCAAATCAAAAGAGCTATTAGCGCAGCTTTGGCCTTGACTAGCGGTGCTGGAAACCGTTTTGTTTTGCTCCTTAGCTTTATTGACCAGACTGGAAAGTCTGAGTGGTCAATCAACAGAGCAGAGAAGGAGATGTCGAAAATTTATGACTTGATTTCAACTGTTGTCATAATGTTGGAGCAAGTTCAGGAGGCAATTCTTCAGCTTAGACTCGAGTTCCCAGATTATGTGGGAACCATGTCGGAAATTGCCCAAGTGGCAGTTTCTAGTAGAAAGGAGATCTTGGAAACATACAGCATGTTTTGCTTGACTAACTTGAACGATTCTATTGACGTTGCAAGTGTACACTACTGTACCGGATACGAAGTCTTTATGGAGAAGACATCGTTTTTAGCAGAGACTGCTGACCTGGACTACGAGGTCAAATTTGCCACGGCATTGAATGTCTTGCAAAGATCACACGGTGTTGTCAGCACAGCTACATCTGATCTTGAAAAACTCCTCCAGCTTATTCTGATGAGACTTGCCAACCTTAGAGATGACTATGAAAAAGAGCGACTCTTGGAAAAGCGTTTATCACAAGAAACTGTTGTCAATCTTAAGAATAGTACGACCGATTTGAGTCTTGATGGGCAAACCTTAAAGGGACTGCGTGAAGATGTTTCGACTTCCACCAGTACCTCTAATCCTGGACCCAGTAATAACAAGAGTCAGGACCAAAGTGAAAGGGGGGAGCAGAAGAGTCCCAAGAGCAAGTTTAAAGTTCCTGGATGGATGAAACTCAAAGGATTTGGAAAGAAGTCTGCATAATAACTTCTTCTGTTGCAGCTGTACTGCGAAGAAGTGATACCTTAACCAAGGTTTAGGATGGATAAGTCTTCGACGGTAGTTGGTATTAGTTAAAAAAAGACTGTAATAGTAAAAAAAGAAGATTTGTTTTGGAAACCCTAAGGTATCAGTTTAATTCCAAAATTAAAGGTGTAGGAAATTCTCCTTAATATCAGTTCATGAATAAATGGGTATGAAAACGGAAAAGAAATTCATAATTTCGAGATTTATCATGATTAAAAGGTAGGTACAAAGTTAGTGGTGGAATTCAAGAGTAAATTGGGACTGGTGGGAGCGATTGGAAAGTCAATAGGTTCCACTTATCGATTATTTACTATTTTTGAAATGATTCCAAACAAGATTTATTAAAGCTTTAAATACTTTTGAGGAGAGCTAGATGATCACTACATATATACAAAAATATACTTTCTTTTGCCTTCAAAATCTGATACACTGTATTGTATGAGCATATACATCTGAGAAACTGATGATTAGTTTGAACGTGTTTACCGTTTTTTTCTTTTTATTCATGATTATATTAAAACGGCGGTGGTAAATACTAATCGTAGTACTAAAAATGAGAAATAAATGTAGTACACAAAATACTACAAGATGTAGTCAGTGATTCATGCAAGTTTTTAATTAATGAAAGGTTATTTGATGATCGCAATCCCGATGTAATTTATTAAAGGAAGCAGGATCAGGAAATAATCTTAGTAGCAAATGTTATCAGTCTCGAAAAAGGTTGCCGCGAACATCCAGCAGAATGAGGAGAGCTTTCATGTTCCAGATGTCCCTAATATTGGCGAGAAATAATTGAAGGGACGAGTGTTAATTCAAGGCAAGATTAAAATTACTCTGAATTTGTGATTCTGAATTCAGTATTAGGCACCGGTAATTATTTTCCGATCAGTGAACTACTACTTCCCTAAAACCCAACCGATAGAGTGAAGCACGAGACTAGGGAAAACGAAAGTGATGTAATATAAAAGCCATTACAAAAAGAATCGGAAAAAATGAACTTCTAGTCAGAATGCCCGAACACAAAAAAAATCCCCTTATAATAATTTTTGTTTCCGTCCAAAAACATATACTGTGCAAAGGCATAGTTAATATTATAACAAATTCCCCAAAATCCTCTGGGTCCGCTGCTCTACTATAGTGGCCCTAAAAAATAGGGCCTTGCCCGCGCTGCTGGTACAAACTGGCCCCATATTGTGGACCCATAATCTGGGGCCGGCGGGGCCAGTGCGCAGTGGTTTTCGCACACCGGTGGCGCACCCAAAAAATTCCAGCCGAGGGTGGTTGGCGCTGTTGCCACAGGACAATTCACCAATTAGTATTGAGTAAACCCAACGCCAAAACCACGGATTTTTGACGGACGCAACATATAAATATCTGGAACATAACCAGAAAATCACACACTCAAAAACCCCTCAAGAAAAAACCCACAATCATGTCGACCTTAGAAGAATTGGAACAAGACGAGCTTTTCGACCAGGAGATTGTTTCTTCGTCCACACAAGACATCGTCAACCGGACTAAACTCCTCCACAACGACATCCAGGTGATGTTTTCCGAGTCGCAGCGGTTGGGCCACGAAAAGGCGGTAATGACCGAGCGTATCAAGGACAACCAGGACAAGATCAACAACAACAAGCAGTTGCCGTATTTGGTGGGCAATGTGGTAGAGATTTTGACGATCGATGCGGAAAAAGAAGCGCTTGAACAAGGTGCCAATGTGGATGTGGATGCAGCCCGCCTGGGTAAGCTGGCGGTGATCAAGACTTCCACGAGACAAACGATATTCTTGCCCCTCGTAGGATTGGTGGACCCAGAAACTTTGAAACCAAATGACTTGATCGGTGTAAACAAGGATCTGTACCTTATTTTGGACACGTTGCCTTCGGAATACGACCTGCGGGTGAAGGCCATGGAGGTGGACGAAAAGCCATCTGAGGACTACTCTGACATTGGTGGTTTGGATAAACAGATCGAGGAATTGATCGAGGCCGTAGTGTTGCCGATGAAACAGGCAGAAAAATTCAAAACACTTGGAGTTAAGCCACCTAAAGGTGCACTTATGTATGGTCCTCCAGGAACCGGTAAGACGCTTCTTGCCCGTGCATGTGCAGCACAATCGGGTGCCACCTTTTTGAAATTGGCAGCACCACAATTGGTGCAGATGTTCATCGGTGACGGTGCAAAATTGGTGCGTGACGCGTTTGCCTTGGCCAAGGAAAAGGCCCCTACGATTATCTTCATTGATGAGTTAGATGCCATCGGAACTAAGCGTTTCGATTCCGATAAGAGCGGTGACCGTGAGGTCCAGAGAACCATGTTGGAGCTCTTGAACCAGCTCGATGGTTTTGGTTCCGACGACAGAGTCAAGGTCTTGGCCGCCACTAACCGTGTGGACACATTGGACCCAGCATTGTTGCGTTCGGGCCGTTTGGACCGTAAAATCGAGTTCCCCTTGCCCTCCGAGGAGGCCCGTGAATCTGTACTCAAGATCCACGCCCGTAAATTGAATTGTGACAGTCTGTCGGTCAACTGGCGTGAGTTGGCACGGTCCACGGATGAATTTAATGGTGCACAATTGAAGGCCGTCACCGTTGAGGCAGGTATGATTGCGTTGAGAAACGGCAAGTCGGTCATCCGTCACGAGGACTTTGTTGAGGCCATCGGCGAGGTCCAGGCCCGCAAGTCCAAGTCGGTCAATTTCTACGCCTAGATATGTGTATAGGAAAGTAGCGGTAATGTAAAATATCCAGTGATGTATTGTGGCAAGGCGAAGGACTATATTGAGTAGTCAGAGCAGATACGGTTAATAACCCCGATCAGTGTATGGAATAGGGTAGGTCTCCAATTAAAATAGACCTAGGATTCGGACCACTTTAATGATCCAGGCTGTAACCTGGGAACCGGGCTGTAGCTAAGCTAAATTAAATTCCACTCAAAGTTGATGTTTCTTCAGCTATCTCTGTATACCGTGGTATTAGCGTTTGTTCAAATCAGGTGTTATACCTTTGAGCACAAATCCGATAATTATAGCGCCCGCAAACCATAATGATTCTAGAGTCTACCAGCACCTTTCAACCAGTATTTACTACTAGATGATATTAGTGGTGTCGGCAATACCTGAAAGGACCACACCGCACCCTTGAACTAAAAAAAAAGCAAATTACAATATAACGGTGGTCTGCCCTACGTAAGTGTATGCTTCATTTATATATTTGTTTACCTATGCTATTTCTGAATGGATCCCTACTTCTGGGCCTTCTTCAACTCCTCACGCAACTTCTCCGTAAATTCGTCATTTGCCTCATCATCCTCCCAGTCCTCTTCCCAGAGGTTAGCCGAGTTGAGTTCTGCATTGGGCTCGTTCGTCCATTGAGCATCTTCAGGGAAATCTTCAAACTCGTCGTCCTCCTCTAGCGTCTTGATGATTTTTTCTTGTTCTTTGTCGACCATTGTTAATAGTGCTGTTTGCGATAAATTAAGTCTGAAATATGGAGATTTATCTGAGAATGATTAGAATGACTTGGGTTAATGTATTCACGTAAATCCTGTGTGTTTTTAGGAAAGTGTGGGGGATCGGTGGACGTGCTCAGGTTGCCTTATGTGAGGTTAGGGCTTGCCCACACCAGTGCACTGTGTACAGGTCCAGAGTTTGGTGGCAAGAATCTCGATCTGGGGAAAGGAGGGAAGTCCAGGACTGATGCAAAAAAAAGGAAAAAAAAAAGCCCATATTAATTATTAGATTGACTTCGCGGAGTCTTGAATCTTCAAGATATACAACCTCATGCGTATAATTCAGGAGAACTAATATTCAATATTTGCAGCTCAAAGATTTGTTACTGACCTCACTCAGCGCAAGAGCTGATTTCAGGTTAATATCAAAACAATCAAAAGATATATATATATATATATATATATATATATATATATATTGTAAAGAATAAAAATAAGAATATACTTTGTAAAGAATAAAAATAAGAATATACTTTGTAAAGAAAATATTCACTAACATAAAACTCTTCCTCATCAATCTCCATATTCCCCTCCACGTTACCCGCTGACAATTACCCACGCTGTCCCTACCTGCTCACGTGACCCAAAGGAAAAATCTCCCTGCGCGCACATCCCAGGCCACCCACCACCAGCCAAAAAAAAAATGTACGCAGATCATCTCTCGTAAGCGCACCCATCCCCACTTTCCCCACATACCCACGTAATGAAGGAGGTCGTCGTCGACGTCGCCCCCAAATGTATCAAGGGGCTTGAGTTCAGCGCACTTTCCGCCAAGGACATTGTGGCGCAGTCCGAGGTCGAGGTCACCACACGGGACTTGTATGACTTGGAGAAGGGCAGATCGGTTTGTGAAAATGGAGCTCTTGATACGCGTATGGGTACGTCTTCCAATGCCGTTGAGTGTAAAACGTGTCACGGCAATCTTGCGCTGTGCCATGGCCATTTCGGCCATATCCGTCTCGCCCTCCCCGTATTCCACGTGGGCTACTTCAAGGCCGTGATCCTGGTGCTCCAGTGTATCTGTAAATCGTGTGGTTCCATCTTGCTCGACGAGCAGACAAAGCGTCTGTTTATTTCCGACTTGCGCCGTCCAAACATTGATAACTTGCGCCGTATGAAGATCTTGAAGAAGGTGATGGAGCAGTGTAAAAAACAGCGCCGGTGCCTTTCGTGCCACCACGTCAATGGTGTGGTGAAAAAGGCCGCCTCAGGTGCGGGTCCTGCTGCCCTCAAGATCGTCCACGATACTTTCCGTTTTATCGGAAAGAAAAGCACCCCGGAGAAAGAGCTCTGGGACCGCGAGTTCGAGGACGTGTTCTCACGTAACCCAGAGTTGGAGAAGTTTGCCAAGCGGGTGACCGAAGATTTGAACCCGCTCAAGGTCTTGCATCTTTTCAAGCAGATTTCGCCATCTGATTGTGAGCTTGTCGGAATTGATGCTGCCCGTGGTGGAAGACCCGAAATGTACATCTGGCGTTACTTGCCGGCTCCGCCCGTGTGTATCCGTCCGTCCGTGATGATGGACAACCAGTCTAACGAGGATGACTTGACGGTCAAGTTGACCGAAATCGTCTGGACGTCGTCCTTGATCAAGGCCGGTATCGAAAAAGGTATCTCCATCAACAACTTGATGGAACAGTGGGACTACTTACAGCTTTCTGTGGCCATGTATATCAACTCTGACTCTGCCAACCCGGCTCTTCTTCCAGGTGGTATGGGTGGTGCATCATCAAAAAGTAGCAAGCCCATCAGAGGTTTCTGTCAGAGATTGAAGGGTAAGCAGGGTCGTTTCAGAGGTAACTTGTCCGGTAAAAGAGTCGACTTTTCTGGTCGTACTGTCATCTCGCCAGATCCTAACTTGAAAATCGATGAGGTCGCCGTGCCAGACCGTGTGGCAAAGGTCTTGACTTACCCAGAGAAGTGTACGCGCTACAACCGTCAAAAGCTTCAAAAGCTTATCTTGAACGGTCCTAACGTTCATCCTGGTGCTAACTACGTGCTTAAACAAAACGAAATGGCAAAGAGAAACTTGAAGTTTGGTGACCGTGTCAAACTTGCAAAGACTTTGCATATCGGTGACACAGTCGAAAGACACTTGGAAGATGGTGATGTCGTGCTTTTCAACAGACAACCATCGTTGCATAGATTGTCTATCTTGTCGCATTATGCCAAGATCAGACCTTGGAGAACTTTCCGTCTTAACGAGTGTGTGTGTACTCCTTATAACGCTGATTTCGATGGTGATGAAATGAACTTGCATGTTCCTCAAACCGAGGAGGCCAGAGCCGAAGCAATCAACTTAATGGGTGTTAAAAATAACCTTTTGACTCCAAAATCTGGTGAGCCCATCATTGCTGCTACTCAGGATTTCATTACTGGTTCCTTTTTGATCTCCCACAAGGATACATTTTTTGACAGAGCTTCATTGGTCCAGCTTTTGTGTATGATGTCTGATGCAGACCTCCAGTTCGACTTGCCTCCACCTGCTATTTTCAAGCCAGTCATGCTCTGGACAGGTAAGCAGGTCTTTTCCTTGTTGATCAAGCCCAACAAAAAATCTAACGTGGTGATCAACTTGGATGCCAAGAACAAAACTTTCCATCCACCATTGAACGGCTGGCCTAACGAAATGTCGCCCAATGATGGGTTTGTTGTTATTCGTGGCTCCCAGATTTTGAGTGGTGTTATGGATAAGTCCACTCTCGGTGATGGTAAGAAGCATTCTGTCTTCTATACTATTTTGAGAGATTACGGTCCTGATGAGGCTGCCACTGCCATGAACAGAATGGCCAAGCTTTGTGCTAGATTCCTCGGTAACAGAGGTTTCTCAATTGGTATCAACGATGTCACCCCCGGTTCTGATTTGAAAAATAAGAAGGAGGTTATGGTTGAACAAGCATACGCCAAGTGTGACGAGTTGATTAAGTTGTACAGCAGTGGTAAGTTAGAGACCCAGCCTGGTTGTAACGAGGAGGAAACCTTGGAAGCTAAAATTGGTGGTTTGCTTTCTAAGGTCAGAGAAGAGGTGGGTGAAGTTTGTATCAATGAATTGGACCCTCTCAACGCTCCTTTGATTATGGCAACATGTGGTTCGAAGGGTTCTACTTTGAACGTCTCTCAGATGGTGGCAGTTGTCGGTCAGCAGATTATCTCGGGTAATCGTGTTCCTGATGGTTTCCAGGATAGATCTTTGCCTCATTTCACAAAGATGTCGAAATCTCCACAATCTAAGGGTTTCGTTAGAAACTCTTTCTACAGTGGGTTGAGTCCGCCAGAATTCTTGTTTCACGCCATTTCTGGTAGAGAAGGTTTGGTCGATACCGCTGTGAAGACCGCCGAGACTGGTTACATGTCGAGAAGACTTATGAAATCCTTGGAAGATTTGTCAGCGCTGTACGATAACACGGTGCGTAACTCTTCCAACGGTATTGTCCAGTTCACATACGGTGGTGACGGATTGGATCCTATGGAAATGGAAGGTGATGCTCAGCCAGTGAACTTTAACCGTCAATGGGATCACGCTGTGAACATCACGTTTGAAATCAAGGAGAAGAACTCTTACCCATATCAAATTCTAGAGGCTGTCGAGGATGTTTTGCGGCCGTTGGAAAAGAGGTTGATCAGATACGATAATCTTGGAAAAGTCACAGACTCGGACTTTGGTGAAAACATTGAGTTTATTGATCAAAAGGATGCCGAAAGATCATTCTACAAATCTATTCGTGAATACGTGACGAAGAAGGCTACGCTCTTGGCTAAAATACGAGAAAGTAAAGGGTTACCTCCCAAGTTTACAAGGGTAGAAGACGTCGATGACATGATGATCGAAGAGGACCCTCTTAGTGTCAATGCTGTGGACCAACTTCTAAAGATTTCCCTCCCGTCTGTCAAGAAGTTCATGGAACAGTGTCTCTACAAGTATGTAAGAGCAAAGGTGGAGCCTGGTACCGCTGTGGGCGCTATCGGTGCTCATTCTATCGGTGAACCAGGTACACAAATGACCTTGAAGACTTTCCATTTTGCTGGTGTCGCTTCTATGAACGTCACCTTGGGTGTTCCCCGTATTAAGGAAATTATCAATGCTGCAAAGGTCATTTCTACTCCAATTATTAACTCTGTTCTTGTCAACGATGACGATGAGCTTGCTGCTAGAGTTGTGAAGGGACGTATTGAGAAGACTTTGTTGAGTGATATTGCGTACTATATCGAAGATGTTTACAAAAACGACATGGCATTCCTTTCGATCAAGATTGATACAAGAACTATTGAGAAGTTGCAATTAGAGTTGACTCTAGATAATATCCGTGAAGCAATTGCGAATGCTCCAAAGTTGAAGATTTTGAACCATGAAGTTTCCGTCTACGGAAAAGACCGTATCAATATCCTTGTTACCTTGAGGGAAGGAAAATCTGAATCTTTGGCCCGAACAGCTGTCTCTGACTACAAGAACTCTGACCGTAACAACACTTTGTTCTTCAGAATGCAACATTTGAAAAGAGCTTTGCCTGGTGTGGTTATCAAGGGTTTGGCAAACATTTCCCGTGCTGTTATCAATATCAAAGACGATAATAAGAAGGAGTTGTTGGTTGAAGGTTATGGATTGAAGGATGTCATGTGCACGGATGGTGTTGTTGGAACGAAAACCTCGACAAACCACGTTCTTGAAATTTACGAGGTTTTGGGTATTGAAGCTGCCAGAGCATCTATTATTGGTGAAATTGACTACACTATGAGTAAGCACGGTATGAGTGTGGATCCTCGTCATATTCAACTTTTGGGTGATGTCATGACATATAAGGGAGAAGTTTTGGGTATCACTAGATTCGGTTTGTCCAAGATGAGAGACTCTGTGTTACAACTTGCGTCTTTCGAAAAGACAACTGATCACTTGTTTGATGCCTCTTTCTTCATGAAGAATGACAAGATCGAGGGTGTTTCCGAATGTATTATTCTCGGTCAAACTATGAGCATTGGTACCGGAGCCTTCAAGATGGTTAAGACATCTATGGTGGAAGAAAAGCACTTGAAGCCTAAGCCTACCTTGTTTGAGAACTTGTGTCAGGTTCCAGTCGCTGCGTGAAGAAATCCCCGAACAACAAAAAAAAAAAAAAAAATTCAAAAAGAAAAGAAAATAGGTATTATTTACTCCACTAATGGGATGTGGAGAAGACTTGTGCTCGCCACAACTGTATAGAAAATAAAGAGCCCCGTCTAGGAAAACGCGACTTGTTTAAGGTGATGCTTAAAAGCGCTCACAAACTGTTTGATTCTCTTTCTTAAATTGAACAGATATATACTCTAAATCCTTTTCAAATTTTTCAAATAAGTAAAATGTCATTGGACTCTCAGTATTCATACGTTCACTTCAGCCACGTGAATCAGGCAAATTATATGGAGGAGTGGAAGGACTACCAAATTCCGTATAATGAAATCGACACCTCGCGTTTGTTTGAGGAAACAGCCAATATTTTCCCCCAATTCCTCCTAGAAGAAGATGAAGATGGCGCAATTCCTCTAAGCTCGTCAATTTTTGGCGCAAAAGTATACAAAAACCGCAACTTGTTGAAGAACAAAATATGGACTGATCTCAATTTGGACGGCCTCAGAACAGGTACAACGATAAAAAAGCTTCCCGATACATCTATCTTGAATTCTCTTCACAGCTCACAGGATATTGCAAGTGAAATTGAACTTAGTGAATTTCTTTCCAATGGATACAATGCGGATACAAATTTCAATCCAGATGTGCTGGCATCCAGCATACTACATGACGAATTATGGCTCAATACTACGTCGGAATACCTGGCTAATCATACATTTAGCAATATGAAAATGAGATCAAATAGTGGAACTTATGCTGCTCCACACCACCAGGCGCCGGCGCCTTTGCAAACTCCAATAATTGGCAAGACACGCCAGCCATCCCAAGATAAATTCCAGACGCCAATCACTAGAATCATGCGCTAGTATGTGAATCTTTTCGGAAGATTTTTTTTTTTTTTTGCCTTTCAATATACACTTGTATTTTCAAATTCAAAATATTTACAGACACTGGATTCTCATTTCTCAACCAAAAGCGTGATTTTGTCCCTTTCTATGTCGCTCCGAAGGTTCATCAATTTACCCTCACGGACTTTCGCCTTCTCTGTCCGTCTTTTGATGCGGACCATACCCAAGACAAAAGTGGCCAAAACTTTGAAGGTGATCTTTTTGTTTTTTTGCTTAAGTGCCGAGTAGTCAGGGTAGATTCCGCATTGCGCCATTTTGACCAAGTCGTCTTTGCATGACTGGTAAGAGTTTCTGATTGACGAGACCATGAATGAATTTATCAATGCCAAATCCATGTACCGCGTTTGTAGTTCAAATAGCTTTGCCTTGAAGTACTTCAATTCATTATCTTGTAGTCTGTTTTTAGCAACACTGAGCGTCTGGTTGGGTTGAGGATTAAGATTTGCAGTCGCTAATCTTGTACTTAACTGATCAACCTGATTCTGTAGTTGCGAATTGATTCTCTGTGTTCTGTACACATCTTCGCTATTCTTCAGTAAGTTTGCCATCTGACTTTCCAAATCTTGCACTTTATTTGCAAGTCTTGTACAATTTCTAGCGTTCTTTGCTAACTCTTGTAACAAGCCTTTATTCTTCGTTTCAAAGCGATTCTTTTCCGAGCGAAGAAGAGCTAGGTCGCTCTCTAATGTATCCCGTGTCGTTTCTAGTTCACTCTTTTCCTGTTGAGCATCATCAAGTGCAAAGCGAAGCTCTTTGAGTTTCAGGCGATACTCATCAACTTCACGGTTTGTATGGTCAAAGCGTTTTATACTTGTTCTTTCAAGTTCCTCCAGAAGACTGCTATTCTTGCGACGGAGCTCCTCAAGTTGAGCTTCCAAAAGCGCAATGGTTACCGAGTTGGCGCTATTTGGTGCCTGTGTATCATCATCCTCTATCATATTTTCTAATCTGGTCTTGTAATGTTTGAGTTCGTTCTGGAGTCGATCTCTTTCAAGCAGAATAGAGAGAATCTGAGTCTCATGCTCAACCTTGAGTTTTTGGAGATTCTCTCTGTAGCGGTCCTCGGCAGTGAAGTCAGTTCTGAAATCCTTGTTAAGTTTTCTGATACGCTCTTCCAATGCATCAATGAGGTCTTCCTTGTCTTTCAAAATGCTTTGAAGTTTAAGACAGTCGCGCTGTTTTTCTTGGAGCTCAAAATCCTTATTTTGCAAATCGATCTTAAGCCTACTATCCTGGACAGGCTGGTAAGTGCTGGCACTCGGGAACGTTTCCTTTGCCCGTTTAGCATCTGCGAGCTGCTGTTCTAGCTCACGTATTTTCAAATTCAACATTTCGGTTTGCAGTGTCATTCTGCGGTGCTCAGCCTCCTCGCGTCTTCTGTGTTTATCCTCAAGCTCCATATAAGCTGACTCGTTGTACTTGCGAGATTCGCTCAACTCGGTTCTTCTGAGTTGGGTGCGCAACGTTTCTAGCTCAGTTTCAAGCTTATGTCTATGGGTATCATTTCGCTTTTGCTCTGTCTTCATAGCTTCTACTTCAGACTCCACTGCTTCCAATGCATCTTGCGTTAGTCCATATTCTTTTTCGTAAAACTCGAGCCGGTCAACCAAGTCCATATTTTCTTGCTTCAACTTTGAAACTCGGCTAGAGTCAACATTACGCGAGTAAAGTTCATCCTGTAGTTTGGCGATTTCTTCCTTGAGATCCATATTTTCGCTGAAAAGCGTCTTTTCTTTTTCCCGCAACGCATCAATCTGTGCCTGGTAATGCTGGACAGTAGACTGGTTATCGAAAGCTTTGTTTCTCTCTTCCATAAGTGACCGAAGTTGCGCCCGCAAGGCATACTCATCACGATCTTTTTCCTTGAGATCTTCCTGAAGCGATTCTACCTTGCGCTGAAGCCTCTGGGTATCTGATGACTTCTCTTCCATGGTCAGTGTGAGCTGAGCCTCGGATCTTTTCAACTTGAGCTTCAAATCGTCTATTTCATGTTGGGCTCGGTCCAATTTGGATTCTGCATCTCTCAAAGTCCTGCTTTTCGAAGACACAGAATCCTCATTGGAGCGCGCAAGTAAATCCAACTGGGTCTGCTTTTCATCCACCGCAGCATATGCATTTTTGAGCGATGATCTCGCGTAGTCTCTCTCGTTTTCTGCCTGCTGAAGATCATTGCTGATCGAGTCCAACTTTTGTTGGAGAGCTTCATTGGTTCTGCGGAGATTATCTAATTGTTCATTTGCATCCGAAGGAAGGTCAGATAACTTTGCCTTGAGACGGTGAAGCTCTAACTTTAGTTCATTATTTTCGCTTTGGTATTGGCCATGGTTTTTATCCGACATCGCAGAAGCGCCTTCGAGCTGGCGAAGAAGAGACTGGTTTTCGTTCTGGAGAAACTCTACTTTATCAAGAAGATCCTGGGGGATTTTGGGCTGTGACTGGTGCGAAAGCTCCTTCACTTTCCTTTCTAAGAATTGTATCTCATGGTCTTTCTCGGAAATAGAATCTCTGTACAGTCGTTTCAACGCCTCGATTTCTTTTTTGTGTCCAGAATCTTGGCTGGGTGAATTTTCAGTCTGCCGCCTCAAGCTTTCAAGTTCATCCTGAGTCTTTATGAGTTCCTGTTTTAATGCCGAATTCTGCAGCACTACATCACGTGTTTCTGGTGGGGTTTGTTTGAGAAACTGCTTCAAAGTTGCCACTTCAACTTTCAAGTTATAATTCTCGGATTTTAGCAGCTGTGCATCCGCCTGAAGGTTTTGGATCGAACTTTGGCCTCCATCAGCAATCCGGTTTTTTTGCTCGAGAGTATTTGCAAAGTTCCCCCGCGAATTCCAGCCGGCATTTCCCGAACGTGACGATCCGATTCCTTCGATATTCACTTCACCAAGCGTATCAAAATGATTTGTTGTTTCATCGAAAGATGACTCGATATGGGTATTATCGATTTTATCGCCTGTCAAGCGTACCCGGGGGTTTATTGGTGGTCGGGCCTGCAGTTTTTCGGGCGAGATGACCCGTTGGCCTATAGGAATAAATTCTAGATTTTCCCGTCTGTCCCTGTTAAGATTCAGGAGCCGTCCGAGTGAAAACATGTGGATGTTTTGCGTGAATTATGGTGCACTTTATCAAAGTTATACGAGGTTTGTGCAGAAGAATGTTTACGTTACGTGCGGCCCGCGATGCTGGCGTGGTACCGCGGTCACGTGACTTGGCTTTTGACGCGCACCGCGTTTGAGCCGGGCCATGTGAGTAGCAGTTCATTAAAAGACTCATGGAATGAATGATGTGATTTATTTTAATTATATATTAATCGGCGTTTTTTTTTTTCTCTACTCTATTTCACGTTTTTTCTCTTCTCTCTCTTTCTGTAATACAGAAATATTGTGGTAAAATGATTTAGCTTACTCCACAACATCAACATCAACCACCATCTCCTTGTCTGCATCAATGTAGGAATCACACATGCACCACACGGTCAACTTATGTTTGCCCGCAGTAGGAATAGTAAAGTCCACCGCAATGCTTTGAGTCTCGTGTGCCGCTTGTGTTTTCTTAATTGCATATAATTGGCGAGTTTCGGCATCACCCACAACGATCCACCATGCCTCGGTTTTCGTCTCGGGGTACCGCAGCGAAACCACCTCGAGATCCTCTGCCTCCTCATCACGCTCAACAGTAACCACAATTGTCTTGGGTTCATCGACCTTGACCGGAGTACTTGTGTCGAATTCATATTGTACATCGATATTTGGATACTTGTTCACAAACTCCGCCACGTCCTGGAGCCTAGAGCCTTCGAGCTGAAGTACTTCGTCTCTTTCCTCGTCCTCAAGGGACATAATATCGTAGACCGTTTCCACGTTAAACTTCTTGCAGCGCTGTAACATTGCGTCGCTCGAGTGTGGAATCTGACGAAGTGGACTCTCGCGATTCCATAAACCTTGAACCACCATCTGAGACAAGTCCATCGCCTGTAAAGCGTTCAAATATCCTTCACTGGAAAGCGTGTCCACAGAAGCATGCACTAGCTTAAGGACCCGTGAAAGAATGCTTTTCTGGTCATGCGCCAACTCAAACGGCAAGCTGATTCTTGAAAGATGTGCCTGTACTAACACAAACGCCTTCACCTGTGGCAACATGAAATCGGTGTCATTGGCCAATTTCAATGGCACTTGGCCGGATATCTTGGCAAGGAGTAACTCCTCGCCGGGTCTCACCGGCATATCATCAAATTCCGACGCGGAGGTGACAGCTTCGATGATATTTCTCAACCTAGACTTGCTTGTCAACTCACCTAATTTCTTCATAGATTGGAAAGAAACAGAGTAATGCGAAGCAATCATAGCTCCATTCAACGGAGAAAGACGCTCTTCGTCTTCCTCTTCGTCTCCCTCTTCTTCGGAGTCTTCCCCTTGCTCTTCAATTTCAATCAAGCCTGCCTTTTCTAAGTCTTCTAATGTGTTTTCCACAAGCTCAGAAAGGTACTCAGAGATTCCAAGATGGCTTACGTCAGAAAGGCCATAGAAACTGGGGTTTTGGGTTAACCGGCGGTAGAAAAGAGAGTATGTGATCCAATCAATGCAGTCTTGCTTAGTTTGAAATGTCCTTGCAGCAATCTCTTGGACAAAAGCATCCTGGCTGTTGAAGTTCAAATTACTTTCAACCGGTAATGCATTACTCAAGAAATAAGAATAATATGCCACTTTAGGACCGTAAATATATGCCAACACACTCCCGTTAACACAGCATCCAACCATGTTCAAAAAGTCATTAAGGAAATAGTCATTCATATGATAGTTATCAGCGCTTTGAGAACCGAATATCACCACATTATCAGCATCCGGTGCGTATGTGGATGTAGATTTTGTTGCCACAACGCATCCAATGAGTTTATTCTCAAATAATCTCTCCACGATGAGTTTGTCTTTGGGGTTCATTCCTTCGTAATACAAGCCAATACCTTTTTCGAGGGCTTTTTGTACCAGTTTCTCCAGAACCTTATCGGTCAAGGACTTGATCTGCTCGAAATCTGTTTTGAGAAATTCATCCTTTAACTCCAAAGCAACGGTGATTAAGTTGATACCAATCCTTCTGGTAGGAACAAAAACCAAGGATGTTTGTGGTAAATTTCGAACAATGGCTTCCGCGCAGCTCTTTGCATATGCCTCCAGATAATTCAGATCGGTATATGGCTGGATCTTAATCTCTCTAATCGGCCTTGACCTGTTCATGGGGGCAAAATTATAGAAATGTTGCTTTTTACAGCCCAACCAGTCTGCAACCTCTCTACCATAAATCAATGGATGGGATAAGGCAACTATTCTCAACTCCCGGCCAAGGTGGGCCGACATGAATCTCAATCTCGAGAGAACAGTCTCGTAAACAGCTCCCTGTGAGCCACTTCCAACCATATGGACATCATCCGCAATCACGAGATCGAGCTGTTGAACAGCTTTTCTCTGGCGCCAACGGCGTGACACTGCATCGAATTGACTTGGGGTTGCAAGTACCAAATGACTTTGAGCTAAAATTTTGGCATCCACAGAAAGGTCGCCTGTAAGTTTTGCCACGACTTTTGCAGGATTTGTGAGTCCAGTATACTTTTTAGTCCATAAGATTCGTTGTTTTTCCACAATCTCTGGCGTTGGCATAAGATATAATGTCCTTTGCTTATTTTGTCTCCAAGCATTTAATATTGCCAATTCACCACATGTGGTTTTCCCCGAACCCTTTGCAAGACCTAAAAACACATTTTCGTTGGTATTCATAAGTGAGTGGAAACATTGGGATTGGAATTTGTTGAAATATGAAAAGGCAAAGGTTTCTTCAAACTTCTCATTCTTCAAAATACTCTTAGGAACACTTTGCACATCAAGAACCTCGGTCAAGGAATGTAGTGCCTTAGGCAAGTGGATATCGAACATCTTAACTGGAGAACGCCATTGAGAATGAAGCCACTTCTCACTGATTAGGGTAACAAACATGCTAGGTGGTAACGGATCGGTGGTTGGAACAGTGAAGTCGACAGCAAATCCTCTATTGACAGTTTTCGGTGTGATCTTCACGATCTCGTCATAAAGAATCTGCTCGCCGTCACAATCTTCAACAAGCAATAAGAAAGACTCAGACGAACCATGCACTTTCCAATTCCATTCCCATTCAGGGTACACATCGACCAGAACACGGATCATTGATGGAGAAACAGGCTGAGCTTGGCATTCGAGAGAAACCTTTGGAAACTGCCTAAGTAAATCGTAAGCAAGTTGACTGCTTCCCTTGAAATTTATCGCTTCGGAAAGTTCTGCTGCGCTTAATTGAAAGTAGCTCATGAACGGCAAGTGTGAGGCCTCGGTCGCTTTGATTATCTCCGCAGGTGCAAGGTCACCAAATTGTCTGAATGGAGAGTTGGTGTTCCACATTCTTCTCTCCACAAACTTGCAAAGATCCAATGTAATTCTTGCAAGCTGTGACCATTTCTTCTTCAAGCAAATCTCATGAATAGCGCGCAACAACCGCCCAGCAGATTGGGTAATATAAATCATGTCAGCCATCAAAGCAAACCCCTCTAACCTGAGCTTGGTGATATGCGCTTGAAGCAAGACATTGATTTTCGCATGTGGGTCGCTGGGACTTTCTTTGATTGCAATTGGGCATTTCTCGGAAAGCTTAGATACCTCAATCTTCTCCTCTTGTCTAACAGGAACATACTTGAATTCTCCAGAGAATGAGAATATGCGAAGGATATCAATCTCAGACATCCAGGGCTTAAGATTAGCATTGTAAACAGCAATAGTTTCGTGTCCGATATAAAAGTGAGCAGCCACTTTTCCTAATTCAGAAGAACTCACTAGTCCTGAAGACACATCGTAATGTGCAAGGTTGTGTTTTTGCAAAATCACTAGAGCAGAGTGCACCAAGTCAGTTCTTTTCCAAAACAAAGTAGAATCATTCTCATACTCTGCTCCAACTTGATATAGCTTTGGCGACTTGAGCATTCGAATGTACAAATACGTCTGTGCCAACCATTCGACGGCATCCGACCGTGTGCGTACCTTTCCAAGAACAATTTCAGCATTGAGATTATCCGCGAGGCGGCTCATGAACTGTGACTCGATTGGAAGTTGTTGGTTCAAAATCGCCAAATAATATTGAAGTTCATCTTGAGCTGTGATGATTACACCCTCTCCTGATACATCATACCGAGGTCTACCCGCACGTCCAAGCATCTGAAGGATATCTTGTGGTGAAAGCTGGACCCATGAGCCCTTTTCTGGATTATAGGTCTCGGTGCCTTTAATGATCACTGTGTGTGCTGGTAAATTCACACCCCAAGCCAATGTGGCAGTCGATACCAATACCTGGATATGACCCTGTGCAAAAAGATCTTCAACCACACTTCTGTCGGCTTTATTAAGGCCCGCATGATGAATGCCGAATCCTGTAGGAAGTATTTCTGCAAGGTTTCTGTTTTGAGCATTTTCTCCCTCCTGCTTCAAAATCTCGAGTGTTCCTATACTTGAACCACTAACATCCACTTCATTTTCTGCCGCTTTCTCGCCAAGCCATTTCGCCGTTTTGACTGTATCTTTACGTGAATGAACGAAGATGATTACCTGATGGCCATTTTTCCGACATTCGACAACTTTATCGTAACATGCCTCATTCATAGCAGCAACTTTCAAAATAGCTTTCTTCTCTTTGATTCCAATGAACTGTTGTTCCAACGGACATGGTCTGTACAGTGCATCAAAGTAAAATAGACCCAGCTTCATATTTACTCCCAAAAACTGTGCCACATCTTCATAGTTGGGTAAAGTGGCTGAAAGCCCCACTAAACGCGTTTCTGGTTGTCTTTTTGTCCTCACGATGATACTTTCCAAAACAGGACCTCTGTCATCATGCAAAAGATGGATTTCATCAATAATCAAAAGCTTGACTAGTTTTGTATACAGCTCTTCGCTAGCCTTTCTTGTCACCACATCCCATTTCTCAGGTGTCGTGACAAGAATTTGCGTTTCCGCGATTTCCTTTTGGCTTAGCGACAGATCACCGGTAAGCTCATTCACCACAATCCCAAATTCCGCAGAAAGCCTTCTTTGAAACTCCCGCATTTGTTCAGATACCAATGCCTTCAAAGGTGCCACGTACACTGCCTTAAATCCCTTTAGGTCCAACTTCCCCGTCGTTTCATTTCTGTAATTGTTGAGGACTCGGAGAATGGCAAGCATGGCAACGTTAGTTTTACCGGCACCTGTTGGTGCACACAAAAGAAGATTTTCGTCCGAAAGAAACGCAGTGGGGTATACTCGAGATTGGATCCGGTTCAACGAGGATGTTTCTGCTGAAGGAAATGCTTTCTGTGCCCATGTAGGCATTTCACTTATAGCCACCAATTTTTCTCCAGCATCTTCGAGAGAAGGTGGCCCGGCAGGAGCAGGCACTGTTATTGTGTCGTAAAGCTTCTTGTTTTCTTGAAAAGAGCCTTTGGGGAGCACAATTTTTGCGTTTGCCATGAGATGTGGGCCCTGGTCGAAGACCAACCCTTCGAGGTCGACAATTTTAGGTTCTCTTTCGGAAGTTTTCACATCTTTGGAGTCCGAGTTAGAGAAACCCTGTTCGTTTTTTGAACGCTTATTTTCTTCCGAATCATCACCCGATAATTTTCTTTTACGCTGGACCAAACCTAGTTCTTCAAGAAGCGCAGTAGCACCTATAGCTTTCAACTCCTCGATTGTTTTTTCACGGTTGGTCAACAACTTGAGTCCGTAAACAATTCTTTCTCTATTATCCATGCAAAATTTCACGAAATGGAGATGTTGATTGTTCAAAATGTCGATAAGAGACTCCTCCATTTCAGCAATGCTTGAATCTTTGCATGTGATAACTTTCGATATAGCCTTGCACATTTCCAAGATACTCAGTTGCTCTTTCTCGGGTTCCAATTCAGATAGTTTACGGAAGAGCAAATCTTTAGTGACGTCCTTCAAAGGTATTAGTTGTGGGCCAGTGTCTTCCTCTTTTGCCACGATCGTTGCACCACTATCGGGAATTAATGAAAGGTCCTTTCCATCAGAGTTATCGGTCAAATCTCTGGAGATTCCAGAATTCTCATTCGTGGCAAGAGGGACTTCAGCTTCTACTTCAAGTGCAGAAGGTTGTTTTTCTGTATCTTCGTCATCTTCAAACGCGACAGCGAATGCCTCATCTCCATCATTCAGGCCCTGATCCTCCAAAGGTCCGTAATCAGTAATTTTTCCAGAAAGAGATATAAGCAGCCCCAACTCCATGTCGTCGAGCTTTCTGGATAGTAGATTTTCGATTTTCTTGCGCTTTTCCTGGATCTGGCTCTCTTCATCCTTAAGAACCTCCAAAATAGAGTCTGCTGCAGAAAGAATCACACTGTGTGTCTCGTCAGGAATAAATGAACGAACCTCCGTAATAAGAAGCTCAAAATTAGCCCGATTCTGGGCATTTGTTGGGCGGTACGAAACCTGCTCCAAATTAAGATCATTGTAGTAAGCGGCTCTCGACGAAACGACATTTTCTTGCCCTATCAAATCACTATCACTTGATTGATTTTGACTATTTTTGGTTTCCAGCACACTGAAATTTCCATCTCCACCATCTGTCTGTGGGTCAACAACTCTAGTACCCATATCCTTCACAGAAATCTGCCCCACCATGGATTTTGGGTCAAACAGACCATCCGCTTCAGAATTGCGGGAGTTTTTATCGGCCCTATTTCCTCCTGGTGCCATTTTAACTTTCTAATGCAGCAATTCTCCAGTGTTTTGCAGATTTTTGGATGCTTTAGAATTGATGGTGAAGCGATGATGTTAGTATTGATGCACCGCTAACATCTGGTCATGTGACTAGTCACGTGATCTTAGAAGCGTCGGGTCTGTTCTCATTTATTGGGAAAACAAAAGTTACTGTTCATTTATTCTACTTTTAATTTTTTTTTCTTTGATGTATATGAAAATATTCAGATTCTATTTAAAGACTTAGTAGACGTGGTTGGAGAAGTCGTTCTTCTCGAAGTTCCAGGTGTCGTCAGAGATTCTGCCTCTCAACTCTGGGATCTCGGTACCCTTGACATAGACATCCTCGAACAAGATCTCCATCTTAGCTTCAGGTGGAGCATCGTTCTCGGCCTCGGCGACTTGCTCGTCGACGTACTTTCTGGCCTCCTTGTCGTAAGACTTGATCTCGTCCTCGGTAGCGATGTTGAACTCCAAAAGAGTAGCCTTCAAGCCAGCGATAGGGTCGTTTCTGGATCTCATTTGTTGGACCTCCTCTCTGGTTCTGTAGGTGGTACCTGGGTCAGACATGGAGTGACCACCGTATCTGTAGGTCTCGTACTCCAAGACCAATGGACCGTTACCGGAAGCACACCAGTCCTTGGCGAACTTGGAAGCTTGGTAGCAAGCCAAAATGTCCATACCGTTGACCTTCAAACCTGGAATGTACTGACCTCTCTTGTAGTACTCGGTCATGGCAGAGGATCTGGAAGCGGAAGTACCCATACCGTACTTGTTGTTCTCACAAGCAAAGATACATGGCAAGTCCCACAATTTGGCCATGTTGTAGGCCTCAAAGACTTGACCCTGGTTGGAAGCACCGTCACCGTACAAGGTGAAGGTGGCGTTCTTCTCGCCCTTGTACTTGTGGGCGAAAGCCAAACCAGCACCCAAAGGAACTTGGGCACCCACAATACCGTTACCACCGTAGAAACCTGGGGCAAACATGTGCATGGAACCACCCTTACCGAAAGAGACACCGGATCTCTTACCCATCAATTCACCCAAGACGGACTTGACGGAAGCACCTCTCATGTAGGCGAAACCGTGACATCTGTAAGAAGTGATGACAGTGTCCTTAGGGGTAATGGCGTGCTCAATACCAACGGCAATGGCCTCCTGACCAACGGACAAGTGACAGAAACCTCTGATCTTCTTGGCCTTGTACAAAGCGTCAGCAGCCATCTCCATTCTTCTGACAACAACCATGTCCTTGTACATCTTCAACAAACCCTCCTTCTCAGTCTCGAACTTCAACTCTGGGAGTTGCTCCAAGTTGTAGCCTTCGAAAGAAGAAGCTGGCAAGTCAATGCTGACCAAGTCGCTGGCAGCACTGGCCATACCTCTCTTGGCGTTGGCTGCCAACACACGTGGCAATGGGCGAACGGCACCGTGACGAAGCATTTTTTTTTTGTGTATGTATTTATTTGTTGAACACTTTCGTCGGAAAAGGTGGATGAAAGGGTAACAAGAAAACGAGCGAGTGAGAGCGGAACCACCAGGCGAGCCTTTTTTGGCGCATCGTTCGGTGTGCAGCACGGGAGGAAGCGTTCCGCCGGGGTTATACGTCCGTTCTGCCGCGCGTGTTGCGGGAGGCACTGCTGCGCTCATTGGCCTTTTGTTGCTTGCCGCGGGCGAGCTCGGTCCTGGTGGGGGTTATTATCACGTGATGCACTCGATTCAGTGTTGGCGGCTATTTGCAAACACAACCATGGGTTTATGTTTGGGTATTCTGCTTTTAAAAGTTAATTTGGAGTTTGTATTGAATGTAGTGTTTTCTGTGTGATTTTTTAAAAAGTTTTCCTTTAAATTTTGGAAACAAAACCGTAGCAACAGGTGGCCTGAACAGCAAGGCCAGTACAGACCCTTTTTGTAGATAGGGTCTGCCTATATTTTGATTGAAATGACAATAAAATTCTACTTTCCTGATGATATATTTTTTTCTGATTTTGATTTTCTTGTATCTTCTTTTCCTTTTTTCTTTCTTTCTTTCGTTTTACTTTCTTTTTACTTTTGTCTTGCCTGCTAAAAAAATGACTTTCGGCCTTCAGACGGGTGGCTGCAAGTCTGCAACCTCGCGGGTGGCCAAGACCCCGGGTTAAATCTAGCATCGGCAACAAAAAAAAAAGAAGGCAAATTACAGTATACTTTTGTGAGAATATATTTAATGTTCTTATGAAACTACTCCAGTCCCTTGTCTCTGTAAGTTCGTTTTCTGAAGCAAGCTCTATTGTAATCATCCAGCAACCAGAAAAGCATTGATTGTCAGCCAAAGAGAAGTACTATCTTAATGGGCAGAAATTTAGAAATCTCTACATTAATTTGTCTAATTTCCCCACCACTGATCATTCATAGTCAACTGGTCTTGAAGGACCTACTAATTAGTGTACTTTTTCTGCCCTGCGGTTTATATCTTACGAGCGTTACGAGGTTTCTCCTTGTGAAAATAAAAGCCACCTCGCCTTCGGTAATTGAAAATATAAGAAACCCAAAACCTATTACTACTTTATAAGAACGTCTAAGAAGGTTAAAGCTAGCAAAGCTCTTCTCACTAAGTGGCATAAGTTCACTACGTCTTCCGCTACTAGTGAACTCGCGATACCAATGCGTGGGTCGAAAGAACAAAAACAGTGTATAATGTATACCACCGGCTAATCAACTTTTTAAGAAATCTTAGGATGAAACCAGACTCTACCTGTCATATATATGTCCTTGGAAAATAGTTTTTTCGGAATCTTCAAAAAAAATCGAATTCTGATTTTCTGCCCGTATTAAAATCTGAACGCCTGTCATTGGAGATCCCCTCAGAGGCAGGACCTGTATGATGGCCTAAGGCAGCCTCTATCATCACGCTTTGCCGTGGAAATAGAAACCCCGCAATAAAGACCGAAATTGCGAGAAATCCATTTAATATTTCGAAAAATATATAAAAATGCATCCTCAGTTAGACAGAAACAGATTCGACACGTGTGAGAAGTTGATGGATGCTCTTGAAAAGTGCCACCAGAGTGAGTTCTTAAAACAGGCCATGGGAATGTGCAACTTCGAAAAAGACGAGTTGTCCAAGTGTCTACACATGACCCGTGTCGAGGATGCACGTGAGAGGATCCGGCTTAGTCAAGAAAGACAAAAAGCTGTGAAGGAGAGACAAAAAAGAATCGAGGAGGAGAAGTATGGTAAGAATGGCTACTTGAAGAAAGTGATTGAGATCGAGGCCAAAAAGAGACAGGAATAAATGTATCACGGGAGGTTTCGGTACTGTTACTTAGAGCCGGGAAGAATTTTAAATGTATATAATGATAATCAATAAGCACCCTATTTAATCTTGGCGAGTCTTCAACACTCTCTTAACCACCTTGTCCTTAGTAACGATGTAAACAACAGCACCCCATCCGGACAAGGCGTCTCTGTCGACGGCATTTAACAAGGCCTGACTTATAGTCTCGAAAAGATCCTCGGGTTCCAAGTTGGGCTCATACAAGGACTCGCACATACCGTACAACTGATCAGATGCGGTACCGCTGACTATAAAATCCTTGGCAAAGTCGATACATCCGATCAAATCAAAGCCGCAAATGAATGGCTTGTTTGTTTTTGACTCCAAGCCGGCAACAATAGGGCCAATGAAATATGGACCAAATCTCTTCTCGTACAACGACGAACTGACCAAATTGGCCAAGGTTTTGGGCTCAATTTCCCGCTCCTCGCGTAATTTATATAAGTTGTGCTTCAATCTGAAGTCCTCTTTCAATGTGAGTACGTCTGAGGCCAATCCCGTCAAACCCAAGAACGTCTTATCACCAAACTGGAACACCTTCTCAAAGTTGTTGGACAATCCCAAAGATTGATTACCCAATCTTAAGTCACAGGCAATTGCTATGCATTCTTTGCCGACCATGGCAACGGCAGATCCTCCTATTTTTTTGTTAGTAAATTGAACTACTGTGAGTATACCGATTTAAACAAGTACATACCGTTTATAGAACTTGGATCAGACATAGTGAAGAAATGTGTGTGTGGAGTTATGTAATTATTCAGGAAATTATTTCAATAGAAAAACAAATGGGTATGATGCCTTCTTTTTGCGTGTTTTTGGGGCAATCTCTAAATGGTTACCTCGTCTCACGTTGAGCCTGTCAGTGGCGGGATTCTCAATGTGGTGTTCCAATCCTAACATCACGTGACATGGTTACTCCCTAACCGTGCAATAATTTATCGAAGCCAAAAAATATCCTTTTAGCCAAGGGTTTTGTTTTTCAGTAATTTTCTTGTTCCGTGACCTTCTTTTTAGTCTTGATTTTTTTTTTCTTGTGCTTAGCCAACATATATAGATCTTGCACAAGCTGTATTGCCACTACCGGCGACCTAAGATCTCAGTCATTCCCAATCAATTTTTTTTTTTTTTTCTTTATCTGCTTTAATTAAAAACTTTTTTATATTATCATCATTATTCTATCTCTATTAAATTAAATTTCTATCTTCTTTTATTCTGGGCGTCCTCGAACTCCTCCGGCTCAACTTCCTCTCGTATTGTGCTTGTACTGTAGCTCATAGCCAATTCCTTCTGGATAGGGCTAGGTTCCTTTTGGTCTTTCAAAACTGCAGTTTTATCCGCAGAGAGTAATTGACTCACAGGGCTACTTACCGACGACTCTTTGAAATGAGACAAACTAAAGTTTTTTGGTGACTTGACAAGCGCCGGGTTTGAAGGGTCCTCGGATTTATCTTGGGTTCCATCTGATTTCTTCGAAGTGTTTTCTGGTACATTCTCTTCCAGGTTCTCAGCAGCCAAGCTTTCGGCAATGAGCTTCTTCATGGATGAAGATGTTTGGGATAATCTCTCCAATTCTAGTTTGACAGCTTTAGTCAACTCGGACTCGTTGTCAGCTGCCTCCTGTGTGCGTCTAGAAAGTTCATCGGCGATTTCCTCGGGCGAATCCATATCTGGCAACTCCAATATTTCCTCGGCCCAATAAATCATTTGGTCCTCTTGCTCGAGGTCAAAGCGCAACTTTAATCCGAACCCAAGCATGGTGATGTAGCTCTTGTACTTGCCTAACTCTGATTTGTACTCCTGAGCTCTGTTGTCATAGTTTGTCATGACAAGCTTGTAGTTCGAGGTGTTGGAAAACTTGCGGAATTGCTTCATGAACTGCGACTTTTGTCTGTTGAATGAATTGAACAAGTTCTTCAAGTTGTTGTAGTACTTGAGGGTCAGAACAAATTGTTTCAACATACCCTCATGGTTCGAGGTGTCGCTCTCATCGCTTGGGTTAGACATGCTGAGGTTGCTGAGGTAGACGCCCTTAGGAAGAGACTCCCACTTCGAAATCGATTTGGTCTTCTTGAAGCCATCGCCCAATTTCTTCAAAGATTCCAAGTCATTCCACCCATATTCAATCGAGGACATACTCTCCTCGAGTGTTGGCACTGCAGTAAGTTTAGACGCCCAGAAGTTACAAGTGTTTATGAACTCGTTGGCAACCTCGACGGTTCCTGCCTCAAAGACAAATTTCTTGGGTGCCTTTTTCGAGACACGAGGGAAGGATAAGGAAAACACAACCTTGTTTGGAGCCGACGCTGACAGCTGGTTGCCACTGGTTTTCTCGAGCTGGGCAATAGTGGAGCACAAGTTATAGTTACCGATGTGTGCAGCATTGTTGAGCCAGTTTCCGTCTCCAATGTCCTCTTCCTCCTCGGCAATACCCTCGAGGCCGAAGAAAGGTTGCTTTTGCTTGACCTTCTTCAATTTTTGCTGCTGCTTCTTGATGACCTTGGGGTCGAAGGAGTAAAGACGCAACTCACCTTTCGAAACAACAACAAAGTACTCTGTGAGCTTGCTGCTGAACACATTGTTGTTGTTGTTAGTTCCGAGGGTGGTTGGCGGTGGTGTTTCTTTATTGGCAGAGCGCATGAAGAAGGAGAAAAACCCACCCTTCGAGGTGCTCAGAACAGAGAGGGCCAGGGCGGCAGAGGACACGTTGGCTTCACCGGAAGACGATTGGTCGGCCAAGTCATTGTTCAAGATTCTCAACTTGAGCAAACCCTCTTTGAGGTAAGGTGCACCCTGCAATTCTAACTTGAGGTCCAAGGGGTCCTGGAAGTCGGCCACGTCGAAGTTCTCCAACCTGTACTGTTCCTGGTCATAGGTATTGGAGATATTAAGCTGGGGCATGTCACCCAACGAAGCAATGGAAAACTCGTCATCAGAGACTGCCTGCTGGGTAAACATAGACTCCTTGGTGGAAATCGAGACACGTGACGAGCGGCGGGTCAAGTTGCGCAACTGCTCGGTAGACTTGTGGTTGCGCAAGGCGTTGGCGCCTGCACGCTGAGAAGAGTCCGACAAAAGAGCACGGGTAAAGCCAAAACGACTGCCACTGCCACTGGCGTTGGAATTGGAGTGTGCATATGAGGCGGCAGTGGACTCTGTGGTACCGGTCGAGGCCATCGACGTCATGCGCTTCATGGCCAACGAAGGCCGGTGTTTAGCCTCGGCATCCACCGACCAATTCGAAGTGCTTGAAGGCTGGCGTGACAATTCCGATACCTCCACCAGTCTATGCGCCAAGGGCGAGGCGGTGCCGGTCTCAAACGAGTAGTCGGCGTGGTTTCCCGATACGGACGAGCGGATAGTTTCCGCCACCGAGTACCGGTTGGTGTTGGTGTCCTTTTTAGGGGTGTCTGGGTCGCCCTTCTTTAAGTAAAGCTCCTTCTTGGCCAAGTCCTCGTAGTAGCCGTTGAGTTCACGCTCGATCTGGATCTTTTGCTTGACGGAGAGCGCCCGCGACACCTTCAAGTTCTGCAGGAGAAATGTTGTGAGCGTGTTGCGGATGTAGTCCGACTGTGAGAGCTTAGATTTCTTGCTCACCTCCGAGTTGTGGAGCGATGTGTTAAGCAAAATCAAACTGTACAACACAATGTAGATCTGCTCAAAGTCCTGCGTGCAAAACACATTCACCGGGTGCTGCTTCAAGTACGACTTTGTGAAGGCAGAAAGAAGACGGTCAATCTCCTGGGACTCGCCCTTGAGGTAGAGTTTCAGACACAACTTCCTCGTCGCCTTGATCAAACTGGCATCCCACTCAAATAGACTCATGTAGCACTCTCTAATCGCCGTGCTGTCTGGGTCCTGTGCGGCCAAAAACTGTGTGTATTCCTCGGGGCTAATCAGCACAAACTTCTCGTTGTAGAGTTTGGTAGCCACGTCCTTGATTTCGCCCGCAGACAACAGAACGTTTCTCAGCGGCAGTCTCTTGTGGCTGATGCTCTTTTTCTTCTTTTTAGCGGCTGCACTATCCTTCTTGGGAGTGACAGGCAACGACCCGGCGTCGCCATTTTTTTCCTCCTCGATGGGCGAAACTTCAACCGCCTCGTCGTCGGCAATCAACGTTTCAGGAGATGATGACAGGTTTGCATCGGATTCGACCGTGTGCACGGATTCCGTCACGTGCACGGGCTCTGCTGGTTTGGTCATTTGTGCTGTTTCAGACATGAAAACAAAAAAAATGAAGGGTCAATAAAGTAGGGAGATGTGGTGGCCTGATAAGCGCTCAGGGGGTATTTGTTATTGGGTGGGTTGATGAATGAAACGGGTACTCCAAACCCAGGTAAAGTGTAAAGATCGTTAGAGAACGAAAGAAAGAACGAAAAGGTTGAGAAAAAAGTTGTCGCTTGTGGGGAAGCTTCCCTTGTGATAAATAGAAAGAGAAAAAAGTTACTTGAATTACGTCAACAAAGTGTGTAGGAGTGCATATTTTGCGCGACGCCGGGCAAATTCATACGCACGGCTTGCTTCGAGAAATCACTTGATTTTTTTTTTTTTTTTTCTTAAAGTTTGACTTTTCCCCTTTTTGATTTTCCTATATTTCCTACCTTGTCTTGTATTAACCTCTTCTTTTTTGGTGACATATAAAATAACTTTATCGTGGCCTTGACCTTCGTAGTTCCAGTCGTGTACACTTCTTATTTGGTTTTTGCCCGATGCGTACCACCTCCTTCCTGTGTCTCGTTGCCAATTTCCTCATGCTGTTTTTGTACAGTCTGTTTACGACTGCACCACAGGTAATAAATTCGGCAAGCAAGCGATACGTGTCATTTGGGCACAGGAGCCCGGTTAATGTATAGCGTATTTCGTCAATGCGTGATAAAACTTTGCAAAGAGCAGAAAAATTTGCTCAATCCTGCGGGCTTCTTCACACCTCACTGCACCAAATCAAATGCTTGTGGCTTTTAAAGTTTTTCTGAGTGTTTCAAGATAGCATTTCCTGCGGTTTGGCGCCCACGTGCCTTCAGTTACCACGAATTTTGACTACTACTTACCATTTTCCCATGACTAAAAATGGACCAGGGTGAAAAGCAGGGACATCAGGCAAAGGAAGACTTTCTTGTAAAATGGAGCAGAAAAATCTTCATCTTCAGATTCCTACGACTGACAACCGGATAAATAAACCACCACTTTCTGGGTACTCTTTTTAAGGGAACCCCTTAAGACTATATAAGCAACCTTCAAATAAAACCGGTACATCTTCAACCACACCATAAAGAGACACACTATACATTGTTCAAGCCTCAGTTTGCTACTTTTGGTTTCGATCGTGGTAAATAATCGTTGGCCTTGGTATGCACGGACGGCACTTGGAAGATTCGATGATGTTGTTGCGAAGTGGAAGCAGATGACTCAAAAAAAAAAAAAAAAAAGGTGTGCTGCATATTATGCAAGTATTATTCCGATTGTTTTATGCATCATGCATGTCTGGCCAATTAGAATTGTTTGTTTGTTTGTACTGTATATTGTTCAGATACTGAACTTTTATTCGCGGAAAGAATTTTCTTCCAAGCAGAAGCGAGATCTCCCGAGTTTCTTGATCGAAGCCGGACTTTTGTTGATCAAATCTGATTTTTTTGTTTTGTTTTGTTTTGTTTTGTTTTGTTCTGTTCTGCTTTTTTTTATACACCCATATACTTGATTTTTCATACCTTCATTATTCATGTCAACTCACTAAACCTACAAGCACACGCTTGAATCTTCTTGTTCTCCTCATCTTATTCTTGAAAAAATGCATGTCAAGAAAAACGAGCTGGTATTGTACTGCATCATGATTACTTTCCCCATTGGGTTAATGGCTCACATGCACTCACTCTATAATAACATTTTATAATTTGGTGATTATTCTAAAAGTCAAGTTTCTTCTTGATCCATAATGTTTACAATATATATGAAGTATTTTCTCTTAGTGATGTTTCTTTGGCTTTCCGGAGATGTAAGAGAAATCACCCTTACATAAAAAAAAAGTTTTAAAAATGTGATCCACATGAATTTGTACATTCCAACGCATGGTCACTAGGAAGTCAGATAACAAAACTATGTAACTCCTCATGCATAAGGAGAATATGATGAACTGTATCGTAGCAAAGTTCCGTCACTTGGCTCACGTAACCTTCACAGTGTCCTGCAAATATGGAAAGTCTTCACTTTCTTTCTAAAATACCTGAAGTGATTTCCAAAATAACCAAATATTCAACGCACCTGCTCGGAAGATAATCTTCGACCTGTGGGCTAAAAAAAGTATAGACATATTTGACTTTTGAATGTCATTTACCTCTTCTTTGCGGAAGTGTTGAAGAAAAGGTCTAAGTCAGTAAAGTGAAGGAAGCATAAAAAATTACCCCTTTCTTTTTTTCTTTTTTTTTTTTCCTTTTAGGCCCTAATTATACTTGATACTTTCTGAAAGTAGATCAAGAGTTTTCCGAAAGACAACTTTAAACTTCACAATTTTAACTATTTCTTTAAGACTATTAGGTTCACCCGCTCTTGTTAAATGACTCTTAAAAATCACAAAGTACCAAGCTGATTACAAAATTACCAAAATTGTATATTTAACACCAAAAGTTCTTAAAATTATTATTTGGTAAAAATACAGGGATTATTACATCACTTGTTATTTGTGAGATAAAGTCTACACCTTAAACCCTACCCCTTCACCTTATCAACCTTGCGCGCCACCACTTCGAGTGTATTTACGCGCCACTGTTTTCAAACACCTCCATACAAACTACCGATAATTAGTAAAATTATTGTCAATGATTCAACTCACTAACATCGACGATGAAACAGAAGCCCTCTTTTCGCACTTACGCGGGTTAGCAATTGGGGAAGAAGAAGAGAATTTGAGGCTTGTGGATGACTTTTCCGTGGGTATTAACTTTCACAGTCCTTCTCTATATTCGTTCGTTGATAATGATTCCCTTTATAACCCCGTGATCAACAACTTGGTAAAACTCCTTCTTCGAGTTATTCCAAATTCATCGAAAGTGTACCTGGACTTGCTTGATAAACTCCTTGCTCCCCTTACTTTTCAAGAAATATGTGTCTACATTCCAAAGGAAGCCATTCTTGAATCATTGAGAAATTCTTCCACACAGGGATTTACATTGCGTATATTGACCAAAAAAATACCTGAAGATAAGGCAGCAGTTCAATTTTTTTCTGAAAACGATTTGGTGTACGTTTTGATTGCTGATTTAATCGAAAACAACGAATATATGCACGCAAATTCACAATATATCGCCAAGTTAGTTGCGGGTATTTCCAGTGTTAACCCGGATTTGCTTCCCGCTGAAAAATTCAAATTCCTTACAAATCTTACAGAGGATGAAATCCTCACTTTAAATACCTTTGGTAATTACGATATGGCGCTAACGGTGCTTACAGTGATAGATTTCTCGCATCAACCTTGGGGCGCTAAGTTGTTTCCTTTCAATTTTACAAATGTGTTGGCTTTTCACAAGCTGAAACCTACAGGAGACTGTTTATTACTGTTGGTAACAACTTACCTTCAATGGATTGGGAAGGTGCCATTTTCTTGGCTAAAACCATTTCTCTCGGATCTATTGGAACATGTTATCCTGAATCATCCAAATAGGATAGCATTTGATTTCGCAAATGAATATGTTACAGCCTATCAAATGACACTTGTCGCACTTCTTAATAGTACCGGTGACATGCTAGAGTTTGGGCTTGAAATGCTATCCCGACCTGATGTAGATATCGTTGACATAAATGTGCCTGATAGCCGCTTTTTCTTCATGAGGGTCAATTTAGAGAATATCCCAGAAAAAAGAACCTTTTTCAAAGAGCATTTTATTGACATGAATCTTAAACCCGGGAAACTGTTCATAATTCTGTGCGTTATTCATCTCATAGAGAATGAAGAGTTTTTCAACCTATTAGTTGAATACAAGATGCTCACAAACGAAAATATCAAAGATTGGCAGAAAGACTACCTCTTTATTTTTTTCAGGGTTATGTCCAGGGAAGATTTTTCAGCTCAGTATTTGATTTCGGAACTTCCTTATCTTGTTCTGACCTATCTCCTTACCGTGGATCATACCATTTCTGCCAAGCTGATATGGGACGATAAAAAGGAAGCTCTTCGAGAACTTCTCTTGCACAGAAAAATTGACTTGGGTCCTTGGAAAAAAGGGTTGTCCGACTGCCTTTATGAAATGGAAAATGGCCGTCGGTATCGTAATATTGAACCTCAAGTAGGCATTATGAATGATTCATTATGAAGGCCTCGCAAAGCTACACAGTAAATGAAAAAGAAATTGGTGAAATAAAGGATTGAAACACTTTTGATGAATTCCAAGATACAATTTCTTAACTTAGTTTCCAAATGTGGGCAAAATTTTGAAGGGACTTAAGAAAACAACATTATTAGTCTATTGAATATTGAATATTGAAATCATTATATATGCCGATTTATCCCCCAAATAGGAAAGAATGTTTTTTTTTTCCGTAATTTTTTTTAGAAATTGGGACAAAAAATCCTTATATGTATGTAAAAAACCTTGCTTCAGAATGATCGAGATCTTTAATAGAAATCGTACTTGATCACATAGAGATCCCACCTTTTTCTGCTGCTGCATTTGCTCCCCGGGTTTTTCTTGAAATATAGCCTAAGATAAAGCATAAAGCGATGTTCGTGACAACTACCCAGGCAGCTAAAATACCGTAATTGAGTCCAAGTGTTCCTTTCCATGTGTCAAAAAACACCACCTTTAGAGCCTCGTACGCATGAAACATTGGCATGGAGTAACCATAGCGATAGAACCCAGGCGACAAAACAAGAGGAGCAAATGTCGGTGATATGTTGAGAACGATCATGATAATAATCCATGGTGGGAGTAAGTATATCTTGTTGTAAAATGTAATGAGCGTGACAACACATTCATTGAGTCCACCACTTGCACTGATAAACAAGTACATAGTAGCCCAAAGCACTAAAAAGCCGGACTTACCAAAAGCAACATCGGTGGGTACCCTGAATGCAATTGTCATGAGCCCATAAACAAGAGCTAAAACGATATGGTTCACCTGTGAAAACAAAATACGGTAGCATAGGAAGTGGCGGAAGCGAAGGCTCTCCCTGACAGAATTGTGCAAATCGACGGAGAAGTTAAATTGATGGAATGAAAAGATTTGGGCATAAACCAATCCAAGTCCAGAAGGACCAAGGACTGCTGTAGATCGTGCAGGCCTCAAGTCCATTAACTTAAACAGCGGGAGATAGGAGAATGATGCACCCGTAGAAGAAGAGTTCGCCGAAGTTGCGAGCGCTTGTTGTTCTGGTGTGGACAAATATGATTTGATAATTGCACCATAAGCCAAAGGAGCATAACTGCTTGTCCAATCTAACTGCAAAGTGCGTATGTTCTTGGTAACATATTGTGCAAGAGCAGAATAATGCATACCAGTCTCGTAAATGCAAGTAATAGTCAGTCCCACGCTTGCGGCGGCGGGAGACAGCGTATTACCCGACAACAACAAGTCATACACGTAGGCTGATGTATGCTTGTTCACATGCAACGCAGCCCAGTATTTCTGTTCATGAACCTTGGATTCTAGGACTTCTATTATGGTGTGGTTTTTTTCACTGGCAGCTTGCGCAAGATCAGTAACGTTTGCAAAAACATAGTGACCCAAAGCTTTATGAGAGTTCAATAAGTCCTCAAACATGGGACCTACTATGGGATCAGCTATGGTGGAATTAGAGAGAGCCACCGAGGAATCTTCTATTGCGACCAAAATCTTCATATTCTTCACTCGATCTTCTCGGCGATACAAAGCACCCCAGTAAATGGATAAAAGGCCTAGCCACATGCAAAATATAACGACATAAACCTTAAAGAATTGCATGGGGAGTTTTTTCCAGTCTTCCCAAGTCATTTTCTCTGAATTTTCGGATGTTTTAGCCGGGACATCAGTCTTCAACTGTTTTTTCTCATCTGACCCCTCACCATTTGATGTTGGAAAGGGCTCCAAAGAATTAGTCTTAGTTCCGACTTCGCTGGTTTCGTGATCTACGGAATCACTTGACAGCACAATATTTCTTGTGTCAGTCAAACCATGTTTTGGATTGTCTTCTTTGAAGTCAGCAGTCATGGATACTTTTTTAAAGCGTACTTATTCGTATGACTAATATGAATTCACCGCAAGCAATAATTCGGAGAACCTGTGCAGACGGCTGAATCTTAAGGTTGTGCTTGGCCGCGGGGGCTCAATAAATATGCGGCATGCGCGGAATTGTATTGTTTGCGAAACTACCTAATCCGGTAGTTTAGACTCTGTATCTGTAAATGGTTGCATGGTCACTCGCAGCTTGTTGATGCCAACAAAAATGCCATTCTCATTTGTAACTGTTACTTTTATTAAATTTCTTTTCGTAAATAATGACTTAAATTATTTAATTCTCTTTTTTTTTCTCCAGGTTGAAGAAATTGTGGCTTCGTCACTTCTTTCGCCTTATGATATGTAGTTTTTAGGTATTTAATACCTTAATCCTCTTGCAGATAGAAGTTTCCTGTGTATAACTTTCACTCAACAATTATTGCATTACTGTATTTGTTGTCCGCCGGAAATTATCCCGTCCGAGTACGTCTATTAGTACTGTATATTTATCTTTACATTGCTCTGAGGTATTTATAAGACACCAATAAGACACCAGAAGCTTACACCTACTGGACGTTCAGTTATTAATATAAAAACAGAAGTGAAGAATTATAAATAAAAAAATAAAAAATAAAAAATAAAATAACGAAAATCATCACAATGCCAGGTTACTCTCCATCGCTTAGGTCATCACTAGAATCTAGAGATAATGAAGGACCGATTCCAATTCAACTTGATACTAGTGTCCACCCCGAAAGACCGTCTGTATATCAAAGGGCTTCCAGCGCAACAACTGCATTCTTGCTGTTGAATTCAGACAGCACTTCCACAGAAGTTGAAGAAGGTCCCAAAAACTCAACTATCAAAAACAATACTCGGTCAGGAATACCCAATGAAAGTTTGGGCCAGGAGGAGTACTTCGGTGCTGACCACATACATAGTTCTTTGAAAAATACGGGCCCTGGTGACGAGGAAGCATTAAATGATGCTGAGATTCATGAATTTTTTCCAGGTACTTCTCAAAAGCAAGTTGAAACCACAGAAGACGAACCTCCAACTGAGCCAATTCGCAGGAGGGAAAGTACTGTCACCTCTGTTTTTCAGAACATCTCTAAAAAATTGGGATTTTGGGATGACGAGTTTATGCCACAGAGAATTACGATTTTTGTTACATTGCTCAAGAATTACGTCTACTTGATTACTGGATTCACTTGTGCATTATGTATTTATTGGGGTGCTTACTATAATAGAACCCCAAGATTCAAAAAACTCAAGTTTGCTGTGGTGATCGCTGACGCACAAGTTGGTTCTTTGACGCCAGTATTGGGTAGATTCGTCTCTCAGTTCTTCCAGAACCCAGCTGTGAGAGCGTATGGTAATTTTGACATTTGGAATTCGACTCGCATTTCTACAATGGCCGCTTCAAACAATAACAGCATTGAACAGGAAGTTCTTAGGCAAGTACATCATCAGCACTATTTAGCTGCTTTCTATGTACACGAGAACGCTACAGCCCAAATGTACAGGGCCCTTGCCTCGGGCAATACAACATTCAATCCCTCCTCGGATCTTCTTTCGGTCTTTTACGAGACCGGAAGCGATTACAATGCGATGTCAACCGCCATCATCACGATAATCCAAAATATTTGTCAATCGTTTGTTACTGCTATGCGCACAGGTCCATGGTCCCTGTTTTGGATGAAAGTCTTGAATGCCAATCAAATTCAACGGGTTTTCTCTGAAGCGCCATCTTTGCTTACTACGCTCCCAAACTTTCTGATTGTTGATAAATTACCTGTTGTTGAACAGGTTGTTCAAGCACCTTTGCAAGTTGGGCTCATTTATTTGTGCATTTTCACCTTTTTCCAATTCCTCTTCTCGGCTCCAATCCACATTTCTGTCGCTCGGAAAATCAAGGGTTTACGATTCGTTGCTTTTAGAATTGCCACAGCACAGGGTGCATATCTTGTACTTAGTTTGTCCTACGTGGTGCTTAATAGAGCCTTTGGTATGGGTTTCCGCAAGACTTTTGGAAACTCGGGGTTTTTGGTCATATGGGCTATCTCGTTTTTGACAATGTCATCTATCGGATCCATTATTGAGATTTTGGTTTTCGTATGTATTGTACTTAAACCAGCAATGATTGGTGTGGTTCTTTTGCTTGTTGCTGTACTTAATTTGGCCCCAACTATTTCGCCAATTTATCTTTGCCCAGACTTTTACAGATACGGATACGCAATGCCAGTTTACAACTCTTATCATTTATTGCAAGCAGCCTATTTCGATTCGTGGAAGGGCAACATGGGGCGCCATTTTGGTATTTTGGTAGCATGGAGTGTTGTAACAAACCTTGCTATGCCATTCGCAATGAAGTGGGTCTCTAATAATATTCAAGCTGTAAAGCAGGCAGCGGCTGCCGCGTCAGCTGCGAATAAAACTAAATCCGCGAAAGCTTCAAAACGCCCAACTGCGCCAGCTGGTGTTGCTGGCGCGACCAGTGCCGCCATGGTTTCAGACGCTGAGAAAATCCAGGAACAAGAATCCTAATTCATAGAATTTTAAAATTTCTCGTCTTTCGACACACAATTCACCCACGCACTGCCACATATACAGGTTCTCTGAAAGACCATTGTCCACAAGCCGATGGTCTTTGGGGAGTCAAATACAAGTGGATCTGAGACCAAGGACACTGAGCGGCACCGCACGCATTTCTTTAGTTTGTAAGTAGAATTGAAGTAGTTCCCCATTGGAGTTCTTCCCCCTGAAGCAATTGGCGAGCAACATGAGATAAAAACCTTTCTTAAGGCATCAATTGCATCCGTTTTAGAATACTGGAGACGCACATGTGTAGGTTCAGAGCGTTTGCCTTTGCTTTCTGCCCGCATCTCATTTTCTGTACGAGCGGCACCAACTTGAAGCCAGCGAGTATCATAAAAATATAACAGAGAAAGCCTTGGGTCTCTGCTATTATTGACAGTGAATTTGTCTATAATATTATTGGCAACAGTGTGCATATCCTCGGGGACTATTCCGTTGCAGAAAAGCAGCTGTTCTAAATCCAACAGTTTTGACCGATCTGCCCATTTAGCGCTCACCTCTTTGGTGATGTAGTCATCGCATTCTCTTAAGAATCCCTCAAAGGTATTGAGTTTTAGTGGCAGATAGTTGGAGGTGTTAAAAAAACGCTCAAGAGCCTCTTTCATCGGTGTGAATAACTTATTGCTTTCACTCAATTCTTTATGAAGCTTTTTCAAAATCTCATGTGTTTTTCCAATTGAGGTAATTGCATACATGAGAAAAAGCCTAGGAACCTTACTCAATAATATGGGCAAAACGACAGAATTATTGATGGAAATGACTGATTGTTCTGGGTTGTTTCTAGCAAATGAAAGTTGCAAAAGTTCCTGGTTTAAGTAGATAAGCAAGTCAATAAACCACTTTACACTTCCAACCAACAGAATAATGCATTCAGCTCGGTTAATAGAATCTTCCATATTGTCATCCACGGGTTTTTTCTTTGACATTTGTCGATAAATAGAGGACAAGGAAAACATTATACCAAAACTTGTGGAACGAAGGCTTAGAATAATCCATGCAATATCACCTGATATCCTTTTCTGACCCAAGTCCCCCATAGTCAATTGCAACGAGAGTAGCTTTTGTAGCGGAGGATTAGACAAGAGCTTGTCAACTGATTCCTTGTTAAAAGAGTTGAGGTGGAAATTGATTGCTGAATGAGATTCAGTGATTACTTCATGGATCAATTGTTGTCTTGTCTGGAGGTCTTCCAATTTGTCATATTGGGCTTGTATAAGGGCCATCAAGTCATCAGAGGAGGTATTTGAGTAGCATGCATGTGCGTGTGTGTGCGAGAAAGCCAGACTTATCAATTTCACATCTGGAAAACTCGATGGGTGATCTAAAACAGAAAATTCCGCTGGCCCATACGATCCCATCGCCACATGGACTACACCAGTTAAATTAGGTGAGATGGCAAACAAAAATGGGGTACGATTATTTTGTAGCTGAGGGATCTTAAAGCCACAATCAAGAAGAGAATTTACCGAAGCTGGCTTGGATTGTTGATTATTTTCGCTTTTGACTTCCGACTTTACCTCCGATGGCTTCTCCGAAATAATCAAAGACCAATCTGCACGAGTGATCGGGATTATAGTTCCATCTTCATTAATGAGCAACAAAATAGACCCTGAGATTGCTGTTCTTATAGCCTTCAATTTGTTTGGAAATTTGAATCTATCCTGAAGTTCCAAAGTATAAATACTTGTCTTTTTCGTGGAATCAGATCCGGTCATCGACACAAATGGACCGGTCAAGAGTTTATCTGCTTCCTTCACTTGAAACCTCTGTATAGTAGAAGAGAAATTATTATCATGACCGACCACCTCATAACTTATAAGGATCTCCAACGCAGACGTTGTTGAATAGTTCGGGGATAAAATATCTATCAGGGAAAGTCTGAACTGTTCAGAATAAAGATCATTGCCATCAAATGTGCCATCAGTCAGAATTAATGGCAATGGTGACATTTCGTGAAGTAGGGTTGCATGTAAGGAGGGTGGAGTCTGCTTTTCCTTTGGTGTATAATAGTGAGGGTCTGACTTTTGTCTCACAGATGATTCAACCAAAAAGCCCCATTCAACAGATATAGTGAAAGTGAGGATTTTTCTAGAGATTGCATCATAAGCAGTAACCAATATTTTTTTGTCGACAGTGAAACCAATAGAAGCATGGGTTAAATGTAGTGAACCCTCGTCTCCGTTAGGCGCCAAGTTTGTGGACAATTTGTGGTACTCGACCTTATGTTCGCCTTGATGATGAAGACTAAAGATACCGTTTTCTCTAAGAGAGACACATGCCTGTTTAGTAGTGATTGGGTGGGCCAAAAGTGGCGATTGGAACAGGTGAACGCCATATGTATACGAAGACCCATCTTCCAGAAGCTTTGCGGGCTTGTTGATAATCTGAGGTTTATCGATTCCAAGCCATTCAAAAGCCACACATTTAGCATGCGTACCCATACCAGGCTGTGAAATATCCCTGTATATCATTTCTGCATGATTATAGGAAGTGAGTTCATAGGACGGTCCCTCTGGTGTTTCGATTTCCTTGCTACTAGTACCTGCAGCAGATCCAGAAGGGCGATGACCCGGATTAGTGTTTCCATTACCCTGACTCGAAGTTGAATTATTGGGAAGCCCATTACCCTTGGCGTTTTTGCCCCGAAGAAGTCCAACGCCAGCCAACAATATGTAAAAGTTTCCATGTTCATCAAACACGGCCAAGTCCGTCAGAATATTACTCCACAGCACCAATTGTAAATCTGGAATCGCACTATTTTCCAGTGGTTTGATTGTCAACTTTTGTGGAGCAGCCAACTGCCAGCTAGTGCCATTGGTATTCTCTAAAAATGTCATGTTCAAGTTATGGCCTTGAGAGGCGGGCGAGGCATAGCAAATAAACCCATTTTTTGACCAAGAAATCGAACGCGATCCACGGTCAAAATTAAGATACCTTGCAGGCTCAAGCACCAGGTCGGATATGGGCATTTTCCAGCAGGTAATTATAGTTTTTGTGATAAGTAGGTGGAATCAATAGTGCCTTGATTCGTGCACTCAAGGTCGTATGTGGGAATCACGTGACTTTCATAAATCTTGAATTATTTTTAAGGTGATTGAGGAAAAAAATCGAGCAAAACGCAATCAAAAAATATGGATAGATGATCTTTTTTTATTTTATTTTATTATATATTACAATATTTTGAAAGCTCTCAGGTTTTTTATACACTAATAAATATGTTAAATCTAAAGAAGTAATAAGTTGTTAGATTTCCGTCGGCCCAATCCCCAGAAATTCCAACAAATTCTTTGAGTACGTCTCCTTGAATATTCCCCAATCAGACACACGCGTATCTCCCTTAGAAAATCCAATATTGACACCGCTCTTAGTTGTTGAACAGACTGTTATGTGGTGTGTTCCCATCGTAGCACCAGCAGATGGTGCAAACAAAATATCATCGATTTGAAACAAGTCATTCTGATGATCCAAAACTTCAATATGACCCAAATTGGTATTGGTGATGAAGCAACAGTCGCCCTTTTTCTCAAATCTGTCACCCATGTAATTTTCAGCCTCCATAGTTTGACAGCCCACATAATATTCCTTCTTCCAATCCTCGCTATTGACGGTATCATGCAAGAACTTATTGTATTTCTGTACTGCCTCCCAATTGAATTTCAATCGAGGTTCAAGGAAATATGTGACACCATAAGCATAAAACCCGTCATCGAAACGACCTTCATTGCCAAGATATGTGCCATGGGACTGAAGTTTCTCAAACAAGTTACGAAAGCTCACGGCTATTCCTACTTTCAAAAATTTTTCATCGTAGACCCCCGGGTTCAACTGAAGGACAGTATGAGCATAAACCACAATTAAGTAGGTCAGAAGTTTCACTTGATGATCCCTGCAAGCCTGCAAAATTTTGTTCAAAGTTTGCGTGTTGTAGCTGATGAACATGGGGAGCGCAAAATTGAGTGGAGAGTTTTCTCCAATGAGAAACTCGCTTTCAAAACATGTCTCCTTTGAAAAGGGTACCGGAGGGCAATCCACAAAAAACAGATTGTGACGCTGTTTCTCAAGAACCGTAGGTACTATTCCAGGCCACCAGTTGATAACCAGCCTTAAAGCCGTGGATGCAATTCTCGTAAGAATATCAGGCTGGTATTCAACACGGTCAAATAAACCAGGTGATATTCCATGTTCAAGAAGAGGCAAATCGGCTTCAAGAGAAAAGAGAACATCCTGAGCCTTTTCTTTTGTATGATTCAAACCTTCCACGAATTCTTTTAGATATGCAACAATCGAACCACCATCTGTGATACAGTGTGAGCTCTGAAATGTGAGCCATCCAGTATTCTTGAAGTAAATAAGCCTCCATAAAACCGATTTTCTTAAATGATTTTCATAGAAGGAATGAGAATTTAAAGTTTCGCATGCTTTGTCATTATCTTTAAACAGTTCAGTTATTGTCTCATTGACCAGGTATACATCTTTGAAACGAATTTCATCAAGGGGCTCGTATTTGACATTAGGCTCTTCTCCAGTTGGAAAAGAAAAAAGCAAGGGGTATTTCAAAACTAATGCTCTCAAAGATCCATACACAAGATCTTCATTAAGCGTTTTATTGATTTTAACAGAGATGCTGATGCATTTGAAAATGTTCTTTCTCTCACAGTAGAGAAGGATTTTCTCCATGAGCACGGGTTTGCGAGTCAAGTCATTAACTGTCACTGGCATTTTGTGGTCGAAAAAAAAAATGGATGAAATTTCAGAAGTACGAATTGCGGTTCTTTTATAATTTAAGTCCGGTTAAAATATGGTTTAGTTACATTCGCTTTTCGTATAGTCGAATTTTCACCTCGTACCTCGGGACCGACTTGCAGCGTCCCGCATATCTCTATGCACCCACTTGATTAAACGACAAGTTATGTGCAATATGTAAACGACAGGGTCTTTGCAGGGAGCCCAGGGTAAAGCAAAGGGTCAAAATTGGCTGAATGTTTGGCTTCTTAGAAGAAGTGAAAAATAGGATCCCAAAATTAGTCAATATAATAGGTATAATTCATTTTTCGTTTCAATAATAGAGACATGGCTTACTGTGGCACAGTCTCGTTTAGCACGCCTGCGGCTCATGAATAAATCCGAGTCGTATAAGTGGCATTTTACTATACGAGCCAAAATAACTAAAGAGATCGAAAGGTTGAGCAATGATGAAATTTATAGAAGACGGGAGAAACCGTTCCTTGGAACGATATTCAAAGCTCTTCTATCGGGATGCGAGAGTCCAACTGCTTACATAGTATATATAAATACAAAGCAAATGAAATCTGCTATAAAGAATTAAATTGGGCACTATAAATCTTTCCTTTTGTTCTGAATTATCTACAAGTCACCTGGAACAGGGTACTGGCCGGCCCATGCTTGCACTTCCTCGTCCAAGGCCTTCACATCAGCACTCTCGTCAGCCAACTTCTTGAAGGAGGCCAACAACTCCTTAGCGACAGAGCCTTGCTCCTTGGTCTTCAATTCAATGGCAATATCGACGGCTCTTTGGAAGTACTCCGCAACCTTACCGAACTCCTCGGCACCGAAACCTCTGGTGGTCATTGCGGGGGTACCAACTCTCAAACCGCTAGGGAAAAGAGCAGACTTGTCACCAGGCACGGTGTTCTTGTTGGCGGCGATGTTGGCTCTCTCCAAAACGGCCTCAACACGAGCACCGTCGATGTTCTTGGAGCGCAAGTCCACAAGAATCAAGTGGGTGTCAGTACCGTTGGAGACCAACTTGAAGCCCTTGGACTCCAAAGCGGTGGCGAAAGCCTTAGCGTTGTCCACGACGTTTTGCTGGTACTCCTTGTACTCTGGGGCAGAACACTGCTTCAAGGCAACGGCCAACGCAGAGATGGTGTGGTTGTGAGGGCCACCCTGGTGGGCTGGGAAGACAGAGAAGTTGATTTTTCTCTCCAAGTCGTAAGGGATCTCCTTACCCTTCTTGGTGACCTTTCTGATACCCTTTCTGAAGAAAATCATCGCACCACGTGGGCCTCTCAAGGACTTGTGGGTGGTGGTGGTGACGAGGTCGGAGTATGGGAATGGCGAGTCGGTGACACCGGCAGAAACCAAGCCAGAAATGTGGGCCATGTCAGACAAAAGGTAAGCGCCAACCTTGTCGGCAATGGCACGCATTCTCTTGTAGTCAATGACTCTGGAGTAGGCAGAGGCACCGGCAACAATCACCTTAGGACGGAACAATACGGCGTTCTTCTCCAAAGTGTCGTAGTCAATCAAGCCAGTCTCCTCGTTCAATCTGTAAGGCATAGTTTGGAAGTACTTCGAGATGTACGAGATCTTGGCCGTGGGCGTTTGGTAACCGTGGGACAAGTGACCACCATGGGGCAAGTCCAAACCCATGATTCTGTCGCCAACCTCCAAAATGGCAGAGTACGTGTACAAGTTGGCAGGGGCTCCCGACAAGGCTTGCACATTGACACCCCACTCAGCAGGGTCTAAACCAAATGCCTCCAACGCTCTGGTTCTACAGAGAGACTCGGCCTTGTCGATGATCTCATTACCACCGTAGTATCTTTCACCAGGGTATCCCTCCGAGTACTTGTTTTGCATCTCAGAGCCCAACAAGTCCATTACGGCCTTGGAGGTAAAGTTCTCTGAAGGAATCAACGTGATGGAGTTTCTTTGTCTGTCCTTTTCTTGTTGCAAAATCAGGGCCATCTCGGGGTCCACGTCCTTCACGGACTTGGAAATAAGGGCCTGTGCCTTGGACGAAAGCGCATAGGTTCTGAACAAAGAAAGCCTTGGCAAGCTCTTTAATGAGCTGACGGAACGAGAATACATGTTAGTTGCGGAGCAATAATATTCACTTTGGCAGAATAACCTCTCTTATAGTGAAAAAATCTGAGTCATAGGATGCGTGAGGCGAACAATCACGTGACCGGCGTGCTGGCATCTCTATTGTTCCCCAACCTGGGCATCCCAGTTTCTCCGGTAGATGTAGAGAAGAAGTAAAATTACAACTCCTTTTTTTTACTACCGAAATGATTACAAAGCAAAGGTATTTATTTTAATGCATTTCTTCCACTTTATTCCACTCTCAAAAGAACTCTTCAATGTCTAGTCACATGGTAGTTTGCGAGCATGGAACCCGGTGGCCTTTGGGTGCAAACACTGTAAAATTCATGACAGAAAGAATTCTTTAAAACAGGCAGATAAATAGGATTATGTTAGTAGGCTTTAAATTAACTGCAATTAGAAAGTTTCTAAAAATTTTTTTTTATTTCTTTTTTTTCATTTTCTTGATTCATCATTACTATCGATGATGGGAATTTTTGTCGGACCGAGTCAATATTTTGACAGTGCCGATCGCGGACTATCGCAGATATACATGTACCGACGGGCGCAAACTTCTGGCAACAAAAAGTCCTGACTCTGATCTTGGAACTATTTGTGGGATTGACCGAAAGCGGAAATTTGTTCCCAGTTTTTGTTTAAATTGATTCCTGCCCTTCAGTCAGGGCAATTGAACTTCATTTTACAGGTTAAGTTTTAAGGACAAAATATTTCTCTGTCAACTTAGGTCAGGTGTGCTAAATTAGTATTTAACAGCGTGCCATGATCAGGACCTGAAAGAAAGCTAAACATGGTATGCAACACTTTTTGATCTGGATTTACAAATCACACGTCTTTAATTCGGATATTTGAGGATCGGTCTAATTTTTCACAACGAACTCGATTGATTCTTCAGTTAACGAATAAAAGTTGAGTTCCTTTCCTGCGTTCTTGATACAAATAATCGCTTCGTAACTTTTTGCACAATGATGTTACGGAAGATGTGGATTTAAAAGAGAAAATATTACCAAAGAATTTTAGATAGAATGTAAGATTTTTTCTCGCTTTCCTTGTTAAAATTAGGGGGGCTTTCTTAATTTTTTTTTTTTTAAAGTTGTGTACGTTCTTTACCGCTGTCAAGATATTAGAAATCAGCAAGAAATCTTCAAGTAAATTCAAATTGAACTCTTAGATTTTACTAAAAGCATAAGCGTTTGTCTATCAATCTTTTTTGTTTGGTGTAAAAGCTAGTATTGCTTTAAAGTTTAAGGATTGACTGCTCAAACTCTTATTCTTATTTTGGCATCATGTCGATTTTTATAGTTAGATATATATTTTTCCTATAATATGATTTGTTTCTTTAGAAAGAAAAAAATTAGTAATTAGATTAAACTATGTTTGATTAAACTTGTCAATGTTTATTATAATCACTTGAACCTTTACTTTATCTCAGAAAGTTCGTTCTGGAAAAATTCCTTCGCAACAGCGGATGTAGTGATTGAATTGAATAATTTGTCAGCAAAGATCTGATCCACATCATATCGATCATCTGGGTCAACATTTAACATGTTTGAAATCAAATTTAGCACGGAAGATGGATATCGGTGCGGATCTTTTTCAGTTAAACTGTATTGAATCTTGTTCGCTATATTCATTTCTGTTATTGGCCTCTGCTTATTGGTATATCTTTTGAAAACAGGATCCAGGTGTACCGCTTGTTTCCAGGGAAATTCAAGAGTAATAAAATAATAAAGAATGATTCCAAGGGACCAAATGTCAACATTTTTCCCCTCATATGAGATTTTCGAAGCCATTTCTGGAGCCATGTAACGGGACGATCCAACTATGCCCATTACTGGCGCATTACATTCAGTTGCTGTCATCAAGTCAATAATTTTAACTGTCTTAAAATCTCTATCCATGACTATATTTTCTAGTTTTAAGTCTCTGTGACACAAGTTTCTGCCATGAAGATAATGTATACCTTCACATATTTGCTTCCACAAGCAAAGTAAATCGGCAGAATCTAATGATTGACCATGCTTCTTCATCAATTTCCGGAGATCTTGTGTACCTGGCTCCATATATATTCTGATACGAAGGCCATTGAACGATACTTCCGATTTGATAACTTGAAGAAAATTCCGATGGTCAAGCGAAGCAAGCAAGTGATATTCATGCAAAACACGGTCATGGTACTCTTTACGAGACTCGTGTTTCTCAATACTATGATATGTCTTGATAACATAACATGTTTTTCCACTTTCGTAAAGCTCAACTTTTCCAGAAATTCCTTCCCCCAAAAGAGTCAACGAACCTTCAGACATTCCCAACCATGCTGGAAGTCCCATACCTTCTGAACGAAATATTGATCTTCTCTACCAGAAACTGACAGTCATACGGTGGTGTCTTTTATTTAAAAAGGGAAAAATATGTGACGAAAAAGCTTTTCATAACACTCTCCCGGTCATACGCCTGCGAAGTAAAACCAAGTAAACACCTGAGATGAAAGAAAGAAAAAATTAAAAAAAAAAATTAAATGCGATTTCTGTGGATCGAACACAGGACCTTCAGATCTTCAGTCTGACGCTCTCCCAACTGAGCTAAAGCCGCAACCAGAACCCATGCCGGGACTCGAACCCGGAATCTTTTGATTAGAAGTCAAATGCGCTAACCATTACGCCACACAGGCTGATTTGAAATTAAAAAGTACATGGTTTACTAAGTTAAATCTTTGAAAGATTTATAAATAATATGCAGTGCTGACCTGTATATACTTTTTGCCCCACTTAAAAACGGTCATCCTTTCAGACAAAAATGACCAAAAAAAAGACATGCAAGGCAAAAAAAAATAGAAAATAACAGCCGTTGTTAAAAGGAAAATAATAGCTGGTAGGTATCGATCCAAGGTCAGATATCTATGGTCTTTCTAATTGGAAGAAAAGTAATTTTAGAGAACAAAATACCTTTTCACGCTGGCTCGGAACTTCTCATTTCCGTCCGCGGTCATTCCGCGCGAGCACATAAAATGGCAGCCACCAGGGTGCTTAAAAATTAAAAATAAAATAAAAATAGACAATGTCAAAAATGTCCACCCGGCTGATTCTGTCTCATAGAAATTCAGCACATATATGGGAGAGGAACCTACAAATTATCACTACATTTTTGAGAACTAGGTGTTCTATTTTTTTTTTTTTTTATTGGTTCTTAGATCACCTGATTGCCTCAACTTGCGCGCCGAGCAAAAACGGGAATTTTGCTCGGACGTACCCAATCCAGAATTCTTTTGCTCGTTTTAGCAAGATACCCTTTATCGGCTCCTGCAGAATACCCAAAACTTCGCCTCCCAAAACCAGCCATCCACCGAAATGGCACGCATATTGCCTTCTTGCCCCTTCCCCTCTCCACAAGTCGCGATACTTTAATTCTTATCTCCCTACCACTTTCCTCTTTTTTTTTTTCTTATTTAAAACAGAGAAAGCCCCAAAATTGCTTAAATAAAATCAAGCTCAATCTTTCAGGTGAAGTTTTTGATTATATTCTGGAGCACTTTTTTTTCTTTTAGACCATTCTTTGTTTTAGAAGCCAGAACTCCTCGGTTTTATCTTCTGCATTATGAAAGTTGCCTCTTTGGCCACTTTGGCTTGTGCTGCCGCGGGTGCAAATGCTGCTATTCTTCCTGATTTCGTTGCCGGTACTAGATTCCAAAACACCCAACAAGTGCTCGTGAATAACTGGGACCATGTGACTTCCCAATACTCCCAAATTGTTGAGGCTTTGGACGGCAAAAAGGGTGATGTGCTTGCCAAGCTTACTCAATACTTCAGTGAGCCATTCGGTGGTATTCCTAAGGAGTCCATGAAGTTGTGGCAAGACATGTTTTTGGAGTTCCCAAAGCAGGTATCTGAGTTGAGCTTTAAAACGCCAGCAAAGAAGGGCAAGAAGGACCTGTCGAATTTCGACTTCCATGTCGCCGACACCAAATTTCCTAACCACAAGTTGAGGGTTAAGTCAACTCCTGAGGACTTGGGTATTGACTTTGTCAAGCAATACACTGGTTATTTGGATGTTGAGGATGAAGACAAGCACTTCTTCTACTGGTTCTTTGAGTCCAGAAACGACCCTAAGAATGACCCAATCATTTTGTGGTTGAACGGTGGTCCAGGATGTTCTTCTTTGACCGGTTTATTCTTTGAGTTGGGCCCTTCGTCTATCAACGCCAACTTGAAACCTGAGTTCAACCCATACTCGTGGAACAACAACGCTTCGGTTATCTTCTTGGACCAGCCTGTCAATGTTGGTTTCTCTTACTCCTCGCAATCCGTCACTAACACCGTAGCAGCCGGTAAAGACGTGTACGCGTTCTTGGAATTGTTCTTCAAGCAATTCCCAGAATACCAAAAACTTGACTTCCACATTGCAGGCGAGTCCTACGGAGGCCACTACATCCCAGTCTTTTCGTCGGAGATCTTGAGCCACCCAGAGCGCTCCTTCAACTTCAAATCGGTATTGATTGGAAACGGTTTGACCGACCCATTGACGCAGTACGAGTACTACCAGCCAATGGCTTGTGGTGAAGGTGGTGAGCCATCTGTCTTGTCTCCAGAGGAATGTGACAACATGGCTGCCTCTATTCCAAGATGTACCTCTTTGATTGAGAACTGTTACAACTCGGGCTCTGTCTGGTCCTGTGTTCCAGCAAGCATCTACTGTAACAACGCTCAAATGGGTCCATACCAAAAGACTGGAAGAAATGTCTACGATATTAGAACCGAGTGCAAGGGCTCCAGCTTGTGTTACGAAGAGTTGCAGTATATTGATGACTACTTGAACTTGCCTGAGGTCCGCAAAAAGTTGGGTGTCGAAGTCGAGGAGTACCAAGGTTGTAACTTCGACGTCAACAGAAACTTTTTGTTTGCGGGTGATTGGATGAGACCTTACCACAAGAGTGTGGTCGAGATGTTGGAGTCTGAGTTGCCTGTTCTCATTTACGCCGGTGACAAGGATTTCATCTGTAACTGGTTGGGTAACCAAGCTTGGGTTGACAGATTGCCATGGTCCGAGCATGAGAAATTTGAGGCGCAACCAATCAGAGACTGGGTCGTTAACGACAAGGCTGCTGGTGAAGTCAAGAATTACAAGCATTTCACTTTCTTGCGTGTGTTTGGTGCTGGTCACATGGTTCCTTTCGACCAACCAGAGAACTCTTTGGACATGGTCAACAGATGGATTGCTGGCGACTACGTGTTTTAAGAATTTGTCTGTAATTATTTTAGTAAATAAGAGTGAAAGACGTTCTTTATTGAGCTTTCTCAATAAAGCTTTCTCAATAAAGAATTAAAACCTTCGTTGCGGTGACCAAGTTCTTTCAGGCTAATTTATTTCAGCACAAAAGAAAATTTCAAAACAAACTGTTCTAATTAACAAATAAGAACATAGTAAAATAAATAAATAAATAAATAAACAGGTTTACGCCTCACTTGTGGCTGTTGACATTCCCCGCCCCTTAAGCGGAAAAAAAACATATCGTCGCAATATTTTGCACCCAAATTTCCTATTTAGGTTCTTTAGTAAACAACAACTTACCAACAAATACTTTGCTATGTTTATAGATGCAAGTCTCCAACAAACTTATTGATCTGATTCAGCCGTTCTACTCACGCATCCCGACTTCTTTTGTTCATTTGAAAATAATCTTTTGCCGGCCCTTCCTTATTTACTTTTATCTTTCTCATCGCACCTTGATGGTGTTTCTTTGAAAGTTTTATATCTCTTGAACTGTGAATCCCCACAAATTCTTATTTCTCCTATATCATGACCTGGCTTCGAAGGTCTATCCAGCTGATTCTAGCTGGTCTTGGTTATACTGAAGGAGTCTTGACGACCCTAGCTTACGAGCATCGACATGACAACAGGCTCGTTATTTTCATGGTTGGTGGTTTCTCATTGGGTCTTATCCTGTCAGTGAGCATTTTCTTGGAAGACTCTACCATTCTTCTTCTGGTCCAATGTATTTTCTATGCCTTTTTCTTTGCATCTTCTGTGGTTCTTGTCCTTTTTTTCTCGAGTATGTTCATGCAAGATATCCATTTCGATCAAAACATATTCCCACCCCATTTTTTCCCGGTTATTTTAATATTGGCTATTGCTTCGATGACTATGATTGGTACATCTCTTTCTTTCAGTTTCACCTCGAAGTATATTCTGCATCCACCGCTTCCACGTGATCCAGAGTCTGAAGCCACTGGTTGGCAATCGGACCTGCTGCAGGCTGAAGAGTTATCCCTCAACAAATCGCATAGAATCTCCTTCCAGCCTCCAATTACGCATCTTCCACTTGAAGGTTACCAGATTACTGATAAGACTCTTCGCAATAAAGATTCTGAAGGCACTTTAGTTGTTCCTGGAATAACGGGTGAGGATGACGTCTCACTTAGTTGGCTTGTTCAAGCGTCAATGTCGACACATAATATTTATGAGAACATGTCTGAGAATTGGATGGACTCAACTCCTAGAAATTTTGATATGAAGAAGTTCGATACATTTAGACATTTGCCTACGCACCAAAGAGTCTCGAATTTCAGTTCAATAAATACTCCAAAGGTTCGGGTGGCACGCTCTAATACCACAGGCCTGCTTCTTGCATCAAAGAAATTTACTTCCTCCGCTATTCTGTTGAATAACGGGAGTGCAAAGAGATCTCGATCAGTCTCTTTCACTAGTGGTTTGCTACAAACCCAAGTTGAAAGAAAAAGAGCGACCTCCGGTGATACCTTCCAATCAAAGAGGGGCACTCCTCTGGAAAGTGTTATTCCAGAAAAAGATGAAGAAGCTCAAAACTCAAATTATTTTCATGAGGGGAAAAGATATAAAAGCGAGGATATTCAAAGATATAATGGTGCTAAAAGAATCTCTGAATTATTCGCTAATAGCACAAATGATCATGTTCAAGATTTACTTCCCCTGAAACCAAATAACTGTCTGCCTATTTTGAATTCACATCTGTCTTTCCCCACAGGTGGCCCACAAGAACTCTCATTACCAAAAGATAAGCAATCGCTGTTTTCCCCGGAAATCCAACAAGCCTTATACCCTGCTTTTGAGCCTCGAAATAATGAAAATACAACCCCTAGTCCAGATTTAAGTCTCTTGGAAGCAGATATGTTAGATGAAATAGAGAGTATTCCCATGGCTGTACGCAGTTGGGAATCCCGTGATAAGTCTGAGACTGGGATGAAGAATATTTCCTTAAAAGATTGGGAGAGTAATAAGGACCAGTGGCTCCAGCTCCGCAATGAAAGTGGACCTATATTTTTCAGCTCTGATCCCAATAGAAGACTGAACGAGTCTTTGGGTGCTGCAAGTGCACCATCTTTACATACATACCGTGAACAATCGGATCACGGTTCAGGACTTTCCACAAACACTTTTTCCACGCTGAATGATGCCCTCTACAAGTGTGTTACGCCTCCTCAGCACAACACAAACCAGTTTACTGAGCAACCTGCGCCTGACACCTCACCCATCAAGAAAATGATTGGCCGTTTCAAGAGAAAGGATTCTAGCGTGGAAATTAATTCCCCAACATTACTGCAAAAGCACACACACTCAAATTCAATAGCTACATCAATGATATCCATGGCTTCGGGTATTTCCAGCAGGTCCGGATCACCCCGCAAATCCAGGAAAATCTTTTTCCCGAAAACACTGCTCGACCCGCAGCAAAAAACACCCCCTTCTTTGAATCTAACGTCACTACCTCAACATGTTGGGGCTTCTCGGGAAGACGCCAATATCTCGCACAAGCCCGGGTTTATGCTTTCACCTGCGGATAAATTCTGGGAGATCGAAACAGGAGAGCTTCTGGATAAGTCGCGAGTGAGTAGTGTCCCGAGCGCAGTCATTGGCGAATATGACCGAGAGAAGTGGAGAACTATGAAGGAATTGGAGAAGAATGCCACAGTTCTTTAATCAGAAGCTAAACGAAAGAACTCGTGATAATTTTGCTCATTTGAACTTTCGACGAACAATCATGACATGTATGGCATTGTCGTTGCGTCGGAGAAACAAATTGCCAAGTCCACTCTTTTTACTTGGTATAAAAACAGTCATATATAATATTGATTTTCCTCTGTAATTTATGCCAATATAAACTTGTTTTTTCTGTATCTCATGTTTTTTTTTTTTTTTAGAACGTGTTCATTTCTAATATCCATTCCGGAGGTTTAAAACTATTTTGAAGATTAAACATTTGTTTAGTAATTTTCAAACGCAATAATTAAAAAAAGAGAAAATAATAAACAACCACCAAAATTCGAAAAAGGATTTTTTTTATAAAGTAACTTTCACAGATTCTTACTAAAACTCTTGGCTTTATAAAATTAATATTTTACCACTGTAGAACCCGTACTGTTAGTTTCATAACTAAAAATCCATTAATCAATCCTCATTTGCACTAACTTGTAGATACAGCTGAGTTATTTTGTTAGAATAGTCTGCAAGAGTACTCTTTTTTACAACGAATCTAAAAGGGGATTAGAAAAACAAACCTTTTCTACTTTATTATCTAGAAAATAAGGAAGAAGTGAATATCCGTTTACCTTCCATTTCCCAAGTTCGTGGTGAAATAGTATCACCCGAGTGCACAACATTTTTTTTGAAGTTTTGATATGTGCAAATCCCAATAGAACAATATTAGAAGAACAAAACAAAAGAATATTTAAAAAAATTAATAAGACCTTTCAAAGTCTTTTAAATTTAAATTAGAACAAATTGAAACAAACTATTTATCATGACTCTGAACGGTCGTCCTCCAGCTCAACTCTCTTGTTTCCGAAATGTACGGGTGTCTGCTTTGGCTCATCTACTGATGGTCATCTCGCCATGCAAAAAAAAAAAACAGTTTTTCTGTACGAATCAGCAATGGACGGTGACGATCTTTTCGACGTTTTTTCGGAAGCGCCATCAGGACTTCCTGTTGAGGTTTCTGAAAATGCAAAGGTGAATCCTGAACTCTCGGAGAAGCCACAGGATCTGAAAAAAAGATTGCTTTCTGAAACTCCCGAACCAGTGATCAAGAAGGCCAATACTGCAGCACAAAACAAACCCAAAAAAGCTGTTGTCAGTGATGCTATCGAGATTGAAGCTCTGAGAGAAGTTGCTGCTTCTTCAGGACTTATGGCACAGCCTGTAGATGCTCCTACTGGGGAGGCTTCAGGACTTAAGTTAAAACATCAAGTTAGACATCAAGTTGCCATCCCTCCTGATTATCCTTACATTCCAATTGGAGAACACAAGAGAAACTCAGAAGCACGTACTTATCCTTTCACATTGGATCCCTTTCAGGATACTGCCATCTCGTGTATTGATAGGGATGAATCTGTGTTGGTTTCTGCCCACACCTCTGCAGGTAAAACCGTGGTGGCTGAATATGCCATTGCACAATCTCTTAGAGACAAACAAAGAGTTATTTACACTTCACCCATCAAGGCCTTGAGTAACCAGAAATTCAGAGAACTCCTGGCCGAATTTGGTGATGTTGGGTTGATGACTGGTGATGTCACTATAAATCCCGACGCTGGTTGTCTTGTCATGACCACTGAGATTTTGAGAAGTATGTTGTACAGAGGCTCTGAGGTTATGCGTGAGGTTGCCTGGGTGATCTTTGACGAAGTCCATTACATGAGAGATAAGTCCAGAGGTGTTGTTTGGGAAGAGACCATCATCTTACTTCCAGATAAGGTCCACCACGTGTTTTTGTCTGCGACGATTCCTAACGCCATGGAGTTTGCAGAGTGGATTGTTAAAACGCACAACCAACCCTGTCATGTGGTGTATACTGATTTCAGACCAACTCCCTTGCAACATTACTTATTCCCAGCAGCGGGTGATGGTATTCACTTGGTAGTGGATGAAAAGGGAACCTTCCGTGAGGAGAACTTCCAAAAGGCGATGTCTTCGATCTCAAATAGTATGGGAGATGACCCAGCTTCCGCAGACTCAGGAAAAAATGGCAAGAAAAATGGCCAGACTAATAAGGGTGGGGTAAAGGACGGAAAAAGTGACATTTACAAGATTGTTAAGATGATCTACATGAAGAGATATAACCCTGTAATCGTTTTTTCGTTTTCGAAAAGAGATTGTGAGTCTTTAGCCTTGAAGATGTCCAAGTTAGACTTCAACAACGACGAGGAGAGAAGTGCTCTTCTGAAGATCTTCGACAATGCTATTAGCTTATTGCCAGAAGCTGACAAAGACCTTCCTCAAATTAAAAACATTCTTCCATTATTGAAGAGAGGAATTGGTATCCATCATTCTGGTTTATTACCAATCTTAAAGGAAATCATCGAGATTTTATTCCAAGAGGGTTTGCTTAAAGTTCTTTTTGCAACAGAGACTTTTTCCATTGGTCTCAATATGCCTGCTAAGACTGTGGTGTTTACTTCTGTGAGAAAATGGGACGGAAAAGGATTCCGCTGGGTTTCCGGAGGTGAGTATATTCAAATGTCTGGAAGAGCTGGACGTAGAGGTTTGGATGACAGAGGTATTGTTATTATGATGATTGATGAAAAAATGGAACCCCAGGTTGCTAAAGGTATGGTCAAGGGCCAGGCCGATAGACTAGATTCAGCTTTCCACTTGGGCTACAATATGATTTTGAATTTGATGCGTGTAGAGGGAATTTCTCCTGAGTTTATGCTTGAGAGTTCCTTCTTCCAATTCCAAAATGCATCTTCAGTTCCAGTGATGGAGAGTGAGCTTCAAAAGTTGACTATTGAATACAACAACACAACTATTGAGGATGAGTTCATGGTGAAAGAGTACTATGACTTGAAGAAGCAGTTGCAAGTCTACCAGGATGATGTTCGTCGTGTGATCACACATCCTGGTCATATTCTTCCATTTTTGCAACCCGGAAGAGTGATTCAAGTCAGGGTTGGAGATCACGATTATGGTTGGGGAATGGTTGTATCATTTACCAAGAGAAATACCAAGAGAGGTCCTTCTCAAAACTTTACGGACCATGAGTCTTATATTGTCACAGTTTTTGTTTGCACTATGTTCGTGGATGCTCCTGTTAACTTGATTAAGCCATTCAATCCAGTTCTTCCCGAAGGAATCCGCCCTGCAACCGGGGAGGAAAAGGCGCGTGCCGAATACATTCCAATCACTCTTGATTCTATATCAGCAATTTCTAGTGTTCGTTTGAAGATGCCAGAGGATTACAAGAGTTCGACAGCCAAACGTAGTTTGGTGCGCACTTTGAAAGATTTGCCTAAAAAATTGCCTGATGGAATTCCTCTTATGAGCCCCGTTGAAAGCATGAAGATTGAAGATCCTGATTTTAAGATGTTGTTACGCAAGATTGACGTATTGGAGAGCAAACTAGCTACCAACGTGCTCCACGAATCGGACCGTATCGATGGTTTGTATGAGAAGTTCACTCAGAAAGTCGGTATTCAAGATCAGATCAGGGATGTGAAAGAGAAGATATTACAGGCCCAAGCGGTCATACAACTCGACGACTTAAAACACAGAAAACGTGTTTTGAGAAAGCTTGGTTTCACTACTCAAAATGATATCATTGAATTGAAAGGCAGAGTGGCATGTGAAATCTCTACGGGAGATGAGCTTTTGCTTACGGAGCTCATATTCAATGGTACATTCAATGAGATGAATCCTGAACAATGTGCTTCCTTGTTGTCCTGCTTTGTCTTCCAGGAAAGGGCCAAAGAAGTTCCCCGCCTCAAGCCCGAATTGCAAGAGCCTTTGAAGGCTATGCAGGATATGGCCACCAAACTTGCCAAGACCTATAGAGAGTGCAACATTGAGATAGCGGAGAAGGAGTATGTTGAGGAGTTTCGCCCAGAATTGATGGAGGTGACCTATGCATGGTGTATGGGAGCGACTTTCACACAGATTTGCAAGATGACGGATGTTTATGAAGGTTCGCTTATTCGTATGTTCAAGAGACTCGAGGAGATGATCAAACAGATGGTCGCTGCAGCTAAGACGATTGGAAATGTGGAGTTGGAGCAAAAGATGGACAAAGCAGCCGAGTTGGTTCACAGAGATATCGTCAGTGCTGGGTCATTGTACTTGTAAAATATGATGGAAAGGTGCTGCAAAGATGTAGAAGGTGACATATGTTTATTCTATATTTTATTTAGCGAATTCACTTCCTTCGAAGTTTCAGGCTTGTAAATTCATGTTGCTAAATTTACAAGTTATAATGTTTTTCCAAAAGGGTTCTTCAACAAGGGATGTGTGACATGTTCATTACACTATGATAATCTATATTCAACTGATCATTTTTATTAAAACTTTTGATTTAGTATAAACAAATTTTCTCTCTAATAAGAGACTTCAACTTGGAAAGTGACAAGATTTGCTGCTATGGATAGGAACCTGAACCAGGCCATATTCTGGATGAAATCTTAAACAAATGTCTTCTTTAGATTTTTTACTTCTTTTACCCCTCTTCCCCTTTTTATAAAACTTTTTATAAAACTTTTTATATTGGGGCTTTTCTTCAAGAATTTTTTTGACATCATAAGAAGAAGTATCTTCTGGCTTGATCAATTCTTTCTCGCGAAGAAAGTCAACAAGATTGCAAAGTTTGTCGTAAGGTGTACCTGGCCAGTTACGGAACTTCTCACGCATTTTGTCATAATAACGTAGATCCTGATCATCATTTATGTTTCTCACGAAGGCCGTTGATACTAAATCGTAAATATCTTCTTCAGGAAATTCATGTGCTTGAAGAAACTTCACATACGGTCCATGATCCCCGGTGGTCGCAAGTTCATATAGCTTTGCATGTCTCTTCTTGATGACACCTTTCTTCGCTTTCATAGCGAATTCACGAACAACAATGGTTTCTACTAGATGCCTGGAAAGATTCCTATTCGCATAAACTCTTTGAAGATTTCTTGCAAGACACTTTTTAAAAGTAACCGAAAAGGCTTCTTCAATAGCATTGATAACCCAGTTGATTTCAAAGGACAGAAGATCCAGGTCATTGAAGAAGGATCTGAAGGTGCGGTTATCCACAGTACAATACGTTTGATTGAGGGGACTTGTTCTCGAATAAGAAGTTTTGAAGTATCGATACCATTCAGCAAAATTTGAAGCGCTAGCTAGTTTGAAAGGAACTAGATTCTCATGTTTCGGAGGGCCAAAAGCACGAAGGACGGCGCTTTCTTCGGCAGCATCAAAGTTATAGACACAATCAAAAAAAGGAATGATTTTGTATTTATGATTTTTCTCGGGAACAAGCTTGAGTTTACCTAAGTGCATATTGAAGTCATCATATTGAGGCGTAGTAAAATCGGAGTATTCATCCTCCTCTTCATCTTCAAACCCACTTCGCACTTCGTATTGACGTTCCTCTTCAAAACCTTCATACTCCACAGAGTCGTCGTCAGGAAAACCAAACAAGCCACCCATACCCATAAACCCTGGCGGGTAAATGCCGTCTCCGTCTTCATCGAATGGATCAGGAATGTAGGGAATGCGCAGTATTCTCGTTCGAAGTGGATTATTCGCGATCACATTTCGAACTTCAAGTTCACTACAAAGTGTGCTGTCACTTTCATTATCGGATTCATTGCGAATGTGACGAATGTTGAAAGGATCGTGTTCGTCATCAGAAACTCGACTGAAAATGTGATCAGACATGTTTGAAATTTTCTGACAGTCAAATTAGTTCAAAAGAATTATTGGTATCCAGGATTAGGGAATATCCAATTGATTTATGAGGCGCGTTTGACGATAGTATATCACTTAATTGAAAATTAAATTTGCAAGAAACTCACAATGAAAAATACAACTATGTGGGTACGATCTTCACCGTTAGTCGCCTTCAATGATTTCCAATTCCGTAGCACAATAAATGCTCGTTGATCGCACATATTCCCAAAAAGTTTACTTCGGTCGTGCACAGAACACCGTTTTCCGCTATATTTACCCTACATCAGATCATTTTCTTATACAATTAAATTTATATTATTAGTGTAGTTAATATGCCTTTAGTAAATATCCAATGCTTAGTTTTTAGAATTTCAATATATACATATATATATTAATTTGCCTGACAGTCAAGTTCACCCGTCAATAGGAATCTAGTTCGTAACTAGTTACGCATGGCTCTAGAAATTTGAGGCGCGAGATTGTGATCACACACCACTCAACCCCGTGCTTTCTATAGCGGACGCTGTATCCCCAAAAGCAAGGCTGGGGTCCGCACAGATCTGATGTCATCATCCCTATAAATTCAGACGATCATCCCAGTAAAGACCAGTGCCAATTCACCTAAGAAAGAAGCTTTTTTTTATTTAATAATTTTTTTTTTCTTAAGGTTGAAGATCAAAACTATAAAGACGTCATTGGACTGTTCCCTGAACGAGTTTCCCAAATTTAGAGGCAAAATCAATTAGATCAAGGGGTCTTTAACATTTCACCGGTGGCAAAACGAAAATACAGCACAATACTTTTACAAAACTCTTGAAATTATTGTCATGTCTTCAAAGCAGCAGCCACTGAACAAAGTTGAGCTATTATATGCCAAATCGAAGGTTTATCTCCACCCCACAACTTCTAAGAAGGACAATATTCCCGGCTACTTTTCGCTCAGTAGACCTAAATCTACTAAAGTCACAAATAAGGATGTATTGTTGAGTTTTACTCCAGAGTACATATTGTCTAAAGAAGAACTGGAGACTTACAACGCCGTTGATATCAGCAATGCTGTAGTTGGGGTTACGGATCAAATGCAGTCGTTGCTGGTGAATGGAAAACGACACAGTCCTGGAATACCCCCTCTTGTAAATAAACCCTCCTCATCTTTGGATGGTACAGGAGCATTCTGTATCAGTTTGTCGCACATTTATCTGATTCAATTTCGAACCCCTTCTTTGGGTTGGTGGTATGGGTCGATTATTATTCACAGTAAGTCTGCCGAGAAATTTCCCGTGGTATTTTTTCATGACGACGAGTCGCCACTGACACTTCACAAGCAGAAATTGAAAAATAAGTCGTTTGATCCTTTTGGTGAGGATGGTGCCATGTACTGGGGAGGCCAAGATTTTTTGACAGTATTACAGGAAACAATCCCGGTGGATAGGTCTACTGTTGAACCATCGGTCTACTTGATCGACCCATCTTCATCTGATTTGGTGAATTTTTCTCCATACGGGCAACAGAATTCTACAGACTCCCAGAATTCTAAATCCAAGTCTGAGCCTTACAAGCTACCCGATTTCAATAAGTTGATTGCAACCGCGAAATGGAAAGTTTTAGAAACTGTGGCTACATTTGGACTGCGTACCAAAAACCAGGTAGTTGACATAATCGATGATCGTGTACCTCAGGTTGTCATGAAGCTGATTTTTAATAAACCTGAAGTCCAAAAGATAAGCAACGACTTTGATAGTGCTCGAATCTATTTGGCAAAATGGGCTGCTCAGGTCAAAGAAGAAGCTGAGCAATCGCAACGTAAATTCATGCTTGAAGATGCCGTGTACGCTCGGATCGACAAGGAGTTAGGCGATGAAGGCAAGATATTAACTCCTTTGGAAATTAGTAATGCATCACGGAGGAAACCTGTAAGCTTGGTGGAGTGGAAGGGCTACTTTGACCACGAAGGAAGATTGAGCCTTACAATAGAAGAGGTGAAAGGTAGGATCTTTCATGGTGGGCTCGAGAAAGATGCAAGAAAGGAAGCATGGCCATTTTTGCTTGGGGTATACGCCTGGGACTCATCGAAACGTGAACGTGAAACTACAAAACAAAACCTCCAAACCAGCTATTCGGATTTTAAAAGAAGATGGACAGATGATGATACAAAGCGTGGTACTGACTTCTGGAAGGACCAAAAAGTACGAATAGAAAAAGATATTCACAGAAATGATCGTCATTTGGACATCTTTAAGGACAAAAAGAGATCCCCTTCTTCTGTTGGAGCAAATCTTCATACTACAGAACGAGCTTCGAGGGATTCATCACCCGAAACACCCGATGAAGAATCGGAATGGGATTTAGCGAACATTGGGAATGTTCATCTATTCAGAATGAGAGAAATTTTATTGACCTTCAATGAATATAACACAAATTTGGGGTATGTTCAAGGCATGACAGATTTGTTATCCCCAATTTATGTGGTATTTCGAGATGAAGTTTTATCCTTTTGGGCATTTGCAGGGTTCATGGAAAGAATGGAGCGTAATTTTGTTCGCGATCAAAGTGGTATGAAAAAGCAAATGCTTGTTCTCAATGAACTTGTTCAATTCATGCTTCCAGATTTATTCCGACACTTAGAAAAATGTGAATCTACCGACTTATTCTTTTTCTTCCGGATGTTGTTAGTATGGTACAAACGAGAATTCGAATGGGAGGAAGTGAATACACTTTGGGAGGTTCTTTGGACAGACTTATACTCGAGTCAATATCATCTTTTTTTGGCATTGGCAGTACTAAGTGACAACGAGAGAATTATGAAACAGAACTTACAAAGGTTTGATGAAGTTTTGAAATACATGAATGATCTCCTGGGTAACATGAAACTACATGACTTGTTAGTACGTGCAGAGCTTCTTTTCCTCCGATTCAGAAGAATGGTGGACCTCATTGACAGAGAGAATAAAGAGCCCGAAGGCTTTGGAAAAACACGGAATGTGGAAATCAACCCAGACTTACGGCAGCTTCTCTCACGAAAGATGGTCATACAGAAGGAAGTGGAGCGCCCCGAGGGCGTTGGTGGGGGTTAGGCAGGCCCGTCCCACGCTTTTTTTTCAAAAAAAGAAAAATAGTACGCATTTAGTTATACAGAAAGTTAAAAAGCGTTAATGTTCAAACTATGGGCTTTCCATGAGATTCAAGACCTCAGGATTTATAAAATCTTCCCGTACAAAGCAAATCAAGAAAAGCCTTTATTAGTGGTTATGTTTACAAAGACGTGAAACGCAGGTGATTCAAACGAATATTACAAGTTTCCTTTTATTTTAACTAGGGAGTTTACAGTTCCGCTCGGAAACTTTATGAACGAAAGCGAAACCGTGCTTATAAAATTTTATTATACGAGAATATGTCCTTATTTTTTGCAGCTTCACCTGCAGGTACGAAGAGAGCCCGGTTACATTTCATCCCGGTAAATAGGAATCTAATGACCACCAAGGTATGAGTAAATTTGAATCCATCTATGAAACGTTTAATCAACAGAGTAATAAGAAATTTAAGATAAATTTATAATAAAGCAACTTCGGTTTAACCTAGAACCAATGATTTTTTCTTTTGGTCTTGCTCCGGGATTGTCATATTTCAGACTCTGGTTCAGCTACCTCGCAATTGTCTTCTCGCTTTTGGTACGGCAGTGATGAATAAGATGCTACAGAAGCTAAACTCATTAGATGAAGAAAATATGACTGTATAAGACGAAAATACTTTTGAAATTCTCTCTATTAAAGAAAGAAACTTAAAATACCTTCGAAGATCGTGACGAGCCAGATTTACCAGCACTCGAGCCCCGAAGAATCTCTCCCGTGCGAAAATTTTGGTTGTCCACGTTTTGAAATTGAGAATATTAGCCAATAAAAACTATGCAGGAAGTCTGATTTCTAGATTTCCCATCGCCATAACCTTTCTTCCAAAATTACCAACTTTTCACTTTCACAAACATAAGATCTTTAATAATTCGTGACAGGCACTTAATTTGAATAAGTTAATGACTTCATGGCTTACTAAAACATCCCAGAACAGCTACCAAGCTGTCAATGGTGGCGAAGACGCAGAGTACCACGAATATGAATGGCAGATATCAAAAAGAGCCAAACAGTGGTTAATCGCTGGGGCAGTTGTGACCAGTGGCCTCATGATATATTTATTCTGCTTTGTTTTGCCTCTGGTTTTTATACCTAAAGCATACCGTCTTAAGGGAATTGTCCAAGTGAAAAATTTGGATGTGCTGTTGCGGCCTGTCCTGGCTGAATTTGCGAGTCGTTGGACAGAAATTTCAGATTACAACGAATACCAAGCTGAAAATGAATACGAAGAAGGTAACATAAAGCGAAATATAGACGTATCTGAACGCTCAGATATCGCTAGTACTGTTTTTCGTCCTAAGAAGCCCGAGGTGATTCAAAAAGACAGACTAGTGGTTGTTGGTGACATACATGGTCAACAGGAAGAGTTGCACAGATTATTGAAAAAAATCAGATTTGATAAAAAGTCAGACAAGCTTTTCGTTTTGGGTGATTTTATTTCAAAAGGTCCAAACTCACTTGAGGTAATCGATGACCTTATCGACCTAGATGCGAAATGTATATTAGGAAATCACGAGTTCTATGTTCTACAAAACTATGCAGCATTTCATGGCCTTGAGGAACCAGAATTTGTGAGATATACTCTGGAGAAGAAGAAAGAAACAAAGACCAACCTTTATGAAATCACTTCAGGGTTTAATGATGACCCAGAGTATCTTCTAGCCAAGAAGTTACAGCCACATCATGTGAAATATATCAATCTGTGCCCCATTATCATGTCAATGGGTCCAGTCCCGCTTTCACTGAAGAAGCACGAGAGAGGGCATAAGTCAGGACATGGCTTGGCTGTTCACGCAGGATTGAAGTGGGATTTGACGCGGGACCTTTATGAACAGAACCCCATCGAGTGTTTGGAAATGAGGGCTTATCTTAAGCCACATTTTAATGAGACCACTAGCGATGCAGATGAAGCTAATGCCGTGTCATGGTCGAAAATCTGGAATCAGAAACACAAAGACGGGGTTGTGGAAGATGACTACGTGGTTTATTACGGGCATGATGCTCACCGTGGATTGAACATAAAGAAATGGTCCAAGGGTCTCGACTCAGGCTGTACAAAAGGTGGATCTCTTACAGCAATGATAATTTGGCAAGAATTGGACAATGAAGAAGTCTTGTATAAAGAAAGACTCGTCAGCGTGAAATGCTGAAGTTAATGAGGAGAACTTTATTAAAAGCGTGTCTGTGTTTGGGACTTTTTGCATGCAGAACGTATTTAATTATGTATAATTAATAAAAATTGAAAATATTAAATACTAAGAAATTTTTTCTCAGTCTGCAAAAATTCATATTTCATAACTCATTGATTCCTCTTAGCTTCTAGTGAATTAGCTTTGTCTCCTTGACTTACTAGGCTCAGCTCTTGGAACTGCAGATAAAGCGTTTTTGATGAGTACCAAGATTACTCTTGCCAGTGGCAACTTTGATACCGATGCGTGCGGGTGCAGTCAGTTTGTCGCATCCCCGTCCACAAAAAAAGAGAAAAAAAAAATACACCAAAACATCTCGACACCCAACTCAAACATCACAACACCTCAAACACCCAAACACCCAAACATCCAATAATCCATTCGCATGGCTGAAGAGCACCACCTTATATCAAACGGGGATGTCGTACCCCAGAACATCCTGCGGACCTTGTTTCCTCATTTGTATTACATTGATCCTCTGGACCCCAATTATGAGCACTATAGTCAATTAATTCGGCAAAATGGTGGCCACATAACGACAAACCAGAATGAGTCCGCATATCACTTAAGTAGTAGTCCTTGGGATGACAGACTCACATTTCTGCTTGGCTTTGTGGACCATACCATAAGCAATAATACCCCATTGGACTTAGAACTCTACCGTTTCCAAGACAATACTCTGCTGAAGAAGCGACTGAACCCATCTTATGACGAGGACGGCTTACATGCTATCGATGTTTCAAATTCTTCCCCATCAATGGAACCAAATGCGAAAAGACAACGTGATAAATCGAGCAAGAATACTACAAAATTCACAGCGGAGGCCGATGCCTACATTTTAGAGCAAGTCAGAATGAGACCCAGGTTCCGTACATCGCATAAATTTTTCGAAGATTTGTCGAAGCATGATATGTTGAAGGGTCACACAGGCAACTCTGTGAGAAGCAGATACCGGGCCCACTTGGAACATAAATTGCAATACGTGTTTAAAACGGACAATTATGACAACTTGATTCTCGATGAAGAAGGCCAAAAAATCCCTGTCGAGGTTTCCCTGGCAAAAACGATGAAAAACAAATTCACTGCTGAGGATGATTACCATTTGTGTGACGATATTATACGCCATGTCTCGGGAATTAGAAATAACAATGTAACGGAGTTGCCTAATGGTCTTCTTGACGAAGACAAATTTAGTGTTCTGATTGCGTTTTTTGACGAATATGCTAGACGCAACCCACAACACTCTTCTTCCAGTTGGCGTGATAGATACAGGAAGTTCGCCAGGCCGCATGGCTTGCAGAGATATTGCGAGGAGTACATTCGTGATTGCGATACTAAAGAAGGACCCAAACCCATGAAAAACATGACTTCGCGTAAGGATCGTGATAAAGGCCAAAGTAGAGGTGGTGCAAAACAAGCCAAAGAAACAAAGGCCAAGTCGAATTTGAGTAAGAATGCAAAGAATCCCGAATTAGGCGACCCGGCAGCTGCCGCAGTTGCTGCATTAAGGAACATTAACATGTTAGGACACCACACTTCACAGATTTCCCACATTGACCATCACATTAATCCTGAGTTGGGAATGACTTCACGTGATTCCGTTGCCTTGGACGAGGAGATTAGCGGAGTCAAAAACTCGAACATTGATATTGTTCTTCGTGAGGTAGACGCGGGTCAGGATATGAGTGCTATTCACCCAAGTCTTACTGGCAGCGGCGTCGATGCAGATGTTGAAGCGATTGATTTGAGTTTAAGAGAAACTTTCTCGCAAGATTTGTCCCGCGTTTACCAGTACTTGCCTAGTAATGTTTCGCTCAATGATATATTGTTGGACGAGTTCTATGACCAAGATTCTAAGGGAATCATGGACAAATTGAAGGAGATTTTGTCGTCGAATCATACTATGGAGCTTGACAAGTTTTCCCAAATTCTTCAAGATCTTGGATTTACCGAAAAATTCATCGGTCATGTTTTCCGTGTCACCAGTGCATCTGCATTACACGTTATAAGGTACTTCGAACGAGTTCTCACGTTGATTCAAGATGGGAAGACCTCAGATGTGAAAGACTTCTTATTCATAAATGACGAGTCTGGGTTCTGGACTCCTCAATCAGACGAAGCTTTGATGAGAGGAGACCTAGCTAACTTGAGGCACATGAGAGAGGAAGATATCAACCAACGGCGGTTCTTCTTAGGGCATGAAGCATGAATAGTACATTGATATATATTAAATCTGGATTATATTGTATTTTATTACGAAAAATATGAACGAAGTTTAAGCTATTGAAACTACCTTTGCATTGTTCCCAATTTGTGAATTCCAGGCAACATTTGCCGGTGTGGTATATTTAGTCTAAAGGCTTTTGGGCTTGGAAAAGAATCCTCCATATTATTGAAGCAAAATCTACGTTTACGTTTCGCTTGATAAAGTTTATACATACTTGATTTTACGGAAGTTAAAGATAATTAAGGGGATTTTTTTTTTACTAATAGAATTTCTGGATGCATACGTGGAGGAAACATTGACCGCAACCAGGGCAATGGCATCTTTACACGAAAGTTATTTGTAGGCGTGTTTTTCCGAAGGGGTGAGGAAAAATCAAGAACGCGTTTTTTCCAAAAACTACTAAAAACAAAACAATCACAACATGCGAGCAAACAAGCAACCAACAAATATGCGAGCAAACAAAGAAAATCAAACGGCAAGTAAATCTAAAGTGGCAAGCAAATTACTTATTGCATAGAAAAAAACAAACTTGAACTATTTAAAAAGTGGCTGTATTGCCAATTTTAGTACAACTAATAACTTAAATAAAAATATTCAGAAATTCATTGAGTTAATTCTCGGTGGTATTCAAATATTCAAGTAAAAATTCAAAGTCGGACTGTAGAAAAGAAACAACAAAACAAAATCAATTTCAAATCGACTTACGAGGAGAAGACACCCCAGTACTTCTCACACTGGAGGTAACCGTCAGCCTTCCACAAGTCATTGTAGGCGTTGAAGTAGAAGACGTGGTCACTAACCTTGGAGGCAATGTCGTTAAGGGCGGCAGTTTGCTCGGCAACACCAGCAACGGCCTTGCCGTTGGTGTCACCTTGAGTTGGCCAACCGGACTCAACAATGAGAACCTCCTTACCAGGACAAGTGTTGATAAGACCTTGGTATTGCTGGGAAACCCAAGTACCGGCGTTGTCGGCGGTGACACCACCGTCAAAGTAGGCGTGGGCGTTGGCAGCAATGTAGTCAGAGACATCACACAAACCCTTGTGGGTGTAGATGGCAATGAAGGTGTCAACAGAGACAACAGGACCGGTGTAACCAGCGGCGGTCAAAGCAGCTCTACCTTCGTTGACATAAGACTGGATCTGGGACACAGTGGCGGCACCAGCGTTGACCAACTCGTTACCGATGGAGACGGTGTGGACTTGGCCCCAGCCGTTAGCGGCCTCGACGGCAGCAGCCAAGGTGGCGACACCCTCAGTAATTGCGTCAACAAAGTAGATACCAGCGAAAAGCTTCTGGGAAGAAGACATACCAGCCAAGACGTTCTCAACCTGGTTACAGTCGACACCATAAAGTCTAATCACCTCGTATCCAGAAAGACGCTGGACCTCAGACTTGACTTGACTGGCAGACTTACAGGTACCGTCGGCAGCGTAAGGGGAGTAGGTAATACCCTTGACCTTGGCACTGAAGGAGCCAGTAGAGGCAGGGACAGAGGCCGAAGACGACTTGGAAGTGGCCGTGGTGGCAGTAGTAGCAGCCACAGGAGTGGTAGCAGTAGTAGCCGTGGTAGCAGCAACTGGGGAAGCAGCAGCTGGGGTAGTGGTGGCGGCAGTGGCGGCAATGTTGGTGTTAACAACGTTAACTGGGTTAACAGGGTTAACATTGGCAGCGCCGGCGTTGGCCACAACAGAAGAGGAGGCAACAACAGAGGAGGAGAAAGCAACTGGGGCCTCGGTGGCAGTGCTGTCATCGTCGGCACCCTCAGTCACAACGACGGTTCTGGTGATAACATCCTTTTTTTGGTGTTGGTGGTGTTGGTGGTGGTGCTGCACGGGCTGAGCGAGCGCAGTGGCCACGAGCGCAGCCTTAACAACAGAAGTAAACAACATTGGAGCAGGTAAAAAACGGGCGAATCGGATAAACGAAAGAAACGGGCAAGGTTGATCGACTTCTAGGGAATTTTATAGCACGAAGAGTGGTATAAAATAAAAGAATGTGAAAGGAATGACTGTAGAAATGGTTCAACCTTGGTTTGACAAAAAATTCGACAACGCGGGAAGTAGGTGGGCGACGTGAGTTTGTTTTTATACTTCTCAGTGCCGATGTACAGTACAGAATGTGCGTCGGTTATGAATCTGGAAAAAAATGTGGCCGAGATTGTCTAGACCGCGAACGGAAAGGGGTTCTAGGTCCTCTCCTCCTTGGTGCCGCGCCAAAATTCCCTCGTTTCACCGCCGTCGAATGTTTTGTTTTTTAACTTTTTTGGGTCCGTGCACTGCTGAAAAAGGAGGTGAAGTTTTGAGCAAGAAAAAAAATACAATTAGCAAAACAGTAAGCAACACAGTAAGTTTCTACAAATAGACTTGTATAACGAAGTATTAGCGATAATCTTGAAAAAGAAATGAGATTTTTTTTCTAAAAAAAAAAAAACCGGTGAAGTTCGAAATTACTCATGTCTTGCAGATATCGCTGTTGTCTTGAAGTGGATAAGTGCGTTTGCATTTCGGGTGATTTCTTTTTCTCATTGTCTCTTAACTACGGGTTCTTACGTACAACAATATACCTTAATGCCGAGAAAAATTAAGGTGGAGCATTGAAAAGTTAACATAAAAAAATCAACATTTCTAAGGCATCTCGGATGTAGGTAAGCTCCAAGTTCTGTGTGCAAAAGCTACCCATAAGCCCCCTCCTTGTAACGAGGGGGGATAAACATGAAAATTTTCAAGTGTACCTCAGCAGCCATTGGACTGTACATAACCAGAATTTCTGACTGGTTCTAACCTCATCTCTTGGCATCAAAAAAAAAAAAAGATCTACTGGTTACTAATAAGACCGAACCGGTCTTGCATTTTTGTATCTGATTTCACAGACGGACAATAATTGAAACACCTCCTTTTTTGTTTCTAATTCCTATGCTCTCCCCTTTCTCTTTGTATGTTTCCTATTGTCTTGACCGTGTAAGTCTCTCCCGGCGGACAATTGTTAAATTGAGAATATTGTGTGCAGACGAATTTTTTTTTTTTTTTTTACAAGAAAGTCAATTTTCCTTTTAGAACAATCTGTTTCTGCAAGTAGAATGGCATCCCCAATATGTTATTAGTATCTACCATTTAAAAGCAACCTGTACTCTTGAGATATTACACTGCACCACAGTTTCGATAATATTTCTTCCGCAGGCGATGCATTCTGCGTATCTGCATAGACATGTCCGTCACTCTGCGAGGCGTCTGTATGCGTTTTACAACTGGTTGATATTTATCGTGCTCTAAGAAGGCACTCTTCTCGTTCATGCCGCAAATATGTCTAGATCATGTGGTCATGTTGAATGTACTCTCTGACCGGCAGTGTGCTTTATCACCCGCATACTTAGCATAACTCAGGAGTTCTACTTTAGGTCTTACGTTTCTTTATGTTATGCTTGAAGTGGGAGATCTATAAAACATATATCATCAAAACTATTTTATTCTTTTACTTATATACTCAAAAACCGAAGAATTTCTATAGTTTTATGTATCCTCTGGTTTTCAGGAACAACATGTTTTTTTTTTCTTTTTTTTCTTTGTTTAATTTACGTAGAGTTTGGGAGACAATCACGTGAGAAATAAACACGTGTGGCAAGGAGCTTGCCCCGCCCTTACACAATCTTATATCCAGCACGTGACATAATCGCAGATCATGTAACATCGAATCTCTCCCTATTCAGCTACCATTTTGTGTTATCCTGCTTTGCTCGAAATCAGTTTCCGCTTATAAGAAATACTTCAAATCCAATCAATAAAATTGGAAAAATTGATTTATAAGCCCTTTAGTCCGACTAGCTGATTCAAAAATTACATATCTGCCTGTTATAAGCTGACCGCAAGTTGAACGTTTTCTTGCTCACACCGCATCCCATAAATCCAATAACTTCCATTTTTTTCTAGAGTTTGACACCTTGCTTGCACTTAAAAGATCGAACCAAGAGATAATTTCCCAAAGATTTTTTTTTTTTTGTTCTAAAGGTGCTGCTCTCATAAAGTATTCTGTCATTCCGTGCTGCCACTGAAATCACCCCTTCCCAAAGGTAAATTCATCCTCTTTCATTTTGGCGGAATTTTGAAAAAAAAAGAAAAAAAAAGAGAACTCACAATATTATCATGTTTGACGAGAGAACCAGGTCAAATGGCTTTCAGGAGGTACATGAAAACCATGTTGTTGATATTGAGACGGATGAAGAATACCGCAATGTCATGGCTGCTCATGAAGCCGACGCCATTGATGCAATCGCTACAGATGCATCGGAAGCAGAAAATATAGAATCATCAGATGTTGAAGTCATTGATATGGACTCAAACGATGCCTATGATGAAAGTGATAACTCAAGGTCACAACCAGGTAAGTCTGTGATTTCACAATTCCCTTTCGCGAATGAGTTTGAGGCATTGGCATTGCGGTTGATGAAGCCTATACCTGATTATCCTGTCGAGGACTCATCTTATTTTGTGTGGGAAATCAAGGATTGGACAGCGGCCAAGAAAGAGAATAAATTGGCGAGTCCACACTTCGAATGCGGGGGCTATAAATGGAACATCTTGTTGTTCCCCAGAGGCAATTCAGATACAGTGTCTCTTTATATGGAGCCTCATCCTCCTGTGGATAAAGACGGGAAAACCGATCCAGACTGGTATATTTGTGCCCAATTTGCTCTTGATATGTGGAACCCTTCTCACCCTGCTTCGCATTACCCATCAGGTTCAAGCCATAGGTTCAATAAAAACGAGACAGACTGGGGATTTTCGTCTTTCATTTCGTCCAAAGATTTGGCAAACCCATTGAAAGTTGGTCAGCCCCATGCTATCTTGGAAAAGAACACGATCAATATCACTGGTTTTGTTAGAGTTATTGACGACTCTGCCACTGGTGTATTATGGTCCACCTTTGCTAACTATGATTCAAAGTTGAATACTGGCTATGTTGGTTTGAATAATCAAGGTGCTACGTGCTATCTCAATTCCCTTTTACAGTCGTATTTCACCACTAGGAAGTTCAGGAATTTAGTGTGCCAGATTCCGACAAATGAAGCTACATCAACTGATTCATCGAGTAATAACAGTAAGGCAGTTGCGTTGGCGCTTCAACGGATCTTTTATCTCATGCAATCCTCTGATGAACCCGTCGGTACCATGGAGTTAACAAAGTCATTCGGTTGGGACTCTAGTGAAGCCTTTACTCAGCACGACGTTCAGGAATTGAATCGTGTGTTGATGGATAAATTGGAATCTGCGATGAAAGGATCGAATGTGGAGAATAACTTGAACGATATATTTGTTGGAAAGATGAAATCCTTTATCAAGTGTGTCAACGTGCCTTACGAATCTTCAAGAGTTGAAGATTTTTGGGATATCCAACTAAATGTCAAGGGATTCAAAAATTTGCAGGAGTCATTCAAGAATTACATTGAAATCGAAATGTTGGATGGAGAAAATAAATACCAGGCTGGTGAGGAGTATGGGTACCAAGATGCAAAGAAAGGTGTCGTGTTTGAGTCATTTCCTCCAGTTCTCCATCTACAACTCAAAAGATTCGAGTATGACTTTATGGTGGATGACTTGGTCAAGATTGATGACTTTTATGAGTTCCCCGACCAAATTGACCTTCGACCTTATCTTGATGAGGAGTTGGGTGAGAATATCAAGGATCAGAACTGGAATTATAAGCTACACGGTGTTCTTGTTCATCAAGGAAGTATTTCAAACGGTCATTATTATGCGATGATTAAACCCGAAGGATCTAGTAATACCTGGTTACGTTTCGATGATGATAAAGTCTGGAAGGTAACCCCAACTCAGGTATTCAAAGAGAACTTTGGCGCTGCTGATTTATCTCCACAACAGGTGAGGCTGTTATCAAGAATGGAACAAAATGAGTACTTGATCAGGAAAGCAACTTCAGCCTACATGTTGGTTTATTACCGAGAAACCGAGCTACCTTCCATCTTACCGCAATCTTTGGCAACAGTTCCGGAGCATGTTTCTGGTCAGATTGAAAGAGAAAGGGAAGAATTTGCAAGATTGGAAAAGGCAAAGCAAGATGCATTGTACTACTTGCAAGTCAAAATAGTGACAGTTGATAATTTCACTTATTTCAATGGTTTTGACATTTGTCCTGATCCAACGAAGCCAAAAGAGTATGACCCCGAGGTCTTTGATCCAAAGTCCTACCCAATATCGATTAAAGTGAGAAAGGATGCAAAGTTCTCGACGGTATACAAACTTGTTGCCCAAAAATTAGGGTATGAAAATGCCCCCGAAGATAACTCCGTCGAAGAAGACGTGACGCAACCTCTAGTCGAAGATTACGACGTTGATGTTTCTTCCTACCCATTCTCTTTGATGATAATGAAACAGAGAAACAACAAGACGAACCGACCAGATACAGTGATTCCTAAAGAATTACTCCGTGACACAGTCCACCAAGTGTACAACAAATGTTTTCGGAGAAAGTATGATGAATTCGCATTTTTTGTTAGCGAAAAGAGAAAAGAATTGAAACAAATTGATATCGTGGCAACTACGACTACTCCAGAGTCTCTCAAGTTTGATGATATATCGAGAAAGATTACAAACAATAACTCGGATTTCACGTATGCGAAAGTTGATAATCCGACAACATTGTTTTTGAAATACTTCGATCCGGCTACTGATAATCTTCGTGGACTCACTTTCATTAATATCAGCAAGAATCTGCCTATTTCACTGATTACGAAATATGTCAACGCACTTCTTGGATTTGATCAAAATACTCCGTTGGAATTTTATGAGGAAGTTTCACGCTTGAAAATTGAACAAATTGACACTAGCCTCACATTGGAAAAATGCGAATTAGGTACTGGTGATATTTTGGCCATCCAACCAGCTCACATTCCCTCTTTTGAATCGAAGAATAAACTAGGAAACCTACAAACTTTTTACAAGTTCATGTTGACGAGACTCCACCTTCAAGTGAAACCTTGCAGGGTCAGTGAGGACGAAGAGGACAGCGACTTCTTGGCGGAGGAAGATATTTCAAAGGATGAAAATGGATTAAATGAAGATTCAGCAGAGGCAAAGGAACTTAAGCTTGCTAAGGAATTAAGTAAGTCCTTTGACCTATGGGTTTCTACATCTTATTCTTACCAGGAACTCGCTGAAAGTATCGCACGTGGAATCGGGGAGAAAGTTGACCCTAATTACTTAAGGCTCTTCTTAATCAACAACAATGGCGCTAGGATCCCCTTGTCTTCGAATGTGTCACTCTCCCAAATTTTCACAAGACAGGTTGCAGTATCTTCGGTGTCTCAATTTGAGTATGAGATTTTAAATATCACCTTGAAGGAGTACGAGAATATGAAAGCTATCAAAATACACTGGCTCGAAAACATATATCAGGATCATTTGTTTGATTTATTGGTTCCAAGGACGAGCCCAGTTTCTGTTTTGATTCAAAAATTAGTACAGAAGCTCAACTTACCAAATGAGAAATTGAGTGGGTTGTTAGTTTGGGCAGGCCAAGAAAACAAATATGTCGATCTTATCAAGTTTGACAGATCGATTGACGAAATCAGTGACGACTTTGAGATTTATTGCGGATATTTCCCTGCAGAAGTGGAAATTCTAGTGAGCCACGATATGTTCAAAAGATATGTTGAACCCGAGACACCTGATGGATGTGAAATTGGCGACCAAGTCACCCGAGACGAGTTTCAAAAAGCACAAAAGTTCTCAAAACTGTTGAATATTATCCCTGTTTTCCACTTTCACAAGTCTACTTCTTACACGCATAGCATACCATTCGTGTTTGCAGTCTTTCCGGAGGAATCTGCCGAAGAAATCAAAGAGAGGTTGCGCAAAAAGCTTGGTCTTGGAGTTCCCGCATTTGAGAAAGTTAGACTTGCTTTAGCAGATCTAAACGATAAAGGAAGGTATCTAGATATTGAAAAGCCAGGATTCAATTTACTTGAAGAGATTTCCAAATTCGACTCTCATGTTTCCCTCGCATTGGATCACCGTGATCGAAACCCCAAACGCTCTAATCCACTCGATAAAGGTATATCGATCGGATGATTGACGGAGTTAATTGTGTTTTCTTTTTTATTGTTGCAAATATATTTATCCTATTTTGTATACACAATGTTGTTGATATATTTTAAGTATTTCTCATTGTTTATCCCGTTTATCCAACTCAAGCCTGCGTAGTTCAGTGGAACTGAGTTTCCCACTCCAACCGTTATCAGAGGTTCCATCACCACCTATGACGTCAACACAAATAATGTTCAACGGCAGAAATCCCGCTCCCGAGCGGTAAGAGTTCACAAACGTAGCCCCCAGTATCGTTTCTTCACTAATAATCAATGAATCAATACCCGAAATAAAGCCAGTTGGTCCACAAACATCATTGATTTGGTATACTTCATACCTCTGTCCACTATGTAAAACTTTTCGAAGAAAATTGCACGTCTTTTCGATACGTAGATCTAGAGGCTCAAGCATTGAAGAGTATTTCTTGTTTTGGAGAAGCAAGGGCCCTGTAATACCAATGATTAGTTTAGCTTTTGCCGCAAAAGCTGTCATCAGCAACAATATTTTGTGACCGTCATGTAAATGATCGAATGTACCCCCAACGGCTACGGTGTCGACTGAGCGATAATGCACCGGCTCTGTAGTATTCTTGCAGTCAAGAAGAATAGGGGAAGGTGCCAGGTGGATAGCTATTCCGTTGAACCCATTAACGGAAATCTGCACGCCTTCGCTTTCAACATAAAACACTTGATGATTGGAAATCTCAGTTTTGAGTTTTTTGTTAACATAAACATTGATATCAAAGTCATATGCAAAGCCCGAGTCCACTAGTTTTTTTCTTAGTTGTGTGTATGAAGACAGAAGGGCTATGTTCAACTCAGAAGAATTCTCAATGGTAGAAATTATAATCACATCCAAAGATTTTGTGGAGCGAGATAATTTTGATATGGCGATTTCAAAGAATGAGCTGTAATCATACAATAGAGGCAGAGCTATAACGAAGAGTGGGCTGGTCATGAGAGTAGAGTGTGTTGTGTGGGGAACTAATCTACCTCGCTTGTGTTCTTAAGGGCAGATATTGGTGCAGGATAAGACTCGTTACGAAAAATGCTTCAAACAAAATTATGAATGGGCCCTACAAACAGATTAGAAAAGTAAACATAGAAGAAGAGGGTAAATACATATTACATTTAATCTGCGAAGAATCCATGCAGCAACAGTGTACCCTTTTTTTCTTTATTGTCGGGGTATATCTGCTTAGATTCGGCAGGGTCTTCAAACTTATAAACTTCTACATCTGATCAAACACCCTGGTTTTCTTTTACTATATACATAGGGTTATTCCATTATTTCAACTTCATTTCAACCTTTTCGTCAATCTCAGTCTTGGGAACATTCTTTGCTATCTTCAATTTCTCGCCTTTTGTCGCACTATATGAGTTTCCAGTGAGTTTATAAATGCTCATTTGAAGGTCGTCATATTTTGATTCTGAATGATCCTTGTCCTTTTCGAAGTTAAATAATTTCCGAAGAGACATCATCAAATCAACCTCTTCTCCCAGAAGATCGTTTCTTTCTTTCAAATTATCGTGCACGAAATTCATAGATTTGCTTATCAAATCGGAGTATGAGTACTCTTCCCGCCGATCAATAAGATGGTTAGGTCTGTACATCAAAATTCCGCAGCGAATAATCTTTTTATGAATAGTAACGGCATTCACATGACTATCTGGAGCACCATCCCAAGTCATTGAATAAACTCTCAGCACGAGGTTATTAAACGATTGAAGAAACATACTGTCAATACTTTTTCCACGAAACCTCGCGAAGATGCACCGCACAAGTAAGTCTAGAGAGTCAAGGAACTGAACGAGCTGGTCATATGTCATGGACAGTCTTGCGGTATTATTTGCAGTCTTTTTCTTTTTGCTTTCTTGAAATCCCATTGTGACATTCCTATCATTATAGCGATAAATATCTCTGTTGAGCATGGCAAATATCGCATTAAATGTTCCAGGTCTCGGGCGCAATTCTCTCTCCACGTTGATTTTCCGGTTACTAAATGCAGCGAGAACTTCGAGGGCAAAGGACGTAGGATTCAGGGAAAGAGGCATATGCTCCTCGATTTTATGAATGAAATCTTCAACAATTCCGATATCTATCACATCAAGTTGTGCATCCAGTTTGTAAAATCCCAAGTCATTTTTTTCTATTGATAACGATTCAACAACTGGATACATATCCTCACTAATAGCTCTTACTTGTAATGGCTTACCTCCACGAAGACGGGCAAGATCAAAATCGATTTTTCCCCATATCAGAATAGAAAGCCACATAGACTTATAGAATTCGTCATAAAGACCGAGCTTCAAAAGACAGTCGAGATAAATACGAAGTAGAAATTTGTTGATACCTTGGTTTTCTCTTTTGAAGCCTGTTTTTTTCTTCCATGGGCTTTCAGGGCGCATGCCCCTGTGATACAGGTGCTCACGAAATTCATTGCGGAGATCCGCAAATTTGACTCTTGCAAAATCGATCAACTGTCTCGACACTCCTGTGTTATACCTCTTATCCCGGCGATTAGAAAATGGTGACGGAGGAAATGGAACCCATGGGTTGAGCTGGCTCAACAGTTTTACTTCTGAAATATTTTGAGGTAAAACATTCTCTGGAACTTCAGCATCTTGTACTCTCTTGTCTGTCTTTCTTTGGATTTCCGGGCTTGGTTTCACGATAAAGAGTTTTCCAGTCTCATCACTTATGGTATCTTCTTTCTTTTCACTTTGCGATAACGAAGGCATTGAAAATTTCACCATATCGACTACCTCCGGCATCCACGCTTGGAGGTATAGAACAACCTGTTGAAGATACCAATAATGAGAACCAGTGGTATTACTCCATGATGTACCAGCAGAGTTATCACTGTAACACAGAAGGAACGCAACTGCAAAATGGCGATCTATATCCAAGATTGGAATCTTGATCTTTCTCTTATATTCTGTCATAATCCCCGGGTCTATTGTTGCCCCATCTTCCGATGGAGGCTTAGGGGGTGTCGCAAAAGTCATAGCTTTTTCCAAAACCATATTTGCTCTTTGAATTAGAATGGCCTGTAAGTCAAAAAGCTTCTGGGTTCTCTCTTTGGATGAAAGGTTTGAATTCTTCTGAATCTTTGCGACATTCCTTTTGAAGTGAGCCTTAAGGCCTTGAAGAAAAATGGTGAATGTTTGAGCGTCTGGTCTTATTTTTATGACGTCAAGTGTATCAAAAAATTCCCAAGCTAAAGCTTGATCGTTGCTGTAGTCCTTCATTAACAATTTTAATGCGGCATTGAATGTTTCGACATTTTGTATGGTCTTATTTGTTTTGAAGCGGTCTATAGCATCCCTGCCTAACCTTGAAGGGACCAGACCCCACTCATGGGAATCAGAGAGTCCACTAAAGTAAATCACATATGTATATGGAGTAAGCGGAATACCCCATTTACCTCTGTTAACCAACACTTTATGAGCCAAGTCAGTTTTAGACCGTTTAAGGCACCATTCAATGATGGCATTTATAGCAACAGCTCCCTCCTTCTTCGCGAGACGACATACCTCCATTGCCCTGGTTATATCATTATCCCGTTCAAGAAGTTGTTGAACATCACGAGCAACAAAGTAGGAGTCTCGCAACAGGTTCCTGTTGACACCCGTAAGAGTCATGATGATTCGGTCGTCGATGCTTCTCTTCTGTATTTTTTTTATCTTCAATAAGCCCTGAAAGAGTTGCAACAGTTTTGGATCATTTATCAGAAGATTTTTTGGGGAAAGTGCATGTAAGTCTACCGTCCTACCAAGCTCATCGGTAATAATAGCATTATCGTACCTGCTTTTCAAAAGAATCAATGCTTTCTGAGGGGAAATACCTTCTTGGAATGAAAGACGAACTGAAGATTGTTTTGCGCGATCTCTTTTTCTTTTCAATTCATTCACACTCAACTTTCGAAATTTACCTGTCTCCGCATATTGTTGAAGTTTCCATTTCACATTAGAAACGGCCTGGGTTGATTCAGGCTGACTTGATAAAAATCGACGCCACACCACCAACATGTTCATATAGTGTACAGCCTTGATTCAATAGTGTGATAGAAAGTTAGAAACCCCAGATATTTGTAAATTTGAGAACTATTGACCTGGTGCTTTTGATTATTTTCCTAAGCTCTTCGCGCAGTGCTTCAGTTTCAAAATGGTAATGCACATAGAACATAATCATCAACAATAAGTTACCGTTCAAACTAAGGCCCGGGATAGTCAACCTAGAAGAAGGGAGAAACAATATCCTATACTTTTTTAAACAAGCTCTCAAGACCCCTCTTATTGAAACTTGAAAGTATTTCTGAGCTAGATCCGCACGTGCCACTGATGAATTCCACTGAAACAAATAACGAAGGGCATCCCAACACACAGACAAACGCGATTGAACAACGACAAAGATGGATCGATCTAAGGAAAAGAATAGAGGGAATGACCTCCAAGATTTCAAATGAGAGTGTGTCAGAAATTTCCTCGAATTTATTTTCCCTAAACATCATTAGAGGCCGAGGAATTTTGTGCCGCAGTGTACTCTACCATGTTTTGAAAGACTATAATACTTGTCCAAAATATGCTGCATTGATTTGCATAATTAATTCAAAATTTCCTGAAGTTGGTGAGCTTCTTCTCTCTCGATTAGTTTGCATTTTCAAAAGGGCTTTCTGTCATAATAACAGGCAGGCTGTTGATCATATCGTCAAGTTCATTTGTGAGTTGACTATTCAAGTTGTGGTTGATGAAATTCTTCTCCTACAGATTCTTCAGCTCTGTATAGAAGGGGATCCTACTGATGATACAATAAGAATTACACAAACTATTATCAAGAGGGCTGGGGGTTTTTTGTGTTCTGCTTCGAAACTGGCTATGGATATGGTTTTTGAACAAATGCGCCTGTTACTTCAAAATGGCCAGCTACTGACTATTTCTCAAAAGCGTATAACAGATTGCTTGAGGCTTAGACGTGATGGAATGGTTCTGAATCTAGATCCAAATTTAGACTTAGTCGAGGATGACAATAAAGAAGCAATCTTAATCGATTTATCACAACCCCTCGACCCACAATCATATCTCAATTATTTTCATGTTGACCCCGACTTTGATGAATCCGAAAATTCTTATAAAGAACTGACTCTTTCCACTGTTGCAAAGGAAGAAAAAGAATTAGAAACGGAACAGTCGATAGTTCTGGAGATAGTGGATATGACCGATGCTGAATTGATTCAAAAGCAGAAGCTTATTTACCTTACAATTATGTCCAGTATGTCACCCGATGAAGCTGTTCATAAATTACTCAAAATATCAAGATCTGATAAACTTGAGAATTCTGTTCTCATTGATATGGTTATAAAGTGTTGTGCTCAAGAGAAGACTTATTCGAAATACTTTGGGGTAATTGGTGAAAAGATCTGCCGTTTGAGTCCTACCTGGAATCGCAGTTTCACTTCGCAATTCCAAGAAAAGTATGACACGATTTACCAATATGAGGGTTCTCAGTTACGAAACATTGGTAAATTTTTCGGCCATTTGATTGCTGTGGATACTCTTCCATTACCTGAGACTTTGGGGCATATTGTCCTTACAGAAGACAATACTACCAGTGCAGGTAGAGTCTTTATCAAATTTTTATTTCAAGAAATAGTCGAAGAACTAGGTATTGATGAGGTTAACTCTATAATATGCGATGAAACAATAAAGGATTCATTGCGGGGAATGTTTCCAAGGACTAACATTCTGACGCATGACTTGGAACATCTCATGTTTTCCATTAACTACTTTACTGCTATCGGTTTAGGAGTATTGACGCAAGAAATGAGACTGATCTTGAATGATCTTCAACTGGAACCCAGGGGGCGAAAAAGAAGCAGAAGTAATGAAGCTTCAAATACAGGATCTCTGTCTCGTTCGAGATCATATTCCAGAAGTTTTTCAAGATCATACTCTCGTTCGAGATCTTATTCAAGGTCACGATCCAACTCTAGAGTTGGATCCAGGGCCGGATCCAGGTCAAGGTCATTCTCTAGGTCAAGATCACCTTCGAGGTAAAGAATAATATTCAAATATTAAACCCAAAAAATTAGAAATATTTTGTCTTGAGTTCATAAACCACTTTATTGGAAACTGAATACTGCACTGCCGGAAATGAAGAATGAATGTTAGCCCCATTAATTCAAAAACCCTGCACACAATTTTGCCGTCAATGTAAAAGAAATGTTTATCATTGTAGATAGGTAATATATATATTTTAGTTGATGAAATCAGAAAAAAGTAGAAAAAATAATACAGCTTAAAGCGGAACAAATTAAATTAATTGGGTGGATTCATCTTGGATGAACGATTCGAATACACTTCCAGAAGACGAAAAGCAGTTGATCTTGTATGTATGAAGGGGTCACGATCCCGAGTTGCGGCGCGAGCCGGGCGGAGTTATCGGCAAAAGTCTTCGCGCCACTAATAATGTTCAGAAATGTCAGGCAGGCTACCATGCATCCGGAAGCGCCGCCGTGAATAAGGAAATAAGCTCATTATCTTGATGTGCCAAATACAAACTCTACTGTGCTATCTTGAAAAATATTGTAAACGTGAGGAACTCAATACTGCTGTATTTTTTTAAAAAACAAATTATGCTCAAGAATTGCGTTATATGTAATTTATTTCGGAATTCCTTTCCCGAACTCTGTTTACATTTCAAAACGATGCTTTGCTGTTTTATGCGGCACACGTGACTCGACTCGCGCCTTACAACCAATGGCATCGTTCCGGATAATCATCGTCCTGCTTATTGGCGTGCGTAGTTGCGTTTATATAAACCAGTGACAAGCCGTATTTTTTCGTGCCCTTTTTTTCCGTAATTATCATACACATACAAAATGCCAGCTAAGTTCGAAAAAGGTTCTGAGAAAAAGGGTGCTAACCTCTTCAAGACTAGATGTTTGCAATGTCACACCGTCGAAGAAGGTGGTCCACACAAAGTTGGTCCTAACTTGCATGGTGTTTTCGGCAGAAAATCCGGTTTGGCTGAGGGTTTCTCTTACACTGACGCCAACAAGAAGAAGGGTGTTGAGTGGTCCGAGCAAACCATGTCCGACTACTTGGAGAACCCAAAGAAGTACATCCCAGGTACCAAGATGGCCTTCGGTGGTTTGAAGAAGCCTAAGGACAGAAACGACTTGATCACCTACTTGGCTAAGGCCACCAAATAATTAATTTGACCAATCGTCCCTTTAATCTGTATATAAATAATAAATGAAGACTCAGAATGAAAGCATTACAAGAAATACTTAGTGAAATAATGCGTCAACGTGAATTGCAGTTCATTATATAAATGTATCTAAATACCTTCACCTTGTCTTAACCCTCTTAATGTCCCCCTTCATAACCGTACTCCATAATGATCGAGGCGTTTACTTCGAAACACCATATCATGCAGATTTGAGTCGTTCAGCCCCTGCTATTCAACACCCCTCATTGTCTAGAAATCTCCCATTTAAAATCCGTGACGCTCACCTCCTCACCCTTGTTGTCGTCATAATCATACCACTCGCCATCCTCAAGGTCTATTTCATCAAAAACACTTGTTGAGTTTGCAGCCTTACCCATCCATCTACCTTCAGGGATGAATTCGATGAAATCAGCTCCACGAGCATCAATTTCCAACAATTTGACCCATTTACCAGCCGTTTCTTGTGTTAATGATTCATTCGTACGCAGTATCTGCGCCGAATGTTCACTCTTACATGATTTGCACCGAAAAACAAAACTTGCTTCTCCCTTTGATCCGCTTATTTCATGTTGTTCAAAACGATTGATCGTCACGGGCTTTCCATGGGTCTCCCTGCATTTAGTGCACTCAATTCGGAAAGTGTATTCGAAAGGGCTTTCAGCAGAATCCACTGGTTGGACATCTGTAACGTTTGTTAATTCGGCATGTGCTTTGAGATAAAATTTAACCATTTTCAGTGCAGATAGTGTTTATATATTGCCAAGGCTGAGTTCAAGGTGTGAGACGAGCGGCAAACGTCTTGTACTGCATTTAGTGTAAATGTAAGGTCAGTCTGTGAAATATTAAGCTCTAGCGTGTTCGGAATTGCTGCATTTAATTTTCGGGAAATGTTTCTGTTTGGGTGTCTGTCTGACTATAAGAGTTATATAATCTTTTTTCAAATTTAATAGTTCTGTTGTAGTTATAAGATCGTTATGTATTTCGGGAATTTGAGTTTGCAAACTCGTAATATACAATTATATTTCTATCATTGTACTTTTTCCACTAAGATTTCTAAAGTCACCATTCAAGCCAGGATAAGGGAATCTTATGAGAGAATATGATTTTTATTTTTCATTTAATCGTAATTTTATGATCCCTCCTTTTCTTTCATGCGAAGTCAGATTGTAATCTTGTGAATGTAGTGAATCAGGTTCTTATCTGAATTTGATTACGAGAAAGATGTTTCGTTGATCGCAAAATTCATAAGAGAAAAAGTTTGAACTACTTTTTGGAAGCAAAAAATTTAAAATTATTTTTTAAATTATTTTTACAAGTGGAAATTTGCTCCTCCTTTTTTCGTTCACTAATAGTTCTATTTCCGGGTCAAATCCGCACTAGTTCCGATTGCCGACCTCGACGCTTTCGCGATTCATTAGTTGTGGCAATTGATTATAAATTTTCAATATTTGCCGACATTCAATCCTGGGATTGAAAGATAATACTCGCCTGAAATATTCAATTTAGCACCATATAATGAGTATGAATGATATTAAAGTTCCCGTGGAAGTTGATCCAACCGAAGACACGGAATGGAATGATATCCTTCGGGCGCATGGCATTATCCCAGAGAGACCAAAATCACCTACTGAAGAGCTTGAGCAAGCATTGGAAGATGCTGTGCGCAGACAGCACGAGAATAGGCTTGAGAACAAGACAGTAGCTGAACTAAATGAACTAGAAGATGATGAAGATGAGGACTTCTTAGAGGAGTATAAGCTTAAAAGGTTTCAGGAGCTTCAGAATTTGCAAAAGCAAGCCAAGTTTGGTACTGTACTCCATATCACGAAACCAGAATATGAAGACGAGGTTACAAAAGCTTCAGACGATAGCTACGTCTTTGTCCATATGTCGCTTCAACTGGAGGTTCAAAGTCGACTTTTGAGTTCACTTACAATTTCTTTGGCACGGAAATTTCCCGAGATTAAGTTTGCTGAAATACCGGCAAACCGTTGTGTCGAAAATTATCCTGAACTGAACTGTCCCACCATAATTATCTACTACAAAAAGAATATAGTGAAGCAATTTGTGACATTGACGCAGTTAGGTGGAAGTGATTGCAAGATTACTGATTTGGAGAAGATTCTCGTGGATATCAATGCTGTAAAACCTTCAGATGAGAGACTTGAGGCAAATCAGCAGGATGAAGATTTGGAGGAATCTAGAAGGTTAAGATTTGTGAAAAAGACAATTAGGAACACGGATGATGATAATGGAGATGACTACGATTTCTATGATTAGGTATATATATATTCTTTTTTTTTTAATGTCGATCTTGATTACATGTAATTGCCTACACGTGATACTAGTGTCTCGGGATATTGCAAAAAAAAATCCTTCAAAGTTTTTTTAAGATATATGCATGATCTTGAATTGATAAAATCAAAGAGTAAAACATATATTCATTCCTTTTCAGCTCGAATTGGAAACCTTTGGTCAAAAGTTTGACATCTAATTTGTCCAGAAGTAAATATCAAAAATATGTTTGGAGATGTGATAACTCCGTCATATTCGACACTGTCTTTTTATTTATTTATCAAAGACAAAAGAATAAAATTGTTTTTTGTTTTTAGTCAAACTTATTTAAATTGTTACGAATCAAAAATATCATAAAATGTCAGTGATCCAGCCACTCACACTTAAGATCCAGCTTGCGCACCGTCCAGACCACGATCGCATTGACCTCTCGCTTCGAAGATTCCATGGTAGCTGGATTCATCAGCAGATAATCACATCCAGAATCATAAACTTGGGGCTGCAATCAAAGCTCTGCTTTCCTGAAATTCCAAAAGAACAAAAAATCATCACCGCTACTGGATCCCTTCCCATCGGCCCCAGGGTAGACCATCTATACGCCCACATACAACCCCACCACTCTTTTCGAGCCGTAAAGCTTACTTAGAAGTTCATATTTCCTTATTTCCTATTTGAATTATTCTCTCTTTTTTTTAATAGCATCCTCCTTCCAGCCGAAAACTCATAATCAAAACGGAAAGCACCCCATGACGGCAGATCAGATTAGATCATGCGATCTAAATGCTTATCCTCTGGATAATTTTCATAGTATAAAACCCTGTTCTCATCTAAGGTCCGTTTTCGGCTCAAAAGCGAAATCTACAGTGAAATCCACATACCAACAGGCTATCGCAATCGTTGTTACGAACAACAATGCGCTCTCCAATAGATCCACTTACACGACGAAGAGAGATGGTGAAAAAGTGTCACTCGATAAATTGGCAGACTATAAGGCAAAGGTGCTCAAGTGCTCTGAATGTGAAAAGCACAACTTTTACCTGGTCTTCATCTGTTTACAGTGTCCACATGTTGGCTGCTACCATGAACATGCGCAAAGCCATGCTAAATCGCAAAATCACATATTTGCTATTGACTCAAGCAACGGGTTGCTTTTTTGCTTTCAATGCCATGACTACACTAACCATGATGAGCTTAACCAAATAAGACTTGCAGCTGTCATTCCTAAGCAAGAATCTCAGTCTTTAGGCATCGATCCAGAAGATGATATTGAAGGTTATATCAAGCCATCTTCTCAAGCTGTACTGGGGGTTAAAGGTATCGTTAACCTTGGGTCTACTTGCTTCATGAGCTGCATTTTACAAACTATGCTTCACAACCCACTAGTACGCTACCATTTTTTCCACAACGATGAGCACTTTTTCAATTGTGATTCTCAATCCCATTACTCGAATGGTGACGATCAGATAGACGAATTTTCTGCATGTGTGACATGTCTGATTGATTCCACGTTTAAAGAATTTTTTACCTCTTCAATTGCAGAAGGATATGGCATTACGAACTTGCTCACAACTGCATGGTATAAACAAAGACTGCTTGCTGGATTTCTGGAACAAGATGCACACGAATTTTGGCAATTTTTACTCAACGAGTTTCATAATGATTTCGAAAGAGTTTCACAAACAGAAAGCCATTCTGGAGAGTGTAAGTGTATAATGCATTCCATTTTTCTGGGAGAATTAGAAAGTTCTGTGACGTGTGGGACTTGTGGACTGGTCACAAAAAAGGTTGACCCTTTTGTCGACTTATCTCTTGAAATCAATGACAACAAAAGCTACCCAACTTTATATGATTGTCTTGATCAATTCACCCGGACAGAGCTTTTAGATGCCAAATATAGATGTCGCTCATGTCGTAATGAAGCGAGCGCCCACCGTACTCTTCGAGTCAAAAGAATACCACCAGTTCTCTCTTTCCAGTTAAAGCGATTTAAACACAACTTTTCCAATGATACTTCATCAAAAATCGAATCTCGTGTCGATGTCCCTCTTTTTTTGAACTTGACAAATTACACAGCGGACTATATGGATACTGACGGTGAGCTTATTGATGAAAGCAAGGTTTATGAGCTTTTCGCCATGGTAAACCATATGGGGCTGGTTAATACTGGGCATTATGTCACCTACGTCAAGACAAGTTCAGGACAATGGCTCAAATTTGATGATAGTATAATCACCGTCTCGTCACATGAGGAAGTCAAGAGTACAAATGCTTATCTTCTCTTTTACATAGCCCACAATCTCTAGCATTTTTTTATTCAGGTGATCTTCATGTGATCTTCAGACTAAAATCTATTGTATGGCGTATACATGGTTGATTGAAAACAGTTATATTTATAGTATACACTAGTATCTCTTTCTCTTCAGACCTTCTCAAAGTCCTCGGCAGTGATATGGGCTTTATCACACATACTTTTAAACAATCCATTTTGTTTGAACAAAGCCCAAGGAACTCCTTTTTCAACAATCCTTCCTTCATCCATAACCAAAATTCTATCGTAGTTCAAGATGGTCCGTAATCTATGAGCAATACATAAGGTTGTGCTTTTGTTAAACTCGGAAGCAATTGTTCGCTGTATTTTTGAATCTGTTTCATAATCCACAGAAGAAGTAGCTTCATCTAGAATTAGAATCTTAGTATTGCGAACTAAAGATCTTGCCAAGGCTATGAGTTGTTTCTCTCCGAGTGAAAAGTTTGTTCCATCATCATGTACAACTTGATCCAAATGGAACTTCTCAAGATTATTACCCGTATGCTCGATACCTTTATGTGTCCGAATTTTTGGCAAATCACTTACATTTATAAGGCCAGAGCGGCTGAGTGAATCCCAGAGAACATCATCATCAAACTGCTGAAATGGATCTAGATTCCTTCGAATGGTTCCTTGAAAAAGTACGGGGTCTTGAGGAATAATCAGCAATTTAGATCTCAAGTCACGTAACCCCAACTGGTCAATTTCGACCCCATCAATAGTTATCAGTCCAGTTTCTAATTCATTTAAACGATAGATAGCAGACATTATCGAAGATTTTCCGGCACCTGTGCGGCCACATATGCCAACTTTTTCTCCGGGGTAAATTCCAAAGGTCAAATCTTTCAAAACGAGGGGTAACTCAGGTCTGTAACGTAAGGAAACATTATTAAACTGAATATAACCTGTTTTTGGCCATTCTTTAGGGGGTCTAAGTTCAATCCTTTGATAAGGAGCCTCCTGGGGTAATTCAAAAGCATATTCATGTAGTCTTTCCATGCTATTCATCTCTGTCTCGACTTGAGTCATAGCACGAACCGTCAATGAAAGCAAGCCAACAATTTGAATAACATAGTTAAGCAATAGGCCTGTAGAAGAAGCAGATATTTGAAATTGATTAGTAACGCACAATAACGAAATAAGAACCGCAAATATAGCAGCTATGGCATCTAAGTGCACGCACAACCATCTCTGAGTTGCAATAGAAAGGAAATATGCTTCATTCATTCGATTAAGCAAATAATCATTTTTCTGAACGAACATCAATTCACTGTTATATGCTTTAATGGTCATCATACCATGTAAAGTCTCGTTAAAATTATTGTAAACCACTGATCTTTGCACCGCCTCTATCCGTTTGATCTCACGAGATGTTGCGGAATACACGCTAGTAAAAAATGTGAATGCTGCTATCAAAAAGGGGACAGCAATTGCAAACCATGGCAAATAACAAATGCATAAGATGATTATTCCAATAATTGTAGCAAGTGGAAAAATAAACAATATAAATTGTTCACCAATTACGTTGTCCAATGAATCGGTATCTCTTGTAAAGCGGTTAAGTACCCTTCCCAACGGATTGGTATCCATGAAACTCATAGGAACGTGAAGTACTTTTTCTGTAGCCTTGACATTTAAATTTTGTGCAGCTTTGTTATTGAAGTATGCCAACATTGTAAACTGGATGGCGGTGAAGCATAACGTGAGTACAGCAAGAATAACGTAAATCAAAATGTAAAACCCATCTGATATACCAACAAACTTCTTCTCCATCCAAAACGATAGCCATGTGTTTGTGAATAGCTGACAAAATGTTGACAAAGCCACAAAAATTAGGAAAATTGGAATTGCAAAAACTCCAAAAATTCCCTGCCCCAATTGGATATACTTTTTGTATACATTCCAGGAAACTGCATTAACACAAACATCTTCATCTTGAATAATCTTACCAAATATAGATACAGGCACTGCTGCCTTCTGTTCTTTTGAAGACTTTTCATCCTCGTTTTTCTTTTTTAAAGCTGATGGGAGAATATGATCAGATGTTTGTCGATTCTGATCTTGACTGACCACTTCCTTTCTCATCCTGATTTCAGTTTGCTTTGTTGCTTCGTCACTGTATTCAAACAATTTCCTAAACCCCAAATTGCGTTGGAGAAGCTCTGTTGTAGTTCCAACATCTATTGAGCCATCACCATTTAAGAAAACAATTTTATCTGCACTCAGAACTAAAGAAAGCTGATGAGTTGCTAGTATTCTCGTGTGGTTTTTTAAAAGACCTTTAAATAAGTGGTCGGTAATATGCTTGCCCACGCGAGAATCAACTGCTGAAAGAACATCATCGAAAATCAAAATACTTGAATTCTTGTAAACGGCACGAGCCAAATTTATTCTCGCCTTTTGCCCGCCTGAAAGAGTAACACCCTTTTCACCGATTTCCGTGAAGTCTCCGTGACTTAACTCGTTTATATCTTCCTCCAAACAACAAGCTCTTACCACTTTCTCGTAGTAATATCTGTCAAATTCTTTTCCAAATGTAATATTATCTCTAACAGTAGCATTCTGGATCCAAGGTGTACCACAAAGAAGCAAGTCAGACTTAACAGAAAAATAAGCACTCTCGGGGTTCGCTAACTTCATAAACCCAGCAATAGCACTGAGTAAAGAAGATTTTCCCGACCCAATAGTCCCCGTTATAACCACAAATTCACCCTGTCTGATTTTCAAATCAATTTTATGAAGACCATTGAATGATTTGACATTTATTGCACGTGTCTCAAGAAAATCTGTCTCATCTTTGATATGCAGAAATCCAATTGACTGGGTATCTCTTAACATGTCACAATTTTCATTTTTATCAATGCTTTCCCATAAAGAATCATCTTCACTCGAAAGTTCCCAGGGTTTCTCCCACTCAAATTCAGCACCTGAAATATCAATAATATCAGACCCTAGGTATATATCATTTTGCATTTCCAAAGGAGGATCACTTGTCTTGATTTCAGGTCCTTTTTCAGATCCCTTAAACTGGTTCGTATCTGACACGTTTGAAATATTTTTTCCTGATCCAATAAACTCTTCGGCTTCCAAATAGTCTTTACATCTGCTGAATCCTATAGCCGCGTCTGCGCCAGTTGCCAAAGCTATTGGTAAGAGCATGATGGCCTGCGCCAAGATCGAAAAGAGGGACAATGAAGAGAAAACATCACTGGGAGACTTCATCGAATTGGTCGCCCACATTGTCACAAATGATACCATTGATGTTAATGTGGGTAGAGTCACAGCGTAAGCAGTGATTGAGTTTCTTAATGCTGTCATTGTAAATAAATAATGCATCTCGCTTTTTCTGACATCGGTAATACGCCTTTTATAAGCGGATTCCCAGGCGTAAAATTTAATAACTTTCAAGTTGTTGAGCACCTCACGCATTAAGGTGACACGCTCATCGGTAAACTTCACGATAGTTTCCCTGGTAAAAAATAATTTTGTTGTTAATAAAACACAGACAATTAGGGATGCGACAAACAAGCCAATTCCAGCAAGAGACATAACACCAGTATTCAGAATTAATAATGCAATGGCAATTGTAACGGGGATGGGGAAACAGAGCACCAAAGGTTGGAATCCAATAGCCAAGTCAATTCTCAGAAGGTCTGTGGTCATTAAGGATGTAATGCGACCGGTTGTGAATTTTTGCTTTGAATTTTCCAGCAAAACAAAGCTTTTGAGGAGAAGTTCCTTTGTCAATATCAGCTTCACAGCAGCACCAGTCACCATAGCGTTGTGAAAAAAATGATTGATGAGTAGACCATTTACGAGGATGAGAACCCCGGCACCAATGGTATATCCAATGCTTTCTTTATAAATATCAATTCCATAAAATGAATATTCAACGTAAATAATCAACTTTTTTGTGATCAAAGGGGCACATGCCTGGCATGTGAATGAGCATGCCAAGAATAAACATGATAAAGTGTATGAGAATTTAAAGGTGAGAAAAAGGGCATATGGTATTGCGTACTTTGGCCATTTCCTCTTTTCGTTTTTCGTTCCCCCTGAAGGATCTTCATTATATTTGGAAAAATAATTCTTTAAAATCTCCTCTAAATTTTCTCTGTACCTCAAATGCATTTCTTCCACGCTTAGGTTCTTGGGTAAATACCACAAATCATTTGGTAATAAAGTGCGTTTATAGCCTTTCCTCAAGACCGGCCAAATCCAGAAGAATATCAGCTGGCTAAAAATATTAACCAGAAGCCAAGGGTACGGCTTTCTGTCTTCTTCTAGTGTTATTGGGGATACCAGTTTCCCAAAGATAAAACCAAATAATCTATTTTCTCTTTGGCCTTCTGTATTTCCAGCTTCTAAATCCTTGTTCAGTTGTGTTTCTTTCCCATCAGTTATTCTCAGCCTCTGAAGACCTGAAATTTTCAAAGGCATTCCATCAGATGAAACTTCCACAAAAGTGCAAGTAGTGTCCGAGAGATGTGAAGAAACTGGTCTCAAATAATTTCCTGAAACAAACTGTTGGTCTTCCAGACTTGTGATATGTTGCTTGTTCATAACAATGACGGCTCCTTGGCAACTTTTAGATTTGGATCGGTCAGAAAAATTTCAATAAAATTCGTAGAAAAGTATAATGACGAACTAAATATTACCGGTCCAAACTCGGAGAGAATATTTGGAGTATATGAATGTATAATAGTCGAAAAACCCCTTAAAAAAGATGAGCTTAAAAAGACAAAAACTGTTTTTGGCTTTGACTTACATGATATATAAAGACTTAACTTATGGACGTACCAAAAATTCTATACAAATCAGAGAGATCACATATCCCAAATAGGTTAAGTATCAGTCGTTGCTCTTGCGTAGTCCTTTCCCAGAAGCAGGAAATAAAGCCTTCATTTCTTCTTTAGGAAATTACATCGCGCTCTATGCCTTGTGGGGAAGTTGAAGGTTCTGAGGTAAAAATATAAAAAAACTTAACTTGTTGCTCTACAAAAAAAAAAAAAAACAACAACAACAACAACAACAACAACAACAACAAAAACAATAAAAACATATTCTTACTTAGTTTTGCACTTCAGCTTTAATTAACTTCCGTGCCTATGTAAATTCAACCCTAATTATTCAAATAACTGAGGGATTCGTGCGTATAACAAAAAGACTTTTATGCCTCGCAACCTTACAATGTGAAGAAAACGTACTTAAACAACATTTAAATAAAGACCCAATCGTAACTTACAGTATGGTACATAGGCGTTTACTTATCTCTGTGTTATGATTACACTGGTCTGGTACGGGTTCTGCGGTATTCCACACATTCAAAAAATTGTGGTTCGCATTAAAAGGACAAATAATCCTGCAAATTGTGCGACGACTGTGGCTAGTGTCACGTGATTGATGCCTCGGCCTTTCCGCTAGCTTCTATGACGCATCCGGGCTAGATAAGAAAACCGGAGAAGGCTCGCGTGTAGTCAGAATGATTTTTTTTTCTTCTTTTTAACACATTCCACATACTTCCTTAGTTCCTTTTCTTTTTTTTTAGAATTTACCGTCTTTTAACCAAATTGATCCAAATCAATCCAAATATTTCTGACACATTGAAAGGATCTGGGGCAAGCTACAAACTCCTGACATCTTCACCCTTGATCCCATTTCCAAGAACGTTAGCCATCCATTTCTAATTGACCATTTTAGTTGGCCGATATCATTTTTCGAAATTTTAATTTAGAGGTCCTCTCAAGAATGAAATTAATTTCTGAATCTAATACTCACAAATCACTGAAGGATTCGAGCATGACAACACCTGGCTTGGCTAACACCACGGATCTTACCCTTTCACCCGGTTCGGAAGGTGATATTGCAGGCAATAGAAGCTTTCGGGGCTCTTCGGAGTATAAATTGTACGAAAGTGGTCGAATCCTTTTGAATGGAAAGTATATGCACTTGCAAGCGATCCAAAATGGAACATTCGGAAACGTAACACTTGCACATGATGTTTCTTCAAACACCAAAGTTGCTATAAAAGCAATGTATAAATCTCGTGATGTGGAGAAGATGGCAAGACATGAGATAAATATATTGAGTATTCTTGGAAGGAAAAATGAAAATATTTGCCAATTGCTTAACCACTTTGAGACAGAAGATTTTGTTATCTTGGTATTGGAATACTGTGCTCAAGGTGACCTATATGATATGATTCATTCTTCAAACTATCCACTTCATGCTATTGATATCTGGAATATATCAAAGGACATGTACTCGGGTATTGCCTACTCCCATTCTCTTGGAATTTCTCACAGAGATTTGAAACCAGAGAATATTTTATTCACAGAATCCGGAAGAGTTAAGATTTGTGATTGGGGTTTGGCGACTCTTAGCTCTCATAGCACAATATTTAATGTTGGCACGGAGAAGTACATGGCCCCTGAATGTATTTTCCATCCACCGAAGAACTCAGCCTCTGATCACATTTTCGAATCTTACGATTGTAAAGCCGCTGACTTGTGGTCCTTTGGTGTGACTTTATTGACGGCAATTTTTGGTAAAAGTCCTTTTAAAGCGATGAGTAACAAGTGTGGTGATAATGTGGAACAAAATCGGGATCCAGGGCCTAATTCGGAAAATGTTGAAAAGTCATTAAAATGGGACACAAATTTCAAAAACTTCGTGCTTTTTAATAAACCTGAAGTTTTATATGATATCTATCCAGACATGAGCCAGAACTGTTTCAAAATTTTCATGAACATACTCAAAGTTGGAGGCTTGGAAGATGACCTCGAAAGTTTCAATTCAAAGATTCAACTGAGGAACTTGGATAAGTTTATTGATGAGCTTCAAAGTGGCTGGAAATCTGGCTTCACTATCTGGGATGAAGACCTATTTATCCCTGAAAACAACGATAGTCTGGATACAAATTATAATATTCAGGATGGAACTCAAGAATCTGTTTTTGATATGGATGATTTTACTGAAAACAGTAACGAACTTTCTAATGTGAATCCTTTCAATAACGAAACGGTAGAAGAAAGAAGTTATTCAGAATCTTTCTTCTCTGGAGATAATGAAAGATTAGATGTCAGTACTACTGTTCAGAGTGAAGTGAATACCATTCCTGTTCCATCGTTGACTGAATCTTCATACCAACCAAAATCATGGTATGACTTGGATGATGATTTGGACGACGAAGAAATGGTTAAGTTACTTGGCAGTATCAGAATTCGCGAAGCTGTACCAGTTACACTAGGTGACAAATCGCAGGTAGATGGAAGGAAAACAACAGGTGCAATTCATATTTTGAACCAAGACGTTGAAATTGGGAGTCAGAGTATCAGCTGGTCTGACTATTAGGATAAACTAGAACACTTCAAATTAACGATTATGTAGAACTATAGTAGGCACAGTATCATGCTTGACATAATAAACGTGATCCTTTTAATGGGATTGAATTCACGGCCAGTTTTTCTCAAACTGTGAGGAAGCTACCCGTACCATATATTGATGTGAAGGGAGTCATACAATCGTCACGAGATAATATTAAAAGAAAGGAAGAAACCCCCGAAAAATGATTCCTCCAATTTCTATCTTTCCTATAAACGCTAACTTTGCAAATCTTCAATCCGTATTCTTGGGTTTCTAATCCACTAATTCTAAGTGCTTTCATATGCGATAATTCCCAAACTTTATAAAAATACTTCATAGTGTTATTAGAATTCTTATTTGCAGAAGTTAGATCGATCGGCTGTCGATTAACTTGTACTGCAGCGTAAAGGAGAACACTGAAAATAGTTCACAAACAAAACTTAAATTCACATGAACAGCTCACACATCCAATGAATATTCCAAAGGCAACCCTTGTCAATTTCTAGTCTTTCTTTTTTTTGTTTATCATTTCTTTTTTTTTTTTTTTTCGTTTTACCCCTCTATCTTCAGCCTATCGACTCGCATGTTACTGCCGTAACCGGCGCGGTATTCGCGAATAAATTATTGGGCGTAGAAGAGTGTGGGGACAGTATGACGAGGAATGTGCCGTTCATCCGCTGCCGCACCGACGAGTCACCATTAGGTTATTATGCCTGAGCCTTTTTATTGGTTCTACTAGACTGCATTTCAAAATTCATGTTCAATTAAAGATTTTAAAGATTTCAAAGGTTATTAACCTACTATTTGTAATTACCTATATTATTCTGGCTCAATTAATCCTTGGTTACCAGAATTCAGTTCAATAATTTTGGGGGTTAACAACCTAATAAGAAAAAGTGAACAGGCCCGGTATTTATGCAGGATGGTGTTACCCAACCAAGATCACCGCTCTTGCGTGCGCGTTGAGTCACACCTACGAGTAATACTTTCCAGAATGAAATAATCTCAGACATTTTATTCCAACTTTTGTCTCCAATTACCAATAGAACGGGCAATCTTCGAACTAATATCGGGAATAATATATATAGGGGGAAAACCCCAACAAAACTCTAGATTTTTCTCCAAGTATCATTAGCTTTTCACGCAAGTGGCCGTAACCTCCGTTTCCGGCCCTGCATCGGCGAAGCGCGCTCAGCCTGTACCGCTGTCGTTCTCGAATTAATTTTTTTTCACGACCACGACTTGCGACGACCGCAATATATAAACTGCCCGCGGCCGCCGACTGAAAAAAAAAAATCTTCTTATTTCCTCATTATATACATATTCCAAAAATGTCTTTCAGAAACGCTACCCTTCGCCTCGCTCGTCAGGCTTCCTCCAATGCTGCCAAGAACATTGCTGCCAAGAGAGCCCTCAGTGCTTTGGCCACTAAGCAAGTTCCAAGATTGGCCAAGTCTGCTGCCCCAATGGCTGTCCGTGGTGTTAAGTCCATCAACTTCGGTGGTATGCAAGAAACCGTCCACGAGCGTGCTGATTGGCCAAGAGAGAAGTTGCACGAGTACTTCAAGGACGACACCTTAGCTTTGATTGGTTACGGTTCTCAAGGTTACGGTCAAGGTTTGAACTTGAGAGACAATGGCTTGAACGTCATTATCGGTGTCAGAAAGGATGGTGCTTCTTGGAAGGCTGCCATTGAAGATGGCTGGGTTCCAGGTGAGAACTTGTTCGATGTCCATGAGGCCATCGGCAAGGGTACCTACATCATGAACTTGTTGTCTGATGCCGCTCAATCCGAGACTTGGGCTGACATTAAGCCTTTGATCACCGAAGGTAAGACCTTGTACTTCTCTCACGGTTTCTCTCCAGTCTTCAAGGACTTGACTCACGTCGAGACCCCAGCCAACGTTGATGTTATCTTGGCTGCTCCTAAGGGATCTGGTAGAACTGTCAGATCTTTGTTCTTGGAGGGCAGAGGTATCAACTCTTCTTACGCTGTTTGGAACGATGTTACCGGTAAGGCTGAGGAGAAGGCCATCGCTTTGGCTGTTGCCATCGGTTCTGGTTACGTTTACCAAACCACTTTCGAGAGAGAGGTCAACTCCGACTTGTACGGTGAGAGAGGATGCTTGATGGGTGGTATCCACGGTATGTTCTTGGCCCAATACGAGGTTTTGAGAGAGAACGGCCACACCCCATCTGAGGCTTTCAACGAAACCGTTGAGGAGGCCACTCAATCTTTGTACCCATTGATTGGTAAGTACGGTATGGACTACATGTACGACGCTTGTTCTACCACTGCCAGAAGAGGTGCTTTGGACTGGTACCCAAGATTCAAGGACGCTTTGAAGCCTGTCTTCGAGGACTTGTACGAGTCTGTCAAGAACGGTTCCGAGACCAAGAGATCTTTGGAGTTCAACTCTGCCCCAGACTACAGAGACAGATTGGAGGAGGAGTTGGTCACTATCAGAAACATGGAGATCTGGAGAGTCGGAAAGGAGGTCAGAAAGTTGCGCCCAGAAAACCAATAATTGCACTTTTCTCATTTTAGCTACAAATAGTCCAAGAAAGACTTGGTTGGCTTGAAATTTCAGTTCTATAGCGCTTTTGGCTACAAAGCCAAATGCATTCAATTTTGTAAATATCACTAGGACAAATGTTTGTCGAATAAACGGTTCTATCGAATGAAAATGTAATTTAATCGGATTAGAATTTCTGACTTTTAAAAGTTGCCATATGTTTAGACCATCAGAATATGACCTTCTTCGCAGCCATGCTAAACAAAATAGCAAGCTTCGTAAAGTCGCGAGTATTCTTTCTCTTGTTTTTTTTTTTTTTTTTTTTTGGAAACCCTAGCTTATTGCACGTGATTAGGGCTAGAATATTCTAGTTCCCTGGAAATGGCATTTCATGTGATTTACCCTCGGAAATCTGAAATTTTGGCACGCGCATTATATGAAAAGTTTTGCGACAGATCATTTGACCAAGCTTTTTCTATAGTAAAATTAAAATGGCTGTCGGTAAAAATAAGAGATTGTCGAAGGGCAAGAAGGGTATGAAAAAGAAGGTTGTCGACCCTTTTACTAAAAAAGAATGGTACGATATCAAAGCCCCAACTACTTTTGAGAACAGAAATGCCGGTAAAACCTTGATCAATAAATCTACCGGTTTGAAAAACGCCTCTGACGGTTTGAAGGGCCGTGTTTTCGAATTTTGCTTGGCAGACTTGCAAGGTTCAGAAGATCACTCTTACAGAAAGGTTAAGTTGAGAGTCGATGAAGTCCAAGGCAAAAACTTGTTGACCAACTTCCATGGATTGGACTTCACCACTGACAAATTGAGATCTTTGGTCAGAAAATGGCAATCCTTGGTTGAGGCAAATGTCACCGTCAAAACCGCTGATGACTATATTTTGAGAGTATTCGCCATCGCCTTCACCAAAAGACAAGCAAACCAAGTCAAAAAGACCTCATACGCCAAATCGTCCAAATTGAGAGACGTCAGAAAAAAGATGATCGAAATTATGCAAAGAGAAGTTTCCAACGTTACCTTGGCACAATTGACTTCCAAGTTGATTCCTGAGGTGATCGGTCGTGAAATCGAAAAGTCTACGCAATCAATTTTGCCTTTGCAGAACATTCACATCAGAAAAGTCAAATTGTTGAAGCAGCCAAAATTCGATTTGGGCTCTTTGTTGGCTTTGCATGGTGAGAGCAGTACATCTGAAGAGAAAGGCAAAAAGGTCTCTTCTGGTTTCAAGGATGTTGTTTTGGAGTCTGTATAAGTTATGATAATTTAATGAAATGTGGTTTATTTGAATTATAGGCAAATGTTTTAGGGTGTTCCCTATGTAATATTTATCAAGAATACGTACGGAACAGGACAATTCATATCGCATCGTTATATTTGTGTGAAGGCATCCGAATTTGCCTTCGAGGTCAATACCAACCCACTCATCACTTTTCTTTCTGGAAAGGCCTGAAGTGGAGCTCTGCATTTTTTTTTTCTTCATTAATTAGCCCAATTTTCTCGCTGCTTCACAAGAAACATTGTAATAAGTCCGTATGTCCAAATTTACAATCTCCATTTGAACTCCGGGTGTGAGAAAACGAGCCGCACTCAAGAGAAAGCTTCCCCATATTTTCCTGTCCTCCATAATTTTTCTGCGAGGTCACAAGTAGCCTCATTAGCCCCGAAAAACTATAACCTTAATTTCCAATTTCGCTGTCGGACAGCAAGATTTCGTTTAAAATTTGTGCTATTAACTCGGTTAGGGAAGAATTTTGCGGCTTTAGTAACCTTTGTGCTCTTGGTATTATAAAACAACAAGTTTTGTGAAACGCGCCGTTTTTCTTTCAAGACTTTCAGAACAATCTGAGATATTATTCACTCGAGTATATTCATCGAACTACGACGCAAACCTTCCTACGTCATTTAACTCCAGCTTTATTATCTCTGTCAATATGGATGAAGACGATGATAACTGGTCGTATTCTTTCCCACCGTCCACTGAGGATCTTCTTGGTCCAAAGGTAAATCACACGGTAAATCCTGAAGAAGTTACAATCAATGATAATTCTTTGCTTTATCCAACTCGGAAATCAAGTGATAGTCTCAATAGTGATGATAATGTTGAAGTGGACTCTTTATCGGATATTGGAAGCTCGGCTTTTGTCCGCAGGCAAAAGACAGAGGAACACCCAAGTTGGGCGAACGAGGCGGGTACACCACAGCCATCAGTACATCAAAATGAATACACAGGGATTGAAAGTACTCTTCCTGAACCCAGCCCCAATTATTCGCTGTTGTATCTTAGTTCTCAGATATTTGGATCCGAACAAAGCAATGGTTTGCAGAGAATCAAGTCACTGTCTCTCGCTCTTCAGCCGGCTTTTATGCTGAAACTGGCACCTGCGGATCCTCAAACAACACGGAAAGATGCCAATCTGATAATATCAAAAGAAAATGCTTCCAATGCCCTAGCCTTGATTGGGGATTCGCCTACCTCACCCTCAAATTCACCCGCCCTGAGAAGCGATTTCAAGAATTCAATAAAAATTTGGCAGCAAAAAACGCATAATGATGATCATGTTTTAAACAGCGATGATCAGCCTTCTGGTAGTGAAGCGATAGAAAGCAATTCACCCAAGATAATAGCTTACAGGAAAACGACACATGTGAGGAAAGTAAGCAACACTTTAAAACTTGAAGAGCAAGAAGAAAAGTTTGACCCCAAACTTTACGTTAGCGAGAAGTATCAAGATACCTGTTATCATTATGCAACGATGAAAAGAAATGTTGATTTTCATCAGTTATTCAAAAGCCTTGATTTAACAGACCGCTTACTTGATGACTTTGCATGTGCACTAAGTCGAGAGATTTTACTTCAAGGCCGCATTTATATCACAAAAAACTGTGTATGCTTCAACTCCAACCTTTTGGGTTGGGTTACTAGTCTTGTTGTACCTTTCTCTGAGATCACACGAATAGACAAGAAATCAACCGCCGGACTTTTTCCGAACGGTATAATAGTGGAGACAAAGACTTCAAAGCATAACTTTGCTAGTTTTCTATCACGGGATGCAACATTTGATTTTATGCGGGCGATTTGGCTGGGTGCCACAGGTAAGGATATCTCGGATTTAGACTCCCACCCAACAGATACATTTGACGCTGACTTGTCTAATTCATCAGAAAGACGCATTTCAAACTACATAATGTCTATTGATGAAGGTGATAATGTTGATGTAAAATGGAATGATGAACATTTTGAAGACTCGGAAGAAGAAATGTTGGATATGAATAGAGACAGTCTTGAAGATGATGTCACCGAAACTCGTGCGTTTGATGACAATTCTGGACTCAGCTCTACCAGAATAAAAACCATGAAGCCTGATTCTGCTTACAAAAACAAAGGCCCAGACTCACACTCCCCCACTACGATCACACGTGTTTTTGATGGATCAAGTGAGGAGATTGATGCGATAAGTGAGGTGATCGAAGCTCCTTTGGGTGCAGTGTTCGAAATTCTCTTTGGACTTGAGAATCCAACGTTTCACAAAAATATTTTGCGAGACCAGGGGGCTACTGATTTATCTGATTATGGTAATTTTGAAGTGGCAGAAAATGACCCTTCAAAATTGGAAAGATCATACACGTATCAACGCCCTCTTGGGTATTCTATCGGACCAAAATCGACAAAGTGTTGTGTCAAAGAGGTCATCGAATACCAAGACGTTAATGATTCTATTGTATTGTTATCGATCACGGACACTCCGGATGTTCCATCAGGGGGCTCATTTAGCGTGATGACTAGATTTTATCTTAATTGGTGTGAAAACAATTCCACGCAGGTAAAAATAGCGTATCATATCAAATGGATAGGTCGTTCCTGGATTAAGGGCATGGTTGAGAAACTGACCCTGTCAGCACAAATATCTGTGTCAAAAATGATTATGGAAAAACTAAAAACTGAAGTTGAAAATCAAATGCATTTTATTGACCTTCCTTCGACACAACATCATCTTCATCAAACAAGAATATCACCTGCAAAGATTTCCCCTGAATTTCATGAACCTGAACCTGAAAAAATCATTGAAGAATTTGAAAGGCCAACTTCTCATATTAATGGATATTCTATCTCTCCGTTGACATGCTTAGTTATTGCCTTTTTCGCATTCGTTGTTTACTCCCATTTCAAAGTTGTGGCTGAAATTACCGGATTCCGGGATTTATTGATAGCCCAACAGCAAATTCTAGGGAAGCTCTTAGAGTTGAAATTAGTCGGGGATACTGAGGTAGAGGGGAAAGATATCGATACTGCTGATGTGGAAAGAATAGTTCATCTCTTTAGATTATTGAAGCAAGCAATCTAATGACCAATCTTCAGAACCAGCTTAAATAAGAAGATTGAATCCGAAACAAATGAGAAAATAAAATAAAATGAAATGAAATAAAATAAAATAAAATGAAATAAAATAAAATAAAATAAAAGGATTCCGAGGGACTATTTACACAAGCTATGGATTTAACATATACGAAGTTTATTTCCAACGTTCTCTTCGGTTCTCCTTTCAATGATGTTCAAGTTATCGATTGTGTGAACAACAACTTGATCATTTTGATCATTGAGTTCGAAAATAAAAATCCCCAGAATAATTCTTTCTAGTTTAGAGTCATCTTTCTTCAACCCAACAATACCCTTGCCTAAATCTGATATAGAGCCGGATATCGTCCAGTTTCGCTTCAGGTCAGCTAAAACCTGGACTGCGTCAATGCTTGACCATCTGTGAGAGCCCAACTTTGCATTCGTGGTTGAAAAACTGTCTGATTCTGATACATCATCTACCAATGAAGCTGAATCAGACAGAGTATTCGTATTTGAAAGATGGCTACATCCTTCAGGGCATGTCGACCATCTAATGAAAATCTTTGATGAACGGGTATACACACAGTTGGGGTCCGGAAAGTTTGAAGTTCTGATCAGCTCAATGTGAAGATGCGCCCGAGGGTTCAATACCAATGATGTGAGAAATAATTGTGTTGCTTTACATGTAGCATAATAGGACACGTGTCCTTTAATATTAGGCAAGTAAGAGTTAATTTGCTCAAAATGTGTCGGGCAAATCCGAAGAAGAACATCCGGCAGAATTAAGGCTTTCGGAAGGGACTTTTGGAGAAGCATTGGCACAAGAGTCTTGAGACGATCAGTCATAGAGCCCAAATTTAAAATGCGCTGATGTTCCTCAAGCTCATAATTTGATTCTTGTGAGTCCTTCAGTGAAAAGTATCTTAAATTTTTAAATGAACACTCGGAGTATTTAATTATAGGTGGCATTTTGCCTCTGTAAATGTGGGGTGGCCATGGATCATAATGAGTAGGGTTAATGAATGGCTTGAACACATATTGTTTATGAATAGCTGGGGCATATGAAATTTGTGGACATGTGCGAAGACATTGCCTCATCACTATGTTAATTTTGTTACAATATTCTTCTGAATCAATCGAATAGTAATTGAATCAAATGACCCCAAGGTTTCAAAGCGCGGTTACATACACTTTGCTCAGTCAGACAAATTACGCGCGCCAAAATCTAAAATGACAAACATTCCCGTCGCCGCCCACGATCTGTGATAAAATATCAATAATTTGAGCCAAAAATAAACAAAATAAATAAACTTGAGCAATTCAATTTGAAGGTTTAAATTTAATAAAGTAATCTATACTAGTCAACTTAAAAGAAAATAGTGACAAAAATTTAATACTCGATCCAAGCCCGAGCCACACATGTTTGGCAACGAACTTCCTACTCGTCCTTCACTTCCAAAGGAGTCAATCTCAAGTAAGGCTTAATAATTCTGAACTTTGGGAACAAAGTCTTAGCCTCCTCGTTGGTCACACTTGGGTGAACAATGACATCATCACCTGGAACCCAGTTGATAGGGGTGGTGATTCTGTGCTTGTCACCAGTCTGCAAAGAGTCCAACACTCTCAACACCTCAGCGGTGTTTCTACCAGTAGAGGCAGGGTATGACAAAATCAATCTGATCTTCTTCTTTGGGTCAATGATGAACACGGATCTAATAGTGAATTGAACTCCCTTGTTATCAACGTTGGTTGCATCTTGGTAGTCAATCATGTCGTAAGCATGGGCAACCTTTCTCTCCGCGTCAGCAATGATTGGGAAAGACAATTTAGATCCAGTGATCTCATCAATGTCCTTAATCCATGCCTTGTGAGACTCAGTTCCGTTGGCTGACAAGCCAATGAGTTTGGTGTTTCTCTTTTCGAACTCAGGTTGCAACTTAGCAAAAGCACCCAATTCGGTAGTACAGACTGGGGTGAAGTCGTCTGGGTGAGAGAACAAGATAGCCCAGTTGTCGCCAATGAACTCGTGGAAAGAAATTGGGCCATTGGAGGTTTCAGCAGTAAAGTCTGGGGCAGTGGAGCCCAATCTCAATGTTCCTTTTGGAGCGTCAACCATTTTTAAATATGTATTAATTGTGTAATTTATTCTTTGCGAGTGCGATTGGAACGCATTTTATGGAGCCGATCCCCAGTTTTTATAATCAGTGTGTGGATTGCAACTTCGCACGTGCCATCACCACAACTGTAAGTACAAATCGCGCTAGTCTGCATTTGGAAAGGGGCCCGGGGCGCGAAGCACGCAATTTATACAGAAAATAGAAAAATTACAATAAAATCTGCCCAGATTTACGAGCTGTCAAAAGTGGCTCGCTTCAAAACAGAAGAGAAAATTATCAGTTATAACATTCTTATTGATGTTAAGAAGTCGTCTAGAACTACCGTACGGAGCCGCAAACATGAATGCACTCAGTAGATATTAATGTTCAGCTATTTGCTCTGTATAAGAAAATCCCGCCCTCAAATTCCTTCGAATGCCACTTCGAGCATCTTGATGAAAGCCCAATGAGGTGGTTATTAGTAGCAGCCACGCCCAAAGAAGCTAATTGCTCGTCACTTTCTGGTATAGATCGCTTTCGCTTCGCCCCTCTTGTCCCTGTGCTGTGTTTATCAGTGCCGCAGATCAAGATATTACGAGGAATAAAGAAAATAAAATAGCTCTAGCCCAGAGAAACAAAACCTTCAGAAATAATCAATATCATATAGCCCTCTTAAATGAAAAGCTTCAGGAAACTGAAGCATAAAGCTTTCATATTACGTGATCGCATTGATTCACTGATATCTTGTTGTCTTCATTTGGTTTTATTATCAATTTTTTTGATCAAGTAATACTCCAATAGGGAATACGGAGCATTCTCTTCGATCTTTATGTCAGGGTGTGTCTATTTCCGTAAACACTTTCACATCACCACACACTTGTCTTCCTTTGGCTTTTCTGGGTTTTGAATACATTCGATTTCATCTACCAAAGAAACAAAAGCCTTGTTGATGTTGACATTATCTCTCACTGAAGTCTCCAAAAATTTGCAGTTGAATTTGCGGGCGAGTGCCTCCCCTTCATGAATCTCGACTTGCCTTTGGAAATTCAAATCACATTTATTACCTAGCAAAACAACAGGGATAGTATCCATTCCGATAGAGTTCAAAATTTTATCCCTAATTATTTCAATTAGTTCAAAAGATTGCCTGGATGTGACAGAATACACCAACAAATAGCCATGTATACCGATAAGGTGCTTCTCTGTCATAATCGAGAACTCATCCTGTCCAGCAGTATCCAAAATTTCGATAGCATATTCCTGGTTCTTATATGTAATAGTCTTGGAGAACTGGTTTTCGATGGTGGGGTAGTACGATTCGACAAAATGGTCCTCAACGAAACGAACGGTCATCGACAGTTTGCCAACAGAGCGCGAACCCACCATAGCAATTTTTCTAGCTTTCACCATTTTCAAATACTTAATACCTCCTCTTTACGCCGTAAAATCTCGGGCTGTTAATATATTTTCTTTTCTCCGTGAGATAAGTGGTCCTTTTTGGGGGGATTTGAAAATCAATGCGGGATGCCGTATCACGAGCATGGAGCTCTTGTTCCTGTACTTAGGATCTGGCTTCTTCTATCGTCCAGTAATGTCCCTCACGCATGCGCACAAGGCATACTGAACTTCCATCTTTAAGAATCAATCTGTTCTTTGGCTCTCGAGTACATTTGAATTGTGAAAACTAAGGCGTTTGATAGCCTACAATGTTGAAAAAAAAATAATATACATTCTTACCAAATCAAAACTCTTACGTTTTTCTAAGATTTGATTTTTTTTTTCATGGTCCAGAATTTTTGATTTTCCTACTTATCAATCAGATAATATTTAAGTGGCCCACTTCAAGACTTCCAAACTGGTAACAACAATAAAAATCGTAGTAGGTAGGGTCAATACAACATACCCCCATGCCAAGACACCAGCCATTTCTGATTGATAGACGTTATTTAACTGAGTAATTTGGGAGAGTTGAATAGCTGGTGGAGATATCGTCAAGAGAAAAGCCACGATCAAAAAAATCGGATCGTCCAAGATAGACACACCCACATATTTCACACAGCCTGCTATGATAGGAAGCAAAATGAAAGAAGGAAGTATCATTCTCGAAATAAGGGATGCGAACACCATTTTCTTGTAATTTCTTGAAGGAGGGGGTATGTCCTTACTTGGAGCCAAATTTGATCCCATCACTATTAAAATTAATGGAATCGAAACTGATCCCAACTGTTTAACAGATTGGGTAACGGTGTTATTAACAAACGTACCGTTTTGGAAAAAGAGATTTTGTAGTACCGGAACAGATGCAACGATTATGGACAATGCCATGGCATACAATGGGGGATTCATAAATGACAAGAACGCACTAATTGGCCTCCAAGATAAAAACTCCAACCACTTTCCCTTGAGTGAAGATAGGCTCAGAGTAGCAGAATGTTCGTATGGTTTATAAATGGGCTCTTCGTGCGAATTTCCCTGAGCACCTAAAGTTCCATCATATTCTGATCCAGACGATTCTGTATTTCCTGCATCATTCACACTGTCTTCTCCAGTCGTGGTTTCAGTTGATGGGGAATCTTCAATGTGATTAGCGGCATTGACTTCAGGATCTAACAAACTATTTGAATCGACGGATTCATACGTGGCAAGCTCCTCAGGTGTTCTTTTTCTCAAAAGAGTGTTGAATCCCCAAGACCATCTCAATATTTGACCTAATTGCTGAAAAATTAAAAGGTAAAGAATACCACGTGAAGCGACTTTATCAGAGTCATCATCTTGTATTCTATCCCATAATAAATCCGGCAAAGTATATGCTAATGATAAAGTCAAGGATACTGGCAATGAGTTAGAGTTACCAAAGACGCCCATCGCGGTGACGAAATCTGTTTCTGGTGCATTCAATCTCAAAAATCTGGATGTGGCACGAGAACAAAGGTAAGCGATTATAGTTGAGATACCGTAAAACACGGGAATAATCAATATATCATCCAATTTATCAACCGATAACGATGATGCTAGCTTTGTGAAAACCAAACATGGAGTAAATAAGTCAACATTTATCAGAGACATTACCTTTTGGCCAGCTGATGTAAGTAAACCTGCCCTAGCGACCACATAGCCAGAAAAGCAGATAATCACAGCCTGCATTACCGCCTCAAAAGTGAGGAGGGATATTGCTCCCAAGGATAACTCCGGGTTTAATGGCGCTTCCTTTTGGATTTCTAATATGTTGGACAGTAATGCAAGCATAATGTATGTGTTCACGTTCACAAATTCTGATGATGATTGCCAACAGGCCTCAAGGAGCTTTTGACAAAAATTAAACTGGTGGATTTCCGTTAGATCTCACAAGAATCTAAAACTAAATTGTTTGATATTGAGGTCACCAGATAATCGTCTCGATTAGGTTGCTGGAAAGAACGCCGAAGGTGTAGAGTATCAGGCGGTGATAATCTGAAAGTGCGCATGTATTAGGCTGTGGCACGTGCCAGCAACGACAAACGAGCCGCAGTGGCAAAATGTGTGATGACAATTGCATATATACAAAATAAAGTAGTAAATATATAGTTTCGAGCAACCTGTTTCATTTTAAAGCTGATTAAATGATTCACAAAACAAAAGATCTCCCACGGGAATCATATAGCTTTTAGCATTGTAGTAGCAAAGTCTGGCCGTTGGAAAAGGCTGCAAGAGCAAATATTATCCATATACACTCCCAATGCGCTCTTCAGAGATAAGTCTGATAAGAGTTCAAAAGAATATTGGCGGGCAACGCATGAGCTATCTAGAAAATACCTTGCGCTAGGTTTAATTTAAAAGGATGAGCAAAGCAAAATACGAACATCTTTATTATTCTTTGGTATCATTTATTATACACCCTTATTTATCTCCAAAAAAATAAAAAATAAAAAGAGACTTAATGGAGTTATAGTTTGCTTCATATTCCGTGATAGCCACAGCAAACCAGGCGCCAGACACATGTAGTGACTAGTCTACATCTGTCGAACCTCATTTGATCGGTATTCAGTTTTTCTGAAATGCTAATTTTGTTAACAAGGCAAAGGATTCTAAAACCCTGTTTCATAATTTAAATGTTTAAATTTTCTAAAGTCCTTTTTATATTGGCATCTTTTATGTGTGGACAAAATATTGAAGGGTTTTATAGTGTTCCTGCGGAAGATTTCAAAATTTCGAAAATACAAGTCTTTAATTTAATTGTGGAAGAAAAAAAGAAGAGTCTAGAACCTACTTTAAAATCAATTCAACGGGTTTCCTTATCTTTCTTTTAGATAATACTCATAATTATATTTTTCAAATTATGAAGAATTAATTACAGAAAACTAAGATTGAAGATGAAAGTTTCTAGCAAATGAATAGAGTTGAAAGCATATCTCGAAAGGTTCTACTTTAAATTGCTTAGGAATCAGAGGTGATGTTTATAACAAAAGAAGAAAACCAACCAAAAAAAAAAAAATACACAAAACATAAAACATCAACATATTTTTCAAAATACCAGAATGAAAGTCAAGCTTCATTGCGCATTCGAGTTTATGGCTTTTTACAAGCAGCTTAAGCATTTCCCTGCGCGCGCATGATTTGATAAACATGCGTTAGCCAATTTTCATACTCTATTTATACCCCCAATCATCACTATCCTTAACAAATTATTACTGGCGTTCCCCCAAAATTCTTCACAAAAACTATTATACTTCTCGCTTTTATCTTGTCTAAACGGCTTCTCAATACTTTTCTGAATGACACGACAGGTTGATCCCTCGAGGAATAGCCCAGTATTTCTTGATCAGCTGTCGCCACATAAACCTTCGGTAACATCAGATTCATCCCCACCACCATGGTATAAATCACATACAGGGAACTCATTCACAGAGGAGTTAGATCATAGGGAAGAAGATCTTGATAGACTTACTGCAGCCTCAACACCTCTACATATCAACACCGGAAAATCCACTCTTTTTACATCTCCCTTGAAAAGACTTGATCAATTGGATCTCAATCACTCGTCTCCGCAGATACCTTCTATACCAAAACTAGGATCAGAGATCCCGCGACCCGAAAGAAACAAAATTAGATACAATGAAATCCAATCGGATGATGATGACGAAAATGAGTCGAGTGGATTTAACGAAGAAATAGGCAATATTACATTTGTGGATACGACGGACTACAATCCGGTGAATGATGGAGACAAGTACCATTGCCCACTAGAATATCTAGAGCCCCCCACCTACATCCGCAAGAGGAAGCTTGGAGAATCATCGACAGATATAGCCATGACTCCTTCATTTTCATGCATCGAAAATTCGTCCCATCAACCCGAGGATATGTCAGGAATAATCGGAAACGAGACGAATGAATCACTCAAAATAAGTTTTTCAGCATCTGATTCTACCCCATGCCCCCCACAACCAAGGAAAAGATTGAAATTGGAAGGTAGCATCCAAGAAACCACACCATCACAACCATCGCGAGTTACAGGTCTGATTTTGAATTTGAACAGTTCGAAAAAGCTTTCTGCATCAAGTGTTCCTCTTCTTAGTAAGCTCAATAATGCCACGTCAGACACAGCAGATGAAGTTAGCTCCTTTAATTCTTTATCTTCCGTTACGAAGATTTCTTCGAGTAAGAGTAAGGCGTGCTCAACACCCATAAGCCAGTCGACCCCTGCAAACTCCCGACCTAGCTCGCCAGCATTTGTTACGGAGGTGTCCGATGAAGAGGTAAATGGTTACAGATTCGTTAAGCCGCGATTAAAGTTTAACTATGAAACCCCTCAACCCCGCACATTCTCAAATCATCCATACAAGTTGCAGAATAATGTATCCAGAGGGCTAGTCAATGAATATAATGCAACTAATTCTGGGTTGTCTTTTAAAAACTACAATATCGTTGGAAAATTTCCAGTATCCGCTGCCGGGCTAATGGATGAAGAAGATGGAAATATACATATTGCCGACAAAAGAATAAGCGACCCTTACTTGCTAGCACCCCCAAGCGGCCCCAATAAAGGTGGTTCACCTGAATTGTTATTCCAATACATGGATTCTCGATACAAGTTACCCCTCGATGAGCATTTCGATAAAGACCTTGAACTAGACGAGATGAAGCAGCTCATCAGTGATGGAAGGTCAGTCATAGAATTCTATCGGAAAATTATTTCGCTGAGTGAACTAGACATGCACAGATTCTTAAAGAGAGAGAGGCTCCGATGGCATCCGGATAAATGGGCCAGTAGGCTTGAGGATTCGCCTTTCGACAAAGCTGTAATTGACCTCTTGAGCCAGGAAATCAATAGACTCATCGAGGAGAATTGAAAACAGCGGAAGGAAGAGTATTTAAGATTTTTAAATAGTATAATACTCTTTAAGGTTTAGCGAGTGATTGCATAATTTATTTCAAGAAACAAAACAATTTAATCTAATTACCGGCCTTATCTTTTGGGGTTGCGGCACCGCTACCTATTTCTTCTTCTGGAATGGAAACAGTATGCTTTTCATCTAGCTGCTCGTTGTCAAGTTCAATATCGTCTTCCATATCCCCATCAGCACCATTAATTTCTACTTCTTCTTCTTCGTCGTCGTCATCGTCTTCCTCCTCGGCGGCTTCCTCATCATCAAGGTCGTCATCTTCTTCACCCACCTCCTCCTCTTCTTCTTCCTCTTCTTCTTCCTCATCTTCATCGATTTGTTGCTCTGGTGGATACTGATCAGGATTGGCGTCTTCATTATCCCACACGATATTAAACCGTGTCACTCTAGGCTTTTCGGCCAATATGTTTCGAACGACATGGTCAACCTGTACTTTTGTAGGGTGGTTCTCTCTTAAATCTTCGGAGTCATACTCGTTATTAACGTAATAACCAACTCTGACAAACTCTCTACCAGCATAAGAACAGCTCAACAAAATAACTGTAACGCTGACCAACTCACTTGCGGGAATTAACTCTGGCGAGGGAGGGTCTGCTTGAAACAAGAATTTGTTAATTCCGACGGGAACTGGCCCAACCAATATAGAGTCTAATTCTTGATCATGATCTAGAGACCTGGAGCTACCCACATAGGTGAGTTTCCACTCCAAATCTTCTTTGAGAGGTTCCAAACATTCGAAGGTTATTTCAAATTCATATGGGTCGGAAAAACGCGCAGGGTTGTTCAAAACCTCTATTCCAAGTAAAGACACGATTGACATTTTATGAGTGAAATCCTAAAAGTTAAGATAGGAATGCGGAGAATATCTTATGGATCTCTTTGTCGATGAGGGGGAACAAATTCTATCACAGGAAAACTACTGACACGAGACGCGTCTGGTGATGCGGGCACTGAATGCGTCGCGGGGGTTTTTGTGCCGTATCTAACCACGTTGCACACTGCATATAATATTATGGATCAGAGCCACCATTTTTCGACAAACATCATGTTGTTCTTTGCAGCAAGATGCTTAACTTTCTAAATGATTTCCTGCGCATGGAAAATTAAAAGGTGTTACAAATTCTAGCAAAGGATACTTTTGAAGAATTCTTTGTGAATCTCTTGTCTTCACATAATAAATATTCGTTCCCTTTTCGACTGACGGTATCTTAAAATGTTGCGAAGAAAACCTCATAATTGTAGACACATCAAAGATTTACGCGGCAAGATCGGTTTCGCCTAATTTCTCACTGAGAATGATCAGGATTAATCGCCACGACCTTAACAATATATCGATCCATGAAATTAGGCGGCATGCCCCTGCTGCTTTTTCGGGGATTCCTTGAAGTCGAGGCTATACGCACCGTGGATCAGATGATTTGAACAGTTTTAGCGTGTGCAGAAAATCAGAAAAATGCATGCCATCGAAATCGTGCATGGATGGAGCGGCGTTTGTGAAAAACTGGGCAAAGCAATGCTATATATGTTAAGCATATTATTTAATTGACTAAAGTGGCCGCAGAGAAATCATAGAGGGTCCAGCTCGGCATTTCTAAGGGGCGAAAAAAAAAAAAGGCCGGACGGTATCTTGCGCTGGGAATCTTGCTGGCCGCCACCACACACCATCAAACCAAATTGTCAGAACCTCGCTCGAACGTAAACCGGTGGAAAATGCGCGTGAAATTGGCACCTAAAGTTGTTCCGGGATATGTGTCAGCATAAATGTGGGGCGATGTGAGGATATTAGCTACGTTAACAGGCGAAGATTTACGTTAAAAAGGCGGGATTTTCACGGTGTAAATGTTTACAGAATCCAGCTTATTCTCTATGATGTTGGCGGAAAATTTTATTGGGGCTAGGTCCAGGCAAAATGGCGCTACATTTTGAGATGCTGCCCCATAGTAGCGTACTTTTTTTTGGTCTACGAAAATTTCTTTTCTAAATTTAACCATCAGCCTCAACACCAAATTGAGCTGACACAACAAAATATAATATTATGCTAGACTAATGCTTACTAGCTTTTTTTATGTTTTTTGGGGTTTTCCAAGTTTTTTTTTGCGCATGTCAATAGCCGACACACTTAAAGTACTAGGTGGAGAAACTGTTGAAAACAATAAACATCCATCCTCCCCAGGTGGTTGGCTTTAGAAAGTAGCCATCTTTCTAATTCCAGACCACCCAATGCCACAAGCTCCCAAAAGAAGGTGGATTCTTCCGGGAACCCAAGTTAGGTCAGTCAACCAAGTCTTAATCTGGTTAAGGTTAAGCTTGGATTGTCTGTCTCTCATTTTTTTTTCTCTCTCTTCCTCATGATCCATCTCTCATAATTGTCTCTGTCCATACCTCTGTCCATGCCTGTACCAATTCCTTTCGCTTTTCCCTAAATTTGTTAGTATAATAAAACCCCAAGGCCGCGGAGATTAAAAAGACGACCGCTTCACCAATGCAAAACTTCAAACTTAGAACTTTCCTCGCCAAAGAAAAAATTTTGAGCTAACCAACTAGTGCCAAAGAGAAATCCTTTTGAACCAATATCAATTTGTTTTTGCAAGGTTAAGAGCACGCCCCAAATGCACTATGATCGTTCAAGCCACAATTCCCTATCATCCAAGAACTGACCTGATCCCTATATGAAGAATTCCCCCAGTAAATCATCAGCAGAAATCACGAAGATCTCCAAATACTCATTTCAGGATAGGTTTTGTTCGTGAAAAACGGGAAATTTAAGCTTGGATTACAAAACCCTGATCAAAGACTCGTGGTATCAGATTCTTAAAACCTCTTCAGTAAAAGTAAAGTCACTCAACAACTTAATCAAAGTCGAAGAAAATGATTTCAAATCTGGAAGCTGCGACAAGCACGACTCAATATCAACCAAAGACTCAAGCGCTCCCTTAGAACTGAAATTCTTCCTGCTCTCCCATATCCCCAAAATGTGCGTACATCAGCATATCAGGTACATACTCCGGCACACCGGGTACATAATCCGACCTGTCTTGTACATATACCGGGTCTGTCGGGATAAAGCGTTTTCCAGTAGAATTCTTTTCTCTCTCGTACTGGTTCTGTATCCGACGAGCATCCCACTCTTCGAAGTTGAACGGCTTTTGTTGATATTTCTTTGGTCTAAGGGGGCGCTTGAACACAGATTCAAAGAGTTCGTCTTTTTGACGCTGAGTCATGGGCTTAAAATCATTTCCTTCAGTGATTTTGCCTTCCTTGATCAACTGCAGAATCTTCTCTTTGTGTGCCCGTCTTTGGCGAAGTCGCATTTTAATCTGCTCGATGCTTGGAGCTAGACTTTCCCACGGCTCCACCGGTTCCACTTTCTTTTGAAACAACGATGAGATAATACCAGGCTTGACCTTGGGGGGATCGAAGTTTTTTTCCTTCTGATCCTGAACTGATTTGTCAGCATTGCTTTGGGCTTCTCTAGTTGTTACCTTCTTAGAGAAAGCCCCCACTTTCAGGATCCAAGTATCAACAGCCACGCGAGATTTGGAACCAAAGAGGCCGACAGACTTGCAAACCCCACGACCAATAGAGCCAGTTCTTGCTGCGCAATTATCGGCCCATCTTTTGGTTCTGGCAGATAGCTTGGATTCCAAAAACATCCTTAAAGAGGTAGCAGTAATGAAAATAAAAAACTTGTAATTAGCAAGTGAAAAGCGTGAAGGCAAAACAGGCAAGTGACGAGGAGCAGGAAAACCAACAGCAAAGGCAAAAAGTGGATTCAAAAACGGCAAGTTGACAAAAACATCTTCCCTTAATGCGTCCGGCAACCGGAAAATTATAGGGTAGAGGGGAAATGTCTTTCTTGGGGTTTCTTCATCTTCAGTTGTTTTATGCCCACAACCAATCTTGGTTGCAAAAGCGCGCATTTTTTGCACCCAATTATTGACCCCAGCCCGGAGAAACCCACGTTTTGGTTTCAACACATCAGTCGAAGTAATCATTGATGCGCAGTAAATAGGCTGAGGTTTTCCAATAGCTTGGATATCAAAGTCAAGATCACTAAGGTAAGGAGTCCGAAAAAAATATTCAGACTCAAGAACGTTATCAAAATTTCCGGTCCGGCCCTTGGCAGCAAGCCCTCCCAAACTAGTGCCAGGTGCCAGTTGGTGTTTGGTGTTCAAGTTTTTCTTAGCTTTGTTTGTCTTTGACGATGATTTGCGTGACTTACTTTTGTGTTTGTGTCCAGAGTTTGATTTGGGTACAAACATTGCTGGGCGTGTGAGGCCGTAGAATGTTGGGTCCGTAGATGGCGACGAGACACTGTTTTCTGAAACATCAGAAACAGATGAGAATTGTGCCTTGACCTTGTACATCGAGTTCGAAAACTCAACTGGAGGTACCAGCTTAATTTGAGAAGAAGACTTCCCAAACAAAGCCTTAGCACGGGCTTTGAAGGCAGCTTTTTTAGATGCTGCCTTAGCCTTGGCCTTCTCAAGAAGGCCAGAGAGCCGATGACCTTTACTCTTGGAAACTTCCTTGAGCTTAGAATCACTGGATTGGTGCGATTGATTTTGTGTACTTTTGTTGGCTGGACCAGTACCCAAAACTTCGGACCGAATTGGAGAACGAGGAGAGTGTTTCCGGAGAGTCGAGAAACATGAAGAGTTGTCGAACATGGTGGCCTGTTCGGGTTTGTTTTGTTTTGAAGTTTCAAAACGGGAGTGCTCAATGGCTCCAGAGGCTTCCACCGCCTTTGTGGAATCAAGAGATTTCTTGGAGCCAGAGCCGGACTTAGTAGTGAAAGTCATTACTAAATTCCGAGTTTAAGTTTAAACGTCTTATTTGCTTAATCAAGTGTGTCACTGTAGTCTCTAGAGTTTTAGAGTCTTAAAGTGTACTTGGTATGAAATAAGAGTGGTGAATAAAAAGAATATTTGGGGAATATGGGAGGATCCCGTTTTATAGTCGCAATATGATTGAACACAAAGTTGGACCATGGAAAGTGCCGGCTATAATCTTCTGGCAAGGCAAATCTAAGAAAATACGGAAAATGCTGTTAAAAGTAAATTTAATATCTGGAAGAGCAATAATTGTATGTAAGGAATCTGCTCTTTCTTCTTTAGCCCAAATAATTTGAGAACTCATTAGAATTTTCACTTTGTTTAAGACTAGTCTATCTATTGGCTAGATATGAGATGAGAGTATAAAGTTTTGAGTGGTTGTGAAAGAAATTACCACATTGGAAAAAGATTTTATAGAAAGCATAAATAATAGTGCCTTTTTTTCTAATATTGCTTCAGCATAAATAAAAGGAAGTAATTATTTGAAAGGGTTAGAGCTGGAATTTGGTCACCCATCTTTTAGATTTCTGTGCCAACTACTTTGATTTATTATATGTATTCAATATACCCACTTTGAATCGTAAATATTTGTGGAAAGTCCCTAATTGGTTGATAATAAAAAGGATTTCTAAACATTTCAGATCTTTTCCACATTATTGACTTTGAAGATATGGATATATTAAATAGCACGCTCAGAAAGTGAGATTCTTTTGCCCCTATCTTTGAAATATAAAAATCAATATTTCTAATTACCAATGGATACAATGCTCAATCAATTCATAAATACTCATTTGGGGTAAAAGGTTAGAGTTTATAGTGAAGCGATGTTATTTTTAGGAAGCTTTCCAGCATATTTTCGAGTTCCTAGGGTACTAAATCAAACTTCATGAGATAAGGTGAGGTAACTTTGCACCAACACACGGCCCCCGGATCTCAAACCTAACCAGACTTCAATAAATTGTTGTTTAGTTTCCCCACTGTCCAATGTCAAACCTTCATTTTACAGACTAGCGGTTTTAAAACCATGTGAATACCAACGACCAGACCATATAAACACAAAAGCATTCTTGATTCTTCGTTCTTTATCTTTATTTCAGAAATACTTAAAGTACTTTAGGAGAGGAAAGAATGCCCTCAGAATAATTTCTTGGCTTTTAGAATGTTCTTGTTCGGATTTATTCAAGATCCCCTGTGAATTGTATTTCCAAAATGAATAGTTTTTTTATTGAATAATAGAGTTTGAGCAATATTAGTTAGCAATGTTTAGAGCGATTTTTAGTTAGCAATTTGAGCTTTTGCTCGTTATTTTGTCGGCATCATAGCCGGACTTTGGGTAAAGTCTAAATTTACTTCCTCGTGTCCATGTCGTATCCACTTGTGTTCTGTTTTTGTTTTTCTTTCCTTTCTTTTCGTTTTTATTATGTTTCTTTTTTTTTTTGTCTTTATTTTATTCCCCGTGTGAATAAGGCAATTCTCCATTCTTTTCAGTATTGGTTATAACCGTTTCTTTAGCAGTCTCTCTGAATACTAAGCATACTAGACTTGCTCTAGTAACTTTTGCATCAGAAAAACCTTCTGTTGAAATTGTCAGAACCTAATTCTGACTCTAGGCTGGAGTATTGGCCACTCTTCCTTCAGGAGAAATCATGGTTTCTGGCAAGATGACCGAAGTATCGTTCTCGGGCTTCTGGGTAACCAAGGAACAAGTTTTGCCTCGGTTCAAATTTCTTCTACGTCTTTTTCCTTGGACATTCCACTCGTCTTCTGGTATGATTCGAACTGGTGATGGCACCCGAGGTGGAGAGGATGCGTTTCTAAAAGTTTCGGGAGTTTCCTTGATAGTAATAAAGCGCTTGTTCTTTCTGAATTCCAGGACGGGATTTTTAGAAGCCTTTTGCTTGAGTCTCCGGTTTTCAAGCAAAAGTGCAATTTCCAAATCCTTGTTTTCCGTGGTAAAAAATGGTGGTTTTCTTGGGAGGATGAGAGAAGGAATTTCCTTCAACCCAAAAGTCTGGAAAGTTCCTGTGCTAAATAAGGAGTTAGTAATTTTTTTACCCGGTTCCTCGTTTGGACTCTTTGCGGAGTCCACTAAGGTGGCCGTGTCAGAAAGGATCGAAGAAGTGTATTCCATAGAGGTCTCCGATGAACGCTTTACGGGATTCTTATGCTTTCTGCACTGAGGCACTTGGTACTCGTCATCTGAAAGACTCTCAAGAACCTTGAATGGGTTCTCGAAAGTTGAATGCATAGTAGATTTCCTTGAGTTAAGGTAGCTTTGTACTTGTTCCAACTTCCGAGATCCTCTTTGGGTCTGCCATTCCCCAAAGTTGGGTTTTGTTGAAATAATCCGCTGAGCAGAGATCAGGGCCCAAGCTTCAGGGTTTTCCTTGCTACATTGTGGTGTCATTGTATGGGCTGGAGCCGTGTGTTTCTTCTGAGCCAAGCTGATTCTTTCAGGTTCCACTGCTTCAAAACAAGAGACATTTACAAGAGAAAGGTTCAGAGAAGGTTCGCCAGTTTTTTTCTGCTGATAAACATGACTTCTAAGAATAAAAAGGGTAAGTATACTCAACTTTGGCTTCTTTGTGGCGTCTGGGGAAACAGCCAGATTAGAAGAAAGCCAGGGTAAGCTTTGAAGAATGGAGAGCAAATTTCTGCCACCAGCGTTTCTTAGCTTACTCCCAATATTGAATAAAGAGGTTCTGGAAGTGCCAAGAACATCACACGCTCCAGGGAGAGATTGACGTCTTTTTTTGCCACCCATATTTACAGCACGGGAAAAATGGGTCAAAATCCAACGAACAAACGGAAACCTGGTGAGTGTGAGTTGAGCACTTCGTAACAATTCTTTTGGGAGTCCATTGAGGGCTCTAGTGGGCAAAGTCATTGTATGTGTTGATTTTGTGAAGAAGAAAAGAGGAAAAATTTATTCTATTTTAGAAAAGAGCGAGAGAATTATGTTATGCTGTTTCGCAGCCGGTGGCAAAAAGCGTGCCTGGCGGTCCCAGCCCTGCACGCATACCAAAAAAATGAAAATAAAAGGCTTTTGGTGCAGTGATGACGGGGAAAACCATTTTTAATTTTAGAGATTGAAAGTCCAAAATTGACTTCATATATGCGTAGTCTAACTATAATACGTTTGAATCACATATTTTGAATTGAGATATCTGGGTAATTATGTGCTAACAAAAAGTGTATTAAGGTTTCTTTGTTCCAGTCTTTGATTTCCTTGCACAAGTGAATCTCTTTGGCGGCCCAGAACGAGGCCTCAGCCTTCTTGTACATCTGCAACACCTCGTGGTATTTGAAAGGGAACAACACGAAACGGTTGGTGTTCTCCTTCAATAGCTCCTTCTTGTCCTGCTCCTTCAACTTGCGGCGCTGTATCTCGTTCTTCACCAAAAATTGGCGGTGAGCAGTGGTAGTTTCTTTGATTTCTTGGACCACTTTGGCAGCTTCGCCTTCCTTAATGTTGGTGGAATGGACAATGTTAAAGTCTCCTACTTTAATGCTATGGCGTATGTACCTGGAATGCCGCCATCCTGGTTGAGATTGGGGATGTTAGGCCTTTACTATACTTATACAAGAAAATAATCACCCAGCCGAAATTTCCTTCCCAGGCCTTTTACGAACTTCTAGTAGCATTTGGCAAATTCCAATTAGGAACTTCATGCCAAACCTTTCGCCTTCGGAAATTCGCGAGTAAATAAGTTTTGAAAAAAAAATGAGTACTAATTTTTCTTCCCCCTAATTTTGAGAAAAATTTAGATAAAACGAATTTTCGAAAAATTATACCACTAATTTTTTGAATTCCCCTAACTGGTGATTGATTAAAATCCCGCTTATCTTCGACAGACCAATTACGACGTCCTGCGGTGTTATCCTTATAAATCAGTATATGATTGGACACTACCTTCTATGGATCACATGTTACTTCCCCGGAAATATCCATAAAACCATACTTTTTTTTCTGTTCGCTATTTCAATACTTTCCTGGAAATTCTCTATTTCTCCTTTTATTATTTATCGGAACAGTGTGCGTTGGTGTTTTGCTTAAAGACAATTCACATGTGTCAAATATTAATCAAATCCATGATGGATGCGAGGCTTTTGAATTTATTTTGAAAAGTGGAAAATACATTGTCCTTACTTAATATGTACGTATATTTGAATCATATTAATTATATGAATTATTTATTAGTGTATCCGGGATTACTGATAGAACGATTTTTTGTTTTTAATACATTCTCTTTCGACCCCATGATTGGGTTTAATTAGTACAATTAAATCTTTATGAGATTGTCCCAATTATTTCTTAATTAGGAAACGTAATGAAATTGGGACTACTTAATCGGGTAAGAAACCCCGAAAACCATTTAAACCGTTCGAAATCCTATAAATAATTATTTCTTTTTGGCGAGAGTTCACCGTAAAGCACTATAATTTCGATTCTAAGCTACAAAAAAGAAAAGAGTTACAATTATGTACCCACTTGGTGTAATTAAAATTGACAAGAAAATTTATTCAGCCTTATTTTGAGTTCTCATTTTGAGTTAAATCATACTTAAAAAAGAACTGCCGATGAAATCTAAAGTGAAATTGATCAAAATGACCCAAACACCAAAATATAATAGTTTAGGACTGAAAACAGACCAGATAAAGAGGTGGAATCTCAAGTTTATGCAAGAACCGACCAAATTCAAAGCAGAAATGGAGTAAAATGCCAGGTTAAGGCGCGCCCTTAAATGAATTAACGACCTTAAGCTTATTGCCGTTTGTCTCCTGAGAGATTCTTCACATAATAAGTCCGTCGCTGCGAGAGACCAATATATGACAACAGAAAAGTTAGAAACAAAAGTCAAGATGCCCACAAGCAAAACGTTGTACTCTGAAACTCCATTATACGCGTTAGAAAGATCAACAGTCGCCAACAGATTAGTATTACCCACAGAAAAGAAGGAGAGGTGTTGGAGACATAAGGTGAATAAGGAGAGTAGAACAATTTTCACCTTAGGTTCAAGGGCTTTAATTTTTGAAAATAGGCTGGAGTAAACGATTTTCAAGAAAGCAAATATCAAGAATATGGGGATCGTCTCTACCCTTGTTTGATGCATCAAAAACAATGTTGCGATATTAACAATATTTTTAATCAAATCATCCTTGTAGATACCAAATTTTCCAAGAATTATTCGAACAGAGAAGATTGTGAATAATCCGTAAAAAAATAAGCGCGAAATTTGGACATTCATCAATTGAAGATCCTTCTTTTCATTGAGATCACTAATTCCGAAAAGTTCACACACGAATAGATGTAAAGACTCAAGCCAGAAGGGTATTTTATATCCGTCAACAGAAAACTGGCTAACTTTGAAGGAAAAAGATAAAATCGAGATGAAAACCACGAATGCCAACTGGAAAAAATTGCTAAGCTTGAGTTTAGACTGCAAAGATTTAACATCTGATGCTTCATAGAACTGTGCCCAAAATTCGTGATTATGGATCTGCATGGAAACAAAAATATACGTGACTAAAACCAACACCCAGTTAACAGAAGGGTTCAGTACTAGAAACTTTGAAATTGTGAGATCACTAACAACTTTCTGCCCAGAATCATTCCAGCCCCTGATTATACGTATGAATAAGATCGAGAATCCAATCAGGGCTGTAAACTGTAGTTTTGAAATAATCCAATGGACCACAAGAACCGCCACAGTCAAGTACCACCAAATCTGATGCTCTTCTTCAATGAGCGAAGAACCATGAAAGTGCAAAGAATACAAGAAACTGAAAACAGCAAAGAAAAGATATACTTTGCTTCCATATTTCCAGTCCTCTAAGGAGGAACGAAGCATATCAGACCAAAAGAAAAGCGAAGAGATTAGAATGACAAAAAACCCACACGCTATATCCAGGTAAGAATAGTTCGTAGATTCTTGGATCAACAACCTTTGAATTTGTTTTAAAAATGAGTAGTATGACTCCAAAGGCTCGTGATTATCCACCAAATATTGGAATTCTTCAAGAAAGGCTTTAAGTCTCGTGTCAGTTTTGCTATACTTTTCACCAAGTAGGTCAATAAACTGTTTACAGTTCTCAAGAATAGCAGTCCTTTTTGAAAAATCATCTGTCCATAAATCGAGGACTTCCGGTAAGATAATCCCGAGATTATTTTTAGGAATCGGAAAGTCAAACAAAGCAGCTAAAGTCGGGACGAGGTCAATTTGTGACATTGAAGAGTAATAGTTATAGTTTTCGTTTCTAGCCAAAGGTGCGTCGCGATTCCCACTCATGCGAGAAAATTTTGGAGATGCTAAAACAAATCCCGGATTAGTTTCTCCGGGAGAAGCACCACCATGATTTCCTATTTCATTCATCCCATGATCTCCCAACAATACTAACAATGTATTTTCAGTCGTTTCCACTCTAGATTTGTATAATCTTTCAAACACAGAGTCCATCTCTGCTTGCTTGGGCCCCATATAAATTGATTTCGGCCCTCCTTTGTGACCGATATGATCTAAACCCAAATAATGTAAGATCAACGCATCCCAAGAATTATCATCTATTTCAGATTGTAAATGCCTGGTCACATTATGATCAACTTCGGTAAAGTCACTTACAAAGAAAGATGACGTTCCTTCGAAGCGTTCAAAAAACTTATTCGGAGGGAATAGTTTTAACCACGTGTCGTCACCAAAAAAATGCAAGTTCCGACCCTCTTTCATATTCTTGAATTGATGAACCCAAGAGTCGACTTTTTCCAAACCTTGTGACTGATCTTTATCATCGGCAATATTGAGGATTGCATCAATAAAACTTGGAGTTCCACCAGTAGTTATCCCCTTGAGCCTAGGAAGAGTCACCGTTGGAGGATGCGAAAATGCAGTGAATGGAAGGGCATTTCCATCTCTTATCAATGTGTGAAGGTAATGCATCTGTGAATCTTCCCTAGAAAACATAAAATCTGACCTCATCGCATCGACCACCATCACGATAAGCTTGTCGAAATGGGCACCTGAGTCTGTCGCAAATGGTGAGCCCAGATCGTCAAATGCATTAAACCCAGAGAGATTCACCTTTCGAGGGAAGAAGCCTTTTAAAAACCATAGCAACCCTAAAAGTTGGCAAGTCAGAAGGAAGATGAAATATCTAGATAGCATCCTTAGTGTTATAATTGCGGACTAGACCTGTCTCCGATAGATGAAGAAGACATGCGCGCGCGTTTCCCAAATATCGGGCGGTCTCCAAAAGAGATAACCACCTCACCAACAATCAAATTATTCGCACCACACATCAAACAAGAAGAAAGTAAGCTAATTCAATGCCCAATTTCTTTTTACTTGGTTTATTCTAATCATACAAAGGAGGTGATCTTCAAATCAAAACCTGAAAATCCTATGAAACTATATATATAAAAAAAAACTTCCGATCACCTCCGAAGTACACACAGGCCAACAAGCTCCAACTCATTTAACCTCGAACCTACAGCTAAAGTCACCTTTCATAGTATACGTCTGTAAGACCAATGAACGTCACGAAATCACTCCGAAGCGAAGTAAATAAAGACTGTTGTCTTAATTCCCAAAGTGAAGAACGGAATACGTGCTGAATATACAGGTCTCTCTATTCTCCTTATCCTAGCTTGACAATCATAACGAACGAATTGAGATCTCTCCAATTCTTCTCAGATGCCGCGGCCAAAATGAAATTCATGATGTAAAACCAATTTCTTGCCACAAGATTTTAAACCAATCTCATTAGTGGTACCTCAAATAATAACCCTCTTAGAAGTCAGGTTGGGTAATTGGTCATGTTACTGCCACAACTATGTTCCACCGCCACCTGTATCTCGAAAATGGCAAAGTACATATAAAGCTTCTCAAGGTCAACAATAAAATAAAGAACCTCGATGTTCTTATTTTATATGATACCAAGTCGTATGTATTGAAAATATATACAGCTAAGTACACATTTGCGGTTGGTGGTAAGACTAGTAAAGGCGTGGCTGTGCTTGGTGAATTATTTCCTAGGTATCTCACCCAAAAAAGTATTTGACCAATACAACTCTCCCAACAAAAATGCTCCTGAATAACCGTTGCTTCTCTGAAGCAATATGAGGGTAACTTGGATGGATTTGGAACACACTTAGATACAGCTAGGGGTATGTCGCATACATCGTGGTACAATCATAGTTCACATATTGAAGCCTTGTTAAAATGCAAAAAGTGGAGAGGATAATGAAAAAGTTGATTTTATGACCATAAAATAAATGACATTCCTTAACACAATGAATATATTGTAGTATAAACATACTGGCCATTCCAACATTCAGCCTCTCTGCCGATAAAAAACATCAAATTTATATATTACTTATTTCTCAGGCAAGAAAAGCGTAAGCCCGCTGCTATTTCTTAGATTTTAAAAAAGCTAGCATAATTTCACCGTGAAAGGATGATAATTATGAAGTTAGATTGTTATATTCTTACATTACTTCACTTTTGTTATAAATCTGTCTAATTTTATATTCATTTTATGGATCACCCATTCAGATGGACTCCGCATGTAAATGACCAAGAATTACAAAATCGCCAATATCCATCATGTCAGCAAAACAATATACGAGTCTTAAATATTCACCTTCTCATCCATATGACAATGGGCACATGATACATTACCTACTTTTCCGATATCACGTTTCACTTCATGCAGCAGATTTTGCATCCAAACTGTTTCTTTCTTTGCCAGTGAGTTCAACTAAATCTGTCGAAGCTCCTAGACATTCAAACTAGTAAAAAAAACTAATAATACAGTACACCACACCGTGCCCGCGTGACCTCGTGCCGGGCAAGATGATTTTGGAACGCGTCTAATATTAAAAATGAGATTCTTATAAACCACGAAAAGTTTGCCATAAATCCTTGAAATCTCTTAAGGATCTTTCTTTAACATTTATCTGCGATATCGATAGCGATTGAGTCCAGTAAAAAAGAGATCGGTCTATATTTCTCGTTTATTAGTGGATAGTTTGGATGTTCTATGCTCGGACAACCAGGATCAATTTAATGATCAGGAAAGTATGCATGCCAAGGGCCACCACCTTAAATTTGAATACAAAATTAGAATTAATATCTTCACTGATCAATGTCTGTCTATAGTTGATACACTTTGTTCTTCTAATCAAAATGATAGTAATATACCATATTAATGACAAAATGGTCACTAAAAATCTCTTATAAAAATATATGCCCCTGGCGCGATAGAATATCGACCTTGGATGGCAAAACAATTAGCCCTAGAACGCCTAAAAGTCTTCTTCAGAGAAAAAAAGAAAATTAATTATGCAATGTAATATGGCCGATAAAGCTGTCTAAAATTCCAAAACATGTTAGCTTCCTTTACTAGTGATTAATGTAGCTTTGAAATTGTTACTGATGGCCCATTGGGTGATTTTAGAATATCCAGCTTAAAGCACCAAGAATTCCGTTTCGAAAAAGCCTGAAATACCATTTCATAAAATTGCGGACTTCAGAAAGGGTAAGACTACCTTTTTCTGATTACATTACTGTTAGTTTGATGGATTGATTAAGTTTTTCTTCAAGGTTTAATTATTTTCGCAACTTGGTGAGCGGGCACGGTGTGATGTACTGTAATGTAACACCATCAACAAATATTTTTGAATAGGTAAGCATGTTCAAGTAGTAAGCCAGTGCAATCCACCAAAATACTTCTCTCACGACACCTCCTAGATATATTCCGACCTCTTCTGCCAATAAACCTGCAAAGGCAACAACATAAAACTTTTTCCATCCCTAAATAACAAACAACCAAAAGAGTTTATTGCTCGTTACATCTAATTAAATATATGTTTTTGCAATATCATCCTTATCTTCCGCTGAAATACCAACACTTGTAACATAAAGATCAATCCGAATATAATTTGCGTGAAGTACTTCTTTTAAACATCAAAGAATGAAGTCACCGCAATTATCATCTATTCTGCTATATAATATTTCACTGCTAAAAACATAACCTACCCTCGAACCAAACCTACATTTTAAAGCATTCAAATGAAAAGCAATTGTCCTTGAAAGAACTTACTCAATTCACCAATTTACCTTAATAAACACGTTAAATGTAAAAATATGAACGCTATAAACGGAATGAAAACCTATGTCCAATTAGCTCACCCATGATGATTTTCTCCAATATAATAAATATAACCTGTTCGCTATCTATACGACCACATATAAACGTTCGACATTATCAACATAATTTAGGTTACCCAAACTGCAAACTTAATCATTGTGAAAAATTTAAATGATTGATGTACCCGAATACCCAAATAATAGCCTTCAATACCTATGATATCTAGCTTCAAATAATCAAAAATGTCATTAATGCATCCAATTAGCATTATCGACCCCAACCAGGACTATCTCTCTCCGCAAGGAAACGAAACCAAAAAACAAAACCTACTTCTTTCGAACGCAAGACCATCAAATATTTCTCATTTGAAAAAATAACATACCTAGGAAGAACTTACGAGCTCACAGAGAAACTAACCTATCCTGCTTTCAACTGTCAGTATACAGTTGTAAATCTGCTCTGCTAGAACTCAATTCAGTCTTGATCTCCAAATCATTAATATTGCAAGACTTATGATTGTTTATTTTTCTGTTTCATTGATATTTTGAAACATACAGCGGGACTTTTCGCTGTAATCGCTATTCAAACTCGAAGTTGCTTATTAACAAATAAAATCTAGATGTCAAACAATATATCCATCATGCATTAAACAGATATAAAATGATAGCCTGGTCTCCGTTAAAAGTGAACCTAAATCACTAAACTGCTGACCAACGCTCATTGCATACATCCGCCGACGTCTTACAATAACTTCATAATTACTGAACCTTCTGATTAAAGATATAGAAATCAATATTATGAAAAAATACGAGGACAGGCCAAGCGAGGAAAGCATTCCGGGTTCGAAAGTCTTGTTTCTGAACAGAAAAGCATACTTTTTCGAAATTATCCGTTCATTGCCACTCCCACTCGGGATTCTTGATCTTAGAGGTACACTTGCTCTTGTAAATTCTTTCAATGTATTTCCATATTTGCTCAAGGAATTCGATAAACCACATTCTTATCCCAGAGTGGGATCCAAAAGAACCTTGCTAATAATCAACCGGTTGTAAACCATATGGAAAACAGGAATAAACCCACCAAACAGGCATCACTACAGAATCTGGGTGGCCCTAACATCAATATTTGTTTCTCTGCACCACGGGTTGTCGGTATTCTCTCTCATCCGCAATATCTCCAAATTTTCGGTCTACTGAATCCTCTTTGCAAGCAATTGCTTAACCAATCAACCTTCTTAACGAAATTCATCTGGATCAGCCTGATCATTCCCTTAAGCAAGTTTATTAGAAGCATAATTACAAAAACATGGCAGTACATTTTTATAAACGAAAAACCTTACCCAAAGGCGAAAAATATCAAACTAAAGCATCTAGACTAATGCTACTGATATGAACATACTATTATTTTATAAATCCTTCTCCAATTCCAATATGTTTTGTTTATTACGGCACATCCCCCAGTCATATCCGACATTATTAATCATGGATTTACGCTCATGATTGTGGCACATCCGTCATAATGTTGTTCATTAAACAAGGCTACTTCCTACCAACACCTTGTTGCAAAAGCAAAATTTCCTGAATGATAAATGAAACACTTCATCTACCATCAAATAATTTGCCCAACAGATCAATCCCCGTTCCTTTTCATTTTTTTTCTGACTAATGAGGCGTTTTTCTGCGTGTCCTCAACCATGTATAGAGTTGCTGATAAAAGTTCTGCCACGAAAATCACCATTATATTTCAATGGCGATAAAAAACTGTACAGATAGATACATTCCGTTCTTAGGTTTCAAAACCGACCATAATCTTTAGAGTAGCTTGCCTACATAGAAGATCCAAAAGCTTCTCGACAAAAACGTCGCCAGCTGCAAAAGCTTAGGGGACATGAAATACCCGCAAAGCGTGACCAATATATTTCAATCTCTTAAAGCATAATCATGCTCATGGTTGGATATATTCATAAGTATAAATTGCTGTTCAATTTGAGTAATTCGCAGAACAGTTTGCAAAAATAAACGAGACTATTGAATTTGACGCAAATACCACAGTTTTCTTGATTATTCCAATTATTAACTGACCTTTTACATGAGTACATAAATTCGTTCGAAAAGGTTCGAGGCTTTTGCTCCCATGATAGTTACCCAAGGTGTTTCAAAGAAAACGTCTCCTTGAATTCACAATGTTTTGGACCTTTCATGACTTATCGAAAATTATATTACCCAGACTCTAAACTCGAAATATGTGATAAAAGTGTGACGCAAGAAATGACTTTTTGAGAGCTTGCGCATTGTTAAATATAAACCATTTACATTTAATAGATACCTATCGCATGAATTAAATTTGTGAATAACTATTGATATAAATCGCTAGAAAGGTTTCTCAAAAGACTTTGAACAAAGTATAAAATTTGAAAAGAGGACTGGTATAGGCATTTTAATGCTTGAAGAGGGTGATAATTTAGACGAATAAATCAGTCGGCACCATGGGTTATAATGCTTGAAAAGTATCCAAAGGTGAACTCGTTACGTACGATGGGAGAGATAATAATATAGGATGTATAGTCTCTTTGAGATATCCATGGTTATTAAAATCAGTATATTGTCGAATGTAAAATCATTATTCACACGGATATCTATACCTTTTTATGTTCGAAGAAATACGACTAAGCTATTGGATCCGGAAGCTACTAGAATTGAAATTTCTAACAAGAAATTTATGGCCCAGGAAGTGTTGCGAGTTGATATACAACATAATTGATGACTTTAATTTGAAAGAAAATCTGTAAAACAAGCTACCATTTTATCTAGTCTTGATTGGGTTAAGAATTAATTTGTGCTGTCACATACACTTTCAAACCTTTACACAAAGGTTTGAGGTATACCTAAACCTTCAGCTCACGGTAATTTATGAGGTAAGTCAGGTACATGAGATGGTTCATATTCATTATTTAATTGTCTTCTTCAATCATAGAAAAACTCTTAAACTTTCGAGAGATTTACTATGGTCATAGTTAAGGGACCAGAATGTAAGGGTACCGGTTTATTCTGAAGATTCCCATCGTATTCTTGGTCATATTGTCGGTGTACCCTTTCGATTAACGATCGGGTTCAAGCAGATACTTAACCATCCGACTGTCAATATTTTAACGAAATTCTTCTGTCTTTCGCCATAAGCGATCTTTGTCAGAAATAAATTCTTTTCGGAAAAGCTTTCAATGCCTGAAAGATATCTTGATTTCAGTATTGTGATACTAGAACTTAGAGCAATCTTAATCTGCAATCAGATTAGGGAGAGATTACCGGCGCTTTCCAGTATTATAAGTATCATGAGGACATTACTTAACTTGGTTTAATAAGATAATTTTGGTTGGATTTCTTTGGCAAAGTTTAAGGTATTTGATTGAAGTGACAGGTATATTACGTGAACTGGCCCATGATCGGTTATCATTGATTTAGTTCGTTTGTTCTCTATTTTTCTGTAATACATCAGGCAGTGGTTTTCTGTAATTCTAAGAAAGGAAATCAACGAATAGAGCAGGGGTAGGCAAAATACTTCAGCTGATCGAAATACGAATTGAGTAAGGTTCGTTTCGGAACTAGACTTTTATCCTTGGGGCCCGCGCATTATAATAAAGGAAGATAACCAATACTTCCAAAGATCATAAAACCTTAGGGAAAGCCCTGAACAACTTTCTAATTATGCTAGCGAGACTCTTCAGTGCAGTTCATGCTGAATGACGGAAAACCCTTTCGCTTAACTAATATTCATATGTAACTCGTATAATTGCGAATTCATCGTGCCCTCGACGCTGAGAATGTACATTAGGTTAAGAAGTATTGGGATTGTTCAAGTTTACGATACGCATCTTTATCATGCTGTGGTTATATTTACTCTTTTTTATATGAAAAAAGTTTGTGAGCGGGCTGATTGTAAAAGCAACAAAAAAATTTATTTACCACAGAAAATTTTCGATTATTCATCAAGGTCCTCGTACTTATCGTTTCTTGACTCGGCCGCGTTTTCCTCAAGTTTGCTTCCTCCGCTAACTGAAAACTGTCCTCCAGCGCCAATGATTTGAATGTCTATGTTTTTTGTTGCGGTGTTGAAAATACGCGTTGGCGTCTCAACGTCACCGTCGAGGGGACCAAGACCTGGGGCGTAAGTATCACCAAAGCCCCACGAATACACAACCCCGTCATCGGTAACTGCAAAAGAATGGTGAGAACCTGCACCAATGGTCTTGAACTTTAATTCCCCATTTGCGATGCGCAATAAGGTTGGAATTGGAACCGATCTAGGCAGGTTATGTTGGTCTCTATAGGTATATTGTGGTAAGTCCTTTTCTGAAATACCAACCTCTTTCATATCATACCGACCCCAAGCATAAACTTTCCCGTCACTGGTCAAGGCTAAAGAGTGGTGCTCGCCTCCGACAATCTCAACTATGTCTTTATCCTTCAATGCTGGGATGACGGTTGGTTTCATAATCAAGGATCCATCCTCAAGTTCACCCTTCTCATTCGTAATACCACATTGGCCATACTGGTTGAGACCCCAAGCCAAAACTTCACCGTCTGTATTAATTGCAAAACAATGAAAATCACCACTTGCGATATACTTGATGTTGTAAAGACCAAATGTATGGGGTTCCAAAGCGGCAAACTGGTGTCTGTCAAGTATCTTACGACCCAATTGGAATTGTTGCCCGTTTCCCCATGCATAAACAATTCCCTTGGCATCCAAAGCCAATACGTGATCTTTTCCAGTGGCCAACTGAACAATATTCTCCAAGTTTTTCATTTTCACAGGAAAAGATTGAGTTTTGATTTCTTTGGAGAATCCCAACAAACCTTCATTGCTTCTAAAAGTACCCCATGTATACACTTCTCCGTTTTCGTACAAAACTGCGCTTAGGTTATCAGTAGCTGCAACTTGAACAATCTTGCTGTCAGTTTTGGGTAAGTTTTCGACTTGACCTGGAGTAGATTCAGCTGCATTCAAATCTCCGTCATCGTCAGAGTCTTCAGCATCATCCATTGACTTCAAATTTTCTTTTCCGGATGTGTCTCTACCCAAAACCTTGCTGTCATTTGTTCCCCAAGACCACAAAACATTGTTGCTGTCCAACGCGAGAACGTGCATTCCCCCAACAGCAAAGTCAACGATACCATCGGCACCGACTCGGTCGCCTGTTAAGTAAGGGTTTAATCTTGGACGCTTGACTTCCTTAGTTTTAGCTTCTGGGCCAAGACCAAGTTCGCACATAGAACCCGATCCCCATACGAAAACATCCAAAGCTGTTGTCTTTTGTGATGGTCTGTCATTGATCGTAGCAAGTCTAGAATAAGATTGAAGTATGGAAGAAGATGTTGACTTCACACGCTTTGCTTTTGTCCCCGCTATAGGAGATGCAGAACGTTTCAGTGACCTTTTTAATGCGACCATGGCGATTACTTAGGATTGTTTTTCAAACTCATCGAAAAGCAAATAAATCTTGAGTATCGATATTGTACTGCATGTAGTTCGTTAAAAAAAATGGTTTTATATCTAATGTATGTAGAAAATAGTGACATCAAATATGGTAACTATCCTATTTAGTTTAAAGTATTTATACTGGCATCAGAGTATCCCATTTTCTTGTGGTTCCATTTGCTGCTTGCTTCCACAATGCGTCGGGCCATATTTTGAAGAAGAAATGCAATCGAACCAATTGCTCGTATCAATGCAAGCAAAGCCACAAACCAGAGGATGAAAACTAAGTAGTAATTCTTTGAAGTCTCACCAGGCTCATAGACTTGCAACATTGTCATGACGAATATGAGGTTGGCTAAAAGCCATACCAAAACAACTTTCGTTCTAACATTTTTAGCGTAATCTTCACCATCAACTTTAGGAGCCTGACTAGTGTTGCTTTTAACTTTTTGGTTTGATCTTTTGGCACGGATATTATAGAGAGTGTCAAGATAAACCTCATCTATATTGTAGTCCACAATGACAGCTTCAAACTCGCCCTCTTCATTCTTCTGAATGATGTACTGATTTGATTTATCTTCCTTTGGATTGTTATCACCTTTTGTTCCCCAAGAGACATCATGAGTATTACAAAACGCAAAAATCTGTAAGGTGCAAGTGTAAGATGGAATCATCAAAAAGTATTGAACTGAGCAGGTAACCATGTGCCAAGGGTCCAAGTACAAAATAGACGTCAACGTGTAAAGGCCATATGTAGCCAATAAGGAAACAACTATGCTCGTAAACACATATGCTGATGTTTCCCCTGTTCCGAACTTCTGTATGGTCGTAATGACAAAGTAAAACCCGACTATCAAAGCATATAATGCACAAACTGTCAAAAGGATCATAAGTGTCTTGAAAATGTTTCTTGAAGCTTGTGGCCTATTACCAATCGAGGCAACGAAAACCGAAGTCAAAACACAAATACAGAGATAATTGAACAAAGTGAAGATCCAGAAGCCACCTCCACCTAATCTCTTTTCCAGAATCAACGATCCGGTCAAAAAATAAAATGTTAAATAGAAGTTGCTTAGTGAGAAAAATGAAAATACCAAGGTAAGTAATTGATAAGCGAACTCAAAGCAAAACCAGAATTTTCTTGTAACAGAGTGGTCTGTCTCCCAAATTCTGTTTGCATTACGCAAAGAATACAATGCTGCAAAAAATGCACCATTCATCCATCTTCGCCTCTGAGATATGAATTCGGGAACGGATTCGGGGACATCTGTTTCTCCGGTTGCCTGTTTAACAAATTTCAAGACCCAGTTCGCATTTTTTTTTGCGACAAGTTCCCAACATAAAATTCTGTCTTCAGCCAAATACATGTTAGCTTCAAAAAAGTTGGTCTTGCTGTTTTTCTCGTGATGGCTCGTTAATAAATCTTCACCCTTAAAATAAGCATGCAATGGACCAGTCCCGTCCTCATGGTTTTTTAAAGCAATGTATCTGTATGCTGAGAGCGCACCAGGAAGAACTGATATGTAACCAAACACCGATTCCAAAGGCTTGTCCAAGATGTTAGACATCTTGTACTCGAAGTTCTGAGATGCAACAAGTGGGTTTGTTAAGTTAACCCAGCCTTTACCCTTCATGGCCGTGATCTCACCGGCAACACCAGCAACATTTGAATCACGATCAAAAGCCTTCCACATGTTGTAAATCGCGTGGTTATCGGGTTTTGTACCAACGTCTAAAAGAACCACCACGTTTGGATCTAAAGCCGGGCAAAAGGCATTGAATAACCACCTATGCGAGTTGATTTTCTTCTGATTTTGCTCTTTTAAGCAAAAGAGTACCTGGACAGGAGTTAAACTTTTTTCATCGCCTTTAAACTTGAGATTTTCATCAATTGATATTTGGGTGGTATACTCAAACAAATGAGCATTTACCTTTTTGTTGTTAACATATGGTCTCGCCAAATTATCTTGGTAGCACCCTGTTGCAGTTAATAGCTGTAGGACAGACTCATCAACTTTGTTTCTTCCATCTGAAACAATAATAACCTGGACTTTCTTCCATGCATCCTTTCCCCAAATTGATGATTTATTTCTAGAGCATAAGTGTGCCACATTTTTCATGATACCATGCATAGTTCTGGCAAAAGAAATTGCATCTTCGTTATACATAGTAACACAAATGATGATTTCGGTTTCCCTTCCATATTTTGCTGCCCTAAGAGTAAATCCTTCTTGTACAAAGTCATCGGGTTCGGCAGTACAGGCAGTATATGTCATATTTGTGAATTCCCCAAACGGAGATTCAGTTCTGGTAAGAACTTTTCTCAATTCCTCGGGTATTCTGTTCTCCAATACCAAATTCCCTGATTTCCCGTCAACAAGTCTGACTTTTCGGTTAGTCAAAGACTTCTCTTTGTTTGGAACATAACCCTTCATAATATTTTGCATCATATCTTGGTCAAGGGAAGCTTTGAAGTAGTCACTCTCTTGGCTCGAAGTTTGGTACGAGTCACCAGTAATGGCAGTATTGATATCAGAGAAACTTTCTTTGTCGTCATACTCCTTCTGGTAAAGTTGGTATGCATAGTCACTTTCGTTTCCCAGATTAAGAGTCCTTTCTTCAAATACGTCACTCTTTATAGTCTTTGCTTCTGCTAAAGCTTCAGGTGTGAAAATAGGTTGCGGAGGAGCCAAAATTCTTTCACTCCTACTGGATCTATCGGGAGAAGAACCCCTAAACAGATCTGTGCAGAATGCATCATTATCCAATGAGGATGAGCTTCTTGAAGGAGTATACCCATTTTCTCTTCTTCTCTTTGGACTCTCTTGTAAAGTGAAAGTTGCCCTTGGTGTTGTGCCTGTTTCGTATTGTAAAGCAGGGATCGAAGAGTCCGCAATATTGTTCACATTTTGTTTAGCATGCATTGAGCTCCTTGCAAAGATATTAGGAGATCTCCTCTGATTTGGGATTTCCAGTATGGACGATGGTAGGCCATTAAACGCTGATTCGTCATCGGATTGGGAATTCTCTTTGCCCAATTGGTACAATCGTCTTGTAGCACGGTCGCTAATAAAGGCTGCGCTTGGAGCTGTGGGATTGGGTTGATCCAAGAAAGGATCGGAATTATCATCTGGATAAGTCATGATGATAAGAGATTGATACTTTCAGTGGTTAGTAAAAATGTTTCTCAAGAACCCTTTAGATTTTTGCTCGGGACCAATGTGCGGAAACGTTTGGTTTGTTTGTTTACATGTTTTCCTATTTGGGATCACCATAGTAGCATCGATAAAAATAACTCTTACAGTTGAGAATAGATCCCGTATTTCAATTATTAATATCAAAGAGTCAAGTTTAAAGGAATCAAATGGCTATTGTATTCGAAAGAATTTTTGTTTTTTTAATATTTAAATTATACTGTTTCAATCATTAAAATTCATATTTGGAGAATGAGGTGAAAAATAGAATGGAAATGAATTTTTGAAAATTAAGAAAAAAAAAATAAAATTTTTTAGATAAAAAGAAGATCATTTGGTATAATGATAAAAATTATGTTCTTCACTATATTAAACCACAAACAGTAATATCATGGCCGCTTATTTGGAAATTCGGGAGAGTTATTGTTAACATGCAATATCCCAATATCAACCTTCCTCGCATAATTTAAAAGTCACGTGAAGGCGTATCTCTGACCCAGAACATGCTGATAATAAAAACACTATTGCAATTTCTGACTATTCCTTGATTAGTTCTCAGTTCGGATTTTTAAGCTCCACCATGTCAAATCTGACATTTACGAGCAAAACAAATTTACAAAGATCACCTGAACTTGTGCTGTACGTGGAAAGCACTTCACCTTCACTGTCATTCACCAGGCCCCAGGAACTACAAACACAGATATCTAGTGTAGATTTTGCTACTTTAAGCAAACAGAACACAAACTCTTCTCATGGATCAAGTTTGAGAACAAGCGCATCCCACAAGAAATCCTTGACTAGACTCTTTAGCCGAAGAAAGACTTCACTGGATACATTTCAATTACGCTCAAAAGATTCTTACCATGGTGATCTTGATTCTATTAATCCGAGAGAGATAGATAAGCCGCATAGTATACGTGAAAAGTTCAAAGGGTCTGTTTCACCGAGAACAATATTGAAAGCAGAGAGAAACCAACTGAACAAAGCTGAACCAGCTATTCAAAGTAGTCATAACAAATCAAGCATTTCAAGACCGGGTTCGAGCCAGAACCTCATAATAGAAGGAGCCACCCCAGACAAAGCACAAGCATCCCTTCTGTATCATAACAGTTTGTTTCACAGACCACATTCCGCTGCTACAGATTATAAAAGCCATGGGAATATCGAACACCGAGATTCTTTCCAGACTGGTTCTGGTATTGCGCTGAGGCGAAACATTGTTCAATTATCATCACAAAGTTCGAACTCTTTCATTAACGACCGTGCTGCTGCTTCGGCATACAATTTCACTAATCCGAGCCACAGCAGTAATATTGATGCCCCGCTCCATGAAAGTAAGTCTCTTCTTGAGCTTCATCGCCGCTATGTGGTATCAGCAGACCTATACATCCAAAAACACAAAGCTACCCCCGAAGATACGTCGTCAAATACAAGCCTTCATAGCTCCAGAAAAGAGAAATTACGGATGGGGTTGCAAATTTATGATGAACATTACAATAAAGCATTCTCGGAACTCTATGAAATAGTTAAGCCTCTTTTACTTATTCAAACAAATAATTTTGATTCAAAGGGTGATAGAAAGCCATATGTTCTATTGACTATTGAGGAATTAGCCTCTTTCGTTGAAGAAAGGCTCCTTGGTGCCAGGAACGTCATCAGCAGGATGAAAAGCAATGATAGATCACCCGCATATTTAGCCAAAGATCTTGGGGCAGATTTAAGAAATAATTTGCTATCGATAGAAGATGCAGAAGAAGAAATTAGAGAGCTAGAATCGAAAGAGTTTCTGTCCAAAATCTCCTTGTTCTTTCTCAAGTGTTGTCACACATTAGCGGATAATTTCATGGGAAACAAGCTTCATGACACATCTAGAAAATTTCTGGAAATCAATAATTCTTCTGCGGAGTTTAAAACCGAACGAATGACTAACCGTTATCTTTATTTGGAGAACTGGCATACGATTGCTCGAGCTTGGGATTATTTTAATTCTAAAGTAAGGTTTTACCTATTGCATATTTTCCTTCCCGCAGAATTGCAACTCGACTTTGTTTATTCCAAGGACATGAAAAATGTAGGGTCAAGTCTACTGATGAGTCTTGAGAAGGACTTGCTTCATGCGTTTCGTGATGCTTTCATTATACCTCAGCTTCGCGAACGAATAATTTTAGTTCTGAACGAAGACTCAGGAATTTTTTTGTTCAAGAATCCTGTGCTATTTGAAGAAAAAAATATGTTTGCTGACAAGGGAAATTGTATATCTAAATCATTGGTGAATTGCTTTGGTGTTTTATCATCATATGCCAGGAGGGATCCCCTCACACCTGAGGACCTGCAGCCTGACGATGTTTTGTTTGGCGAATTTACACGCTGCTTGAAATTGTACTCGCGCTGAAAACCTGCACGATTCTGAAGGAACCCCAATTCATTTGTGCCTAGGTTACATTTTCATCTTATATAACCCCAATGGTGTTGCCAGAAAGTTTGAGGCAGAACTTAACTCCAGCCGAAATACAATATTTATGCGAAAATGAATTAATCTCAATCCTTCCTAGATACTCGATGCCTAAAGTAGATCTCATAGCTGTACGTCTTTTGATTTTGTTATCCTTCTTCAACCAGTGTCCATTCGACAGTTTTCACCTAAAAAAATACTAACATTAAGGGAAAAATTCCACCGCTTAAAGGAATGCGAAGAGTGGAGGTCCCACTTTGGATTGCTCTTATTTTAAAAAGTCAAGGAAAGTGCAATATAATCATGCCAGACTGGTTAAGTTACGATCACTTGCTCGAGGCATACGAACAAGAGAGAAAGTTCCCTCACATGTTTTCAAAATTGCCATGGAATTGGCTAGAGATGGCAAAGATAATGCTTACTAAAGCTGCTGATGATTTGCAAGATTCTAATACTCAAATACGATCGATAGTTCAGGATTTAAAAGAGTTGAGACAGCTGAAGTCAAGAAGAGGTTTAAAGGAATTAAATGAGTCCAATATTCAGCTAAATGGACTCTCTTTAATGGAAATTAATGAAATGAGACCTTTTGTTTTAGGTGTTATGGGTAAGTTAAGGGAATTACATGAGAGCGTCGCCGGTGAGAACGAGGAAGAGGAGGATGACGGGTCTGACCTTGAGTAAGCGCGCACGTGACTCACACTCTTGGGGTTGTTGAGATCTCGAACGCACCATAGTAAACTTCAAACTCTATGAGCCAATTCACAAATTCAAGCAGACAATTTGTATCTAACTTCAAGATCTCTCATCTTGTCACAAAAGCAAAGAGGGATTTAATTCTTTCTATACTTCGCTCAACAACTACAAAGAGGGAAGCAAAAAACTTCTTGGAAAAATACCAAGACCAATTTGATTTCAAAGATACGTCTTTTCACCAGTCAAAATTTTCTAGGTCCGGTACAACTCATGAAACTCGGAAGCAAGTTGTTATTGAGAAATTCTTGAAGGGGGTGAGTCCTGTCACACAGGCAAGATCCAATGCTTTTAACAAGATACTGGGTGCTCCCTTGAGAATTGCTGTATTCAAGATGTCGATGTCGAATATTTCCCCTGAATACTTGAGCGGTATCTCTGAAACTTTAAACAGACTCGTGCAATTAGGTGTTTCTCCAATAATTGTCAGTGGCCAAGATGATGTTTCTGAACACAGTTTCAAGCTGATGTCGTCATATCTTAATGAACAGTCAGAAAAACTACTGCAACTTCTTCTGAACAGGGTTAAAAATGGATTTGAGCCCATTCAAACGAACTTGACAAGACTTTTATTCATTGAGAAGGATAGCAAGATATCATTAGATTCATTAGATCAGCTTTTGGTTCCATTGCACCAGGGTGTAATACCAATTGTACTTCCCGCAGTTTATAACACACAAGATGGATCTCAAAGATTTATTGGAACAAAGGACGCTTTATTTCATATGTGCTCCAAGCTACTGGAAATTCCAAATTTATTGTCCGTTGAAAAAATTATTTTTATTGACTCACTTGGTGGGATCCCGTCGATAGAGAGGAACCAAACAAGCCATGTTTTCATCAATCTTTCCCAAGAGTTTTCTGACATTATTTCAGAGTTGTATATTGGGCATCTAGATCCTAAAATGCGTGAAGCTCATTTGTCGAATCTCGAATCCATGAACAAAATCTTGTGTCTCATTTCTCAAAAATCCGACACAAACGCCACGACTGGTATCATCACAACACCCGCAGTAATGTCCGTGAATAATGACCAACTCAACCCCGTGGTTTATAATGTTTTGACCGATAGACCCATCATTTCATCTTCTCTACCATCAACTTTCCAGAGAACTCCCGAAATTTCCACTTCCATCATTAAGAAGGGGTTTGAAGTGACAGTAATTGATAGTGATTCATATACTGGTGAATTCAAGTTCCTGAATTTAGTCAAAGATCAGCTAGTTGACCAAGAAAAATTATTTGACTTAATTGATGATTCATTTGGAAAGAGTCTCAGGAGAAAGGGGTATTTTAATCGAATTGATAATTCCCTCGCGACTTTGATACTTGTGGGTGATTATGAAGGTGCAGCAATTATTACTTGGGAATACTTAAGTAATGGCGATAAAGTTGCATATCTAGATAAGTTTGCGATTGCAAAGCGCAACCAGGGAAATCCTGGTTTGGCTGATGTTATTTTCAAACTAATATCCCAGTCACACCAAACGGAACTACTCTGGAGATCGAGAGCTAGTAATCCAGTAAACAAGTGGTATTTTGAAAGATGCAGAGGCTCAGTAAATCTTCCCCTGTCTCCATGGAAATTCTTTTACACAGGTGATGTATACAACCGTCGTATGGGTACGAAAATTGATGGGACTGAACAAAGTGGGATTGATATTACAGAGAAACTCCGGTTATACAGTGAATTCGTCGAGAAATTAGGCCCTTCTTTCGACGAGTAGAATAGTACGAATATTATTTAAATTGAATAGGATATCCTATAAGCTTCGAACACGTGACATGGATCACAGATATTTCTAATGTCCGAGGTGTTTTTGAGACTGGATTTCAAAATATTAGAGCTATACACGGAGAACATATAACTCGAGAATATGGGAAAAAGGAACCAACTTTACTTTTATCATGAGTTAGATACATGGCAACAAGATAATCATTTCATCAGATCAGCGTATGTCAAAGAAACCTCTAGCTACGCGAAATGTGTGAGGTCATTGGCATATCTCCACAACGAAACAATAAATATCTATTCCCATCTCATACCATCTGTTTGCATAGCGGTTCACATAATTTATCATTTGTTTTGGGGGGATAAGAATCAAAATTCATACTGGGCTAGATTGAATTTTTTCCAATTCGGGGTTGGGGCTTACGTGTGCCTTTCACTGTCCGCTCTTTTCCATCTTTTTAAATCCCATTCATCTAAGATATGCGGAATAGGAAATCAATGTGATTATTTTGGTATTGTTATGATGATCACTTGCTCTTTAATTTCAATAATAGTGTTCGTTTTTGACGATCTTCCTCAATGGAGAAACAGTTTCATAGGGATGTTTTTGACATTCGGGGCAATTTGTACTGTATTGACTTTTGACAAAAGGTTTGCAACCCCGCTTTATAGGCCATTTAGATCATTGATGTTCATTTTATTCGGTCTTTCTGGTGCAATCCCGGTGATTGTGGCATCTTATATTTTTGGACTAAGCGGTGCTTTTCGTCGTTCCAGTGCAGGGTGGTTGATTTTGGAAGGCGTTTTCTACATTTCAGGGGCAATTTTGTATGCAGCAAGATTCCCAGAAAGAATATATCACAAAGGCGAACATTGTGATAAAAAGGTTCCAGGAAGGTTTGATTTGTTTGGACATCTGCATCAAATCTTCCATTTTATGGTTGTGATTGCTGCCGCCTGTCACTTTAAAGCACTTTCAAATTGCCACGCAGAGTGGAAACATAGAACCATGTTGGGTATGAAAGAGATAGATAATTTTCAGTCGAGACTGCTCTAAAATGGAAAAGTTCTACTTTTTCATATTACATTTTAAAACAATTTGGGCCGCAATGTTCAAAGGCCAAAATTAGACCTGGAATGCAGACATTCGAAGCAGTTATTATAATGACTATGTCAAAAAATCGAGAAAGAACTCATGTTATTTATGTCCTTGAGTAAATACAGTATGATAATATTCTTTTCTCTCTTTCATTCCAATTGATTTTGATACATATTTAAATGTTTGATAGTTTATACTGGTGGGTACTGGCCATCGAATTCAGCGGTGTACACTCGCTGACCTGGTTCAAGATCTATACAAAACTATCAACAGAAGCAATTACGAATCTTGAAAAGAGAAAGTATTGATATTAAAATACCCGAAACAGAATTATGGTGGACAAAAGGTTTTAAAAGTTTATATGGAAATGATACGATGTATTTCTACAGCTGATTTCAGTTATGACATTTCAAAAATTTAAATAAGAATCCGTTTAACAATCTAAAGAGACATAAATAAGAAAACCGATTCGATAGTCAGACTTGACAAGTTTTACAATGAATGCAAATATGTGAACAACAGGGGTGGATATATCATTTTTAGGCCTTGTTTTTGACTCTTCTCTCCTTCACAGCACCAGCAAGCTTTTTCAACATAGTGACAGTAGATTCCCAAGATACACAACCATCGGTGATAGAGACACCATATTTCAAGCTCTCTTTGCCGCAACCCTCCTTTGGCATGCTTTGCTTTCCTTCATTAATGTTAGACTCGATCATTACACCGATGATAGTATTTTCACCCCCAGAGATTTGGTCAATAACAGCATCCAAAACCTTTGGTTGGTTTCTGTAGTCCTTTTCGGAATTGTCATGAGAACAATCCACCATTAGCTTAATACTTGGGTCAGTGCTTTTGGCGATGCTTTCCTTTGCATTTTTCACAGACTGAGCATCGTAATTGGTAAGTTTCTTACCACCTCTCAAGATGATGAAGCAGTTGTCATTACCTTTCGTTGTCGTGATAGCAGCCAATCCATTCTTGGTGACACCCATGAAATGATGTCCCTTGGAGGAAGCCTGCACGGCATCCAAAGCAACACCAATGTTACCATCAGTACCATTTTTGAAACCAATAGGGAAGGACAAACCAGAGGCCAATTCTCTGTGCAACTGGGACTCGGTAGTTCTAGCTCCAATAGCACCAAAACTCAAGAAGTCAGAAAAGTATTGGGGGGAGATGGTGTCCAACATTTCAGAACCAATGGGCACACCCACTTCGCCAGTAAGATCAGCGTACAACTGTCTTGAAACTCTCAAACCTTTGTTAATATCAAAAGTGTTATCAACGTTTGGGTCATTAATGAGACCCTTCCATCCCACGGTAGTTCTGGGCTTCTCTAAGTAGGCTCTCATGATAATAACCAAGTCATCTTCCAACTCGACAGAAAGCTCCTTAAGGCGTCTAGCGTATTCCAAAGCAGTTTCAGGGTCATGAATAGAACATGGTCCAACGACAACTAAGCATCTGTCATCAGTACCAGCGATGATTTGAGCGGAATCAATTCTTGCTCTGATAACAACCTCCAAAGAGTTTTTCTTAGCGCTAATTTCGTTTTGAAGTAGGGCAGGAGGAATCAATGGGTCGTAGCCCAAAATTCTGGTGTCATCAAATTCTTCAGGAATGGGTGTTTTACTCATTGTTTTAAAAATTTAGTTTGGATTGTCGAGAGAAGAATAGTAAAATGCAGCTGCGCTTGATTTTAAGCAATTTAAGGTAAATGAGTCAAAAAAATTTTTATGCGTGTTCAACTCAAATTGCATATAAAACCGCCGAATTTTCTTGATTACGGCAGAACTACTGCGAAAGCAACGATGTGAACGAGCAAGCTATTAGTTGGATGGATGAGAAATAAAACATAATAGCTCTAGATAACGTTTTTTTTTTTTTAATACAAACAAGAATTAAACTCTATATAAGTATAATGCTAGTTTCATTTTTTTTTTTTTTTAATTATAGATCTAGAATATCATTTGAGAGGTTTTATGCTTGTAGTCTACATTGTACAATCAGTCAGAAAAAAGCTTCGATTTCCTGCTATTAGTATGTGTTTGAACCGTTTATAATTGATGTTTCAGAAGCGCATAACAAAATAAAATAAGCGGAAAGAATGGCAACAGGTATATCTTTTTTTTTTTTTTTTTTGTTTTTACAAACTCTACTTTTGCTCAACTTTCGATTACGTAAGCCTGATATTCGACCGGTCGCTATGGTTTCCCCCGTTATCGATTTGCGCGTGGCACAGCCTTAATCGCATTTAGCACACACATCAGTCCTTTGAACTCCATGGTTTTGATGGTATCAGTTTCAAAAAGAGTGTTTATTTCATTTTTGGGCTTTGGTCTTTTGAATAATATTCTATATGTTGTCATATTATCTGCAGCAGTGGATATAGTTGGGTATTCCATACCAAAGGCAGTGGTTCTATTGGCTGATATAATGCCATCTTTATCTATAAAGCTCTTGGCCCCCTTTTTCATCCATAAATTACCTTACGAAACAAGGATTTGGGTTTTGGTCTTCTTTTCATTTTTTGGTATGCTTTTGGTGAGCTTTTCTAAAATGGACTCTACAGTAGCAAAAATATTGGGGATTTCTATGGCTTCTCTTTCATCTGGAATGGGAGAAGTTTCATTCTTGCAACTAACTCATTACTATGACGAAAAAAAGTCAATTGGGGGATTCTCAATGGGAACTGGCGGGGCTGGAATCTTGGGCAGCTTCTTTTTCTTGTTGATGACAAATATCATAGGAATGAGTAGCCAGGTAGCACTAACAAGTTTTGCTGTTGTGCCATTCGGTTTTCCAATCATATTTTTCTTTCTCTTACCAAAAAATGACGCAAATATGATGTACGAGTCTCTTGATCAAGAAAATCTGCTTCAATTAAGCACGGAAATGGTCATCCAACAAGAAAACCAAATCTTAGCCTTGTCTTCACAACACGTAAAGACAAATTGGGCCCGATTTAAACAACACTTCAATAATACGGTGAATCTTATTATTCCATTATTGAAGCCCTACATGATACCTCTTTGTTCTGTCTACTTTGCTGAGTATACAATTAATCAAGGCGTTGCGCCCACAATTCTCTTTCCTTTGAAGGATCTCCCAAAATGGTTATTTAAACATTATCGAGACATATATGTCGTTTACGGTTTCGTTTATCAATTGGGTGTTTTTATTTCCAGATCTTCATTGACTTTCGGATTTCAATTCCAAAATTTGTACGTTTTGAGCCTTTTGCAATTACTCAATTTAGGAATTGCGGTATATCAATCATTATATGACTTCCCGTTCAGTAATATCTTTCCCGTCATTATCCTCATATTTTACGAAGGATTGCTTGGTGGTTTACTGTATGTTAATACATTTATGTCAGTGAGCCAAAAAGTGAACCCCAACTTGAGAGAGTTTTCAATGGCTTGTGTTGGTATGAGTGATTCTTTTGGGATTATGGTGGCGGGGTTTTTGAATGTATGGCTCGAGAAGTCTTTGTGTGATAAACAAGTGAGTCGAGGAAAAGACTGGTGCAAATTTGGATCATCAGCAACAAATGCATGAGACTAAGCTATTTGATTCATACATAACTCGTGATACATAAACGATTATAAGTAAAAAATGCAAAATTGTGCTCACGTGAATTTTCTTTTGGGAAGCGCGACATAGGGGTCACCGAGTAAAACATATACAAGTTATGGAAGACAGCAATACTTTCAAAAATTATGTTGTTTCGGAGACGCAAACGAAATATTTTCGAAAAAATTTCAGTGAATATCATTATGACATTCAGTATCTTATTATTTTAGTAATTGACTTTGTATCCAAATTAGGACATTATCAAGGATCAGAAGACTGCAGGTTGTGAGAACGAACCGCACCACGGTCGTTGGATTGTGGGGAATGGAATGTTGGGGCGGGGTGTTCTCTTGCATTATAAAACCCAGACGAGAACTCCTTTGGAACAATATTTGCGGAATCTAAAGGGGGATATGATTTTTAATTCCGATTTTGATGTTAACATCCTTGAGGATGCATTGTGTCATCCAAATATTGAACTTACATTCCCTTTACCAACCGACAAAGACACATATCTTCCCTTGTACACAAATGAAAAAGTTAGCGCAAGTTTTGGGCTTTTAGAGCACTTCATCACTTTCTTCACGAACATTAATGCATTTGAGATATACAATAACGTGGAGTACAAGTATGCAGTGAATAAAACCTCGAAAAATTTCAATGTCCTTATGAACGATTTTATGAATGACAGATTAGAAAAATCGGATAAAAAACTTGATGAGATCGTTTATAATTTGATCGATCTGGAGCTTAAAATGAATTTGATCTCTGCAGAAGACTTTCACAAAAGATTTAAAGAAGTGAAAGAGTTTATGGTACGCTTTTACAAACAAGAAAATGCCAAAAATCTACCAAAGTTTGGGTCGTCTACATTCATCAGGCTATGCTATATTACAGTTATAAAGACGGTAACTAAAATGTTTCCTCAGGGAGTGTGGACCAACAGAAAGCAATTCAATGATCTTTATCAAAAATATCTCAACGACCCTATGTCCATTTTGCTTTTACCAAATCACCAGTCGCATATTGATTACGTCATTTTACATTTAATCTTGATCAGGTTTCAAATGTCACTTCCAACTGTCGTAGCGGGAGAAAATTTGAATGTGGCAGTATTTGGTTCGATATTGAAAAGCTTGGGTGCAATTTTCATCAAACGGTCTTTCAATAGTGAGTTTTATACCGAGAGAAATCTAACAAACTATGTGGAGTTTATTTTCTTAAACAAGATTCACTTTGAGGTGTTTATCGAAGGAACTCGTTCAAGAGATGGGAAATTACTTTTACCCAAATACGGAATTTTGAAAACATTGGCATCGATATACCACAAACAAAGGTATGAAGAGAAAAATTCAGAATTTGATCTTTTGGTGCAACCCGTTTCAATTACATATGAACGGGTCTATGAAGCTGATGGATACCTTAATGAGCTAATTGGAGAAGACAAGAAACAAGAAAGCTTTTTGAACATATTATCGAATGGTGTATCGAATATGTTTTCAAGAGGCAATACGTCAAGAGTCAAACATCTGTCTGAAGGCTATGTTGATAACACAAAGACAGCTTTGAGCGGTAAAATTTTTGTGCAATTAGCAGATAGCTTCACGTTTTCGTCATTTGCAAGTGATCCTAAAAATTTAGTGGATGACATGGAACAAAACGATGTCGCCAACCACGAACACGCAGTTAATCTAAAGAAATTGGGGTTTAAAATTCTTCACTCCATAAACGAAGTTTCCTATATTCCGGAATGTGCAATTGTTGGTATCACTATTCAGACATTTTACTATTTACATGGCCGGAAGGAATTTCCACTCATGGATTTGATACCAATGATGAATTTTTTGATCGGTGTGCTCGAGCGAGAAGCTTTGAGCATTTCTAACTTAAGACTTTTAGAAGCCACAAAGGCTCTTACCGAAGAACAGAAAGTGGATTTGATTGAATCTCAAATCATCAGATTCTTTAGATTTACCAAAGTGGATCCGAAATCGAAAAGGGTAAAAATAGTGAATACCTTTGAGCTTCTTTACTACAAAAACCTCACAATTCATTTGATTATACACAAATGTTTGGTTTCTTTAATTTTGCTCAGAACACTGAACCTCGCTCAAATCAACAAGCTTTACTACATTTTCACTGGGTTTTTGAAAAATGAATTTCTTTTCGATTATGATTATAACAGAAGGCATGAACTTTCCTTGATATTAAAGGAATACCAAGACTTGAATTTGATTTCAGCAGATAATGAAATAAAGGATGCAAGTTTCCATGAAATACTTGCAACAATCATCCAACCATTTGTTGATTCATTTTCCATCTGTGTGGATAGTTTGATTGTTTCCATGGATGTCCTTGGTTCAAACTCGCACCATAAGATAAATGACGAACAACTTATGAAAGATAATTTATTGCTGAAGCTTTATCCAACAACTAAATCTCTTTTGAAATTAATCCAGAAGGACAATCTCAAAAATTTTGAAAATGATTCGGCTGCATATCATATTGAGATGTACAATAAACAGTACCTTCTTTCATTCTTGTTTTACTTGAACAATTTGCAGCTAATTAAGGTTTTCAAAAACAAGTCAAAGACTAGGGCCTATGTCGCTGTGAAAAACTCCAAAGATTTGCACTTCATCTCATCATTTTTGCAAAACTTTAGTAGGCATAAAGCGGATGAAGTTTCAATCAACTATATGATTGATATAGTCGATAAAATCTTTGAGAGAACCCCGCCTAATGGAATCGAGAAACTTAGCAGCAAGTTTTAATTAACGAGGCCTAGATGTATAGATACGTAAAGTGTCAATAAAAGAAGACATTATAATAAGATGAATATTCCAAGAGGACATAAATAAATGAAAAAAAAAAAGTTTGATGAAATCAACCGGCCCTAGTACCAAATATTACACCAGAACAAATCGGCAACTTGCTACTCTTGTACAGATTTGTATTGCGACCAGCTTTCCACTCAGCCCCACCTGCGATAGCTTGCTTGCAAAAGTCATGTAAAAATTATATGAAGGAACATAGAACTACCCCTATTTTGTCGCATGCCGTCAGCACTGGAACGTAACGTGCTCCGCCCGTTCAAGCAATGAACATTTACAACGAAGTTTGATAAAAAGTTCTATTCTCGAATTGAATTGTTAGTATACATGATAGCTTTGAAAAGTATATTAAGAAGAGATTGCGTAATAAATAATTCTGTTTTTAAATTAGTAACTTAATTCCATTTTTTACTGGAGGGGTTTTTTTTTTTTTTTTTTTTTTTTTTTTTTTTTTTTTCCTAGGCTTCATGAAGACCCGCGTTTACTTCCCGAACCCAAACACCATCTGCCTTCTTCCCCTAACTTTTCCCCCTTGGAATACCTCTGCTTTGGTCATTCATTTTATTTTCATCCGTGAAAGCTCTCATAATATCTAAGGTTTATATCAAATCACGTTCAGAATACTTCTCGCCATTAAGGAGGTACCTATGTTAAAATAATCAAACACGCAAACTTTTTAAATTTGCCAAACCATCCTTCTGATACCACTTCTATTGTTGTCAACCCAAGATGAGAAAGGAATTGAAATATATATTATGGGGACATCTTGCGATTATCTTGTTCTTAGTTTATTGTACATTTGACTTGATCAGCTTACTATTTGATGACTCGTTTCCCGATTCATTTCTTGACACAGAATTAAACCCCGTGGGTGGCAAGTTAGACAAAACTTTACTTATCCCAAAAATCATACACCAAACATATAAAACTGAAAAAATACCCGAAGTTTGGCGGCCTGGGCAACAGGCATGCGTTGATTTACACCCTGATTATCAATATATATTGTGGACGGACGAAATGTCTAGGGATTTTATTGCAGAGAAATATCCTTGGTTTTTAAAGGCTTGGGATGCATATCCTTACCCAATCCAAAGAGCAGATGCAATTCGCTACTTTGCGTTGGCACATTATGGAGGTGTGTACATTGATTTAGATGATGGGTGTAAAAGGCGATTAGATCCACTTTTGACCGTTCCAGCATTTGTTCGTGAAACGCAGCCAACGGGTATATCAAATGATGTTATGGGCGCTGTTCAAGGCCATTTGTTTTTTGTTAAGGTTTTAGATAAGCTTGAGAGGTATCAACGCAATTGGTTTGTTCCTTACATCACTATCATGTTTTCCACTGGGCCACTATTTTTGTCGGCGATGTTAATGCAGTATAAGAGGAAGGGTGCACCAGAGGCAGGCAAGGTCCGGGTTCTTCTTCCAAAAGACTATAAGGCAGGTCCAGACTCGTTTTTCACTATTGCCCCGGGATCATCGTGGCATCTGGATGATGCCAAGATTATGAAGTTAATGGCACAGCATATTGGCTTAGCTGTGTTTGGTGGCTTTTTAATTGCAGGCTTCGTGTTCTTATTAGAGTGGTGGTTTTATCAGTGGTGCATCCGTACAAATTTTACCAAAACGTACGAAAGGCTTTCCTCCAAACTTAAATGGCGGAAAAATACCAAAAGAAGATCAAGGAAGGACTCTAATTTGCCGATCACAGTGGACTTTGAAAAGGAAGATTCGGTTTAGCTGAAATCCAATAAAAGAGAGGAACATATTTGCTGACATATGTATAACCAATTGCATGATACGATAATAGTTTAGAAAAAAAGATATTTTATATATATTTACATGTAGTTCACTCTTTCGCTTTTGCCGAGTCTGAGTTCTTTTCCCCATTCATGGATTTAAAGATCGACAAGCCAGCAGCCATTAAGCCATTCATATCACTAAGGTTTGATGGAAGCACAACAGTATTTGTTTCCTTAGCAATTTTTCCAAATTCCTTGATGTATTGTTGAGCAACCTGGAGGTTGATAGCCTCCATACCTCCAGGTGTGTTCTTGATGGACTGCGCAATCTTCTCGATACTAAGAGCTGTTGCTTCAGCTTGAAGAATCATAGACTGTTTTTCACCTTCCGCTATGTTAATTCTCGATTGCCTAGCACCCTCAGACTCCAAAATTTCAGCTCTTTTAGATCTTTCCGCACTCACTTGTCTATGCATAGCGTCAAGCACATTTTGAGGTGGGTGAATGTCTTTTATCTCATAACGCAAACATTGAACACCCCAGTGTTCTTTCGCAGCATCATTGATAATACTGTTGATATTATTGTTCAACTGCAGTCTCTCCTTCAAAACGGAATCCAAAGTCATTGATCCGATCTCGGATCTCATGGTAGTTTGTGCCAATTGACTGATTGCAAATTTGAAATCTTCTACACCATATGATGCTTTATAAGGATCGTGAACTTTGACATACAATATTCCATCCAATTCCAAAGAGACGTTGTCAGAGGTTATAGCATTCTGCGAGGGAATTTCAATTGCATTTTCTTTTAAAGATTGCACATATGTGATCTTGTCAAGAAAAGGAATCAATATAGCTATTCCTGGCTCCAAAATTTTATGAAACTTTCCCATACGCTCGACAACATAAGCCGTTTGCTGTGGAACAAACTTGACTAACGTGTTTGAAGGCAAGCGTTCTTTTTGGAAAAAACTTAAAGCCGAAGGCCCCAATCTTGAGTTGTTGATGGAGCTGTACCACCGAGATACATTGCGACCAAGCATGGGCGTTTTAAGAAGTCGTGTTGATTGCATATGTGTTGATTTTTAATTCAAACAGGACCACGTAGTATGTTGATCAAGAGTGGATTGTGGCGAGTAGCTTAGTTACAGTAGTAGTGCGAATCTCAAATTTTAACCTGGGCTCTAAGCCCGCTATCCTAAGAAAAAAAAAATACAATTTTTGTTCTTATTATTTTCTTTATTTTTTAGACTTATGTAAATACTTAAGTATAATGTAGATAAAAGACAAACGACAAACCCCTAAGAGGTTTAACCTTGCAAAACCTAACTCTAAGACCAGTGGGCGGAATTCGATCACGTGATACAACATACAGTCCAAATCTTTCAGAAGTTTATCCGGAAGCTTTTTTTTTTCTTTCTTAAATCACTAAAAACATCTAAACATGGTTAAAACATCTACCATATCACTTAATGAGCGATCTTTCATTCTTGAAGGCCTCAAGAATGGAATTCGGATGAATGGGAGAAGCTTTAATGAAATGAGAAAACCGAAATTCAATATTTCCAAGGATGAATATGGCTTCGTGGAGGTGGAGCTTGGAAACACTAAGTTGGCAGTCAGGGTAAGCTGTGAAATTATCAAACCATATGAAGACAGACCATTTGAAGGAATCTTCACAATAAATACTGAAATTAGTCCTATGGCATCACCGTCGTTTGAAAATGGGAGAAACACTGACGATGAGGTGCTCATCTCGAGATTGATAGAGAAAGCAGTAAGAAGATCAAATGCGCTAGATCTCGAGAGTTTGTGCATTATTGCAGGCGAGAAAGTTTGGCATGTGACTGCTGATATCAACTTTTTGAATTACGATGGAGGATTCATAGATGCTTCATGTTTGGGTGTGATGACTGCTCTCCAGCATTTCAGAAAGCCAGATGTGTCGATAAAAGGAACTGAAATAATCGTATATGAATATAACGAGCGTCAACCAGTTCCGTTAAGTATTCTTCATGTTCCAATCTGTGTGACATTTTCATTCTTTAACCCAGTGGACAAAGTCGAGAACATCAAAGGCGACCTGAACCAAGAAATTGCAATCATGGATGCAGATCTGAATGAAGAGTCTGTGAGAGATGGGTCTCTCGTGATCACAATCAACAAAAATAGAGAATTGATCCAGATTTCAAAAAATGGTGGTCTTCCCATTGATGGGGTTTCTCTTTTGCAGTTGGCAGACTCTGCATTTTCTGTGGCCGAAGAAATGAGTGACACAATTAAAAAGTTACTCAAGGAAGACGAAGATGAAAGGTATACGAAAATGAACTTGAAGTTGCTCGAGGTCGGTGCCTCCATATAGAATTTGGATATATAATAATTAATTCTTTTTAAAAAAATGGTCCAATGCCCCTTTGCCTACCGCAACTTTCATAGGTTTTTTCTTTAGTGGCTTTGGGGCTTTCGCAGTCTTAGATTTGTCACTGTCAACTTTGGATTTCATGGCTATAGACGCCAAATTCTGTTCGGCTATTGCAGCGCTTTTTTGTTTTGACTCCTGGTTCTTTAAAAACGCTTCCAATTCTGAGTAGTCTTCTCCGTGCTCCGTTATGTACTTTTCCTTTAATTTGTTGCTAAGAAATGATCCAAATACAAAGTCTGTAGAATACCTTGAGACCTGCTGTTGAAACACCAATTCAGGAATATCGCCATGTGAATCGGATAGTGTTTCCTTAATTTTTTTGGAGATTGCATAATTCGGGTTCAGGATAACAAGGTTCTTCAAGCTATCGATCTTTGTCGCCAAAAGTTGGCATACTTTCATTAAACTCACCTTATAAAAATTTTCACCGTTCTCTTTCACAGCATCACAGGTTCGATCAATACAATTCTGAACAATGGGTTCAAGTATTTCAGACAGATGGTGTGATCCCATAGAGTTGGAAAATCCTTCCGTTATATCTTCACTGGTGTGAAACCGTGTCATGTAAATATCTAGATGGGATGACATCCATTGGAGAAAAGGAAACACGAAATCAAACCTGGTTAAAGTAATGAAGTTAGGATTGGATAAAACAGCCCCCGTAGAAGCTTCCTCATTGGACTCGAGAATCAACGATCTCACAGGCTCACCACTTGGAAGTCGAGGCTCACCTCTAAGGTCAAATTCGCTTGAGGGGCCAATTTCACGAAGCTCATATACAAGTCCTTCGGATATAGCCAAAGATTTTTGAACGTTTCCAAGGGCCACAGAAATCACCTCTAGCCTTTCTATATTTTCAGGAAGCAATAAGACTTTTGTTGTTTCATCCACAGTCAACATGTTGTTTATGTGAGAGTAGGTGATGATCATTTTCAAGTCTACTTAAACCGCGTCGCGCGTCGCAAAGTTCGCGTAGGCATTTAAATCGTCCGTGGCCTCAATTCTGAACACTATAGAACATGGTACTATAATCCCACCCAGCTTTGTAGAAGGTCTCGAACTGCACCAATACTAGCTAATATAATCATAATTGTGCCAAACAAGCTAAAACTCAAAGAACTCATGGATGCTGCTCTTGGGTCCAGATTTAACAAATGAGCAGTTGCAATCGCTCCGCAATTTATTCCGAGTGTCACACCTCTTGTGACAAAATCATTGGAGGGTATTCTTAGTATCTTAAAGAAAAAGTCACCAACCAAGACACCACAAATTCCACTAAGAATTGTACAGACTGCCATAAGTGATACAGAGCCACCCAACGAGTTGATCAACGGGGTACCGAGTGCGAGTGTAACCAGACGCCCGATAAAACCAAGTGCACGCCCAGAACTGATTCCAATATTGTAGCAAATTATAGGATAACAAAAGAACGTCAATGACATAGATATTAGTAATGGAGGTATTAATAACCAAAAATTGTTAAGAAAATCCTTTCTGTGTGTAAACATTGGTAATGACAAAGAAACAATAGAAATATCCATCAAAGACGAAAGAAAGTCCCCACAACCCGGCCACAAGGGCTGAGCTGTAAAATTTTGTTCCAACTTAGGCACAACTTTGCCATTGTCATACATTACCTTTCCATTGAACAAATTAAGGTAATTCTTACCAGTTTTGTAGTATTTTAGATCATCAAGAAACCCCTTCGGCGAACCCCGATGGTAGATCAAAGATGAAATAAAACATACAAATAAAATTTCTGCAGTCAGAATCAATATTGGATGGGCAAATTTTTTCGCTTTTGGAAACTTTTCCAATAGAAGTATGGCATTGTAATATGAAATGACGGTCAAAGCCAAGTGAAATGGAAGCATCACATGAATTGCATTGATATAGTAAAATGGTAAGGCTCCAACAAGTAGCGATGCGTATAGAATCCAATCTATGTAATTTGTTATGAAGATAGCGACAGATTTAGTAGTGCCTGAGAGATCTTTCGTATGGGTCATGGTTGAAGAAACTAGATCCAGGCATGATACTGTTGTACCGTTTTGCTGCCGTTGTATGCTAGATGGAGTTTCATTGGGAACCGGTAGCATGTTCGGAGTCGTCGCAAAAGTTTGTAAGTTTAAGTTTTCTCCAGCTTGGTCACGAAAAGGGTTTTCGGAATGAGTTGTTTGTCCAAATTCCTTAGTCGGTTCTGTTCGGACTGGTCTTAGGGAATGAAGATCAATTGTTGTAATGTCCTTCCGAGCCAAAATGTAGGATTGGTCAAGATCACTATGTTCTATTTTATCTTCTGTTTCGTTTAAGCCTTTATTTTCGGGATCCACCTTATAAGAATTAAATGAAGTGAAACCTAAGAAGACCAATGCTTTCCTTAACGAAATGATCATATAAACATTGAAAACCATCAAGAATACCCCACCAATAATGAAGACAGCTGCAATTTTCATGCATTCAACGAAAGTAATTGAATCACTCAAAGGAAGTATGATAAAAGATGGTATAAAAAACACATTTATCCATTTGAGAGAGAAGTTCATGGATGGTCTGATTATCATGAGGTAATGTTCCAAAATCCAAGAAGCATAACGACCAAGTTTATTCCTCCACGTCCGTGTGGCGGGATTTCTGCTGTTTTGGAAATTCGAAAGGATGCTTAATATGACCAAAATCAACAAGTTAATAAGCATGCATAATACGGAGCTGGGAAATCTGACTTTAGCTATATCGCTGAGTAAAACATTGAAGCCGTATAATATCATAAGAAGAACCAATATCCCGGCTGGAATTATGACAAAAGAATGTATGATATGATATCTCGAAAACCAAACACCATATCCCAAACCCCGACTTAAATCCCGAATAAATGTCATGACCAATAAAGATCTTTAATTATATTTTTGATGTATCAGGAAAGGTCGAGGTAATGTGATGTACGAGATATTGGGAATGATCGGGATAACAGTCATGTGAAATCACGGCCCACATATCCGCGGCTTCCTACTCGCTAAAGCTCTGTGGGGTTACTCCCTCTCGAAGAAACTAATATATATATATTATTATTAGTTTTATCTACTTATCGTCATTATTTTATTTTATTTTTTCTTCTTATTTCTTCTGGCATCAATTTTAGATAACGTATTTGAATTGAATTGTGAATAATACTAAGTTAGAAAGGTAAGATCGTCGGAGAACCGCCAACTTAATGTAAGTCTACATAAAGAAAACAAACGATCCATAAAACTACATCGGAGTGAATTATATTATAATCGAAACTTATGACTCAATGAAATCAATTTATTTTAGTGATTATATCGGGGTTTCATAGCTCTTGACCTTCACCCCTTACTCTCACCGCTTAATGTATATGCAAAACAATATCCGACGTTCTCTTAGGCCTGCTTACCCTCAATAAGTTCTTTGTACTCCTCCTTAGCATATCTCAATCCACAGTATCCACAAGTAGCTGCCTTTGGCTGGTCCAAGTTTATATAGACCTTGGGATGTCCTTGCAAGGTGCTTCCTTTGTTTCCATCACAAACCGCAATATTTCCTTCATGCAAATATTTGATGGGTTCCTTAGCAATCAAATCAATAGCAGCATATGGCTGAGGTTGCTCGTCTAAGTTTTTTTGTATGAATCTATGTGGGTGGGTGGAAATAACGTCAGCTCTGGCTGCTTGAGTTGGAGTCCAGGTCTCTTTTCTATTTGGCGCAGGCATGGCGTTGGGGTTGTTCGCCAATTCTTGAGGTGTAAGACCAGTGACACTGGCTCTAGTGCTACGAGCAAGCGTGCTTTGAAACCTCGTGAAGGCCCTCATAGACAACTTCACTGACATATTGATGATTTTGAATGGTCGGGTTGTAGATGAAGCAAGCTGACGAGCGCACTCTCTGCTACTGATTATTGGATAAAATCCTTCAGAGGAGTGTATATTGATCAATCACGTGATCAATTTTTGTTTCGTTATCAGAAGCTGGTAACATACGGATTCTACAGTCAGTAGAGAATATTAAAGAAAAAATGATCTTGATAGTTCTTTTGCTAAAAGAATACGGATTCAACGATATTAACAGTTACACGCGAATAAAAACAAAGAAATGAAAGAGAGGAAGTCGTCCTTGCGCATTCTCCACTCACTCAACACTTACAAAACGACACACTTCTTCTTCTTCTCTTTCTTCTCTTTCGTTACTAAAGAAGCCCTGGTTGCGGTTTCGAAAACTTCCCTCACACCCTCGCCAGTTCTGGCAGAACACTCTAAGTAGTATTGGGTTCCAATTTCTTGAGCGACAGCTTGTCCTTCTGAAGAAGAGACTGGTTGTTGGTTTTCTTGAGACAACTGCTTAATGATAACAGGGTCATTTCTCAAATCAACCTTACAGCCAACGAGGATGATTGGAACACCTTGGCAAAAGTGCAACACTTCAGAAATCCACTTCTCCAAAACGTTATCCAAAGAGTCAGGAGAGTCGATAGAAAAGCAAATCAAAATGACATTAGAATCTGGGTATGATAAAGGTCTCAATCTATCGTAATCTTCCTGTCCGGCAGTATCCCAAAGTGCCAATTCGACCTTCCTTCCATCCACTTCAACGTCGGCAACATAATTCTCGAAGACAGTAGGAACGTACACCTCAGGGAAAGTACCCTTTGAGAAAACGATCAAGAGACATGTTTTGCCACAAGCACCGTCTCCGACGATAACCAACTTTCTGCGAATTTCAGCGGGATGTGGAACCATTCTTGTCGAGTTAGTAATCCTTTTTCATGGTTAAATGAGTCTTTCTTCCTTTTTCATCTGCTCTGTTTCATCCATTCCTTGTGAATATGCTCATTACTTACAAACAGAAATAGTTTCATTAGTTGGGACGGAACACGGAAATTGCTTCAAGATTTTATTTTCGTGACCCGGACAAAGAAAACCCAACGGAGGCAAAATCGAAGATAAAGCCATTTGATCGCGTATAGAGGATAAACAAGATTTAGAAGTGATACATGTAGCCACACTTGGGTTGAGGAGTATCGTCATATATATCCTTTTTTCGAATAGTAGGGATGGACTTGTTGCCAAATCGAAAACACACATAAATAAGTAACAGGATAAAGCCGGAGTGAACAGGATGAAAGAATAAATTCAAAGACAGCAGATTGTACCAGACGAATTATACATACATTTAAAGATTTGTATTGGTAAATTTGAAAAGCGATGCCAGATGATAAACCAGTACCAGAAAAACCTTAATGAATCAAGAATGTTTTTTTTTTTGGAGTTTTTGTCTAGGGCTGTGGGAAGGCACGGGTGCATGAATTCGACAAAGGGGCGCTGTCCTATACATTCCCGCGCCCCATAAAAATCCTGTATGTATCACAAGATCTGTGCCACCCACAATTTAAGATTTTGCAATCCTATGAAGGTTAAAATGAATTATTTTTTCGAGTACTTGTAAGAGACCCTAGTTAAGTTATAGCTCGAAGTTAGAGAAGATAATTTTTGTACCTATATTAACTACTTCTCCAAAGGAAAGGAATACCGTTTCGTATGTGGTCTCCTTTTGTCGATAGAGAAGATGCAAACCAGCACAAAGACCAATTTTGGATAAGCTGAGTGTAAAATAATTCTTAATCGAGAGTCTTGAAAGGCCTAAAGTCAAATAAATAAAAGAATTATATATATACCTTTGGTGTTGTCTTACAAGGTGCAATTTTTACAAGGTGCTTTGCGCCCTGTTCTATTAATATACGCGCACATTAAATTGTGTCATGAAACATCGCAAAATATTACAAATTGAAAGTTTTTGCCCCAAAGTAAATGATGAAAAGAAGTTGAAACGATCGCGGAAGGAAATTGATTAAGAATAAATATCTCGTAAAGGCTGGAACTTATTACATCAGCGCAAAGTAATCCCTTTTGTACAGATCCACCATACCTTTTATTAAGGAAAGACATCCAACGTGAGATATCTTTCCCCCAAAACTAGGGCTACCTGAGGTGCAATTAAGAGGTATTTGAGGGCTTTATTTAGATTTGGGGTTGCAATAACGGGGAAGCGTGAAGCAAACTGGATTGACTGACGTCCAATTAGATAATTCTTTGCGAAAGATTTATTAAACAAATTGAATATTTTCTACTCATAGGAGAAAAATAAATGGCTCCAATATGTTACGACTTTCTTTTCGGCTTTCGAGGCTGTAAAAAAAACTGGGGGTGGTGAATTTAAGAATTCCTATTTCTATTTATAAAAAGCCCAGGAGAAGAGTATTACTGACTTGCAAACTCAATGCAAGAAAATTAAAATACAATAGTAGAACATCAATTATTGTCATCATCTTCAGCATCACTCTCTTCAGCATCATTTTCTTCATCATCATTCTCTTCAGGTGTTTTTGCATCTGGTTCTCCCAGTAAAGCTTCGGGAATATCAGGGGAATTTGAAGGAGTTGAAGCATTAGCGGCCTTAAGCTTTCTTGGCGGAAGTACTAAATTGAATGCCTTTTCCCAATCTTGATTCGACTCAAACCACATACACATCAACTCGTAAACATGTGATGTAGCCAAAACTTGACGGCCATTCATTTGGATATATTTTCCGATAGGTAACCTTCCAACTTGCAAACCAAGTGATTTTGCTTTGTTTAAACAAAGTTTCTTATGTCTATTTTTATCAACGATACCTCCGATGATATAAGTATGACCTTCCTTCAAGTCAGTGATCTCTTCCTCCGTATCCGCTGTCAAATAAACACATTTCGACAATTCGGACTCAGCCTTGGGTAGGATGTCAAGAAGTGTATCATTTTCTTCGAATTGAATACCCTTCCATCTTGAGTAGTCCAGAATAGACTTTTCGTATCGTTCCTTGAGTCTTTTATTGAAGCTTGAAATCACCAATTCCACCTCATAGTCTGAATGTCTTTTTGCTGCATAACATCTGGTTATTTGGTTGCTTAAGGATACAATTTCTTTATCGCTCATCAATTCATCGAATTCGCAGTCCATTATGACCTTGATACCACTAGGCTTTTGAGATACTGGAAGTTTCTTCTTAGCATCCAGATGATAGTTTTCATCATTCTCTGTACCTTGAAGCTTTCTTTCCAATTTTCTTTGTTTTGCAGCTAATTTTTTCTGTCTTCTTTTCAATCTATATTCATCTTTTTGCTCATCCCATCTCTGTTTTTTTTGAATCTTTTTCCACGCATTTTTTGAGATGCCCTCAGGAACAATAACTTTCTGTCTTTTGGAATCTCCATCAGAAGAGACTCCTCTACCTACCTCATGTACGATAGAATTTTCGGAAGACATTACTGCAGTCAACGTTACAGGGCTATGTACTTGCTTTGTGGCGTATAAACTTTTCACCTCCTAAGTTCGATAGGCGCGCGGATCCCATCATCCCAATTAACAGTCATTTTGAAGAGGGGTTGAAATTCATTTGTTATGAGACTGAGAACAGCTGCAATTAAAAGGCATAATATTTAAATTCTAAATTTATTTCTTCTTCTTCAAAAAAAAAAAAAAAAAAAAAAAAAAAAAGAAAAAAAAAATTCGCAATTTTTTCTTTGATGTATTTGACCCAAAATTAAGTCCTGTCAAGATCCATAGCTCACCCGCTTGGAATTAGTGCGGGGAATACCGGCACACACCACCCCACTATAGATGTAAGCACCCCTCACTATCACTATCTTGCCTTTATCAAAACAAAAGGGTAACCCTTTCCTTCGCGGTATATTCTCTATTATTACTTTTAAAGGAATTGAAAGAATATGACCCAAAAGTAAGTATCCATAATTTAGACCCCAGTTGTACTATCATACTAATATTTCTCAGTTTTTTCAAGCTCAACAATGGTGCCCAAATTCCGGCTATTGGATTGGGAACTTGGCAGTCAACGGAAGAAGAGGTCTATAATGCGGTATTAACGGCTTTAAATTCTGGATATAGGCATATTGATACTGCTTTTGCTTACGGAAATGAAGCATCCGTTGGCAAAGCTATCAAAGAGTCAGGAATCCCAAGATCAGATATTTTTGTCACAACGAAGTTGGCTCCTATTGATCTGCTTGATGTTGAAAAGGCCTTGAATAAGTCCTTAAATAATCTTGGTTTGGAGTATGTTGACCTTTACTTAATGCATTGGCCAGTTGCTCTTAACCCAGAAAATAAATCACATCCTTTGGTACCGGTGTTGCCAAATGGTAAACGTGATATTATTTTTGATCGGTCATTTGTGTCCACTTATGTGGATATGCAGGCGCTTATTGGTACAGGAAAGACAAAAGCAATTGGTGTATCTAATTTCTCTGTTAAGAATTTGCAAAAGCTTCTTCTTCTGAAAGACGTCAACATCAAACCTGCAGTCAATCAGGTGGAATTACATCCATATTTACCACAGCATAAACTCTTGCAGTTTTGCAAAGACCACGAAATACTTTTAGAGGCATATAGCCCATTGGGTTCCACGGACTCTCCCTTATTGAAGGATAAAAAATTGGGCGAATTGGCAGCTAAACATAATGTTTCGATAGCAAACATTCTTATTAGTTGGGCAGTGTGGAGGGGAACTGTTGTGCTCCCAAAATCAGTCACAGCAAAGAGAATTGTGAGCAACTTCAAGATATCTGAACTAAGTGATCTGGATGGTAATGCCATTGATAATTTATCGAAAAGAGTTGGCTCAAAGAGGCTCATCATTCCTGACTGGGACCCGGTGATAGTCTTTAATGACGAAGAGTGAAACAAGTAATTTTACATCCACTCCCTTGTCTTTGTTGGGTTCCAGAAAGAATTAAAGTTCATTTTTATCTTATTTGAATCAATTTGTCGTTATGTATACACTGATTTTAGTTATAAAAGTCATCATTGAATGGAATATCACTGAATATATCAAGCTTGGTAGTACCTGGCGGATCGCTGACGTAATTTGAAGTTCCAGGCGTGGTTAAGTCTTCAATTCCCATAGAGAAATTTGTAGAATTTAAATCTTTGACTTCCTGTATGATTGCAGGTGTTTGTGCTTCATGTTGGAAATCAGCCAGCATGTCATGTTTCCAGGAAAGAATTTGGTGCCAAAGCCTATCCGTTTCAAGATCAGTTATACCATCGGGAAGTGTGAAAGAATTGGGAATGTCCAGCACATTTGAAGGCTTTGATAACTGAGTATCTGCTTTTTGAGCAAATCCAAATGTCGAGAATTCGGAATTGTGAAACGACGCTAGAGTGTTTTCGCAAATATTAATTAATTCATCCATCTGTGCCACAGAGTATCTCAGGCAATATAATTGATAAGCATTGTCATAATTATCTCTGTAAAATTCTGCCGATGTGACATTTTTCAAAAGGACTGTCTGGCTCTTTGTTATTCTCCATGCGTAATAGTATCGATTACTGAGCTTATTGATGGCAGAAATTGTATACTCTGCTGCTCGTGTTAAACACGAAGATAATTGGCATAATTTTTGGAAGAAAGCCTTGTATTTTAGATCACTTGCGAAACGATTTGCGTGGTCTACCGACTCTCTCATGTGGTGAATGATAAAGTTAACCCGTATAATACCAGATAAATAGACCATATTCGCCTTGTGTATAAACATCTCCAATGTAGGGTTGATAATCATATCACTGACAACTTCAGAATTCCTTAACAAGCTCGAGTAATGTGGCATAACATCAGCCGTCAGGATCAAAAGACATTTTTTGAAATAGAAGAACGACACATCAGTATTTTTTGGTTCATAATAAAGGTAAATGTGGAAGTAAGTTGTCATGAGAAAACTTCTTGAGGAAAGATAAGTCTTCGTTGTAAAATTTCTGTCGACAACCGAGCGATGATCCAGCATATTAGATTCAAGACAGTCTCTTAAACTGCCAGTATGTTGATACCAGTCGATCTCCCACGATGTCAACATTGAAGTGAACTTTGCTAAGCTAAACCGTTTTCTGACATCCAATGTTTCTCTAAGGATATCTTTCATTTTGAAGAATTTACTCCCACACCCCATATAACGATCAATTATTGTCTTGTCCTTGGTTTTCTCGATTAAATTTTCGCCACCAGGGATAGAGAAAGGTAGTTTTGTATCGCAGTACCTATCATCTGTGCAAAAGGGAGTACCAAAGCACGAGGCCGTGTGAACATCACTTAAGCTGATAAAATACCATATTTTTCTGGATAAATTGTTCATTCTCAAATTAGTGCATGTTTGATCCGGTTCCCTATTCAAGCCCAACTGGTAGCACATTTGTAACAATATACCACTAAGCACTTGTGAACCTCCTCCATCTGCGCCCTCGCCATCCTCAGGTGCATAAACATTGTAGATTCTGAGGTAAAGAGCGAGCTGTAGAATCGTGAAGTTTGCTCTCCTGGTGAACTGAAATTGGTCGAGACATAGTGAAGCAACGTTGATTATGTCAATCGATATCGGATTTCTGAGTAAATACCTCATCCTTTGAATTTCAGGAGAGGGGTCATTCGAGATTAAGATACTCTGTGTAAGTGAAGTATTGTTTGATAGTAGAGACAAGTAAGCTAGGCGGAGTATGATTAATAAGATTCCAACAACCGCTAAATCTAACTTCCTCTCGATGTTGAGCTCGTCAATCTGCGATTCTTCATCTGATTCAGGTCCTATGATACGGGATAGGTCTTCTTTGAAATAACCCTCATCCAAATAAGGCATATAGATATAGACAGAATCAAAGAATCGTTGTACCAATTTCCAGATAACTTTTTTGGCTGGAAGAACGGTTTTAATCTTTTCAATGGTATCCAATTGCCGATCAATTTGTATATCATAATAAGTTAGACCCAACAGTAGTCTGGCCTGGCTGAGATTCTGCTTTTGAATATTCCTCTCTTTTCGGGCCTTTAAAATACTGCTGTATGGTATTATTTCTTCAATTCCATCAGTTTCTAAAGCACGCTTTTCAAATTGTCGTTCACTTTGGTTCAGATCTTTCTCATAATTGAGAATTTTATTTGTGGTCTCTTGTGTTAATTCAGTTGCCGAATTTGCAAAGACTAGAGCAACCGAATTTTCCTTTTTAAGTTTTATATGTTCCCATACCAAGTGAAGACCTTGGTCCCTCCGCATAAGACTCGACCAGGCAAAAGGCCCGAAATTAATTCTCCGCAAATCATCCTTTTGATGTACCGACGAATAGTTTTCATAGAAATTCATCGTGTCTAAGTTATTTCCAACGATATTTGTTCCAATCAATAAAAAGTCTTTCATGTGAGGATCAAATCTAGTTGGGTGCGCAGGGAATGGGTGACTCAATGATTGTGAATTTGGTTCGAAAGGAAAGTTTGAGTTCAGAGAGTTAGTTGAAGGAACGATAGGACTATCTATTTCAGGGCGTGAAGGAATCAATGGTGGAAAATGGTCAATTTCGTGCTTAAAGGGGGCAGTTAATGGCGGCAAAACAGAACCAAAAGGCCGCTCTGAAAGAATGGGCTTATATCCTAAAGGTTGATTTCCATTTAAAGACGGAGTTTGGTTTTGAAGATTGACTGGGTAGTCATTTGTTTTTGCCACTGATGAAAAATCGGTAAAGCCATTTAAAGAAGGTTTGCTTGTTGCAGAGCTTGTTAGCGTAGAAGCCTGTGGGGGTGCCATAATCGGTTCACGCCTTTTCAAATCTGAGCCTAGAAGAGATTTTTCGATTTGTTCTAATCTTTCCTTAAGTACTTGAATCTCACTTTTTTGATTTCCCAACACGCTACTTGAGTCCAGACTGGTAAATGTTCGGTTGTGATGATTGGTGTCATGGTGAGCATCAGTTTTGATCTTCTTCTTAAGGGGCTGATTTTCATTCAGGATTTCCAGAGGTGTTTTAACTGAAAACTGACCAACATAACCATGAGATGGCTCCGCTATGACTTTGGTGCCTTCTTGATTTTTATTCAGATAGTCGAGTTGAAGTTGCATTGTATATTGATCCTCAGCTTTTTCGACAGGGGGCTTGTCATATTCACATGAGTGGGCACACTTGCTACTCACACAATTTGAGCATGGTTTCCCCTTATCGCATTTTATCTTTCTTCTCCGACAGTTGACGCAAACGATCACCGCTCGGTGTCTTCTGGGTTTTTTAGAGTCGGAAGTATCCTCCGTGCGATTTGAAGTAGCCATAATCAGAAATGAATCAGATATTAAAGTATCACCAGTAAATGGTGTATAGGTTCGAAATGATGTCAATGGCAGTTCAAAAGTAGAGCCGAAAGTACTCTCAAGTCAAGCTGCTTAGAAATGAGGGTGTTTCCGTATTTCTCCGCAACGGCGACGGAATTATCCGATCGCATGCAACCAGAATTCGCGGCATTGGATAAGTCCGGAAAGCCGAAAATTCCCAGATTCGGGTTATATCCGTGGATCTGTATATTCTGGGTACTAACCAAAGTTTCGCCAATGTAAAATTCCAATTTAAAAGGTAGTCAATAATATAGCATTTTAAAACTTTCTGATTATTCTAATTAACTTTAATTTTTTACTTAAATGATTAATTTGAGGGCGGGGCGAAGGTGATATTTGAGAGCGGGGCGAAGGTGATATTTGAGAGAAATTAGGTTGATGAATACTCGAGTGGCAGACCACTAATGAGTCTCTCTGTCTCCCTGGCCTCCGCTTCATCCTCTCCATCTAATTCATTATTCTCGTTATACAAAAAGAACTGAATGAAAATAGTAAAATCTAATCCCAAAGTTCCTAGCGAGCCTACCAACCAAGATGAATTCACCCAAATGTAGTGCCAGCTCATGTCGATCGCTAAAATAGAGATCACATATGTTAAGTTTCCGAGGCAAGCAAAGAGGAAAAACATGAACGAAATTCCTTCACAAGATTTGCGCTCGTAATTCAACAAAATTTGCGGAATTCTAGAACCCAAGTATAAAATCGCACAGAGCCACCCGAAGAACTGTGCGAGAGGATCAAACTCCATTTCTGCTGGAGACTTTTGTTCTTTACCATTATTTTTGATAAAAGAGATATACCAACTAATCAACCCAGCGGAAAAAACCAAAAACACCATAAATAGTTTGTGCAAAAATGCCTTGAGAGGACTGAACTTTGAGTCCAGATTGTTGTTTCCATTCGAGTTCTCCGCTTCAAGATCAGGATACTCCCGCGACAAAGCAGTTTCTAGGACATCGTCACTGAGCGGATTTGCTGGGGATAAGTGTACCAAATCTGGCAGTCTACCGTCCCCGTACATAAGACACTGAACCAAAAGTACAATATCCGCGAGGGTATAATACACAGCAAGAATTGTCATTGTAGGTAAAACACCTTGTAATACAGCCCCCAAAACATTAAATACATCACCTGCTAACCACAAGATAATGAACATTAAGGACAATCCTTCGGATGACTTTCTGCGAAAGTTCTCATAAATTTGGGGAGCAAACACAATAATCCAACATGCTAAGGAGATGGACCCAGTGATTCCCGAAACAGCCTGGGCATCTATAATAATTGGCGGAGGGGGTGCCATACTGATATCGTTGTAATTAGGTCTTCAAGGACCGTCCACTCGGAGAACGTCGGATTGACATGAAAACCTGCGGTAGGGCTCGCACGTGATGAAGTCTTCGCCTGTTGAAAGGTGCGAATAATCCAAAAAGGGCATGACAACGCGAGAATGTGATGCAAGGAAGCCATTTTGGGTTCTGAACGGCACGTCAAACAGCAAGAGCAAAAAAATGAGTAATAAAATTTTCGGTCTCAGTAGTAGAGAATTAGAAAACAAAACGAGAGAGATAATTGCGGTATTAAAAGTCTCACAAGTCTTTTTTTTTTTTTTTTTTTCCCCTTTGTCTATCGATTGTTTTAGTGGAGTTGTACTCAACTAACTTCGCTAGGTTTTCTTGACTGTAGTTTTGGTTTTTGTAGCAAAAGGTGAACGAGATATCAATGTTAATTTCCTTGAATAAGAGTCTTGAAAAGTCTTTGTAACAAGCAAGCCACTTTGTGGATTTATTCTGCAGTCCAAAAAGGTTTCCCTGAAATTGATCGATTGTAATAAAGACGAGTCACTCGACTTCTCAATAGCTATAACAAGGTCGGCATTTTAACATTCAAACAACGAATATTTCCAAATCACAAGGGGTTCATTTGCGAATAAAATTTTAATCAATTAATTCACTCTTCCAGTGCTACAAATTGTTTTATGACCTTTCGGTTTTGTTTTAAAGATAAAATGATGCTAGAACCAAGAAAGCCGTTAAGGATATGATTGTGTACCATCTTTCAAAACTCCTTAAACCTCATGTCTGTCTCTTTGATGTACAAGAGTATATTCAACGTATCATTTAAGCATTTACCCAAAAAAAAAAAAAAAAAAAAAAAAAAAATCCAGGCCCTTCTGAATAAATTATTGTGGTATTCTTCCCTCTAGTGCCACTATCGCCATACGTATGCTGTACGATACCCGTTCCTATGGTCTAATACGTCTCCATAATACAAGAAACGTCTTGTGACGATTAAATCTTAGTTTCGTTTATGTGGCAAATATCATACCCTTAGTAAAGGTTCGAATCAGCATAATCGGCAATCACACATTGTAAATATCGTTGAGATGTCACGAGTCTAGGAAAGCTCCCCAGAATATCTGGAGTGAAAGCGGGGAGCGCCATGATATAGTGAATATATGTCACTCGTTTCTATGCGGAAATTATCACTATCCATCCACTATCTATCTCCGGTCTCGGTCTAGACACTTATTGATGTGCAGCGCGAAGCGGCCACCAGAAATTTTCCTACCACAATTACCACACTCGAAATACCTTGATGTCTCTGATCCCTTCAATTTGGACTTTTCTTGTCCAAATATATCCTTATTAGGGGTCTGAGGATATAGCGATGAGAAAGTTCTGTTTTCGTTTGTAAATTGTTTCAAGGCACAATGACGACTGAGACTGTTGACACTAACTTGTCGTACTATAGTTGCCATGATATCGTCAAAAAGAGACTCGGCCTAGTAATAGTTAGCATGATAGAGTAAATTTAAAATAATAATATTCAAGAAGAACATACCAATTCATCAATGGTAACGGAGACTGTCATTAGAAGAGTATGAATAGACCCTTCCTAATGATCTTGCATCATGAACGTCACCGCTGCACCGCACACGTCTGAGAGCGGGACCGCGAATTTTATCCCATCTCAACACGTGACTTCAGTATTAGAGGAGAAGTTAGATTAACCTTTGATCGTATAAGGCGTAAGTGTTTTACTTTTAATAATTCCATGTCTGGCGAAGAAGGTGATCTCAATTTGGTTGGCGAAGAAGAGAATATCGAAGAGGCACTTCAAGACTGGGGATCGATCAATCGACAAACTGAATCTGTACTTCTTAGCCAGGATACATTCAGAAACAATGACGAGTCCCTTCCGAAGAGATCAGGGAAATTTTTCGATCGAGATGGTTCAGAAGTACAGAAGCTGAAATTAGATGATGCACGCGATCAAATGTACTTGGCCTTAAGGCATATCCGTGGCCACCATGCCAAACAACTTTTAGTTGGTGTTTGGGTACAATCTAAAAAGAAGGCATTCATTCCGCACGCCAAAGGTAGCTTTTTCAAGGATATGGGAATGCCTCATGCCTATAAATTGAAAAAAAAAATTCAAGGTTTATGGTTGAGTGAAATAGAGGCCGTTTATTTGGTCGAAAGAGGATCTCTAGTAATGTACCTATCCAATGATCAATTCTTGGGCTTTATAGAGGATGATAATTTACTGTTTGATTACGAAACATTGACACACCTCACTTTAGCCCACCTTTATGCACTCGCTTTCAACATGGAACCCGACTTGCTAGATAAATATCAAGTATTTTCGTTATTAAAAAGATTGGGGTACTCGGTAATGGAGTGCCGTGATTATAGATCACAGGATGATGTATGCGATTTACCACAGGAAACAGGGAAAGAAAATACTTGGTCGTTCATCAACAAGGTAAGGTTTGGCATTTTGAACCTCGGTACTACGACCAGAAAGCTTTGTATGTCTTTGCTTCAAAATCGTAATCATTTTTTTGATTTCACCCTGGTTTTTCAATCCCTTAGGTTAGCCCCATTTTGTATTCCTGCAGAAGCTTCAAAACCCCCACATATAGTGGACCCAAGATATCGAATCGTTTTTAATGTTTGGAAGCCAACTGCAAGTTTTAGCAAACGGAATCCACCTAGGCCAGACTTCAATGTTGGGGTTTTAAACACTTCGAAGGTACCGTTTCCTGACATTTTCTCAATCCGCAGTTCATGGGATCAACCCTTTTTTGAATTGAAGAACAAACCCCACGAAGGAGATAAAAAGCCAGTTGTTAATCATAAAGCGAAAAAAAATCTACCGATGTCTAAGAAAGAATTGAGTTTGAAAAGGAAAGCGGAACGTGACTCAAAACTCAATCCAATAATCCGGAATCGCAATAATTACCTTAGGGCTAGAGATATGTTGTTCAAAAGAGGTTCCACCGGTATATCTACAGTTTTTGCGATTATTGATAACGGAATTGTAAATTTTACAACTTTCAATGAAACTGATTTCACGTTGAGCTCTTGCACGGATGACTTGAACAAACTCGAATCCAGGAAAGATCATGGAATTGTATGGAACGAAAAACTAGAGATCTAATACATTGTTTCAGTTAAATGCTACACTGCAGATACTTGCCCTATTCGATCAAGTTAAGATTTTGAATCAGGAATAATGCGTCTCGCCTCGGCCAACAATTTTCTGGTAGCCTGTACCTTTCTCGTGGGTTTAACCTCTCTGGAATCTTTCATATCTGAGTCTGTTTTTCCATTAAGATATTCATTCTCTGACCACCGTGCACCAAAAAAGTTGAAGCTCAGCTTAGAAACCATGGTTCTAAATTCAGTCACGCTATCTTGGAGCATACGATCATGGAGCGCCTCATCTCCATTATTTTCAACGTAGAATGCAATTAAGTTTTTAACCCACATCTCACAATATTTGGCATCCAGTCTATAGCATACACCAAAAAAACGGTCGAACATATCTGCCATAATCGTAAGGATTTTCTCATCATTGTCAATTTTGTTCTCTTCGAGCATTGCAAGTGATTTTCTGTGGGGAGGAAACCAATCTAGGCGCCGTAAGATCATACTGCGACTCGCAATTATTGCTTTCATTTCTTTTATTCTATTACCTTCTTCTGTGATATCCAAATGATAAAACTCAAACGGCGTGCCAAGTATCGCTCGTGGGTCTTTGCCAGACAGAACACTTTTCACGACGACTTTTAAAGCCAAATCGCCATAGAAACTCTGGGAAAGCATCACGTTTTGAATTGCAATCGGCAGAACACGTTTTTTTAAATATCGAAGAAATCCCAGAAGAACTTTATGGTCATTTATCATTGCAGAAAATAGATTCCCCGGGTTTTTCTTTGTATTTAGACCTTTTCGTAAAGCGAATGGATCCACTGTTCCATTTCTGAACGGGTTATATAGATTGACGCGACAAAAGTCCAATCGAAGTGAAGAATTATCCGATACTGTTGGAATATCTTTCATTGCAATCAATGCTGTATTTGATATCTTGTTCTTAAGTCTAGCGTTAACTTTTTGAGGGTTCTGGATAAAGGACATACCCACGTTCGACATTGAAGGGGATGATGAGTCCTGAGAGTATTGATCCTTGAAAGCGGATATGTATCGATGAAGTACTGTCTTTGTATGGTTTGGATGGGAATCTTTGAAGATGTCGATACCACTCTTTAGCTGTAATTCGATAAGTATATCAATAGTTTTCAATTTGAAGACATGGTCCCCAAGAGAGGTAAGATTTCTTTCGAGAAATTCCTTTGTATCCGAGTCATACATATCGATCAATGACTCTTTTGTGTCAGTTTTCGTTCCATGGGCGTTATGAAGGATGCTTAAGATCTGTTCCATTGTGTTGATGGATGAGTCTAGAATGTGATCTTCATGTAGATTGTCATTTCTTTTGACCAAGCTTATCGAGAATTTTTTTGCTCGACTCAAGGTGGCCCTTTTAAATAGCATATAGCGCATTGGAAGCTTCATTGCGTTGACTTCTTGATTCAATACATTTAATGACTTATGCCAGTTGAAAGGTCACCGGGTCGCGGACTATCGCGGCACGCATTATTCAATCTTAAGATGGTGAGGCAAATTACCGTTTTCTGTACCTAAATTTTCTACATTCCTATGCTGACAAATGTCTATTGAATGAAGTCCCACAAGACATTCACTACATGAAAAATTAAAATTAACGATATAATTATCGCATAGGGTACAGTGGAATCCTCGCGGAAGCCCGCTGGAAGAATGGTAAGGCTAACTATCTAGATTTTTTTGTCTTAATTGTGAAGTGCTCCGTTGTTTCTCACTCTGAGCTGGGACTGTCTTAACTTCTGCGGGCAATTTCTTCTTTTTGTTTTTTGGCTTTTTCTTGGGTGGTTTTGGATTTGAAACTGCAATTTCCAGGGGTTCTGCTTCTACATTTTTCACAACGTCAATGGCAATTCCAGGTTTTCTCTTTGGCTTCAGCTTCTTCAGCTTTTTAGGGTTCTTTTCTTTTTTATCTTCGCCAGAAATGGGTGGATCTCCGCCTTTTCTTGGTAAATCTTTGGGATTCCCGGAGGTTTTAGGGTTTTTCTTTATTTGAGGCTTCAGTTGGTTCTCAACTAAAGGCGTGTTAGATTTCTTAGGAGGAGGTACCTTACTCTTTTCAATCTTTTTCTTTTGCTGCTTGAGCTTCACCTTTTTTTGTTTGATAGAAGCTTTCATGAGATTGATTGCATCATTGATATCAACATACCCTTCATTTTTTTCTCGAAGCTCAGTAAACAATTTAAACACCTCGCCATCCTTCAGGGACTCATCACTTTGTCTTTTCAGCGCCACAGAAAGTTCCCCAAATATAGGCTTGACTGTACTGCACTTGATATTATCGCCGGTCTTTGGTTCTTTGAACAGCATCTGACTGATTTCTTGTTTGAACATCTCTGCCGATTCACGCGACTGGAATTTAACGAATGCAAGGGAGAAATTGGGTTCTTCAAAAGGTTGTGCCGCATTGGTACCTTGCTTGTAAGTTAGGCTTTTGTAGCCTGATTGTAACGTCGGTGAATTCTTCTTGGCTTGCTCAAGAAAATCAGTCTGCTCGAGGGTTGGTGGAAGAAGCCTTACCACAACTTTAGTATCAGGGTCACCATATTCAATCAACGAGTCGAAGTTCTTCGGTTTCGGCTTCCGACGTACTCGTTTGGGTTTGGTATTTGGGTGTATGGGTTTTGAAGTCGACTCCAGCATGAATAAGTGTTTAATGTTGTCCTCTTTTGGAGTTACCGTTCGCGATTCTTTGAGCAGGATTTTGTTGAGATTTCGTATCCCGAGACACCCGTTTAAAAGGTAACTATGAAAAGAATTATATTTCTTTCGGTAAATTGAAAAATTGAAAAATTAGATTAATTTCAAATATATTCTTTGAAAACACGTGTTGCTAGGCTCAACTGTTAAAAGACAACAACCGTACACGTTACACTACGTATTTGGTTCTATTCAGGAGCTATGCTACTGGATTCGTGAATTTTATAGAAGCATAGCTAATTATTAAAGTTCGATTTGTTCAAAGAGGTGCTGAGCCGACTACTTTCATTTTTGAAGGTCCTTCGAGAGGCAGTCCTCTCACTGCAACTAGTCTTCGCGCATAATGCCTCAACAGAAACGCACCTCAAATCCTACTGCTAGTATCCCCACCTTTCTGAAATATTCCAACCTTAGTAATGGATTGTTTAGAGGACTTCTTGCAAAAGGTTCATAATTATAGCCGTCTGGACCCTAGACAACAACAACAAAAACTTTTAGAGTTGCTCCGATTACACCCCCAAGCCAATCCGTTTGTTGTGAGGATAAACAACTTGGGGCACCTTAGTGAGTCCCAGATTTCTCTCGCAGTTGACAGAAGAAATTGGTTTAATGGCGACTGGTTGGCATTCAATCAATTGATTGTGTCATTTGTGAAGTTATGCAACCAAATGAATCCATGGTCTCTTCTAGAATCATTCGACCTTTATTCAACCTACGTGGGCGATATGACTGTTGCGTTCATGAACAAAAACAGAGGATATCTAGTAACTGCTTTGTTGGAAGATACCTTAAAACAAGTTCTACCCATGGCTAAACAATTGGACTATCAGATGTTGTTGAAGGAGATGTACCTTAAACCAAGGCTCAGCTTCATGGCTTCTATTCTTCTTAGGATATTTAACAACATACGGTCACAATTAGGTGCAGATGATCATATTGAAACAGCTAAAAAGTCAATTATGTTGTTTATAGGTGTGAAACTATGTCAAACATATTTTCTACTTTCCAATCCGCTACTTTGTCAAAACGTCTTTTCTAACATGGGTAACGCCAATTTAAGATTCAGCTCTTATCATCCAAACCAACAATTACAGTATAGGTACTACTTGGCAAAATTTTACATGGCTAAATATGAGTTTGTTGATGCATTCGAGCATTTGCAATGGTGTCTATCACACATTCCCCCCAACTATTCCCTTGATAACCCGAATGTCACAAAAATACTCTGTGTTTTTCTACCAGTAAGTATATTATTGGGGAAGAGGCCCAGATTTGATAAATATTCTCAGATTTATTATTCTGCTCCGCTGAAATGTCCAAAATTCTTGGCTATCTACTCGGACCTTACAGATGCTATCAAGACAGGTGATTTGTCTAAACTACATGAGCTTATCAATAATGCAGAAAACTCGAAATTCTTGAAGCAGCATAATCTTGCCTTGATTTTTAGCTCGAAAGTATATTTGATCACCCTAAGAAATCTTATTAGGTCTATTTGGATTGCTCAAGGTAAGAAAATGCGTCTTCACTATGATGCAGTGAACCAAGGTCTCTTGTTGTCATTGAATGGCCTAGACTTGACCTCCGTCACTATAATAGGTCCAACGTACCGGAAATCCCCAATTGAACAATCTCTAGGTGACCATTCGATAGAAAACTGTCTCGTTACATTGATTGATCAAAACTTTCTTCGTGGTAAGGTATTTCCAAGGCTTCGTGTGGTGTCTCTTGCTAAAAGTGAGGTCTTTCCTGATATAACGTCGACTTATTTTCTGAAGTTTGGCAATGGTGCAGAGGGAGTTTTGCGCTCTGCTGACAAGTGGATTGTTCAAAGGTAACTTACAAGTATCTATTTACAAATATAACATTTGAATGTTATGGTTTTAAATACCGGTTTCAACATCATACCTTGAGATTTAATTCAGGGTAGGATAAGCTTTGACTAATTAACCGAAGATTCTATGTACACGTTAATATCCTCTTTCAGAGACATACCTCTTGAAGTCCTTCTTTTTAATTTTTCCTTCAAAGTTTTCTTGGGCCCTTCTGGCAACACCTCGAACAGTTTTTATGACCTTATCATACCCAAGATTGACTGCAGCTGTATGTAAGGATTTGAGTTCTTTCCAAGTCCATCTGAATTGGTACTCCGTACTCACTAATATAGCCAATGCATCGTCAAGAAGTGCCATATCTGTAAGACATTTCACCATTGTAGCGGCAAATCTGAAATCTGATTTCTTTCTTTCTTGCGGTTCCAAACTTCTGAAAGTAGTGGACTTTCTATAATGACCCCTCTCTTGCCATACAGTTTGCGAGAACTCGAAATTTTTGTTCCTTGCAGCCGCCCGGAGTGCAGTTTCATAAGTCCTGGTTGTTCTTGGGAAACGTAATCCAATTTCTCTTTCTTTCTCTAGATTTAGAACTGGAGACTTGGTGTAATTTGGTTCCTTTTTTCTTTCTTCATCGAGCTCATTTGTTTCAACATCAAAGACTTCTTCAGAATAGGGACCCTCATCATGGATGGGGGTTTCAATTGTTCTTGTTGATGGTACTCCTGTACGGTCAAAGTATGTGAACTGCTCATACCTATCAATAAACTCGTTCATTGATCCGAGCTTGGCCGCAATATCCAAAAACATATTCACACTTTCAACGCTCACCAATTCGGGATTTACAAGAAGTGAGTGAGCCATAACTGCGCTGGATTCGGACAACAACTCATTTGCACTTGTGAGGGAATTGATTGGGAGGAATGGAACTGCTCGCTTTGGGTTACTCAAGTGTGGCGTATAATCAGTTCTTTCAAGGATGTTGCGACGGAAGTTGCGGCCTGATTCATGAGCCAAAATAGAGGGTACACTATATTTATCAAGGTCCATAGTGAGTCCGCAGTTGGCGTATCCTAGCATAAGAAATCCAAATGCCCTAGGTGAAACTGCCCCCAGAATGTTTAACTGCTGGTACAAGGCTCGGGATAAAGAAATATCACCATCTTTTGCTGCAAGATAAATCATATACTCTAGTGTAGGGACGGTGGGCTCCCATTTCATCTTATATATATCAAAGATGAAATTCCAAGACTTTAGTCTGAGCTGCTTTCTTGTCATGCAGCCTTTGGCTAAAGCAACTAGTATTTTTTGATTCACTGGTATGCTCTTTGTCATCATTTCCTCATGAAGATCCAATGCCCTCTCAATATCATTATTGTTGACATATGACACGATTATATCCTGATATTGGCTCGCTCCTGGAGCCATACTTCCTGCGAGAAATTTCATCAGATCAAACAATTGTACCGCCTGTTTGTGGTCTCTGGTCTTGTAAACACAAGTATTTAAGACACTAGTGTACACGTTTGATGTCGGTTGTAGTCCGAATTCTTTCATCTCATTGATTGTTCTCTCCATCAAGTCTATTCTTTTGCTCTTTCCATAAGCCTCTATAAGGATTTCATAAGTCTCTCTAGAAAGTTTTCCTTTCTTAGCAACAGTTCGCATTTCGGAAACATAATGTTCCATGAGGTTAAGGCGATCATCACTGACTCTTCCTCCAGAAATTAAGCCTTTGAGATATGCATTCACCACTTTTGGTGATTTTTGTAACCCGGCGTCTTTTAAGAGTCGTTCGATTTGCGGGAAAACGATGATGAGTTGGTTCTTTGGAATATTATATACAAGCTTCCTGATGTCAACCTCAGTAACATTGTGAAATCCCCCAGATGCTTCAATCTGCTTGAGAGCCATATACCAATTCTGGTGATCTTTGGTAACCAAGTACTTCACCGCAGGTCCTATTTTATCTTGCAACAGAGTTGGGATCGCAGTTGCTGGTGTAAGCAAAGACGAGCTTTTTGGATCAAAATTATCCTTTTCATCTTTAGTGCCTTGTTCATCTGCAAGTTTGTTTCTGGGCGCCGTTTCTGAATCGCTTGTTGTTGAATTTTCAGGGGTTTTACGCTTTTGAACATAATCAGAAACATCATTGGTTAGTTTCCTGAGCTCTTTGAAACTATGGTATATATCTGCGTTTTCCTTGCGTTTCTTTCTCAAGTCTTCCCGTTCAGCTCGCCGCTGAAGATTTTCCTTGTTCGTCACTGCCCTTCGCTTTCTTTCAGAGCTTAAGACGAAAACACTCCGCTGAGCAGAGATTCTTAAAATAGAAGATCGTAGCAATCCACCATATGATCGTAGGGACATGTCGAAACCTGGCATTTTTTCTCGTATACCCTTTACTTGAACTTTTTTCACGAGATGCCGTTGTGAAAGCCCTGTTAGGTTTGAGCATACAGGTGGGTGCGAAAAGTATGTCACATGAGGCTATATTTCGCTCAGTTCAAAACTTAAACCGATTTTTAGGGTATTGAATAATAAAGATGGTCTTTACATGTGATATCTTTACTTCCTTTACAAGATGGGAAGAAAATGTGTTGAAACTTCCAAAAATAATATTACTACATTATTTCTGTCTTCATAGCATTTACAGCGTCAAGCCTTAAGGCACATGTGTCAGAGTGATCATTTGATTGGGACTTCCTAAGCAGTATTCTTTTCTTTTCTGTTTCTTGGGCTGAAAATTTTCTATAAAATACACCTAGATATTTATCTATCATGGTAAAAAGACGTGACTTCTGGCGAGGCCATTGCAAGAATCTCTTTAATCTAAATTCCTTAGCTTCGAACGAACTAAGATAATTTTATTCAAATTTTTGTACAATTGAGGAGCTGAGTTATTGAACAAGCGTTGAAATTGTTGACAAATAAATTTTATCTCATCCACGATACCCCGTATTTACACTTTGAGCCGTCATTATCATAAACATTAAGTACTGGGGTCCACTGGGCAGAAACCCCCGTGTTTGATAGCTCGTGTATGGTATCAATATCCGTCAACACATTAACAAATGTATTTTCGACTATGGGGTTTCGTAAGAAGTCAATTAAGTCATTGATGTCATTCCCAGTAAACTTCAGTAGTGTCATGTCTCCCAAAGTCACGGACACTGTTTTGAATGGGGTTATTATTTCAGTGTGGGGTTCAGTGCTTTGTATAATATCATCATCACTGTCATCAGCATACATGTCGAAAATTTTCTCGTAAGACAATCCACCCCATTCCACTGATGCATCCCGTGGCAAAGCGGTAACTACTACTATAAGCAACCGCTCATAAAAGTCCTTTTCATAACCAAATTCATTGATATAACGTTTCCAAATTTCAGAAACCAACTTTGGAGAAGTCTTTTGTGTTATGTAGCAGACGAAGGAGGCAACTTGTTCAACTTTGATGAGTGCCTTTACTTTATGAAGATGCTGCAAAGAAAGAGATATTTGAGTGTCGACAGGCATTTCAGGATCAATGATCATAGATTGTGGAATTAAAGGGATTTGACCTGACAAAGTTGCAAATTTTAATGTGTCACAAGTGTCCACTATTGCTTGTGAATACGGCCCAATATTTTGAGGAGCCCAGTATGATCTCGAGCGTATATGAATACCCTCCTTGGTATTTTTTGTTTTCAAGACTTCACAAGAAATTTTCAATTTACACGAAGCCGGAAGTGCCGTTTCGACACAAACTCGTGATGGCGGGAGAAATAAGTTTTTAAAGAATGTCTCATACACCGAATTTATTTTGGAAAAGTCGGCCATATCTTGGACCAAGACAGTCATATGTTGTATTTGCGAGAACAGACAATCATTTTGTTTCAAAAGTTCTCTGATTTTGAGAAGTATACCTTGCGTTTGCTCCTCTACCGTTTGTGTATCACTCGTCAAATTTCCAAAGTAAAGCTTCGTTTTCGATTTTGTAATACGGGGCTGAAAAGTCAAATTTTCAATTGAACTCTGATGGGAGGTCGAAATTTCTACACGGGGATCGCCTAATCCTTCCGTTAAGTCTCTGAATTCCTCCAGAAGTAAGGACGGAAATTCAATACCTAAGTCTTGTTTTTCTTGGTTTTCTTTTTCGACCACCTCAACGATCAAAGAAAGATATGAGGCATCCAGCGAATGGTGGAAAACTTTCAGTTCTTTCACCCGTAATTTTTTCGTGAAGAACGGTGTATCTAAAACCAAACTTTCAAACTCTCCTCCTTCTCCACACACATGTACATCATACATTGTATTGAGCCTGGTTAATATAGGATACATCTCACTCAACAGTTTTCCTAAATGTTTCTCTGTGAGTCCTATAGCTGCAACTTTAATCAAAATAGCATCTAGTCCCAGCAGACACATTTCCAGCATGAGCTGCGCTTGGTCGCTTTGCCAAAGGTACGCGAGACATGTCAAATTTAAACGGTCACATACATTCTCTACTCTGGTTCTTTGATAGTGGGAAAGAATTGCACCACATGAAACACCCTGTACATCGGGGTGCGCCTCCTTGACGAGTTTGAGTAACTCGTATAAGTCCTCGATTTCATCATCAGAGGTGACTTCATACTCAAGAGCAACATTCGATGAGCCACCAGTGATTGATCTTCTATACAAAGGAATGTCACCATCGATACACTGTCTATAGTATTCGATTATATCATGGCCAACAGTCTGGAACATGAACGAATCAAGTTCATTGACCGAAGAATCATGCGGGTGCAAATTCGCTAGGGCCAGGAGGGTGTGCCCATTTTTCATACATTGCATTATATTATAAAACGAGTCTTTCCCTCCGGATATGAGAGCGACGAATTTCATTTTGTTGGGGGTCACTTAATTATCGGTTGTTTAATTGATCACTTGGCATTCTATTGGTATCGATTACCATTGATACACCCGTGCACCTTTCATTATGGGCACTTAACGCGGGCCCGCGCCTGGGATAAGTTGTGACGGCAATTCATCATCTGTCACGTGATATCTGGAATCATTAAAACCTCTGTCATCCGCAGTCACGCGATTGAATGAACTTTTTGTACAATTACACGACCTTCGCGATGAAAAATTTTCACTACCCCTGTGGATATAAAAGGATTATATTTCGCGCTTATCTATTTTTCATTTCTCCACACACATTCTTTAAGTCAACATGCCTCGTATGTTTCTAAACTAGACACTTGTTGTCTTTGAGGTTTCGGGCCCTCGGAAGAAACACCAGACCTCCAAGGTTTGAAGAGAGCGTTGCGAGAACTTTTTCTCAAATGAGATCTCAACTGCCAATATTGGCCGTGACTGAACCCCGACACTTCAGTTACAATTAGCTTGATTATTTTTTAAAGGATTGGTCCTGTTTTTCTTACTTCTGGATTTATTCTTGTTATCAAACGATCTGAAAGCTGTTGTAAACTGAATGAGGTTCTCCATTGTTCTCGCATCCATCTCTTCGGCTTTCCACTTGCCGTATACTAACTATTTTCAGGTGCTCCAAGAACCTACTCTAAGACTTACTCTGTCCCAAAGCAACCATACGAGTCTGCTCGTTTGGACGCTGAATTGAAGTTGGCCGGTGAATTCGGTTTGAAGAACAAGAGAGAAATCTACAGAATCAACTTCCAATTGTCTAAGATTAGAAGAGCTGCTCGTGAATTGTTGACCAGAGATGACAAGGACGAGAAGAGATTGTTCGAGGGTAACGCTTTGATCAGAAGATTGGTCAGAGTCGGTGTCTTGCCAGAGGACAAGATGAAGTTGGATTACGTCTTGGCTTTGAGACCAGAGGACTTCTTGGAGAGAAGATTGCAAACTCAAGTTTTCAAGTTGGGTTTGGCCAGATCTATTCACCACGCCAGAGTCTTGATTACCCAAAAGCACATCGCTGTTGGTAAGCAAATCGTCAACATTCCATCTTTCATGGTTAGATTGGACTCCCAGAAGCACATTGACTTCGCTCCTAACTCCCCATACGGTGGTGGCAGAGCTGGTAGAGTCAAGAGAAAGAACCAAGGTAAGGGTGAGGACGCTGAAGAGGCTGACGAGTAAGTCATAGGTACATAATTTTATTTCTATTCCTCTAATGACATATTTGGTTCGTTTTCCAATTAATGTTTTTTAAATATTTGTAATGACAGGTTATTTTGTAAGGGAATGATACCAAAAAAAGTACATTAAAACTTTTCTGAGACTTGATCATCAGCAGCAGTATGTACGTTGGCTTCGTTTTGTTCGTAAATGACTCGTAAATTTGGCTTCCGAATGGGGTAATTATTCGTGAGGATCACCATTGACGAAAGAATTCTGGCCACACACAGGCCCAGAACAAACCATATCCAAACTACAAGGAACCCCAACAAAATAATTACATTTTGAAATTTCGAGTCTTTTGTCTTGAGTTTAAAAGTAATATTGCGTTCATTAGCAAATTTTTAGAGTCGACTACGATCATAAATTTAGCACCTTAGTTTTGAACATTGTTCCCTGGTAGCGAAGTCCATCATGGTAGAAAATTAGGTTAAGTAATTCAATCACAATATAATAAGATGGTATTATTGCTGTGTCGATCCCTAAAGTTTCGAATCTGGTTAGCAAAGGGTTGCCGTTTGGTCCTCTCATATGCGGTGTCTGAATGCATCCCTCTTTTTGGGGGGTTTGTATTTATTATGTCCGATAAATCACGTTCGGATTATACAACACGTAGCTAGATATTTTCTTTGATTGATTCTGTAGTGTTCATTTATGTCAAAATCAAAAGCCTAATTCTTTCTTGATAACAAAAAAAGGAATCAAATTATGTTGCTCTATTGGTCAGATTAGACATGCTGAATGAAAGAAGAAAAAAAGAGTCTGCCTCATGTTGAGGAGCACTATCTCTCCTTGAGGTTTACTCTAGAGTGCCTTTTCCATGGTGAAATTTCCTCCTTCTTGTTCAACTAATTGGTAGATCAAGTTAAAACACCACTATTTTTAAGGTTCAAAGTTTTTCAATTACTAAATTTAAATCTGTAAATATTTTCTACTTTTAGGATGATCATCGGAAGATTTGCGAAAGTGATAAGTAAATTTACCCATAGGAAAAATACTTTAAAAACAGTTATCCCAATTTTAAAGAATGAAATCACCAAGTAATAAAATATATTTACAAGATTTTCTTCCTTTTGGTTCATAGCGATGATGGCCATAAGTTTAAAGATTTTTATGGTCTCTTTCAAAACTGCTAAGTTCCAAATGTGGGCACCAACCACCTGCGAAATGTAGTCACGTGTCCATAATCTTATCCGCGTTTCTTCATTAGACACACTTCCTGAAAATCGAACTCTTATCTGCTTGAGTTATATCATTATTATTTCGTACAGATGGCCACTCCGCTCCCACAATCCTCGAAAGAGTCCAAGCCGAAATCTGCATTTGAAAATGCCGTACAAGCATGGGCACAAATAGATCTCTCCACCGTTCAAAAGAAGCTTGACGAACAAGGAATTGAGCTCAGAAGTGAACAGAAACAATTCCTTGCCAATCGTCGGGAGTTGGCACAAAAAACCAAAGAATTCAAGAAGCTTGAAGATGAACAGAAATTAACAGAAATTAAACCACTCTTGAAACTTTACCAGAATGAAATTGATGCCCTAGCTACAAAACAAAAAAAGGCGGAGTCATACTTTTTTGGGTTCTATCGTGTAATTGCCGAGGCTCCGGACCCCAAGCCGTTACTTCAACTCTCATTGAATACTGTGAGTGATCACTTAGAACGTGGGAATCTTGCTGAGGAGATCACAAAACTAAAGGACGAGTTGACAAAAAGGGCCGACTACGATTTAATAAAGCAGAGACTCTTGAGCAACGAACAGAACACCGCCGAGCTTATTGCATCGAAGCTTAAACAACAAGAAGATATGTATAAAGCCTTAATTGATGAGAAGGAGTCGAACTGGAGCAATATTCAAAGTCAGCATCTTAATCAATTGGCAGCTTTAAAAGCGACAATTGAAGAATTGAAAACAACAAATGAAGTCGCTGAATTACAACTTCACTCCCACAACCAGCAAATTGATAATTCAGTTACAGCTGCATCATCTGCTCTGGTTGAAGTGAACTTATTGACTCGGGATGTAGAAACTTGGAAAAAGCGGGTGTATGAACTCGAGAAGAGAAACGAAACTCTACGCGGAGAGCTCACAGCCTCAAAGATAGATTCGAACGAGAGTACTATACGTGAAGAATACAACAAAAGACTCTCTGAATTAGAAAGTGAAAATGTGATCCTTCTCGCAAATTTGAGGCAAGCTCGCGAGAAATTGGAAATTGCGCTCAGTGATAGCGAGGCGAAATCAGCCTCAGATTCTCATGAGATTCAAAACAAATTGCAGGAAATCCAAGCATTAAAAGAGAAAATAAAAATGATGGATGATTATGAGGAAATTAAGCAAGAACTTCATCTCATGCGTCAAATTGAATTCGGCGAGGGAGATGAAAGTGATGAAAAGAATTTGGACTCTCTTCTTTTGGAAAGAAACAAACTTTTAACCAAAGAGCTTGCTGAACACAGATCGGAACATGAGAACCTTGTTAACAAAATACAATCTTTAGAAGAAAACTTGGAAGCTACGTCCAAGCAGCTTGAAAGTGCACAAAAACTGAATTCTAAGTTGGAAAGTGATTTGGCTGATGTACAGGATGCAAATGCTTCTCATTTTAATGACACTGCAAGTATTATGTCAGTAAAGACCCATGGCACACGGCTGATGGGAAGGCAAGGCTCGTTAAACAATGGGAATAATATCGAGGATGTGTCTATTTTACCCATAATCACCAAACAAAGAGACAGATTCAGGGACAAAAACAAAATTTTGGAGGAGGATCTTAAGAAACAACAGAACATGATTAACGATTTGAAAAGAAGGAATACGCAATTGCAGTCCGATAATGTGGACCTTTATGAGAAGACTCGCTACATGGCTTCTTTGAAGAACGGAACAGGTCAAAATACAAAGCTGAAACCATTTTCATCCAAAGATAGTGGCCGCAAATTATTAAACCCCAAAGCAAATGTGAAGGATTTGGAAAACCCATACCACTCAAGCTACGAATCTAAGCTACACCCGATTGAACAATTTAGACAGAAAGAGCAAGAGAGAGTGAACTCAAGATTGTCGCCATTTGAAAGGTTGTTCATTTTTGTTACAAGGTCAGTCTTGGCAACAAGGGCTACGAGAATGCTTTTCTTAGTGTATTGCGTTTGCCTTCATTGCATTGTAATGTTCGCGACCGTGCATTCAATGAGTCTCAGCGCGAGGATGATACCTGAGGTTGGACTTAGCCATAGCACTGGGGGTATAGCTGATGCAAGTGGACGCAGGATTATTGAGGATGCTCCGATTTGACCTCAGAGAACTTGATTATAGGCCAAGGCAATAATTATTGATTTTTATTTTATTTTATATTATTATAAAGAAAGAAATAAAAAAAAGGTAAAAAAACAATTACTAAAGACCTGAATATTATGTCAGGAAACCCGTGCATTATCTTATCTCACTCCCGTTCTCGCAAATGACATCTGTCTAGTTTTATAGCACCATATTAATTAAGATTTTCCAATGCATTCGGTAGTTATTCACAAGTACGACGACTCCCTCTCTGCAATCGAATTCGGAAATAAAGATGTCCAGCCAGATAATTTTTTGGTTTTTATAGGTGGTTTGGGCGATGGTTTCTTGACTGTACCATATGTCCCCACATTGGCCAACGCTATCAGCCAACGCTTCGGTAATGGGTGGGTACTTGTTCAAGCATTGATTAGTTCATCTTATCTTGGATTTGGTACTGGAAGCTTGAAAAGAGATACAAAAGAATTGGCTAAGCTTGTCAAATATTTGAGGTCGAAACGTGGAAACTCATCTTCCAAGGTTATCTTGATGGGCCACTCCACAGGGTCTCAAGACACAATGGAATACTTGACAAAGCTTAGTAAATCTGAGGGGTTCGAATCAATCCTGGAAATTAATGCCGGAATCATACAGGCGCCAGTTAGTGATAGTGAAGGATTGAACCAATTTTATGGAAAAGATTGTAAATTGGAAGAATTTATGGCAATGGCTCGACAGTTGATCGACGAGGGTAAACCGAACGAGATTATGCCAGCAGAAGCCTTGAAGTATACATTTGGATCCCCAGCTACTGCTTACAGATTTGATTCCCTTCTTAGTCAAAAGGGGGATGATGACTATTTCAGCTCATACTTGGAATCATCTGACCTTGAAAAATCATTTGGGATAGTACTGAAGCCATTATTAGTTTTGTATAGCGGAGATGATGAGTTTGTCCCTAAAAGCAACGATAAAAAAAAACTACTTGAGCGTTGGGAGGCTGTTTGTGACCCGAAATACTGGAGCGAATTTAGTAAAGTCGTGAAAGGAGCTACTCATAATGTTGGAGAAAAGTCGAAAGAGGGAGCAGTGGAAGAATTGATCGAAAGTGTTCTTTCATTTATACAAACTACATTTTGAGAAAAATATACGTTGATTTGAATTTGATAAGTGCAATTTCAAAAGGCTTTTTAAGTGCAATTTTCCATGGAGAAACTCTTAACCCTCTTCAACACATCCTTATTGAATTGAGAAAAACTAATATCACTTTTCATTGTAGATCTTTTCAGTCCAAATAAATCCAAAATATCCCACCATTTGGGGTTAGCCTCTGTACGGTCCCCTTCAATGACATTCATTGGCTCTAATCTTGAAAACAAAAATCTTGCTTGAGAATGGCCATTCTGTGTGACTATTATCTTCGGATTTATAGACCTGTCGCAGAGCAAAAGACTTTTTACAGTCTGAAATACGACGGAAAATGTCGCGTTAGATTGAGCCAACTTGGTATGATCATTACTAGAATGATGAAGTGGTAACTTATCCTCTGGAAGGGAGAATTGATTGAAAATGATCAAATGACAAATGCAATCGAGAACAAAATACAGATGCCGGGAGGAAATCGAAAGACTCTCATTTTTCAATGGTAAATTAACCAAACCTTGATTATCGACTCTGTAAAGCTTCGGTGAGATCATGCGACAAGAAATTTCCGGATTGCATCTGGAGAAGATATGATGGTTAAAGGCCGTCTCATCCGGAGAGCTATTGAAAATGCTTATGAGTTGGGGATTACGACGCAAATTATACGCAAGATCTGGTAAAATCGTAAATCTTTCGCTCATGGAATAGACTTGCTTGAATTCTTCATGTGGATTTTCACCGGTCCCAGATTTGACCGTGACACCACCATAACAATAAAGAAGCTTCACCAAAGATCTATCAACCTCGTCCATGATTCCGTCAAAGTTTTCATAGCCAATTGAGGTATCTATCTTGCTAATGAGGAGCCTAGTGAGTAAAGTCATCCAAACATTAGCATTGAATCCTTCCAACAACATTCTTTCTTTGGCAATATTGGCCTTGGTATGCAATAGACTCGGGTTTCCATTAGAAAGCTTTACTTTATTTGCAACCAATACAGCAAGGCTAGTTGGGCGCTTAATGGTGACAATTCTCAACATCATCGCATTTCTAGTCATACACCAAAATTTGAACTGCAACTGAATGAAAGCTTCGTTTGCAGAATTATCCAAATTTAATTTGGAAGAGGATGACGCCGCTTCTACTTCAAAGAAAATGGCGAAGGTGTCATTAAGAGCGACATTACCAAGGTGCCACTGGTTAGTGGAGTTTTTCTTTTTCAAACTTGAATCGAAACGTGTAACTGTATCTGATATCCGGTCAAAATGAAAATCAGATAGCTTTGCTGACTGATACGAAGACTGAAGTTCAGTGCCCTTTCCCACCATTTTCATCACTTTGACACCTCGAGAAGAAACAAGTGTCAATTTACAAATATGCTTATTTGCTAGAAAGCCCACAAAATTTCTCTGAAGGGATTCCTGAAAATGTGTCGATGAGAAACTCTCCGATATGAATAAACTACCTCCCCCAGCGTCGGACAAAGTCCTCATTTCATAAATGCCTACCTGGTCTAGAGAACCAGTGTAAATATCAACGGAAAATTTCGGAGCATTTTCGGAAACCACAAAATCCACAAGTTTTCCAGCAGTTGAATACGCACATTTGTAAGCATCCAGAGGGGCATATCCCACAGAAATATACCCAAGAGCCTTGTAAAATTTCGAGGCGGCAGTAAAATGGGGAGCTTTAAAGTTGGCAATGTCCTGATGAGAACGGATATTTTCATTAAGAGAAACAATCTTACCGGGATTCAAGGTTCCTGGCCCCCCTAAAAAGGTTATGATTTTCCCTAGGGTGTTGGGTCGGGAAAATTTATTACAGAGTAGGACTGCAAGAAAAATCGCCAATCCTGTTGAGCGAGATGGTTTCAAACTCTGGGTTAGTTTCGGTTTTAGACTTTTAAGATATCCAATAAGATCTTCGCCTGGTCTCAGAAGAACACGTAGAGTCTTCATGTCAAATTTTTTTGGAGTGACACTAGACCCTTCTGGACAAAGCCTTGAGAATATTTTTCCAATAATGCTCATATCCGTAAAAACCTTCGAACAATCATCATTATCACCCATGAAAGATTCCGGTGTAATTTTAATCGAATCCTTGATTTCAGTTTGGTGTATCTCCACGTTATCACTAAATGTAACAAGTAATATTTGGGCATTAGCAGGGAGAGTTCTGATGCTAAGTGCTATAGCATTCATTAGGCTGCTGAACTCTTGCAACTCTATTGAATCTGTACTCTGATACAAGTCAATAATGTAAGTCACAATAAAATCATTCGCCAGGGTCCTGCTATTAAAGGTAATATCTTTAGGTAATAAATAGTCCACGGTGTTGTGTTCAGATGGTCTAATCTCGAGACCTATTTCCAGTTCTGGGCTATTTTTCTCATGTAAATTAAAGTCCTCAGGTAGAAATGTAGTTTTACGGCATATGGGACACCACCACATACGATTGGCACGATCTATCCGAATGTGTGAGTTGATATAGCTTCCACACAGAGAACACGTGATGGGCACTGATGTGGAAAAAGGTACAGATTTGTCTTGAAATGGAGTGACAACACAACCCAAAGGCGTAATCATGCGATTTTCCTCCAACTTTGTAGATGGGAAAACATTCCAATTGAAGTCAATAGATGCCATGTTGAAAAATTACTGGGAAAAATGAAGACATATATCAGGTTCAGTCAAGGCTTTATGAATGGTCCATCGGCACCAGCACATGCCTGCATGCAGCTTATCTCTCGGAACTTGCCGATATACCTTAGAAACTTGAAGGTGTCAATTTGAGCACGCCTTCTACTTCAAACAAAATCAGGGATTAACAGAAAAGAAGACACGTAAGGGAAGATGGCTTTGCCGCGAAGTAAGGCACTGACTAGTTGATATGTATCTACACAACGGGTAATATAAGGAGAAGTTTCTAAGCCGGAGATTCCAGTAACACTTCATATTCTCAATTAAAACTCCTTCATATACCACTGGAATGCCGTTCAATGCATCGTCCCGATTTTTTTTTTTAAAGAAACAAATCATATTATAGGAAAAATATATATCTAACTATAAAAACCGACAATATGTCTGGCTAATGTACTGAGTTACTGGTATCTCCGACTTTCCCAAGCCCTAGAAACCTCTCCTTACATTATCCGTTGTGTAGATACGTATCAACTAGTCAGTGCCTTACTTCGCGCCAACGCCATCTTCAATTGTCTACCCGTAAGAACTCGTAGAGGAACCCCCCTACTTTGTTCTTGGCGTCGAGAAAGGTAGACTCGGCGGACTGTATCAACGTACCAATTAAGGTTGCGCAATTCTTCATAAGTGTTTGTTAATGGTGCCAACATTGATTCTAATTTCATAGGAGTTTGAATGCCGAGGAGTTCCCACACCTTTAATGTTTCTCCACACTCAGTATAGAGATGAAATAACCGTTGAGTCAGGTTTACCTCCTGCAAGCAAAGAAGACACTTATGATCCCTAATCGGGCGCTTAGTGTCATGAAACGGAACATGCGATCCAAAGTTGAATCTATGAATCGCCTGTAAATTTAAGTGTTTTTTCCATTCGAATTTGTCCCGAATTACATTTTATGGAATACAGTGATTCAGACTGATTTAACCTTTCGCAAAGATTAGTGAATATAAAAATCCGTTATGGTGTAACGGTTAGCACAGGACGCTCTCACCGTCCAGACCGGGGTTCGACTCCCCGTAACGGAGTTTTCTTTTTTCTTTTTCTTCCTTAGGCTTTCAAAAATGAATACCTAATTTTAAATTTGTTGTTTATTCAAAACACACTCTGCTCACCGGGAGGTTTCCCCCAGGACCGAAGGCGCGAAAGGAGTTTTTTTTTTTGAGTAAATATCCGACTTTAACTTCAACGATAATTAAACAAAAAATTATAATATCGTACCAAAAGTGCATAAGTGAAATTTTCCATAAAGCATAATACTACTAGATTATCACAGGTTTACTCTTAAAGTTTAACCGTAGTTAACGTAAAGTTTCACGGAGAGAAATTTCTTGAAGCCAGTATGTGCAGTAAAACAACATTTTTCACCACGCATTTGAAGTCACATGATAACTCACGTGCTGAATGAGATAAAGACTTCATCTCATCTCATCCAGCTTTGAATTTTAAGTACAAGCAAATAAAATGGCAGCAGGACCTTCCCAGACAGCTAAGAAAAGAGCTAGAAAAAATGAATCTCGTGCTATCGAGAGTGAAGTGACCACCGATTCACATGCTAGAAATCTTTTACAAAATCAGCCTAAGCTCACGGAGAAGTCTAAAGTGAGAAAACCATCTAAGCAAGCAGTGAAGAAACAACAAGCAAAAATAAGGTTATACGGAGCCAAGAATGGTAAAGAATACAGAGAAGACCAACTTGATGTTCCCACGCTAAACAAAGCAGTTGTTCCTGGCGTGAAGGCTAAGAAGGGTAAGAAGGGAAAGAAATTTGTCGATGACCATGACAGCTTAAAGCTCAATCTTCTTGTTAAGAGCATCAATGATAAACACGACCAGCTCAATGAATCTAGGTTGGAGAAGTCTAAAAGATTAGAAGAAATCCGTGAATTGAAGCGCAAGGAGATGGAAAGAAAGGAGCAAGCCAAGATTGATAAATTGGAAAATAAAAAGGCTGATATCAAGAATAAGGCTAATGTCGCTAGAGCTGCAAGAAGAAAGAATGCTAGGGATGCCAGTAAAGCTGAAGCTACTGAGGAAACTACCGAGAATACCAAATCGAAGAAGTCCGTTTCTTTCGCATGATGCTCCCGTAATAACACGAAAACCTTGAATTACGCGAACGCAATTTTGAAAACGCTCTCCCTGGTTAAGAAATCCTTTCCGGTTAGCGCGTACGTATAGATACGATGCTATAGCTATGAAGAAGGCTGAACAGTAAACTTATGTTAGTTCACTTTTAGACCCAGATGAATTAAAATGCATTTTCCTACTTATATAATGAATCAATATCCACGATAGGCGCGTTTGCTGACCCTTTTTTCGCGGAGCTTAGAGAAGTACCAGCCATAACCCGCACCGGCCAAACAGCCACCCAAATGTGCGCCGAAATCGTAACGACCCCACTTGAGAGCTATGCCTGCGGCGTTTATAAGGATGGAGCCCACGAATAATACCCAAGCACCACCGGGAACAGGAAGAAAAAACAATGACACTGGCGCCTTAGGCGCAAGATAAGCAAAAGCCCCAAAGACGCCAAAAAGCGCACCGGACGCGCCTAAAGAAGCCACGGACAATGAAGTTCTCATTATCGTTGGAATGGCCACGGAAATGAAAGAAGATATAACAGCAGAGTTGAGGTACATAGTGAGGAAATTGGTAGCTCCAATTGCAGTTGCAAAAGATGTTCCAAAAGAGAAGAGCATGAGCATATTGAACAAGAGGTGGAATGGATCCTGGTGAGAGAATGCGGAGCCTAAGAGCGACCACTGAGAGCGAATACTATCTTTCATCAAAAGCCCGTAACGTGTCATGTATCGGGATGAGGTAGGGCTTCTCCAGGCCAAGAACCCAGCGATATTTAGTCCAATTATACCGTACACTATACTTTTAGGGTGCGATTTGAAGTATGCAAGGGGCGGAAGTTGCATTAAGTATGGGGTTGCCAATGTGGTAACTACACAGAATGAAGCCGTGAATAGAGCGGGCTTCTTAAGTGCATTCCAGTCAATTTTATTGCGCCCATAGTGACGGTTATAGTGAGCCCAAGTGGAGGACGAACGGGTAGTTTTAGCCGGTTTGGGAAACGGAGACTTTGTGAATAAGCCGCGGCCAAAAGCAGCCAAAGGTTTCGTTTGATTTTTGAAAGCGGAACCCAACGACAGGCGGAGAAAAATACCAGGGAGTCGGAACATCGCTGTCTAAGAATGAACTGTGGATTAAACGACGTTGGATAGTGCAGGATAATGTTGGTGAAATGGGGTGGCGAGCGTGCACTGTTGGGGCACGAGGTTTCGCAGCCTTCGAGAGATAGCGTGGGGTTGGGAACCTAATGTTTGTAGAGGATGATTTAAGAGAATCAACAGTGAATAAACGTCTAGAGGGTATACACTTATGTGTTAATCAAGATTTCTTTCACTAATATATATATTTGACTAAATACTACATGTTTCGCCATTACCACGTGTATCCTACTTTGAGTGCAAGGTTAGGTAAATTAGCACAGCAAGCCGCAGGCCCCATTAATTTGGAGCGCGTTACAGTACTATGGCGAGGACACCAGGCAATGCCCAGAAAAGAAACCCGTACACCTCACTACACCAATGGTACGGGTGGTTTCTTCGTGCATATAGGCGATCGCGCCTTGGTTTGTGACTGTCTTTTCTCACGTGACTGAAAAAATTCTCCATTACGAATATTCGCAGGCCGATATTTCGACGTTCCACCCATCTCTTATCATCATATAATGTCTGCTGAAGCTTCTGTCTCTTACGCTGCGTTGATCCTTGCCGACGCTGGGGTCGAAATCTCTTCCGACAACTTGTTGTCTGTTACTAAGGCCGCTGGTGCCTCTGTCGACAACGTCTGGGCCGATGTTTTCGCCAAGGCTTTGGAGGGCAAGGACTTGAAGGAGTTGTTGTTCTCTTTCGCCGCCTCTGCTCCTGCTGCCTCTTCTGGTGCTGGTGCCGCTGCCGCTGGTGGTGCCACTGAAGCCGCCGCTGAGGAGAAGGAGGAGGAAGCCGCTGAGGAGTCCGACGACGACATGGGTTTCGGTTTGTTCGACTAAACTTCGTGTATAATTAGTTCATAATACAGCATACTCATTGATAATAAATTACTGTAGTGTTTGTTTCTTATTAGACCTGGCTGCCTGCGGCTATTGTATATGAGTTTGGTTAGCCTCTGGTAGGCATCCTCAGACGTATACCAATTGTCGCAGTCTTCTCGGAAGACTCTAGTTTCCCGTTTGGGCAAATCACACTGGAATGATATTGTTCTCAGAAGATGTACGAATGCTACATTTATTATGATGTGCAGCAAAGTCAACTACTGTATTGTTAAACTTAACTACTTTTCTCTCTTGCTTAAACAGGCAAAGAACCATTAAAATATACAGGCATATTGGTATGTAGCATCAGCTTTCCATAACCTGTCGAAGAGGGGGGGATTACTAGATTTGCAACCTTGCTAAATAACACAAGGTCTGATATTTATAAATGACGTAGATCCTTGTTTAATTTTAACCGACATGCCAGGAGGGGTGATATCAAAATATCAAAGCAACTACCTCCCGCAAACACATTAAGATCTTTCGTGTGCGTATTTGGAATTTAAATGTATCCATGATTGCTGGATATGTGACCTTGACGACTCGCCCACATGTAGTATTACAAAATTAAAAGAACGGTGCATTGAGTAAATTCCGAAAGCTCCGAAAGTTTGGCAATATCGGGACCCCATGGAGAAACATTGTGGTGACATCACTTTTGTTCCCGGATAAATTCCCCAAATAACGCGGGCCAGATCTCCCTCAAACCAGCAAGCGGCCCGGAAACAAGCAGTTAAATCCGAGAATTCTCTCAGAAAAAAAAAAAAAAAAAAAAAAAGACCGCGGAACTTAAACTTCCCGGACATAATTTGCCTCGCGCCTCCTAAGAAATTTGACGTGTTTATAATGTGCAGGTGCTTCACGGGTCAAGGAATCTTCACCATAACCGCCTAGGCCAAGTCGAACTTGCCGGAGTTACATTTTACAGAATAATATTATTACCGTCTTTAGTTAGATTTGAAAGGCCTAGAAACCCTAAAATTAGAGTTCCTAAAATAATGATGGGCATTGAAAAATAAGAAGGACCTAAAAATAGCTGCAAGGTAAATGAAATTACCTTTTGTTGCTATTGTTTGTGTTTGCTGCGCAGCAATTATCCCCGCCGACCGACATCGAGATGAATGTGTATGTGTGTATTAAAGCACGAGTTCCGGTAATTTTCGAAGTCCCTGTAGAACTACTCTAAAAAAAAAAAATGAAAGAAAAAAAATCAGAAAAAAAAAAAACTTATTTAAAAAATACTTCTGTTTTACCTTTACTTATCACCGTATTAGGTTTTTCGGAACCTAGTGAAAAAAATTCGTCTCTTCTTACAAATTTTCAATTCGCGCATTGATTCTAGCCGTGTAAGCGAGACGGAGATTACCATAAAAGGCGCTTTTCGGAGCAACTGTAAACCCGCACGCACTTCAAGAATGGGGTTTACATTGTGCTTACTAAAACAAGACAAAGAAAAAAGGAACCGAAGAAATAATTCGGAAATAAACATCAAGCATTGAAGAATCAGTTTAAAAATGTATTAGATGTATTCCGGTTTAGATTTCAAATTCAAAGGGGAAGAATGTACGGACACGGACCATCGGCCCAAACAGCAACATTTTTCCGGTTGAGAAAACCCTTGCCGTTTTTTTTTTTCAAAGCGCACCCGGTTGCTCTTCCACCTCCGCATCCGAAATATGCAGAGCGCGTAAAAACACGGAGCCATTATTTGTCATCCGAGCCGTAACTCCTTCTGACTAATCTGTCGGCATGTTTCATTTATAAATATCATTTTCGCAATCACATTTCGAAACACATATTAAATTCCATCATACTGTGCTCTCAATTTTGCATCTAAGACATTCAAATTTGTTTCACCTTTTATTCGAAAGGACCTCCTAATACACATTTCCCCCTCCGAAACATCATACTTTCTTTTTTTTTTTTTTTTTTTCTTCGCAATGGCAGAGCTCAACAACATGTCGTTTGCGGCTTCATATATGCTTGCATCCAGGGTTAGATCTAAGCTCACTAAGCAAGCAGCTGACCCCAAAAGTTCATTGAGGCTGTTAGTACTTCAGGCGAATATGCTTGATAATATCATGGATAACATTTCCTTGAGAACAGAACAAATGAAGCAAGAGAAAAGTGTGTCATTCGCTGTGCCCGAGGTTGTCAGTCATCCAAAACACCCCTCTATGGACATCAACAATGGCCCCAGTGTCACTGAATACGAAATTGATTCGGACTCGGATTCGGACTTCGACTCTGACTCTGACTCTGACGATACTGAGTCTACGTCAGAAGATGATGAATATGAATACTACAGCTCCTCGATCTCAGAGGACGAAGAAGGCATGGAGTATTCTTCTTCAGTCATGGTTGCACACAAAAACACTATGCCTGTGATTGATCTTTCCGATGACAATCAGCTACTGGTTATTTTCGAGGAGAATGAGGACTCTTTACCAGAGCTCACACACCTGATATCATCTTCAGATTCGGAATCTGAGGATGACATTCACATGCCAAACTATGTTCTTTCTACAACACATTCTAATGCCTCAAATGACTCGCTACTAGGCACAGACCTGGCTGTGAAGCAAAAAGAGATTCCTTTGACACAGCCTCAAACCCAAACACAGCCCCAGCACCATCATCAACGAAATGATGCTATATGCAATATTGAAAGTCTTTTTTAAGTGTGGTTTTTATTTATTTGGGTTTCAAACAGTTTTTCTGCTGTATTTTTATGGGTTCTTTTCTTCGGTATATATTTTTAACAAGGTTTTATAATTTTTTATTACTGATTTGTAAACTTTTGGTGGGGTATCTTTTGTAGATGAGACCCCTATTTGAAACGGTTGCGCTACGTCATCGCGGCTGCTTGCCTAGAGAATGCTCTAGCCTCTAGCCTTAGCAATTTGCTCTCGGAACTTGGATTCGGCCGAGGTGCCGGCATAGGAGATGGAGGCCGGTCGGCCCCGACTATTTTTTTCCCCGGAACGCGCGTCATCCTCCGGCAAGCCGGTTCCACAACCTCTTGACGTGTTGACAGAAAAGAAAGTGGCCGGCAAATGTTTCGAAGTTTCGTGATTTAAAAAAAGAAAAAAAAAAAAAAAACAATTATCAAGACTAATTCATTTGAAATGGGGTTATCTTTAGGATATTGATCTGACGAAGATGATTCCAAAGGTTTCTTTTTAAGATACGGTGGCGGCATTCATGCAAGGGATTTCTGTATTCGTGGGTGACTGCTCTGAAAAAGCTTCGGGTGTCTTATTCCCTGAAAGATTATTTGAGTATATTTGTAAATTAAAACTATTAATTAATCTTCAGCCAATGGTTCCGTTTTTGGAATTGGTCGACCTTTTCCCCGGATAAAATACGTATATCCCTCTTCGTAAATGTTGACGCAACTAAAATGCCTCAGTATTCGGGCCCCGCGTCCCACCCAGATTCGGTAGACCAGAGGTACAGATGATTGAAATGATTTTGATTTTATGACACATATATGGGGTTTTCAAAATTAGATCTTATTACGCTCTTCTTATAAATGACGATTAAATTAAATTAATTAAACAATAGCAATGAATCCTACCAGAAATGAAAATGAATGAATATACCCAAAACTCGCAGCCAAAAGTACCAATAACTTCGTTCTATCACAAGAGAACCAACAAACTTCGTGATTCCCTGAACAACTAACAGCTTCAGATATTGACTGGAGAAACAAAAAAAAACAAAAAACGAAAATTAGTAACCCAAGGCCAACAGAATCCCTGTACCGACTAAGAAAAGAAAAAATGCTGCCTGCAACATTCCAAGATGTTTCCACCACGACAATACATAGTACTGTATTCTAAGTGCCAGTATGTCATTAACGACTCCACCACACAACCCAGTATTGATACGTTTGTGAATGGGAGATGGTCTCCTAACGGACCTTCTCTTTGCCAAGCCGCTGAGCTGAGACCGATACAAGATTTGAGTGCTCCTACCACGAGAAGGTTCTGTGGCCTCAAGAGTGGAAAATTTTGCTTGCCTATCTAACATCCCATGTTTAATGGCCATTTCTGTTGAAACCACGGGGCTATTTTGTATACATTCGTCATATGTCGGTGGTAGGCACTGAGGGATGGCGATGACGTTAGCAAGCGGATGGATCACATCTTCTGCGTTAGATTTTTCGATAATCGGGGGAATTATTTCTTGGGTAATCGAGGCAAAATCAGGCGGCATATCTTTTTCTTGTGGTTTTCTGAATAGTTTTCTTTTCTGGCTTTTCTGGCTTTTTTGCCGCCTTAGCCGCCTAGCTAGCAGCGCAATCATCACCTTCATGATGTAGTCTAAATGAAATCGCGGTATAAATGGTAGTAGCTGATGGATATAGTAAAATCAGAAGAAGATAAAATCAGGCTCTTAATTTTTTGTCTCTTGAGACTCTACCAGGAAAAAAGGCGTTTGCTTTATGTACCAAAGCAAGTGTGGATACCAGTAAAGATATCACTGAGATCACAAGATGACTGTGCGTTTTCCGCGCTGTGGATTGCTTGATGTACAGTCAAGGTGACGCAAGATGCAGCCATGGCAAGAAACTGTGTGAGAAAAAAAAAAAAAAAAAAAAAAAAAAAAAGAAACAATGAGGGGAAGTTCTCATAACGTTGCGTACATTCCTCGCACGACAGTGATCAACAAGAAAAATTGTGAAGATTGTGGATCACACCGTCTCGCTAAGCCGGCACAATGTGACACATAAAGCCAGGTAAATTCTAAGCCTTGCAAACGTTTTTCTATGTTGTTTTTTAAGCCTAGACTCTATCTCTTATTAAGGCTGTGCACGCAGAAGGATGGTGTCATCAAAGCTGCGTCTGACGGGAGGGGAGCAAGGTTCATTTTTGTCTTAAATATTGCGGTGGGCGGAATCATAAATCCACCAAGAAAGGGACAACGATGAAAAAAAGAATTCTTGAAATTAACGGTGAAAACTTTCAACAAAAGCCTTCTTTAATAGCCATATGAGATGTATCTTCGTGGGAATAACACTATCTGGTTGTGGTATGCAAATTGCCTTCATGTGATATCTTTATCATTGCGAGTGGGTTTTAAAGAAAGGCTTTCTTTAACTTGCAGAACTTATGGGTTCCTCTCATTAGCCGTTGTAGAATTTTTATTATAAGAAACAAATCTACGTGTCAAATAGGAAATACCATACTTTCCTTTTTTTTTTTTTTTGCCTGATAAATCGAAGAGTGTTCCGAGAAAAAAATGCGCTTATTGAATAACGAATATCTTTTTCCTGTATATTAATCCCTCTCTTTATTTAACATGATATTTACGACCTTTAAACAAAACACAATATACAGTTCGCCTCCTTAGCTTAGTGGTAGAGCGTTGCACTTGTAATGCAAAGGTCGCTAGTTCAATTCTGGCAGGGGGCAAAATTTATTTTTTGCTATCCCTACCCGCGCTTTCACGTGACACACAACGCCTCTAAATCATAACTAGTCAAGGGGATTATAGGAACGATATATCTAAGCAATTTGTGAATATAACAACATGCTCTCTTCTGTGTCTTTCCAAGGAACACGCCGGGTGCTCCTAATTCAAAGAATAGGATTGCGACATCACTCTATTTTCAGCTCTAGCCCACGGTACATACCAAGGACAAGGCTGTCGAAGGCAAACCTTCTAGTGGCTCAGAGAAATATCGGGTTTATCAAACTCTTGGCCCGGACTGCCAAAGTCCCTGGTTACATTGGTGGTAGCATTGCTGCTGGTGGTACATATGTGGCATATAAGGTGGAACAGGCGTCCAGTTATACTAGTGATAAGCTCAATGCTTTTAAGGACTTCACTGCCGATGTATTTGATAAGACGGGCCAGTTTTTGAAGGGTTCTGGCAGTGAAGGCAATTCTGGTAGCGGAGGTAATAATGGAACTGGCGATGATGCCGCTGCCGTAGGAGCGACCGCCGCTGCCGTAGGTCTTAGTGCGGAAGATAGTGATGACACGGCAGTAGAGGATGAGGATAGTTACGATGAGGAAGATGAAGAAACTCTCATTGACCAGTCCGAAGATGAAACGCTCGATTTAAATAATGATGAAACTACCGACGATATGCTCAACTTGACTAGACAAATGATCGAGATCAGAAATATTTTGACGCGTGTGGACAATGAAAGCGAGACTTTGAAGTTACCCTCAATTGTGGTAGTTGGATCTCAGTCAAGTGGAAAATCGTCGGTTCTTGAAGCAATTGTGGGCCAGGAATTTTTGCCAAAGGGTAACAACATGGTCACCAGACGCCCGATCGAATTGACTCTCGTCAACTCTCCTGATTCTGCAAGCGAAATTGCAGAATTTCCAGCATTGAAGATTTTCAACGTAACTGATTTCCAGCAGGTTCAAAAGACATTGTATGACTTGAATATGGCAGTGCCTTCCAGTGAATGTGTTTCGAATGACCCGATCCAAATCACCATCCGCTCCCCCAAGGTCCCCGATCTCACATTAGTAGATCTTCCGGGTTACATTCAGATCGAGGCATCTGACCAGCCAACCGAACTTAAGCAGAAAATCAGGGCCCTTTGCAACCGCTATTTGGAAGCACCCAATATCATCTTGGCCATTTCTGCTGCTGATGTGGACTTGGCAAACTCTTCTGCTTTGCGTGCGGCAAAATTGGCTGACCCTAGAGGTGAAAGAACTGTTGGAGTTATCACCAAGATCGATTTGGTCGATCCCGAGAAAGCCCGTGCTATCTTACTCAACAGAAAATACCCTCTCAAGATGGGTTATGTCGGAGTCATCACTAAGGCACCGAATGCTGCCAAATCCACATCCACCAGTTTGTTTAGTAGAAGACAAGTTACTGGGTTCCAATCGTACGTTGCTCAGCAGAATTTTGAATTCAACTTTTTCAAGGAGAAGAAGGACGATTTTGCCGGCACCGTTACCGGATCTAGAAACTTGAAGAAAAAGCTTATGAAAGTCTTGGAGAAGTCGATGTCAGCTTCTCTCCGTCCAACACACCTTGCCATCCAACGTGAACTTGAAGAAACTGCCTATAGGTTCAAGGTTGAGTTCAATGACCGTCCACTTACCCCGCAGATGTACTTGGCCAATAATATCGACATGTTGAAATTGGGTATCAAAGAATTAAGTCAGAATTTTTCTCGTGGTGAACTCAGGTCATTATTGAAAAACGAACTCGATCAAAAGGTGCTTGATCTCTTGGCAGAGCGTTATTGGAATAAGCATGCTGATGCAAACTCGAAGGATTTGCTTTATTCAAGAATTGAGCCTGACTTGAGGGAACTCAGTCAACTTTCCAGTGTGGAGGATGATAGCTACTGGCACAAGAAGTTGGACTTGGCCTCGAGCTCCTTGACAAAGCTTGGTGTTGGACGTTTATCTACATCCTTGGTCTCCGATGCTATGGTGACAGAGATCAACAACTTAGTGGAGAACACCCAGCTTTCCAACCACCCAATGGCTCGGCAAGCTGTTGAAGACTCTGCCAAAGCGGTCCTCAAGGCAAAGTACTATTTTACTGCTGACCAGGTTGAGAATTGCATCAAGCCTTACAAGTATGAGGTTGAAATCGAGGACAGGGAATGGTCCACGAGCAAGGATAATGCCGTCGAGTTACTTCGTGAAGAAATGAGACAATGTGATAATGTCCAGTCATCGCTCAAGAAGCAAATTGGGGGACGCAAATTGCTGCAAGTGATGAGATATTTGGAGAAGATCAAAGCGTCGAAGAAGAAGGATGAGTTTGTGGACTCAAGAGAAGCTTTAGGGTTTTCGAAGTCTTTAATTGAAACCGGGCAGTATGCCTTGTTTCTTCAGGAGCGTATGAAACTTCTCAAGATGCGGTACCAATTTGTGAAAAACTCAAAGAAATGTAAGAGCAAAGAGAACAAATACCAATGCCCGGAGATCTTTCTTGATGCTGTTTCCACCAAGCTCACGTCGACAGCCATTTTGTTTTTGAACGTTGAGTTGCTCAGTGATTTCTACTACAACTTTCCTCGAAAGCTCGATGATGAGTTTTTCAACAACATGACCAAGGATCAGTTGGAGAGTTTTGCGAAAGAGGATCCCAAGGTAAGAAAGCACATTGAACTACAAGAGAGAAAGGATCTTCTCGAGACTGCGTTAGGTAAGATCGAGGGGGTTCTAGCCGTCCGTGGCCATGGCGCAGAGCCCAAGAATTCAGGGAAGTGGTGGTAAGTAAATACCATGAAATAATGTACATTATATGCGAGATATATATATGAGCCTGTAGAGGCGGAAGAAAGTTGAGCAATAGCGCTTACTGCACTGCACGCACAACTCTCTCGAACAAGGAGTCCAAGCTGACACCTTCGATGTTGGAGAAAATAGGCTGTAACGCGGCCACATCGACCGCCTTGTGAGAAGTCCACCTGTCTGCTTCATCACTGATGTCGTACAGGGTATTTTCGTCCGCAGCACGGGCAAACAAGACGTTGGCGGTGGCTTGTGCGCTGACAAGCATCTTGCTCATTTGGGTAGTCAAGTCTTCAGGGGACTCGCCGCTCAATGCCAGTCTGATTTCTGGAGCGACAATACCAATGCGGCTATCGGTGTCGACAAACATAAAGCCTGAAGGAGTGGAGAGCAAGGAAGCAATTGCCAGGGAGTGTTCGGAGACATGAACCGGGGCGATAGAGTCGGGACGGAAAATAAGGATTCTGCCGCGGAGCGAAAGCTCGGGTTCGGTGTAGAACTGGTTGGTGGCGACGGCCACGAGGCCCTTGGTGGAGTCGACGGCAACAAGGTTGCCTATTCCAGGAACGCACATTTGGGCTGAGAGCTCGGTTTCGCGGGCAGAGACCAAGTCGAACAGCACGAGTTTTCTTTGCGACGCAATGATCAAGTGTGTACCGATGATGGAGAGCGCTTGTATGGGGAGGTCCATTGCTGGGAGGGCAAATTCGGTGGCGTGTAGCAGTTCTGGGTCGTACACTTTAGCAGTAGAGCCGTGCGAAACGGCCAAGAGCGAGCGGTCTGGCGAATAGCAGGCAGCGACTGGGCCCACGGTGGCGGTGGGTGGGCAGGCCCGGCGGAGAGTCCACACGGTCTGGGTTACTTGTTTCTGGACGCCTGAAATGGTGCCACCCACGTGGTTGGGTCTGGGTTTCCATACGCGGATACCGCCTCTCTTGTCTACCGTGGTGAAGGCGTGGCCGCCGGGGGAGACTATGGTGCCGATCTCCACGCCGGAACCGTGGGGGTCGACGATCTTCAGGGTGAGCAGCCACGTGGAGTCCTGCAAGTGCCAGAACTTGAGCGCGTAGGCCACGTCTTTCTTCAGCATCAAGTTGTCAAAGTCCAGCGTGGGCATCGCGTCGAAGGTAGCCATCCACTGGCCGTCGGCAGTGAAAGCAAGCACGGAGACCTCGGGGTCCTCGACCTTGCGCTCGCTCCTCACTCTACCGGTAGAGATCTGCAGCACTGCGTGCTGGACGAAAGCTTGCTCGCCGCGTACCACGTCGAACGCCTGGATGGCCGCACCACGTGCAAAGTAGAGGTGTTTCGTGGTGGGGTGCACAGCCACATTTGCCGTCACGTCGTGGCGCACGTTTCGGGTACCGTGATGCTTCTTGCGGGCACCGTCCACGGCGCGGCGCACGGGTGTGGTGAAGTTGGGCCGCACAGGGCTGACTGAGAGCCGCGAGATCAAATCGACGGCCAGAATGGTGAGGATCTCATGGGCAGTGTGGCCCTGTTCCGCCACACGCAACGCCACGGTATAGTGATCTGGGCGGTGTTTGTCAACGGCAATGCGGTCGATGGGACCGGCGAGACGCGGAAGGAACTGCGTACGGTCCAGCTCCAAGTGCCAGAACACCAACACCTTCTCGTTACCACCAGACACCAAGTACACCTCGTCGGCGGAGAAGCAGAGGCTTCCCACGGGGTCGATGTGCCACCGGAGCGTGCGCTGCGGCTTCCCGGTCGACGAGCCGCCGTACACCAAGCTAATCACACCGGCACTGTTACCTACAGCCACCACGCCAGCGTTTGACACAGCCATACACGTGACCGTCTTGTGCTGTCCGCTGAACTGCTCTCTGGTGGCATCAATCGATGCGGAAACCGCCTCAGTGTCCACTTCCGTGGCCTTCTGCACACCAGCAGAAATGTCGTAGAGCGAAATGTCACCCAGGTCTAGCACCACCGCAAGCTTGTGTCCATCAGCAGACGTACAGTGGGCTCGCACTGCATCCACCAGAAACACCTTGGTGGCAGCAGCGGTTTCTCTGTCGATGGCGTAAACTGCAAGACCTTCCTCGTAAGCTGCCGCAGCATAGTAGCTATCGGATGCCACTTTGAAAACGTCCTGGAGCCCCGCAAATGATGGGGAAATGTTTTGTCTTGCCACAACGGGGCGGTCAACCTTCTCTCTCCAGTTGACATAGAAGATCTCATCGGCGGTGAACACCACAATCTGGTTATCGCTTCCGGGGTCCAAGTGTACGGCCACGGCACGTGATAAGTCGACGTCCACGGTTCTGATGCACTGCCGGGTCTGGAGAAAATATACCCTGATTTGATGGGACAAACAGATAATCGAGTGCTTGCCGTCCACGGACGCGATCGCGGGAAGCGCCAGCAGCCCGCCAAACACTAGCGGGTTGCCACCGGAAACCATGGACTTCGTCCATCTGTTGGAAAAATCTGCCATAATTTGTGTTTGGGGGCAGTATTGATGATATACAGTGGTGATTTGGGTCCTTAGTAGCGTGGAAAAATTTGGGGTGATGGGTGCGATGCCTGTTCTCATCAAACACCCGTACATTCCAGTTTATTCCCCCATGAAGCTCTGCTCATGGCCTGCGCGAAACGAGGTGCGGGCCGAAAAAACACCAGCAAAAACTGGGCCGCGCCATTGCCTTCTACTTCCTCACCCCAGCCCGGATATATATAACTCGCAATGATCATTCCCATCAGGTGCTTCTCGTGCGGCAAGGTCGTGGGGGACAAGTGGGAGACTTACTTGACGTTGTTGCAGGATGAGACCTTGACCGAGGGTGACGCCTTGGACCAACTCAAGTTGAAGAGATACTGCTGCAGAAGAATGGTGTTGACCCACGTCGACTTGATCGAAAAGTTTTTGAGATACAACCCCTTGGAAAAGAAGGAGATCAGCTAGCCGCGTGCTCCCCCGCCATAATGGGCGTTTTGTACTTTAGCTTAGCAAATGAATGTTTACATGGATTCAAGGGTGTACTTCCCTCTCTCGTGTAGCCGTGCTGAATTACCCCCAGTGGCTATTCTTCACCGCCGTGCCATAGTCACTGCCCAGCTTTGAAATTTCGGACCATCCATCTATAGATCGGCAAATATTGTACACTTCCTGTTTTCGATCGCCCGGTTCTGTAGTCACATTTAAGTAAACCCCCTTTTCACCCATCTCCTACAGAAATTTTAGAGATTCTGCGTTTTTGCCATCCTTCCTTGGTTCATCTCCTACTCGAAGTGTGACGGACATGTGCCATGACATATCCAGACTTCAAACCCATGCTCGTCACGTAATCTCCCCGTCCCAATAACTATGAATTGGATGAGAAGGAGAATACATGATATATGTCTTTTGCTTTCGTTTAAATCGTTCTATTATTGAGATTTTAACTCAATTTATAACCAATTTCATGATAATGCCGTATGCTTTTCAGGCTTAGAGCAATAAAATGAAGGTATGCTTCAGTTATTTCATCCGCGTGATTGACTTCCAGACTCCTCATAAGAGATCATGGCGCTGGCTCTCTAACATTACCAAAGCGGTAAAATTCTCCCTTATTCATGATGATCTAAATTATGTAAGCAGATTTTTTTAATCAACTATAAACCTTTACTAATCTCACAAATCACTCGTTTTCAGCGGCCTTGTTATCCACGACTTGCAAATACTCGTAGAAGAATGCCACAACCCGTAAATGGTTGTCCATGTCCATTTTCTCATCCACACTATGAATGTTAGACTCTCCAGAATAACTCTTCAAGAAAAATGGAGTGTAGCGATAAATGTTTTTCGTCAAGTTCCAGTAGTGTCTGGTATCAGTATTACCAGTCATGATCGATGGTGCTACGATAATGGGTTCAGTTGCATTGGGGAACACAAGATCCTCGTAAATGTGTCTGGTTACTCCAACCAAGTTCTTCCATACATTATCATCAACTGGGGTGCTTGGGGCAACATCCAAGCTTTTGCCTCCATCTCTGATGACGAATGCACCATTCCCAGAGGGTTCAATAATAGTGATGTTTCCAGCTTTGACTCCAAGTTGGTGTCTCTTGGCAACTTCAATGACACGCGAGGTAAAGTGGTCAAAAACTTCTTTAACGTTACTCTCAATAGCAACCCTATGGTTCGTCAACAACTTCACACTCTCTGGCAAAGCATTGGACTTTTCACCACCCACAATGATATCCATCGCCTGCGAAGTCTGTAACAAGTATTTGGTATCCTTGAAACTCGTCAAAACTTTCACAACATAGGAATTGGCAAGTTTGTCAAACCCAGCACGCAAAATTGATTTGCGCAATTTTGTACTCATGGAATCGCCCGCGTGTTTTGCGAGACATTGCATGTAGTTAAATGTTGGGTTTTGGGGAGAGAAAATTGCCTCGTATTGATCTCTCTCAATAAGCATTTGCAACTCTCCCATAATTCCTATAGATCTGGTGGGATTGATGAGTGGCCACCGGGAGTGATGAGTTCAGTCCAAATATCTATATAACCCTTTTCTCTAGTTCCTGGCATGGCAACGATACGACCCGTTGTCTCATCAATAGTAAGACCAAATCCCTCGTCGATAATTGCATAAAACGAGTCTTTACCAAATCTCTTTTCCAAGTAATGCCCAATAAATTTGGCTCCATGATATCCAGAAACCTCCTCGTCCATTCCCAACGCTACGACAATTGTCCGCTTTGGCTTGTATTCCTGGTTCACCAAAATCTCTAAAGATTCGAGGACAGCCAGGACAGTGTTTTTACAGTCACCAGAGCCACGTCCGTAAATATACTTGCCATCATAGTGTCCGGAAAATGGGGGGTAAGTCCAGTCGCTCAATGTTTCTTTTTGCACGGGAACGACATCTTGGTGGCCGGTAAGCATCACGGGCTTCAAAGACTCATCCGAGCCCTTCCACACATAAACAAGCCCATATGTGTTCACACGGGTTACCTCGAAGTTTTTGTATATAGCAGGGAAAGTCTTTTCTAAGTATTCATGGAACTTTTCGAATTTTTTCCAATACTCGGGTTCTGCATCCACCAGTGGAGGATCATCAAAAATTTGAGTGTCTACCTGAACCATACCAGATAGCTTCTCCGCCGACTGAAGTCTAAACTCTTCTGAATTAAGAATTGTGTGCACTGTCGTTTGATTTTTCTCGTATGAGGCAGGTCTTTTGATATCCCAAATGGTGCATATGCCGTTATCGCTCACGGGTACCAAGTAGATTCTCAAAATGGCGAATAAATTCGTGCCAAAAAGCACCACGAGCAAAAAGGCAAAAGCACCAGCAATTGCTCCATATTGCTTCCTTTTTTGTGGAGCATCATCAAGAGGAAGACCGATCATATTTTTGTTTACCTCGCTAGATTGTGCGTCTAAAAAAATTTATGCAATAAGCAGTTCTTATCGGGCCTTTATATATCGCGGAAAGTGGAAAGCGGAATTTTTCGGCTCGCGCGGAATTTTGCGCCGTTGTCCAAGAGATATCATTGGGAACCCAAAAAGAAGTCAAGGATAGCCCAATATAACTCTTAGATTTTGTGGATATTGGAATTTTGCTTCTGAATAAACTAGAAATCACCTCTATACCGGGTATATTCCAGACTTTCGGTATGTGGTTCAACATTAATAAACCCTGAGCAAGATTTCTCGTTTTGCCAAAAGCAGTAACACGAGAAACCTGTTCGGCTTTACTCATACGTCAAAGAAAGATCATTGTGAAGGATCAATTTTGTGCGACAAGTCTTCACATAGTTGCATTATACGGCCATTATTGAAAGACACTTTTCATGATTGATAAATCACTCCTTATTAAATGATAATTCAACTATGTTGGTTGAGTATTTGACTCCTGGGGTTTACTCGAGGTTTGGGGTCATACCTTACGCTTTATATTTTAGAACTTTTAAAACTTTTAGAACACCCAATGAGCTAGTTCGAGAGATCTTACCTACCTGTAGTGATTTTTCATTGCTACATACTCTACTGGAAGAAAGTCTCTACTTTCCTTTACGATATTAGTTGGTGTAGGTTTTTTTCTTCTTCTTTTTTGAAGATAGAACGTTTTCTATATAACTTCAGCCTTCTTTACAGTGAATTTATCATGTGATTTGTCTGAAGTATATCGATTCTCTCTTCTGCGTGTGCACATATTTTTTGTTCCTCGAACTCTCTTTTAAATTGGTGGCTTTTGATTTAACAACCATCTATTATTCCTTAAGACTGCTTTTTTTATATCCTTTCTTTTAGAATTTACTAGAAATACATTAAAAGGGTGGCGCAAATCTTACACATTATATATGGTTACAAAAAGAGAGAAGCCCGCAACATCAGTGCGATAGTCAGAGCTACCTTTGTGTTTGTGGACACCTTTCGAGAAACTATAAAGAGCAGCTTTCTTTATTTAAAAAACAAATTTTTTAAAACACCCTCTTAATCCTTAAGAAAAAAATACTTGAACTCAATTTCCCAAGAAACACTTTCAATTTCAACTAAGAAAATTCGCAAAAACAACTACTGCACCGAAATGACTTTAAAATTAAAATTTTTTAAGGCACCAGTAAAAAATGGTTTCATTAAATCTGCCAAAATAACGTGTAAATTGGATACATTGGAAAATACTGGACCTATAAGTCTTGATCCTTCCAATCAATTTAGTGATAAGGCCCCCGCTTTTATTGAGGATTCTAATTTGTCTAGTTTCTTTAATCAACCCTCTCCATTTGTCTTTTCGACTTCAAATATAACGGATAATGGAATAAAAGTATCTCAAACACTGATGGCTTTCACCAGAAAAGAAGAATTTAAAAGGACAGCCTTTGATTTGAAACTGCCTAAAGAAACACGTGTTCCGGAAATTTCTCATCCATTTAAAGCTTCGGAAGACCCTTCCGCTAAAAAACAAAATTTTAAGTCATTCAGATCCAGATGTAAGAGATTTAAGAAGTTTCTCAAAAACTCCGGGATAAATCAAGAAACAATATATTACGTCTCTTCTCGTGTTACAGCCGACTCGATAAGCATAAACGACACTCTGTCTGTTCTTTCAACAGCTCATTCAGAAATAATGATGAAACTTGAGACTGACAGACAATTTCCCGCTGTAAATAGTATTTGTGCACCAACTATTTCGTCTCAAACCCAAGAGTGTAGCTACAAACACGACCCACATTCTGTCAGGTGGAAAAGAATCTGCCAATTATCACTTCGTAAATTACGAAAGATAATCTCTGCAATTAAAATTTTCTCAAGAAAATTCAAATTTTTCTACTCCAGTTATCAGCCCATCGACAAAAACGACTATCGTGAGTCTATTTCGGGTGAATTTTCTGAGAAGGAGAAAATTGACAACGGCTTGTGGTCAACCCTTTCTCCTTGCATTCAAAAGTTAAGTTCCGTGGCTTCTAAAATTCCCCTGAATTTCTTTAATGAAATTTTTAATTTTTCGAAGAAGGTCTTTGGATGCGATTACATTTTCAAAATCCAGCTGAGGTTTCTCTTGTGTCTCATCAGTCAATGGATGCAAAAAGTGCGCGCGGTTGCAACAGAAGGTGGATCTGAACAGTCTTCGTATTCTTATGAATCTAAACCCCTGTCATCTCAGGACAAGTCTTTCAATATTTTGAGCCCCCAATGCTCAATTTTTGAATTTTTGAATTTTTTCGAAAAGTCAAATTCCCCTTCTACTTCACAATCACTTTTCTTTTGGGGCTCCTTCAACACTTTGAGTTCCGCTTCCGAATTTGAGCCCAAAGTTTTGCCGACGATACACTATTCAAAAGACATAAGTTCAGCTGATCCAAAATATTTCAAATCCCCAGCTATAGATGATTTTGATTTATATATCTGTCTAGGGCTTTTCTCTTTCTGTGTTGCAAAACAAATTATTGAAATCGTTCCTAGCGTCCTTTCGGAAAATGTGCGTAATGTGAACTTTCGAAAACCAAAGCCCATAAATCCAAGAAATCTGGACCAGAGAAAAGAAACTATGAAAAGTTCTTTTGGCTCTAATTTATTCCTTAGTCGAATTTCTTTTCACGAATTTCAATGCTTGTCATCTCAAGTTCGCCATCAAATGGATAGAAAATCTATGTTTTTCAAGCTCATTGGAAAAAATATCCTCACGAAAAAGGATGTTTCGATAGCCGGCAAGAAAGAAGAATCACTTAGTACATCTCTCATTGCTTCTCAAACTACACAGACCTTCTGCTTCCTTCCCAGAGAAATCATTTCTGTTGATTTAAAGCGTCTCATTTTGACTTATGAGCAAGTCAGTCCAAAATTAAGTGTTGGAGAAGACCATTCCCAAAATCCCGGGCTCTTTATTTGGAGATTTGAGCTGCCCCTACAGCTCAAAGGAATTTTTGATCAAGGATATGATTGCATTGATTGTTCCTCAATATCCGAAGAGCTTTTTACAACAGACCAAGATCCCAAAGTCAATAATATAGAGTTTGTTGAGCCTAATCCACCTGAATTTAGTTTCAAATGCTTACCTAGCGAAGATCTTGAGGAGAATTTATGTTCTTACAATACTTTGTGGGATGCACTTCATTTGAAAAACGATGCGGACAATCAGATGATAATGAATGAGGACAACGAGGGCCAGGAAATTAGTGTAATCCGTGATTTAAAAGACTTTTTTCCGGACTTGAGACACTTGAATTATATTACCCTCAGCAAGGCCAACTTTGGATATGATGGTGATCAAAACTGCATTCACCAACAGAAGGTTTCTTTTGGCGGTAAAAATGATCAAAATGGACACATTGAATCTGTTGTGTATTTTGAAGCCAATGAGGAGCTGCTGATGCTAAAAAAAATCAGTTTCAGTGTTCCCAGCAAAGGAATATTAAAAAGACCTAAAACTTTGAGTTTTTCTGATTGCATTAGGCCCATGGATTTCAACCAGCCCCTCGATGCTCAAGAAATAGTCTTGTTAGAGAAACAGTTAAGGATAAAGGCTTGCAATTGCAAAAGAAACCTTTGGAAACTCAACCAAAAACATAATTTGTGGGACTTAAAGGAAGTTCTTGGTCTTTTTTTTGACTGCTTCGAATTTTGTCGTGAGCACTTTACGGAAGTAGCAACATCCCAAACACTTGAATATATTTATTGTTTGGATGAATTACGAAAAAATGCAGAGTCAACGGCTAGCCTTATGGGTGGAGTTGGGAACCAATATTCTTATCTTATTGGTATCATCGAGGACTCTAGTATCCTGGAAAATTCTTTAGATTTTATTGAAGCCACTGCTACAGATATTCTTAAGTCTAATTCGGTTACTGGAGAAAGATTAGGTGGGCTTCAAAATTTCCTCGGGCACATGAAATATGGTTACAACGATTTCATCCCTAAGATAAAAAAGTTGGCGCAATTAGCTTTATTACATGTCCATGAGCTACTGGTTCTTTATGAAGAGCTTTGTCGATGTTATGTTGAGGATACCATCGATAGATCTGTGGTCGATAATCTAACCGGCTATCGTGAATTTACAAAACATTTATCTTTCTTGCAAAGTATCGAAGAAGATTTTGGGGGCAGCCTTTTCGAAGACTTGAGCAACTTAGAGGTTGCTCATGATATGGTATATGCTGCAAAAGAAATTATTGAATCAAACACCCGAGACATTTTGCTGAATATTAAGCTTGTGAGGCTTGATATACAACTCGACTGTGATGATTTCTTGACCATCTAATAACCAAAATACTTGCATCCATTGGGGTTCCCTTGGGAAACTTCTCTACGACTCTTCGAGAAGGAGAAGGAAAAGAAAAAAGATAGACATCTTAAGACTGAAAAAAATATTTCAGACACCATGACATTACTAATTGTGTATTTACAAGAATATATGACAACTATTGAAGAAAAGCGTCTTTAGTTCTGAGAACAGTGTCTACCTTACGACTTTGAACATCAAATGTGCGGACGGCGACAGCATTTTTGGGGATTTTCTTTCCTGTGGCACCCTCAATCACAGTTCCAGGGACAGTTTCTGGCAAAACCTTAGGCAAGTAGGTACTTGTCAATATTTGGCGTTCTGTTTTGTCGAAAACACCTGGTTCGGAAATAAGCTTTTGGATTTGGGTCTTCTCGACACCACTAAGGATCTTGTTCTTGAATCCATCCAACTCTGCTTTGATTTCATCAGCCTTGGCACTTCTAGCCTCACTACTGAAGTAAGGGTGTACATGGCCAGTAAAGTCGACCGAAACCTTGGAGTCAAACTCCTTCACAAAAGCCAAATACTCTGCAGATTTAGCCTGGAGATCCTCTTTTGTGATTTCACCCCTTCTGTATGACAATTCAAGCTCGTAGATTTCATTGAACGTGGCTTGTTCGCGAGCAAATGCATGGGCTTCATTCGAAGCCAACTTCCTGCTGATGAAAAGCAATCTGGCAGCACCAGAAGTCTTCTGAGAATCTGACAACGTAGGAATTAATTCAGAAATACTGGCAGAATAAGCAGAAATTCTCTCCGATGTTTCTTGGGCTAGCTCTTCTGCCTTTTTCTTCAACTCTGGCTGGGCGAGAAGCTCTTTTCTTGACATTTTGGCCTCTTCAATTTCGGCCTCTTTAGACTTCAAAGGCTTGTAGCCGAATCTTCTGATACGAGGATCAAAATGAGGTTTTGGCAACTGAACATCTCTCTTCAATGCTACACCAACATACTTTCTTAATGGATGAAAAGGATCCAAGTAGAAACGCACATATCCAGGCTCCAAGGCAAAAATAGTGTGATCCTTACCAAGACCGACGTTTTCTCCAGGGTGAATTTTCGTACCTCTCTGTCTCATGATAATTTGACCAGTTTTAACAAAATGGTTCTCGTAAGCTTTAGGTCCCAATCTTCTACCAGCAGAGTCGTTCTTGTTTGTCTTCGAACCAGAAACTTTCTTTGTAGCGGTACGGATATGAACCAAAGCTCCCGAAGGAGACTTCAAGTATGTTCCAACTTGGCCTATAAGACCTGGTTGACTGAGAAACGACATAAGGGAGATGTTCAGGTAATTAACTATGGTAAGCTATCAGTGATTTTTTTTCACAAGGCATATTTCCTGTACTAAGATTTACGCGCGCGAACAAATTTAATGTGGAAAATAAAGGTTTTTCCGGTACTGAATGTACTCTTCAAGACCGGAAAAAAACAAAAAAAATGCGCAAGCCCGGAATCGAACCGGGGGCCCAACGATGGCAACGTTGGATTTTACCACTAAACCACTTGCGCAAGAGGAGCTCCGCGACGGGGAATTGAACCCCGGTCTACCGCGCGACAAGCGGTAATTCTAGCCACTAAACTATCACGGATTTTCTTGTCGTTTACTTTTTCTATTATAAATACATATATCATGTTATCTTCATCATATTATCTTTTATATGCAGTTTTAAAATGCGATAAGTCGCGATGGCATAGCGGCTTAGACACACGAAACAAAAATTGCCAAAAAATTGCCAAACCACCACCTTCGTTTGAAGGTAAGGTCTCCGCAGACCAGACAACTACAGGTAAAGAACCAATAGGCTCTTTCAATGCCAGAATTCACCACTTAGAGGGTCCAACAACACCCACCCAAACCAATTCACTCGAACAGAGGCCACAACCTCAATCGTTAGAAAAACAGACTTCAACGCAATCCTCTATGCCCTCCATTGAGTCTTTTGTCACTCAGTCAGGATTTCATGTTCCACACTCTCGGTCAGCCAAGAAAAAGGACGTGACTAAAAGTTCTGATCAAATGGGAAACCCTTCCCCCACAACCCCGGTAATAACCGAGTCCTCTCAATCGCCCATGTCCTCCATTGGGGGGTCCTCGATCCTCAAAATGGGAGTAACTTTGCCAGTGTTGGCACCTCCAACAGAGGGAAAGGATTCGTTATTACCCATCACGAGCGATCGTACGGGTTCTAAACAGGTCCATTCCAAACAACAGAGCGGGGAATTCTCACCTCAGGACGTTATCCAACTCCAAACGCCCTTTAAAGGCTCCAGCTTAATTGCACCTACTCCTCGAACCCCCAATACTTCGAGCTTTAGGCTTCTGATTCCAAGGCAAGAGGGAAACGATGAGGATACTGAAGTAGACGAGTTCGATTCACTGTCCTTTCCTACGCCAAAAACTCCTTCTAAAACAGGTGGTTTAGAGGCAAGACGACAGAGGCTTATGCAGCTTGACGGACTGGTACCAGGCTCTCAAGCGCGCACGGCTCTGCCTAAACGCCGTTTACTGTACAGTGGTGACCCGCTGGTTACCCCGAAAAGGCCCTCCTCACGTCCTTCTACTCCCATTGGAGGCAAAGGGTCTTCACGTCCTTCTACTCCCATTGGAGGCAAAGGGTCTTTACAGAAAATGGATACAACTGCCCGACTCCGGGCGCACCAACGAATCGCACGTTCGAGACCGTCAACCCCCCTTAATTGGGCAGAAACGGAACTCCCGGAGGCATTTGCGGTTATTAGTCAACCTTCTTCACAGATCACACCCACTCAGGTAGATGAGACAGATTCTGCCAAAACCTCAAACAATAATAATAATGATTTGTGAAACAGTCTGTTCCCAATTTGTTAATTTCAAACAAACGAATCTTCGAAACACCCCGAATAGAAGAAGCCCCCTAATTAGAATAGGGTCTTTTAATATTCAAAAAACGAGTATGTTGGCCCAAGTGGCTCAAGTTGCTACTCATTATGACATTTTTTTTATCCAGGAATTCAAGGCCACGGCCGAGAATATACAAGCAATGGAGGATTATGCTACTGGAGCGGAGTTAAGGTTTTACTCCAGTCCCACTTCCCCCAATTCTCTAAATTCAACGGGGACTTTCGTCAAGCCTTCAACCATTACAGTTGTGGGTTCACACGAGATGAACTCCATCAGGGATCACAAACAGTTTGGTACGGATCTCCGCATCAAGACTGTAGGAGGAGAGCATGTGATCATTCAGAATCTTTACTTACCCACTGCAAACAAGAGTCTCCAAGCTGACATCCTTCGGGATACGGAGTTTTGCTTTGGGTTTCTTAAAGACATCCATTCGGATCTAGAGCTCATTTTTGGGGGTGATCTCAATCATTCGATGGAACACAATGGTAGAGAGGAACGCGAACCACGGCTTGCCATTATTGATCTTTGTCGGTTGCTCAAGATGGAGGATGTTGCAGCTTATGACAGGTCGATATCAACCTTCCCTACAAACCAGTCTCGAACGTGCCGGCGCATTGACAGATTATACTTTCCTACTTCATGGCGGAATAAGGCGGTTTCATACCTGATTTCCAAACCCCCATTGGTTTCCTCTACGCATCACATGATTGCTGTAGAGTTTGGTATGGACTCACTATCTACCATTCAAGTGGGACAACCCCGTTTCAAGTATCCCCTTGGACGGTTGCAGGGGTCGTTTGCCTCCCAAAAGACCACTTGGTTAAACCCGCGCTGGAGTATAGATGAAGCCATTTTTGCTATTCAAAATGATGGCCGAAATTACATTTCCTTCATGGGTCAAGTTCGTAAACGCAAACCCCGGTTCGCCTCAGAGCTTCTTTCGGGAAATCTACAAAAACTGACTGCGGACTACTGTGAGGAAGCTCTCAAGACGTTCTTTCAAACGAAACGACTTGAACCTACTGTATTCGAGACGTTATCTGATGAGAGAATCAATAAGCTGGTGGACACTACGTTAGGGATCATCAACCTAGCCACAGACTATTACCTGGAACTTTATAGTACTCCTCCAAGTACCCCGGTCAGCAAGATCAGAGCATTTGTATCGACACTTTCCAGGAAACTTTCTATAGAGGAGCTGCTTCATCTTGATCGGCCCTTTGAAGTGAAAGAATTGTTCAGAGCCCTTCAAAGCACTGACAAATCAACAGCCCCGGGGCCAGATGGAATTCAGTTCCCAGTACTCGAACACTATTGGAACGAATTAGGGCCCATTCTCACGAGATCAGCCAATGAAATTATGCACACAGGTGAGTTGCCGGACTGTTTCCGAACGGTTTTGATCACCCTTATTCCTAAACGTGCCACAGCAGACTCTAACGACATTAAGGACCTTAGACCTATTTCGCTCACAAATACCTCTCTTAAGGTGATTGCTAAAGCGATCTGTTCACGTCTCCAACAGGTTCTACACAAACTTATTAGTCCGCACCAGCGAGGTTTCATGCGTGGCCGGAAAATTAACCAGAACACGATGGAATTCTTTACTATGATCCAGTTGATTCAAGAAGATAGGAAGACGGGACCTAGAGACAGGTACCAGAGCATTCTCATGGCAGACTTCACGAAAGCCTTTGATAGGATTTCCCACGAATATCTCCACTGCGTACTTCAAAAGATGGGGTTTGGTGGGAATATACTTAGGATGATCATGCTGATCCTCCGCCAACAAGAAGGACAATTATTTATTAATAATTGTGAAGGGTTTCGTTTTCCCTTGGAGTGTGGTACTAGACAAGGCAACCCCCTCTCTCCTCTCCTTTTCAACTTGGCACTTGAACCATTCCTAGCTAGTTTTGGTTACACTGATGGGATCCAATTACGTTATCAGAGATTCCACATCACAACCATGAGGTATCATGCTTTCGCAGATGATGTGAACGTATACCTTCATGATCTCCATGACTACAAAATCATTGCGGATGCTATCCGGGAGTTTGAGGTTGTTAGCAACAGCAAAGTGAGCGCGGATAAATCTCGACTCATTGGTTTCCACAGGTCGTTTGCAAAATTTTCCCAATCTGTTCTTCCATATCCTATGTCTCATATCAGAAGTGAACAGGCGAAATACTTGGGTATTCCCATTCAAGGGGTGGATTGGACTTATTTTATTTCCAAACTTCCCTTTATGACCAGGAAACAGGGGTACCTTCAACTTGACTTGATTAGTCGGGCTTTGGGAACCAACATTTTCGTCAGCTCGAAAACAGTCTACAAGGATTTGGTCCAGTGTATGGCTAAACAGGAACTCCGGAAGATGGACTTCGCAATACAGAAGATGTTTCCCGGAATTAGCGCTCAGAAACTCTACGCAAGGCCAAAGAAAGGTGGTTATGGTCTTATTGAACTTCTGACTCAACTTATGGGTCATAGAGCTGGAGTGTTAGCCAGTGCATTAGAAGAAGGCGACGAATGGTACACCAAGTATCTCAGGCTTAAAATGCTTCATCATATGGCTAAAATACAGATGAAGGATGAACGCATTAAAGTCCAAGACCTTGTATATCTCTCCCCTGCTGACTTTTTACTTGAGAAATCGGGAAGGTTCTTTGATCAGTTGCACTGGACATTTTCGGAAAATGAAATAAAATATTTCGAAGCATGGAAAAAGGTGGTACCTCGGGCACGCGTTATTGAGGAACGAACTTCCACCGTACGGTATGAGGTGACATACCTTGATCAACTCATCACTGCGACACCCCTTCTTGATGATCGTGAGAGGAAGACTATTGGTCGTAACGAGTTCAAATCTTTGAGCAGGAAAAAGCAAGAGAAGTTGCCACCCATTATGCCTGGTAGGTTTACAGAGATCTGTCCCGCCACTGGCATAACCAAGAGATGGAAAACTTTTTGGAAAGAACTCCATAAACTAGAATGGTTGAGAAGAAAAGACTTAACAGCATTACATCTCTTTCATTTTGGATCGTACGTTCCAATGTTTGATTTGGCTGGGAATACGAGATTGATGAAATGTCAACTTTGTTCCTTCTCAGTCCCTAAGAATGGTATTCTTTCACACACCTATAACTCATGTGAGTCGTCTAAATTCTGGTGGCAAGAGATTGGTTTTGCCCAACCTATGCATCTCAATGAGATGTTAGCGCCGGCTGACACCTCCTATGAGAATTTGAGAAAGTTGAATTGGTTCGTTAAGACCGTCAAGAGAGTGTACTCGAGAAGGAGAAGAGAGGCACTCGAAGGTTCGGACCCGGTGCCTCTTCTGCCTCGGGAATTGAAGAAAGCATTAGGCGAGACCTTTCCGTTGGGACGATGACGTATCATTCATTCATGTTACAGGTACATGCTAGCTAGAGCACTTTTGCCGTGGTTTCGGCGTGAAGTGAGCGAGGCTTGCCAGTCAGTGTGTACTTGGGAGCTGTTTAGAGGTTTTTCTATAGTTATATAGTTTTTGAAGGTGATGGTTTAACTACCACCTTCGTCCTTTAATCAGATGTATCAGGCAAAAAAAAAAAAAAAACCACTACAACCGCGGTTCAATCCCCGCGAACAACAATAAGGGTTTTGCGCATCTGAGTGGGGTGCTTTTGCTGTGGAACAGCGTGAGGTACCCCCCGTCTAGGCGAGGAGCGTTGAATCCGGAGTGTGTTGCTAGGTTTTCTATAGTTACATATAGTTTTCGTCACTGGTTTACCAGGGGCATCCTTCAATACATATGCATCAATCAAAAAAAAAAAAAATCAGATATATCAAAAAAAAAAAAGGCAAAATAAAATAAAAAAAATAAAAAAAGTGTCGTAAAAAAGGACCAAATTACCAGGGGAAAAAAAATTCCGATCAGTCTTCAATTCTGTAAAGTTTATCGCATAATTTAAAATCAACTTTTTTACTGATGATATGCATCTTAACGGGATTTTGGTACCGCCTGACACCTCCTGTGAGCATTTGATAAATTTGATTTAGTTCGTTAAGACCGTCAAGAAGGTGTTCCAGTGAAGGGGAAGGGAATAGAGACACCTGAATGTTCGATACATATACTTCTTCTGCTTCTAGAAAGGAAGAGAACATTGGGATTAAGGCGTGATAGTTCTTTAATCAAATGGTTATCAAGCAATAAAAGGAGAAACATTATTAAATCAAAACCGCGTGCTTCATTTTTTTTTTTTTTTTTTTTTTTGGCCTCATATATCTGATTGAAAGATGAAGGTGGTAGTTAGACCAACACCTTCAAAAACTACAGAAACCCCTATAAACAGCTCTCAACTACAAACGGACTGGCGAGCATCGCTCACTTCACGCCGATACCACGGTAACCCTTGTGTATAAGCAATACCTTACTTGGTGATAAAGCCTTTTAAAATTGGCATCAAAGCGTGTCTTTTTTCATTCAATCGGTTTTTCTTTCAGCTACGGCGATTATATACTTTATAGTTTATCACCAATAAGTCGTAATGCCCAGTGAACCCTATAACTGATTCTTCTGTCTTCGTCAATTGCAAAAGTTTGGGGTGGAGCTATTGTATTTCCTTGGCCATCTACCTTTGGTTCATGCTCTTGTGTCTCTTGAAGCTTGGGCTCGAAATCGGATAATTTTAATTCATGCGCATAGGTCATTAAATTGTCGATCTCCTGGGCCATCAGGTCTTTTAAGGCAGCATTCTTCGTAATCACTACTGCGTTGCTCTCTAAGTCCAAGCTGTAGGCTCTCTTGGTGTAGTTAGACGAACCAATGACTGTGATCGATGGAACATCTTCCTCGGGGACAGAGAGCCATATACCTTTAGCGTGGTAAGACCACCCGCCAGCAGTATTTACAACTCCATTCTGCCACTCGTATAGCTTGATCAAATTATCCTTTCCTCTCTTGTGCACCTCCTCTAAGAATCTTTTTGCAATCAACAAATAAGCCTCTGGAATGTAGTATGAGATACCTGAAGACTTGTAGAAAGAGTTTGCTTTTGCTGAAGCAGTAATCAACGTTCCTTGTGCCTGACCATTTAAGAATCTCTCTTGAATCTGAGGAAGCATATTAAAGTAGCCTGCGGTGAACCACCACTTTATTTTGGGGGAGTCTAAGTATGACAAAAGTCTAAGAATAACCGGTTTTTCTGTAGAGACGTCGTTAGTGGGGTGCAAAAGAGGGGTGAATTGAGACACAGCATAGACTATAGTATCGAATTCCTCGGTATCGTTGAACTCGTCCAAAGAACCTAGAGCATGTTGCTTGAGCAATGGCTCCAAGAGATGCGATGAGTCACTAATAAATCGCTGGAGGTTCATGTCTGGCTCACAAGACTTGTTCGATGATGGCCAAGACAACCTGAAATTTTGGAATCCCTTCGGATGAGCCGTAGTGGCCAATTGGTAAGACAAAGAGGATATGGATTCCTGTACCTTGAAATAGTAGTCAGTCAACTTATTGTTTTTAAATAAGTAGTAACGATCTTGTCTGTCAGTGAAGTAGTCCTCAGACAAGTTCGCTCCACTTAACAATATTTCGTCGTCGAAGCCATACAACTTCATGTGCTGTAATCCAAAGCCTTCGTTGGCACGTTTGGGCACCCAATTCTTCTTAAACCCAGCCAAATGCGGCGTGTGGTACATACGAACGTCAACTCTATGTTTACCGAACTTTTCGACCAATCCCACTAGTAACAGCGCCAGGCATTGCAGGTGTGGGGCCTCTCTGGTGCCCCTTAAAGCGTCGGTTAAAACATATAACTTCAACTCTTCATTTTTAGTCAACGCTTCCGCCAAACACTCGACAAGTTCATCTTGCGCCTTACCCAAGTAGAGCGAGCTCAAGAAAATCCGGGACTTTGCACCACGAATTTTATCCTTGAGAGTGTTGTAAAACTCTGATGGCAGCAGAAGAATCAGAATATCCGAACCCCGCACGGCAAAACGTGGTGCAATTGCGTCTAGTTGTTGGAAAATCGTAGCTAATCTAGGGTGGAAGCTGGCAGTCAGCTCGGGTTTAAATGCTGGGTTATTTGTAGCATATTGTCTGTGCTGTTCAGTGACGGCCGTGCGCCCAAAAACGTAGTTATAGATGGACCCGATCATTCTCTGACGGCTCGGGGTAACTATAGTTGAAATGCGACTCAATACCATAGAGGTACTCAAACACAACTAATGTGAAAAATAAGATCGCCTTCTCTTCTATCTCCTTTGAGTGTTGTAAAATTACACCCAGATCTTGAAATGTTGAAGGACAAAGAGTTCGAGAGTCTATCGATATGAAAAAAAAAAAAAAAAATAGAGTGAAAAAAGAGGGGCACGGGTATTCTTTCGGCACTTTTCTAGCGACGTGTAATGTTTTGATTTCGTGTCTGTAAAACTTTGGTAAAGAAAGGACAGGACAGGACAGAAGGAAAAGGAAAGTCGAGAGAAATGCCTCCCAGTGTCTGCGACGTTGGGTCAGATAAGACACTGCGCGAGAAACCCAGCACAATCTCGCGTTCAATTTCCGGGGCGGGCTCGCCACTACTAAACCCAAAAAAAATACCATGGTGGTCTGTTTTTTCGAATAAGAGAAATTAAAATTTTGGGTATTAAGGCCATTTTTTGTCTTAGTTTAATTTTCTTCAAAATGAACGCTATTTCTTATCGAATCCTTCCCGAGCCTCTGATCTGTGTTGTAAATCGGCACAAGTTGAATCTCGCATAGTGAGCAAACGTCTCAAACAAGCACCAGAGCTGAGATTACTACAAACTTCACTATAAAAAAGAGAAGGGCTCGTAAAAACACCTTCCAAGACTATCAAATTTAATATCAGCTGAATGAATAACAAAAGTCAAAAATAATAATAAAAAAGCTTTTCCTTTCATTCCATTGGACACTCTTCACATGTTTGCTCCCAGCGGGTGCGACAGCGGAACGAGCTATGACGCGCCAGAGATAAGAACTTTAAACGCACTTGAACGATTGCCAATTATGAATAGAGCACTTCATTCGGCGTGATGTGCAGTTCAAGTACGCTTAACCGAGACACTTCCCAAGAAAACATAAAAATAAGGCTTGTTTCTCTTTTCTGAAATATCAAGCAATTCTTTGAGCCACCCTGATGCTTTCACTCAAAAATAATGTAATCTTCTAAAAGGCACTGAATCAGGAGGTCAAACCGAGATAAATTTATTAATATGATTTGATATCTATGTACATATTATTATTTTTAGGGCCCCAAATGTTCGCTCTTATTTTCTGCCTCTTGCCGCTTTAACGACTAGAATGTCACCATCTTCCACCACATATGTCTTTCCTACTCTCAATTGCTTCCCTTTGCTTTTCAAAGCAGCCTCGTCTAGGGGCCCTGGTTCATTCTTCACATCTTCCCACTTGTATACTTGTGCAGATATAAACGTGTTTTGCAAATCTGTGTGTATTGCACCGGCAGCCTCAGGTGCAGTGGATCCTTCTCTTACAGACCATTGGTGGGCCTCTTTTGGTCCGCATGTGTAGAAAGATATCAAATGCAAAACCTCACGGATAGCGTCGACAATGCCTGGCATTGCACTAGGCTTAGATCCGTTTGCAGCTATAAACTCCTCTTGCTCACTTCCCTGGAGTTCATTCAATGTGCTCTCGTAACTAGCAGAAAACAACATAAGTTTATCCTGAGGGCAATTCTCTTGGATCCAGCTTTGCACTTGATCCATGAATTCATTCTTATTCTGCACGTAGTCTTGAGGGTTCACATTAAGCAAAACTACTGTGGGCTTTGCAGTCAACAAATTGAGGGGGTTGATGATGTCAATCTCTTCTTCTGACCACTCTTCTGAGGCGACTTTTCTGCCAGAGTATAGAAGTTCCAGGATCTTCTCCAATGTGTCAATCTCAAACTTCACGACAGCCTTATCAAACCCTGGTTTTTTCTCCTTCTTATGAGCGTTTTCAAGAGCAGTCTCAATGAAATCCAAATCCTTCAATATAAGCTCGTCGGTTACAATGGTCATGTCTCTAACAGGATCCACGCTGTTCTCTATGTGAGTGATTTCATCATCCCTGAAGCCACGCACAAGGTGGAAAATTCCATCTACTTGTCTAATATCGGCAAGAAACTTGTTTCCCAAACCTTGCCCGCTCGCAGCATTTCTGGTTAAGCCTGCGATGTCATAGATTGTGAGGGATGTGGGTACTTTTTTTTCCGACTGAAATAATTTCTGAAATTGATCAAGTTTAGCACTTTCCACAACAACAAGCGACTTCTCTGCATCTATAGTGGCAAATGGGTAATTGGCTGGGTTGCCTAACGTGGATCTAGTGATTGCCTGGAAGAATGTGCTTTTTCCCACATTCGCAAGACCAACAACACCCAGGGATAAATTATTGCTAATTCTTCCAAGATATTTATGTTTGGATTGGACACTCTTTTTGGCCAAGAGCCGACATGTTGACGATAACTGACGAACCGTTTGCATTTCGGATTTTGTGGTTGCCCAATGTTCACTTAAAAGAGAAGATTTTATGTGCGATCGGCATGCTGTATTGAGGATTGAGCGAGGTCTACAGCATGTGGACGAAGCAAACTTTATTTATTTATTTTCGATTTAGTTTATAGCCTTTCTATAAGTAACTAATTATATGGAAGATTTTTGGGGCTGGTATACATTATTCTTGATCCATACTGCTTCTGTTGAAAGGCCAAAATTGCCAAGGCACACCAAGATGCCCCAATGACGACTTGCGAAGGCAGACTCATTGGTATCTCGAACCAAGCAAAGCCAGATGTGTATGCAGCCACAATCGCCAAGGATGCAAAAGTAAATGCCAAGAATTGTAAAAGAATAAACGCTTTGCTAAGCGGAAAACAGTCTAGAAACCAGTTTAGAGAGATTTGAGGGATAAGCCGGGAAGCCAATGCGATAGACCCAATGTTATGGAGACAGTCTGCGAGGTCTAGTAGATTAATGGTCGCTTTTCCGTGACTAAAGAGCCAGAAAAACCACAAAAATATGGAGAAACAGGGTATTAGTACCGTTTTACAGACTAAGCTCAACTGTTCCTGGCTCTTGAACTCAAAAAATACCTTCTTCACAAGGAAAGTGCTCACACAAAGCTGAATAAAACTTAGCATCGAAAGCGTTTCTGAGCATGGAATATCACTATAAATAGGGTATCTTACCGCATACTGGCTCTGTACTTTTGACAGGAAAGTGTATAAACTATTGGCAACAGTATGTGTGAAACACCACACCCACGAGTATAAAGTGAAGTCTATGGAAACTGCATAAATGGATCTGCGGCGATAGACCCTTCGGGTGAAATCAATCAAGGATAGTAGCTGTAAAACCTCGAAAGGAATAAATAGTAGAAAAAGCATACTTTTCATTGAGAATAGCGGTATTTACCAGTTTTATGCGGCACTCGCGCAGTTCAGTTCACTATGTAAATAGGAAGTTCGCTGTATGACCACTTAGAAGTGAAAATTGTTTCGAGAGAAGTTGCAATTTTCTTTCAGATTCAAGGCATGAATTCAGATTCTGAATAGTCTAGCTTGTGGCGATGGGTTTTTTTTTGTCAAAGTTTTAAACTAGGATTGTCGTAATTGACAACACCATCAGTGGGATTAGGGAATTGCTTTACTTTGAGTTCGTATTCTGTTCTAATAGATAGTTCTCTATAGCATTTTTTTCTTGTAAAGAGTAGCTCGGGTTGCTCTCTATGTTTCACTAATTATAAATTCTGGAAGAAATGAAGATTTTGAAAATCCATAAATAATTTCAAAAGATAAATAGTTTTGATGAAGAGAACTTAAATAAGAGATACAAAAATGTCTTTTAAAAATCAGAAAATTAGTAGAAAGTGACAATTATTACAGTCATTTTGTTGAAAAGCCCTTTTAACCCAAAATAAAACTTTTTTTGAATACATAAATTCAAATTATTCCTCAAGAATTGAAAAATTGATGAAGCCAACTTGAGCATGGTACAAGCGAGACCGCAAACAGTTGTGGACCTCGATTGTGGGCCCTCTACATTATTCACATACTTAAAAGTTGAACGAAGACCTGGGAAATAAAAAGGAAAAAATTAGGCTAAAATGAGAACTAAGAAAAACAAAAAATTAAACATTACAAAAACATCGATATAAATATGTCTCTATTGCCCAATTCACCTGATCTAATGGTCCCCAGATATGGGACGCGCGGGTCGCAGTTCCACACCGTACATTATCAACCACAACATCAGGCAAAACATTGACTCCAGGTAATATTCGAAAATGGCGGAGGACACCAATGGATACTGGGATATTGTCGTTTCGTCTCTTCAAGATATATGTAATGCAAATGACTCGCTTTCATTCGATGACATTCATGGCGACAAGGACGACAAGAAACTCGATTCTCTTAGTGAGACCGAGCTTGAAAAGCTTAAGGAGGATATCAACGACCATCTACTGAACATTGGCACCGCAAGGCGCATAATAACAACGTCACAGGAAAATTTGCAGACGCTTATAGCAAATGCAGAGAAGGCTCTACAACAACAACAACAACAGAAGCAACAGGCACTAAGTACTGGAAGACCATCTCGTGGTCTGGTAGGCAGCAAATTGGGCGGACGAAACAACAAAAAAGGAAACAACAACCAGGGCAGACTGTTCTGGGTATCGAAATACGATTCAAATGAGTTGATTGTTGTGGGCTCGGAAGTCGCATTCAAGCTCAAAAATCGCCATTCGGAAGAATGGATTCAATGTGAGGTGACCAAAATCTTGGGTGATGGTACCAAGTACGAGATTCGGGACCCGGAACCCGATGAAAATAATAATCCTGGCCAGAAGTTTAAAGCAACCAATAAAGATATCTTGGTTATTCCTTCTCAGCGTGAGGTGTCGAGTCTACTATCATACCCGTACAACACAAAAGTCCTTGCCCGGTATCCTGAGACGACTACCTTCTACCCTGCAATTGTGGTTGGTAATAAAAAAGACGGAACGGTGAGACTCAAGTTTGATGGCGAGGAAGAGGTCAATAAGGAGACAGAAGTGGAGCGGAGACTAGTACTTCCATTTCCAGAGAGGTAGTTATTGTTAATTCCAGTAATTCCAGACAGTTATTTGTAAATATTAATCATTTAAATTTGAATGGGTCTTGTGTGGTTTTATACTTTGAACTTCAAGAGTTCTTGTAGGATGTTGGGAGCTCAGGATGTTCTTATGAGGCTGAAGACTCAACTATTCGATGTAAGCGAAGTATTTTAATCACTTCAAAAAGAGAATGTTCCTTGAAAAGAAGATAATCTTTTCTTCTATGATTATAGAAGATGAGGTTCTTGAAGTTCAAGATGCTCCAAGAGTTTTTTAGTGGTAAATGCGATGATTAATTAGAACCTTCCTTACCTTTCCCTGCATCTCATTGAGTTTGCCAGTTTGCTTCTTTTGATACCCAATTTTTTTTCTCAGGCTATAGTGAATTTTGCTTTAACCATGTATGTGCATTGTAGCTGGAATAACATACTGTTGGCAACACGTATTTAGAAAATTCTAATACTGTAATTATAATTTTTAAGGTTCACCTCTGAAAGAAAATTCTAACAAATCCTATGTATTTAAAGAAAAAAACCCCCAAAAAGGTTTACCATGGTACCACAAAAATGATGGAAACTTGTCTTCTGAAGAGGGGAAAACGTACAAACGGTTTCTATGTACCATGTTAAGTAAGGTATGCCCACGGAAGGATTGAAGGCCAGTATTATTTTTGTTCATACTGTTTTGGGTTTGAGTTGGGGGATTTTTCGTTTGAATTCTATTAGAAAAAACGGATCTTTATTAAAAGCAAGTTAAAAGGAAAAAAAAAAAAAAAGTGAATCATTTTATGAGACACACATAACTTGTAATCTATATTTAACGAAATATTAAAAGAAACCCAGATAGCTAATTCTTTATACGAACGTGGTGTACCAAGACGAGAAGCCTAGTACACTTCAGCTCAAATAAATGTATGGCTCTAAAAACTCAGTACTTACAGTCTTAAGTATTATTTAAAACCTATGTACTCGGGGTGATTTTTTTGAACCGATAGTTAAATGCCGGTCCAATTTCATTTGGGCGGCGGGGGAAAATGCTTGCTTATCAGCACCGAGTGAATGGCCGCGTGTTTTGGCGTGCGCCCGCACACGCACCACGTGACACTGCCAGCGAAAATCCACAGTGAAATAATGGACGTCGATACTTGGAAAGATAAAAACAATCACCCACCCAAGTGTTACGCAATGGACGGTATAGATATTGACGATTATTCAAGAGTATGTTAGACGACGAAGAGAAGGCGAGCCACTGAGGCCAGTGGGTAAGAGAAGTGTTTTGGGGAATATAATCGGGTTCGGGGTTTTGCTGGCAAATACTTCAATGTTGCGATGTGCTCGCAGACAGTGACTTTCAACAAGAAGAAGTTTGGTGCAGACTAATTGGGTTGAATGCCTACCCAATAGGTCAGAAGAGGGTTTGTGGAAATTGTCTTCTTCTTTTTTTTTTTTAGTTCACCCAAGGTTTTGTGAAGCTTTTCAGACCTGTGAGCTCTCTGTTTCTGAACGCTGCATGGCAAAAAGTAGATCGCTTCTAGGGAAATAAGATAGATTAGTTCAAGCACCAACTCAAAATACCTTCCAACCCAACCCATGAAAGCTACAGTGGCACGACCTTGAAACTATATTATTTAATTATCGAAGTTTTTTTATTCATTTTTTTCCTTATTTTTATTGAGATCAGCATGCTAATAATTTCTAGGATCGTTCCAGATCACCAGTCAGGGACCGCTCTCCTCCTGCCAGAAGAGACTACGAGGCCCCTCGTGGAGGAGACTCCAGGGACTCTAGAGATGACAGAAGGGGTAGTGGTAGAGACGACAGAAGAGATGATGTCAGATTCGACAGAGGTGACAGAAGAGATGATGTCAGATTCGACAGAGGTGACAGAAGAGGTGACAGAAGAGGTGACAGAAGAGACGACAGAAGAGACGACAGAAGAGACGACAGAAGAGGAGGAAGAAGAGATAGAGACGACAGAAGAGGCGGATTCTCTAGAAGGGACCGCGGAGACCGCGGAGACCGTAGAGACCGTGGCGGATACCGTGACGGCGACCGTGGTGGATACCGTGATCGTGAAGAGAGAAAAGACGTCGACCGGAACTACAGCAACTCGATTTTTGTGGGCAACATTCCGTTCCGCACTACCTCGAGAGACATCGAGGACATGTTTGGCCGTGACTTTCGTATTGTGCGTGCCGGTGTCATTACGCTCAGAGGAAAGTCGCGTGGTATGGCCACCGTGGAGTTTGAGTCTAAGCTGGATGTGAACGAAGCCATTGCCCGGTTTGACAGAACCGAACTCGACGGCCGTGAGATCTTTGTCAGACAAGACTACCCTCCTCCAGAGGACAGAAGAAGAGACGACAGACGTGAGGACAGACGCGATGACAGACGCGATGACAGAAGGGATGACAGAAGAGACGACCGTGTTCCAAGAGAAAGAAGAGAAAGATTCAACCCTTCAGACCCACCTAAGCCAGGCACTGAAGTGTTTGTGGGTAACTTGCCCTTCTCCACCACTTGGGGAACCTTGAAGGACATGATGCGCCAGGCTGGTGTTGTGGTGAGAGCCGATGTCATGGAGAACAAGTGGGGTAGATCCAGAGGATTCGGCACTGTGATTTTCGAGACCCCAGAAGATGCACAGGCTGCTATTGAGAGATTCAACGGCGAGAACCTCGAGGGTAGACAGATCGAGGTGCGTCTCAGCAAAGATATCAGTGAGAGAAGAAAGCCCGAGGTGAAGAACTCTGAGTTCACCGAGGGTGTCACTGGTGACGGCGAGGCTTCTAACGTCATCTACGCAGACAACTTGCCCTACATCACCACCGAGACCGACTTGCACGAGTTGTTTGAGACCATCGGACGCGTGAACAGGGCCGAAATCCAGTTTAACGACAGAGGTAGACCAAACGGAACCGCTGTGGTTGAGTTCGAGCTGCAGGAACTTGCAGGTGTGGCCATCTCTAACTTGAATGGCTACAACTACGGAGGCAGAGACTTGAAGATCTCCTTCGCCAGAAGAACCCAGCCTGTGGATGCGCCATTCGATGCCGAGCCTATGGACCAGTACCCTGCTGAGCCCGTGGAGCAATTTTCAGCCCAACCCGCTGAACAATTTTCAGCTGCGCCTGCTGAACAGTACACTGCCGAACCAGCTGTTGATGGAGATGCCATTGACGAAGAGATCCCAGACGCCCCAGTGTAGTGAGGATAACCCTTAAACCGAGGGAAAGCAAGAAAGAAAAACAAAAAAAAGTGAATACAAGTTTGTCTCCTAAAATCTAAGAAAAAATATATCTAGTAATTATTTTAAGCGATTGCAAATTTCATCAACTGGTTTGCGTATATTAGAAACCATATCTGGCTTCATTCGGGCCAATGCCGCAGGAATGATGATTCCGTCACGTTTGCGCGAACACGCATGGATGGTCGGTAGCTCGGGAGGAATAATTCTTGGTTGGTTTCTTGTTCCACCACGAAAAACATAACTACGATGCCCGAAATAAAAACTCACCATGCATTGATACCGGTATTAATTTTGGTGTGTGCCCTTCTATTTTACTTTAGGGTGCGCCTCATAGAAGTGTTCGAGGCATGGAGAAATCGCCAGAGGTGGCACCGGCTCCCGAATAGCCCCGGTCTCCGCTTTCAGGATGACATTGAGGCGGGCTTCACCAGCGCTCAGTTCGATTTGCATGAAAATATTTTGAATGAAGATCCACGTACTCTTGACGAGACTGCCAAGACTGAAATACATAAATTAATGGCCAGCGAGGGAATTTCATTTGACGACGCTAGGCTTAAGTACTTCCAGAGTAAGTTATCTGAGAACGGTATAGGGGCCGATGGTGTTCCAAAAGACTCTAGAACAGTGACATTTTCATAGCATAGTATAATGAAGGAAAATACAAAGAAAAGAATTGAAGAATTATTACACCTGGTAATATAAAATTGCCAGTATGAATCACGCTTATGATATTAACAACGCATGGGTTTGCACATCAGAATGGTTCGTTAAGAAAGTAAATGGAGATCGAAGCAGCTTCATAAAATGAAACAACTTCTAGTAATATCAAATTTACTCGAGAGCTAGGACAATTACCCATCTTATTTTCAATAAAGACTTGGGCATACTGATTTGTGGGGGTGATACCTGCACATGATGTTGGTCTTTCAAAACTCAATCTCCTACAAAGTCGTCTACCTTCCACAATATGTACGTCTTTAGATTAAATATAAACAAATGAGCGACTAAATGCACAGAAATTAGACTCGCGACTGAAATACATTTCCTGGGCAGAAATGATATTTAAAGATTTTAGTGTTGTTACAATGCGCGATAACGATGTTTGTTTACTTTTGTCCCAAATGCGGAGGTACATCACCAATGGCACGATCTTCTAGACTAGCTAGTAATGAGTGTAGAAAATGATGTGTGAGTGTAGAAATTTGAAAAGAGACCCCAAGCCAAAAAAAAAAAAAAAACAACCAAAAAATAATAAGAAAAGCAAATTAGTCTCTTCCTCTTCCGGTCATGAACATCTACACGCGTTATGTTTCTGGCGAACATGATAAGCAACATTTTACTGAAACCAAACCGAATGATGGCCATATAAAGCTACGGCCGTTGTCAGGCCAGTTTGATACATCTCTTGGGCACACAGAACTTAAACCACTTGAGTTTTGGAGAGATATCTTGCCCAAAGCAGCGTTTTTCTCTGCCTTCGACCCGACACTTTTTGGCCATGTCGTCACCATGTTGTACAGGAGTGATTCCACCAATAAAATGTGTGCCGTGTCCTTGACAAAGTTTGGATGTAGCACATATGAGAATCTTATTCTCGACTCAAGCTCCAGATTCTGGCCTGCTTGTCAGAATCTCACAGAACAGCACCGCAGCTCTAACGTCAGAAAGGCATTGGCAATTACAAACTTGAAAAACTTCAACAAGCTCTGGAATAACAAAGGGTCAATGGATATTAATGTTCAATGGGACGAGACAAATGCTGGCTCATTAGCCAGTGCAATGTCCATAATTGATAAGTCCCCCGAGGAAATAGGGAAAAAGCTTTTTTCACTTGATCTCCTCCAGGAGCTGGAGATGCCCGCTTTGTTGGTCGATATTATGTATGATAATTGCTTTTCGGACCCTAAAGCAACTGATGAGAATAATAGTTTAGTGACTTTGCTAGGGGAACAAATGGAGCAGTTGTTTGATCCTTTACTTGAATACTCACCACAGGCAATGGACTATTCCTACACTCCCCCATCTACTGTTACTGAGTCACCTTTCCGGGAAACTCAGGAAATTGAGAAGGTTATTGAAGAACTCTTCACGGTCCAGTCCAACTTCACTATGGACTTAGTCAGTCTTTTACAGGATTTCATCATTCCTCTCCGGGTCCATGTTCTTTCTGATGTTTCCAATACTACAGATGGTGCGATGAAAGTCAATGCCGTCTTTCCACCCACAATCGATGAGGTAACAAGAATTAATTGTATCCTAAACAATACTTTAAAGGTTGCGGTGGGCTATGGATACACAGAGGTCTTCAAGGTCTTGGCCTCGATTTTACCATTTTTCTTCAAGGCATTTGCCAGACATCAAGCAAACATTTCGAATTTTCATGATCGTTTTGGCAAGTTTCTCAAACATAACCGCTCATATGCGTTCGAAAATCAAGAAATCAACTCGAAAAACTACACACCTAAAATGATTGAGAATCTTATTTTGGGCTCTCTTTTCGAACTTCCAAAGTTAAAGCTAATCATTAAAAGGCTTTATGACCTTGTTATGTCCGAAAAAATGAAAGCCTCCAACTTTGAAAGTGCAGATTTAAAAACCCCCGAGAATATCGATGAAAACTACAAAACTATCATTGAAACAATCGACTCTTTGGGGTTTGCAGAGCCGGAAAATACGAAAGGGTCTCGGAGTTCAAGGATTTTCACTCCATCTGGGAAACTACTTACTGAGTTGGCTACACAATGGCCCGAAGAACTACAATACGGGTGGATGCACAGGAAGGTTCTTGCGATCTATGAACTTAAAAACACAATGCTAGCCTCAAATTCTGAGTGTGAAAATGTGGTTCTCATAATATTTTCAGATCACCTATTATTTCTAGAAGCTTTATATCCTAAAGATGGGGAGTCGATTCTTCTGTTGCCGGATGTGTTAATGAACTCTTTGATCAACCAAAAGCCCTTGCCAACCCTTGCAAACTTCCCAAAGCTTAAGGTAAAGTATTGGTGTGACGTTAAACAGCTTCTTACCAAATCATTCAAGGGCGAGAAAGGAAAATACTTGACGTTCGTTGCATACGGGGATAATTGTTTTAACCTGAAAATTCCACTGGAGAAGAAAGTTTCAATCAGCTTTTCGACAAAGTCCACCGAAGGTTCTGAGACAACTTGCAACAGCATTATAAGTCATGTGTGCAAAGCCCAAATTTTGCACAAGTCGTCCCCATTCCATCTTTTTAAGTATGAGGATCTCGATTTGACGAGCTTTTACAGCGCCCATGATATCCAGAACTATGACAACGAGGTCTTGAAGTCTCCACTTGTAATCTTACTTAATTTAAGCAAGGAAAAAGCTGTGGAAATTCTCCAAGAAAACCCGCAAATATTTATTGCGTTGACCTTGTCGTATCTAAATGAGCACACTGTCCAAATTCTGGGCTTTAACCGTGAGGGAACACTTGAAGTGAACGAAATCGTGTCTACTGAAAGTCTTAACCTTTCTTTGAAAGAAATATTGACCAGCTGCATGAATAGCTTGTTTCTTACCAGTGAATTTACCACCATTATGATTGAAGCTAATGCGAGAAAAGTAGAATTTCTTGTGAATTCCTTGAATCCAGCTCCCATCAGAAGTCCAATTATTCTTGAAGATAATTTGGCAAAGGAGGAAGAAAAGAAAATTCCTAAGGTGATAGCCAAAACCCAGCCTAAAAGTAAAATAGTGTTGACAGATGCCAGGAAGAAAGAGAACCACACTTTTGTTCTGAGGTTCTTTGGCAGATTGAGATCAAAACCTCAAAAGCAAACAGAGAAAAGCGGAAATAGTAAGCGGAGGTATGCCAATATCCCGCAGACATGTATTCCGCGGGGCAAAAAGCCAGCTTTCAAAAAGATATATAAACCGGACCCTCTGTTGGAAGAGGCGTCTACAGTTGCATCCACAGTATCACAAGAAAAAGAGTTCGAAGTTCCTAGAGAAAAGAAAGGGTTGGAAGCCTTTGAATACCCCAGTGAAGTTGGAGAGGAGCCACCACGAGTATTTTCGAATAACACTATGCTGTCTTCGCGTTATAGTGAATCGGTGGATGTGGTGTCAAACTTTCAATTTCCAATTATGAAGCAACTTGAAGACATTTCAGAACATGCTTCAGATAATTCCAGCCCAAAACCTTTGCAAAGATCAGGTAATCAAATGGGAACGGTGAGATATGTACCAAAAAAGACGGAAAATACCCAACCAGAGATTCTCAAGGTTCTGGAGACACAAAAAGTTGGTGTTGAGTTGCCGGTTAATCAAGTTGGGTTTGCAAGAACAATAGTACAACAAAAAGAAATGAAGAAGCCAAGAGAGACTGAGAGAAGTGTGCCCCGTCAAGTGAAGGAGAATACAGAAAAGCCTTTGATGACAGACTCGGCAAATCCAATGGCAGTGAAAGAAACAAAGCATCAATCTGCACCGGTGATCAAATCTTTACTTTACCCCGGAGGTGAAAAGCCCGCTGTTGTTGATGAGTCAAAGATAAACAGCGTGGAAGCAGAAAACAAACCTGAAATTCTATGGGCCAAGGAGGTCCCCATACTGAACATGGAGGCCAAATGTTTATCGATGAAATCCAAAGAAACAATATTTTCTGGAAAGGCAGCTGCGAATGCTCTTGAGAACTTGAATGCCGTGGGCCTCCCTTCGAGGGTATACTCGAGGTATAAGATTTACGAGGAGCTCCCGTTATCGATATTCAACAGCGATAATGAAGCAAATTGGACATGTTTGACGAGGGACTCGTACTCCAATCTCCAGTCTGAGCTCCAGGCCATAAAGCTGGAAATCAGCGAGCGGCAGGTTTCGTCAGCAACTAGTCCACCCAACGCCACAATGCAGATGAAACCGAACTACCAGCACTTTGAGACTTCAGAGGATACCTTTTCGTCTTTTGAATTTGTGTCATATGTGCAAGACATTCCCGAGAGGCGGATGGTGGATAATGGCAAGCTGATTTACGACCTTGACCATAATGAAAGCCACAGCGAATCGGCTTTGGTGGACAGTTTTATCAAGGAGCTCGACCGGAACTTCAGCTTGCGTGTACCCGGACTTACCGGCAGCGTGTCACACCTCAATTCTCCTGATTTGAGCGACTCAAGTGAAGAAGACAAAGAAGTACATCAACAGAAAGAGGAAACCGCTGGATTTGACCGGGAAAGACAGGATTCGTGTGCTACAATCAAACTAGGTGATATCCCAACAGCAAAGACAATGGCACAGGAGCCAGTACCAGCGATGGTGGTGGATAGCCATCTAGCCAGCTCGGACGAAGAGTATTTTTCATCGCACGAGTTCTCCAATGCACTTGATTTTTGGGGTAAGGACGGAGACCCCGAGCCGGAGACATGGTTGATGACGTCATCTTCAAGCGAGAAGACACTTATGAATGACCATGCGTGGCCACCCAAGAAAGTAGACTCGCCACAGCCACGCGTAACGAAGTGGGACGGACAAGCTAGTCTTGACCTTGTGGAGAACTATGGGTCGATGGCATACTTATCGCACATCCTCAGCGGAGAGATTGAGATTTAAGGAGGGTAGCATAAAGATATATAAAAATGATTATATTTGATTCGTATAATGAAAGTATAGACAGCCAGGGCATGTTTAGATATACGGTGAGGACTTCGAGAATCTTGCTCCTCAGAAAAGCCATGTCCATAGACTTACCACCTTGTCATTCGACCCAAACCGGCTCATTTTTTGACCCAAGTCAGCCCAGAGACCTCGAAATATCTAAAGCATTTTCCCGTTAGCCACATGATCAACGAGCTTGATACAACAGAGAATTACTTTAATATTTCGATATCTTTGAAGAATATTTCATGCTATTGACTTTGAATTGCACAGAGAGAATCAATTTTTGCCAAATCCGGCACACTTAGCGGAATACACAGATATAATATTCAAAAAGAGGCTATACACAATTTGGGGCACTATTAGGCGGTCAAGTTCTTGATGACGGCGGCGACCACGGCGTCTCCGACCTCCTGGGTCGAGCTCAGGCCACGCAAGTCAGCAGTTCTGATACCGGCATCGATGACGTCACCAACAGCCTTCTCCAAGGCCTCGGCCTCCTTGACACAGTCCAAGGACAACCGCAACATCATTGCCGCAGACAAGATGGTGGCAACCGGGTTCACCTTATTGGCGGGCAAGTCGGGCGCAGAGCCGTGGCATGGCTCGTACAAGCCAAAGGCGGAGTTTGTGTCGGGCAAGGATGCCAAGGATGCAGAGGGCAAGAGACCCAAGGAACCTGGGATCACCGAGGCCTCGTCGGAAATGATATCACCGAACATGTTGGAGGTGATGACGATACCGTTCAACTTGGTGGGCTTCTGCACGAGGATCATGGCAGCGGAGTCGATCAACTGGTGCTGGATGGTCAATTGTGGGAATTCCTCTGCCATCACCTTGTCCACGGTTCTTCTCCACAACCGCGAGGACGCCAAAACGTTGGCCTTGTCCAAGGACCAGATGGGCAAGGGTGGCGTGTGCTGCAAAGCCATAAAAGCAGCCATGCGCGTGATACGTGTGACCTCTGCCACCGAGTACTTCTCCGTGTCCCAAGCCTCATCTTGGTTGACACTTTCCTCTTGCTCCTGTCTCTCGCCAAAGTAGATACCACCCACCAATTCACGAACCACCGTGAAGTTGGTGCCGCGCACAACCTCCGCCTTCAAGGGCGACAACTCCAAAAGCTTTTCCGACACAAAGTTGCACGGACGCAAGTTGGCGTAGAGCCCCAACTCCTTTCTGATTTTCAACAAGCCTTGTTCTGGGCGCACGGCGCCGGTTCCCCACTTGGGTCCACCAACTGCACCCAACAAAACGGCGTGCGAAGCTTTTGCTGCCTCCAACGAAACATCTGGCAATGGCTCGCCCGTGGCATCGATGGCGGCACCACCAATCAAGTGGGACTCAAAGTCAAACTGGATTTTCTGGTGGGGCGTGTGCTGCTCAATGGCCCGGAGCACCTTGACTGCCTCTTGAACGACCTCACTGCCGACATGGTCACCGGGAAGAATAGTGATTTTCTTTGTGACCGACATTTTTTTTTGTTCTTGTTGTGTTGTTACTTGGGTTATTTCCTAGTTAACTGGTGCTTGGAGGATCTTATACTTCATTATGACTAAGTGCGGTCGTTGCGCACTGGAAAAAAACCCCGGCCCCGGAACCGGGCCGGTCGCTGTGCAGGTGCGGTCCCCCCCCGGACAGCCGGCTGCGAACGTGGCCGATTACATGGTGCACCTATAATCTATTAAATTCGGGTTGGTGGGGCAGTACAGACTATATATACGTATATGAGGATTGTGGTAGGTGGGTCTACTTGGTTTAGAAAGAGAAATTTTTAAAATTTTTAAAATTTTTTGATTAGCCAGAAGATTTTTTTCCTTACCGGTATTTAGAGGTGGCAGGGCTGGCTTTCCATGCTCAGTCAATATATCTAGTACCGTAGGGTTGAATACTTGAAAGTAGAATTGCCATGGAATATATTTTTGAAACAGGTATAATCGTATAAAATATTGACCAGCTTATGAAATAAGGAGCTGACAGTTTAAATTCTGAGTCACTGCTGTCCTAGATGCATTGGCCCGATTATCCAATTCAGTTAATGAAACAGTGAATCAAAAACAAATTGAACATAGAAAGCTAATAAAGAAGAAAAAATTAAGGCCCATTAAATCACAACTTCAATACTCTTAACTCCATCTAATAATGATTTCCCCTACCTTATAAATTGTTCAAACGAAATTATGCTGGTGTGGACAAGATGGACTGGATCTATTGACCTCCCGACGAAAATACAGCTTTTCTAAGCAGGACCTATTTCTTGTAGAACACCTTCCTTATACTAAATAAACACCTTATATCCTAAACTCAAAGCACCGAGATTTATTCCGGAAGCAAGTGCCCCACCAATTTTAATGGCCCTACGCGGAGTGTCTCCGCATCGATGTACTACAACAGAAACGTTCCAAAAGACCTTGTACTTCACATTATAAATAAAACGGTAGGTAAAGAAAAATCAAATCATCATACATAATAGTCGTCCCCAGAGTACAGCTTGCCGCATTTAGTGACCGCTCCACTCGATGCTGTTTAAGTCAATGCCGTCCTGGACCATCTCCCACAATGGAGACATCTTTCTCAAGAACTCCACACGTTCCTGGATAGCGCGGATGACGTAGTCAATCTCAGCTTCGGTAGTGAATCTGCCGATACCAAAACGGATGGATGAGTGAGCCAAGGCGTCGTCGGCACCCAAGGCATGCAACACATAGGAGGGCTCCAAGGAAGCAGAGGTACATGCAGAACCCGAGGACAAGGCGATATCCTTCAAGGCCATCAACAAGGACTCACCCTCGATGTATGCAAACGAAATGTTGACACAACCTGGGTACTGCTTGGATTCGTCAGACAAGACACCATTGAATTGGGTCTCTGGGATGGACAACAAACCTTGCTTCAACTTCTCCGAGAGTCTTCTGATGTGGGCTTGATCGTAGGCGTGTTCATCAGCCATAAGACGTGCGGCCTCACCGAAACCAGACACCAAAGGTGGCGCCAAGGTTCCGGATCTCAAGCCTCTTTCCTGACCTCCACCAGTAATGATAGGGTCCAACCGGACCCGGGGTCTTCTTCTGACAAAACAAGCACCAATACCCTTGGGCCCGTAAATTTTGTGGGAACTGATAGACATCAAGTCGATGTTCATTTCATTCACATCAAGTGGGACCTTACCGTAGGCTTGGGCAGCATCAGTGTGGAAGAAGATCTTGTGTTTCCTACAGAGAGCACCGATTTCTTTGAGGGGTTGGATCACACCAATCTCGTTGTTCACGGCCATCACAGACACCAACACGGTATCCTTGCGGATGGCATTCTGCAAGTCGTCCAAGCTAATCAAACCCTCGGCGTTCACTGGCAAATATGTCACGTCAAAACCCTCATCCTGCATATGGCGGGCAGAGTCCAACACACACTTGTGCTCAGTTTGGGTGGTAATGATGTGTTTTTTTGTTTTCTTATAGAAACGTGGCACACCCTTGATGGCCATATTGTTACTTTCCGTGGCTCCCGAGTTGAAAATAATCTCCTTGGGGTCTGCCTTGATCACGTTCGCTATGTGCACTCTGGCCGCCTCGACCTCTTTTTCGGTTTCCCACCCATACGAATGCGTCGAGGAGTGGGGGTTTCCGTAAAGGCCGGTATAGAACTGCAACATCTTGTCCAACACACGGGGGTCGGTTTGGGTGGTGGCCTGCACATCCAAGTAAATGGGCCTTGTACCAAACTTAGAGTCATCTCTGGTGGCCGATTTTAATGATATCGACATGCCTTCAGGAGGCGCTGACGTCGCCGTGGCCAACGCACGTACACGGGGCCCTAGGCACTTTGAAATATTCCGGGCAATGCTTCTTTTTGCAACTGTAGAAAACATACTGAATTGGTGATAAAAAGCTTGTTGGAAGAAAGTATTCTTTAATGCGAGCTCCGGGCCATGTCTGCATTACATATCGCGGTCGTGCGCGCACCACACGGCGCCATCGGCCGTTCCCGCAGCCCCTGTCCAGGCGCCGGTCTAAAGATGCGGTTTAGTTCTCCTCCGCGCGATATATTACTAATTCTCCATTCACCGAAGGTTTGATTACACTTGTTTATTTATTATGTGTATTTTGTATGAAATCGCGGAATCTAGCCTGGAAACTTTCTATTATAATAATTATTATTTTGCATATTTCTGAAGCTCAAGAATTTCAAATTAAAGCGATTTCTTCTTTTCAATACCAATGCATTATCTCTTATTCAAACGTGGACCCATGGATTCCCCTTCTACAGTTCCCCGGTGTGTACGATATTGAACCGTATTTCTCAGAAGAGCATAACCCGGGGTTCATTGATATTTTTTATTTTTTTATCTCTCTCATTTGTTTTGTTTAAAAAAGTTATTCATGTTTTTCACGTAAGCTTTCCTTCAGCTGAAATGTCTGTGCAAAGATCCCTTATGAGGTTGTTCAATTCGTCAATGATTATGCGCTATTTTTGCTTTTATGTACAATATCTATTGCGGGGTCAACCGGATTATCTATATGCGTGGTATGTGCATGGTCGCAGCTGTGGGTCCATTTCTGCCAGTCCAATTCGATCTTGGAGTCACCAAAAGTCCTATTCTCATTATCCCTCGTCACTTCAAAATACTCTACTTGCATTTTGCCATCAAACCAATTGCTCAACCCCGTTAAATTACTGCAAAACCTGCTCGACCCGTGGTTCTCTCAAGTTGGTGTTGACCAATTCGTAGCATCCCAAGAAAATGGCACCACCTGCACTGATCCAGCACGTTCTCGGCCCAATACCATTAAGGAACACCCGTGGGCCTTCCTCGGCTAGCATCTGCTTCACCAAAAACGCTACAGACACCCGCTCCTTACTAAGCATGATTCTAGTTTTGATAACATCGAGCGGGGTGGTGGTAGCCGCGGCCACACCTCCGGCAATCGATCCACAAATAGCACCTTTCAAAAGCGAGAGCTCAGCGTTATCGTACGCGGACCACAACTTTTTGAGTTTTTCGTAGAGTGGGAACTGGATCACCGTGAAGGGAATCTCTCTCATGATGGTGGTGTTCCATCCTCGGTAAAGTCCCCGCAAAACACCCTCACCCGACTTGTTCTGGAGCAAATACAAGAAATTGGCCCAAGAGGTGGCCTTGTTTCCTACACCCATAATGCCCGCCTGTGTTCTCTGCTTTACAATTTCAGCAGGTACTCTCACCATACATGCGGCAAACTCTCCACCCGAAGCACTCAACATATGGCTAGCCGTTGTTGGAAGCTTATCTTTAGTAAAGTCTTTCAACCCATCGTAGGTGATGAAAAAGAGGGACGCGGATGGCGCCAGCGCAACAAGCGCAGATCCAAGACCCTTATATATGCCGCCCCAACCTCCGTTCACAAAAAAGCCACCTTTTGCTTGGAGTCGGGTCTTTAAGGTATCAATAGGAAAAAATGCTAGGTCGGTGGACGTGCCTGCACAAGCTCCAGACTGGGAAAACAGTTAGCAGGGACGGTTGTGGATAAAATATCGGTATAGTAGACATACAATTAAGGAAAGCACAAATGTGTTTTCCATTGTGTTATGTATAGCGGGTGTGCTAGTTTGTATTATTATTTATTTCACGTTGGAACCCAGGTGAGCGATCTCAATTGCCGGGCTTCGGCATATATCCACGCGACAAATCTCGGTATTCCAGACAGCGAAAAAAGTCCGTGCGGAGTGCACGCGCATGAGTCTTTGGTGAGTCTTTGATGAGTCCTGGGCCCTGGCCCGCGTGAGTCTTCCTAACACATCTAGAAAATTACGTGATGGATTTGTTCGGTTTTAGGGGTATTTCGTTTAAGCTAAACTGTGCTCTTCTCTATGGCGTAAAGTCACGTGACATGAACTACCCCTAATTTTCACCCAGAATCCCATGAAAGTTGATCCTGAAGACTGGTCTTAAAGTTTCCTGATTATTACAGACAATTCACAATTGGTCATTGCAAGTGCAATTACCATTGGGAAACCCATTGCGGATATCGATAAACGCCAGTGGTTTCTGGGGTATTGAGGTTCGGACTTCTCCAAACCCCTGATTATTTTATTTGAAAGTGCTCAAAACCCCTTTTCTTGAAAAATATTTAGACAAAACTATGATTTTTTTTTTTTATCGAATTTCATGTTAACGTATTAAAATTTTTGTTTTTATCTCGGACAGACAACGAACTTCTTACCTGCCCGTCTCTTCCTCGCATACTTCAAAATTATCGTGTCTGCCTTCTTACTTGCAGGCACGAAGCCCTGAACAAATGGCAAAAATTCGTCATAGTCCCACTCCTTCACAATCTGAAACATCTCCTTGATTCGCGTATGGAGGTCTCCACTAAGGGAATCTGGACGGAGGTACCGGATTTGGCCCGCGTTGGGCCGGCAGTAGTGACCTAAAAGTAGTTTGAGCTCGAGGGACGCGTTAAAAAATGGAGGCAAACTCGATTTCCATTCGAGAAGTAATTCTTTCTCTGTGAACGTACCGTTATTATTTCTGAGCGTTTCTATGCCAAACCACTTGGCCACACGCTCGGTGTCCAAGGAAAAAACGCCGTCCTCCACATTGCTGAACTTGTATGCTACAGTTTCCACGATTTCCTCCGTGAAGTACTTATTATGCTCTGCAGCTTGCTCTGCCATCCGCTCAACGTCGAAATTCTGGAGATCTGCGGCAATCATAAGTGAAATGATTGTGTGGAGCACCTCAGTCACGAGTTTCTGCGATAAAAGCACCGCTTTTCCATCCACGACACTGCCACAAAGCGCATGCCAATGTTGCAAAAAACTCTCGGATGCAATTGGGGAATCGTCACGAACTTCGTCCAAACTTTTTGTGGCCTCCAGAAGATCGGACCCTGGTCCATCATAAATGGGTAGACCCACAGTTTCAATATTTCCATGTGCCTCCGAAAGCTCGTATAGATACGAGGCCAGACCAATCGCCAACATCCGTCTAGGCGGTGTTTCTGGGCCCGCCTCCTCCAAATACCGGTCCAAATTATTAATGGCCATATCATTTACTAAAAGTTGTGTATTGGAATGATTCATCTGTCTTACAGTATATGTGGTGGTGTCCGTGCATATGGCAAGATGATTCTTCACATCAGTGGGGGCCTTGAATTGAAGAGGTTTTCCCGCATCTTTTTTGATATATTCGACGAGCCCTTTCGGAAGCTGGACAAGCTTATAAGTATATTCCGTAGGACACGTGAGTTGGTTGTAAATACTGAATGACATTGGTGGTTGATGGTTGTTAGTGGAGTCGCGTCAGGCGCATCTCATATATCTGAGAAAAACACGTCCACCACAGAGGCCCAGAAACCAAAAAAAAAGAAACATGGAGTAATTAATGCGATAAAGTTTTTTTTTTTTTTATGAAAAATATCATGGTAATTATAGGACGAGATGAATAAATATTTCGTCTACCACTACTTATAAAATCGTGTACTATACTAATTTGTTTTGCTAGCTTTTGAGACCGACGCGTCTGCTCACGCCAGGTCCAGAATCAAGAATACACGAAGACGTAAAAAATATGGTACAAATCTCTAATATCGAAAAAGTTATAGAACTGCCGAAAAGATAGACTCGTTTGGCCAAATCCAAAATATGCTTTTTTGAGTGTACAAGAAAATCTAGTTAAACATATTTCAAGAATTGCCAAAATGTAACCACCGGAAGTAAAATATGAAAGTAAAAATATCTACGAATCTTAAAAGAGATGAAAAGAAACCTATTCATGATCTGGGTTTTGGAATAAGAGCTTTAATTGGCTGTTATTAGCTAGATAGTGTTCCGAGAATAAACCACGGCAGATATGGCCACCAAAAGACGATGAAATGGTCTGGAAAAACCATTCAATTATCTGCTATCCATAATACTGATTCGATTATTATTCAAAAACTTCCCATCGTTTTAATAATTATGCGTCCGATGTATTTTTTTGTAAACGGATAAGTCATGAAGTTTGTTACTCAGTTCCCGTTCAGACTCTTCTTCTTTTTTTAGATGCGTAGTATTCCTATCCCGATATTTATATAAAATCTAATATTACAAGACTTCAGAGAGTGTTTTGGTGTTTAATTCTGCTCCTCGATGAATCTGTCGATGTCAATCTCCTCCAACTTTGCGTGGCCGGCCAATGTGATGGATTTCTTGTGTTCTTCTTCATATCTGAGTTTGGCCAACTTAGCCAATGGACCCCAACCATTCACTGGAGCGGTCAAGTTGAAAGGAGCCAACCACAGAGTCACGGCCTTAAAGTTCTCACCCAAAGTGGTGATTTCATGAATAATATCCTCGATACAGATAAGGCCCAAATCGTCACCAAACTTGTCCTCAACGGCCTGGTTATTGTCCAATTTGACTGGAGCCTCACCTTCTTCAGATGATGGAATACAGGCTCTCTTTTGGAACAAGTGACGGACTGAGGCCAAAGAAGGAGAGCCCACCACGATGAATGGAGAAATAAGTTTCAAGACAGGCTCGATTGTAGGCGTCAACTTGACGAAAACACCCATGTTAGCCTCTTCCAAACGCAAAACTTTAAGCACATTGAGCGCCTTGGTGGGGATTTTGACGGCCTTGTTCTGTTTTTCGATTCTGATGATGAAGACAAGCTTGGTGGTCGTCTCTTTTTGCGTGGAAATAGAAGCCTTAGCTTGCTCGTGTTTCAAAATATTGTCCAATCTTTTCTCCTCGATTTTGTTGGCGGTGGCTCTAGCAGCCAACACCTCGGCCCTAAGAAACTTGTCACTCTTCACGGGGATTTTACGGCCTCTTTTCTCCTTCATAACTCTAGCGGCATCCTGCTTCTCGATACGCTTTCTGTCGGCATCCTTACGTTTACGCAAGACAATTTCTGGGTTAGAGTTCAACACGGCCATTTTGTATGTTATTGATGTTGGTGCTTAATTATGTTCTTTTTTTTTTTTTTGGAATTTTCCGCGATGCGTGCGATGGGGTCGATGCGCAAGTGCATAGAGCAGTAGAAAATGGCGAGGGACCAGGCGATTCTGGCAGGCGAAAAAAATGTTCGATGTGATAGTAAAAAAAAAAAAAAAAAAAAAACAAGAAAAGTGATATGAAAAAAAAAATGGAAAAAAGTATAAGCGGCCGCAATAGTCAGACCTGAAACACGGCGGTGTTGTATTTCCACGAATAAAACGTCATACCATCCCAAATTGGTATGCCGACAACACCGCCGTCTGCACGGGCTTTGGCTTATCTCTCTGGCCACGGCACCACCGGCCACGGTGCGAAAATTATCGCCAAATTTGACCTAAGCCCATGAGGCCCAGCCCCAAATTAAGTCTGCCCCTTACTGGGTTTAATTTGGGAGAAGGGAAGAAGGGTTTAAATATTATGGTTTTGGTATCACCATAATTTTTTCCGGTAATCGACTTAGACTTAGTTAAGAAGGGATTGAGAGTTTCTTATTTTTTCTTTCTTATTTTTCTGTTGATTTTTTAATTATTTTTCTGGTTTCTTTCTTTATCATCGGCACGTCGAAAGAAACCGAGCCTCTAGCGGTGAATAATCACCGGGCCATTCTGGGCTGTTACTGCCGGCCCGGGGTGAAACAAGCGAATGCCTGTGCAGAATTCAAGCCCACCACGTCCAGCCTTACCAACAGACTTTAGGCGTTGATGGTCAGTTTCTGTCAAGAACACTTTTTTTATCTTTTTGGTGTCTTCATTTAACTTGTTTATGTTTCAACTGTTTTTTTTTTTTTTTTTTTTTTTTTTTTTTCTTTTCTTTTTATTGGTTTGAAATTTTCCCTCGGCCGGCTTCTATACAGTTGTGGTTCCTGGGCCTTTTCCAAGAGTCCGATATCCTCAACAGTCAGGCGGCAATATCCGAGTTGCAGCTGCGATAGCGCTCGTGCACGCCGCAAAGATCTGAAAGGCTGGCTTAACCGGCCTGCTGCAAAACTAAGTTAAGTTGTTGGACATTCAAAAGCCCCTAAAAAAAATGATCTTCAATTTTGTCTCTATCTACTTTTTTATGCCATCCTTTTTTATACTAGTAATTCATGCTTCCACACCATAGTGGCATAAAAACCGTATCATAGTTCGTACTTGCCATCCATGATTTAACTACTCCAGGCGGGCCACCGCGCGCACTAGGCTCGCATGTAAAAACCTTCCATGAGCCCTAAATACCGTACGTTTAATTTTTTTAATTGTTTTTTCTCACTCTCGCTTAGCTCCCCTTATACACTCTGCCGTGATCTAGGTTGAAACTGTTGCAGCAAGTAATATAGTCGAGAGACCCCCTATTTTTTTATTTCCGGCTTACGCTTTGAATTCTTCCTTGTTTATAAACCCACCCGGGCCCCCGCTTTTTTTTTCGCTCACCCTTAATATTGCATTAGCCGCCGATATTGTCCCGCTTATGCTTTCTCAATGGACAGCCATCAAAACCCACTAAATCTCCCATCTGCGGCACTGCCACAGTCTGCATCGTCTCTGAATCAGGCACAAAGTCCAGAATATCTGCGTGTGCCGCAAAATTTCCCGTTGCAAGCTCTGCACGACCTGTCATCCTATGCATATTCCCAGCATGGCCAGGATCCGCTTTCGTTGGCCGCTGGCATGCCCCATCCCGGCGTCTTTCCAAATTTAGCTGCTGGTCTTGGCCCTGGTCCTGGTCCTGGTCCTGGTCCCGGTTTTAATCCCAATTACGGCCCCGGTTTCGGTCCTAATCTTGGTCCTAACCTTGGCCCAAACCTTTCATTACCTGGTCCCCCCTCCGACTTCCCCATAGGCGCCAGTGGCCCTGATCATTACGAGAACGGGGTGCCACCTTTTGCGCCAAACGGCATGCCTTTTAACGCACCATATATGGCCCATCAGCCGTCGCCCAGGTTCCAGGCAGGCCCGCAATATGCCGCAAGCTTTTCCAGCAACGGCATGCCCGAGCCGGCGCGGCCTTTTAAACACTATAGCGCACTGGTCCAGCCGACACAAGAGGACTCAAGTACACCCACTCAGCCACCTGTAGAGATACAAGAACTAGCACCACAGGTGCAGATGCCCGTTCCCGTACCCATGCTGGTGCTGCTGCTGACGGTGTCGAAGCCGATGCAAAAAGACGTTTTTTCACCGCTGGAAGAGGCACACTTTGCCCTCGAACCGCGGCCGTCACCTAGTCCTTCAAGCAGTCCGGACTCCGAAAAACACCCCACGCAGAAATTGCGGGCTGATTCACAACAGGAGGCCGAGGGCCATTTGCTTGAGTTGGCTATACGCGTATCCGAGGCTGGTCTTGCCGATAGCGCGCTGAAACTTAAAAGAATGGAGCCCGACGGTGTGCAGTTGCGCAACGACGCAATTTTCGGCTCGATTGCTAACATTAGAGACATCAAGCAGGAAAGACACCACCAAGTATTTGCCTTGGCGTGGCTCAACCAGGCGTGTGAAGCGTCGCCTGCCGCTGTGGTGCCTCGGAACCGTATCTACGCCCGCTACGTCCAGATGTGCGGCGATTACACGTTGAGCCCGCTCATGCCGGCGGCATTTGGCCGGCTCGTACGTGTCATGTTCCCAAACTTGGCCACGCGGCGTTTGGGTATGCGCGGAAAGTCCAAGTACCATTATTGTGGGATTAAGTTGAAGGGCGACCACTCCCAGGTAGAGTCGCCCATCTCATCTTACTCGTCTGGGATGGTCGAATCGCCCCTTTCGGTCAGCAACACATCGCCCCAACCCGAAAGTCCTGGTCCAACTCAGATGTTCTCCACACCAATGAGCTTCGTGAATGTTCAGGAGCACTTCCTCATCAATGACTTCAAGTATATCCCCGATCTCTACGGATCGATCCAGCGGTCGATTCTGCAGGACGAGAGCAGCCACCTAGAGTTGCCCTCCATATACACATATTTGCCAAAAGACTTTGACTATGACCCCGACATCGCGGACACCTTGTATGCGCTCGTCAAGATCCAATGCACCTCGATGTTCGAGCTGATCCGCTACATGAAAAAAGACGATTTGTTCCGTGCGTTGATCCCGCTGCACGCAATATTAAATGGGCCCCTGTTCAAGCTCTTGAACAGCGAGTTTGTTATCGACTGGGCTAGGGATTGCGACTTGGCCATGTATAGAGCAATGCTCAAAATGTTGAGCAGCTTGCACATGAAAACAGTCAACAAGGAGGTGGTTGCGACGTTGCGTGAAATCAGTTTAGGTTTTGTAAACAAGCTTTCGAATGCGTTGGGCGAGCGATTCTCTCAGAACTTCAAGGCCATGAAGCTTAGATATGCGCGGCAATTCATTAAGCTAGTAAGTCGGCTCTTGAGATGCATTGAGACTGGGTTTAGGGCTTCGATCGTGCTTGGCAACTCCAATGACCGTGGCGTCATGCTTCTGGACTGGTCGAAATTGAACTTCCAGGATTCGGTGTTGAGAGAAATCCCGTGTGGAGTAGAAACTTCGCAGGCCATCATCAACATCTTGGAGGTCCAGGTGATCCAACTCCTCAGGGAAACACCCGAGGAAGAGGCAACTCTTTCGAAATACGCCGCCTTCCTTTTCCAACTCCCGCGGCTTTTCCCCAACGTGAACCCATGGCTCTTTTCGCTTCTCTTGTCGAACTTGCTCACCAGTTTCATTAGGGAAATGAGCATGGTGGGATCCAGAAGTTTCAAGTTATGGTGGATTGTTGGGTGCTGGATCAACGAGTACATTTCGTGGAGCTTTGAGTTGGGTGGATACCTTTATGATGAAATTTGTGCGCTGGGCGACACGGCGCAACGAGCCATTGATTTGAATCGAGACTTTGAGAAGAATGGGAACACGGCGCCCAACCCCAACCAGAAGCAAATCACGTCGGTAGACCTCTTGGATAGCACACAGGAGCAGATTTGATAGAGAAACGGAGAGTAACAGCGTTCCCTCACGGAGACATGACTTGTGTGTGTGGATACGCCTAGATAACAATAGACGCGGAAACGATAGAATTAGACATATATAGCATTATAAACATAGAACATACTTAACCTGCCAGGGAAAATACGGGGTAGACTTAAATGTCGCAGGGGTGTCGGATGCGTACCTCAACAACGCGATGAACCATATGATAAATATAATTCAAATTTTGGCGATATTTGCTTGAAATATAGTGGGATTTTGGCGAATACGTTATACATCATTCAAGGCGACGCAGAGTGCGCCCTTATGGTGACCATTATAATGGCGCACGGTTTCGCTGTTGGACAAGTCCCAGAGGCGCACATAATGGTCGGAGCAGGCGGTGACCAAGTAGGCACTGTCTGCGCTGAAAGCACAGTCCCATACCCAACGTTGGTGGCCCTGTAAGGTAGTTTCCAAGGCAAAATTGTCGTCGGTCAGCCAGATACGTGCAGTATGGTCGGCCAGACACGTGGCCAAATGTTTCATGTCGGTCAGCAACACAACACGGGTGATATATTTCAGGTGGGAGCGGAACTTGGTGGCCGGGGTCAAGGAGGTGACGTCGTTGTGGTTCTGCATCTTCCACACGTAACAATTACCCTTATTGTTACCTGCCACAAGCATGCTTCCGTCGCTGGCTACCGAGAGTGAGTTGATGGGCACGTCGTCCTCGGGAATCAAATGGTGTGTGCACTGGTTCTCACCCAAGTCCCAAATACGGATATTTCCATCATGGTCACAGCTGATCAACTCACCCTGATTCGGATGAATCACCACCTCGTTCACCGGACAGTAGTGTTTATAATTGCGCTGCACCGACGGCAGCCTTACGTCCCACACCTTCACTGTGCCGTCTTCCAGCGACGACACCATCCACCGGTTTTCTACCTGGAACGCAAGTGAGGTCACGTTTCCCGTGTGGCCTTCAAACGTCATCGCTGGACTCAGGCTCGTGTTTGCAGCCGCGTTTCCCGCCGTCGCCAGCCCCGTCGAGCCATTTGCTGGGCTGGCGGCCGACGCCGTGTTACCCCCAGAACTTCCCGTTTGTCGTATGTCGTATAGTCTCACGTATAAGTTGCCTGCGGCCGCCAAAAACCGCTTGTCCAGTGTTATTTCAAGCCGGTTCACCTGTGAGTCGGTGTGTTGGATTGTGCGCGAACAAACCCCGGTAAGGGCATCCCAGAACCGGATGGTATGGTCAAACCCCGCAGACGCTAGAATCACGGACATTGTGCGGGGATTATTTTGATGTTTTGTGGGAAGGTTTGTGTATTTTTTGGGGAAGAATTATAAATTAAAGTGAATTTTGCAAATATTCACGTCTCTTGGGTTTTATAATTCTGGTGCAGGTGTGTTTTTTGCTACTGCTCTATGTTATCGGAGTCTGTTCCAGGGCCTTCAGAGAATGGGGCGAGGGAGATTGCACGAGGCCGAGTGTGTGTGAAGGACTGCGGCCATTGCAACATGGGCCACGGCTAGTGGTGAAGAGTGTAACTATCTTTTTTTCTTTTCTTTTTATTTATTTATTTATTTATTTATTTATTTATTTATTTATTTATTTATTTATTTATTTATTTATTTATTTATTTATTTATTTATTTATTTATTTATTTATTTATTTATTTATTTATTTATTTATTTATTTATTTATTTATTTATTTATTTATTTATTTATTTATTTATTTATTTATTTATTTATTTATTTATTTATTTATTTATTTATTTATTTATTTTAAACTAGGTATAATTTAGATTTTAAATTCTACATATATTAGGCTCATTTATATTGGGGGCAAGTCAGTCGTTTTATTATGGATGGTTTTCACCCGACCCACTGGCCCAGTTATTACCCTCGCGAGAATCCTCTAGGGCCGGGGAATAGAAGATATATAGCTTGGTAAAAAAAAAAGGTGGTATCGGCTAATGTGTTAATTGAAAAAGAAAAGAAAAATCTTGTATTGTGAAACAAAGAAAAAGTTCATGGAAGAAAACAATATAAATATCTGGTTTGGTATCCCAATAAGATTACCTACAAGAAATCCTTCAATGACACCCTTAGGAATTAAATGACCCTCGAACCTGAGCCGAGTATGAACAGAAAAAGAAGAAATTTATCATATTATAAAAAAATATTAATACAACTATATAATTCGATAATTTTCTTTATTATTATACTGAGTAATTGAACTCCCTGGCTATCCCAAGTCTTCAAATCCCCTTTTTCCATTACCCGAAACTTGTCAACTACTTCTAGCCTTACTTCCCGTCAACATCTTTATTTCATTTATATTTGCAGAAAACCTAGAGAGTAAAACACCTACTCTGCTCATAGTGTAGGTAAAGATAGACTAGCGAACTTACCAATGAAGTCTGGGCAATTCTTCGCAGGTTTTTGGTACCAAACTTGGTTCTAATATCATTGAAGTTTGATTGAAAATGGTTTTTAATACCTGTTTCTAAATTTCTCTAACCCTAACTCTTTTCATTATCTATTGAGCATGTACGAGCTTAGTCTCCCTTGTCCCATTATATCATGAACTCTCGTGGCCCCTCCAACCTCCCTAGTCTACGCTGGTCCATGGAAAGAAAAGAAAAAAAAAAGTATATGCAAATAAAGTATATTGTCAACCTATATAACCCGACCTGGCGCAAAGCCTATGCTGAACCACCTGTGTGCATACATATCGCCCGTGCTTGCATCTGCGCGGTGGCCCTCACAAGTGCCCTTGAGTAAGTGGTATGTATTAGCCCGGCGTGTTTTGTCCCGGAATGTATTTGGGGAAGAAAGTATCTGTGTGTTTGACGCGGGACGTTTGGGCGTCTCTATTTATATCAGAATGAACAGGAGAGTAAGGGTGTCTATAAACGACACACATGCAAACATGCGACGGGAGGCCTGCCCAGCATCCATGCTTAGAATGCGCTGTTGATTGCCTGTTTCTGTTCTGGGCTCAAGTGTACGGGGAAATCGATCTTGTACGTGACCACAAGGTCGCCGTAGCGGCCAGGTTCCTTCGAGATGGGCATACCCAAGTTAGGGTACCGGTTGGTGGAAGTGGGCTGCACGGGTGTGGAGCGCAGAATGTTGATTTTGCGCCCGCTCAACGTGGTAACCTCCTTATCGAACCCAAGCAATGCCTCCTTGAAGGATAATGGGATCGTGGCAATCACATCATTGCCCTCTCTCTTGAAAACGGCATGGGGACGCTCCTCAATGACAAACTGCACCGTTTGGCGAGCATGGCACTCGGGCTGGTAGTCACCCTCATTAGCAAAGTTGATCTTGGTGCCGGCCTTCCAACCAGGCTTGATCTTCACCTCAAGAATCTTACTTTCCTTGCTTCCGTCCGCACTCTTGCGGTTAAGCTTCATTTTCTTCGTAGCACCCGCGTACAAATCCTCTAGCGACACGGGCAATTGCATTGCCACGGTATCGGGCTCAGGCCGGTGGGAACGGGCACCGCCAAATCCGCCAGGCATGCCGCCTCCAAATCCAGAGCCGCCTCCAAATCCGGAACCACCACCAAATCCGGACCGTCCAAAGCCGTCATCCATACCGAAGCCACCCATCTGGGAGAAAATGTTGAATGCGTCCGCCTGGGAAAATGGATTGCCGCCAGCACCGCCAAAACTGAAATGAGGGCCTCCACCTGGAGCTCCACCAGCACCGGCAAATGGATTGCCGCCTGCAGGAGCATTGCCCCTGGCAGCCTCCAAGCCGTAATCATCGTAAACCTGTCTTTTGTCCTCGCTGGACAAGATATCAAACGCCTCTGAAATCTCCTTGAATTTCTCGGTGTCGCCTGTAGGCTTATCCGGGTGATATTTGAGGGCAGTTTTTCTGTATGCCTTTTTGATTTCGCTCTCGCTGGCCGAGGGCGACACCCCAAGCAAATCGTAAAGTTTTGTGTCCTTCACCATTGTGTATCTTTATGTTTAAAGTCGTAATAAATGTGTATTAAAGAAGCAAACCAATAGGAAAAAACTCGTGCGTAGCGCTGGTGGCCCTCCTAATATATTTCGCTCGCGGAGCCCCGGTCGCGCGCTTCTGGCGTCTTCTGGAAAGTTCCACAGTGCGCTCCCAAAAATGAACTTTAACTACTGGTTTAGGGTACGGGAGAAGAAATAAGAAAAAGAAAAAAAAAATTGAAATCACTTGTCAGGTTATACGTAGAATAATCACTTTTGTAAATCTGCTTGCCTCCCTTCGCTGCTCGTTCAACGTACTGGGTGAGCTAACACCTGACCCCGAGGGGGTTCCGCGCACACTTATTGGTAGCGATCTTCAGTTAGTAAAATCACTCCGTCTTCTGTCTGGCGGCCTTCTTCAAGGCACGCACACGGATGCTCTTGTGCATGTCAAAGTTGAGCTTATTACCGATGCTGGAGTACACGCCTACAGAGTTCTCAATGAAGAAGTGCATCAACGCGTGCGACCAGTATGGGGTGGACGTAGCAAATCTCTCCTGAGCACCACATCTCTTGCCCGCGGTGTTCAAAGTAGCTCTGACAAACTGTTTGGGGTTGGGGATCGTCGTACTGGTTCTTCTAATCTTCGACATCGCCGAAGTCACCAAGTAAGATACCACCAACTGCACGTCAACGCCCTGGGGCTTCAACTCACCGGCCAACGCAGAGGACCACTGCTGCAAGAATGCCTTGGAGCCCGAGTAAGTGGCCAAGTATGGTGTAGGAAGCAAGCCTCCAAACGAGCCCATGGAAAGAATCAATCCTCTCACCTTCTTCTTCTGCTCGGCAACCGTCTTGACAATCACTGGCGCCACCGTCTGCGTAATCTTCAACGTAACGAGGTTGTTAATGGTGATGATATCTGTGAGCTCCTTCTCCGTGGTCTCCAAGAAAGACACGGGGATGCTGTGCGACTGGCCAACGTTGTTAATCAACACCGTCACTGGCAAACCGGTAATTGCTTCTTGGATGGCCTGGTAGTTTTCTTGCTTGTCGACAGAAGCGTCAAAAGCCACAATCTTGGTCTGGACGCCGTGCTTTTGCTCGATCTCGGTTGCAATCGTCTCGAGCTTCGACAACGTTCTCGACACCAACACAACATTCAACCCCTTGCCGGCCAACTGGAAGGCATATTCTTTGCCAATTCCGTCGGATGCACCGGTCACTACGGCCCAGTTACCTTTCTTGGCGCCGTACTTGGCAAAGTTCGTTGGGGGGAGGATAAAGAGGTCTGCAATGAGACTTCCAAACGATAAGGTGAACGTGGTCAACTTGTAAACTCCAGTAAGCAACGCGGTGAAGAGCACCGCCTGGCCCAACTTGCTTTCAGTGATGGAATCAAAAAACTCTCCCACTGACATTTTGCGTTTTTTTTTTTAGTGTGAGAGTGGATGGTGGTGGTTTTAAGGAGAATTCCGGCTGTCGCACACCTGTGGGGCCGGAGAAGGGAAACGCGAGCCACGCACACCCAACAAAGTATGCCGGCCTGGGCCACAAGACAGAAAATACGCCCCTTGTTCTTAAAACTCACCTCATCTTATACTGTCTGTTTTTCAAGCCTTTCATTAATTCTTTTTTTCTTTTCCATTTTCTTTTTTTTTTTGGTGCTAGGGATATGCTCGCAATAAACAGTACAGTACTCCTTACAAGTACGTGAACTCGTCGAGCTTTTCGCTGCAGATCTCAGTATTGAGCGCGTCACGCTGGGCGTAAACTTCAAGTGTAGCCAACGCACACGTGAGCTTTATTTTCTCGCTCTGGAGCTCGGCAAGCTTATCGTTCACACTCGAAAGTTCCTTGTAGTTCAGTTCGAGTCTTGCCGCCGTTTTGCCCTCGCCTAGTTTAAGTAAAGGTACCCACGGATTGGCGTATACGGGAACAGTAGGTTTTCTCGTCGCCGTATCCAAAGTAGACACACCATTATTTACGGCAGGACTCACAGGGGTGATTCCACCAGAACCTCTGTGTGGACCGTGCCCCGCATCACTACTACGCTTATGCCCGTAAATGTTGCCGTGAGATGGGCCACGGACACTTGTCCATGGTCTCTCAGAGGCCCTTTCTGGGGCCCTTTCTATTACCTGTTCGGGCACCCTTTCCATATCGCGTTTCTCTGTACGTACCTGACTGTCGACACTGGTTGCAAAAGATGGCTCAGCTGCACGTGTCAATTGGTCATGAGGCCCTTCCCCGCGTGCAGGTTCCGGAAAGTCGGATCTAGTTGCAAAAGAATCTACACGTGGGCGTGTGTCCCTTCCGCTGTCGCGAAAGGACGGGTATTCATGGGAACCATGGTCCCTATAACTGGCTTCACGTGGACTCGCCCGAGGACTCACATCCCGGTCTGTTCCATGGTATGAATCTCGATGTGAATCTCGGTGTGAATCTCGGTGTGAATCTCGGTTCAAATCCCGGTTCGAATCCCGATACGAATCCCGATACGAATCCCGGTTCGAATCCCGGTTCGAATCCCTATACGAATCCCGATACGAATCCCGATACGAGCCGCGGGGAGCGTCCCTTCCGTCACACCGACCACCATTATACCGATCTTGCCGTCCATAACTCAGACCCCGGCCCCGACCCCGTGGTGCATTATTACCATAACTATTATTATAATGTTCGTGAGGCCTGCTTCCGCGGTACCCGCCCCGGCCTCTTGGCGCACGTGAATCTGCATCCCGGTCATAATACGAGTCGTACCTACCTTGTGTGTGGTGCAGGTCGCTATTATGATAGTATCCGCCACTCATTTTTATTATGTGGGTGTAAATGTGGGGGTACAAATATGATGTTGAGCTCTAAAAGCTTTTCAACTGGCTGATGTTGCACTTGTCACTCGCGCACGGTGTGCAGACATGGTGCGGCGTTAAGATCAAAGGCCGGGTTCTGGGAACACTTCGTTTAAGTGAAGATTAGTATTTTTATTCACCTTATTTAATTTACATGCTTGGATTTATTTATTGCAATTTTTAGTTTATTTTATTACTTTATTCTTTCTTTCTGTGTGTTTTTTTTCACTTACACTTGAATTGGAAGTGCACTTGTTTCAATGGGGCCCTATTACCTGTTAATGGATTCGCTGGATACACACCGCATCGACTTCTCGAAACTGCCAGATTCTACAAAAATTTGGAGGATCCTAGATTTCTATACAATTGTCTATTTCAATAATTCTTCTTACTATTATTCTTTTTTTTTCTCTCCTTTTTGTGTGGCCTGTCCTCGCTAACGGAGCATCACCTGATCCACGCTCTGCGCAACATGGCCTGAACTAACCCCCAACACTTCATAAACCACAAACACAAATAATAATTGTTTTTAACTTGGGGTTTCATTCCGCAATATAATTACTCCAATTTATTTCGGCCCATATACCCTTAAATTTGCGCCCCTTAAACACATCAACAGGCAACCATGAGAGCGGGCCCAAAAGTCCTGTAGAGAGCGCTCAATTACAGTTCCGTTTTTGGGTCACTTAAAAACATGGGCCCGCAGGAAATTTGGAGGCCCCTAGATCCGCATGGCCCTAATTTCGCTTCACCTTTTCTTTAGAACAAAGAAAGAAAAAGAAATTAGACACAGACCACGTCTATATTATTAATTATTTTCAATTTTAATTCCGGCAACGTCTAATAACAGAGCCCATATAAACTTATACCCATATACAAATGACCCTACGAGTATATTCCCCGGAAACCGACCCGGAACATGTGCTCCTCTCTGAAAAAGAACTAATATCGATATATATGAGGGAAGTGGGACCCCGTCCACAGGGAATATATGCCACATCACAGGTGCTGGACACTGTGGCAAATTCACTTAATTGCAAAAAGCCCGACGAGCTTCGCCGTGGTCTTAATTTGATCGAGTACATGGGCCACGAAGGGTTGGAGTTAGATTTGGATTTGGATTTGGATTTGCGGTACGACCCGTTTCTGCAGAATACCCGTCAAGAGCACAAACGCAAAAGCTCTTTCCTGGAAATGTGTGACGCTGCCAGCGTAGACACTTGCGGGCAGGTCCACGACTCTGATTCCGATATGGATTCCGACGAAACAGGCTCGTTAATGGATTGTGGTGATGGCTCTGTTCTTGGCCCTGGCGGCCCTGGAACAAAATTTAACCTCTATAAACTTTTGGAGGCCATCCAGACCCGCCATGTTCGCGTATCTTCGGGATTTCAGGCGGCGCAGGTGCGCTTAGAGGGCCTCCGGGAACAAAATCGACAGGACAAGGTGTTTCTTGGGAAGCTCAGTGCCAGCAATGAGCGCGTGGGCGAGAAAATCCACGATATGAAGGTCGAAGTTTCGGGCATTTTCCGTGAACTTGAATTATTGAAAAAACCTGTAGCGGTGGGACAATCTTTACTGCCAGTGCATGCGGCAAAATTTCCCCTTGAATCATGGTTCGATAATTGTGCCGGGCCACAGAATAATAATATCATTACTACTGATGATTTAAAGCCAAATGCGGGGAACTCTGTGGAGCAGAATTCTTTACTGTCTCAAGAAATAGCGACATATCTGCTGAGCTTGCCTAGTGCGGATGCAAAAGACCTACATGAATCGAAACTGGATTTAGACAATTTTACTGGTGGTATAAACGCGGCATCTCCAACTCGCCTCAGCAATATTGACGTCAAGACCACGGCTTTTTCTGGGCCTCTTGTTGCTGGTGTGCCGGTGTTACTTGCGATTCTAGTCGCGTGCTGGATAGCCCTAGCCTTTAACCTAAAAATGGTGGATGGGAAATGAACTTAATGCAATATGAAACGGCCAGAACCCACGGTGTAGATCCTGTAAACACTTTCCTGCCCTTCTCTCATCCCATGTTGACTGATCTCAGGTAGTTGTCGTAGTGTTCCTCGGTATCCTCCTGGAAGTAGGGGTGGATTAATGCCCTCTTGGCACTAATTCTGTTGCTGGGATCGTAGTTCAACATCTGCTCCATCAAATCCACGCCATCGGCGTCCAATGTAGGCACGCTATTGGCCAAGTTTTTCTTCTCCCATTTTGGCCAAGTTTGCTTGAAGTCCGGCAAGTACGTGACGTCGGGCCAAATTTCTTCATTTGGTGTTCCAAGAATGCGGAAAATCCGGAAAATCTCGTCAATCTCAGAATCGCCCGGAAATAACGGCTTGCGGTTGCACATCTCGGCAAAAATACACCCCACCGACCACATATCCACGCCAGTGGAATATTGCTTGCCTCCTAAAAGAATCTCAGGGGCCCTGTACCATAAAGTCACCACCTCGTGTGTGTATGCACGCAAAGGCACTCCGAATGCCCGGGCCAAGCCGAAATCCGCCAACTTCAAGTTTCCCTCTTTATCAATCAACAAGTTCTGTGGCTTCAAATCTCTATGTAAAACCCTATGCGAATGGCAGTACTTGATACCTTTCACCAACTGATGCATAAAACTCTTTACCATGGAGGGCTCTAAACCCACGCCTTGGGGAATGGACTCCATATATTTCTTCAAGTCCAAGTCCAAAAACTCAAACACAAGATACAATTTATGTGAATCCGAATGGATGATATCGTAGAGACGCACGATATTGTCGTCCCTCATTTCTTTCAAAAGCGAGATTTCTCTGATTGCCGTTGATGGCACTCCCTCATCTTCAGATTCTAACCGGATCTTTTTAAGTGCAACCACACGGTTGTTATGACGGGTGTCCAAGGCCTTGTAAACCACTCCGTAAGTACCTGAAGCGTTAGTAAAAAAAAAAAATGAAGAAAAGTAAATGATCCAACATTTCAGCTCATTAGAAATAAATCAAAAAAGTGGGTTTCCTGTTTCCAGCAACATCGTCACATGTTGTTATTGTCCAGATCAAAAGGTGACCATAATAGGAGGTTTCATGCTTGGAAAAACAAAAGCAGAAAGTTCTTGGTATAGCCTTTTTTTTTTTTTTTTCCTTTTTTCAAGAAATATCGAGCTTCTAATTCTTCTAAAAAATACACACCTTCTCCGACTTTCTCCTGGCGTTGGAAATCTGAAAGTTCAACCATTTTTGCCCTGTTTATATTCGACTGTTAAAGAAGGCTCGTTCACTTAGGGCAGGCCCAATGGTCGCGTCAGGGTTCTTCACGCGGCGCACATCAACCAAAAGAAGAAAATTGACTGGGGCGCCTGAGTGCAAGCCCTAAAAATCTAAAATAAGAAATAGAGAATTAAAAATTAAAAAATTAAAAAATTCGTCATTCGTTTTGCAAAAGGAAGTTCTTGCAACTTTAGGTTCGTTTAGTGTACATTTTCCCCGCTCGGCAAACACCAGCTTCATGTCCTGATAAGGCAGACTCCGACCCCAACATGATGCATCACAAAGTTAAAGTAAATTTATTATTTTCATTTATTCGATGCAATTTTATTTATTTTATTTTTTCAAGACTCTCTCGTCTTTCTCCCTCACTAACCTCTTCGCCTCCTCTTCATGACATGCAACCATTACCACCTTATTGAAGTATTTGGTCAAGCTTTTCCGACAAATTCTCGCTAGAATCGGGCTTATCATGGTAAGCCTCGCCAGCGGCACATACAGTAATCTCCCTGCCCCATTCACTATTCAAGATTTGTTTTCCTGTGATTCTTCTCTCAGGAATAGGATCCAAGATGGAGTAGATAACATTACGACATCTGGCTCTCTTTAAAGACTCAATGGGCTCGTATCCCGAGGCGTCTTTCCTCTGTATAAGATACTCCTCGAAGAACTCATCGCGTTTCGGGTCAGCCAACTTCCATAACTGGCGCCCGGTTCTCATCGCCATATAAATAACACCGCATGCCCAGATATCAACACATCTCGAATCGAACTGATCTTGAGTGAATTCTTCGGGCGCAATGTAAGGGCTGGATCCGCACACACCATCACTGAAATGGATTTCATCTTCCCAAGCCATCTTGAAGCACTCTCCATTACCAAAGTCGGTGATTTTTAACACACCCTGCTGCGTGAGCAACAAGTTTTCTGGCTTCAAGTCACGGTGTGACACTCCCATATCGTGCATGTAGTTAACACCTCTGATGAGCTGCTTGAAGAAACAGTCTGCTTCGGCGTACTCAAGTTTTCCCGCAGCGATGATCAAGGTATATAGGTCTCCGCCGGAACAAAACTCCATCACCTCACAGTAGTCACCTTTTGCATCCTTCAATAAATCTAGCGTGTCTATAATATTCAAGTGCTTCAAGGAGGAAGAGATACAGAACTCCGAGGTCAACCGGCGAGAATACTTTTTCTCAGACTCGTTGGGCCGTTTCTTAAATTCTTTGACGGCGTAGAGCACCTCTTCGGGCCCGTTACCATTCTGCAATTCCTTTTTGTGAGAAATACGTACCACACCAAAAGAGCCTCGGCCAATCACCTCCTGACACCGACCGTACTTTTCGACAAAAGACCGGCTGTCTTGCTTTGGAACGAGATCATCGCCCTGTGCGTGGTACGGAGACGTGTTGTTTTTGACCTGACTAACGAGCCCGGCAAAAAGCGTAGGTGGTTGCGGCTCATCCTTATCGGCCTTGTCGGCCTTCTTTCCCAGAAGAATATTGGGCACGGCAGACTTGGCCTCATCTCGGAGCTTCTTTGCCCCGAGAAGATCCTTGAGCATGTTGCTAAGTTTTTCCTGTCGCTTTGCTGCCCGCAAGTTATGTTCATGTCCACCGTCCTCAAACATCTTGAACCGGGGCTTGGTCACCGCAGGCAAGGCCGGGTTGATGATGCCGGGCAAGTTTGTGGTGGATACTGATGGGGACAAGTTTGCCGGAGACGCATGCCCCGGTTTCTTTTCCGAGGGCGTCCGGGAGACAGTGCTACCTTTTACTTTCGCGGCCAATGCAGAGGCGCCGTTTTTCCTGGCGTAGCCATTCATCGACGACAGTCTCGAGACTGACGGCGAACGCGAGTTTGTGCCGGGTGCTGTGTCGGTATGTGCCGTTCCCGAGTTGATGGCTGCCTGTAAATGTGGCAACTCCATCGAGCCCATCGAGTGGGATGGTGACACAGTGTAACCCGGTACCACTGCAGGGGAAGCCGTCGCCGAGCGGTCATTCGGAAGCGGAGAAAGCACGTCGTCTTCAGGGATCGTGGGTGCGACACGTGACAGCAATGAGTCTTCACTGGCGGCAGTTTTGGGTGAGTTTTTCGACACTACAGGTGCTGGCAGTTTTGGCCGCGATATGCTGCCAAGTCGTGATGGCGGTCTGGTATCGGCATCGGCCGAGCCGCCGTGTTTCATTAGCGCATCCAAGGAAACATTACCCGCAGGTGCCTTTGGGTCCTGTGGAAGCTGGGAGAGGTTTGTGGACGAAACACCAAAGAGACGGCCAAGCTTGGACAAGGTCTTCTTCTGTTTCGGTTCACTCATTAAGAGCAGGCTGTCGATGACAGGGGTATTTTTTGATTTTGGTTTTTGATTCTTTACTTCTCACACAAATGGGGAGAACACAGAAACAGGTGGTAGAAACAACCGTATAGGGGCTATTTCGGGGTATGATATGGTGCAAAGGAGCACTTCCAACGCTATAAAGTTGTAAAGAAAAGAAAAAAAGTATTAAAACCCTCCCCGCTTTTATGAGCCGCTGGCAAAGAACAAGACCAGCCTTGGATGTAACGAGAACGCTTCCGAAAGAATTTGAGTCGAAATCGTGGAAATTCTGGTCTTCGTTTTATGTGGCCTGATTGTGGGTGGAAACTGACAAATCGGTTTTTTTTCTGGGGCCGGCTTTGTAACACAGTTGGTGCGTTATTTTTTTTTTTTTTTTTTTTTTTTTCTTAGTAATTTTTTTTATTGCACGGCTTCGCTATTTATCGGAGGCAGCCGTCAAAGCGCGGGCTGCGCCAACCTTAGTCATGAGATCCACGGTGGCGACCAGAAGGCGGTGGCAGAAAGCGAGCCAAGCGGCGACGGAATTTGCAAGCACCTCGCAACGGAACTTCGCATGAGGCCCGGCCATGTCTGATTTCTGACACGTGCAATGCGCTGGTGTGATGACCCGTGCCCCCGTGTGGCACCTTCAAATAGGGGAACAATAGGGAAAATACTTTTTGTTGGTATGAGTGAGTTTTAGTTTTATTTTTATTTTTTTATCCACCATGCGGCTAAAAGGCACCGCGCTGCCTCGGGGCATCTCGAGCACGCCCGAAGCATGTGGAAAAGCGTCTTTGCCAAGAATTTCGGTGTTTTGGAAGTGAAAAGCGCCGCAGTATAACGGAATGACTGGGACAAGGTTCCTGCGCCCGGCAGCCACGAGCAGCCACCCTTTCAGGTCGGGCCAAAATGTGCCAAGAATTTTTGCACTGGCTGTAGAACCTGAGAAAGAAAGAAGAATATGTGTGACCCTGAAAGCCGTGTGTCATTTCCTGTTCTTCCATAGGCGCAGAAGTTATGCGAGGACAATTTGCAACTAAATTAGCCGGGGAAGTTGTGCGTGGATTGAGAATTGAGGTCTCAATAATCCAGGGTCCCTGTATCTGAATTTAAACAGATCCGGGGATTTTTTTTTAAACGAACTAATTTAATTTTTTTGAGAAATTAAAAAAAAAAAAAAAAAACACAATCAAATCATTTACACCATTTAGACATATTTTCTCAGGATTGGTTGCGTAGCAAGGTAAGCTTGCCCGTGCTGTGATCAACGCAACTCTACATGTAGGGAGCCCGTATTAGTAGCCGGCGTAGAAAAACAAAGAAAAATGATAAAAAAAAATAGCGTATCGTATCAATTATGTCTAAGGACTCCGGACCTAGTTGGCCTCGGCCATAATAAACTCCTTGAACTCCTTGTACGCCTTCTCCAAGTCATCATTAACGATGATCTTGTCGTGAGCACCAGTCTCGGCGTACTCCATTTCAGCAGCAGCAGCGGCGATTCTCTTGGCAATGGAGTCCTCGGTCTCAGTACCTCTCCCACTCAATCTCTCCCTCAAGGAGGCAATAGAGGGCGGGCTCAAGAACAAAAAGCGAGCATCGATCTGGGCCTTTTTCACCGACTTGACACCTTGCATATCGATATCCAAAATACAAATACGGTTGGCCTTGGACACGTCGTCCACGGACTTAATGGAGGTACCGTAGTAGTTTCCAGAAAACTGGGCCCACTCAATGAATTTTTCCTCGGCGATCAACTGCTTGAACTCGTCCACGGTCGAAAAGTGGTAGTCCACACCATCCACCTCACCCTGTCTGGGCTGTCTGGTGGTATTAGACACCGAGAACCCGAACTTATCTGGGAACTCCGCGAGCAACTTCTTCAAAAGAGTAGACTTGCCGGTGCCTGAAGGGCCGGAGATAACGATTGGTCTGACCATTTTATATATATATATTTTTTTTTTTAGTGGGGTGTGAACCAAAAGTGTGGAGGTCGTGTTGATCTTTTTTTTTTTTTTGCCCAGACGCGATGCGTGAGCCAAACACACCGCGACCGTTGCGACCGAGTCAGCTAATAAAGTATAATTAGCCACTCCGTGTGTGCAGGCATGGTGTTTGTGTGGGGACACAACACTGTGGCCCTTGGGTTGAAAGGTCGTGGTATTGCATGGTAAAGTGGGTAAGATGGGTTCTTATTTAATTAATTTACCTTTCAAAAATAAAAATGGAAAAAATAAACGAGTAACATGGTTTTTCATGGGTGTTTATGGATTCTCATGGCCATTGCTCGGTTGCGCGGATGCCGTGTCTTGGTTGCGTGGATGCCGTGTCTCGGATGCGTGAGCCCGAGCCGCACCCGTTGGATGTGTAAGAGCATACCTGGTGGAAACAAGTGTGTGGAGTAATATCATTGATCTATTAAAAAAATAAAATAAAATCCGTAGACTTCATTTACAAAAGTTTTTAAAAGCCTTAAAAAGATGGTTCCCGTCGAATTACATCTTTATTCAAAGACTTATCTTGTCACGACGTTACTCCATAGAAAATGAATACTAAGACAATGCCTCTCTTTAGCCCAAGCTCGGTCTAAACATTTGGTGAATAATGAGTTAATAGCTATTACTCTTATTTCAGGTATGTCTAAAGCAGTGTTGCCAGTTTTCGCGTTCCCAAATTTTTTTTACTCAATTCGTGGAGACGCATTTCCAGAACTTTACGTTACGGTCGATATTACTGTAGGCCCCCTTCAATTTTTTTCGTCATCTAGGGGAAGTTCTTAATTCGATGTCAAGATTACCCAGAGGCTGGGTGAACTTTTTCGTAAAGTATGTATACACATGTAGCGTCACGTGCTGCGTCGTTTGGGCCACGTGATCTCAGCTAATTTTGCATGGACTGTGAGATGTTCCATTTAGACAATAACTGCATTCGTGCAAGGATTTCCACTTCTTCATTGTCTTGCCCTGCTTTGTAGCCTGTTAGTCGTGTCATTTACCTTATTGCAAAAGACTTTCTCGCTATTCCTGCTATGTCGGCTCCTTCAGAGGCGCTTTTCTCTCGGGTGAACGACATAGTGACGAAGAAAAGGAACCGTTTACTTCCTCTGTCGATTAAGCAATTAGCAATTCTTAAGTCGGGGGATGCTGCTCCAGATGATGGAGACATTGTGGACGTTGCTAAATCTTTTGAGATGATTTCACTCGAGGAACGAGAAACTAGGCAAGGTAGCAAAAAACGCCCCGTGGATGTCATGGACATTTATGAGGAAGTTTTGTAAATTGGGAAGATAAAAATTTCTTTACAAAGCTTTACCCTTTTTTTTATATATGTACATTTGAACTTGAAATATAACTATTAAAACATTGCCTATTGGTTTTTTTTTTCTGCATACTTGGCTTCGCATTTGGATTTTTTTTGACCAATATAGAATTCGTGAAGACTAAAATAAGGTTAAGTGAACGTTACGGTTACGTGGGCCTAGATTTAAAAAAATAATTTATCTATACGTTTACCAGACCCACATGCGTCTTTACGCCTTAAATTACGCGGGTTTGCCGTCTTTACGGCAAAACTCGCGACACTGGTCTAAAGTAGACTCGACATTTTAATAACATCTCAAGGTATTTTTGCCGAATGCGGTGGTTTATCGGAGAGCCGAGATGATTCCTTATCCAAGAAGGGAGTTTAAAAGTATTGTTTTAAACAGACCAACTTAAATTTTTTTTTTTTAAAAAAAAAAAAAGAATTTAATTTGAGAGAGAAAACTATATATCAAAATGTCGTAATATTTCTCGAAGTTCAATAACGTGTGTGTGCTAGTATCGTTAGTATGTGTTCGGGCTCACGCACCCAGACCGCATATGATGGATGCCATAGAGCATATCGGTGAAAAGAGCATTAATTCCGTAAATATGCTTAAAAATGAATTTAGAAAGGTTGAGTAATAAACTTCACCTGATTTTCAATATGATGAGACATATCTTAAGCTATTTACTCATTGTTTTGTATTTTTCCAGGTCAATTTTGTGCTAATATATTCGGTGAAATTACAGTAACAAGGTATAATAAAACAAACTTTACTCATTTTCATAATAATACAGAAATTAGTATTGGGAATTAATATCGAAAATGGAAGAAAGGATATCCCAGCCCAAGAAATGAACTATCCCAAGCAGAAAACATGGTTTTATTATTTTGAGAAAAAACTTAACCTCAATAAGCATACGATAAATAATTAAAGTACTCCTTCGGTCGCCCCAGTGGTGTGATAGAAGAGCAGTACAAAGTATATATACTCAGAAAAAAGGCCTAAAAAAATAATTCAAGGACTAAACATGGAATTTTCAAAGAAGAATATAAACTACCTTAGAATATAGATCACCTATTTCTCAACATTTTGTCTATTTTGCCCACGTCATGGTAATCGAATTACACTGAGAATATGTCATGCGAAGTTGGACTCACTGCTCGTAATATTGAGAAGAGAGCGATGGCCCAGTGTCCAGGCAAATACACAGTATAACCATGTACAAAAGCAAAATTCTATAATTAAAAATTTCCACCTAAAAACCCTTATCAAACATTTAAACAATTAAATAATACCACGCCCCCTTATACTCCCTCCCTAACTTTCCTTGTGATCTCTGGGCCAACCCCGTGAGTGCGTGCGAGGGAAAAAAAAAACCTCACGTGAAGAACTCACGCACTTCCGATCCAAGGCATTAGGTCCCCACGTTAAAAGGTTTACCTACCAAAAAAAAAACACCAAAAACCTCCAAAAAAACACCACCATGGACCAAGTTCAGCAGGCTCTCGAGGCTATGTACCTGCCGGCAGTGGCGCAGGCACAGAAACGGGACGCCACGAATTTTTTGGAGGCGTTCCAGAAAACACCCGAGGCATGGGAGGTGGCTCACCAGCTTCTTGCAGATGGCACAGTGGCATTGGAATACCGCATGTTTGCCGCACAAACGCTCCGTTCTAAGGCCACCTACGATTTACAGCAACTCCCTGCAACGGCACTTCCACGGCTCCGGGACTCTATGCTAGACCTCCTCACGGCCTATGCGGGGAAGGAAAAACTGATCCGCACGCAGCTTTCGTTGGCGCTTTGTCAGGTGTCACTCCAGTATTTGGACTGGGACAACGCGGTGGGCGAGATCTGTGCGCGACTTGCGGCCCCGGAACACGTTTCGGCGTTGTTGGAGTTCTTGAAGAGTTTACCTGAGGAGTTGACTGATGCCAACCGTACGCCACTTACTGACGAAGAGTTCAACGGCCGGATCACGCAGCTCATCACGTGCAACGTATCTCAGGTTCTTGGGCTTCTTCAGCAGGTGATTGGAGGTACAAGTGCCGACCGTGCGTTGGTTCTTGACTGTCTCAATAGTTGGATTAAGGAATGTAGGATCGAGGATGTGTTGGGAATTGACTCGCTTGCGGCACTCATCTTTGAGTCGTTGGCACATGAAGCCACATTCGACAGCGCCACCGAGTGTGTGTGTCTGATTCTCCGCGAGACCCGCGATATCGACAACTACCACTTGATTGATGCATTGTATCAGCAGCTCTTGCAGGCGTATCAGCATTACACACAGAGCCCCGAACAGCTCGAGGACCCCGAGGTTTACGGCAATCTCACACGTATATATGTAGAAGCTGGTGAGTCGTGGCACGTGCTCGTGGCGAAAAACCCCGCCCACTTCAAGCCATTGGTGGAGATCCTCTTGCATTTCTGCCGTGCAGGCGACGACTTGGACGTGGTCAAGTACACCTTCTACTTCTGGTACCAGCTCAAGCAGATGCTCACGTTGCCGCGCTTTGAGGACGCCCGCAGTGTGTTCCGGCCCATCTACTTGGAATTGATCCTGGTCATTATTGCCCACCTCCGGTACCCACTCAACGACAATCAGGACGATCTTTTCGATGGCGATAAGGAACAGGAGGACAAATTCAAGGACTTCCGCTACGAAATGGGTGATGTTCTCAAGGACTGCTGTGCCGTGGTGGGTGCCCCGACCGCATTGGACGTACCCTTCCAGCAGATCAAGACCCTTGTGCCGCAAAACGCCCACTGGCAATACTTGGAGGCACCCTTGTTTGGAATGCGTGTCATGGCCAAGGAGGTGTCCTTGAAGGAACGTAAGATTTTGCCTGTCATCATGCAAATGCTCGTGCAGTTGCCCGAACACCCTAAAATCAGGTACGCTACCACCTTGGTGTTGGGCCGCTATTCCGAGTGGACCGCCAACAACCCAGAGTTCTTGGAGCCCCAACTCAACTACATCATTAAGGGAATCGATGCCCTGCGTGACGCCGCGCCCGACATCATGAACGCCATTTCCCAGGCCCTCATGTTTTTCTGCCAGGACTGTGCCCCGCTTCTAGTCAACTACTTGGACCAGCTCTACTTGCTCTACCAGCAGATCCACGCCGCATTGGATGTCAAGGCCACGCTCGATTTGGTCGACGGTTTGAGTCACGTCATTAACAACATCCCTCTTGCCGACCAGTACCGGGCTGCAGAAACCTTCTTGCTGCCCACCTTAACCAGAATTTCGCAACTTGTGTCTCCCTCCCTGCAGACCAACGACGTGGCCATCAAAGGCTTGGCCGATGAGGCAGAGGTGTTGAGCATATTCTTGAAGATCTCCCGGTGCAAGGATTACGGTGTACCAGAGTTCCCCATTGCCAACGTCTTCCGCGACAAAATATGGCCCTTGTTCCCCGCTATCTTTGGCCAATATGGCGACTCGTTGAAGGTTTGCGAGTCCTTCTGTAAAGTCATCAGAAACGCCATCCACGGGTGCACCAGTTACATCACCCCGTGCCTCCCTGAAATCTCCCAGCTTCTCCATCAGGGTTTCCAGAAAACATACTTTGGCTGTTTCTTATGGGTCACCGGCGTCATAATACAGTGCAGCGAGGACTTCTCCGACGAAATCTGTTCTCAGGTCATCTATCCACTTGCAATCTCCCAGAGCAGCTCCGTCTTGGAATTGTTCACTTCAGACTCCAACATTGATCTTCGCAGCATCCCCGACGTCATCGAGGATTACTTCAACATGGCCAGCCATTTGCTCATGTTCTACCCCACAGAAGTTGCCGGTAATGAACAGTTCATGAGCTCCATCTTCGAAACCGGTATCGTCGCCCTCAAAATCAGCGAGGAGTACAACCCGTTGATGGCCTGTGTCCATTTCTTCATCGACTACGTGTCTTGGGGCTCCGAGTACCCGCCCGTCTCTTTCTTCGAGGGCGACCACCAGGCAATCAGAGACAATGTTAAAAAGTTCTTGGTCATGAACAACCACACTGAAAAGCTCCTTGAGGTCGTCACAAGCGGCCTTATTCATAAATTCTACAATGATGTCGACGGAAACGATCTTTTGATCAAAATTTTGACTGTTTCGCCCAACCCGGAACAAGCAGTCTTGTGGTTGAAACAAGCAGTCTCCTCCTTGCCCAATGTCAGCGAACAGGAGGTCACCAAGCTTATGGGTACCATAAGCACCGCTCTTCCAAATAAGGATAACAGAAGAGTCAGAATCTCCATCAAAGATTTCGTCAGCTGGTATACGCGAAAGAATGTGAACTCGCGGGCAGCCTTCAACTAACTCTATGTTAAATGTGTTTCTACTGAATTTTTCTTCTCTTAAAATATAGGGACCATCTTAACAACGAATGGCACGAGCCCACGTCGTGTCCTCTAAAATCATTTTTGAAAGCTTTTCTGATTATATAGTTTGCGAATCTCATAGCGAAAAAATCATCCAAAAAAAAAAAAAGAAACTGATCCCAGGACGAGTGGGAATTTTATTTATTTTTGTTCACTATAATCAAGAGAGAAAACTGGAACAACCGTGACTCAATCTTTGCATCGGGACATGTGTGGTCATTTGCAATCTAAACACTGTCTCGCTTTAATTACATCAGAAGAACTACCATAATCAATGGAAAACAAAACAGTGACCTCAAGGAAACGTATTGTATACAAACCGTTTGGTTGTTACCAAATCGGCAAAAAGAAAATACCACACGCCCGACGAGTCACAATTGTAAATGAGATTGGAGCAACGAAATGCAAACATCAACGATTTGACTCCTAGCCGCATATGGTCTCCCGGTAATTGGAACCACAATTTTTTTTTCCGCTACTGTGAAGGAATGAAGCCGTGCGAGAGTCGACCATTGTCGCAAATAGACGAAAAACAAAATAAACAAACAAGACTTTTTCGCGTATCCGTTCCACGCATGCAGAAAAAATCTTTACGAACTGCATCGTTCGACTCATAGATAACAACAATAGCGTGTTTTTGGCAACGGAAAGTTGTGGACGAGACGATGGACAGAATGGGAGAAGAATTTTAAAAATAGATTTCAGGTTTCTTATTATAAGTGAGAGGTAAAAATTTTTATATTTTATTTCAAAAAAAAATTATACAATACCAGCCTGTTTGATAAGTGGGGGTCCCGTCTCGGGCGGGGTGACCGATTGTGTCAGAATCACCAGCAACCGAGAATTAAACTCTGACTTTTTACAGTATTGACGACGGTGTGCACATACGTGTGAGGCGTTCTGCGAGTGCGCTCGATAGGGGAATACCTTCGCCGAAAAAGGAAGGTTGTTTTTCTTGTATACAGCGCGGGGACTTGGCTCACGCCAAGCTCATTGCCGCAAGATAAGGAAAGGTTTTTTTTTTCAACTATATAAGATGGGGTTCCCCGGCTGAGAGTATTGTTTTTTTTCTTTCTTCTCACAAACAAACTCCAGTCCTTCGTTCATAAAATGCAATTCTCTACCGTCGCCATCTTCGCCGCTGCCGCTGCCTCCGTGTCTGCTTACGCCAACACCACTGTCACTGACATTGCTTCCACCTTGGTTACCATCACCTCTTGTGGTTCTACCGTCACCAACTGCCCACTCACCGCTGCTAACGTCTCCACCTTCCAAGGTGCTGCTAACAAGCAATACGCCGCTGGTGCCGTTGCCTTGGCTGCCGGTGCTTTGTTGGCTTTGTAAGTTGACAAGAAGCTTTAATTCTTGATTTTTAGTGTTAATTTATATTATTATTATTTGAATCACATTGTAGATTTTACCTTTTTTTTCGATCATTTATGATTGGGGGATTGCGGGAAAATTTGGACCGGGTATCCCGACGTCTCGCCCAAATCTTAGAATTTCGCAATCTTGTGCTCGCCCGGAAATTCATGCATATAGCTCGGAGCAACTTTATGCGGCCGAAAAGAGATGTGGAAAGTTTTCTTTCGGCATTGAGGGAATTTTTCTCCGGCATGTGATACTCTAACCTTCAAATTTCTTTTCTTCTTTTTGAAGAGCCACCCATGGCTTTTTTGTTTTTTACAATACTGATTTCGGTTTTTAAATGAAATTTTTTAAAAATTAGCTACGCCTCACTGATGGTTTTTTTTGACTTGTGTCAAACCTTACTGAATTTCTGTTTTGACACCTTCATTGCGCTTGTAGAAGTGCACATGGACTGAGTCAAGCTCGCTGAAATGCCCGAGATTGCTCGAGGTCACACAACTCAATGTGAAGGAATACGCGGACTGTAATTCCCCGTCTTTGTTGCTAGTTTTCCTGTTTGGGTATCCTACTTATGTAGTTATGCAATTGTTGCCCCCCCCCCCCCCCCCCCCCCCCCCCCAAACAGCAATTGTTTTTGTGTATTGTGACGCTGCCAAAATCATACATTTTGACGCAGAGGTTGCCACATCTTTCCCCGACGTTGGATTGCGGTTTGATTTTTCGTATTAAAGAAAAAAAGAGAACGGTAACTCAAATTTCGTTAGGAAAAGTTTATGATACTGAGTCGCTCTAAATATAATAAAATTAAGTTTCGGGATAAATTATCCCTATTAATACTGCCGTAAATTGCAGCAAAAGTCTATCTAATGTTGGGGTGACTCAATCATCTCATAGTCCTGCTCTCCAAGGAACCTCCTTTTCAAGCCAGCGAAAAGCCTTGTTTTGCTGAAAAAACGGACTTTATTTCTGAAACGCCCCCTCTTTACCGCGTTAAACTCATCTAACGTGGAGTTTTTCAAGGAAAATCCATTTCCAATGGCATCCTCATTTAAATACAAGTTTTTGACACACTCTCTAACTTTAGGTGGCTTCCAATTTTTGAGCAACAATGAGTTGAGCACAACACTTACCGAGCTGCAGGCCATGGCTCCCGCAGCAGTAACGGGGGAGATCATTAAGCCGTATCTTAGAAAGCAACCCATTGCAAAAGGCAACATAAAAAAATTGTAGACCGTGGCACAGAAAAAGTTCCATTTGATTTTGCGGAAACTTGCTTGTGATATCTGGAGTGCTGTGACAATGCCAAACAAATCGTTTGTCTTTCCCTGGGAACCCATTAGCACGACTTCCGCCGAATCAATTGCGATATCTGTTCCAGTACTGATGGCCATACCTATATCAGCTTGCACCAACGCAGGGGCGTCATTTATTCCATCGCCAACAAATGCAATTGAAATGTTGCCCTGCCCACCAAATCTTTCACGGATTTGCGTGACGACTTGATCTTTGTCGATGGGTGAAACCTCACTAAATATATTTCCTTTAGGCACGCCGAGCTCAGCTCCTATTTTATGGGCCACCTCTGTGTTATCACCAGTTACAATGCCAACCTGGTAGTGCTCAACATGCTGTAAGTAATCAAGTGCATCCTTTGCACAAGGTTTGATTGTATCTGAGAGTTCGAGATATCCACAGTAAACGCCGTTAATGATGACATGCGAGATACTTGAAACAGAATCCTTCAAGTCAGTATCAAGGATTTCCGAGAGGTCACCACGCGCAGCAGGATACTCCTTTACAACCATTCTTTTGTTGCCAACGGCTACATCGAATGTTTCCTTATCGACAGTAATCTTGGCATTAACCCCCATTCCTGTAAGCACTTTGAAATCTTGTATAGATGCCAGAAATGTATCCTCTTCAAAATTTATACTCAAAATTTTCTTTGCATGTTCGGCAATCGCCCTCCCGGTAGGGTGCTCAGAATGTATCTCAACGGAACCAACCAATGTCCACCATCGCTTTCCTGAAAGCTTAGAATCCAAGATTTGTTTAGACTTTGCAATCTGGAGTTCTCCTTGTGTGAGAGTTCCAGTTTTGTCAAACAAGATGACATTTATACCACTGGCCTTTTCTAAAACATCTCCTCCTTTGATTAATGCCCCAAACATCGCCCCAACACCTGTACCAACCATGACGGCGGTTGGGGCTGCGAGGCCTAAAGCACAGGGGCACGCCACAACAATAACGGAAATTGCAAGTTTCAAAGAAACAAAGTATTTTCCGTTTTCGTCTTTGGAAAAGGCATCTGGAAGGTACTCTGGGTAGAATTTCAGACACAACAACCAGAAAACTAGGGTAGTAAAAGAGAGACATAAAACGAACGCAACGAATCTTGCCGCAATGTAATCTGCATATCTTTGTACTGGCGCCTTGTTGACCTGCGATTCTTTAACAATATTGATGATTTGATGGAGCTGCGAGTTTTTGCCAGCGCCGCTCACTTGGATATAGATAAGGAATGGCCCGTTGATCGAGCCACCAATAACTGTGTCTCCCACTTTTTTATGTACGGGGAGAGACTCTCCGGTGATGATCGATTCGTCGACATCTGTGCTTCCATATATGATTTTCCCGTCTGCTGGAATTTTGCCACCAGCATATACTAGCGCAATATCGTTCTTTTGAATGAGGTCGATGGGGATAGTTCTCGAAGATACTTCTGCAGTCATTTGGCTGCTATCTTCATGGCTCATCTTGGTGATAGCTGTGAGCTGCTCTTCATCATCGATGATTGTGCAAGTGGTGGGGGTCAAAGACATTAATTTTGATAAAGCGGAGGAAGTGGCCCCCTTTGCCCGGTTTTCGATCCACTTTCCAAATGAGACAAAACAAACGAGCATGGCCACGGTTTCAAACAAAACTTTTGGTGGTTTATCCATTTGGCCCAGCCAAACACTGAGAAACATCGAGAGGATGGAAAACAAGTAGGAGACAAGCGTAGAAATACACACGAGCACATCCATGTTGGCGTTTTTACCCCGGTGGCGAATGAATACTTTGAATTTCTTGAAAAAGACTGCTCCTAAGTGAAAGAGAATGAACGTTGCTAATGCAAGTTCAAGCACGGAAACAAGGTAGAGGCCATGGAAGAACGTCAAATTCTTCCAAAAAGTGGTGTTTTCGGTGAAGCTGAGAATTAACGTGGGAATACCTGCAGCCAAAGAGTAGTAGAAGTTGGAGCGCCAGTACTCGATATCCTTAGCCTTCGATAAGAGTTTCAACTGTGAGCTTAACGACTGGTCCACGGAATTCGATATTATAAATTGGATCTGGGTATCCATACTGTTCAAAGAATCTAATAGATGACGGATTCCGATCTCATTTGTGGAAAGAGTCACCTTTAGCTCGTCAGAGAGGTTTTCCTGGCCCAAGTCGGTTGTATCGTTCTCAAAATCTTCAAGTTTGACCTGACCTTTGAAAATAAAGTGAAAGTCTTCAATTCCGACCATACTGTTGAGAATTGCCTCAACGTTATACTGTAGAGCAGGAATATCTGTTTCTTCATCTATGCCATAAATCTGCAAAACAAACTCCTCCTTCTGGTCCTCTGATTTCTGCACCCGGCGAAGCGATTCCGACAGTAGCACACGCGCATCAAAACCGCAATCTTCAATGGTGTCTTTGATTAAACTAGGACTCAAGGACGATTCGTGGGTCACGTTTGCAGCATTGGTGATTTGTGAAACATTTGCCTCAATGACGCCTGGAAGATTTTGTAGTGCTTCGGTAATAGAGGCTGAACAGGCACCACAGGTCATTCCGGAAACCTCAAGTTTTGTTTCTTCTATTAAAAGACTACCCTTGTCGACGGAACTGCCAGAAGAAGACAAGGTAGCATCAAAACCACAGTCCTCAATAGTGGAGACCAAGCTTTCGGCCGAAATGGCCAGGGAATGGTCGATTTTGGCCAGGTTTGTAAGAAGAGATACACTTGCCTTCAGAACACCCTCCAATCCTTCTAGAGCCTCGGTTATACTTGAAGAACATGCACCACAGGTCATGCCCACAATGTCTATGGTTGTGGAGACAGATCCCGGTATTTTTTCAATGTCAGATGAAACGGAAACAACCAGAGCATCGAACCCGCAATCCTCAATAATTGTTATAAGGTCCTCCGGGGTTAGAGGGTCAGAAAATTTGACCTTGGCCTCGTTGGTTATAAGAGAAACCCCGGCATGATGGATATTCACATTGGCTTCTAGAGCTTCAGTAATGGAACCGGAGCAAGCGGAACATGTCATTCCACTCACAGAAATTAAGGCCTTCCACATGGCTGGCGTGTGATAAGTGGCAATTCTGATTTTTTGATTTTTTGGTGGCGGACTAAGCCTTTTATTTTAGTGTCGAAGTTATTTTTTATGTCGAATCCTGAACCCTTAGATGCCCTCTAATTCGCAGATTTTGGGGGAGAGAGATGAAATTGATTACCAATTCACAACCATATGCAAGAAAACCGAGTGAGAGGCCAATGGCGCGTGCATTCGCGGCCGGGCCGGAGACACAAAAAAAAAACAAAGGGTGGTTTAAAAAAAGCGTTCGCGCGGGGTGACCTTCATCTAAAACACGCAAGAGCATGATCAAGCGGGGAAGGGAATATAAAACCGAATAGAAGATGTCTTGATTTTATGGAAAAAGAATTAATTTTATCTCTGTGTTTCTTTCAGAGAATTATAATCTTTATTTCTGAGCACGCAAAGCTTATTTTTCGTTGTTTTTGCCACTCAATAATGTGAAGTCACTGGTGTGTATGGTGGTTGAACGGCCCTGCACCGGACCTGACACGCGAAAATCATTACCGTGACTTAACATTAAAAGGCTTAACTAGTGATTCAACAGAAACATCTAGAAGGATAATTTTTATAATATTAATTCCCCAAGCAAAAACAAAAAAAGACCACAGCACGTCAATTTCGCATATCGTTTCCCACTACACTACTCAGTGACGTAACGTTGATCGGACGGGAAACAGTGTTCTCTACTTGGTATGGCCGTAACCGAGGGAAAATCTCTTGGTTGACAGACGTCAAGCTGGAATAGTGAAACGTGCGAAAATCGGCTTATGCCAAATTTTGGCTCGTAGGTGTCAAATAATAGAATTTCAATGAATTCTTGTCTTTTTAGTATAAATTCAGAGCATAATTAGCTGTAAAGTGTTTTTCATAAAAGCGTATTGGTTGAACTGGGGCGTTATTTATCGGTACCAATACTGATGACTTCAAATCCGGGAATTTGAATGATGATTTACAAGATAAACTAAAAAGTTTTATGTGATGGGACAATACTTCAATCAAGAGTGTTATTGGGCCTGTCACTACTCTTCTCTGACTAAGTACTTGTCTTGGTTAAGTCATTTTAAACCGTCTTGAACGGTCTATCAACAAAATAAACCACAAGACCCAATAAATGATGTATTTATTGGTTTTAAAAAGAATTTTGTTGGCTTCTTCAAATCTTTCCAAAGATAATTCAAAATTAATTATATTCCGGCTACTTTTTGCCCTTTTTAGAATGTATTATTCAAAACTTCCATTATTATAAGAGAATTAATGTTTTGCGAAGATTCATTCACCCAAAGGAAATAGGCTACAGGGAATAACGCGGTTTATCACCACACCGGCCACTTGCGCGCACCGGCCAAAAAATTAGTTTGTTTAACTTAAACTCTTAAATTTTGCCACAAATGGCATTTTTTTTTTAGTAAAATTAATTAGACTTTTTAGAACATGTTTCTCTTCTATGTCCTGGGTTTCTGCAAATTCCACATAGCCTTGACTGCCGTGCACGTGGCTGCAAACTCGCAGGAACCGAATCATGGTTTTCACTGATTTGTAATTCTTCTGTGACAGATGGCTCAGGAAATTGCTCTAGGACTTCCTCCACTGAAATATCACCTTCCTGGGGTATCTGCTTTCTAGACCTGGCTTTGTCGTTTCTCGTTACCTCCATGGTCTCGCGTAATGTCTTTAGTTCGTGTTCGAGAAATGCGACCCTATGCAATGAAATTTGCGAACACTTAAAAAGTTGTCTTACCAAAGTCTTTTCGGGGGTCGAAGGACTCATTAATCTTAGTCTATGAATGGATTTCATAAGCACCTCGTGTTTTAGAATTCCCTCTTGATTTGTAGGAGTTATCGGCTCCGATACAATATCTTGTCCCGGCGGTGGTGAAGGCGTACTAAGCCTAATATTGAGCTTCGAAAGAACTCTTTCAGGATCAAAAGGTACTAGACCTGTAGAGGCATAGCTCTTTTTTATAATACTCATCACAAACGTTTTATTTCTGGCTTTGGGGTAAGCACGGAGGAATCCAAATTTGTTAATTTTACGATGGCCTTCGCGCGAAGCAGTATCAATGAGCAGATGGTAATGTTCCTTCAATGTCGAAAAACAACCCACATCAAGGGGCTGTAAAAGGTGTGACGAATGTGGTGGCATACAGAGTGCTATTATATTATTTTTTCTGCATAAAGCGTCGAACTGTGGTGTCAAGTGGCTTCCATGGCCGTCGAGTATCAAAAGTCGATGTGTTCCTCTACTTCGCGTGATAGTCTCCGGAATGAAAGTATTTTTGAGCCAGAGATAAGCGATCTTGTCATTCGACCAACCGTTTTCACTGACATTGAATCTCCATTTATTTGGTAAGCCTTTAAACCAGCCCCTGATGTATTTCTTTCCTTTGAAAATAATGCGCGGATTTAAAGCCCATCCAGATGCGCTCGTGCACTCGATTGTAGTGACCCACTCACGATTCCCAGGTTGTAAAACTTGTCTCCGACCATGGTAAGCTGATCTAGTGATGACTTTTGCTGACTTGATGAGCCCCATCGCAAACCCAGTCTCATCAAAGTTGTAAATATCGTCGTCGTCAATGCCATACTTTTCTCTCGTCTGCTTTACCACATCAAACCAAGCTCGAATTTTTTGGGGATCAGAGCACTTTGCTCTTCTATAGTCAAGGCCTCTTGAGTATTTTTTTTTGAGCACTTTCTGCCTTTTTACGAACCTGTCAACCCAATTTAGTCCAAGCGTCTGTGGTATAGCATTTCCGCGTTTTGCCAAAAGCAAATTGGCCATTGCGTGGACATCTTTCGACCGAGGAGCTGCTCCTCGCAGATCCATAGAAAGTATCCATTGCCGAAGTGATATTTCCTCTAAATTTGTCAATTTGTGGTTATTTTCTCTAATTATGACGATACTTTCGACACCTTTCAAGCGATCTTGGAGAGTTGTTCGTGGTACATCAAAAAGGATTGCAGCTGAACGAATTGACTTTTTTTTAATGTTTTTTAAATATTTTATGGCTCTTCGAATATCAAACTCATTCTCCTTCAAGTTTAGAGTCGATTTAGTACGAAGTGGTGCCATGGTGGGTGTTTAAGTAAAAGAAAAAGTTAGTTAAGACGCGTCTTTATTTTTTGGCCGGTGCGCGCAAGTGGCCGGTGTGGTGATAAACCGCGTTATAACATTTTTTCAAAGATTAATCTTACTATACTGATTTAAAATGGGATTGGGAATGAATGATACTGATAAACCCCCCTCCCATAAAAACAAGTGGGCTCCCTTTTAGAGCGTAAATATTCTTTTTAAACTTTCAAGGTTTCTCAAAAATGTTTGGAAAAATCGTAAGGTAAAAAAAAAGGATTAACTGTCTTATGCATCTCAACCCTCGAATGATTACACTAACTTAACCCAAAAGACAATTTAGTTTGCCATTATCACTGGAAGTATCAAAAAATATAAACAAAGACTTCCTTATGAAAATGGCCTCCAAGATCAATAATTAGGGTGCCCCAGGCTTTCGAATAGCTTCTTGCCAGATTATTGATTGTTCTATTAAAAGGAGCTCCTATATTCTGGTTCTCTATCAAAGAATTTTTTTGCTTTTAATAAAGCTGATTCATATATGATTATAACTGAAGATTATTTGGTGGCTTTAGCTGTTTTGACACCTAGTAGGATTGTATTTCTTAGGTCTTACGAATGGGACTTTGCAGTAAGCAGTTAAGCAGGGGGGGGGGGGGGGCATACTTTGCAAATTTTCGGAGAAACATTACCTAAAATAGCAAATTAACTGATAATTAGCTATGTTATAAATAAATTTAGAATAGCTTTATCTATTGCTTTATGTTTGCAAAGAAGGATTCATTCAAAGGCTCCGTTTGTGAAGCCAAGAGAAAAAATTGATAATTATACTTTGTGTTCTTCTTTCAAAAATGGTTTGGTGTTAATGAGCACAAGAGATGGAGAGTATCATCGGCCAAGCACTAGCTGAAGGTGTTGAGAAAAGTATCTGGTAACGTAAAAATCTGCAGCCTCGTAGATGCCAGAAAAGACTTTGAATATCAAACACATCTTCTGAAATTATATTGCACACCTCAACTTTTATCCCAGTCCTGTTGAATGCACTGGGAAATTCTAACAAAACTTTACCTTCGGTGTAGCCTGGTAGGTGGGCCCCAAATTCATGTGATCGCCTGATTCAGTGAAACACGCAGTTTGTTTGATAACCCAAAAAGATACTGGCTTGGATCAAGAAGGTCAGATATTGGTAATACCAAAAATCACTGTTATAAAATCTGAATTCAAAGTAGATCCAGTCGTCATCTGCTAGTCAAGTATCAACTCTAATTCTTATTCTCCCCTCTGGCATCTACGAAAGTAAAATTAACAGTCACTCTCAACACCAAATTGAGATGACACAAGAAACAATAATATTGCTAGACTAATTCTTTCTAGCTTTTTTTGTGCTTTTATGGGGTTTTCCAAGTTTTTTTTTGCGCATGTCAATAGCAGACATGCTTAAAGTACTAGGTGGAGAAACTGTTGAAAACAATAAACATCCATCCTCCCCAGGTAGATGGCTTTAGAAAGTAGCCAGCTTTCTAAAACAGATCCACCCAATTCCACAAGTCCCCAGAAGAAGGTGGATTCTTTTGGGGACCCTTATTAGGCCGGTAAACTCAAGCTGATTAAACTTAAATTGATCGCCAATCTAACGGGAAAATCCCGAAAGAAAATCTTCTCTCTTCTCTCTCCCCATCTCCGTCTTCCTCTGTCCCTAGTGTTGTCCTTGCCTCTTTCCGTCTCTCTCTGCTCATTTTCCTTTCTCCTAGAATATTGTTAGTAAAAAACGACACCGACGTGAATTTCTTTCCGCCGATGTCAACAAAAAAATCAAACTGAACTTGCATTGTCACTGTGACTCTCCATCATCCAAAGCCCCCTTTCATTTTCATACCACCGAATTTTCCAATCAATCATGCAATCAACTGCCTCTCAATCAGTACCTTTCAACCCTGAAACAAGAATAGCTGCCTAGCCCCATAAGCGATGCGATCATCTAAGCCTTCTTTCATATCCCTAGAAGGCAAAGTTTGATTCACAAGAAACTCATGCTCAGTAAGCATCCTGGTATATGATTGAGAGGGTTTCGTTTGCAGTAAAATCAGGAAACCCCGTTTGTTATGATTGAACAAGAAAAAGGGCATTGGTAAACCGGAAACCATCACAACTGGTTTGTACTAGACCGAAAGCTTCACATATTTCTGTCACCCTTTGGGAAAAGATACGCCTGCGTTTCCGCAACAAACTCTAGACTGGGAACAAACAGTTTAAAGCGGGTATAGGAATTCTCACAAGATTTCTTGACCGTAGAGTGTAACAGAGCATCCCGAGAATCCTTATTCAAATTGGCTTTCTCCGCATTAAGATTGGTCCCCACCATCTTAGGATTTGCAGTGGATGAAGATTTCAGGACATGCGTTTCAGAATCGTTCATAGTATGGCTAGATATCTGGTCCATTTCGCCTTTGGATTCAGGAATACCTTCAGCACATCTCAACACATCCGTGTAACTTACCCAAGATTCCTCATCAAACGACCATTTCTTTTGAAAGTATGAGAAAATACCTGGCTTGGATGTAAGACGACCAGTGACATTTGCAAGTGGAAATATTGAGTGAATAGTAAAACGCCCGTGTTGGGCCTTTTTACCGAAAAGAGGTATTTTCAAAGAAACCTCTTCCGTGTCCACAAAACACTCATCCACAGCCTCACATGACGTGTACCCAAAAAAGCAAGCCGAATTGGAAACGTCTTCAACAGTAGTGCAAGAGGGTTTTGAATCAACTTTCCCCACAAAAAATGAAGCACCCGTAGCAGCAACTTTTGAAGAGATTTCTGGCTCCAGGGTTTGTGTAGGTTTGGAGGTGGAAGCGGTAACCATGACCGAATTCCGGTTAGTAGCAAAAGAGAAAATCGAAGGCAAAGCAGGGAAAGCACTGGTTTGAGGTTTAGTAGTCAACTCCTCACCACGGTTAAGAACTGGACTTAAAAACAGGGAACCAAAAAAACCACTTCCTTTTTTCTCGTCTGGCAATTTCGAAGTTGCCGAGACTTTAGAAACAGATTTGGCTGGTCTCTTGTCTTTGGTAGTCATGGTTCCAGAACCACTTTTGGGTGCGAAACCGCACATTTTTTGCACCCAATAATCGCCAGATTTTGGCGGGCCTTGGGTTTGTGTACTAGAGGTCGAGTGGACTTCATTTTGCACACAAGCCTTTGGTGGAACAGGAATACTAAGCGTTGAATCTTCAGAGTCCAAAGAAGAATGAATCTTGGCTCTCTTGACCGAACTGGGAACCGCGTGAGGTTTGAGCTTCGACTTAGTAGAAAGCTTTCCAAACACAGACTTGGCACGGGTTTTGAGTGAAGAATTTTTCGCTACAACCTTAGCCTTCGCCTTCTTGAAAAGACAGGAAATCGTGTGACCTTTGCTCTTGGAAGTTTCCTTGAGCTTAGAGTCACTAATTTGTTTAAGTCCACCTTTGGTGTATGTTTTGGCTGAAACATCACCAGAAGTTTTTGGACAAAAAGAAGAGCGAGAAGAGTGTTTCTTGGATTTAGAGAAACACGAAGAATTGTTGAACATCGTGGCTTGTTCGGTTTGAGTTTGTTTTGATGTATCCAAACTGGAAGGCTCAATGGCGTCAAAGGCTTCCACCGCCTTTGGGAGATCCGAAGATTTCTTTGTGCCAGAACCGAAATTAGTAGTGAACTTCATTACTAACTTCTGAGTGGTTTAAAAGATTAAACCGGTTTCTTATTTGCGTTATCAAGTGTTTCACTGTAGTCTCTGGTGTGTAAGAGTCTGAAAGTGTACTTGGTATGAAATAAGAGTGGTAGAGAAAAAAAAAAAATATTTGGGGAATTGGGTGGGGGTCTTTTATATTCGCAAGCACAAACACAAAAGTCAATGCCACTCATAATTTTAAGATCGATTACCCTAAATAAATAGCTTCCAAATAAAGTCCAAGTACAAATGTCTAGAGTACTGAGAGGTTTTATTTCAGAACTTTCTATGTTTATTTTTCAATTTACACTTTCTTTTTAAAATTCATTTTGAAGGAAAACTTTTTATTATGACTTAAACTCAAGCCCTTTCATTACGAAGTGGTTTCATGGACTTTTGTGCGATGAATAGGTGTACTAAATCTGTTCGTAATACCCTCTTTCGGTGGATTAAGAACTTTAAAAGTTAAGTCGGTCTCAATACGGTAATTGGTTTTTCTACATTTTTTTTCTTTCTATTCAGGCTCTTCTAATTGTTATGGAGAGGAAAAAATTATTCATCCGTCCATCACGAAAGTGGTGGTGTTCAGTCTACTTTAAGACTTTACCTTCAAAACTAGATGATGCAATTTTACTTGGGCTTTTGAGCAAAGCAAGATAAATAATAATCGCAGTTTCCGTAATCGTTTGGGTAACTACTGATACAGAAAAATAAGAACCGAGATTTGCCGTTTCAACTAGGCGATATTAATCATAGATATCTAACAGAGGCAGATTTTGAAAACCACCAAAAATAATAATAAAAAAAAGGAGGGTCTAAGCCTACTGAAAATTTTAAACTATCAAGATAACCAAAATAATCAAAATAATAACAATAATAAGTCAATGGCAATAAGTACTAGGGTCAGAATTAAGTCTTTTATAGACTCGGATTTTCGGAAAACAACTCGGCCAACTACCGAAGACATAAGAACGCGGGTACTCAATATTGGGATAAGTAAAAATTTGCGGATATATTGGAAATTAATTATACGAAGCTCTACTCTATTATGGTATTTCTTATTTTGTGTTATCTTTATTACTTAGGGAGGCTTTCGCTAATCCATTCCCTTTGAAATGATGACTCTTTGCAACGAAAAAGATGATAACATTCTCTTTAACTTATTTAAAGACAGAATGTGTTTCAAAAATTCAGAGAATTATTTCCTTAGCATCATGATCTTTTTATCTAATAAAGATGGCTTTCTATTATTTAATTTTTTTTTTTTCAAAGATTCATCTTATTATTGAGAATTAACCTTGAATACTTGCCTAAAGTATTAGCTAGAGTACTTTAGCTCTGGATTTATAAAATAGGATCAAATATTTTAATTTACTCTTAAATTTAATAACTTTTTTACATTCCTACTATTTACTAAACCTTAATTTTTAATCTCTTTCTGTTTCTTTACTTATTTCCCTGGCCTAGTATGATGGTGCTGGCCCCAGTTGGACGCGCGTCTCACACTAAAGACCGATCCATGTGCGACGGTCTCTGTTAGCATGAGAGATAAAAACCAACGAGTCATGGGCTCCTGTCAACACGAACTTCAGCAAAACCACCGGCAAAAACCAATGTTCGTGAGTTAGAAAACACTGGAAAGTACTTTCTCGCAAAAATCCCAAAGTATAAAAAAATGTTTTAAAGACGGACAAACATTTCGAAAGAAAGTCTTATTCTATTTTTCATCATTATTTCACACTCTTTAAAAGGAGAATTATATCTCTCAAAACGATTCTGGAATAAGGAATGGTTATCGAACATATCTATAGAGTTCCTTTTTACTTTAAAATTCAGAGAAATGGGGACTTAGTTTTTATTTAGACGTTAAAAAATAATCATTTCTGTTTCTCTTTTGTCTCGCACGGGAGTATTTTTCCTCGGATATTGAGAAATGAGTTTGGCTGCCCCATTTGTGAACCAAAATTTGGAATATAAAAAAAGAACCTCTCGCGCTCTTTCTAAAAACTTCTTTGTACAACCACTCTTCTTTTAAAACATAGAGAACACCAAAACTTTGGTTACAAGGAAGTTTTACTGATCTCTATAATCCATTAAAAGCAGCATTGTCAGATCCTAGAAGGTTTTAGACATTTCAAAGTGAGTTAAAATAGAATCTGCCAACATTCTTGCCTCCGGAACTTAGAACATGCTTGTGTTCCCAGAACCGGCAGGCACAAGCCAAACCTTCGGATCAGAGACTGGAATTGACATCAACAGGGTTGGCTATACTCCACCCCCATCCCAAATGTGGTCTCTGGAAGTCTCTCATGCACCGAATCCCTCGACTTTGGAAAACGCTTTGGTCACAGAAACGACACCTGCTCTTGTAACCGGCAAAAGCCACTACAATGATGCGACGGTGTCTGGGGAAAAATACAACAGATTCAATTCCCTGGGTAGTATTACAGTGGCTTCACTGAGCCTTTCTAAAAATGAATTCGTAGAAAACATTGGCATTTCGCCAAAAGACCCCAAAACTGGGGATTTGGGGGAAGCTCAAGTGGGATTTTTGGGCGCGGCAACAGCACAAAAGCACGAGGGCCAGCTTGGCCCCGGAGAAGTCCAGAGCCAAAATTCGGACTCGACTTGTATTTGTACACCAAAAGTCGCGCTTACTCCAAAAAGGCGTCCGAGCCAAGACACGGTTTTGATTCGCGGTGCTATTTCTCGGGGTTTGCCTCTTGCTACGAAAGCAAAAATGGGCCGTAGATGGCGGAAATTTTTGCTGAATTCTCAGAAACGTAAAACAAGTACTCGAAAGAGTGCTCTTGATGGCGTGAGTCTTGCGAAGAAGAACTTGGCTTCTCCTGTGCCAGTTCCATTTTGGGACTTGGCCGCCAACAATGACGTAGGAATTTGTAAGGACACACTTGTTGAAGATTGGTTGGAAGTGACTGTTGGGCCTCTTCTCAAGAACAAGAATTTGCTGGTGGAGGGAATTTCGGATGGCTGCTTAGATCCTTGTCTTAACTGGCAGACCTTGAAGAAAAGCTGTGGTGATTCTGATGGCATAAACTATACGGGCCCACGTGGCGCCAACCACACGAACGCCCAAGAAAAAAATCATGCTAGTGTAGTTCTTTCTGATCAGGACTCTGTTGAAATCATGGAGAATGATACCAAGTTGAATCTTTTGCAAAAACTTATCTTCAAGGCAAAGTTGAAGCCTTTGACAAGAAAACTTGGTCAATGGCTGCAAAAAGTGCGCCTGGCTGCAAAACGCGGGAAACCGGTGGAAGAAGTTGAGCACGGACACTCATACGACAAACACTGGAAACAGGATTATTGCCCTGAACTTTATTATGCCGCTGTGGCTAATTCTGAAGAAGGGTCTATTTTTTCTAGACCAGAAAACTTTTTGGTTTGTGGTCTGAGACGTATACCGTCATCGTCGTCTCTCTGTTTTTCCGACGGTGTTCCTGGTGTGTGCGGGTCAGACATCAGCACCGAAGAAAATGAGTCTATCGATACTTCTAATGAGTTTGCAGACATTCGGGTGATTTTGCCTTCGGGTGAGCTTGGTGTTCCCAGCAAGGAAGGTATTTTCCGCTCTCAAAAGTTGCACAAGACGGCTACCACCGTGGTGAAAACTTTGCAAGAAAAAACCTTTTCAGCAAGAGCTGTTTATGAAGCCGCTAAGAAAATTAAAAGGACCAAATCATTAATTCCCGCTGTTGTGAAAGTTTCTGCAAGCCCCAAAGATGTGGTAAAGGAAGAGGTCATTGAGGAGGTTTTCACCAATAGACTTGCTACTGACTCCTTTACGAAATCCAAGTCGGCTGAAAGAAAACTTTTTGAAATTTTCAAGCAGTATAGAGATGGTGCTTTTGAAGAAAAGGAGTCTCTGTTTGCTGCTGCAGAGATTTTTACCCAACAGATCAATGAGATCTTTAGGGCAACGTGTGATGGATCTATTCCACTCACTGACAACTCTGAAGAAGATTCTGGAGACGATTGGAAAAATACACAGCCACCCATAGACGCAGAGGGAAAAGAAGCTTTTTTCAAGCCTGTTGACTTTCAAGATATTTCGCCTCAACCTTCTTTTCTTTCAAACCCTACAGGAAAAGAAATTCCTATCCAAGAAAACAAATCTCTGGAGGAAATTCCCGCCGAAGAAATTAGACATTCCGATGACATTTTTGCTGAAGATATCTTAACTTCAGAAGACATTCTTGCTGAAGAGATTAAACCATCGGATGAAATTACTATCGAAGACATTAAAGTTTCGGAAGACCTTCCTGTTCAAAACATTCCTATTGAAAACTTTACACATTTGGAAAAAAATGACACAGAAGAGACTATGGCTTTCGGGAACTGTGGAGAAGAATTCGTAAACCCTTTTTTTGGGGAGGTTGTGACCAAGTGCTCCCAGGGATTTATGAAGGAGCTCAAGCTTGTTCAAAAGTTTTTTGTGAAGACTGACAAAACTCTGGAGGACTCTTGTATCAGTGGAGCTGTTGATCAAGCTTCTATTTCTAAATCGGAAACTGATTCCCCACCAGTTGAAAACGCAACTCCAGCCATGGATACAGTCCGCGAAGCTTCTGATTGTGGATTCCCGGACGAACAGTTAGTGGCTGTCGCCCTAGGTCCACTTCCTTCAGAAATTATCGAGGATGAACCCTCGGCTAGTTTTGTTGACCCCCAACATGTGAAAATTGAATCTGATTGTGAAATAGAGGAGCTGATTTGCCCTACTGTTCTTGAAACAGTCCACCAGTGTTCGAAAGAAGAGCCAACACAAAAGAAAAACGTGCAAGTAAACCAGTGGTGGAAGTTTCCATTATGGTCCAAAGCAGATAAAACAGTCGCTTCTGAAAACTTGTGGCAAGCACTTTCTTTGAACCAAGATTCGGTTTCAGAAAGGATAAAAAAGGATTTTGCTGAAGGTAATGACCTACACATTACCTGGGAAGCTAAAAAGAAAATTTCCTTCTTGACAAACTTGAAAAATGTTATCCTGGAAAAGGCCAACTCTGTCGATCAAGACTTTGAAAGGGACCCAGAATATGAAATAAGGGTTTCTTTTTCACAAGAAATGGATGCTATAATCCCCGAAGAGCTTTTTGGCAATGTAAAGCTCAGTACTACTTCGAGTGTTCCTTCTAATGGCATTCTTAGCCTGAAAAGGAACCCTAAGTCTCCAACATTTTTTGCGAAGACTCTTTTTACTGAAGATTTTAAACAGCCACTTGATCCGAGAAGAAGAAGAGCTATAGGCACGGAGTTGTGGGAATGGATTGATGGTTGTGAAACAATTGCATTAAAACTCAAGGAGAATTTGGATTCCAAGCTCTTTGAAAAAGTTTGTTGGGATTTGAAGACATCATGCCGACTCTCGCTCGACTATTACATTAAGGAAGCAGAGTATCAGATTTTGAACTACACTTACTACTTATCACAGGTTAGTAACGCCATTACCATTTCATTAGGTGCGTTGACTGGGACGGGTCATCTGTTTGCGATTCTTGTTGATTTTTTAGCAAGTGCAAGTTTGACCAAAGCTTCCTTGGATGAGGTAGAGAGCAGAACCAAATTAATAATAGACTCTTTGGAAAACTCTGGTGCGTTGTTATCTCGTGTTGAGATGGCTCTCTTGAAGTTGACAGAAGACCCTGGATATGTGGAAGCCATGATTGATATTGCACAGACTGGAGTGAAAACCAAAAAAGCAATTACCAAGGTTTACGGAAAGTTACTTAAAGACAATGTGAAGCACGAAGACGGTAGAAGTTTGGCACATAAGATAACGGAATACCCTATTTATTTCCGTGAGCTGAAGGAGTTTTCAAATAATGAAGAAATTTACGAAACCTCTACCTTCTTTGGGTTCTGGAATGACTTGAGAGAAGCCTTGGATATTGTCGTGGGTGTCCAATCGGATTTCGAGGACCGCACAAAGCTGATAATGATGAATGTGACTCATTTGCAATCTGGATTCACTGACCATGCATCCAAATCTCTTTCGCCAAGAGCCCCCGAGGAAGAAAATTTTGAGTTGAAGGTTTCTGCAGAAATTGGTTGTCCTGACGACCCAAAAGAGACCGGGATTTCTGACGAGGCCAAAGAGCTGCAAGAAATCAAACCCCTTATCTTTTCCGGAGAAGTAGAAATGGAATCTCTAACCCAGGCCATCGTTACTGACCTGATCCCAGATTTTGAGGAAAATGGTCCAAAGGAGTCAGCAAAGAAATTCGAGATTCCTTCTTGGATGAAGTTCCAGCAATTTGGAAAGAGACAAACGCCTGCTTGATTCGTGGCACCACAGCTGATTATTTGAAGATCAAGTGTTTAGTAAAACAAAATTGTATTTTATTACTCTTACTTATAAACAAAAATATACAGAAATTGATAAGTTGTACTTCACGTATCCCGCTTTCGTAGAGTCATTGCCACCTCAGCAATAATTTTTCCGTTGTCAAATCAGCTATATGGTCTTTCACTTGGTTTCTAAAGCTTGGTATTCTAAGAAGTATCACTCCTTTCAGATATCAACTTTATTAAATCTCTTGAAAAAAGGGTTTATTATCCGAAAAAGGGAAATAACTACATCATCACTGAACTCCAACCAAAAATATGGTTCGTACTCATAGCTAAACTGGCCTCTATATCACCTTTGTCGTCTTTGTCGACCTGACCGTTAGTGGCTGTGGATTTAGAATGTTCTTGATCTTTACTTTCCAAATTATGCCATCATTTTCAAAATAGAAACCCTCGGGACAGCTTTCCAATTCACATCCCTCACCATCACTCTCAAGTTTCAAACTCATAGAATTTCGAGATTTTATTTTTTATTCTGGATCCTTTATATCTTAACAATTTATGGTACGGAAAGAGTCAAGCACTTCCTGATTTCTGAGTATGTTCCTTCCCTGACGATTGTTTGTTCCTGGATTTGATTCAACGCTTTTCCTTTCCAATAACCACGCACTATCACCTTAATACCGCAAAGGGATACCCTGGTCTCTCCTTTTATTTCTTTGTGTAATAATGTTTCATTATTTGAATACAGAAATCTATAAACACTATTAGTGAATGACTCTTTCCTCGGTACTTTTGCTACCAGCTGGTTCCTTTTTATTTTTTGGAGCCAGCCCGTGGTAACGGTGCAGTAGCTCCTTCCAGGCCTGCTTATGATTCAACTTGTTTCCACGGGAGTCCTTGTACTCAACGCTAACTTGTGGGCTGTAGTCTTTAAGAGGATCCGCAGGCCCATTATAACGCGAGTATCTACTACCCCGTTTCCCAGTTTCGACGACAATTCCCTTTTGAACGAGTCGTTCATTAAGAATTCTATCGATGATCTTTTCCTGTTCTTCAGAACTCATTTTGAGGAATGAAGGGTCCTTCTTCATTTCATCACGAACAAGACGGTCCTCAATATTGATTTGGATTTTGGCCAATTCGGCTTCCCTCTGTCTTTCTCTTTCTGCCTTGGATTTTCTGACTCCTTCAGCATCCAAGACAGATGTTTTGGTCCGTAAGTATTTGAGTGTGGACAGGATGCTGTTGAGATTAGGTTCGTTGCTATGAGTAGTTTCCAGAGCTTCCCGATCTTCAATGCTCGTATTATCCGTGGAATCCTTTGTTGTAGAAAACGTTTTATCACTGTGGTTCTCTTGAATTATTTCCTTCTTTTCTAAGGAATCTTCATGCTTACCAGGGGAACTTAGCGCTTCCAGGATGTCCTTAACTGGCGTATCCAAATTCGCAATCGGGTCAGGTTTCTTTTCCAGCACCATGCCAATCGCGTCTAAGAAATCTTTTGTATCATCATACACAAACCCTGACTCAACCCCTGTGGCTAGGTCTACCCGTTTGTGCAGTTTCACCTCCTCTGCTATTTCTTCAGCCGTCATGTGTTTTCTAGTTTTATTTTTCTTCACACGCACGCGGTTGAGTATCTCTTCGAAATTGTCTTCAAGATTATCATCATCCTCTAATTGAGCCGTATACATTGGCTCTGTAGAATCGATCAAATCGTCCTCTTCCCGCTTTCTCTTTTTAGAAGTACTTTTGGACTTTTTCAGCTTCAACTTCTTCATCGACACAGCTGGTCTCAGCGGCTCGAGATCCTCAAATAAACCTTCGATTTTTGTCATGTGGCCTGGAACAGCATGTTCATCCTGTTTTTTATTTTCAGGGTTTTGCATAAGCAGAATTGTCGAGCCTTCTATAAGTGCCCGTTGTGACTCTGGGTCATCGGACTCATCACCACTTTCGCCTGCGAATCTTGGCTTGCCAAACTTCAAAAAACCCTCTTTTTCTCTTTCTTTCTGATCTCGTGCAACTTTGGCCTCCCTGGTTAACGTTTCATTCACAAGCTCATCCTCAGAATCGTCAAGTATACCCGTATCTGCAAGGGTGAAGATTGAGCCATCTGCAAGTTGAGCCAATTGCTTTGTGCTGTGGTTTACTTTTGTACGCGAGTTATCCTCAACCACCTGTGACTTTGTGGTATTTTTCTGTGGCGGAGGAGCCTTTTCATTTAATCCACCTAGAGAATCGAGCCAAGAATCGGTGTCTACATCATCATAATTGAAAGTTACACGTGGGGGCTTTGGCTTCGTTTGTACTTGTATTTCAAGGTTTTTGCTGGCCTTGTAGCCGTTTTGTGTTTGTACATTTTCCCGGTTTCCCAGGAGATTTTTGTTTGGCACATCGGCAACTAGAGGCGTGAGTCCCAAAGAAACACGAAGTTTATTTGTATCTTCAACACTCAAACCTTCATTTTCTTTTTTCTTGGTTCCAGAAGTTTCTGTGGGAATGAGCGGAAGCCCGATTTTTGCCCGGAGTTTATTTGTTTCTTCGATCGAAAGTTCGATCAGTTCAGCCATTTCACGTCGATGGGATAGTTCCTGAGATTTGCTGGGATATGGTTTAGACAGGAAAGCTGGGAAAGGTTATGATTAATATGGATTTGAATCTTCAGCAAAATACCTCTTATTGAAAGTTGGCTTTTTTATTTGTATTATTTGTATTTTTTTTGTAGTCTCCCTTAAATTTTTTTTTTTTCGAAATCCACCCAAGGCTGGCTGTTGGATGTCCTAAATTGGAGTCCACGCATAGACAACAGTGATGGATCTTCGCGCGAAATCCGGGGCTGGCCTGCATGGACACGCTCAGTGTGGTGGTTTTTTGGCCCGTCTGTTTACAATAAATGTCCATAGTGGGTGTGAAAAAAAAAAAAAAAAAAAGAACAACAAATTAAAGAAAAAAAATCAATAAAAATGGCAGCAGATCTAAATTCCGTACCTATGGGTTTTCTGTTTGCAGGTGTCAAGGGAACCACGGCCCAGACCTCGGCCCAATTTGCCGTGCAAGACGAAAAAATCGCCTATGTTGCTGGTAGCGGAGCCATTGTAGCGACGATTGGAAAAGACGGCAAGATTAGGAACCAGCGTCTTTTTGTGGCAAACGCCTCAAATGATACAGCAGGTTCTAGTTACGGATATGGATATCCAAAAAACCAGGAAATTGCCACTTGTGATGACGAGCTTCGTAAAGATATCTTTGGCTTTCCCCTTAACCATACTTATTACTATAAAGGCACTTGTATGGAAACGGAAATGATGTCGCTGAAATCATCATTTGAGTCTATGGAGCCAGCCAAAAACCCGAGTGGAGGCTCTAAACTTAAGGATAAAGTACGTGCACCCACATGCTTGGCGATTTCTCCCAATGGCCGTGTTTTGGCGGTGGGGGAATCGGGTTATATGCCCCGAATCCTTCTTTTCTCTTTAGCCGCCGACTCTGCTGCACAGCCGTTTGCAGTCATCCACGAACACAGCTTTGGAATTGTGCAGATACAGTTTTCACCTAACCTGAAGTACTTTTGCTCTTTAGGAACACTGAGTGATGGGTTTCTTCATGTGTGGAAATATTCGCCCACAAATGTGATGCGTAGGGCAGGTAACAAATGTTTATCTACAGTGAATGATTTACTCTGGCACGATACGGGTTCTGAGTTTGGTGATATCATTACATTGGGACTTCGTTTCTTGAAAATATGGCTGCTTGATCTGAAGGAATCGGCCCTGCCATCCAAGGGTGCGGTACTTAAAGGCCGCAATATTATATTGGGCAGTTTTTTGGAGAGCAATTTCCAGAGTGCAGATTCTTTGGGCCCCGACGAAATTCTCATTAAAGAAAAAAGCTGTTATTATCTCCTATCATTAAGACACGGCGTTTCTATCCAACAGATTTCTCTAGACCATGAAAATACCCAATATTTGGTTATAGATCCAACTGAGAATGTTCTTTGGGCATTTGATCGGGAGGCAAAATTATCCACTTTAGATCTTAATGAGCTCGAGCTTACACCAGCAGAGAATATCCCATCTAAAAGTGCACTCACACCTTCAAAAATGGCACCAGGAGCACAGAAATACAACAATGTTCAAGGTTCCAATATTATTAAAGCTCAGATGTACGGCAGTGACCATATTGTGTACCTTACCAATGACACCGAGATTTTTCTCCACCACAAGGAATCCAAGCTGCCCAACCAGCTTGTGCTCCCGCCAGTGTTGTCAGTAGTCGGGGGAAAACGAGCCAGCACAGGAGAAGTTTTGTTTTTTTCCAAACACGGAAAAGTCGTTTCTTTAATGGATTCAGGAAATGTGGTTGAATTGGCCACCCATCTGGTTCCACAGGCTGGGGGTTTAAGCAATGAATTAAGTGCGGTTGAAAAATGCACATCCACCCTTTTTTTGGGAGATAAGTATGGTCTGCTCACAATAATAGACTTATCCGAGAGCAACCCAAAAACAGAAGCAATCATCAAAGCCCATTCATCTACTATTAACGATATCGTTTATTTTGAGGTTGGCAATGTTCCTCTTCTTTGCAGCATATCAAGAGATAGAATGATCCAGATCTATTGCAAATCAGGAAAACAATGGGATGTGTTGTGTACTCTCCCAATCCATACGGCCAACTTGTTATCAGTCAGGTTTTCCGGCTCAAATCTCTTTGTGTGTGCTGCTGATCGCAGTATATCTGTCCATGAGATCACGAAACGTGCTACACCAGAAATGAACCAACCTCCGGTCGACATCGTCCACAAGAAAACCATTACCTTGAAGAATACTCCCTTGGCAATGGATATTTCTGACACAGAGCTAGTGATATCCTGCAGCGATCGTAGTTTGTCTGTTTATGATAAGCAGTCTCTTGAGTTTAAAAAAGCAGTCAAACTATATGGCGAGAACTCCACAGAAGCCCTCTGCGTCGATAGATTCTTGCTATTAAGCGGTGACCAAATAGTGGTGTTTTGCAATGACCGGTCGCTCAGGTTGTTTAACTTATCATCTGGGAAACACTTGAATTGTGTCTGGGGCCATTTGGATATGGTGATTGGCATATTCGAGAACGCAAACCACATTTTATCTCTAGGGTCTGATGGTAGCTTATTTAAATGGAAACTCACTGTTAGGGTTGACGAGGAGGAGCAAAGAAATGACCAGGAAAATGAAGATAAACCTCCTACTCCAGATTTGGAAGCCTCGCCCTTATTTGCTAAAGTTACCCGCAAGTTTTTGCCCACTGTGCAAATGTCAAAACTCACATTATCACCAAAAAGAAATTCGACGTTGCCATCAGAGGATTCAAGTATAAACGAGCCAGACTCGCCTTCCCCTCGTTTGACATCCGCAACTTTGAAACGAATAGAAGCGAGGAAAAAGGCCCAGACAATGAACTCGTCGCCCACAAAACCATTACCGACACAAGCAAATTTAACGAGCCAATCTCCATTCCGTTCAAGGTCCGTATCACCCCCAAAAAGTCAACAAACTTCACAAACACCATTTAACAAGAGCCCAATCCCAAACCGGCAAACTCCATTGTCTAGATCATTGCACATTGCTTCAAAAACACCAAATTTATCCTCACCACAAAAGGGAACAGCCCCTTCGCTTCCACCGCCAATATCATCGACAGCCCATGCCAAAGAAAGAGCCACGGCTTACATTGCAATGATCAAGTCCGACGTGAAAAAGGATAACTTTGACGAAGAAGACAAAAAAACCCTCAGAAAAGATTTGGAGGAAGTTTTGGCACTTCTTGGTGCTTCCGATAATTACGATAATCTACTTGAAAAGTACAGCAATGACTTGGTTTCTCTTGTACAAAAAAGATTATCTGATTCATAATGCTAAGAAATGGAGATCGTTTCGGAAAGCTACATCAATGCCTCATCCATGGATCCATCGTCATCGTCAACACTGTCATAATCTTCAGAAAACTCATCCTCTTCTTCCAAATCCTCGTTGCCGCTATAGTCCGATTGGTGAACCGACTCCTTGAATTCTTCGGAATACAAAGGTTCTTCCTCATCCAGCTCGTTGTCGCTCGATAACGATTTCTCAGGAAGAGTATCGTGATATTCATTTTCCAGGCCGTTATCTTCGTCACTGTCGTCTTCTTCACTATCCACGTCATCATAATCAATCATGATCGCGTCTTGGTCAACCTGGCCCGGGGAATCACCATATTGCTTAAATGAAGTGATTTTCATGCGACATCTAGGGCACCCTTCTGCCTGCTCATTACCATTTTCAATTGCGTTGAATCTGGTTGCTAGACAAATGTAGCAGTATACATGATTACAATTAATGACACATGGATTTGTGATCTGAGTGCTGGCGGCCTTGATACCTCGGGCTTCGGTAGTTTCTATGCACATGGCACATTGCGATATAGGCAACGATGTAAATCTTGTTGTGACTGGCTTATCGGAAAAACCATAATGTTGCTCGTCATCTTTCCGTTTTGGCATCAAGCCACGAACAACCCTCCTAAGTTTTCTTAGTTGCAATAGAGGTAGGATGAATACGAGGAATTCAGTCATTACGTTCCACACTAACTGCCGATTTTGAAACTCAAAATTGACTTTTGAGCCATTGAACTTGAGCAAATCCGCCACAATAGGTGTGACTGATATACCCAAAGCTCTGTATACTAAGTTTGGATACCGCCCAAAGATCAAAAACGACACAAAGTTTAGCATCTGTAGAACATGGATTGTATCCCCGGAGATCTTAAGAATATCTGATTTGTAGCGGAGTAGAAGGGTTTTCAATCTCCCGAAAAGGTTTTTCGATTGCGAATGGACTACATCGAGATTGAATAGATATGACTGTACTTTCTTGAAAACAAATTCTCCAAGTATGGTGGCTAGTAAAAGGTACCGCGTACGGTTTCCAATAACACTTCCAGAGTTTTTATCGGACAACTTCAAGTTCTGGAGCTTAAACCCGTAAGACGAGCCAGTATTAAAAGTTGTGAGCTTAAACACCACTAATTTGAGTGCAAGTGACCAGAGGTCTGGGTGCAGATAGAAAGACCAAGATTTGGTGGAGATCAACTGGAATGCATCGGACAACTGCTGCTTCAAAAGTGAAAAGAGCTCGTCGTCAAGAATGCTGGCATCAAGCTGCGATACTCGGGGAGACGGATACGCAATTTTTGCAGGAGACATGGTAGTAGGAGGATATGACAAGAAGTCAATGTAGTAATGAAAAAAAGGAAGTAAAAAGCGGAGAGGCCCGTACTTCTCCACACTTGGCGAGCCTCGGCTGGGCGGCATTACCTGCACTCCCCGGAAATGGCCAGGATGACGCGGCTGGCGAGGTCCTTCGCCAACACGGACGAATCGAAGGCCACAATTGACGACATGGCAGTTTTCACAAAGTCCAAGGTCTTCAACTTTTTCATTGTTTCATGATCGGAGACATAGGAAATAATATGGTGCAAAATTCTGAGCAACGACAATTTAGCCGCCGGGGCCTTGTTGTATACAGTCAATTTGCCCAATATATTTTCAATGATGGTATCTCTAGCCAATAAACGGACAACCTGATCGTTCTTGGTCATAAGCTTGAGGTAATTCTCAAGAGCGGCTTCAAGATTGGAGACCTTGTTCATCATAAATCCACTAACCAAACAGTTTTTCGCCGTAGCAGATTCAAGCCAATTGAACCCTTCATTCTGTGAGCTCCAGTGTAGGATTGAGTCCATGACATTATAGTGCCAGTAAGGATCAAGAAGTAAGTTAAAGTAGATCGTGGGGATATCGTGTTTCAAAAGGAGAGTCCGCACCGACGAGTCACAATAAACCAACTCACAAAGAATCGGGAGAACAAACTGGCGGAACGGTAGATTGATGCGAGAAAGATCCCTGAGAAGAGGAACGGCTCCCAACTTAGCCAACTCTCTCTCACGGTTATGATTCAAATAACAGCAGTTGTAAAGGGAGGGACACAAGATATTCACCACCTCCTTGTACTGTGGATGCGAAGGCGTGTACTGACGAAGGAGGGTGACGTAAAATTCCAAGATATCTGCCGAGTTCAATGGACGTAAAAGTTCTGAGATGCAACTGATGGACTTGAAGAACTTGAGGAGCTCCATCTGGCGCGTGAACGAGAGCGAAGGGTATACTTTGATCAATAACTTAAACAAATCTGGGCTCGATATGTTGATGCGGACCCTAGGTTCCGACTGTCCAAAGTGCTTGATAACCTCAAGAATCTTGTCAATGGTTGCTTCTGAATGTTCTGCCGGGACCACTGATTCTTTTTTCTTACTGGCCTTCGTGAGGCGATTTAGCAACACAACAAACCAAAAGACGATGCCGTGCTTGGAAAGAATTCTGCACATGTCAGATTTGAAGCGGGTGAGGTCTTTAGCAAGAATCTCATGGATACAGTGGACAGCCACGAGCGAGAAGTCGGGGCAGGTTTCGAAGTCCTCTTCCAAAAAACGGGATAGAATACGCAAGCCACCCGAGGACACAAACATGAGTAACGCTTTTTCGGACTTGCGGAGTGTTTTCACGAACTTCACCACCTGCGACCGAATATGTAGGCCAAACGAGAGTTTGGAGAAACGGGTGATCATGGGGATTCCACCCAAAAGCGAGAAGTTTTCGATCTGAGCCACGTTGTTGTCGAACAAGTGGTTAAGGATCCCGAGGACATGGTTCCACAACTTGTGGCGATCTGAGAGATCCAGGGAGTTCTCGAGGAGTTCCATCAAGGTCAAGATCCCATGCTCGCGGATCAACACATCGTGGGACGAGGGGTACTTCCGAACCAAGTAGTACATTCTGCTGGTGATTTTCTCAAGAACGTTAAGCGCCTCGTCCGATGCAAGGTGGCAGCTACCCACGCGGGCCACCAACTTTGATAGGAGAAACTCGGTCTTGCTTTGGATCTCGAGCTCGCTGGTATCGAAGTTGTTGATATCCAATGCGAAAAACGGATCGTTTTCCTCGACCTCATCCACCAGCGCGGACGAGATTTGTTTCTGGAGCGCGTCCTGGATCTTGACCGTGCTCATGAGCTCTGCCGATGCCAGGAAAAACTGGTCCTCTGCGGGCTCGTCACGCTCGGAGAACTTCGAGAGCAATTCTGCTCGGGAGTATGCCTGTCCGGGAACGTCAGAGGTTTCTTTGACGACGTGCAGAAATTGTGTAGCGGGCGTAAGCTCGTTGGGCTTGGGACCCATGCTGAAATTTGCTGGTAAGCCATGTAGCTCAGAATTTTGACCACGGGTTTGCTGTAAGGAGCGTTTCAGGGCATTAGGAGAGACGTTTTCCGGGCCAAGGGACGACTTGGAGTTGTTTTGCAGGTCTGGTCGGACCCAGCGGTGGGTGAGGAGCAACTTGGCGTTGATGCGGAGATTAGACTGTTTCTGGAAACATTCGAGAAGAAAGTCCTTGCCCACAGGGGAAAGCGCAGTGGGTAACGGAGGGTGTTCATCGGTGCCGATTGCATGTAAGGTGGCCATTGGATTGAGTTCGTGATACGGCGGGTTTGTGGTGAACAACTCGATGATGGTAGCACCAAGGGACCAGATATCGGAGGCAGTACATATACCGTCACCACCCAAGACCGTTTCGGGCGCCATCCAGTTGGGTGTTCCCACCACGGTATTGTGCAGTGTGGATACCTTGGTGGCAACACCGAAATCGGCCAATTTGACCTCCCCGGCACCTGTAAGAAGCACGTTTGCCGCCTTAACGTCACGATGTACCACACCTTGTTCGTGGAGATATTGTAGGCCATTTAAGATGGGGTTGACATAGGCGATGATCTGGGATTCGGAAAACCCGTGGCCCTGTTTCTTGTAGATCTGGCGTAAGGAACCACCGGAGCAAAACTCCAAAAACACATTGAGTGACTCCAGTGTTTTCACAAACCCGTGATACTTGACGATATTTGGGTGTCGGAGGATCTTGAGAAGATCAATCTCTCCCATAAGCGCGTTTGGATTATAGTCCTTGTCGAGTGTGATCTGCTTGATTGCCACAATCTTTTGTGTTTTCACATTGAGCCCGCGGTAGACGTCAGCATACGCGCCACGGCCAATTTTCTCGTAAAACTCAAAGTCATTGAGCGCATTTGTGGTCCGGAGACCGGGCCGTTTCTCTACCCTTTGGGCTGGCGTCAACGACATCTTTACCGATACTTTACGCCGATGTTGTGGTACGTGGACCATACCGCGACGTTGCCCCAGATCTTCGTTTTTGGCTCGTAGACCCACTGGTCCATTATTCTCATTATTTTCATTATTTTCATTCCCACTCTTGCTACCACTGCCAACACCAGCACTACTAGTTCCAGTGGTTCCAGTGGTTCCAGCAGTTCCACTAGCACTAGCACCACCAGGAACAGGCAGATCTTCCCGAATGGCCTCCATGGCGCGGTGGGGAAACGCGTCGATTTCCACGTTCGACACCAGCATCTGAATTTTGCGGAGAAACGGCAGCCCGGCCGACCGCAGACTGGATGATGGGCCATGGGAACCGGCACGTGACTCGTTGTTGAACACGGAAAGTGCCAGAAGATGGCTGAATTTCAGGTACGAAAGCTCAACATCCTCACTGTCCTTAAGTCCGAGCGCCTCGGGCGTAAACCCGTCCTCGTCTTTTTCTTTGTACTTTGATAGTAGTGCTTGTTTGGTGAGCCCATGGCTAGAATCCAGAGACCCAGACATTGTGGGGGAATATTAAGAAGAAACAAAAAAAAGGGGAGGGGGGGGGGGGGGAAAGGATTACTATGTGCAAAGAACTAGCGTATAGAATTAAAATAAAAAGAAAAAAGAAACCACGTGTGGTGTGCTTGTGATGTATGGTATTATTATTCTATTTTTTTTTTTTTTTTTTTGCAATTCTGGCGTGTTGGTGTAAGCCAGCCGTGTCTGCGCAGACAAGACGCGCAGTTAGACCATGGAGGCCTGGCATCACGGTTATTATGTGAATGGGTGATAGATGGGTTAGTGAATTAGGGATTATTATTAATAATCTTTTTATTTATTTTATAAATATATAAATATATATATATATGCAATGTTTGATTTTATTCATTTATTTATTTATATATTTATTATTCTTCTTATTCTAGGGCTACCTTAGATTGTCTTACTCATTTGTTGCTTACAAATATTATACTATAGAACACCTTTAGTAGACCCCAGTTCCACCTTAGAAGATCTAAAATATAGCCGAAAATAGGATAGCACCGGTCTTATAAAATTACACCTTGTTTTGAGAGTTTTCACGCAAAAACAAATCCGACGGTTAATTAGATATTTTCATGTCATCATTTTTCCGTCATGGCTTGTCTTAATTGACCAGGTATTACGAATATACTTAGTTCCCGTGCTTCGGGATTGCAAAGCTTTAGAAGAAAAAAGAAAAAAAAAAAGTTGAACAAAAAAACAGAAAAACAATAATCCCATAACTTATATATCATCTGCGCCAATTTTGAACCGGAGTTTCGGAGTTTCGTTTCCCGTACTAAACCTCCACAATACTACTGTACCCTCGTTACATCAGAAGCTTATTTAATAAGTTTAGGGGGTATTTTTTTTTTTCAAAACGCAAAAAGGTTAAACATTGGAAAAAGTTTTACATTTTGAGGAAACAAACTTAACCCTACAAACTCAATTCATTTAATAATCTCACCTTACCCTTAAAGTTTTGCCTGCGAAACACGAGTAAGTAGTTTCCCTGGGCCTTTCGATTGGTGGAAAAGCTGACCCCACGAAACAGGGATTTTTTCGAAATCAGACAGTTTTCCCGTCAAGTCCACCACGGAAAATGTAGACTTGTCGTATTTAATTAGACCTTGTTTGATCCACCCAAGAAGTTGCTGGATTCCCAGGGCATATTTATCCTGGAAATCCAATACGATGAATCCTTTTACAGCAAGTCTCTTTACCACGATTTGGGGCCAGTTCATTACCCTTGACTGGGAAAAATCGTTATATCCAGCAATGGCCCCACATGCCACCACGCGGCCAAAAGGTTTCATCACTCCAAGCACTGTATCCAATACTTTCCCACCAACACCATCGAAAAAAACATCACAAAATTTATCTTCACCTAAAGCCGCCGCCATATCCTTGTTAAATGTCTTGCTCCGGTAGTCCACGCAAAAGTCTGCACCCAACAGTTCCACAAATCGACACTTTTCGGGGCCTCCAGATATACCAATGACTTTTTTGCACCCAAAGACTTTTTTTGCAATCTGCACACACATCGACCCAGTAGCTCCCAGGGCTGCCGAAATCACCACCACATCATTTTTCTTGATTTTTGCCACGTGTAATAATCCAAAATAAGCAGTCAATCCTGTGGTACCCAAAACGTCAAGGTACATAGGTAAGGGTACAGAGGTATCGTCGACTTTATTGAAAACAACGTCTTCTTTAATAATAGAGTAATCTGCCCATTTCAAACTGGTATTCAAAATATCTCCCACTAAATATTTAGCACTAGCCAGTGCCACTACCTGGCCTAACCCCACCAGTCTCATGATATCGCCCTGAAATACGGGCTCTACATACATTCGATCAGGCCGTAAGCCTTTTTGGATCCACGCACGTTGGGTGGGATCATTCGAAAGATAGATAGTTTTGATAAGAATTTCCCCTGGCTTGAGTTCTCGCAAATCTTTGCTTACTAATTTGAATGTAGCGTTTGGACTTTGCTGGTCAAAATTGACCTCGCCCACTGGTGGTTCGTTCAAAATGAAGCACTTGGTTTGCTTAGGTATGGCCATATTAAAGGGAAGATAGAAATAGAGAGATAAAGAGATGAAAAGTCAGAAAAAGGTGAATTTTTTAAATGTTCCCCACGGAAGAATTAAGCCACATTCTTCGTCCAATAAAGCGAACCGAGGTTCCCCACGCACGGTGCGGCTCGGTTGGGGTATTTATTGAGGGTATTTTTCAGAACACAATTTTCTTTTAAAGTTCTTCTATTCAATAAATTTTCGTTCTTTTGTTACTTTAAACTACACTTGAGCAAATAACGGGAAATCTTCCGTTTTTGATTAAGCAATCATTTTCTTTTATCATAGGATCAGTGTGACGGATCAACCAGAATCACCCTGGAAATTCTAAAATTACAAACATCTTCTATTAAACAAATTCATCACAAGAAAAAAACTCACTTCTCATCTCTTGCAATTGCCTCTCTGTTCCAACTCAATAAGTTGACGTCACCGGCCCTTCTGGGCAAAAGTACATTCACCACCAACAACGCAAGACCCAAAAGAATACACACACCTCCACTGACGATCCAAACGTAGCCAAGGAAGAAATTCTTACCGCCCAACGCAGATCTTTGCGATAAGAAAATGTATTTGTGGCCGTCATAAGGCAAGACGGGGAAATGCAACCCGACGGAAATCTCGTAGGTGCCCTGCTCGATGGCATCGTTGTCGTTTTTGAGCGCCAATTTGTGGAAATCAGCAAAGGCAGAGGTATACATCCAGTTCTGGAACTCTGCCCACGTCAGGATATCCGGCACATTGGTGGCATTATAACCGTTGGGGAATTTCTTGGCCCAGTTGGGTGGTGGAACAATATCCTCATGGCTATATTGCGTTTTCTGGTACCTGTTTTTATTGGTGGACCACGCAATCCCATCATTGGTCATGGCATAGCTTGTGGATGTGCCATTAACTGCTTCAAGGGTGGACGAGAAGGTATCATTGAAAAGCGAGTTTGCAATCAAGCCACATGGGTAGATTCTCTTTCCATTTTCGTCAAGTGAAAGAGGCTCACAGTTGAGACCCACGGTGTCCTTAATATCAGCCACGGATGCGGCTTTTCCATTGAGCTGATCTTCGGAAAACGACTTTACATACCGTCTATGGTTCTGATGAAAATTCTTCAACCTGTAGAACAAATAGAGCGGGCCTTTGATCCGATGGGGGATCTCAAACTGGATTCTACACACGTTTTTCTCGTCTTCATAAGCTTGAGACTCGTCGGTGGCTAACATCCACTGTGCATTCCCGATGGTAGCATTATCCTTTAAGTGGTACTGTAAATATTCCTGTGGAATCGGGGTCCAGTGGTTTCTGGAGGCGGTGGTTTCACAATGGGTATATTCTATAAGAATGTCCTCGATTCGATTCGACGCCAACCACATGGCTGCCCCAAGTGGCACCAAAAAAACCCCCAAAAGAAGAAGAAGTGGAATAACCGAACGGGCTGTAAAAACAGGATTGACTGCCTTTAACCGCTGTTGCGAGAAATTGTTTTCTGGCGGCCGTTTACTTTTTTCCTTCTTTTCCGGAACTGTGTCATCGAGATCCGATTCTGCATCCGATCCACTTTCGTAATTCAAATCGTTGGCCCCGTCTTCAAAAGGCAGTTCATTTCCTGTGGCCGAATGAATATCATTATTATTGGCACGACCTGTTGCTGGCATTGTGGATAAGAAAATAAAATGAAATTGGTGGGTGTGTTATTCGGCTCGGTTCGGCTTCCGGGTCCGTTTTCTATGATTAGCAAGCGCGTCACGTGCCCAACGCGGGGCCACCCCGTGAATTCCGGGGGGAATATGAATTACGGGCTGTGTTTCAAGAAATGTCGTCCCGGTGAGAATTATGAAAATAAGAGAGATATTATAATAGTTCTGGGTATTGGATATATATATGCGACAAGACAGGTCAATAATAAATTTGATTTTTTTATTTCCAAAAAGCCCACGATCAATTCAATGATTGAAAAGATTAATTAGAATAGATACTTCCATTGATTCTTTTTCAAAGATTCATTTTATTACAGGTCGTCAAACATAGGGCTATCTCAATAACCCGAAACTACCAAAAGCCTAGAGTAGAGCTCAACTCCACCGGGTCCCCAAGTACACCCAAACCAGATAAGCGTAGATTCAGTGCTCGCCATCTCACACCTGCTTTTACGACACTATGAAATGTCGTTTTCAAAGGTAGACTATTATTAATAATTTTTTTTCTTCATGTAATTGTCCTAAATACCGACGCTATGAGTTACCGAAGCAGATGCTCCTCCCAGATTCTTCTGACTCTATAAACAACTTTCCCAATCTTTATGGAGATTCCTAAGATTTGTTGGAGATGGGTTTTATTGATGAGCATTTCTTTTGCATTCAAATTAAACTTGAAAGCCAATTTGCTGCCATCAGAACTGTGAACTTAAACAAAACTTATGGATGTGAATGATTGCTTTTGAATTTCCTGTTTTGCAAGAAAGATTTTTCAAAACTTTCATATTTCATAAGTTATCGTAATTGCTATTAATTTTCACTTAACTTAATTGTTTTACGTCGTATTTGGGTTGTCCGAATAACGCGTGTCTCCGCAGTGGCCACAGTTCTGGCTCTGACGTTTGGAGAGCGCCACATCTTTATTTTCAAATTAACCACATCGAATGATTCATTTTTGTCTTTTTGTCTTTTTGTCTTTTTGTCTTTTAGGAAAATCAATATTTTCCGGTCAGTTTTGTGATGTGATAATCATATACCCGAAAAAACTACACTTTTCTCGATCTATTTGCTTTCAGCAACATGGTACATTGTATCATAGAATAAGTTTTTGAAAAACTTTTGAGTTACCGATACAAGCCATTTTTCACTTCACGAGAATGTCCTTCTGTATTCTTGATCTTAAGTGGAAGTGGTAATTATTAAGTTTTTTCTTCTTTTTTTCAAAAAAAAAAGAAAATGAAAAATTCCGACTCCATTTTTTGAGATCTTTCGCGTGCATTTGAGCCATCCTATACATCACTATTTTACATTCTCATCGGATATTCTCTTACTCTACGCTCTTCATATTAAAATTTAAAATGGCATATTACAATGAGTATGAAAACCCTCTGGACGATATGTATGAACAATTATCTCTGGACGATCCGTATGAGGAAAATGTACAATGATGACTACAACTCTGACAATGGCTACAACGATGGCTACAACGGTGGCAATTACTACGATGATGGCTATAACGATAACAGTGATAGAGGCTACGATAGTGATGAATATGAAAGCTCAGATAGAGAAGATCCCCCTCGTTCTTACAGGTGTCGTGTCTCTCAAGATCAGTTTGTCGAAGACATTGAAAATTATATAAAACAGATACGTGAGGATAAATCCTGCCGGTTAGGAAATTCTCTCAGGGGAACTTGCAAAACAAATGTACCGGGTTTATTCCAGAAGCCAGATTTTGTTTTGTGTTGATGTAGAGGCATGGGAGCAAGATCACAACAAAATCACCGAGATTGGAATCGCTATATAAGACCCTCGTGGCCAAGAGTTGTCTTTTGCACCACACATCAAAAACTTTCATATGATCGTGAACACAATCACTTAAAATATGGAAAATATGTGCCAGACAACAAAGCGGAATTTATGGGTGGCCCTTCGTGTCATTTTTCCTTAGATGATGCAAGGAGATTTTTACAAAATTTAATTGTCCTCTACTTTCATCCCAACCATCCAATGCACTGTGCTCTTACGGGCCATGATCTAAAGGGAGACCTTGATTGGTTACATCAGCTCGGGGTAGAAATACCAAATCACATACGCAAGTTGGATACAAAAGTCTTATATGCATATACTCATGGCCATGATGGTGCAAGTTTAAAGAACGCTCTCCGTGCCGTCAAACAGCCCCATGCCTTCTTGCACAATGCCGGAAATGACGCTTACTTTACGATCATGCTTGCATTGAAGCTATGCGATCCTGGTTCACGCCAATTTTCCCGTCTTGACTACTTAAGTGGTGGGGATGTCAATGAAGCACCCGAGGAAACTCTCTTTAGAAGCATGGTTTTTTTATTATGATTGAGCGGAGAAGAAACGGAGCATTGTAGAAATTATTTATATCATAAAACGACCACTTCGTGCACACACGCAAATTCTGTGTTCACTAAAGAAGGAAAGGATATCATGATTCTTGACACACAATCTTCACATCTTGGAAAACATGGAAATCATGGAGTATTTCCCCCGGATATCTGCAATAGCCTCCTGTACTATTTTGGTTTTTCCTCCTTCTCCCCGAAGGACCTGAACATCAACAGAAATATTCACGGGGTACTCAAGCACTTTTTCCTTGGGAATCAGAGTAGTGAATTTGATTTTGGTTGTTGCACCCAAAGAAAGGTACTCAAACTCAAATTTAATCACCTCATTGGTGTCTGCATGGAACTTGACAGGGTACCGTAAGTTTATCTGGAAGATCTCGCGATCAATGTTCAATATCTTCAGCCAAACCTCTCGTATTATCTTCAACTTGTGGACTACACTTGGAGCATTTGAAGCTGTACCGGTGTTAACGATATCGATAAATGCAGTTGCCAAGCTTAAGTTTCGAAGCATTGAGGTATCCGACTGAAGAGCCCGAAGCAGAAGCCCCTGTGGAGTGTCGAGTTTTGTTGTATCCACTGTAATTCCAATCTGCGGGTCGAGTTCAAAATCATAAATGTGCTCATGCTTACTCACAAACTTGAGCCCGGCACATGCCTGTAAGATTCGCAGGTTCACTTCGAGACCCTCAATCTCCTTGCTATTAAAATGCTTCGTTTTGTTCAATGTCTCTTCTAGTTCACGACCACGCGCTTTCAAACTTTGGATCATGTTTGACCGGTCACTCATTGTTTTTTCTAAAGACTTTAAAGAAGCCTCCTTTTCAGAAATCATGCTCGAATACTTGAGAAGCCTTTGGTTGAGACTAGCCATTGATATTCTCATTTCCTTGATTTTTTCGACGGAGAGATCTTTGAAATTGCTTTTGATTTCCTTGAACCGTTCAAGGTCGAACCTCATGGTAAGTATATCCAGCTGCACCTTTTTAAATGATTGTTCCACCGAATCGATACTGGACTCCATGATACTCTTTTCGTCCCTGAGCATTTCGAGGTCTTTCTGGTAAACTTCAACAATATTGCGGAACAATTTCTTTCTCCACTCATACCATACTTCCTTTGCCTGTTGCTTGGTGTACTCCTTCATTGAATGAAACCTGGTCCGCATTTGACTTTTATCATATGAAGAAGCGGAGAGATAACGCTTGAACAACACAGGGTTATTTTGTAAACTTTTCTCTTTGATTTCGTCAAACAATATCTTTCCTTGTTGGATTTTCTCAGCAAGCTCCTTGCAACTTAGATCGTAAACCTCCAAAAGCGGTAGCTGTATGTTGGCCTTATAGTAATGCGCATCCAGGAACTTGATTGAGTTTGAACGAGAAGAAGGTTGGTAAGCATCAGTTCCTATCTCAAGATCGTCATAAAACTTGACCCCGATATTGTCTAAGAATTCCAGAAGCGAAATATCAGGTACATCCCACTCGTCATTATAGAAAATTTTCTCCGGCTCTTCCACCTGTTTCTTTCCCACAGGTGCTTCTTCTTTCAGCGGCTTGTGGCGTTTTGTAGGACTAGGGTTCATGGCAGGCCTGAGTGAATGCTTTCCATCCGAGTTTTCATCTGGAGAATCATTATCGTAGACATTAATGTCGTCGCTCAGCGAAGATGTGCTTGAATTTCTGGAGACTGGACTGGCGGGTTTTGGTTTGTCCTGATCCAAGTTTTCCACCGGAAAGTTTGGAATTTCGTTCTCTTCAAGTTCAAAATTCGTGGGCGTTTGTACAGTTTCTGTATTTGCAATTGCCCCAAAATGGGACTCTGAATCGGAGTCCTCTTCATTAATTGTACTGAGATCCGCATCTCTAACTTTCTTGTTGGGCGTGCTTTCCTCAGTCTTGTTTTCAGAAGTTGGGTTGATGTTTAAATCCGGATCTTCGTCCCCAGCTTCTTGGCTCTCAACCAAAATGGGTGACATACTTTCCTGGGTCTGGGTCTGGGTACTGGAGGCTACTGGGCCCTCAAAATGTGTCTCTCCTGTTGTATTCAGGGCATTGTTCACCGGTTGAGTCAATTCCATGGCGGTCTCTTCATCTGCAACAGAATTATTGTTTTCATCTTCATGGGAGTCTTTATTTACGGCTTCGACAGGTTTTGTGATATCCATAGTGACTTCTTCTGTATCATTGTTATTTTCCACTTGCTTTGTGATATCCATAGTGACTTCTTCTGTTTCATTGGAATTCTTCACTTGGTTTGTGATATCCACGGCGACCTCCTCAGAGTTCTGCAGGGGCTTTTCGCTGGTTTTATCTACCCGCCGAGTAATCTCCATGGTAGTTTCTTCATTTTTTTCCTCTGGTGGATCACTTACACTTTCAACCTGTTTGGTGAACTCCATAGTAATCTCTTCATCATTTTCCCTATCTAGAACATGCGGGAAAATGCCATTATTTGTCAAATCCATGGAAGTTTCGAACACGCCAATGGCACTTTCAAACCCTGCGGAACGAGTAGAAAGACTTGCCAAATTAGACGGTTGGGGGAGAGTTAATTCCATTGTCAACTCGTCGTAATTGAAGCGTGCAACCTGCAGGGTAAATTCCATTTCTTCTTCTCCATCTAAGAAGTCTTCTGAAGAAGTAAGCGAAGGTGCATTCCCTGACTCATTTGTTGGATTGGAAACAAATCCATTCACATGATGAAACTCAAAATCCTGATGGGTATAGGGAAAATCATTTTCTGAGGCATGCTCACCTAATCCAGGAATATTTTGATTTGAAAGAAGGTCATGATTAATTCCCTTCCTTTCAAGTTCATTTTGTGCGATTCCGTCGGAATTTAAACTGCCTTTTGCGTGGTTAAGCAGAGTTTCTGGCTCAGATACTATGGTTTCTTCTTTCCTATGTTCAATGCTAAGAGACCCCGAAACTGCAGGTTCGTCATTAGGTATTTCCCGAAAGGATGCTCCTCGTATGGGCTCAGTAAGTTCCATAGAATTTTCGGAATCCTCATCGGTATTTTCATCCATCAGGGGAGAGAAAGACTCAGCAGCCGCGTTTTGTACATTTTCTGTATCGGGGTTTTCTGTATCGGGATTTCCGTCCGCGTCTTTATCCTGTTTCCCGTCACCAGCCTGTAACATTGTGAGTACTTTATCTGCATCAGCCTCAAGAGCCAGAAAACTCGTATCTACATCAGAACTTTCGTCATCGATATCCGAGCTCGAATTATGAGAAGAAGGATTTCCCCGCAGATATGGAGAAATTTCGATTTTGTGAAGTTGAACTTTCTCTGCAAAAGAAACCCGTCGGTCAAGCGGCCTCACCAGATTTGGCTCCATTGTCTTGCTGCGGGTAAGCGGCACCGTTGCATTTTCAGACTCTGTATGCTTGAGTATAGATTTGCGCGGCCATTTCGGCAGAAGAAGCGCCGCGACAGAAGAAGAAGAAGGTACATTTCGATCATTAAATTCTGGCATCCCGAAGGAGGTGCGTTTCCCCGAATCGGTAGTTTCTTCTTGGGCCATGGCCGTATTGTGTTGATGTTTATGTGTGGCCGTGCGCGATGTATACTTTACGTGCGTGTTGATGCGGAGTACGCACGCAAGACGCGCGCGAGAAGGTGGGAATATACGACCGGGCTTTGACGCGAGGCAGCATATATGATGGCTTAATAAAAGCATGAAAAAAAGCACCCGAAGGGAATATTTGATGCTGAAGAGAATGATAAACCGTTAATTGAATAACGATCTTGAGATCAAACAAGATAATGATTTTGGAAACTCTGATACTATATTCCGCTTGGCGCGCCCGGTACTAGAGAAGTTGTTAAGATTAAAGTAGTATAGAAATTATAAAAAAAAAGAGAAAAAAAAAACCATAAAATTATAGTTAATGTTGAGTGATGAAAGATGAAAAAAAAAAAATTGAAAAAAAGAGAGGTGTGTATCAATCTTTGAAACGCCGATAGATCTCAAACTTTTTTATAGCGGGGAAGTTTACGGGGACCCCTCACGAATCACAAGAATAGTTTACAAAGAACAGGTTCCATTAATTTTCGGTTCTGGCTCCAGAAAACAAAAATTGAAGAATCCGTCCGTCTATTTAGAGAAAAAAAAAAAGAGCACACTACCAATCAAAGCACAGGAATAGTAATAAACGTACCCGGGGATCGCCTAATAGAATACAGTACTGGAATTTTGTGTCAGGGATCGACCTTCCTGATCGGGAAGTTTGGCGCCGGCCCTCGGTCAAAAAATATCATACGCACGCGCACCGTGCCCCATGATCTCGACAAGGTTAAAATCAGTCAGGCGCATTCTGTTTTTGTCTAGCATTTGTATCATTTTTTTTTTTTAAAAAATTCAATATTGATAATATAATTGACTCGGTTGATAATCACATCCCCGTCAATCTACCACAATAAAGTAAGAAGTTTATTTCTACAAGAGAGCAGCAATGGTGGCCGACACGATTATCTACCACCCCACATTATCCAAACTCCTCCGGTTTATCGATAGCACGCAGAAGAGAGAAAAGTCTTTCCGGTTGGTGGCGTACTTGTCGCGGTTTTTATCGTACTACTTACACAGACGCGGGTTCTCTGCCGAGCTCGTGCAGAAGTTTGTTAACTTGAAGCAGCATGCTACGTTTATTAGAAAGGGATTGCGGTTCTTAAAACCATTAAACCACTTACAGGCGGCCAGCAAGGCCTATGACAATAAGCTTATGGACCTGGTGTTGCTGCTGACAACGGTGGTCCGGAACTTGGGCTATGCAGGATACTTGACTTTGGATACCATCACGTTTTTCAAGATGTTGGGGCTTGTAGATAAAAAAAAGTATTCTTCGGTGCCGGTATGGCTGGCGCGGTGCTGGTTTGTGGCCTTGACGGCAGGCGTGGTCAACTCGCTTAGAACCTACCGCATTAGCAAGGCGAAATTGGGTTCTGTGGACGAAAAGGCTGATACCGAGGCCCTTGAGGGGAAGATCTATCTGGCCAAGCGGAAGTTGGTGTGGGACTTTTTGGACATGTTTGTTTGTCTCAACACGTTGAACTACTTACACTTTTCCGAGGGTGATGTCGGCTTTGCAGGCACAGTGACCTCGCTCATGGGATTGAAGGATTTGTGGGCATCCACCTGAGTTTTGAGGAGGCAAGTACTGTAAATTCACTTGTATTTTTGAACCCCAGGTTATGGCCTGGTCCGCGGCTTATTAGCGAACATGGCGATTTTGCCGCCTTTTGTGGGGGTAACAATAAGATTCTGTCTCTGACTATCTGGGATAGAATTACAAAGCCCCCAATTTTTTACTATCTGTTTTTTTTTTTTTTATATATTATATATACGTATATTTTTTTCTATGATTTCTCATCTTTTCCTTGTTCTTAGCACTTGTCACAGTAATCTCATATCCTCTCTACTAACTAGCGTGCGAGGCGCTCATCGCACGAAAAAAGAAGCACATCGCAGTGCTCAACCACCATACAAATTCCATACAAAATCCACGCAAAACTCTTGGTCCGTGGAAATTTACCTGCCACACCAAAAAAAAAAAGAATAACCCCAAGAAAATAGCATGAGTCTGCCGGAGGAAAAAACGCGTCGTCGTATACACATCGGCAATATCCTGCCCAAGCTTAAGGAAAGCGCAGATGCTCTCAGCACGCGGTTGGCCAAGTTTGGCAAGATTGTTTCACCGCTAGAATTCCACACAAAAGCCGTGGGCGAGTATTTTTTCGCTTACGTGGATCTAGAGCTCAACGATAAGGATTTAGACAAGCTTAAAGTGGCGCTTAACGGAATTCTCTACATGGGTCGCAAGATCACTATTGGCCTAGCGAAGGCTGGGTTTCAGGAAGCATGGCAAAAAGACCATGGGCGGCCCGGACCTGCGGAAAAAGAGATCCAGAATAAATCTGGGATTGCTGCAGCTCGTGACATGCGTATTAAGGAGTCTAGTGCATTGGGACATTGTAATAGTGTGTCGATGGCACCTCTAGTAAAAACAAGCTTGATTGGTGCCAATAACTCCAGTATGGGGTACATGAAATCGGCCCATATGTTCAACGATATGAGCGGAAACACCAAGAACAAAAGCCCTTCACATTCGTTGGTGGGTCAAAAGTCGTATGGTAGCACATTGGTGCCCAAAGGTAGTTTCACCCACCAGTACCTGTGGCTTTCGGGACACGGTGATGTGGTCAAGGGCCGTGTGCGCAAAACCGCCCGTCCCGCAGCGTATTTTGTACGCAAACAGCAAACCATGCGTTTATTAATCAATGGTGAACTTAAGCAGATCAAGTGCTACAAGACCAAGTTGTGGGGCGTCGACCAAAAGTCTGCGCTCGACTTGACCTATCGGTATGTGGATGGGGTATGGAAATCTGGAGACGATCACGTGGTAGAGCGCAGTACGGGCTCTCGCAAACACGTGCTTGAGTTTTCTCTGGATAAATGTGGTATTTCTGGCGATCAGGCCCAGGTTTACGGCTCTATTGCTTTGGCAGCGCCTGCGCCTGGAATGGAACTCGGAGCCCCCGAAGACGCTGATACGCTTGATGAGGAGCGTACCAAAAATGCCAATGTATTGGCCAAGCTTTTCACCACGTTCGACTTCAATAAGGAGACCGAGATTGAGATGGACGATGCATCCGATGAGGATGCCGTCACCTACGATAGCAAGGGCCGCAAAACCGTGCAAAGATTCGATTTTGAGACTCAGGGTACAGTGGCTGCAGATGCTTCCGATAATGAAGACAACGATGTGGGTGAAATGGCTATAATCGAGGAGTACAAAACCAGTACTGAGAGGCCACCGGAAGAGGTATACTATTCTGAAAGTGACGAGGGAAACGATATTGACATGGACGCATTGCAGAAACTGTACACCACAGAGGCGATCAAGACACAGTACGACGAGGAACACGAGGAAGATGAGGAAGATGAGGAAGACGTGGAAGATGAGGTAGACGATGAAGATGAAGAGCCTGAGAAAGAGGCCGAGTCTGCAGAAATAGACGAGGAAAATATCGAAGAGGAGAAGATTGATGAGGAGAAGAATGAGAAGTCAATGGACGTCGAACCAGAGGCAAATGTGTCTTCATCTTCTGAATCTGAGGACTCTGATGACTCCGATTCCGGTTCTGATTCCGGTTCCGACTCTGATGACTCCAATTCTGGTCCCAACTCTGACTCTGAATCCGACTCCGACTCTGACTCCAACTCCGACTCCGACTCTGACTCCAACTCCGACTCCGACTCCGAGCCAGAAATCGAACACAAAAAGCAACAAGACAAGACCGTGGAGGAAACTGCGGCCGATAGTGACAGTGAAGAAGACTTGATGCCCAAGTTCACTGCACCACAAACCAATAGCACTACGGAACACCTTCGATCCTTATTTAACCTGGGCCTGAACCAGGAGACCACACCCGGATTTAGTCTTGCGGTACCTGAAGATGACATTGACGAGGATAAGCAGGCACAGGAAGAGGCTGAGCGCCAGAAATTGCTTGATCAAATTAAAAAGAAACAGGAGGAGGAGAGGGAAAACCAGGAACAGAAACTCACGAATAAGAGAAAGGTCGGCCTTTTCTGGAGCCACTTCGAATCTCCGTTCTTGCAAACACAGACACAGCTCAGTAAGATCGGTCACGTTGGCCAGAAAATCAAGCTTCCCGGTGAAAAGGAGGATGAGGCTCTGGAAAACGTCGAAGGCGAGGAGGATGATTATGAGAAATGGTTCTGGTCGATGAGGGGAACGATTGGACGCGAGTGTAAGAAGAGAAAGAGAGAGGTGACCAGAAACATGAAGAAGAGAAATATTAAGGCGTACGTCTAAGTTTAGACATATATGCGGTGGGTGATCAGCTTTTATAAGGATTGAGCCGTTTGCAGAAACTTCTGTATATGTAGTTACCATCGAAACAGCATACGCAGGGGGTTAATAATAAAAAATTAAATTATGTGTAAGATAATTGAGGATGTGCCTTTGTAAGTATTTGATGTGACATATACTAACAGACTATGGGGTGTTACCTACTGGTTAGACTCTACTGTAACAAACCAGGGGGGTATGAATGTCTAATTAAACGGGGAAATGGGCTACAGATCTTATCTGTGGCGGGAAAATTATTCACAATAAAGAAGGTATGATTGTGACCCAGGTCTCTCTTTGTTGTCAGCATATAACAATGACAAAGGATTATTAATCCCACATCTTTGACCAAGATGTTTGGAAATACCTGGACAATAAGTTTACGTGTCCTAAATAAAAACCGGGGTATTTCGATTTAGACACTTTCCTTTAAAATGCAAATACGAGACCCGAGTCCAGTCTAAAGAGCCGAAAACAAGGTTTGAATTTGAGTATACTACATAGTACATACCAATACTTGCATTAAACAAAGTGCAAAGTATGCATTATAAAAAACTATTCCCCAATTTTCAATCCCTGAATATTCAATACTAAAATATAATAAATTAGTCACTTAACGCGGTTATACGCAACAGACCAATTTTTGAAATACTCCGGCTCTTCGCCGCGGCCATGCCGCGGACCGGCCTGCGCACTGGCACCTACAACGTGCACTCAGAGTTTATTGATTTCCTACGTCTGCCAAGATCTTGGCAAGCAGTGCTTTATATTTATATTTATCTTTAATTCTATCATTTTTTTCTAGATATTCATATATCAAAAATGGCAAAATCTCTGGATCCTGCTGCCAAGCTTCTGGCTACATCGTCCTCTTCTCCCACAGAGAAAAAACCGGAGCTGGCCCGAGAGCTTCCGCCATTTACGGCGAAAAACGTGGCCCTCGATATCGTGAATGGCGCATGGGCGCTCATATACGAGCCCCAGGCATGTCGTGTGGTTGTACCGGTATTGGTTTTCTTGCTGTCTATGGTGTGTAAGTATATTGTGAGTCACGTGCCGTACACGGAGATTGATTTTTCTACTTACATGCAACAGGTGGAGATGGTGAATGGTGGGGCCCTCGATTATGCCACCATCATGGGTGATTCTGGCCCTATAGTATACCCGGCAGGCTTTGTACAGGTTTACCAGGCTTTGTACTGGCTCACAGATGGTGGTGAAAACTTGCGCTTAGCGCAACTTGCGTTTGGGTACCTTTTCTCTGCCGGCGTGGCACTCACGTGTATGGTGTACACGATGACGGGCAACTTTCCGCCGTGGCCTTTGTATTTGCTTGTATGCAGCCGGCGTCTCTACTCGATTTATGTGTTGCGCATGTTTAACGACTGTTTCACCGTAGTGGGCGTACTTGCAGTAATTTTGATTCTCCAGCTGGCGGCATATTACCGCCAACACCTCTCGGGTGTCGCCACGTTTGCGCTCTGTGCTGTAGCCGCTGACGTGTTCAGTTTGGCGCTTAGTGTCAAGATGAATGTGCTTCTCTACCTCCCGGCATTTGTCGTGGTGGTGTACTTTCTCATGGGCGAGCGTGTGTTCCACTGTCTTGCAGTAGTACTGGTGATCCCATTGGTCCAGACTCTTGTGGGATGGCGCTTCCTCTTGCCGCTTTTCTGGGACGAAGAGGCAGCATACTTGCGCCACACGTACCTTACCCGTGCCTTTGACTTTTCTCGCCGCTTCTTGCACACGTGGACCGTCAACTGGCGCTTTGTACCCGAACACGTTTTTGCGTCCGATAAATTTGCCCATGGCTTGTTGCTTGCGCACGTGGCTGTGTTGCTTTTCTTCATTTTAACCCGTTTCGTGTCGCCCCGTCTCACGCAGAAATCTGTGGGCCAGTTGGTTAAGGATGCCGTGTTGCGCCCATTCACCAATACTGTCTCGCCCGGAAACCTTCTTCTTAAGCCAGAGTCCGGACCTCGGCTCATTTTGTTGATTTTTGCCGCAACAAACCTCACCGGTATCTTGTTTGCCCGCTCTTTACACTACCAATTCCTCGCGTGGTACCAATGGCTGCTCCCGTTTTTGCTCCACGCCGCCGAGTTTAATATATTCACCGGCACGCTCATCTTCGCCGCCCATGAGTGGTGCTGGAACGTGTTTCCATCCACAAACGAGAGCTCTCAACTCCTTGTCGCCATCCTTGCCGTGGTGTTGTTTGGCACGTGGTATAATGCTGACTACTGGTACGGTACCGCTGCTGAAAAGCTCGAAGATAAAAAGTAAGTGTATTGTACATTGCCAATGTGAATGGCCGAAAATTATATGCATAAAGAATCGCAAAAAATGTCTAAATCTGTAGTGTCAATCAACAGGTCCGTGTGCTGGACAATCATGGAATCCGTGGTATCTCCCACAATCAACGAAAGAAAGAATAAAGAAAACAAAGCGTAGTAGTTTCGTAACACCGTAAGACACGGGGCCGGACACACTCACGCTTCTCAAACAATCGCTACCGACTGCTATCGGTTAGAGGCCATTTAATCGCCCTCAATTGGGTTTCCCCAGTTAAAGCCCGAGAGCCCGTCATTTAAACCATCGTCGCCACCGTCTAAGAACAGGTTGAAGTCAAAATCAATATCGTCGATGCTAGAGTTTCCCCCGGGATTGAAGAAGTTGACCTCGCCATTTGCACCTGGCCCGCCAATGATTTCCACGCTTCCAAGCGAAGGCTGGAAGAAGCCACCATTGGGTGGAGGCATTTTGTTGGCGTCTGAGTCGTTACTGAACGCAGGGTCCGTGGCACCATCTGCATCTGCCTTCGGTTCTTCGGCATGCTTGGTTTTGGGAGTGGCCTTCTCCTTCTTTGCGGCAGCCTTACTAGCTTTCTTCGGGGATTCGCCACCAGCAAGCTTCTTCTTCTTTTTGGTACCCTCTGACTCTGCCGCAGGCGTGAGCGGGGCGTTGCGCTCCCGTTTCAACAGACCCCCAGTGGCACTACGACCGTTGGGAACACTGCCGACATCTGTACCAGCAGACTGCGGCGTGATTGCGCTATTTGGACCGCTAGGCTTGCGGCCTCTCTTTGCGGCGGGTTCCTTCTTCGGTTTGGCACTGCTGGCGCCCGGAGAGGCCTGGCTTGCCAATTGCGGTGATGGAATAGGGGGTGCACTCAATTGCTGGTGGGGGCTCATTTGCAGCGGGTGTTGTAATTGCAGCATAGACACAGGGCTCTCACTGGTACCATTCGACCGTGCGATATCGAGACGTTTTTTGTTTTGCCGTTCCAAAACCATGAGCTGCATTTGATAGTCCTGCAAAGCGTTGGAATTACGTCCGGGCCCGGGTTGCGCACCCTGGGCCATGGAAACGTTGTTCATTGGCATGTTATGGGCATTCCCTGGGACGTTACTTGTAACGAAGGGAGGGGACATCGCGGCACCATTTGCCATGTTCCCCTGGAAAGGAGCTTGCATTCCACCCATATTCTGCAGCGGCATTGGGCGCGGGCGTCCTTGGCTCATACCCTGGCCGTTGGGGGTTCCTGGACTTCCGGAGTTAGGGTTGGCTGTAGATGCAGAAGCGACGGTTGCCGCAGCTACGGCAGCAGGTCCTTGTCCTTGTGGTAGCAGCTGTTGTTGCTGAGCTACGGCCGCCTGCTGGCGCAAATTATTCATCTGAATCTGTGCCTGCTGCTGGATACGGTTCTGCGCCTGGGTAAGACCTTGCTGTTGTTGTTGGTGTGCGAAAATTGGCTGTTGTTGTTGCTGTTGCTGCTTCATGTTCATTGCCATATTGTTCATGGGCTGCCCCATACCCTGTAAATGTTGTTGTTGTTGCTGCTGAGGCTGCTGGCGCTGCATCTGGTTGACTGGGGGTGTCTGAAGAGGTACTTGCTGGGGAATTTGCTGTGGGGTCTGATGTGGAGTCTGCTGTTGCTGTTGCGGATGCTGTTGCTGCTGCTGCTGTTGTTGTTGCTGCTGTTGCTGTTGCTGCTGCTGCATCTGAATATGCTGCTGCAGCTGTTGCTGCTGTGGGATATGATGTGGAGGAGGTGCAGGCCCTTGTTGTGGTTGAGGTCCCTGTTGTGGCTGGAGCTGGTGTTGCGGTAGTGGGTGCAGTTGTTGGTTCTGACCCTGCTGCTGGAGCTGGAGCTGTTTCTGGAGCTGAATCTGCTGTTGCTGTTGGAACTGCTGCTGCTTCATCATCATCTGCATCATGTACCGCTGCTGTCTAGGATCCATATGAGGCGGTGGCTGTTGCCCTTGAAGCTGGCGTTGTTGTTGTTGCTGGGTAATTGGCGGACCCGGGATTTGTGGGCCCTGAACCCCTTGCTGGAGTCCTTGCTGAAGCCCTTGTTGTTGTTGTTGTTGTTGCTGTTGTTGGAGCTGCTGCTGGTGCATTCCGTTTTGGCCATGGAGCGGATGTCCCAATGGCGCTCCAGGGCCTGGTCCACCGGGATTCACCGGCATGCCACCGGTCACAGGGCCCGAGCCAGCTGTGGCGCCAACTACAGCAGTATTGCCTGGACGCTGTCCATGGGGTGCGCCCATGCCGAATGGATCAAGGGGTTGTTTCTGGGCCATCATCTGCATCTTGTAGTATTGGTCAGCGACGGCGGTAGCCAGGCTCCGGTCATTTTTAGCCTGGTAAACATCCCAGAACACCTGCCACCACTCGAACAAAAAGCCTTGCGGCGCCTCCATACCGAGCGCTAAGCGTGGCACGTTATGGAGTTCCGAAAAACGTGCCGTAGCATCAACAAGATCCGGCCGGCTCGCCATATGCGGCGATGTTTTCGAGGACGCCGGAAGGTACGCCAGAGACACCGTAGGAACATCTGCCTCGGCTACAAACACCTTGGCTGTCTCGGGCAACGTGCTTTTAACCAAAAATTCGTAGACATATGCATTCAAGAGTTGCCGGGCATTAGTCACACCGCTGTCGCTCACCGTACGCCCACCATCCATAGTAATGCGATGTTGTTGATGCTGTGATCCCGCCGGTGAGCTCCCCAGGTTTGTGCTCAGAGCCATGTGAATATTATGGGGCGTTTCTGCCGCCAGGAGCCCCGGCGTGCGCTTGCTGTGCAAGTGCGGGGTACTGTTATGGCTCATGCTTTTGTATTTTGTGTTTTATGATTTGCGTTTGTGTTTGGCGGTTTTTTTGTTTATTCTCGTGTTGCGTTCCTGGGTTATTGGTGTTTTTCCGTGTGCAAGTGACTCGGCGCTTAAGAGATTTTTTTTATCTGGGGTGTCGTTTCGGTTCCCGCCCTACTTTTTTTTTTTCGTGCTTGTTGAGTTTGGAATTGCACAGGCGGCTCGTGGAGTAGATTTCAGTTCTTCCCCGTTCTTTATTAATTATTTTTTTGAAAGAAGTTTACCGTCGTGTTCTCCCGTAATTTTTAGGCGGAGGGGTGGGTGTTTATAGGAGCGTAGACGACGTTTTTTTTTTCTGAGGTCTAGTTCTCACTCAATCAGTTGGAGATCCAGGTCTGGTATAATGCGAAACGGGTGAGAAAACCACTGGCAAAAAAATGAAAAAAAAAAAAAAAAAAAAAAGGAAAAGAAAAGAAAAGAAAGTGATTCAACGCAGTTTCAGGTTACATCACTTGATGGAAAATATTTGGGACATTTACCCCCCTTTAAGAAAAAATATAATACTGTTTGATCTGATATTTTTCTGATAGACTTTTTTTACTAATATTTTCCAGATTCCAAATCTTCGCCATAACGGAGCAGAAAAGTCAGCCGCGACTGTGGCCGGGCCGTTCTAATTTGCAAGTCGACGTTAGTGAGATTCGTCAGTTTCCAGAAGAACGTTGCGATTAGCGAGATGTATTTTTTTTTTCTTTTCTTTTCATTCGCACAAAAAATATTACAATAATTTCAAGAAAAAGGAGTGCTTTTTCCCCCCTCTTTTTTCTTCCACTGCAAGGAAAAGGGGTAAAGTGTCAATTGGTAATGCCTCATTATAGTAATGTATTGTGTTTGGAAAGGGGTCCCACTCAATTATTCTGTCAAAGTGTGAGGCCACAAAAACCTTCCGTCGCATACCACGCGTCGGTTTTGAGTAGACTTGCTGCATGGGGACCGTTTCCCCCCTTTTCTCAACAAAGATGTGGACAAAGGCTTCTTTATTTCATTAATTTTAATTTCAGATGTTTTTCCGCCTTCTTTTTTCTTTCTTTTTCTCAGCCGTGCCTCCAATCCATCTAAATACTTTATTTCCCGATAGCCTTGTACTTCCCTTTGTCTAAAGCCACAATTCCTATTGTCCGGCAATTCCGAGGAAATCCCGAGCCAATCCCGAGGGCGCACGTAATCAACTAAAAAATCCATTTTAAGTTACATACAACCTTGTACATACAATACCAGACCCGACCATAACTAATGGAAACCAAAAACCCGAACCATTTCGTTTTACACTGTTCTTTGTAAACGATAGACCTCAGGGAGCACATATTTGCGCCCCCAGATGAATTTTTTTTTCTTGGTTTCCCCAGACCGCAAAACACACATAAATATTTCTCATTTTTTTCCTTCTCCTTCTCTTTCCCGTCCAGGCCTAGCCTTCCTTGCCATTAACATCTAGCACCCTGGGAACTGATTCTTTTCTTCAATTTTTTTTTTTTTTTTCATTTTTCATTTTTCATTTCTCTTTTGTTTCGGACAAAATGTCCCGTTGTTGTCTATAAGAAATCTCGCCGGATTTCCACTTCAACTGTCTTCTCTTTCTCTCTCACTAATAATGATAAAAAAACCTCACGACTTAGCCCCACACAGCAGCATCGCCCGCCATGCTTTTACTGTTGCTGCCCCAGATATTCGTGGATGGAGACGAGTAGCCAGAACCCAAGATTTTGCTGGAGGAGCCGAACATGGGCAGGAAAAGCAGGCCTTGTGTACCGTAGCCGGAAAACTCGCTTCCGAAGGGGTCGAACGTAGACAAACCGTCATTTTTCTTCAAAACTGGAGATTCCGCTGCAGGCACACTAAACACTTTATCATCATTAAACACCTGTGGAATGTGTGGGGTCATGCCTACAGGGCCAGTAGTGGTAGAGTGCAACCCGGGATTCGCCGGGGCAGTTACAAGCCCCGATCCGGCCCGGGCACCAAGCTGGGTAGTGTTACGGAAATTGCCACCATACAAATCCAACGGCTGTGTAGATGGATAGTATCCATACTTGTTATTTTGGTAGAAATCACGAGTATTGGGGCCGGTACCAGATTTACCCGCATGGAGCAGCGCCGATGGAGCATGTGGGCTTTGTGTATGAGCAAGGCCCATACTAAGCGAGCCCAAATGGCCACCAGCAGAGGTCTGTGGCCGGATCCCATTATTGGCCATATTGGCATTTACCATATTATTGGGTTTTCCCGTATTGGCACTATTAGAGCGGCGTCCATAGTAAGATAACGGCTGGCTTTGGACCTCGATCATGGCTTTTTCGATGGTTTCGATCTGGCCGGCAAACGGCTCAGAAATAAGGGTACGTGGTGGATAACTCATTTTGGCATCGATGGGGGTGTTTATTTTCTGTAGTGGTTATTATTATTATTTGTGACAGGGTGCCGGATACGAACTCGTAGCGGGGGATGGAATAATAATAATAATAATAATAATAATAATAATAAATAGAATAGATATAGTTTTCAGTGGATACCAAACTATTTTTTTTTCTTTCTTTCTTTCTTTTGATTTGTTGGTTGTTTTTGTTTGGATTGCTCCAGGTTTGAGGTTGGAGTAAGTGTGCGGTGGACAAGCAGTATCGATGAAAATTTGACCGGTGCCAGGATTCGCTCGCTGGTGAATGGTTAATTCAATTGCCGGTGCGTTTCTTTTTTTTTTTTTTTTTCTTTTTTTTTGGGTGGCAGGTGTACGGGTGTGCGCGGCAACCGGTGACGTTTTCGGTTACTGGCCGCTTTTGCTCTGTCCGCGGGCTGCCATTATTACCCTGGCGGTCCGGCAGACGGGTGCCATTTGCAGGAACACCGTTAATGCTGAGCTTAAGGGGAAAGCGTTGTATATCTGTGTATTTCCGTTAGACGATCATGTACTATATTATTGCCTTAATTTTTTTTTTTTTTTTTGCTTTTGGTTCCTATTTATCCTTATTACACTGCTGCCACATGAGGCGTGGACCGATACCTAGTATACACGTAGGCGAGCCGACATAGGGCCAAGTGGCAGCAGTGCAGCACTATATGTATTAACACGCAATGGGAAGAAGATTTACGTTTATCGCGTCTTCTTCTTTTGCTTGATTTCCTCGTCCTTCAGAGGATGCAACTTGACATCGGTAGGGTAGTCCGGACGGTTGCCCTGGTGGCCCTGCGACCAGTCGTAGCCCCGGGCGTATGCGAAGATGCTACCGTTTCTGTTGAAAGCAGTGGCGGTGATGGGCGCGCCAACGTTGGGGAAGTTCTTCAAGCGCTGCTTGGCGTCCTTGTCCCAGAAGCAGAACGTACCGTCGGAGCCGGCGGTAGAGAACGTGCCGTGGACAGGATGGAAGGAGATAGCGTTGACGGTGTACAAGTGGGTCTCGCTGTTGCCGACAGAGGTTGTGCGGGGCGGGTTGGTGCCGTTGGCCGCTTTACGGTGGCATCGGAACGAAAAGCCGGATTTTTGCTGCTCGGCGTCATCGATGTACTGGATCGCACAACGCGCTTCGATGGATGCAATAGCGTAGCCATTTCCCTGTGGGTAACAAGCAACTGTCCGTGTCTGGTACTTGAGTGGCGACAACACCGACTTAAAAATCTGTTGCGGGTTGGTCAAGTCGATGATAGCGACGTGACGCTCAGCACATCCAACTACCAAGAGCTTTTGCGACGAATCCATGCAATAAACCTTGTCCGGGAGATTCACCACCAGAACAGGTTGCGGTGAACGCATGTCCCAGTACTTCAACGTCTTGTCCCAGGAGCCACTCACCACCACCTCGGTGTTGGTTGGTCCACAAAGCACGGACCGTACTGCACGCACAGGCGCATCATGGACACCAATCTGTTGCAGTTGCTGTGACGCCAAGTCAAACAAACGAACCTGCTTGTCTGCACCACCACTAGCGATGCGGGCACCGTCCTGGGTCCAGCGTGCACTAAACACAGGGCCTTCGTGTTCAAAAAGCGCCCGTCCCTGACTGTTACCCGAGTTTGGGTCGATATCGTAAATGCGAACTTTTTTGTCCCAGCTTGCAACTGCAAGCATGTCCAGCAGCGGCGAAAACGCCAAGTCTGTCACTGTATCTTCGGGTCCATTATTGACGATGATGTCATTCACCAATTCCTGACCGGTTGCGGCACTTGTTTGTGTGGCGGAATTACTGAGAAACGACATTGTGTATGAACGTCTTTATATAGCTATTTTGGGACTGTGTAGGTTTTGTATGGATGATGTGGGGAAGTGTTGATTCAGTTGTTACGGCGCTTAGCAAGTGGGCGCGTAGCGGGAGAAACAAACACAAAAAAAAGACTCGAATATGGAAAGCGGGCCAGCACAAAAACAGTGGGATTTGTTGCTTTTTTTTTTGTTTTTAATAACCCGGTTTGATTGGATACGGCTAGTGACCAAGAGTGGAAGATTTGGTTGCCTTTTGTTTAAGGTATTGTTCCTTGTATCCTCTTCGTTTTTTTTTTGTTCGCACTGAAGGTGCTTTTTCTCGCACCGTGCGTGGAGTGCATGGTCCGCTACTGCCAGGCAAAGGCGGGGCCAGGGAAGAGTGGATGAAGAGAAAATCATAATGTTTTTGTGGGTTAGCATTAGCTTATTCTGGGTAGATAATGGATTATTCACTGATGTTTTATTTTATTATTTTCTTATAAATAATTTGTGTTATTAATTTTTGTGTTGTTGATGTTACTGTGTTGCGGATTCAATGTCTTTGGATGTATTATTGCGATCAGGAGTTTCTGAGCAAACACAGGTTTACTTCTTCCTCAATAAGTAGGGTTTAAACGAAAAAGGGGGTGTCAAAAATCGGGAGGGTGTTTGTTTTTATCTTGAAAAAAACTTTAAGTGTTTGATATATGAGCGAAGTAGTTAGTTGATTATGAATATCGACAGTGTGTTTCTCATTTTGGAGCGTTACTAGGGTAACATTTTGTCCTAGGACATTAAATATAAAACGTGTTTGTGCTTAAATTTAAATTTATAAATTAGAGACCATAAATTAGAGATCATATACTTCCAGAACAAGCTACTATATCGAGCTAAGGATCGTGGAGCTCTTTGAAAATGCCACTCAGAGAAGATTTCTCCCCTCATAATATTCTTCAAAATCCACGGAATTTTCACAAGAGAGGAAGTCCCAAGAAAAAGCAAAATATCTTGAATTTTTCAAATCAAAAAGCTAATTAAAACTGTGTTACCATAATCTTTGGTTATCGTATCTACATCTGGGATGCCAGTATTTCAACAAAGTCTTATTATTTCTAGTGTAACAGAAAAAGAATTCATTTCTTGAAATAAAAAAAGGATTTTTCCAATGAAAAAGAAAAAAAAAAAAAATCAAAACAAAAGCTGGAAAGAACCACACTTAATCTCTCTACAATTTTCTGAGGGATATCTTCGGGATCTAGTCTTACTTCATGTGTGCGTTAGGTCAAGTGGTCTTTTGACATTGACCAGACCCACAGTATTCTTTTATTTTTCTTTGTTTTTCCGGAATCTCAGATATATCAACTATTATTTTATTTCTCGGCTAATCTCGTAAGCTCATCAGATCGGCGATCAGATCAGATCAGATCAGACCTGATTCGATCTAATCTAATCTTGACTGTATGCATACCCGACTAAATCAGGGTGAGGCTGCGCCAGAACTTTGGCTGCAAAGTTTTAGCCGCATTAAGCTGAAATACTTAAACAGGGGTTTCCACGGTAATATATGTATACAAATATTATAAACGAAATATATTACTTTTTAAATATATATTTATTATTTTTCTTTAATCTTTTCAAAGTACCGCAAGCCAGGTTTATTCTGTATGTAGACTATGATGAGACCTCTCACCAAATATCACTCAGCTCCTTTGGGCCAAATATTACCGAGCATCAGCAGAACAAACTCTGAAAACACAGATATAAAATGGTGGCAAAAAACCGACAAGAAAAAAATTCTCCTCACCACTTTGTGCCACCTTCTTCTTGAAACTGACTTTAAAATTTCAACCGCCACATATTATTTTTGCTCTTTTCTTCACCTACGAAGACCAAAATTTTGCTACACCTTGGCTTTACACAATTAGCCAAAATTTTAACATTTTTTTCTAAACATTTTTTTCTGGTCTGCTAACACGGCATTTGGTGCTGATATCTGATCTGTAGAATTTGCCCAAATGGCTTGGCTGTCCATAAAGAGCTCCAGGGCGATGAGGTTTTGGCTCTCTTCTGAAAGCCCACCCATTGGATTTCATGTGTTTAGGAGATTGGGTAGCAATTCGTCCAAACCTACCCCTGGGAAACAAAATTTGCCACCCGAATTTTCTCTTGCTTCAGAAAATACGGGACACGAACAGCAGAAGAAAAGAAATTACATCTCAAATAGACTCAGGCACCGACCTAAGTGGTTGAGGTCCCAACCCCTGGGAGTTAAAAAGGGGATTCCTGATTCTGATACAAATGTTCCATTTGTACTCCAAAATGGATTCTGGAACACCATAATCAAGAAAGGCAAAGCTCGAACTACTGATGTAACTGAGAGGGCCCAGACTACAAGTTATACAGTTCCAGTGCCCTCCAAATTACCAGTACAAAGTATACTAAGTACCTTCAGTTTCCCGGGGCAAATGAGAAACATTTTGATTTTGCGGACTGCTTTCACAAGAATATTGCTTCAAACAGCCAACAAGGAACATTGGGAGGTTATTGCAATATTGATTTTGCTTTTTACAGGTCAAAACGGTGCAACAGTTGGACCCAGATTTACCACTCTTAATTCAAACGCTAGAAAATCTAATATTCTTGTGTTAATGGCACAGAAAAACTTGGACTATACAAGCGCGTTTGACAAGAATGGTTTACAGGAAAAGACACGCCGTTTGCTGTTCAGAAAGCTCTTTAAGCAATACTTCACACCCAATAACCCTTGCTGTAACCGGCACAAAAGCCAGTTCAATGAAAGTTTACAAGCAAAAACTGAATTTAGTCGTGCTTCATTGTCATCCCATGATGATAGTGGGTGTTCTAAAATTGTTGGAGTTTCTGGATCTCTACTTTCTTTTTCTACTAAACAGAAGGAAACTGAAGGAATACAAAAGTGCCATGAAGACTCCACATGTCCGAAACTCTACCTTGTCAGAGGAATAAAAGACATAATTGAAAACGTTGGGGATCTCTGCTACCTGGGAAACCTGGAAAAGGAATTTGATTCTTTCCTGACTTTTGCAAGTTATGATCGAGACACAAACGTTACGGATCCAAGTATTCTGAGAGGACTGCTCATTTTAAGAGCTATAGCAGGTGAGAAAAAGAGAAACTTATCGAATTCAGATTTGGTGAACTTTTTTGAGTTTTCTGAAAGCAATTTCCCGAAAATCGATGAACCGGGAAAAATATCTGGCACAGATATGGGCTGTTTGCAAACATCCGGTCACAATACCCCGGAAGTTGATTTCACACGTGCAGTCCCAAATGTCGCAAACCCCCAGAACATTGAGTGGGAGGACCCAGCATGGGTTGTCGCATGTCTCAATTTTGCAATCTCCAATGTCGCGCCCACTTCGGCCAATTCAGGCACCACGGATAAAAACACTATTACAGAAAGTATACTTGTTTCTGAAGCTTTTAATAACGAAGTTAATGATGCAAGTTTACTTTCAAATCCATCAAGTCACCAGAACTATGACAATTTGGGGCTTTCGGATCAGGAGAGTATGGTATCGGAAAACGTGGCACTGAATGTTGAGTTTGGTATGGTGTATTCTGTATCACCAGGGTCTGTAGAAGCCCTCTTATCGAATACGGACCTCATCAAATCAAACTTGATTTATTCGAATCTTTCACCAGAAGACTTTGGTGATGATGATGCTAGTTGGATACTGTCTCCCAAACTTGACTTGAAAGTCAATGACGTAGGTGCAGAGGTGCACGAACCAGGATTTGTAGTTTCGCAAGATCAACGAGCCAATTTTGCTGCCATGGAACCAGTATCGAAAAACGGCTCAACAACCTCTTCAGGTGAAACTATAATGGGAGACCATGTTACTTTTTCTGACCCCACCTTTGGAGCTAACCTCCTGGATTTTGCTACAGGGGAGTTCAAACAAAATTTCAAATTGGCAAAGTTTGCCTTTCAGGCAAACGAGGAGCCTTGCTGTACCCCATATCAGAGGGAAGAACTTACTATTTATGGTGTTGGTGCCGCCGAAGCCGAAGAGGACTTTGTGAGCACCTCATTCAATGAGGTGGAACTCTTGAGTGAAGACGAGGAAGAGGACTTTTTGCTTGGGCAATTAGTCACCAATGATTTCTTTGATAGTGTTGATGACACAGAAGACCATAAAGAAAAGTGCCGCAAGGAGCTTTCAAAGACCACGCCTCTTTGGACAAAGACGGGATTGTTGCTCCTCGAATTTGAGGAAAAGATGGTCCCTGTATTCGAAAACCAGCCACCAGCAATTAAGTTAGTAGAATTCCTGGATGATTGCAATTCGGGTTCTGGATCGAGCGAGCTTTCGGGGATTATGAAAGTCTCACCATTGCAGATTTCAGGTTTGCGTTCACCCGACCCCAAGGCTCTTTTGGGTCTTGAAAAAGAAATGATGAAAATTGGCGGTCCGCAAAACACGGAGGAGGTACAATGTTTGGTGGGAATCATCAAAAACTACCGGCGCGTTTTTATACACTTGATCAACAATGTTGTCCTTCCATGCAATGACAAGATCAGCAGCTTGCTCAAGGATATTTTAATGGCGGGACAAAATGAAGGAGAGATATATTCTTTTGGCTCAGCAATAAGCAATGAGATCGAAATCATTAGCGAGAGCTTGGAAGATAACGACGACATTGAGTGCGCTTATTCGCAAGAGAGATTAAAAAGGTGTCATTCGTCTCTTGCGACGGTCAACACTAGGTTTGCAGAAATGCAAAAGAGTTTAGATACCCTTGAAGCTGGGTTTCTTGACAGACTTACCGACATTAGTGATCACATCACCCGGATCCGTACGATCAGAGATCGTATTTTGGAGAAATACTTTCTGTTTTACGATCCAAATAATGCCCTTGGGAGTTTTGGCTCCCAAAACGTGCATGAGTTTACCCATGTGAACGATTATAAACAGAGTACAATATGGTATTACCATATTGATTTAGAGGAGTTCCAGTTTCTCTTGACCAAGGACGTTAGAGCAGTGGTTTCCAGTAGCGGGGCTATTGGAGAAATGATTCTGCTGATTCAAGAAAACTTTGCATTTTTCAAACAGGAAATGCTTGTAAGAGCTGAAACAGCAATACTAGCCGGTTATGGATGTGATTGGTGGGGAAAGCCCCCATCACGTCCATGACCTAATCCCAGATGAAACTGCAAGTATAAATTCGTGGACTTGAGTTCAAAAAGTAAAGAAAAGAAAAACAACAAAATACCAAGAGAAATAAATGGGGCTTCATTTAAAAAGCCCAAGGCCTAGATAGCCGAGGATGATGTGGGCTAGCTTATATAGAGTGGACCAGTTGGTACATTCGTCATACACTTGCTAAAGAGTCAGCACCGAAAGTGGTGCATTTGCTAACTGAAGATTGCTACATACTACGAAATACATATTAATGATAACGTGAAACAAGTACCACCGGGCCTGATTCTCCGAACCTCCCACACGTAAAGAAGATTGGGTGCGAAAAGCGTAAATGACCAGGCGTAGTAGGCAATACTCCTGCCACCAATTACCTAAACAAAAGGAGAGAAAAAAAAATTAATGAGTAAGATAATTTCAAACATCAAGGATAATATCTCTTAAAATTTTCCTTTTTTCTCTCTAATTAAGCGAAATATTTAACTCATTTCCCTCCTCGCTAGACTATTCCGCTGGTTGGCCTGTACATGGAGGCCTCAGAGTCGTACCCCTAGTCGATTGCAACTGACCAGACGTGTCAAACAGATATTTGAAAAACAACAAATAAAAAGTGCAAATATATAATAACACTATGCCGACGTTGAAATACGAGCATCCTGTGGATTCGGTCAGCACTGGGCGTGAAGAATGGACCACGGACGAGAGATATGAGGACAACACGTTTCTCGATTGGATGAAGGAATCTAGTACTAGTCGAGGTACACAATCGGCGTCGAAAAAATGGACAGTTTTGGTGGCAATGTCGCTTGCAGTGGGTTATACGGCAATCTTTGTGGACTTGGCTGCAGTATGGCTCCATGATGTGAAAAAAGGATTATGTTTTTCTCGACTCGACCGGTGGTCACTTTTAAACCCATATCTGACATGTCCTGCCAATGCATGGCACGATTGGCTGAGTGTGATTTCAGGACATGACACAAAAACGGCGCTGCTTTTGCTTGGATTCCCACTTTATTTGGCGTGTGTTTGTATTTTCGTCATGGGTGCTGGCGTGATTACATTTACCCGGGCACCACTCGTGAAACAGAGTGGAATTCCCGAAATCAAGCTTATTATTGCTGGGTTCAATTATTACGCCGATACTTACTTGGGTCCACAAATGCTAATATACAAGATTGCCGGGTTGGTCTTGGTGGTTAGTTCTGGATTCTGGCTAGGTAAAGAAGGCCCTTTGGTGCACATCGCCTGTTGTATTTTGACCATCTGTTTTGAGAAAATCTACGGCACTTCTCGTCGTGAAGGTCTCCGGCGCGAGTTACTTAGTGCTGCCGTGGCCACTGGTATTGCGGTGGCATTCAATTCGCCAATTGGCGGTGTGCTTTTTGTTGTAGAACTTCTTCCGTCCTATTTCACGCCGATGAAACTCATGTGGAACTCGTTTGTGTCGTCCACCATTGCCTTGGTGGCATTGTATGGTTTTAAGGTGTTTACTGACGGCAAAAACTTCACCGACGCCACTTTGTTCCAGGTACTGTTTGGCAACTTTAGTTGGCTTTTTATGGAAACGCTCCCGTTCATTTTTCTTGGCGCCGTGGGCGGTCTTTATGGACACTTGTACACACAAACATATTTAAAATTTGCCGATAAGGCGTGGAAACAAAGATTGTGGACCCGTTTGGCCACTTTGTGCCGGGTACAACAGCGCCATGCGCCATACCTTGAAATCCTCCTTGTGGCAATCGCAACTGCCCTTCTCACTTTCCCCTTACTGATGACTAAGTTGCCATTGAGTGCACTCTTGAAACTTCTCTTTACTGACTGCCCCACAGAATCTGCAGCGGCTCTGGAAACAAACTCCGCCAATTTCTTGTGTGGCTCCTCTTCGACCATAACCATCTTCAAACTCGGATACATTTTTGTGCTGGGCTTTATTCTCTCGTCTTATAGTTACGGGCTCTCACTCCCCGGTGGAGTTTTGATGCCCTCGTTTGTTTTGGGAGGAACTCTTGGCCGTTTGATTGGACTTGTTTCGCAGGCCATCCAGAACAAAATCGGCGCCACGGCATTTTCCACTTGCACAGCCAAATCTTGTATTGTGTCGCCCTCATCTTATGCTGTGGTGGGATCTGCTGCGTTTGTCACCGGTATAACAAAACTCACATTATCAGTAGTGGTGATTATCTTTGAGTTAACTGGTGCCGTCACCTATGTACTTCCCATCATGATTGCCGTTATGATGTCCAAATTCTTCAATGATTACCTCTGCGAGGAAAACATCTACGACTCGTGGTTGAGTCATGAGTTCAACACCAAAACAACCAGTGATCCTGCTCAGGTTAATCTGGGTAAGGGTGAAGGGCTTTGTAACTTTGGCAACATCTCCGCTAGATTTAGGGCCCGCTTGCCAGATGTAGCTATCGAGGCCGTCATGGTTCCACTCGCCAAAACAAGACACTTTGTGCTTTTCCCCCGTGTCCCTTATACCCTCTCTGAATTGCACGCATTTTTGTCTGACGATAACCACGAGGGGTACCCGTTGATTGTGAGTGAACTGAACCCCGTCAATTTGGGCTACTTGACCAAGAAAACTATCTACAGACTGGTTCTTGATTCTATTGGAAACGTCCAGTCAACCTCGGTTCTGCTCTGTTTCCAAGCAAAAGTGCCCCCTTTTGTGCTTCCTGAACAACACGCATTTGAGCGCAGAATTTCCGAGAAGTTTGAGAAGGTACATTTTATCCCCGTCAAGATCGAACACCCCACCACCATCGTAAAGGAAACCACCTCCTTGAAGCGGGTGATTGAACTATTCGAAAGGCTTCATTTAAATACACTTGTGATCAACGATGCTGCTGGAAAGGCGTCGGGTTTTATTGATAGATTCAAGTTGTCTCGCTTGATTCACCTGGGGTTTTCCGAACTACAGGTGCCGTCAATTTCTGCCGAGGACGACGTGGGCAGAGAATTTGAAATTGGTGAAGACGAGGAGCCAACTCAATTTCTACGCAGTGTATGAGGCTTTCTGAGGGGTAACTACATGAAAAAATGGAACCCTCCATCTCTCTACTTTTTTTTTTTTCTAAAAAGGATGGTGAAAATGGTGGAGGCGATTTTCTTTAATTTTATTGCACCTGATCTCGTGCCGGTCACGGGTGCACGACCGATCAAGAAATGCGCACCTTACTCCAGTGGTTTCTTGGTGACACCATGAAGAATGAATAATAGACCTCCATTAGGCACGCTTGTAATAGAAAATATCAAAGCACTTGGCCAAAATGCAGTGGTTGGTATCGATACCCAATTTTTCACTGTCCAGAATTTTCTAAAAGGAATCAAGCTCATTCCTCCTGGTCTCCATCTTCTCCACTACTCAGCTTCTGTAGATGATGGAGCGTCCATGAGATTAGCATGGTGGTTTCTGGTGGCTGAGGGGGATGTTTTTACAGTGCAATGGCACGAAGAAAAAGCAGTGTTCGAAACACATGACCCGTCAAAACTAGATATCGGCGAAATATATCAGTTCATGGTTAGCTACCCAGAGAACATACAGAGATGGACAAATCTCAGTGAGTTTATAGACTCAGAAGCCCTTGAAGAGTACCTACCTATTCTGAAACTCGCTGTTACTACAGCCACGCCTCTGGCTGAAGAAAATATGGTCCTATTAGAGGTATTGAAACGCAAAAAACTGGACATATCATTGAGCGACCAATCCCAGGATGAGTTGAAGTATTCAATCATTCAGCCCCAGAAAAAAAGGCCAGATGCAGTCGGAGAGCAGGTTACCAGGGACGCTTTGGATAGGTCGTGGTACCTAATTGAGTTATTTGGCCACGATGTAGAACTCCTACTAGCAGAAATACAACTATCATTTATTCATTTTGTCGTTTTGTGCAACTTATGTTCATATACACAGTGGATGAGTCTTCTAACTTTAATCCTGAACAGCAAGATGTACCTTAGGTCTCATCGCATGATTTCCAACAAAATCCTCACTATCATCAGGGTACAACTAGACACCCTACCTGCGGATTATGTTTTGGAGACACTGGGCGTAAAGGTCGTTGAGATTGAAAGATTAGGGGCAATTTTGACTGATTTAAATGATGTTTTCGAAGCCGAGCCCCAATGGCGTGAAGTCGTTGAAGTGACGCATAGAAAATTCGGGTTGAAGCCATCTTCATGGCCCACTCTTGATGAAGATCAGTTTGAAGTGTATGATATTTCTGGACACGATGAAGATGACGAGGATGCTCCAGCAATTGTATTCTGAGGCTTTAGGAATATATACAAGTAGCCCCAACTCGGTTTACAAATGCAATTACAGTTTCCGTCTATCAGCTGGTGGAAGAACCCCCAATTTCCGGAGCCGAGTTCTTTCCTTGGACTCCCATAACTTTTTGGAAGCGAGTTCTTTCACTTCCTTGTCCACGATCTTTCCATGCAAAATGTCCTTGCCCAGATTCAAGAGTTTTCCATATTCTTGCCTGAAATACTCTTTCTCATCCAAGGACAATTGCCTCCAATCGGTTCCCACCTTTTGTCTTGCCTCTTTCGAAGGAAGTGCACTATATTTATTATAGTTGACAGTCATGTAATAATTCCAAGCATTTGTGAATGTAACCGCCTCTTTGTTAATTTTCTTGTATGTCTTGAGTTCTCTTTTAGCACTCTGAATATTTGGATCTTCGGAATCTTCGGCCCCTTCTGATTCCTCAGTTGGTTCCTCATATCTCACTTGCTGTAAATAAAGTCTCATTTCATTATCCTTATTCACTTGCGCTCCAGTTCTTTTGCTTATTTGTGGAATTTGACTAATGTCGGCTGTTTCGGCCCATTCATCAGCAATTTTTTGAACCACTTCCCAGTCAGGTTTCTCCGAAACATTCCCTAGTTTGTTATCTAGCTCTTTATTAAGCAGGGACTGAGTCCATCCTCTTGCAACGTGTGATTTTTTGACTAAAACCCATCCAAATTTCGTTAAGATTCCGTTATAAAGATCTGGATTCATTTTCAGATCTGCCACCGTCCCACTAGCAAGTCTGCGTAAACATAGGGATGTGTTTAAGTTGTGTTTAATTATACTTCGAAGAAAAATCATCTCTTTTTTTTCGTGGATATTCAATTAACTGGATGAAGAATTCAAGTTGAAGAATTTTGGATCTCCGGTAATGTGGTTCTAGTACTTGAGAAGAGCGAGAGGTAGGTGCGCAGAAGTCACGTGGCAAAATATTTTGCAGCCGGATAAGGAGGACTAGATGTGCAAGGGACAAGCTGGCATCATAAGGTGTGTTATGTTCTCTTTTTGAATTTAATGAAGAATAAAAAGAATTTCTTGCTATATTTCTTGAGCAAGCTGTTTTCTTTGAGCTTATTTTTAGATGTGATGTACAGAGACAAGCATGAGACCTTGAGGAAGATTTGAAAGAAAAGTGTTTCTAATGCTTCTATTCTTTTTCTTTCATTTTTTTTTTTTTTTTTCATATATTCTCTTTTTTCACTTTTCACACCCCTAAAAATACTTTAAAGTTTGAATAATGAGAAATTATTTGGTTAAGTAGAGTGTGATTGTTTATAATCTCGGTTTTTATTCAGTAAAGTATTTCATGGAATCGAAACCTCACCTCTCATAAATAAAAGTCTGTCAGGGCACAGCCCTTCAAGTTTATATCAATATTAAAAGTAAAAGGTCCTTAAACTTCTAAAATATTTACTCACTCTCTATCTCTTCAAAGATGCTGAATGGATTCTTTAGGATTCTCTGACTAGACACGGATGCCTTAGGAATATTTCTATGGTCCTGTTTAGGTAATACTTTACCAACAGCCTTTTTATTTCCTTTTTTCTTCCACCCATTTTCAACCACTTTTTTTGAATGTTGTTTTGGTGCTGAAATAGTCCTCCAAGCTTGGGGATTTTCATCTGTAAATGATTCGGAGCGAGAAAAGTTTAGCGTATTTTCACCTTGTGGCGGATTCTCCAATTTCAAATTGGTATGCGGAGCATTTCCGAGCTTATAACAAGGTTTGTTTCTCTCTAAAACAATGTTTTTAGCGACCTCTCTACTAGACTTGTCTGTTTGACTACTGGACAGACTATCGTCATTAATACCGACTGAAAAGTTTTGGCCAAGAGGAGTTGATTGCGGTTCTTCAAATATTTCTTGGCAAAGTTCCGCCAATTTATTACTGGAACTATTCTGGGCTTGTCCAAAAAGTTTATTTGCCGTTGTTTCTGTGGCTGTGCCATCTTTAGTTACAGATCCAAAAACTGCTGCTATTGACTCAGCACAAATTTGTGGTTCAAGTACATCCTGGGGTACATCAAGAGAATTGAAGCAAGTGTTACAAGCAGGCAAGCGAAAAATGGTAATTTTTGGGAAAGGTTTGTATTTCGTGTACTTATCCCAATTCAAACATACACTGTAGTACTCAGAACGAGGACCAGGAATAAACCTAAAGAGAGGAAACTTGCGGAGAAAGTCACATGTGCTATTGACGGTCTGCTGCAAGAAATCTAGAAGGGTTTTTATTTTCCAATGCATCTTAATCTTCTTTTTTTCTTAAAAGCTAAATGTTTATTTGGAGATGAAATTAGCAAAAGTAGTTTGAATAAGGTATTTAGTTCTGTGAGCGTATAAATTTTCCGTAATAGTATTCGTATTTGCGTGCGGAACCTTGGTATCGATTAATGAGCCAACTATTAAATGTTTGATGTTGAACTATAAGAATTTTTATTTTGAGAAAAGAAATGTTGAGTTTTTTATTTTTTCAAAGATTTTCTTTCATGAAAGTTTATTCATTGAAGATAACAGGTTGTAAAAGTTTTTTATATTATAATATTAGACAAGTTTTTGTCAATTTTTAAAAATCTCGCAACTTCTCCAAAAAGACAATAATTGATTTTAAATATTTGTATAAACTATATAATGAAATGTGGGAGTCTTGATTTTTTTATGAACACAAAAATTGTAACCGTCTTTTATGGAATTAAACGAAAGAAGGAGTTTTCCCTATAGCTTTACCCTAAGCAGCTAACATCAACCAATGAAGTCTATGTATATTGCCGTCATTTCTTCACTCAACTTTTACTTTTCACATTTCGATTAAGCACATTTTTTTTTAAATAACGAAGAAGTATGTATAGAGTTCATTGAATTTTAATTATTAGGACATGCCGCCCTTTTCTGTCATTAAATGTCACGCCAGTGCTGCATCAAACACCAATTATACTGAAAATAACTAGATCATTGTGGTAAAAGTCCTTTCCATTTATTCAATTTTAAATTTCAGATAACTGGCTCAATTAAATATGATTTCTTATGAAGAAATATGCTTGAATACAAAAACGAGTCCCCCTTAGCAGATTCTGTAGGGAAAATAATTCAGTTTTGGAATCTAAATACTTCCTCAGCTCGTTTAATTGGATCAAATTGACATGAATGATAATTCTTCCAAATCAATTTCGGAAATTTGTATTTTTATGGGTAATTTTCTATTATTTCCGTGAATATCGAAGGATAAGACATTTCAAAAATACAACTAAACGTGTAGTACTGGAAAGGTGGAAATCTCGGTTGCGGCCATATCAAGTAGAGAACACTGTTTCCCGTCCGATCAACGTTAGTTAAGCTACTTAGAGCGTCACTGAGTAGTGTAGTGGGAGACCATATGCGAAATTGACGTGCTGCAATCTTTTTGTATTTTTTTTTTTTTTTAACTGTAAATAATGGGTGGAAAGTGTTGATGTTGGTTGTATGAGGGTGTTCTTTAAAGTATGATTGCGGGAGTGAACGTTTGATTGTGGGTTCACAAATTTTTATCGCGAATAGGAAAAAAATAAATGATGAATTTTGCAATAGCAATGATCATTTGGTATAAGAAATAAAAAAATATAAGTGTTGAAAGTGTAGATTCAGTGAAATGTCTATATCAAGAGAACACTTAAGTCTGGAACTTTACGCTACGACTTAGGTATTATCATGCTTTAAAAGGGCGAGTATGGACTCCTGTCAGAATCAACTTTAAGGATTCAAGGGTAGGGGGTAAGAATTAGAGCTTTAAGATTAAAGAATAGGAAAGAAAACCATGGATTTTTCTTGGTGGAAACAAGAAACCCCCTCTCGACTTGGCAAATGTGTATGAGACCGTCTTGGCTAGTGAGGGGACTGAGTAAGCGTGATGTATAAGTTACCCCAAAGAAATGCTGGATCATTCTTATTCTTATTCGTATTTCTTTTTTTTTTTTTCTTTTTTTTTTTAAAAAAAACGAACACGTGAAAAAAAACGATGATGATGTATATTTATTTTTTCTTCCCTCTAATTCCAGGAAAAATGATTAATTCACCGACCCACAATAGAATCCAGTTGGCCGGGAATGCGGGCAAAATTTCCGATTGCCAAGGCATGTGTTTAGATAACCAAGCGTGATTGCGTGCGCGGGCCCCGCGTGCACGTGACTGATAAGAAAAAAAAATGCCATTCGTTGGGGAACCGAAATCTGGCCAGTGTGCATAAGTAGATACGACGGATGCGGATTAGAGAACAATAGGGCGATTAGCCAATACTATACGCGGTTGTTTGTGGTGGTTTATTTATATTTACAATTTTTTTTTAAATAATATTTCACGTGATGGTCATCTCAATCCCATAAAGAAAAAAAAAGAAAAAAAAAATCGTATCCAGTTGCCCCCATGTGGTGGCCCTAATTTATCGACTAATATTGCCGATTGCAGGCGTGGAGGCGTGGCGCCAGAGCCACGCTCGGCAGTCCGCACTAAGAGGCAAGTTTTCTTAAAAGCGTGGGGCCGAATGGGTATTATAGGGCAGAAGCGCATTTTTTTTTTTTTTTTTCGCCCGATAGACTCTTGATAAAAGAACACCGGTATTTTCTCCATCTATTTTTATTTCCACTTTCCAATTTGCCAAGGCCAGCCCTGGAAGCCCACGATAGAACAATTTTTCTTTATTTTTATTTTTATTATATATAAACAAACAAACAAACCACTAGCAAATACTCTTGCGGAGATCTATTCCCTGAACCGCTGAAAAATACAAATACTCCAACTGGCTCTAATTAAGGTCCAACCGTGAGTCTACACCAAATTGCTGAGGACCCTCACGATAAACGATAACTGAGGCACCACAAAAAAAAAAAAAAAAAAAACTTTAAAAGAAAACAAAACACCACACATCAACAAAAAAAAAAAACTTAAAAAATATATATATAAAATGGCGTACCCACGGTCGCCCCTTTTTCCTGAAGCTTCTTTGGCTCTTTCGCCCGGCCGGCCCGACGAACCCAGCACTCTTTTACCCCAGCTACCCCAACTGCCTCAGATTCTGACGTCGACACTTCAGGTTTACATTGTGCCGGCAGAAAAACACCTTTTTGTACAAGGATTCAAGCCGGCAGAGTTTGAGACTCGGCCGCCAACTTTGCTCCGTGGTGCTCTTGTGGTACGCGTATTGAAGCCCAACAAAATCAAGGCCATAAACTTATCTTTTCGAGGAATTCAGAAAACCGATTGGCCCGAGGGAATCCCGCCAAGACGTCATTTCTATAACGAAACAAATGACCTTGTACACCACTCGTGGCCGTTTTATCAACAAGAAACGCACGTGCCGGGGTTTGGGGCGGATATCGTGGTTTCCACAGGGAAAAATGGTGCACCTGACGACGTCACCCATCTTAGTTTAGATACGTCTGGAACCAGTGGAACTAATGGTTTCAACACTACTACATCCTCACATTTGGCTGTACCAGAACTGACGCTGTTTGCTGCATCACTCATGAAAATGGCCACCTCCACCACTCATAGTTTATCGCCCGTAAATTCATTTGCCGATCTCTCGGCAGTGCTTTCTTCGCTGCAGGAGAAAGGAGACACAAAACCAGGATATTTCCCTGCCGGAGATTATGTGTACAATTTTGAGCACCCAATCCCGGCCCTGTCGCCAGAAACCGTGCTGGCCAATTTTGGCACAGTCAACTATTACCTTGAAACAACAATCCAACGGCTGACTACATTCAAATCCAATCTCTCTGCACGTCTCCCGATAGAGGTAGTGAGGATTCCATCTGATAATAGTGTGGAGGAAAATGAGCCCATCATCATTGAGCGGGACTGGGAAGACCAGTTGCGGTACGAAATCGTGGTGGCCAGTAAGTCAGTTGTTTTGGACACATACTTGCCGATCCTGCTCCGGTTTATCCCTCTATTTGGTAAGGTGGCATTACACCGGATCCGGATTTACATCACCGAAGACTGTAATTATTACTGCAGCAACAAAAGTGTCCACCGTACAGAGCCGCTGCACAAGTACCTTTTGCTCGAGCACAAAGCCAAGAAAAACCAGTCTCTTCTCACGAAAAATGGTGGTCGTGCTCAGACCTTCGATCCAGAAGATGAGGTGCTCCCGCGCGAGTTAGAGTTCCAGTTGTTTGTGCCTTCCACGGTGAATAAGAAGTTTGACTATACGATTCATCCAGATACTGCGGTGGAGAATATCCAGTGTCATCACTGGATCAAGATTTCCTTGCGTATCTCGAAACAAGACCCGCAAAACCCGGAAAAACGTAAGCATTTCGAAATCCTGATCGACTCTCCCATCCATCTATTCTCGCCCTTGGCCGCCCATAACAACACGCTTCTTCCTGTGTACACTTCTGGCCCAGAGTATTTGCCTGAATATACTCAGCTTCCTCCAATGTCTCCTGGAGTTACCGCCATCGACGCCTCAAACCAGCAAACCAGTCTGCTGCTTTTGGCGGTATTTGGGAACACCCGGGACCCCTCTGAATCGTCGCCCAGGCCAAGTACCCCGATCCAGTTTCAGCACATTTCTAGTACAATGGATAACCTCGATCCCATTCAGAGAGATAACGATATGCACCTTGATGCTAATCTTTATCTGCCTGAAAACGAGGAAATGCTCAGTAATATCGGCTCACCTCAAGCCACCGCATTCAGTCCAGTTGCATCGCCCGTTGGCAGCCCGGTCAGAAACCCACCAGAACCGTCTATGGAACCTCCACTGTTTAGTATAATGGGTGTAACTGAGGATACTTTGCCTCCTGCGTACGAGCAGGAAACCTCTCTGATGAACCTTTCTCCATTGAGACTTGATGCAACCGCAGATCCCAGCCACGAATCATCCCTCAACACCGTGGGAATCAAAGATAAGCTCAATAAGCTGTTTGAGACCCGTGGAAGGAAATCGTCCTCCGGAAAGACCTCCTTGAAAAGCAATAGGTCTTCCTCTCAGTCGACTAAGAGCCACAGAGATTCCCAAGAAGGTGTCAGCACCGAAAGTACTGATAAAACCGAGCAAAACCCGATATCTAAAACCATAGAAGGTGCTACAACACTTCAAAAGCCTACCGAAAATGGACGCCGGAGCTCTGTGTCGAGCAAGCACTCGATTAAAAGGAACCATTCAAATATTGGTGTGCCACAGATAGATACTGATGCCACCACGAAATCGGAGGACCAGGTCAATGATGGCCCTAGTACTGATATCACCGACTTGGGATCCCCGTCCGCTCATCTCACACCAAATTCGTTTTCGAGAAGATCTTCGGTTTCCCTGTGCAACTATAGAAACAACTTGCCCAATGACAGTGACCTTGACCTAACACTACCATTACTTTCATTATCCACCACGAGAAATGATGCCAGGCTCCTGATAGATTCAGGAAGAAACTATGATCCCATGGGCTCCATGACGGATATTGTTGCATCCCATAGATTCGACGAGCTTAGAGTGCCTTCGTCGTTAACACATTTTAGAAACCCAAGATTGAATAAGCACTACCAAGAAGATGCCGCGGAAGAAGACGAAAATATTCTCAAGGCGTTTGGGAAACCTCGCCAAAAGAGTTTTGGAGTGTTGCCTCACATCAATAAACCAACAAGTCAACTGGATGATGAGACGGACGACAGCAAAACCACATTAAGTGAATTTAGTCACTCGTCAAAGGATACACCCTACAAAATTGGGAAGGAGGCCCAGCGCATGATGTCAAACTAAGCAGCTGGGTGATTTCTATTTTATATATCCCAACGATTATATAGTGAACTTTTCCGATGTTTTCTTGTCTAAGATCTGACCATCATGTTCCTCAAGCTCCCCAAGCCACTCGTATAAGACACCCAAGTCCCGGTTGGCCAAATCCTCCCGTTCGCAAGCCTTGAGATACCATTTTTTGGACACCTCTCCTAAAAACAAGGAGCGGTCGGCCGATTCCGCACACCCGGTGGCTAGAACCAAATCCTTCTTTGTCAATTTAGTGATGAAACCACCATTGTAGCCACCATCTGCAGGCATATTAGCATCCTTTGGATAAACATTAGGAATAGGACAATTATCGACCGAAGCCCATGATTTACCGGTTGATACGGCAACGAGTTTTGCATATTGTTGCAAGTTTAAATTGAAAGCCTTGGCCAATTGGAAGGAGTCTGCTACCGCCAAATTGGTCACTGCCAACAAATAATTGTTGGATAATTTGGCTGCAAGCCCCGAACCATGTTTTTCTCCACATGGAAAGATATTTTTCCCCATGATATTCAAAAGTTTAGTTAAGGCAGGAGATACATCTTCGTGGGTGGTTCTAGAAAGCATAAATGATAAAGTGGCCTTTCTTGCCCCAGCAACTCCTCCAGAAACAGGAGTATCGATGAAATCAAAACCTGGAAGTTCTTTGGTAAGATACTCATGGATAGCTGCAGAGGTCTGAATATCAATAGTAGAAGAGTCCAAGATAGTTGTAGCGGTAGTTGAAGACAGAGAATGATTCTTCTGTGCTTTAACAAATTCTTCCGCAATGCATTTGACGTGCCTTCCCTCGGGAACCATGGTGATGAGAAAATCCAAAGGTTTGTCTACTTTGGTGACAAAGTCAGCTGTTCCCGAAAGAGACTTCAATAAATGTTTGTTTTTTGGGTTTTCTTTCGTGACCGAGTCTACAAAAGCAGAAGTGGCCTGAGGCACCACATCATGGACATAAAGTTTGTCCAGAGGCTCCAACGCATTATAAACATGTTTAGCCATATATTGACCCATTTGGCCTAAACCAATAAAGCCATATTCAGTGAAATTTGGTGCACTTGTAGAAAGGTACTTGCGGACCACCTTTGATGCAAGGCGGGGTGAGTTGGTTTTGATCATCAGACAAAGTTATTTTAATAAGTATGGAGCACAAAAAAAAAAGACTTCAAAAAATTCCGGTTTAAAAAAACTCGCCGTATTTAAATAATAGTCCGAATTAGGTTATTCGAGGAAAATTTCATTCGGCATTTATACGAGGGCAGAGCCTCGGGACTGCCCCACATTTTCCTGTGCAACCTTGCATTAGCCGGGGATATCCCCGGAATTAGAGTTGAGGGGTGCAAAAAGAGGAAATACGGCGAGTTATGGGAAATTCAATATGGTAAATTAGAAAGGTTACAATATGCATTATACAAGATTATTCAAAAACTTTGTTAATTGAATATTCAATTAAAAATTGTTGACAAGCATCACTGAATATTTGTGGGAGGGTGCAGCTACAATATTGGCAGCTGAAAAGTGCTTGTGGTTGAAGATGTGGAATTTCGTGTAAGTCAGGAAATTCTTCATGAATCATTTGTATTGAATAAACCCGAATAGGAGACGAATGATCATGCATTTAACCGTTATTCTTTGTCTACTTTTCCTATTGTATTTCTATGATCTCAACTTAGTGATTAACTTGATTAATTTACCCCAACATTTTGTGTGCACGCAAAACATCACTGGCCGCGGTAGTGTTCCATGCTGGGCCGTTCGCAGGCATGTGTTCCGCGTCAGAATCAGGCAGAATAATCAACATCCGGCCATTCGTAAGTTTTTTTCTTTCTTTCCTGTGCTTTTCTATGAGTATTTGAAGAATTTTTATAAGTGAATAATTTTTTTGTTGGGCATCGTATAGTATGAACAATACAGAGTAGTAAAAATGAATGGAGCGAGAAAATAGTGATGTGTTCTTGAGCAACAATTATTAGAATGTCTTGGGTTTATTTTACTTTGGTGAGCTATTTAAGAAGACTCAATATTGAAGATCTCAAGTTTCTTGGAATTGATCTTCAGCCAAGAAAAGGGATTTAAGTCATATGGTACAGCCCACAGAGCTAAAGCCGTTAAAATTTAGCCGCCCAAAGGCCAAAATCATGAGAATTAATCCCGGAGTTGAGTACCAAAAAGCCAAGGAATAACTCTCTTTTCCGGGATAATAAAAAAAACTTACTTCAATATAAACTTTGGAAAAACCCAGAGATTTACATGTACCAAGAATATGGAAAATTTCGGAAAAGTTTTAGGATACCGACAGGGTTAATGAACACATCCGGAGCCCTTTGTTTTGTTAAAAATATGCTTCGCTATCACTTTCCGCGAGTTTATGGCGCCCTGGCGGAGTTGGGGTCCCGTGGTACTACACAATGCGGAGAATGCATCTCCGCAGTACTTCCGAGTAACTGTTAATAAGTCGATGGTTGGAAATATAGAAGGGCCAAAAAACAAGGAAGAAATCGGAAAAAAGAAGATAAATTTCAGCCCTGATTTATTCTTCCCCTCTAGAGAAGAAGGAAAAAAATAAAAAGGTTAATCAAATCGGGAAATATTGTTAATTCCCGGCCCGCAATTTCCAGCCGCAGGCCACCGTTCTTATCGCAGGCGATGACGAGTGCGCGAGGCGTATTGGGTATAAATTGGGCACGAGATCCACCACCATTTAAAGGCACAAAACAATAGTTGAAAAATACACCAACTTACCGTTTTTGTAACCTGAAACATGTCCGAAACCTCTGCCAGCAGCCAGGTGCCCGAGAAAACCAGCTACGGTACGCGTAAGCCAGGTCCCGCATACTTCCCTCAGAAGGGCCTGAAAATTTATGCTGATAAGGAGTTATATTCCAGAATTGCCGGTGCAGCCAAGACCAAAACGGAAAGTCATCTTTGTCCTCCCCGTAGTGGACTTGCAATCAAGGTTCCTGCCAAATCGATTGTGCGGTTGACGACTCCCGAAGGCCCGCAAGTATGTGACCTTAATATCTGGAACCAGCACAACCACCGGGAACGGTTTTGGGCCGCACGTACGCGTCAGTTGCATTCGGCACATGTGTCTACATATGACCGTTTGTGGTCAATCTTGCCTTTTTTGCGCCCTTTGGTGACAATCACTGCAGACACTTTGGGGGGCCGCCACACGGAATGGGGTGGACGGATCAACGATACTTTGGGCACGCGGTGTGACCCTTATGTAGACAAGCTTATTTCGGGCGAAGATAACGATTTCCATTGCCACCTGAACCTTGTGCGTGCAGTCTTGCCATTTGGGTTGACGGAGTTTGATGTTCACGATGTGTTGAATGTTTTCCAGGTCACGGGACTCAACGAGTACGACCAGTACTTTATGGAAGCCTCTCCTGCCACGAAAAATGACTATTTTGAGATGTTTGCCGAACAAGACTTGATCATTGCCATCAGCGCATGTCCTGGTGGTGACTTGTCCAACTGGGATTGGGGTGAAAAAGAGGGCGAGGACTCGAAAATGCAAGATAACTGTCGGCCATTAGGTATCGAGGTTTACAAACTCGATGACGAAAGCGTGTTGGAGGGCTGGACTGAACCTGAGTATGCTCCATACAAGGGCAATCACGGGTTGAAGTTCCCCACTGCAAACTAGACCAGTGGATAATAATGGATTATTGGTGAATGTGTATATGAAGGATTGGGAGAGGTTATAGATACGATAAGCATAGTAGAAGTGTTTAATTGAGCTAATTGAGAGACTAGTATTATCGTGGATTATTGGATTATTGGATAATTAGTTCAATATCGAAAGAAGAAAAGCAATGCAATTTGTAGTGTGGTTCATACTGCAAGATAATCAGGAAATCGCTACGTTCTTGAATAGAATTCTTCGATGTTTTTTCTTGTCAGAACAAGTTGTTGTTTTGTACACAAACATAAATGTGATAAGTCATATACTTCGGGAAACCTTATTCTTAGAGAGACTAAACTAAGTAGTCTTGTCAAAAACAATTAAATAAAAGGCATTCCAATCGAATTTATTCAATTAAACAGGCTTCCTGTACTACTAGAGCACATGGGAACCTTTTGACTTTCAACGGTGAACTACTTAAGTAATTACTAATGAATCAGTCCCTAACAAAAGATGAGATGAAATATCACGTGAACCTTCAGATTTTAGTTTACCCGAAAGGAAATTGCCATATTTCAATTCGTGATCAGGTAAGTTTAACACGACTATTATTGCACCAAGTCCAAGGTTTACCGACATAATATGTGGCATTATGAGCCTAGTCACATAAAACCACGATAATTTTCATCAAACAATTCTTTCCAGAAACAACATTCCCTGCTGGTGAACGAAAATATTCATACAAGCCCATAGTTCAAAATACCTCAAATATCCTCACTGATAAAAACGCTCAATTCAAAGATGCATTATTTCTATGTACATGGATTCCCCAACGTAGATATCACGAGGTTCCATCGATGGCATTGCCTATCCACTCACTAAGTTCATCATCAACCACAAATCCAGCAACATTACTGCCAGTATATTGGATTTCGTCACCCCGGGCCACAACCTCCTTTAAATATTGAAACGCCTCTTTTACGTTCACATCACCGCCTTCCACATCAACAGCACTCACCAATCCCTTACGTTCGACATCAATGGTCACGTGAACATTGTGCCTGGGGTGATGGAATTTATGTTGGAACCGTGGAGTGGCACCATACTTCCATTCCCATTGCATTAGTTCGGCCCTTATAGCCTGGATTTCTTCAGGAAGCAGCGTCGACTCATCTATCGTGAAAACTTTACATTCACGGGACGAGTATGCGTCCACGAATCCCTGAAGACCCAAGAGTTCTGTTTGATCGAAATCAGTGGATTCATCTTTGGTTTCTGGCACAATTGACGTTCCGTAAACGTTCTGGAATTCACGCAGTACAGCATCAATAAATTCCGCCAGATCAATGTGTAAATTGGCCACGGGGGAGCTTACGGACGCTACTGCTGAAGGCAGGTGCACGTGACCCAAGGCGTTTTCGTCCCGATGAAGAAGCTGGCGTAAAACATCGAGTTTCAGGTTTAGAAGCATTGTTCCATGGTGATACGATTTCCCCCGTGAAAGCTTATACGCCGACCCCGAGACCTTGCGTGCTTCTTTTTGCGTGATAATATCACCTCGCTCATTCACACTTATTTGGTTCTTTTCTGCCAGGACAAGAGAATTCACTGCACGAACGACCAAATTGGCAAAAGTAAAACGATCGAAATCTTCCTTCCGTGTCATAAACGAGTAGTTGACATTTCCCAAATCGTGGACTACAGTGCCTCCACCCAGCCGGCGCCGGACAAGCGGAAGCCGGAGTGCTGTAAGTAACGGTAAATTGACCTCACGCCACGGGTTTTGGTTCTTGCCCACCACCACACATGGCAGATTTACGTAGAACATAAGACGGGGATTGGCTCCTATTTTGGGCACGGGCATCTGTGAATACACATAGTCCTCAATAGCAAGATTTAGGTACGGATCCGATAATTGTGATATAAAAACCACAGGACGAGAAGCGGTACAAAGATCGGCAAAAAGCGGGGTGTTTTTCGGCAATTTCGAAGCCTCACTTTGTGAAATTTGTGAAACTACATCACCAACTTGTTTTTCAGGGTGATTTTTTCTGGTTTTTGCTGGTTCAATATCTTCTGATGTTTCATCGTAGATTCCCAATTTACGCCGGTGTTCAGCCACATCCGGAGCCTCTTTATAATGTTGAAAATCGCCCAAATTAAGAAAATCTTCATCTGCAGGGGTTAAATCATCGTGGAATGGCACGTTATGGAATTTGCGTCCAAAACCACCTGGACTGTTGCGCCTTAAGTATGGGGCCAGTACTCGTAGAAGTCTTGGAAACATGTTCTTGGGTAAAACACGTGCGGAGGAGAAGTGGATGATAAATTTGAAAAATAAGGAATATTGTAGTATTTTCTTTTCCGAGTACTTTTTTATACAAAACGCGTGTTTCTACACTTCTTTCCCGTCAACCTTATAACTATTTTCGTGAGTTTCAGTGGATGTACCTCGTCCGACTGCGAAATAATAGTGCATCGCATCTCTCATAGTTAATGTATAATATTCACTGCGAAGACTCACGACTCACGACTTAAGACTCAAGACCCAAAATCTGAAAAAGACTATTTGGACACAGGAAACAAGAAGTACGGAAAATATAATAATTCTTAGTTTTCTAATTCGTTCTATTTCTCCAATTTAATCATTTTATTTTATTTTTCTTTCTTTTTCTTCCTCAAAACATCACCCTCTCCGCCAGTTGCCATGGACAGGGACTTCACTTTGGAGAAACATCTCTTAACCCGCAGTTACTCATCACAAGCAGAAATCCATCAAATCATCGATGCCAGGTACAAAAACCACGAGGCAGCAGACCCGTACCTCGTGCTTTTGCCAACTTCCAAAGTCGAAGGCATAAAACCCACTCTGGGTCCCCGTACGCATCTTGGTAAAAATGTCGAGATTTTGCCTGGCCTGGCCCGCAAGCTGAACACGCGTAAAGACATGAAGGTGTATATTAAGCAAACTTTGGCCGCACAGAAAAAGGCTGTGGCCCGGTTTCAGCAGGCACAGCGCCAGAACCACACATTTGACGTTGAACGGTATATTACCAAACATAATATCCCCAAATTTGAACAATATTTACAGTTACATGGACTCTGGCAACAGTATATCAATGAACTACTATTTGGGGAACAGAAAAACCCCAATGTCAATATGGTGTTGCCCAAACTACTGACTGCAGATTTCAATGGGTGTTGGCTCCGTGTGATTGAGGCAAAAGATCGTAATCTTGTGGGCATGCATGGTATTGTTTTATACGATTCCCAACATGCATTTATGGTGGTGGTTCCTCCAGTTACAAAGTCTGACCACGTGATTTCCCCGGCCCAAAGGGTGGGAGGTCTTCGTGTTCTTCTGAAACGTGGCACAATGTTTGCCTTTGATGTGAAAACAAGCGCTACAGATTCAGTGGCATTCACGATTCTAGGATCACGCTTTGAACTCCGGGCAGTCGACCGTGCGGGTAAAAAATTTAAGAGCCATGGGGTGGAGGATATTTACTAGTGGTGTAAAGAGATATGTGGGAAATATGGGATCTGGATGCTTTTCGTATGTTGTTTATGCGAGTTTGTGGGTATTTCATAATTTCGGTGGTCATGAAGAGTCTGTTACTTTCTCATTAATATACTAGGGAGACTTGGTGAAAACGGTTAGGTTGAGGGGATAATACACTATGATAATAAGCTAATTATATACCCTTCTTCATGTGCTTCCTTTAGAGTTTAACGAAAGGTAGAAGTACCCTTCTGTAAATTGGAGGTTTCTGAGTTATAAGCTGCTTGGTGTTTTCGTATTTATCCGATAGAAGGACAGAGATATGATTGATTATAGACTAGACTTTAGGTGATTTATAATTACTTGTAAAATGCACACACACAATATCTCTTTAGCAAGCTGTACTACTAGACATATTGGAAAATCCCCGTCATCCACTATGCTGACTGTTCGTTGTATCTTATTTAAACTTTTTATTACGAGCCCAGTCAGTTGTCTTAAAGCACCGAGAAAGACTTAGTGAGGGAACATTTTTGGGTAAAAAGTGCAAGTCCGGAGTTCACAAGGGATCCTCTTAGAATATGAACCGTTCTAGAGTGATCATTTACTGAATGCTTGGAATTTAGTGGCTAGGTGATAGAATCCCCCCACCCAAAGTAAAGCTTAATATAAAGCTTAATAAAGCTTGGGTATTTAAGCCAAGAACCGTCTAACTCAAACTTATCATCAAGGCTACAACACACTAAGAAAGATGCAGATAAATTAATTAACAGACAGTTTTTAAACAGCAATTCAACGCCAAACTAACGCCGTGCCCATGCGTCCAAATGGGCAAAGTCATCGTTATCGATTTCGTCGTTGATCACACCATAATGGTCGAAAAGATCAAAAGTATGGTTATCGGTCAAATCCTGAGCAAAGCTTTTCTGAAGAGGAGTAAGCAGAGAAGTCTCGCGGTATTGCCGACCATATCCGGCCTCAAGTACACTTTGCCAGGTGGCTTTGTACACATCAAAAGCGCCCTGCACCAATTCGATCTTGTCATCATGGATAAGAACCTCACACAACGCACGAATATCACTGGTGCCCAAGTCGATGTTGGTGATTTTATGAGAAATGATGAAATCCATGATTGAGTCCAAATTAGCAAATCCCGTATGGTGTGCTGGGTAAACGCTCAGGAAAATGTTTGTATTAGCACTTGGTTCCTGGAACGCTGTGGGGAAAGTTTTCAGCGAGATAAACCGCCAAATCACCGTCAAAAGCGAGTCTATAAACTCCGTATCGAGTTCACTATCAGTAAACCATGGTCCACCAGTCACATCAATCGATGGCTGAAGATTGTAAAGCATATAGATTTTACGTGTTGGGTGTTTCACAGATTTGATCAGCTTGATGTACCGCTGCAGCTCCAACAGCTTGAGACACCGCATGACAATATGTTGATGCATATTGGTTTTGGCTTTAAGCGTCTTGGTCCAAATACCTTCTCTACCCAGAGCCTCGATATAGGTATACACCATCTGTTCATCATCAGTCATAGACGTGAGTTTTTTCGTTTCCAGAAGCGAAATCACCTGGAATCTCAAGTCATCACCCACCTTCACCAATTTCATCATCTTACGGTCAATAAGACTTTGAGTCAATCCCAAAAGTTTCACCAAATCCGTCTCGTTGATGAGCAGTTTGAGCTCATCCTGGGAGAACATCTTGGATGATGGTGATTCACACATCCGCAGATACAAGAGATCTGCCCGGGCCACGTCTGCCATTTTTTAGGGTGTTTTTTTTTTTGGGGTGTTTTTAGTGGTTTCTTGTTTTGAAGTTTGATGGTTCAAAGTCCACTGATGTAATGCTAATTAGTGGAAGAGCAGTGGGGTGCAAGAAAAATGTGGTCTTTTGAAGGTGGTATTAACTTTTTTGCTTGCCGAAATAATATATGTTTCCTTTTCAACACAGATTTCTTTTTTTATTGTTATTATTTTTTTTTCCCTGTGTGAAAAATCTCCAATCCTGACCTCTTCAATACTAAAAATCTACTCGTGATCCAGGTATTTTTTTTTCCTACATGGGCTTTCGCCTGCTGCTCACGGCGTGCGATGGTGATGCACAACCGTTGCGTGGGGTTAGAATTGGGATCAGTGGTGAGGCAGAAAAAAATATAACTATTGTATACCTATCAATCTAGTTTTGTATAATATAAATCTGCAGGATTCGCAACTGCGCCCACGAAAATTCTTTCAAAAGAAAAAGTTGATATGCTTTCGGATTTGGACGAGGAGCCCCGCCCAAAACCCATCTTTAAGGCTAAGCGGAAAGTGGCCGGCAAACGCCGGGTCCGTGACGTCCTTAGTGATGAGGAAGATACGAACGCGATTCCAGAGCCAGCACGCGTATCGCTGTTTGGGGTGAAAAATGATGTTTCGCCAAAACAACTGCGTGTGGCCCGATGGGCTCGGTATTCTGCATTAGGCCAAAATATAGAGCCAGAGGAAAAGAGTATCGGTAATGTAAATACTGGTTCTAAACCTAGTTTGGGAATTGAAGTTAATGATGAATCTACTGTGGTGGCCCTGGATCTGGTCCCGGTGGTTCTGGAAAACACCGCATATACGAAATACCAGCCTACAAATACGTTTCTGCTCCGAGAATCCCATTTCAGAGACCTGCCTGCTGAATTCATTCCCCTTGAAAAAGAGTATGCAGATGGATTTGGCAATGTACTGGACGAAGAGGAAAAACGACATACGGGAACCATACAATTGAGTGAAGATGAAGAACAGCATAGTATAGGACATGAAAATATGGCGCCCGCACGTGATTTGGGCGATATGTATGATCTGGAAGTTTCTGTTGATGAAGAAGGTTCTGGTTCTGGTTCTGGTTCTGGTTTGAATAAAGTACTGGAAATCCCTGATCAAGCGGAGATTTTGGTCCAACTTTCCGAAAAACTTGCTGCACTTAATGTGAATATCAGTTTACATGAGAAAAAACAGGCTTCGCTTAAGGAGTCCTTGGCCCAGTTACAGACCCAGAGAAATGAAGTGCTTGAAGGTCTTTGAGTTTATTGAGCCAAGCGTTTTTTTGAGATTCTCGCATGTTTTTTTCGAAATTTCCCACTGCAATAATACGGATTGAGGTTGATTATAATATCAAGATTTCTTGCGAGAAACCTTTTCCATTAGAAGCAATATTTGTCGCTGGACATGATGTGGATGATGGGATGGTAGAGCACCCAAGACTCACAGGAATAAAAAAAATCCAACACCTTTTTGATTTAGAAGGTGGTTTACAAATATTGAACAATATTTCACTCTCCAGATATGCAGCATATGTATTCTACAGAGGTTACAGAAAGTCTCCGTACTCAATACGGCATACGTGCATATCTCTGCCGCCTTAATTTTCCATTTACCCCTGAAACCATGAAGTTTAATGCAATGATCCGTGTCGTTGAAATTGGTACCAAGTGGTACTTTGAAAAGCCAAATGAAAAGCGCAGATGATGACCGCTTCCAACTAGCCCACTTTCTTCTGCTATGGCTAGGATTGAGGGGGAAAATGCTAAGCAGCATTCTCCTTTGGTTTCTGATTTGCCAAAATACAGCCAACGAAACTGATCAATTTCAGAATCCAGGATAATCTTGGTTTTATTTTTATTATTATTACCTAAGCTGTATCTTCTCTCTGCTTATGTTAACATAATCTTAGCCGAGGCACGAGCTGGAGTTCCCTTAATTAGCCTGGCTTCATGATAATACATTATCTATGGTAACTATATCATGGGTTTCTGAAAAATAAGCAAGAAATGCTAGACCATTCAACTCGTTCTAAATAATTTCAATGTTTATAAAATTTACGACTGACACGACCTACAATGACTAATTCTGTGAATCATTCTGTTCCAACTCAGACCATTTCCACGGACTATGAGACACGTGACCAAAGCTTTTTCTTTCTGGGCTCGATAAAAACTAAATCAACCAATCGCCACGCTGCTTGGCGCGGTCGTGCACGTGCCCAAAGATCTCTTACCGCGCTTAACGTTGGATTACTCAATCGGGAATGAGTCAGAGAATTGACCTTCTCTGTTTTCTATAAATTTCTACGGATTCCCCCTAATACCTGCCACGCAAAAAGAAAAAAAAAAAAAAAAAAAAGAGTTTTAGTTTTTTCCTCACTATGTTCAAAAGATATTTCAGTTCCAGTATGATCAAAAAGACCACTGCCCCAAAAACCACTGTTCCTCGCCATTTGGTGAGCATTTCGCAACTTTCCAACGAAGAGTTTAGTGCCTTGGTCACAAAGGCACAAAATTTAAAGGCGGTAGTGAAATCTAACGATACTGATGCCATCAAGCAAAACCATGACAAATTGCTTGGTAAGCTCGTGGCGCTTTTGTTCTCGAAACGCTCGACCAGAACCAGAATTTCGTCCGAAGGTGCGGCTGCGCATTTTGGAGCCCAACCCATGTTCTTGGGAAAAGATGATATCCAACTTGGCATAAATGAATCCATGTATGACACCACCAAGGTCATTTCTTCCATGACTTCGTGTGTTTTTGCCCGTGTTAACAAGCATCTGGAGATCCAGGAGTTATGCAAGCATTCTAGTGTGCCTATCATTAACTCCTTGTGTGACATGTACCATCCTTTACAGGCGATTGCCGATATCCTCAGTATTAAGGAAGCCTTTGGAAAGACTCAGGGCCTTAAATTGGCATGGATTGGTGATGCCAACAACGTGATTAATGACTTGGCTATTGCCGCATTGAAGGTTGGCATTTCCGTTTCTGTGCTGATTCCAGAAACAATTACATTTGAGCCTACAATTGTGAGCGAGGCCGAAAAAATCGTCTCTGCCAGTAATGGTGCTGTTAGTTTCGAAATCGTTAATGACCCACTGAAGGCTTTGAAAAACGCTAATGTCGTGGTCACCGACACCTGGATCTCCATGGGGGAGGAGTCGGAGAAGGCGCAGAAATTGAAGCAATTTGCAGGATACCAAATCACCCAGCAGATGCTCCAGGCCGGGGAAGTGAGCGGGGACTGGAGATTCATGCATTGTTTGCCTAGACATCCGGAAGAAGTCGCGGATGACGTCTTCTACAGCGAAAACTCCATTGTTTTCGAGGAGGCAGAGAACAGATTGTACGCTGCCATGGCCGTCATCGAGGCCTTTGTCGTCAACAAGGGCGACTTGCTTAAGTAAGTTATAAGTAAATAGTTTTTAAAAAAATGGGTTGGAGATCGTTATTTTTGGCGAAAAAATATAAATCCGGAATACTTTTTTCTTTTCCTTTCCATGCACAGCTGATGCATGGTGAAGTTTGCACATACAAACTTATTGGGGTATTACTAAGACAGTAACAACAAACGCTTACGAGTTCCCGCAACGGGCCGAGCCGCTCAGTGATGTTTCGGAAAAACCTCATGCACAATGCAGGCAATAATCACCAATAAACTCGGCTGTCGTAATGGTGCGTTCCGAATGCAGTTAGGAGACTTTTTATTGTCTCAGAGCAAACGAAGCCGAGTCCAAAGAATTATTAAAAAATAATACTCGATATCCTATGAACTAACGCGGTAATTTCAATAATGAGGATCTTGCATTAAATTCAACTGAAATACGTGGGTTCGAAAAGAATTTGTCAAGAGAAAATTTCCGGATCGGGAATAGCAAAACAAAACAATGTTGCTCAAATGTCGCGCGACACGCGCGCCAGCGCCGTAGCAAGAAAAAAAAACCCGCCTTTTGAACAAAAAAAAAATAAGCCGAGCGACATCTAGTCGTATAGATTGAAAATCTAAGCTGAACGTTCAGTTTCTTTTTTATGGAGAAATGTATTATCTTGTGGAAGAGAAAATTCACAAATTTTTGAAGCTAAGAAAATTTTCTTCAATAAAACTCACTCTATTGTTTTATTCGGGGATGTCGGCGGAAGTCCGGCCGAGACTTTTTTTATCTTGGTGGCTTGCGCCGCCCGCCATTAACCCCGGTGCGTATGCACCCTGACAGTTTTTCCGGCCTACCAGCAACCATTGCTCTTAAACACAGTATCACATGACCAGGCAAGCATGAATTTGGCAATGCCTTTATAAGGCCGGCGAAGCCCATTCCGTGCATTCCGTTGCTCCGACATTTTTCAAAAATCGTTTTTTCTTTAACTCTTTTTTTCAGACTAAACAAAAAATGAGTGCTGAACAAGAACATCAAAACTCCGGCACGTCTGCCACTATTGACGAGTCGCCCTCAATCAAAAATGAAAAGGGTTCTTCGGGCGAAGAGGAGCCTGAATTCAAGGAAAAGCCCGCCACCGCATACCTTTTCATCTCTTTCCTTTGTTTGTTGGTTTCCTTCGGTGGTTTCGTTTTCGGTTTCGACACTGGTACTATTTCCGGTTTCGTTAACATGCAAGACTTTTTGCACAGATTTGGTCAAGTGAATGCCCAGGGTGTTCACTACTTGTCCAACGTTAGAACTGGTTTGATTGTGTCTATTTTCAACATTGGTTGTGCCGTTGGTGGTCTTGCTCTTTCCAAAGTCGGTGACGTTTGGGGTAGAAGAGCTGGAATCATGGTGGCCATGGTTATTTACGTGGTTGGTATTATTATCCAAATTGCCTCTCAAGACAAATGGTACCAATACTTCATCGGTAGATTGATCACCGGTTTGGGTGTTGGAACCACCTCCGTTCTTAGTCCTCTTTTCATCAGTGAGTCCGCTCCAAAGCACTTGAGAGGTACTCTTGTTTGTTGCTACCAGTTGATGGTGACCTTGGGTATTTTCTTGGGTTACTGTACCACTTACGGAACCAAGAACTACACCGACTCTAGACAATGGAGAATCCCATTGGGTTTGTGTTTCGCCTGGGCCATTTTGTTAATTTCTGCCATGATCTTCATGCCCGAGTCTCCAAGATACTTGATCGAGCACCAGAAATTCGAGGAGGCCAAGGCTTCTGTCGCCAAGTCTAACCAGGTTTCTCCTGAGGACCCTGCTGTGTACACTGAGGTTGAACTCATTCAGGCTGGTATTGACAGAGAGGCTTTGGCTGGTGCTGCTGGCTGGAAGGAGCTTATCACCGGTAAGCCTAAGATGTTCCAAAGAGTCATTCTTGGTATGGTGCTTCAATCTATCCAACAGTTGACTGGTAACAACTACTTTTTCTACTATGGTACTACCATTTTCAAGGCTGTTGGTATGTCTGACTCTTTCCAAACCTCTATCGTGTTGGGTATTGTCAACTTCGCCTCCACTCTCCTTGGTATCTTTGCCATTGAGCAGATGGGTAGAAGAACCTGTTTGTTGGTTGGTTCTGCTTGTATGAGTGTTTGTTTCTTGATCTACTCTATTCTTGGTTCCGTCAACTTGTACATTGATGGTTACGAGAACACTCCTTCCAACACCAGAAAGCCAACCGGTAACGCTATGATTTTCATCACCTGTTTCTTTATTTTCTTCTTCGCCTCCACCTGGGCCGGAGGTGTCTACAGTATTGTTTCTGAGACCTACCCATTGAGAATCAGATCCAAGGGTATGTCCGTTGCCACCGCTGCTAACTGGATGTGGGGTTTCTTGATTTCTTTCTTCACTCCTTTCATCACTGGTGCCATTCACTTCTACTACGGTTTTGTGTTTACCGGATGTTTGATTTTCTCCTTCTTCTACGTCTTCTTCTGTGTTAGAGAGACCAAGGGTCTTTCTTTGGAGGAGGTTGACGAATTGTACGCCACTGACCTTCCTCCATGGAAGACCGCTGGCTGGACCCCTCCAAGTGCCGATGACATGGCTCACACCACTGGTTTCGCTGAGGCAGCTAAGCCAACTAACAACCACGTTTAAGCTGTCGATAGTGGATACCCGCAATTGATTACCTTTCGTGAAATTTAACAATTTTCATATAGCATAAGGACATGTATACCTAGGGAAACTTATAGCAAATGCAGGATAGTTTTAGAATAAAGTTGTAGGGATACGGCGTTTCACTGTTATAGAATCGTCTGGTGATTTGATAAGTTGAAAATTTCAACTAAAGAGCAATGCCATCACAACTTAGCTTTCAAGACTTTTTTATGACGTTAGACTTTTGTAAAAAATCAACGATCTTTGTGTTTTTTCTGTAATCTATCGGATTATTAACAGTGTTCATAAAAATATGGGATCTTGTTGAATTGACACTTTAATTGAGAAAAAAAAAAAATACTAAAAAAAAAGATAACAAGCTTCAGAATATTCAAAGCAAAACTATAACTTTTATAAAATTTCCCTGAAAATTCGTAAATTTCTCGAAATCAAAATTCAGTTCCAAAATCTTGATTCTTTTTATTGTGCGCAGTGTTGTATTGAGCAGTACAGGTAAACTAAAGATGAAGAAAAGACGATTTTCCATCTTTCACCTTTCATCACAACTCTAACGTTTTACCCTGGAAACAAATTAGTTATAACCCCATTTTCGTCAAAAAGATTTTCTTTCTTATTTTTTATTTTTTATTCCACACAGATCTCCCCAAAATATCATCACCATTATGCTGGAAAGTGGCCTTGAACAAAAAACTACTACGCTTTATGTGAATAATCTTAACGAGAAAATTACACTCAACAAGACCAAATATGTATTGGCTAAACTTTTCGGACGGTACGGTACAGTGGTTGGAATCACTGCCCATAAAAATCTCAAGATGAAGGGCCAGGCATTTGTCACATATAAAGAGCACATTTCTTGTCAAAAAGCTATACTGAAACTCGAAGGAAGGCCCGTATTTAAAAAGCCAATCCATGTGTCATATGCCCAAAGCCCGTCTGATTATGAGCGGGAACTAAAAGGAGACTCAGAGGGTATTTCCAAACGGAAAGAACAGAAAAAAATCCGAGTGCATGCGGAAGAAAAGGCCAAAAAAGAAGAACCAGTATCTGGACTGGCACCCACACAACTTTCCAAGGCGCAAGCAAAACAATGGAAACTGCTTCCTCCAAACAATGTGTTACTTCTTCAAAATGTGGACGAAGAGAAGTTGGACACGCTGTTCTTGGAGACCCAGTTTGGTACATTCACTGGATTTGCCAAAGTCCGTCTTATTAAATTCAGAAAGTTGGCATTTATTGATTTCGACCTGGACGTTTCTTCCACTGCATGTTTAGACAAAATTGACCACGATCAGTTTGGGGCCCAGTCACTTCTTTCATATGCCAAAAAGTAAGTTTTGAATCTAAACGGAAGTTTACTTGCTGGTATGGCCTTTGGCCGGATGTATATCGGCATTGAAAATATTCCGATAGTATTCTTCTCAAATTCATAAGTTACTTTTTTACTGGGTGGAGAAAAAGCCACATCATCGTAATAGATTACTTCATCTGACTGATTATACTCGTCCTGAAAGGTTTGGTCATGCGGGCTTTAGGGTTTATTGTTTTCGGAAGATATTTTTACAGAATAAGGATTTGTTATTGAAGGAATCGGTATTATCTCTATACGTTTCAGAAGCATAAACTACTGGCTACTCAAGGCACTGGAAATACTTAAAAACCCCTCGACTTGGCCATCTAAATCTTCAAATATTGCGCTGCTTGATTTCACGACATGTTTGTTCCTAGAAGACTGTGCAAATCTCTAGATGTTAAGCAGATGTTGATTCTGATCACCGAAAATAATTATCGTTATGTTAAATAATAGAATATTGGTATCAGCAAATTAGATTTGATCTTTAGCCTCAAATTTATCATTTGCTCTATAATATTGTAAAGGTATAAACGAATTAACTGCAACGTCACTGTCAATAGCACCATTTCACCTCCGTAATTTTGATGCATACACGACGTGCTTAAAAAAAAGCCATTTCCACAAAAGTTTCATCTACAGAAAAAGTTAAAACATGTCATTTTATTTTTTTGGATTTTCTTATATAATTTTTATAAAGTCTTCACGACGAGGAATAAATATGAGTAAGAATAAAAGGGCAGAGCTAAGGACGGGGAAGAACATTGATCATCAGAACATGATGTTGTGAGCAGTCAAAATCTCCCTCAAACGGGAAACCTCATCCTGCAAAGAAGTCTTGTCCTGAATCAACTCCTCCACCTTCTCCTCCAACTGACCCATTCTCTCCATCTTACGGGCTCTCGACCGACGGGCGGCCTCGGTGTTCCGGGCCCTCTTCATAGCAATAGGGTCGGAAGTCTCCAAGGAGATGGGCTTCAATGGCTGAGATCTCTGCTTCTTGATGTACGAGACACAACCCAAGTGGTCAACGCTCTCGCGCTTAGTACCCTTAGGTTGCATAGACTGCGTGCTCTCAAGAGGAGTAAACTCGTCCATGATTGGCGTGTTGAGCATAGGAGTGGCAGGCGTTTCGAGCTGCTTGACTTTAGGCACAACAGGGATAAAGTCAAACGACTCCTTAAAGTCGTCACCAACCAAGTCGTCAAGACTTTCTTCCTTGCCGGCAAACTTAGCGTCAACAGGGTCATCGTCCTTGAACAACGACACCCAGTCCTCTTTCGAGTTGACCTTGTTGCCGTCAATCATAAAGTCCAAATCGTCAAACATGGGCGTGCCATTGTAGCCATTGGAGTCATCCGCATCGAGATTGGTGGAAAACACAGAGTCCAAAACGTCGGTGTGAACCAAGATGGGGGAATGGTCGGTCTCGCCAGGCACGTGACTAGCGGTGGGCAAGTGACACAGCAATTCGCCCAAAGGTTCGCGCTTAGGCAAGACTGCAGCGGGAGCAGGCAAAAACTCGTGCTCGAAAAGATCGTTCTGCATAACTTGAACGTGGGAAGACATGGTAAATTTCTGATTCAAAATAATAATGTGATCTGAGATTGTGGGGAAAGTAATTGTAACTTAACAAGAAAAAAAGCAAAAAAGCAAAAAATGTAGAAACTTTGTATAAATCGTAGTATGTGATATTCAATTGGGGAATATTCAGAGGGTTAAAACCGGTAGGTGGGACACCATTTGTGATGTTGGCATATTATAGTAGCATATTGAGGGGGGAACAAACTGGGAAGTTATCAAATATCTTGATGTATAACTTTTATGTTTTTTTCTTAAATTGTTTGGAAGAAAAAATCGAAAACCTTAAAACCTGGTAAATAGTTTAAGCGCACATGGTGGAAACTAGTAATGAAAATCTGGGGAAAATATGAGGAAATAAGGTGAAGTTTGTGTGAAGAGAAAGAAAAAAAAAAAAAAAAAGAAAAGAAAAATTCTTACGAGGCTGTACCAGGAATTCTTAAAGTATATATACAAGCCAGGAGCGAAAAAAAAATTTTCGCACTTTCGCAAAGATTTCGGGCTAATCAAACTTCTCGTAAGAGATCCCCGCCGCAAGCCGCACTGCATGCACTCCCTATACGAAGTGTAAATCTCAGTACGGCCCGATTAACCAGTCTAGGCTGTGTGAGTCATGGGGCCAGCCCGCAATTGGTCACCTCGTCCTTCCAGTGCTGCCGATAACACGGCAAAAGGCCCCGCTATATAAAAAAAAGAATATGAAAAAAAGAAAAGTAGAGGAATTTTTTCTAGGCTTCCTATACTTTGTTTTGAAAGACCAAAAAAACGTTCCATCACGGGCTTTCAAGCATCCTGCCGATTGCCTGCTTCTTCGGGACTGCTTTTCCAAAATTTTCTTAATTTCATGGCGGAATCATACTCCGAAGCCTTATATGCACTACGGTCCGGCCCGCTTCCGCTCATGCGGGCTACTGCGTGCGTGAATCCCCGGTTGATTGCTCTTGGGCCCGCTTGCGCCACCTAGACCTAGAATTGAATTCATAATAAATGGCACCGTTGGAAAGTTGGGTTGCTTTATCGTCGGTTAAAACCGATGGTCTGGGATTTGCCTGCATTTACACCATTGGGTTACAGGTGTAACATGATGATTAAATCAATCAATCAACATTTAAATAAATACAACCTCGTAGCATAAATCAGCCAATATCTGGTTTCCTTTCGTTCTCCGGATAGGATTTTGAAACGTTGCTTAGAGTATCGTATTTTTTTGGCTGTTCTATGAAAATATCATTTCTGAATTCAACCGTCAGTCTCAATACCAAATTGAGCCGACACAACAAAATGTAATGTTGTGCTGGACTAATGCTTTCTAGTTTTTTTATGCTTTCTTTTATATTTTCTAAGTTTTCTAAGTGTTTTTTTTTTTTTTTTTTTTTTGCGTGTGCCAATAGCAGACACACTTTAACTACTTGGTGGAGAAACTGTTGGAAACAATAAACATACATCCTCCCCTGGTGGTTGGCTTTAGAAAGTAGCCGTCTTTCTAATTCCAGACCACCCAATGCCACAAGTTCCCAAAAGAAGGTGGATTTTTCTGAGAACCCAAGTCGATGTCTCCATCCTTGAATAAGCATGTAATCAGCATGTGAGCAGCTCTATGTTACGGCATAATTCATTTCGTCTTTAGCCAAATGAATATTTATTCTTTACTATTCTAGGTGACGCAGACAGAAAGCAAGAGAAAATCTTGGAAGCATGAACAAAGTAAATGTAGAGAAAACCCATAACTGAGATTTCAAAATCTAGATAAGAAAAAAAGAGAAAGTTTACACTGGTCGACATCTCAACAAAGGTAACTATAGTCACCAATACAAGTTCTTGGAATCCAGCCCAAAGACAAAGATTCCAGAACAAGGTATTGAGTAGCTTGTCAGACTGCCGCTTGCACCCACCCTTAGTTGAGTCTTCCGAAGAAGCATTCAAAAAAGTTGGTCAGTCAACCAAGTTTTAATCTGGTTAAGGTTAAGCTTGGATTGCCTGTCGCTCATTTTTTTCTCTCTCTTCCTCATGATCCATCTCTCATAATTGTTTGTCTCTATCTCTGTCCATGCCTGTAACACTTCATTTCGCTTTTCCCTAAATTTGTTAGTATAATTAAAATGAGTGAAAAAGTGTTCCCCTTTGCTGTTAAAACCCCAAGCCCATGGAGATTAAAAAGACGACCGCTTCACGAATGCAAAACTTCAAACTTGGAATTTCATCGCCCAAAGAAAACTGTTGAACTTACCAACTAGTTCCAAATATAAATCCTTTTAAGCCAATATCACTTTGTTTTATCAAGGTTAAGAGCACGCCTCAAATACACTGTAATCGTTCAAGCCGCAAAACCCTATCATTCATGAAGTGATCTGATCCATATATGAAGAATTCCCTTAGTAAATCATTATCAGAATCAAGAATATCTTTAACTACCCTTTTCAGAGCATTGCTCAACCCCTGTTTAATACTCTTCTTTTGGGGTAAAGGCCTCAGATCAAGAGAGGGTTGTTTCATGAATAGTGGGAAATAAAAAACTTGGATCGCCAAAAACCTTAAGCAAAGACTCGTGGTATCAGACTCTTAAAACTTCTTCAGTAAAAGTTAAATCTCTCAAAGCCTTAATCAAAGAAGAATTGACATACTCCGGCCTGTTTTGTACATACACCGGGTCTGTAGGAATGAAGCGTTTACTAGACGAATTCTTCTGTCTCTCGTACTGGTTTTGTAACCCAACGAGCATCCCACTCTTCGAAGTTGAACGGCTTTTGTTGATATTTCTTTGGTCCAAGGGGGCGCTTAAATACAGATTCCAAGAGTTCTTCTTTTTGAAGCTGGGACCTGAGCTTAAAATCTTTTCCGCCCCGCCAATGACATTTTTTTTTTTTTTTTGCCTTCCTTGATCAACTGCAAAATCTTCTCGTTGTGTGCCCATCTTTGGTGAATGTGTATTTTAATCTGCTCGACACTTGGGCCTAGAATTTCCCATGGTTCCACTTTCTTTTGAAACAACGATGAAATAATACCAGGCTTGACCTTAAGGGAACTGAGGTTTTTTTTTTTCTTTCTTATGACCCGTTTTTCGGTTCTTTAAGATGTCTTGGACTCCAAAAACAGCCTTAAAACGGTAGCAGTAATGAAAATGACAAACTTGTAATTAGCAAGTGAGAAGCATGGAGACAAAATAGGCATTTGGCAAGGAGCAGGAAAACCAACAGCAAAGGCAAAAAGAAGATTCAAAAATATCAAATTGACAAAAAAAAAATTTCCCTTAAAGCTTTCGGAAGCTGAAAAATTATAAGGTAGAGGGAAAATGTCTCTCTTAGTGTTTCTTTATCTTCACTTATTTTATGCCCATAAGTTATAACCAATCTTGGTTGTGAAAGCGCGCATTTTTTGCACCCAATAATTGACCCCAGCCCGGAGAAACCCATGTTTTGATTTCATAACATAACCTTCAGGATAACATTAAGGTTGTCCGGATTGCAAATATCTAAAATCTAAAGATGGATTAAAAAAACTCAAATATTCTCCAACATTTCCGCTGGTACTAGAAACTAATCTATTATAAAAACATTGTTGTGATTCTATAGCAAGGATATTTCCACCTTTTACTGTCAAAAATATAGGGGATTATAATAATGAGATTAAATATTTTTATGGATGCAATAATATTATGGAAGGAGATTCTATGTAAAGCTAAGCCAAACACATTACTCTGGAAAGCACAGGTTGTTCAAGTAAACGTATCATTATTAATTGGAGATTGAGAGTTGTCAATCTAAGGGAATATGGAAATAATAATAAAAAGCATTCATGAAACCAAAGATAAGAAAGGATGTTATACCACCTGCAAGGTTTGATAATAATTAGTATCTACATTAATAATTCAAAAATCAAAAGTTGTACATGTTGCCCAAAATACATGATCTTCTATGTTAATCTATAACTCAATCAAGAAAACACTAAACTTTGTCCGTAAGAATTAAAGCCTATCACCAGAGCCTGTCGTATGGACATTAGCTTTATAAAACGAATGTTTCTTCAAACGCACCTCATTATTTAAGGCCGGAACCATTTGGGCATTCCCTTGATTTTTGGTTTTGATTCTCCATCAACAGACTGGCTAATGCTAGGACCTAGTTTACGGCTTTTCACATTCTCTTCATTTGCCTCTAGGTTACCTCTCTGGTTCTCTAACATGACCGTGGGCAACTCATTGACGTCTTTTCTCTGGATTTCGGGGTTGAGATAAGGACCAGAAGATTTACCCAGAGTTTCCCAAATAAGCAATATCTTTTCCTGTTGGAAATGCACGTGGTCTTGGAGCGAAGTGTTATTCTCATTAAATCCAAACAGAATTTCTTCGAAAGGTGGAAGGCCATTTTTAAGATGGTAGTTGTTTATGTGATTTTCAAGGAGATAAGAGTCGAGTTTCTTTAAAACTTGGCCCAATTTAGTGGTGGGATCTTCAAAATGGAGATCAAGAAGCGTGCGATCGGGAAACCTGATTCTGATTGTATATTTGTTGGGTTTTTTCGCCACCTTCTTCGCGGGCGGTCTTCCTTGCATTGATTTAAGGATTTTATAGTATTTCTCTGCTTGGTTGGACGTCAAATTATAATCTTCATCGGGGTTTTCATAAGTATTAGTGCTGGTCAGTGGCACATATAACGTGTCATTTCTTTCGACAGGCAAGCTCCAGACATCTTGCTTTTTTTGCTCAATTTGCAGTGATTGTGATTTCGTTTCATTGATTGAATCATTTATCAAATTGCCGGTGTTTTGTGGAGCTTCAATAATGGTGTCTTTTTCATTCAGCGTGACATTTTGATATGATTCATGCTCCAGAATTCTTGGAATGTCTTCCTTTTCGAAAATGATATTCTTAGGAGCTTCTTTTTCTATAAAAGATTCTTTGTTTGGAGAATCCTTTTTAGTTTCTGGTGGTTTTGAAGATTCTTGTACCAGTTTAGCAAGAGAAGCGGCCTTTTCGTCGGCTTTTCTCCTCTCTTCATACTCCTCAGTTACCTTGCGTCCTTGTTCCTGTTTCTGAAGTGAAACTTCCTTATCTTCAATATTAATTCTCACCACAGCATTTGAAGAAGAACCTACAAAAGTACCAACCGTTGTGCGGGCAAATTCCGGCAGCAGGTTCCTTATAGACAGGCGCATTACGCTTAATTCCACCAGCTTGGATTCTGTAACTAAATCCTTACCCAAACTCTGGAGAAGTTGCGAAATCATTTGGGGTAAAGTGACATCAGACGCCACCTTTAAAATCTTGGATATGGACTCACCATCCACCGCACCCACAAGTTTCAAAGTGGCGGTATATGGACCCAAAGATGTATTTAATACAAGCTTGGAATTATTGACCAATCCCGAAAGACGAAGAGGAGTAAGTGCATCGAGATTTTTGCCATTATGGCTTAAAACACCATTGGTGGTCTGGGGAAGCTTAAACTTTTCGAGCAGTAATGCGACCAATTGACTAACACTTGCGGTATTTTTGCAAATGACTTTTTTGATGGTATTCTGGTAGGATATGGAAAACGTATACGACATGACTAAGGTCAAAAGTGGGTGTTTTGGGGTATGATTAAGGCAGCCCAGATGTTTTTTATGTAAGGTGGTGGATCCTGGAGGTAAAGGTGTCTCGCCATTGAGAATGAGGCCACGCCAATTTCGGTTATTTGATACTGGCCACTGAGTGGTATATCTATTAATGCTTTGGAGTAAAGGGGAGGTATTCTGGTATTTTTTCTTTCTTTCGTTTTTTTTTTTTTAAAGAAGATAAGAAAATGAATATAATTATAAATCTGAGTGTTTTCTTTTTCCCTATTAAGTTGGACGTTTCGTTGTGCCCATATTATTTGGCATATCGAACGCCACCTAATAACCTCACTATAAACTAATTCAAACTCTGTGTTTCAGAAATATAAATTATATTTAAATCTTTAGAATCCCCATCTTTTTCCAAAAGCAAGAAAAAAGAAAAAAGCATCTTCATTAAATACCTGGACTACAGGCCAATGGATACTAGTTTCCTAAACAAATCACATCCATCACGTGATCTCGTCATCCGTGATACATTTTTTCGCCACCATCTGAGAAACCCTTTTAATCAACCTTTCCTGTTTTATAAACATCCACCGTTTGCTCTTTTGGGCCCAAAACTTCCCAAACAAAACACCTATTATTAATCCCAAACATGTGCTGTTGCGGTTGTCTTTCCGACATCTTCCTCGTGGTGGTATCCGTGCTTTTCCCTCCTCTTCCTGTATGGATAAGGAGAGGTCTTTGTTCCATGGATTCTTTGATCAATATTCTCCTCTGTGTTCTTGGATATTTCCCTGGCTTGATCCACTCATGGTATATCATCGCAAAATACCCTCCATATGCTCGCCGATATGAGCAAAAGATATACTATATCCAACAAGGTGCTTCTGATTTAGAGAGTCAGAATCAACACCACCACCATTATCACCATTATCATCATCACAACTCCCATGGAACCAGCTTGATTAGTCTGGAACCACTGGTTACCTCAGCGCCAAACTACGGGTCGACAAATGAAACTACGTTGCGTGAAGGTACATTTGTAGGAGGGCCTTCTGCTGACCCTCCTGCTTACTCGGATCTCCCTTTGCAAAAGTAAGAAGATGTCTGGAAATTGATATGTGTTAGTGGTATTTTTATGATTTTTTTCACTCTTTTTTTATTCTTACGTTGAGGAAGCTTTGACTATTTTTTTTGGGGGTGCTGCTCGTTCTTAGAGGGGACACTATATTGCGCGTCGTTCTATTGATTATGTTTTGACTTCTTTTCTTCGGTTTTTCTTGTTTTTTTTTTTTTTGGCTTATATTACTTTTTCTTAGTCAGAGCGGCATATTGTGGTCGAGATTTATTTTCACTTCTTTTTAATACCGTACACTAAATGCAATTCTTTCTTAAAAACTAAACTATGACTGCATACTATGTTTATTACACCTTTGACAGCGGCGTGCGACATCCCATACTCGTAAATTTATCCACGCCTGGCGCTCCAACCCACCATAGTTAAACCACAAGAGGCCATTTTGAACGATAAACTGTTGTGAATTAAAAAATAAAAATAAATTACAGCACGTCAATTTCGAATATGGTCTCCCACTACACTACTCAGTGACGCTCTAAGAAGCTTAACTAACGTTGATCGGACGGGAAACAGTGTTTTCTTCTTGATGTGGCCGTAACCGAGAACCTCATTCTGTCTTTGCTAGAAGAAGGTACCTAAGAAGAGGAAATTTCAATGTTTCAAGAGGAAATTTCAATGTTTCAAGAGAGAATTTTAGGGGATAAAAATGTATTCCTCAAGTAAATAAGCCCTTTTGTTTCATGCCTAATAAAATTTTAAGTGAAAATTCCTTCTTTTTAGTCGAATTCATCGTTTTTATCAAAATAAATCACACATCAAATAGTTCCTCAAGTTTAAAACTAATATAAACGTGGAATAGAAAATTATTCGCTAGAATATTAATTTGAATCACTGAAATTGCTTTAGATAAAAAGAGAAAAAAAAATTCAAAAGCAAATTTGAAAGTCATTTCCTTTAGAAATATCATCATTAATAAACCAGACACCTGTTTCGTTTTTCTTCGCCACTCTTTACCCTTCAAAACCCAAGAAAAGTTCACTGTATTCGTGAGAAACCCATCCAAAAACGGGTCGCCATTTTTTGAATCTTCAAAATAACCCTAATCACTAATTATGACATTAACTGGTGATCCAAACCGAACATAATATGTTGATTTCCTGTACCGGATTAATTAAACGAATCTTGTGCGGCGAGCCTTGGCCCGAACACTTAATCCACCTTTTTGCCCTTCCATTCTCAGCTAAATCCTTCAAGATTAAGGTTAAAAAAAAGAACCACTATTCATATCACTGAGAGAATGAAAAAAGATTTCTAATTCCAAAAAGAAAGAACGAAAGAGAGAGAGAGAAAAAAATCTCCATGGTAATGTCTCACAATTATGTTTCAGTCGCGTGCCCGAAAGCAAGCGACACTGCCGAAACCTGCATACGGCTCGGAACCTTTGTTATCAGGCTTATCTAAAGTCGTGGAATATTTTACTCCCGAAACATCTATACCAGTATAACACCACTAAAACGCACAATACCACCCGGTAAAATCATAGAAAAATGTCACTTATAACCAACGCCATTGAGGCCATGGGTAGTCAGGGAAATACAGCGGCACCTCCCTCAACGGCAAGGGCAAATTCCATTGGTATGTGGGCCTCAGTTAAAGACTGGTGGGGTGTATCTCTGGCGCTTCAGAAACCCACAGAAAAAGCAGTGAAAATGGCCCAGTATGAGAGTGCACGTGCCCAGAACATTCAGGCTGAATATAACTTGTTTCGGGCTATTTTGTCGCCGGAAATATACATTGTGCCGGTAGATTTAGGCCGGGTACAGCTGGACTTGCCCGAAAAAGACGGTTTTTTGCCGCCACAACACAAACTCACCGCCCGTTTTGTGGACACTTACCTTTCCAGTGCCGAGGTGGATGGTTCATGTTTTATCCATGAGCTTGAAATCACAAACACGTCCGATTTGAACGTACCTCAACGGCATATAGTGTTGATCCATGGATACATGGCTGCCATGGGTTATTTCATCAAAAATGTGGAGGAAATTGCCAAATCTTACCCGAACTTGGTCGTCCATGTGATTGATATGCCAGGATTCGGCAACTCGGCCCGCCCGGAATTTCCCAAAAGCCTTTTGAAACTCCCTGGTGGCGCATCAAGGGCCGACGAAATCCGCCAGATCATTGCGGTGGAAAACTGGTTTATCGATAAATTAGAAGAATGGCGAACCACAAAAAAAATTGAACATTTTGACCTTGTGGCCCACCTGATGGGTGCATACATTCTGAGCTGCTACCTCTTAAAGTATAATCGGCTGCCAGCAAAGGTCGTAGACAAGTTTATTCTCGTAAGTCCTTTGGGCACAGAATCCAGTGATATCAGTTTGATCAGTAACAAAAAACTCCAGTTCAATCACCACGATGTGGCCAGTGACCCATTGCAGGAGATTTTTGCCTCCCAAGACTTTGACCATGAAGACCCGAAAAAGGAGGAGTTACATCATCTTTGGGAGCGTTTGGGCAAGCCGAAATTCCCCAGAAATGCAGTACTTCGTACCCTTTGGAACAACCACATGTCGCCGTTCCAATTGCTCCAAACATTTGGCCCTTTCTACTCGAAACTTTTGTCCTTCTGGTCATTCCAACGATTTCTGAATTTATCTACAAACTTCTCGGAAACAGATTCTGGTGAAATTCCTGTGGCAAATGATGACTTAATCTTGAAACTTCACGAATATTCTTTCCTGATCTTTAATCAGTATCAGGCAAGTGGCGAGTTGGCCATCACCAAACTCATCAACCATGAAATTGTGCCACGGATCCCGCTTTGCGATCGTGGGTTTGTGGAATATTTAAATGACGCTAATATCAAGACACTTTGGATGTATGGTGATAAGGACTGGATGAATTCAAAAGGTGGCGAATACTGTGTGGAGAAACTCCAGGGCTTGAGCCATCCGGATGCCGAACTTGTGACCATTCACAATGCGGGACATCATATTTACTTGGATAATCCAGAGGAATTCAACAAAACGGTGGTTGATTTCTTTGGGTATTCCAAGTAAACGCCATTTATCTTATTATTATCTTTTTGGTAAAATGGCGGACACTTCACATAGTCTACAACTCCACCTTAGATATGGAACATGACGTTAGCCTATATACACTGCTAGAATAAATTGAATAGAACATCAAATGCATTTTCGGCGGTCAATTTCGAGAGAGCACCCAAAACTTCACCCCGCTCAACGTCTGACTTCATGTGCTCTGACATTCTGTGAGCCGCATCAATCACGCTCTTTTCAATTCCTGCTAATTTAGCCACATTTAACCCATACAGGTTGGAGACGACCCCGGCCACAAGCTTGTAAAGAAAAACCACCTCGGGCCAATCGTTCTTTTCGCCATCCAGCGAGTGTTTTTCTATGAATGCCATATGATGGTTGGACACTGCATCATGTTCCCGTTCAAGCACGTGGAGCGAGGGGTAGTGAGTGATGAACAATGTCAACGGTCCCTTTTTCTCCTCGATGATATACTTAAGAATCGAATATGCAAGCGCAATTCCATCGCTGGTTCCAGTACCACGCCCGATTTCGTCAAGGATGATGAGCGATTTCGAAGTATAGTTCTTAATAATGCTGGCGCACTCCAGCATTTCCACCATGAAAGTTGATTTTCCCTTGAGAATATTGTCGGAAGCACCCATACGAATATAGATCGAGTCAAAAGTACCCAATGTCGCCTGGGAACAGGGCAAGAAACTTCCCACCTGGGCCATGATGGCAAACAATGCGATTTGCTTAACCAAAGACGATTTTCCGCCCATGTTGGGCCCGGTGATGATGAGTACCTTATTTTTGTCGTGGGACATTTTCACGTCATTTGGTACATATGCAGCGACATTGTGGGGTAGTTTCAGGAGAATCGGGTGGCAGCCCAGGCGGATATCAACCACCTGTTCATCAACCAACTTTGGCTTCACGTAGCTGACACTACTTTCATCCTGTGCATTGATGGAAAGCGATAAAAGACAATCGAAGCGTGACAAGTTGTGGACAATCTCCCTGAGATATTCATATTGGGCGTCAATCTCCTGAAGGAACTGGTTGAAGCAGTTTTCACACTCCTTCAAGAGCATGTCATTATGGTACTGGAGCTGTTTGTGTAACTTGGAAACAACTGGAGACCGGAACCGCGAAACGGTTTTTGTTGCGCTGATTCGAAGCCAATCGGGCGGTAACGAGTCGACCATTTTGCCATTACGCACCTCAATAAGGTGGGTTTCTTTAAGGTTAGTGACGTATGCTAGTTGAGGCCGTTTCAAGAGACGCCGAATGGCCTGGAGCTCGTCATCTAGTTGACTTTCAACTTCACTAATACGGGTAAACTCACGAGAAATGGGCTCATATTTGGCGTTATTTTCGTAGACGAAAAACTTGGTTTTCTGTTCGTTCAAGTCCTTATCATTAAGGGCAGCACCAGGGTTGATCTGGGCCAAGATGGAGTCGACTGTATTCTGCTTGCTGGCATGGAACAAGGACTCCATAATATCGGTAAGAAGCTCGCTTTTCAGGAAGGTTTTCTTGAAATCTTGAAGCCCCGCATCGCCAAAGGTGCGGAAAACTTGGAGCACGTCACTATAACATTTAAGCATCAAGTAAAGGTCCTTGCGGGTGATTTTGCCCGTTTGATAGGTGGCCGAATAATGGATCTTAATCAAAAGTTTATCTAGATCAACGCCGCTCTTGCCAATACGGCCCAAAATACCTTTGAACGCGTCAAGAATATGTACAAACTCACGCGAGGCGAGACTTTCCACGGCATCTAGGCGTTTTTCAATATCATATTTATTCACAAGTGGTTTTCCGATCCACGTGCGGAGCATGCGGGCACCCTTGCGCGTTTGTGTATGGTTCATGAGCCAAAACAAGCTGCCGTTTTTGGCGGCGGGGTCTCCATCAATTTCAAATATATCCAATGCCCGAAGTGTGGCTGCAGGTAATACCATGAACCTTCCGGCCTCAGTAAACCGCGAGATGTTGGACGTAATGGTAAATACATTACTGAGGTTGAATTCTTCAAGATACCGCACAAGTTCATCCACACAACGTTGCACACCCATAGGGAAGTGGAGCGAAAAGTACTCTGCCAAGTGACTGTATCTTTCATCGGCAAGAGATGCGAAAAAGTCTGCCAATGACCCCTGGACCACTTCCAGCGGCCGGGCAGGAGAAAATTCCACACTGGTGGTCAGATTCTGTATCTTGATTGCCACACGGGCCTCTTTTGAAGGTTCTTCTCCGGAACCCACTACTATAACTTCACTCGGGTTCAAGTATGCAAGACGAGTCTCCAACTCCTCGCGAGCCAAGGTATCGGTAAAAAAGTCATATACGATATCACCCGTGGCCGGTTGGACTGCCACCACCGCAGTTTCTTGTGGACCCCCCAGCTCGTCAATACACATGATGTAGCGCTCATTTTCAACACCAGAAGCGCCAATTCCGTCTACGGCCATACCGTCTACGGCCTCATCGCCCATGTACGTTGCTTTTGTATACACGGCAGTAATGCGGCGCTCGAAAAGACCCGATTTGTTTGTGCTATCCACGGACTTAACCGCCGCAGTTTCTGTTTGCTTCACCACGCCCACCTTGAGTCCATGGTTCAAGAGGCGCTGTAAATGGATATGGAGCCGGTTATCAGGGATAGAGCAGTATGCAAATCGGTCATGATTCCGCTCATGAAGCCCGATATTTCCCGGAATAAGCATGATATTTAGAAGTTGCGAAGCCACCACAGCATCCTGGCCGAAAAACTTGAATTTATACCCCACCTGGATAGCTAGCACTTTATCCGCATGTTCGCCTTTCAAATCCTTGAATTGCTGCTCCAATGGCGTCAATTTTTTATCTGCTTGCTTCGATTTCATTGTCTTGGGTGTATTCGTGCTACTTGTCCGCGTCTTTTTCGGCGCCACGCCATCTTTACGGAACCGCGAGAACATGCTCTTTTTAGCAGGAGCCTCTAATATCTCCACTACCTCATCTTCTTCAGTTTGCTGTGTGTTTTGGGAGCATTTAGGCGCCTCACTAAGCATGCTCGAATCGGCCAATGACGTGTCGAACGAAATCGCCCGATTCTGCTCGGAATTTTCACCTGTTTGCGGCTTGGGTTTTTTGCTTGGCAGAACAGACTCCTCGTCCGCTTTTCTTTTGGATTCTGTTACATTTTCAGCGCCTGTGGCAGGCGACAGTTTAGTTTTTGGCAGAGGTCTTGCAGCGAAGAAACTGCTTATAGCAGGCTGACTTTTAGCACTGCCATTTTTCGATTTCACGGGTGTGCCCATTATATAAGGGATAGATATAGTTTTCTCTTTATTTTCTTAGAAGGAACTTTTTCAGGGAATTATGTGGAAAAATACTTGTGTAATTAATTCAACTTCTCGTGATTTCATATTTAGCCCTGGCAAATGGCCCTGGTGTTTTGGGGCCGCGTCCGAAGCCAGAAAAAAAAATAGGGCCGCGTGCGCTCCGCTCGAGCCTGGGGTCACTAGGTTGATTTTTCTTTAATTTTAGGAAAATACATCATTCAGTTATGGGGTGTGTTTTAAGGAAGGGTTTTTCTACTGCTTAAGGTTAGAGAATAGATTTTGGTGAAAGAGAATGAAATTTGAAATTTCTATGCAATATTACTTAGTTAGTGTTTATGTAGGACTGGCTTAAGAAAGATAAATTATGTAAACATCAGGTGGCCTTCTGTTTCAAAAACTAATTAGAAAAATTCATTGAATACGTAACACCGGGAAAAGTTGTTATTTTTCGAATATCTAGTTTGCTTCTGTAATTAATTTTTAATCTTATAATTGAGCTATAGAAGATATTGAGCATCAACACTTATTTGGGCTAGGACTGGGGCACCGATAGAGTTACACCATTTCTATAGTTTTAGTTAGTTCTTTTTATCAAAACTGTTTAAGAAAAAAATGAAAATCTGTCAGTAAGCATGTATGAAAAGGTCAAAAGTCAGTAAATGAACTTTTTTTTTTAAAAAATATGACACTATTAGCTCACCATATATAAGGTTGATGAGAGCTGGTCCATATTGATGGTTCTCGTATTCCTCCCACAAAATCCTCCAAATTCTACCCTGTTTTAAACCCAAACACCTCTTAAGAGATAAATGATCCCAACAAAAAGTCTCCTAAATAAAGAAAACAAACACAGCTTATTCATCACTGATGGAAAACCGAAATCACGTGACTCGCTTACGTAGCCCTGCAGAAATATACGCTCCAACCGACCCCCAACATGCTTATATGCATGTAGACCCCCGAGGTGTCTCTAAATGAATACACGAGGGTCACCAAATCATCATAAGTCCCATGCCTCGAGCAAAACGCAAAATATCCCGCAAAGGGTGTTTCAGCTGTAAGAAGTTGAAAATCAAAGTGTGTTTCAACTAAATTTGCCTTACGATAACATATGAGATTCATTACTAACTACGATAGTGTGACGAAGCCAAGCCATCATGTGAATATTGTACACATACGGGCCGAGTTTGTGAGTATCCCGACTCAGGAAAAGATATTATAAATTCAACCCCAAGAAAACTGCCCTTATTTCAAAATCGGGGCAAAATACTGCACTTGGACATCCCCAGCATCACCTTCTCCGAAGGCAAAACACCAATCTCACCTGCGGAGTCGTATGAGGCGTCGATATACGGGCAAAACGATGGAATTGATACGGGAATATACGAGACACTTCTAGCAAAAAATTCTCTTGCACCACGGGCATATAACCTGATGGCCACGCAGTTACAGATGTCCAGATTTGAGCTTCGGCTCCTCCGATTTTTCCATGACCAGTGTATTCCGTATGTGACATTCAATGCCAATAGAAAAGCCCGACATATTTGGCGCAATATATTTCCTCAATACTTTGCATCACTGGACTTAGTGCGTCAGGCCACGTATGCAATGGCTTGCCTTAATCTATGGCCCATAGCCAATCTACAGGGCCTTTTGCAGTCCGATCAACTGGAGTGCCTGTTCGAGATTACGCCGTTGGACCCATTACATCTGGATAATGCTTTTTCACATGTTTTCGATAAATTAGCCGTGTTTGAGAATTCGGGTGAAAGTATCTTTCTGATAACAACCGCGTACTTTCTTGCGTCTCTACAAACATCACAGCAGTTTGTCGGAGAAACACAGCAGAAGAATGCCCTTACATATGAAGACTTGGCATCACTATATTTTTCTGGGTTTTTGATTTTTGCATATGTCGGAATCCACCCACATTGCGTGTTACCACTTATTGACGATGAGACCTCATACCCTTCAGATTTCATTGGGTTTTTCTCCAGCATGCGTAAGGTATTTTTGCTTGCGGCCCCTAGCATGCGGGAAGACATTATCGAGAATTTGATAGAATACGATTTTTTGACGCCGACGGAGAACTCAGAGAAAATCGGCTTTGTGGAGGTTTTGCGCTTACAGCTTTCGGAGTACCACTTCGCAAATACAGCATTTTCCGAGATCGGTGCCGCTGTGTGTGCAGAGAATCACACGTTGCAGAAGTGTCTTTTTATACTTGAATGTTGCTACCTTGCGGCGATTCGCGAGGGCCACCCCACGCCGTTTTTCAAGTTCTTGGTGTTGTTGGAGGACGACTTTATTGCATTGGCACGGCGGAAGGACCATTTTGCTCGACGGGTGCTTTTCACCTTTAGCTGTATTTGCGTGTATTGCCAGTTTTACCTCCTGTTTAACGAAAACGTATGGGCTCAGTATATTGAAACGTTTACAAACGAGTCCATACCCATGTGCGCTTCAGACCAGGCACTTTATGACCACGTGGTGACGCGACATCAGTTTGCTGACCCAAATAAGTTTTCCCACGAGATGCGTGTATTGAACCGGCACTCGTTTGTGTTTGGAGGTATGGCAGTGCCAAACTCATAATAAGGGACGTATATTCATGAATAAACACAACACGGGAGTTTACTCCTCACGCACACGCGCAAAGCTAATGCTGCGTACGTTCCGTGGCAGCAGCAGGTGGTTTTCGTCATCGGCAATCTTTTCCTGGAAACCCTTCATCATACGGAGGTTGGGAAGACTGGTTTGGTGGAGTGCACGTGGCGGCATCAGTGGAGGATTGGCAATCGCGAACACAAATTTCTTCTCCGTGTCATCTTGGGGCTCTGCACGTGGGGAGCCAGTATCGATGGAGTCATGCGGACCACCAACCAGTCTTGCTGGCGAAACGCGGATGGGTGATTCGCCTCCGCTGGGCCGGCGGCTATGGCGGAGAAACGCGGCGGGCGACTCGGCGGTACGGAAAGCTGTGGCCAACTTTGCCGGGGTCAGGAGATTCCGCCGCAACGACTCGCCACTGGCCTTGCTGCGTAGCAGTGACGGCGTAGGAACCGGTCCCAGTGGTCCCAGGGTTCCCAACGGTGCCAATGGTACCAGTGATACTGAAGCCCCGGATGCAGAAGATTTCTTCCAACCATTGGTGCCATCTTTTTCAAGTGGACCTAGATCTGTGGGTGCGGCCATTGACGAGAAACTCTGGCGGCGAGCAGCAGCTGCAACTGATACGGGTGAAAATGTTGGTGCATGACCAAAGGACGTGCCCATGGGTGGCGTGGCCAAACCTGCGTCCGAAACCTCTGACCGGAGCGAAGGTCGTGCCTGCAGTTGCAGCGACGCCATCGACAGCCGGCGCGATTGAGTGCTGGTGAACTCGACTTGGAGTGGACTGATGGGCACTGCCAGTGTATTTTGCGCAATGGCTGGGGGCCGTGTCATAAGTGGCGAGCCACGGAAACTGGATGCAAATGACTGTGCGTGTTTCCGTGACGGACGGGATAATTCTGCGGAGTCCAGCTCAGCAGAGGTTGTTGTATTGGAAACAGTAGCATTGGAAATAGTGGTAGTTGATGGAATAGAGGAGGAAGCAGTGGCGTTGGGTAATGAGCGCAGGTGCTTGCGGCCGGTCCATCCAGCAGCAGAATCTGGAGCCAGAGCCAGAGCCAGAGCCAGAATAATATGGTCCTGTACCTTATCCCCCTCTCTTTCTCCGCCCCTTTCGTCTACAGTGCCAGGACTCGATGGGTCAAGGACATCTGAGTCGAGCGAGGTACGGGAGATTGAGGCAAAATTGCCGTAACCGGCAAGTGAGCCGAGACCAGGACTGGTCCAGTCAAAACCTGCCACACCAGATGCCGCTGATGTTGCAGATAATGATGCAGATATTTGTGGAGGTGCATGGCGGAGCGCATACTCGTCGTCTACTGCACGGTCGACCCAGCGCCGTTTAGCCGCTGCATAATTGCGTTCCATTTCGAAGGAGGCAGCGTGTGATATGGGAATTTGGCCCCGGAGATTGACGGCAGATTCAAGTGGGGCAAGTACTCCATGGAGGTATGCACGGAGTTGCTCACGTGAGGCAAACCCCAGAGAAGCACCGGTTCTACGTGGACTAACACCGGAACTAGCTTGAGAAGTTAAATTCAGAGCCAGAGCCAGAGCCAGAATTAGATTCAAATTCAGAGTCAGATTCTGGGAGTTTAAACTCTGGGAGTTTTCTTGGCGCCACCGTAGAAGTGCTTCGGCCATCACATGGGTGAGGAGGGCCTCTGCACACTGGAGATCGCCGTAGGCAAAACAGAGATGGAGACAAGTATCACCGTTTGCATCAGTAGCAGACCAATCGGCGCCAAACTCAAGGAGTAACGTGAGCCCGTCGGCAAAACGCGCGGCACAACTTTCATGGAGCGGCGTGCGACACATGGGCCCGCCCGCATGGTTGAGCCAGCGCTTACTGGCGAATTCTTGGAGGAGAAAATGGAGTGTTTGCAGGTGGTGGTGATGGAGAGGCATATGGAGCACTGTGTACCCACCAAAAGTCTCTAGATCAAGGTCACACACAGGGGAATTATGAGAGGCTTTTCTTCCTGCCTGCCTCATAACACTCACAAGGTGGAAACACACAAGATAATGCCCGTGGAAAGACGCGTAGTGGAGATTACACCATCCATCATGTGTAGGGTCAGTGTTGAGCCAGAGCTCGGGAAAACGCGCCAATAGACGTTTTGTGATGGCCAAGTTGCCGCTTACTACAGCTGCACGGAGCCTGGCCGCAGGGTCCAACATGAAATTCCAGAGATATTTATCACTTGATCTGTCTATGTGGGGATCCGTTTATGCGTTGAATCAGAGTTTAAATCGCTTGCTATGGTGGGGGAGGTACGGGTGTGACGTAAGGGGAGTAAGTGCAAGATCAGGGAGTTAAGCTTATTTCGATTGGCAGGAGCTTTATTGGCTGGCGAAGAAGTTTATCGGGGAATTAATGTGGATACGAAAATTTCCATGTTTTCATTTTCTGCCTTCTTTGCCCTCTTTCTTCGGTTTACTCACCACTTAAGTTATTCAGTATGACTGGCTAGGCGGTGCGGTTGGAACTTAGTAGACGCGTGGTGCAGTGCGCCAAATCTAGTTCAACGGCCGGTTGGCCGTTTCGACTTATTTTTTTTTTTTTTTTTTTTTTTTTTTTTTGGCCATTCGTCATGTCATTTCCCACATTCATACAAGAATAAAAGCGGAAAATCATAGCTCTACAAAATATTCCATTATTCCATAAGAATTCATGGCTGGGTAGTGTATTTCGGTGGTACATTGTGCTCAACATTAACATTACCAAAAAAGAAAAACCTTATCTCTTATAAAACCGGCATAAACCTAATATAAAGGTACTTTTAACAAATAAATACTGGAATTTTTTTTTTATTTAAAAAGCTCTCTATTATTCCCTTTAAACTCCCTTAAAATCGAATAAAATAGATCAGATGCGATACCGTTCACTTGAGATCTTTTAGCAAGTGTTTCAATCTTCAAATTTCGGTTACGGCCAAGAAGAAAACATTTCCATCCGATCAACGTTAGTTAGACTCATGTTGAAATGAAATTTAAGTACAAAGAAGTATCTCCAGAAAGGTTTGGATCTTTTTGGCAAATAACCTGGACTTGAACAAGTTCAGAAGTATTAAGAAGTTTGCGCCGTACAAACCAAAGGAACCGACTTTGAAGGGAAAGAGGAAATTTATTAAAAAAAAAAGCATTTACAACAATGGAGACACGAAGTTTTTAATGACAGAGATGACCCTGTGAGACAGGCAAATGAGAAGGATGACGAAACCTGGATTACTAATGTAGATGAGACGAAAGAGCCTCCTAGAAAGAAGAGCAAGAGCGAAAAGAATGAGCACTAGTGGCTTACGGAGGAAGTAAATATTAACAAAAATCTTTTACGTCTATAACAAAACACACATATATATTAATCAATCGTACCTGTTTGGGAAACTCAAAATAGACTTTGCAGCTTCTCTCTTTTTGTTTTTCAAACTAAAGCTTCCGATGGACTTCTTCAGGCTCTCAATTTCATGCTCTTTACTTTCCATTTTCTTCAACCAAATCTTACCACCAAGGAATGACCCGATGAAAAATAAAAGCATAAAGCCACAAATTCCCCAAAACCAGCGACGATTATCTGACCCGATAACATCGACGTTCATTCCAAAAATACCGGTGATGACATTCATTGGGAGTAACATTGTACCAATCAAAGTGACGTTTTCTAAAATATTAGTAACATTCAAAGTCGAGTTGAAAGACTCGACTTGCAATTGGGCCAAGTAATTAGCATGGGATCTGCTGAAAATCTTCTCGTAGGCAGATAAGTTCTGGAACATAGTCACCACGTGATCCTGAATGTCCCCCAAATACAAGGCAATATCTGCCCTTGGTTGAACACGACCTGAAGGAGGATGGCAGTGAGACATCATGGTCGACGGGGCTCCAGGTGGGGGGCCGAAGTTGATGCCGCCGTGATCAGGAGGCATTTGTACAGAATGCTCATGTTGGGTTGCCATACCGGCCAAGTTGGCACGCGAAGTGCCTGGATGCACAGCCCATGCCTCATCCTGGCATCTCTTCGCAAACATCCGAATGACATCGGCCTTGTTGGAAAGAAGACGCATCAAAGTCATCACCTTCCTTCTGGATTGGCCGATTTTTCTTAACATAGAACTAAAGTTAATCGAAATCGCTTCAAACACGGAATCTTCAATGGCATCAGCATCGTATTCGATTGCTGTGATAACTGGTGCGAATCCATCAGTGATGTCATCGATCATGGCATAACCAATCCAGTCGGCAGTGACAGTAACATAGTCACGCAATTGTCTGACTCTTCTTCTCACGTTTGTAGGATGCAAAACGGGAGAGAAGTGGAAAGTCAACACACCTTCTCTGAATACAACTATGTACACGTGAATGGGCTCCAAGTAGTCCTCAGACTCCTTGTCAGGTTCAAACGTGTGAAAACAAACAAAGTAGTAGTTTTTAAACAACTCAACCTTTTCTCTGGACTCTTGCATTTTAATATCCTCAGCAGTCAAAGGGTGGATACCAAATGCCTTTGCCAAAGTCTTCATCTCAGCATCAGTGGGACAAGTACAGTCTAACCACCAGGTACCCTCTCCGTTCTTGAAAAGCTCTCTGGCGGTATTGCCTGGAGCAACCAAGGATGGAATGTCAGGAGAATGTATGGTTTCCTCATTATCAGAATGGAAAAACGAGAATCTTTCTGGAAGCTCAATTTCTCCATCATTGATTCTCGCGCCACCAAACTTGACATTGTCCGAAGAGGCATCTTTGTTTTTGTCGTTAACATACGCATCATTCGAAGACGCATCGTAGTTTTTCTCATTAACATACACATCACTCGAAGAGTCGGAGCCCTTTCGGCAATACGAGATGTGAGAGTCATCAACGGTGACACTTCCTTTATTCTTGAAAGCCCGAGAGCCTTTCAACAAGATGTTTTTTGGGGAATACTTCAGCTCGTTCTTGCTAATACTCTTCACACTTGCAGCACTAGTTGGACCAGCAAATGAGCCACTAGTCTGGGCGATCCCAGTAGTATTAAATTGGCCCACGATAGAAGCCCCCCGTTGCGTAATCTGGGCCTCGCTTTCTCTCTCCTCCTTGATGAAATCTTCGATTTCGTCGAAATCAATACCGTTGATACGAACGTGCTCCCGCAACATGGGAAAACACACATCCTCCTCGGTTTCCTGAGAAGATCTTGACGCATGGGAGTCAGCTTCCAGGTCGAAGGATGATCTTGAAGGTCTCCGTTCTCTCTTGGAATAGTGGACACGGGCATTCGGGTCTACCGATACCAGGGTCTCGTTGGTTCTCGACTTCACGATTTGGGGCAAATCGGCCCGATTGTTTCGAGAATCACGCACATTCAAAAACACCCGTGGATCCTCAAGCGGGTCACAGAACGAATGTGACCTCGAACTGCGGCGGTGAGGAACAAAATTTTCACTCACGGCTAATGCGTCTTCAGGTGGAGGAAGATTTTCGCGCTGGTGGCGGTGGTCATTCAAGACCTCATCAGTACGTTGCTGAGCGGCAGAATGCGAGCGGATCTTGGCTGAGGAAATTGTGCACTCTGAGTCGGACATCGTGCATAGTGTGCGGGTAAAATAGAAAGTGGAATTTTATGCAACAAAAACTTATAGGGGGGTTTTTTTTTTTTTCTTTTGAAGTCTCAGGATTGTTTAATCCCGATTATAAATCTGTAATCTGTAAGAAAAGCGAAGGGCTTGCTAAACTCATTCAGACGTTTGCGAGTGGGAGGGAGAGATATTTGTAATTCAAGGGCGCAGATCCAACAATACTACCACTGGGAAAAACAATAACGAAACTCCTAAAGATCGCTTCATAAATATGAGTAAAGGGTGTTGAGTTTTGGTGATTATAAAGAAAAAAAAAAAAGAGAAAAAGTGTAAAGCAAGGCAAAAAAAAGGTTTAAGTAGACGAATGCCAAGAGGAAAAAAAAAATTTGATAGGGGGGCTGTGCAAGAAAATGCAGCCTATCAAACAGCCGACCATCACACTAAGTTCTACCTCTGATTCCTAACATAGAGTTGAGTAGAGTTTAATTTTTTTTTAGAGATATATGTGAAAATTTTGAATTGATTTGAAAAAATAAAGAGAGATATTTAAATGGATTTTTCTCTAAAGAAAAAGAATAAGATTCTCCAATGGACTGTACAAGCCCAACGGCTCCTTTAACTGGTGTGTAATAAACGCACGTTGTTGAAAAAATTGGTTTGGAGTGAATAATATATTATATGCAGTCACTACATAAAGTAACCATAACATCCCGACAGAGAGCCTTTCTTATTGAAAAACAATTAAAAAAACTTATCTTAAAAGTGAAGGATAAAAAGATCTGGATAAAAATTATTTTCGATTTCCGCATGATTAAATTGATGAACAGTATTTTTTTACGAGAAATGTAGATGTTTATTTCCTTTTTGGTGTGCCGCGCGTAAATCAGCAAAGCCATGATGGCTTTCCCTCATGCAGCAAGCATCGGTATAGACAGGATTAAATGCCTCAGACGAGGTTAATTTTTTCTTGGCTACAGACTGTTGGATCTCATTATTGTTATTGATACTAACGTATTTGTAGGCTCTAAGACAGTGTAAAAAGACCTAGTTCAATACATGACTCCAGCAAATTTACGACTGTTTGATCAAGAAATAAGCAAATTCTTCAAACACATTTCACCAGATAAAATGTATGAAAGGCCAAGAAATGATGGGTATGGGGTCATGGAAATGAAAACTCAATTGCAAGGGCATCGAGCAGGGCTACTCTTGTATAACCTCACGGGTGAAACGGATTGATCTACAAAAAACCTCAGAATAAAACTGCTTCATCACATGATAAGCATTAAAAGATGCTCTAGCTACATTTTCCCACATTGGCGGCCTTTGCTGGACTGATTTTCTCCTAGAGAAGACAGATTGGTTTTTCCGAAACCTTCAACGGACATTCACTGAAAATGAGAGCTATTACTTTATGGCATGGGAAAAAGCGGTAAAAATGACCCGTGGCTTTAGAGTGGGGAGCTGATTCGCAAAAACTACGATATATTGCCACTCTGCCCACAGCGCTGGATGTCATTCAACCGTTTACATTTACTTTAGTTGAACTTCAGGATCTTCAACTCACAAATTTTAGATCCTTAAGTAAACAGAAACAGGAAGCGTTGCCACCTATTATGCCAGGCAGACTTTCGGCACTTTGTCCTGAAACAAATTAACGAAAACGATGGAAGAAATTATGGAACTAACTTTATACTCATAGGTGGCACGCATTGATTTTATAGCCATCCACTTATTCAATCATGATTCTTCTGTGTCCCATTTTGACAATCAGAGCATGTTGGTCAATGCTGCTTTTATCTCAGCATGCCAAGCTTGAGTAGAATAATGATACACCTCTACAATGAGTTCGAGTGTTCTTTATTCTGGTGGCACAAGATTGGCTTTATGGCACCTATTCACTTACGCGAAATGCTTGCTCCATTAAAAACCTCTTATGAAAATTTAAGAAAACTTAATTGGTTTGTCAAACTAGTTTATAAGTTATATTCAGTCAGGCGCAGAGAAGAGGAGAATAACATTCTCGCTCCTCTTCTGGAAATACCATTGGCATGGGCGCTCAGGAGAACCCACCCACTTGGCCGATGACACCGATTGTATTTGCAAATAACAGAAGTTGATCTCATTTTGAACAGAGTATTTTGAACCGAGTGATCAGTGATGAATATTTGCGAATCCGGCCATTTGAAGTGAAGTTGCGATCTATTATGGGGTTTTATATATAGTTTTACGCTGTTGAAATGGATTGTTTCCCCTTTTTGGGGCGGCACCGTAATATGAAGATTTTTAGTTCAAAAAATCTTTATATATATATATATAACTATATGCTCTTTGACAAGCTGAATCAAGAAAAAAAAAGCCCAGTATTGTATTCCCTCAGTTAATCACTGTTGGGTTAAAGTTCTTTTTCCTCCCCAAAAAACACCCGATTTTCGGCTAGTGATTTATGTAAGTTCACGATTGGTTTCTGCTAGACATCAAATCAGATTTAGATTTCCCTTTACCCACAATATAGTATATATCTTGCTAATACAATCAAAGGGAAACCACACCGGGAAGAACTTCTTTTAGGTAATTAATAAGCTTGACTTGATGGGTTTCAATCATTAAAATTATTAGAAAAAAGAGTCCCCAAAAGGGAAACAATATTTATTTGTTTCTTCAAACAAAAAAATTAAGACTATGTAATATACGCAATAATTTTTGCTTCTCACCGCGTGGAGCCTCTTGCAATCTGTATTTGTGACCAAAATTTTGGGATAAAAGAAGGTCTCAAATCCCCCCAGAAATAATCTTTTAAAACAAACCTTTCTTTCACTCTACTAGAGTACAACACAAAGAATTACAACCAAACACTTAGAAAAGATACTAAAAAAGACTGTAAGAAACACTCAAACAATTAACACCAATTTTTTAATTATTAATCTCCCAATTGGTTCGGAATGAGATTAGCTTTCAAGTTTGGCTCTAAGTCAAAGAACACAAAGTTCACAGACCCTAACCAGGCTTTGGAATTCATCGAACTCCCCAATTTTGAGATCCCAAAAGAGGAGGTGAATGATTCTGCCACTGAAAACATCTCCTTTCCCTTTTCAAAATATTTAGGCTCAAATTCTTTGGACTGTTCACAAACCCCAGTTGGTGGCGTTGAAGTTGTAATTTCTTCCAAGTAACTTCTGCAACCAAAAATGAGGTTAGTGCAAAGCAAGAAAAGCCTTCGGTAATTACCGAAACATCTACTGGCTCTTTGGTTCACTATATTGACTCACAGAGACTTTTGCAAACAGTTGAAAAGCCCGCAAAAGTTTACACCAGTCAAAAAATCAAAGCAACTGTGGCAAACTACACCGATTCAGCACGTAAGATTATCTTCAAGACTAAGAGCAAAAGTACCACTGAAGATAAAGATTCAGAGAACTTGCCTATTCTTGAAAGCCCCAATTCTGCTGAAACTAGGGTCGAGGTAAAAACAGAGACCGCATCAGTGAGCTCAGTTTGTGCACAAACCTTAGAACCAAAAACTCAACCAAGTACTCGCAAGTCTTCTGGCTCTTCAAAGAAAAACCACTTGGAGAAAAAGAAGAAGAATCGCACCACACGTAAGTTTCGCCTTCTTGCGGCTAAAAAGAGACATGCTAAACGCCGCACCACCCGCTCGGGAAAAGTGTTGTCGCGTGTCCCTAAACATCTTGAAGCTTGGGAAGATATTAAAGAAAACGTAAAGAAGCCAGAAGACCAAGGGTATGATTTGAAGTTTGACTACAACAAACTCTTAAAGCCATCCTTTGTGGAAAACTGGTTGAATGATACTGTACAGCCACTTGTTACTACACTTCCAATGCTGGGGGAACAGCTTGGAGAAGGACAAATTAAATATGCTGTAGATTTTGAGAGCGGGCCAGAGGAACCAAAGAGAAGTTGTGCTAAGTGTAAACAAGACCCCACCGGTGCTCTGGGTCTTGGGAATTGTGACACATGCTACTATTTCTTGAAAGCCGAGAGAAATGAGTTTCTTAAGTATGGTGACGCGAACAAAATCAAACGCGTATTTGACGCCCACGCTGCCTGCCCTTTCATGTCTTCAGATGTGGAAGATCTGTTTGCTTCTACGGGGGATAGCTTGCTAGGAATTTGTCTTTGGCCAATTAGGGGAGTGTGGGAAAAATTGGACCACAAGATTTTCTGGGCCAAAGTACGCTTCAGACAATTTAAGGAAAGTGTTCCTGTTTGGCTGCGAAAAGTTCGCACGGCTGCAAACCATGGTTATGGCTTGCGGTCTTTAAGGCCAGACAAGTATGGTAAGAAATCTTTGAAATGGGGAGATTTGCTTCCTCAGGATTTCTCACCTATTTACGATAAGTTTTGGACTCAGGATTTTGGCCCAGAATGGTTTTATAAAATTGATGGGGGTGTGTCGTCAAGACCAGCTAACGCCAGATTCGTGGATATTCCTTACCCAGACTCCGAACCTGAATCTTTACATATTTCTTGGTATAATCTTAACGGTGGATTCAAAAAGGCTTGGTTGGGTATGAGGAAGAAAAAGGTCCAGCAAGAGGGAGCTACCTTATCACGTGCTGCAAAGAAAACCGGAACGAAGACAAATAATAGAAAGGTACTGGTTAACTTTGCAGACGAAGAAAAGAAGAATTCTTCTCCAGCTGAATTTCCAATTTCTAGAAAGTTGGATCTCAAGTCGGAGAAGCTTCAAAAGCAGACCCAAGAAATTGTCGTTCTTGCTGACTCTAAAGTTGGAAATCCAAACAACGAAAGGGCCTCTGCTGAAACTGAACGTCTTCATGATTCAGCATCTACTCTTGCTGCTGATGTCACCCCTTTGGAAGATGAGAAAGCTCATGCAATGTCTTTTTCTACTGTGGTTTTACTCGCGCAAAGTGTTGAAGAATCTACTGTTTCTAAATCGACTTCATTCGAAACTCTGGCAACGGAAAGTGAATTAAAGGTCCCTTTACCTGCCACAAGCTTGAAAGTTGTTGAAGAGAAACCAGCGGAACTTCATGAAAACACTTCACAATTCAACACCAGTGAAGATTTTGCAACAGAGTTATCTGCTGAAGTAAGATCCCCAGTTTCTAGTCGAGACAGCTCAATATCTGTTCTCAACCTGAGACCTTTTGCTGAGGAGTTTATCCTGGTTTTGCCCACGGAAAGTTTTGAAAGTGAGATACAGGGACTTAAACTCCCAACGATCCCTGCTGTTACGAATGAACCCTTGAAAGACCCCAAATTAGTTGAAGAAGTTTTCGTGGATGTGATTCAGAAAATTGATGAAATGCTCAGTAATTTGGGCTACAAACCCCAAGAAAATCTCGCTTCTAGCGCCAATGTTTCGGAAAGATCATCACTCAGTTCTTTAAATATTGGCCATCAATCATGCAGAAGCCTGAGTCTTGAGGGGCTTTCCTTTGAAAATGAAGGTTTTAACCCTATAGTTTTTGATTCGGAAGACGAAAGCCCCATTGAGGAGATTTATACTACACATTCTGGTGAACACTCCCGTTCAGGATACATGCAAGATCTCACCGAAGTGCTTATAAATGAGATTCTTTCCCAGTACAACCAAGGCAGGTTTGACCAAAAAGGAAATCCTAATGCTGCCGCAGAGACTTTGGGGGCTTTATTAGATGAAGTTTTCAAGGGTATACGCGAGGTTAAAGGAGATGGAGACAGATTCGAGAACATCGGTAAGAAATCTTCCACCCCTCCCTTTGAGTGTGAGGAATCTAATCGGTTTACTCTTCTTGAAGACTCAGACGAAGATATTGAAATTGCATCTGAATGCATGGAGCTCTCTTCAGATATTGAAGCCGAGTCAACATACGCTAAATCGCTCATTGTTTTTGAACACCCATGCTCAGAGTTGAAGGAACTCAAACTTGTGAGGAAAGATAATTTCTTGGAGAAAAGCGAAAAGGATATGAGGGAAATTTCTTATGAGAAGAAGGAAGAATCGTCGGAGAACGAGGTTCTGGTTATTGAAAACACTCAAGAGCCTTTAAAGCAACTCAAGCTCGTGAGTAAGATTTCCTTACCAGTGCCCGCGACCATCAAGCAACTTAGAGTTTTGGGTGTTGTTGTTGAGCCAACCGTTCGGAAGGTGATCCCACGTATCAAGAACTTTTTACATCCCGTCATTACGGTTTCCAAGAATGTTACAGGCCCACCAAGTAACTGTGAAATGAGCTGCATATCTTCTAATATCGAGGAGGTGATATATGTTTGTCATACCGACATCATTTTGACCCAAAGAAACTATCTTCTGACCATTGAAGAAGTTCCAGCTAAAGCAGAGGAACCTTCTAAAGATACCTGTGATGTTACACCAAAGAAAGTTTCCGCTATCCATAATGAAGAGATTGTCAAGGACAACGGACGTGCCTCGTTGATTACCGAGTCTTGTGGACTTGATATTCAGAGTGTTGATGGAGTGGTGAATTTTGAAGAAAACCCACAGGATGTGGTTACCGAACCTGAGATTCCTCAGAAATTCAAAGAATACTTCGAGTTCATCTCAACAAACCCAGACGTACTTTTTGAGATTCATCTGGATGGCGAAGAACCCGAAACTAACCAGCTGGAGCAATCCTGTACACCTTTAAACAAGATTATCTTAGATACTGAACTTGACTCAGACAGTGAGTTTGGGGGCAGTATGGATGAAGAGATGAATCGTGCTGCCTTTTTTGATTACTTGGCAGATCCGTTACACTTTAAGGATGAGACTCTATGGTTTGCTCTTTCCCTTGACCTGGACTTCGATAGAATGTCGGTAAACAAAAATAATCGTGAGAATGACGAGCTTGATATCGTTCGTAATGCAAAAGAGAGTTTGCCTAAAATGGCTAACTTATTAGAGATGGCGATAAAGGCCACCAACTGTGAGGAATCAGAGGTTGATTTTGGATTGAAAAGAAAGACCAAGGTAAGCTTTAAGGAAAGTGAGGATCTTTGTCAGGTTGAGGTTTTTGACAGAAATTTGGCACCACTGGAGATTAAAAGCTGTGTGTCAAATTTGGAAGCTCTGACCAAAGAAATTTTCAGAAAACCTGAAAACCATGACATTGGCAGGTTTATCAAAGTAAAAGAGTTTAACCACCCTTTTAATGAAGAAGAGCGGGCTGAGAACGAGAGAGATATTTGCACTAAACTTGAGGAGTGCCGCGAAGTAATTTCTGGGTTTAAGGGGAAGCAGGATATTGACGAGCTTCAAGATGTTTTTATTAAATTTCTTGAATATTTTAAACTTTCAAGAGAGAGTTTTGCCGAGGTTGCCACCAGTCTGATCTTACTGTATACGAACTGGCTTTCTCAAATCAGAAAGACCATCAGTGCAGCTTTGGCGTTGACTAGCGGTGCCGGAAATCGGTTTGCTTTGCTCCTTAGCTTTATTGACCAGACTGGAAAGTCGGAGTGGTCAATCAACCGTGCAGAGAAGGATATGGCGAAAATTTATGACTTGGTTTCAACTGTTGTCATAATTTTGGAGCAAGTACAGGAAACAATTCTTCAGCTTAGACTCGAGTTTCCAGATTATGTGGGAACCATGGCGGAAATTGCCGAAGCCGCAGTATCTAGTAGAAAGGAGATCTTGGAAACATACAGCATGTTTTGCTTGACTAACGTGAAGGATTCTATTGACGTTGCAAGTGTCCACTACTGTACCGGGTACGAGGTCTTTATGGAGAAGACAAAATTTTTAGCAGAAGCAGATGATTCTGACTATGAGGTCAAGTTTGCCACTGCTTTGAATGACTTGCAGAGATCACACGGCATTGTTAGTGCCGCACGGACAGATCTCGAGAAATACCTCCAGCTTATTCTGATGAAACTCGCCAACCTTAAGGTTGAGTATGAAAATGAGCGACTCTTGTCAAAGCGTTCATCACAAGAAACAAAGGTTAGTATTAAGACTAGTACCAGCAATACGGATTTTGATGGACAAACCTTGAAGGGTCTGAGTGAAGATGTTTCGACACCCACCGCTAACAGTAATTCTGGACCCGACAATAAAAAGAGCCAGGATCCAATCGATCAGGGCGAGCCAAAAAACCTCAAGAGCAAGTTTAAAGTCCCGGGATGGATGAAGCTCAAAGGAATTGGCAAGAAACGCTGATGAAGAAGGCATTGTGGTGTATGAAAAGTTTTTATACGGTGAACCTTGGAAAAATGGCCAAAAAGTTTACCCGAAAAAAAATATTGATTCGGAGAAAACATATCTTAAAATTTACAATTATATTTACAATATACATCTATTGAATCGGGTCTGAGAAAACGAAAACTCAGTCAAGTTTTTTTTTTTTTTTTTTTTTCTTTGAACAGAAATTGATATTTCGAGCTATTTTCTAAAACAGTAGAATAAATTCACAGGGAAATGCCCCCATACCCTATGTTGATCTATCCATTCTCTAAAATTTCGTTGCACTGGTCGGGTAGCCTTGGATTTACTAAGACTGTTAGAAGGATTGTATAAGTCGCCCAAGTATTTACTACTTGTGAAAATCCACAAACTATGATTATAACTTTATCTTCTAAAATCGAAGTTTTGAGCCTTGATTGATAATGGTAAAGGAACCATGTTGTGAGAAAAGATGGGGTGTGGTTTGATGGTGAGTTTGGGTCCGATTCTAGGCACCAAGAAATGTGTCATCATCAGTTTTGCTAGTCTTTGTGGCTTTAGAAAATAATTCAGAACCAATGGTCAGTTAGTATCAGACTTTGTTCCAGATTCTTCGTTTATATCATTATCATCGAAGTAAAAAATATGGAAAATCTGTGATGGAGAAAAACTCCATTCAGGCAGCAACAAATCCAGCTGGAATTAGAATTGGTTTACAAAATCTCTATCGATATCAAAAAGATATATATTTTTTCCAAATCCTTAATATCTGAAAGTGATGTTTGCTCATCAATACTATTATTAGCTTTACAGTTCCTATATTCTACTCCCGCACGGGAAAATCTTATTCAGAGTAAAAGGTCTTTTTTCTAACTTCTTATTGAAGTGATGAATAATAAATTATGTGTCCACAATAAATCGAATTCCCAGGAACTATGCATATGAAACTGCCATAAAATCCATATCTGTAGTTATTTGAATAGCAATTACATTATTAAATCGTTACAAATACCCCTAAAATAACACCATCGTGTAAAAACCGTCTAACGTTTACTTGGAAAAACCATCACTTTTCGCTTTCCTCATTTCTCGCATTACAAGACATATCTCCAAAAGTTCCTTAGAATGTGTATTTCATGATATAGTATACAAGAGCAGAGCATGGGCATCGAAAACAACGGCCCTGTCCAAATCGCCCAATGGAAATTTTTTAAAAAAAATCACTATTTAAAGCGTCTGGCCAGTATCACCAGCTTTCAGAAATCACCCGCTTTTTCCGCTGGTTCAATGATGGCCCTCGATGAAATCGTTCTTGACTCTGTAGAAAATGTAGAACCACATGGCAGCACCAAGAAACTTGGAGCCCCACTTCAATCTAGGGTCCACATGCGGCTTAGGAGGAGCAGCATGACGCACGTACTTGGCCAAATGATGAGCAGCCATTTTGTTTGTGTCAAATGTGGGGAATAAGGTGGTTCTTTGGTAATCGCTCTTTTTTACTGGCGATTTGGTTGGCCAGATGTGTATGCAGGACATAAGGTGGTTTGGTGTACGGGTGTTGGAAAATCCCAACACTAGATTTAGGTGGAAATACGAATAGCTTTTTCTTTTGATTATTTGATATATAGTTTGTCTTACTGGTTTTATCAGAATTTAAGAAAATGTGGAGTCTCCGGTGTGAAAAAAAGTGTACTAGCAATACGAAGGTCACGTGCGCATCTGCTTCGTGAGGACAGATCTGCAAATTATGACTACTCAACAATAAGTGTACTTTGTTTTATTTGTTTTTTATTTTTTATTCCCAATAAAAAAAAAAAATATAGTTAATGGTTCGTGATTGTGTCAAAAATTGCTCAGTAAAAACCAGAACACGCCCATACGATAACACCACACGTGCCCTAAAAGACAAATCTCTTTTGTCGAGAACCTGTAATTTGGGTATTTTCCTGGTTAGATTCAAGTGGCCTTCCATGTAACTTTTCGTGTCTAGTGAGGTTCGACTTGACATTGAAAGACTTGCCACATTTCGAACACCGAAACTGCTTTTCTCCCGAGTGTATCGTATAGTGTATTCGATAGGACAGCGGCCGTTTAAACACTTTATGGCAAATGAGACACCGATGTGCACGTGTTTTTGAGTTTTTTTCCGTTGTGATTTGTGGGTTTGGTGCAATATCATAGGTCCTCTTTGAACATTTCCCCTTATCGCTCTTTAGATCGCCCAAATTGTATGCCAAAAATGGATAATTGGTCACATCTTGTAGGCTCTGGGCTTTCACCTTCCATGGCACCTTTTGTTCTTTTGCACTGGGGGGTTTCAGGACCGGCTTTTTTTTTACACTGGATTTTGATCGAGTCATCTTAGAATTGCGTTTAACAGGCAGGGAATTTTTCTCTTCCACAGGGATTTGTGGACAGCTTTCTTCAATTGGCGCATATTTGGGTGGAGAAGAAATTTCCAGATATTTGGAATACCCTTCAGAACCCATGTTTGTTAAGAGTTCAGTCTCATTAGAAAACGACAGTGAGAGCTCAAAAAATGCATCTGCTGTATAGGTATTTACCAGAGACGTATCCTTTTCAAAAGCAAGGTTGTTATAGATTGGGTTACCCCCATGTAGGTACATCCAACTATTTTCAAGATCATTATCTCTTATTGTGGAAGATTCATATTCTGGAACAACTCCCTTCATAACATGAATGGGGCCAATCTCAGTTTCTCCCAGGTTGTTCCAAGAAGGCTTCATAAAACCAGGATTTTGAAAGGACCCAAATGAGCGGTGCAAGTGTGACCCCATCATATTTATTTCTTGTAATTGCTGAAGTTGAGCGCTTGTTGAAGAGTTTAAGCGAGACTCATGCTTCACAATGGTCAGATATAAATCACAAATTTTATCTCCTGTTCTGGGCTCCAGAAGCTTCAGCAAGTCACAAGACAGAGGTGCAACCGGTAAACAGTCATAGCTCTCGTACTTCACCACCTGTTTTGGAACTACCCGACCCAGAAAGGCAGTATAGGAAGGCCCACCTTCACCCACATATACAGAAGATTTGATGGTGGACAAATCTTGTGGAGTCTGTAATGTGTACCAGTAAGTCGAGGTTGGCATATTTGAATTAGCTTGGCATTGAGGAAAATCCATTTTGCTAAAAGTGCTCAAATGCAGATCTATCACCAATGGTTGTGTTCTTTCAAGCAAGAGAACAAAAGCAACGGAAGGAGTAAGAACACAAGGCAAGGATCAGCAGTGGAAAGTGCAAGGGGGGATTAAAAAAAAAAAAAAGAAAGAAAAGAAAAAAAATAAGAAACTGGAGGTATAAGAATAGATATTGTCAAGGCACTGGATATAGACTGACGATTGGGTGCAAAACACGAAAGCTGAACAGCCAATGGGAATACATGGGCCGAACAAGAAAGCATACGGCGCTGATAGATTTGAAACAATGGGATGTTTGAAATCCGGGTATATGCGTGCATTTCAATGACCACCATATGTAAACAGTGCCAGAAGTATAATAAGTGAATAATAAAGAAAAATGCAACAATACATTTACGTGGTGAAGATCAGCGAATCTTCGGACGCGAAAGGTTGCAGCCGAGGCCGGCTCCTTAAGAAGAGGCGCAGTTTGAGTTAAATGCGTACTTGATATGCAATTAAGAAAGTTTTGATCGGACTAGGAGGAAAGGGTTTCTTCAAGAAAGAGAATAATCTTTCGAGTGGGAAAATGATATTCTCAAATGAGAATGTATTATAGATTAGAAATTTTACTGAAAATTCCTTATAGAGTGAGAGAAAAAAAAAAAAAAAAGAGAAAAAAAAAAAAAAAAGAGAAAAAAAAAAAAAAACCTTGCTTAGCCTTAAACCTGCAGTGCTTTGTTCGATGCGGCCCGCAGGCAAAGTTACAAGCAACGGTGCATTCCGTTAATTTTTAAAATTTTCTTGTGTTTTGGTGATGTGCAGAAAAAAAAAAAAAAAAAAAAAAAAAAAAAAAATTCCAGGAACTGTTAATAATAACAGAATAATTCTTTAACTAGTGCTACTACTAGAAGAACGGAACCCATATTACTAGCCACGTAGCTGTGAACACTGCCAAGAATATTATCAAGACGTGGGCCGGGAAGATGATTAAAGCCGGATTGAGTGTGACAATAATACACACATTTTATCACATTTTTTCTTCTTTTTCTTTCTTGAAAAGGTATGATTATACTTGATTATTGTGAAAGTTTGTGAATTTCTTAAAGAAAAAAATCTAAAATTTACCTAGAGAATACTATTTTTGCCTTGAAGTAAAAGAAGTTCTCTAGACCACCACCATATGCTTTGGCTAGTAGAAACTGTGCATGGAACAATGGCTGCGGCAGTGCAAAATATAACGCCAAAAAGTGGTGGATACTAAGAAAAATATGATTTACACGGAATAGGAAATTTTAACGCCATTGTGAAAAGAGACATTGTTCCGAATTCTGGCTGGAAACAAGAAGAAGGGAAAAAAAGGAAGGTGGTAGATTGGAAAGGGCTGGATATCCCGTACTTTGGGAAACTCGCTTCTGCGCCAAAAAAGATTAACATGGTCTGTGATAATCCGGTCGCGTCGAAAGGGCCCAAAGGGGCAAAAATTTCAGCACAATTTTTATAGACTTCTGCAGATGAAGTTATACATCGTTTAGTTAGTCTTTGGTAAAGCATTAGGAGTGGAAGTTTTGACTTTGTTTTCTTTATTTTGCGTTAATTTTCTTAATTATCAGAATGGTCACTTTTTCTCTTCTTTTTTTTTACAACGGCAAAGAAATACAGGCGGAAATGTTACTTGATTAGATGTAATATTCTTGGCTGGCCGTGGAAAATCTATGCGCACTTTCGGCATGTTCTCGTTATGTTTTAAAGCGAGGATTTGGCGGTACAACATCGCCGTAACGGACTTGCATTTTGATTGTATTTTTTTTTTTTTTTTCAAAATTATTTTCCTTTGTTTCCTTATTCAATATGCTCGGAGTGAAGACCAAGAAATTTATACCACATTACTAGTTCATGAATGGAGCCTGCTATTTCAATAACTGTTTTTCGATTCCGCTCTAAATTCCACACTTATTGCCCTTTTCCACCTCAATTGAATTGTTTAATTCTGTGGTGCGTTTGATCCAAAAGAGTAAATAAGAAGAGGGGCATTTGTTATGTAATAAGCTGCGGAGAATGGACGATATGAATTTAGAGATACTAGGGAAAAGAGGGGCGACTAGTCTTGAAACCTGAAATGATGGAAGTTCTATAAAGAACGTCACTTAACTTCTATTTTTCATGTTGAAACGCGAAGAATTGACTTTTTTTTTTTCTTTAATCCTTGAACTCAAAACCAGAAGAGGAAACTTTCTTGTCAAATGTACTGTTTATTAGGGGAGGTCCCTTTTTTTGAATTGTGAACTAGCTTAAGGCTGTGGGATTTGAGGGTAATACAAGCATAGAAAGGATTAGAATATATTATTTACCCATAGAGAAATCAACAAGATAAATTGAGAGGTATGGACTCGGAGACACATAAACAAAAACTAAGAAAGCTTCAAAATTTTCATCCATTTTTTTTTTCAATTGTACTTTGTAGATATTTTAGAGCAATTTATGGCAACAGAAGTGAGTATTTTTGCCTAACCCCGGCTGTCACGTGTAATTGTTCCGCATGCAAATTATGTGCAGTACACAAACAATATTACCCATCGCCTAAAGAAAACCTTTCCCGGATCTGAAGAGAGAACTCCATTCCTTTCCCAACTACTTTTTTGGAAATTCTAAAATACATCAGTAACCAGAATTCTAAGCATTAAATTCACTTGAATAAATTAGAACCAATGATTCTGTAGTTAACTCTGGCGCGCCTTCTGTAATGTAGCGCGTCTTGCTTCCGAACGCGACACGTCTATTATCCTGCATATACCCGTGTTTTTCTTAGATTCAAACGAGGAAACACCTTTTCTTTTAGTTCTTTTTTTTTTTTTTTTTTTTTTCATTTCTAGTTATTTTAGAAAAGATCATAAAATGACGCATTCAAAAATCCCTTTGAAAAGAAGACGCTCAATTGAGGAACTTGTCCGGAAGCATTGTCGGGAAAATCCCATTCCAGTCAAGGAAAGTGCTACGAAATTTCCTTTGGAAAAAGTTCCTTCAGCGATTTTGCAAGATATCTTCGATTATGTTAGCCCAACAGATTTACTTCTGTTATGTGTAACGTCTAAAAAATGCATGAGGCTGCTGCTGCTCGGCTTTATAAGAGAATCACCATTAACACTTTGGCTACGCAACTCATAGACTATAATATGCCTCATTGGACCCATAACTATTGCGTCATTATTAAGCCCTATCAATTCACAAAGCTACTCGAAACAGTGAAAGGAAATAAGAAGCTTGCGTCTTTTGTCAAATCGCTTAATGCAGTATCTGAAGTGAAAGATCTTCATCAAATCTTACCTTTCTTGCAATTGACCGAATTCCACTGTTCAGGGCCTTTTGATATTCCCAAAGAAACGGCAAAGGGCTTAAAGAAATTGACTTGGGTCATGCTGAAAAACGTCTTTTATGCCCCCAATCTTGAGGAGCTCAAGGTTTTTGAAATTGGCCAAGTTAGTAAGAATCGTTATGCTGCCCTTGCTAAAGCTGTGTTTGAACAAGGAAGCCACAAAACTTTGAAAAAATTAGTGTTTGAACGGAAACCAGAAGCTTGGAATGTCTTTCCTCCTGATGAAATGGGAGCAAATACACATGAGGCCTTGTGGGTTCAGTTTTTCATTGATTTTTACGTGAAAAAAAAAAAAACAAGTTAAGCTTGACACATTTGTCTGTTGATGGAGACCTTAAGAAATTTGGTCCTGCATTGGGCGAGTTGATTGGTATAGTGCAGAATGAAGGCTGCCTTAAAACTTTTGAAGTAAATTGCAATGAAAATCTTCATATTGGTAGGAAACATGACGGATACCAGAAGAGTTTCTTGGAGGCAGTGACTAAGGGCCAAGGCAAAATTCAAAATCTTTTTATTCGCCATAACAATGATTGTACAATTTGCGAGATGCACTCCTTAGTCCGTACTTTCGCCGTGAACATCCGCGATCAACTTAGATCGCTCACAATTATGAACCAATTCCGTGCACCTGATGCAAAGGAAACACGACTCATCCGTATGTCAATCTTGGAAACACAATCGAAGCTTGTTAGGCTTAAGTTGGAAGATCAAATAGATTTCAAGCCCAAATCGGAGCTCGCTGCAATGGAATACGAGGATGACAGATACTGGACAAAATATAAAGAGTTATTGCTTGCATCGAGCGTGCCTCGACATTTCAAGACCCAGCAACCAAGACCAGTTCATGGTGAACATACAAAAATCAAAAGAGGAAGACCAATCATTCTTCAGCAAATGAAAACTGACTCTTTGTATAATATGGCAGCAAAACAGCTCCCAAATCTCCGGGAGTATGGTACTATTGATCTTGAATTCGATGTGAAAGAGAAGGAAGTCCATACTTTAGCTGGCCAAGTTCCAATTTTTATTTTATGGATTGTCTATAACATTGAAATTAAATAGATAATGAAACGAAGTAAATAAAGACGAGGGAGAGACTTCTAAAATGTACTATTTCTATAAAGCAGTAAGGTTTATCAAGATTTCGAAACATTATTAGGGAGTAGACTGGTTGTGGTAGAATGCCAGTTCAATTTTAACTCGAATCATCAAGTTCTACCGGTCACCTTTGATACAGTCTTTAACAATACAATGAGATAAAAAGAACTAGAGATGGGTAATAACCGAAACTTCAAATGAGGAGTTTTTGGTTTTAAAGAAAAAAAAAAAAAAAAAAAAAAAAAACTTGCTGCATTTTAGTCCAGTCTTTGAAAGTCTCTATATATACCTAAGATTTTCTCTCTTTTCTCTTTATTTTTTAAATTATCTTTTACTTTTTTATCTCTCATTTACTTGACTAAGAAAAAACAATGTATGTTCGAAAATTCATATCGCGTATCCCCGGATTCGCGTTCACGCCCGTCCAGATCCCTTGGTTTGTATATAAAATCCCATAAACCAAATTCAAACAATAAGCCCCTTGAATAAATACCGCAACTATAACACTTTTTCTTTTCATTAAGATTTTTCAGAAATCTCCCAAAATATCAAGGAAAAAAATAGCGGCTTCAAATCATAAAGGTTTGAACAATATCAAAAGTTTTTAACATTAAGGATCAATTCTAAAACTCACTCTCGCACTGCTATGCTTGTAGAAAAAGTTACCCCAGAAATATCTTTGGGAAATATCCCTGGAGTAATCTTAGAGGAAATCTTGGAGTACGTGTGCCCAAATGATTTGGTGCTGCTTTGCCTTACTTCGAAAGAAATTCACGTTCATGCAGTGACGAGGTTGTATAAAAAAATCACTATTTGTTATGATGTTTACTTTGCATATACCGTACAAGAATTGGAGTCTTGGAAATATAACTTTAGTGTGGTTGTTCCAGTGGAGGAAGTATCGAAATTGGTTGAAGTTTTGCGTCAAAATAGGAAACTTGCTTCATTGGTAAAATCACTCAACATTACATGCCAAAAAGCTTTGCCCTATATCAAAAGAATTATGCCATATGTGGAGTTGAATGCTTTTCATTGTATGGGACCATGTGAAGTTGAGCGTTATGTTATGCAAAGTTTAAAGAGTTTGACTTGGTCCATTTATTCCAAGGGTTTTACAGCTCCTAATCTAGTAGAACTTCGAATTTTAGACTGTGATATGGATGGCGATATGTTACAGTATGAAAATCTTGCGACATCATTAATTGAACTGGGAAGTTATCGAACATTAAGAAAATTGTCATTTGAACATTTGGATGAACCATGGTGGTCCTTACCTCATACATTTGAACCTCCTATTCACAAAGCATGGTTGTCCTTTTTTAATGAGCTTCAAAGGAGAAAGTGCCGCTTAAATCTCACAGCTTTGAACATCAGCGGTGGTCTTGAAGGTCTGGCTAAAAATGTTGGAAAAATGCTAGTTAGGGTGATCAACTTTAAAAACTTGCAAACTCTCGAATTAAAGTGTGGGGAAAAATACCATTCAAGAGTACACCGGCCATGTGAAACTTGTCTCCTTCAGATTATTGTCAAAGAAGCTCCACAGCTTAAAAACCTTTTCATTCGCCATCTGAATAGCTGTAAAATTTGTCAGACAGAAAGTACTGTACGTGCTTTGCAAAATTTAATACCTAACCAGCTCAAGTCACTCATAATTGACAATTATAATGCACCTGATAATGACCCCAATCATAAGGAGTCTATTTGGCGAGCGATATTAAACTACCAAAAAAATCTTATCAAGCTCAAATTGTACTTCAGTGATAATTTCGGGGATGTGTCTTATGATGTGGATGAGTTTCTTGAGGCAAATGAATCTCTGAAAGATGATGATTCAGCGTTAAGGACAACCATCCCCATATTTTTTGAAGTCGAAGCTCCAGTATTGTGGATTTCTCCTGAAGAAATGGAAGCCATTGGAAAAAATAGGCACAGTTTCTCAAAAATGCTAAAAGATGATTTGGTTTACACTCATGCCCGGAAGAATCTACCCCTACTTGCTGAATATATCACAAATGGAGTTCGAATTAATATGAAAGAGAGGGGAATATGTCTCAATGAACGCGTGATACCAATAAAGTGATTTCAAACAATATGGTTATGGCTTAAGACTCAATTGAAGAGACCGAAACTTGAAAAAGTGTATTTTTATTTTTCATTCACCTCAAATCATTTATAACTTTAACTCAATTAACGTTCACCCTAAATTCGTACCACAAGTTAGCCTTTTACTCATTTTAGAACCCTGATAACTAAAAGTTGCCAGTGCTTATTACCAGAGAACGGAAAGCCGAAGAGACAAAGATAAAAAAAATTTAGAGAGCAACGAATTTCGTTTCAAAAGATTCTAATCACTAAAATAGTAATTTTGACTATTTAGCCCATGTGTTCTCTTATAGCCGGCCGTGGAGATGCCATCTTCAGCGTTTGAGATCTACTAAGACTCGTACCAGAAAATTACCCTTTTTGAGATTACTTTGTTATTTAATTTTTAGGGGCACCCATTGCGGGAGGAAATATTTATGCAATCAATAACTATAGAAACCTCTATAAAATATTGGGGTTTCAAAAGAAGAGACTGGTGTACTTTAGGTATCCTTCACCACGACAGAAGTCTTTGAGAAATCAGACATTTCACTGGAATAATATTTTAAAGCCAAACTTGATTTTGCCTATTATTAAATAATTTAAAAAGGTGTAGCAGAAAGATCATTGAAAGTTAGATAGCAAAACAGTAAGCCAATCAAAGTGCTAAAATGTCTTAAATTGTGTAATTTAGAACGTTGGCAGTTAACTAATACAATCAGACGAGTTGTCTATAAATGTCGTATTAAAACAGATTAATTATATAAATATCAAAAAATTCCCACTAGAATCCTTTGAAGATGGACTGTCCTGACTTAAAACAATCTCTTGACCTTGTCCTTAATTAAATGGCAAATACCAGAAGAAATGATACTAATACCCAACATTCCCACTAAAACCATATTGGAATTACGGTATAATCTCTCGGCATCAGATGGCCACCCCGAATAAAGAGCATAAGTAGCAGTAACTGAGCCCAAATTTCCCAAGCCAGTGACCAAAGCAGAACTCATGGCAATACCACTATCACCATAGACGGGGCCGAAAATCTCTGCGGACCAAGACATGCAAATTGGGACGGTGGGACCCAAACCAAAACCAGCAATCAAAAGACCACCATATCTGCTCCAGGATCCTTGGGCAAAAGTGTTTACAAACATACCACAAATGATGATGAGACAAGCACCGGAAAAGAACAAGGCTCTATATTTCTTGTAACGGTCGGCAAAGGGGGTAATAATCAAGATTCCAGCCAAATCAAAAATCCAGATTGGGGCATAAAGAAGAGACACATCAATCGAGGAGAGGTGTGGGTTACTGACAGAGATAATCACCGATGCAAAAACCGCCAAACCAAATCCTGTACCCACAACACCAAAGTACATCATCACAATAGCCCACATTCTTAAATCAAACAAAATGGCAGTCACGTCTTTCCATGTCCATTTAATGACGGCATATCTGCTTTCGATATCCTTTTTGTGAATTTCACGTTCCTCCACAGAAAGAGGGTGCGTTGGCGTGAAGTATTTATTGTAAAAAGTCAAGAATTTACCTGGAGATTCGGTATTTCTTGGGAACGGACGGTCAGGGAGCCACCAAAGAAGAGACAAACCGACAGCAATGGTAACACTTCCATAAACCAAATACAACCATTGCCAACCAGTGTAACCTCTGAGTCCGTCCATCTTTTGGAAGGCAGCACTGAGTAAACCGGCAGCAGCACAAGAAATCTGGGCAGCCGTGAAATAGTACCCGATTCTGCGAGTCAGTCTATCATTAGGGTACCACAAGGAAATATAGTATGACATACCGGGCCACAAACCTGCACCAACAACACCAGAAATAAAACGCACGGCAATCAAAGAATGAGCAGAATCAAGTGCAATGTAACATGTGGATAGGATTCCAACACCAACCACAATTCTGGCCAACCACGATTGGGGACTAACTTTGGTCATGATTAAGTTCATGGGCACATCGAAAAGAATAGAACCCACAAAATCCAAAGCCGAAGCTGTGGACATTTGTTTTGGCGTCAAATTAAGTCTCTGGCCCAAAGAATGACCCTCATCTCTGTTCATAGTCAACGACACACCATATGCACCTCCACCAAAAGAAGTAAGGAAATAAAGACACCAGAGTGCTGGGATAATACGACGATCCAACTTACGGTAGATTTTGTCAAGCTGTTTTTTGGTGGCACCTTCTTTCAGACTGCTGACAGATTCTTCAGTGATCTGCAAGCTAGCAGATTCACCATCAATAGCCTTATCCATGGCCTTGTCTGATTCTTTGATGCTCATTATCAAAGGAATGAATTGCTGTAATTATTTTCTACATTTGAAAGAAAAAGTGGAAACCAGCAGGTCTTTATATACGTAAATTTTTCATGATTCCAACAAACGGATGCAGAAAACCCAAACTTTTTTTTTCAAGCATAGTCACCGTGAGTCGCGTCCCTGAGTCAAGTGACTCGAGAGACTCATCTGAAAAGTGTGCACATAGTTGTGACCCTGAGTCAAAAATCGCTTTATATGCAGAAAAGCGCAAATCTGATACGGCATTTACGCACGGACATTGCCGGTCTCCGAGTTTGAAGCATAACACGGATTTTCTCTCCAATGATAATCCTTGATTTGAAGCCAAAGAAAAAATGTGGTTAGGAGCACTCATAAATACCATCTCCTTTTACCCGCCCGTTTTTCGGTTATGGCGCTGTTTCAAGCATCAATTTATGAAATCAGAGCTTATTGTCGAATTAGATTGAACCAACAAGGAATTTAGGTATTTCTCAGTGCCATATATTTAAAATTCTACGTCTAAATTATGGTTAATAAAAGTTATTCTTCTTTTTACTGCTGAAATAATTCTTTTCAAAATCTTTTTTTGTATTCGGACTTGTTCAGCATCGGCGTTACCTGCAGCCGTACCGACCCAACATGAAATTTTTAATAATACGGTAGAGAGTTTCCGATACAGGTATTCCGAGATGTCCGCGGCTTTTCTTGAAAATTTGCGTGTTTTTTACCTGCAAACTTTTGGGTCCCAAAAGAATTGGTCTTGCACATATGGCCTATGACTCAAGACTCTTGAATCAGTGGAGTTTACTTGCAATTCATGAGAAACAAAAAAAATGAAAATTATCTGATTCATCAGCATTTGGAAGACTTGAGCATTTAAACTAATTTTAAAAATCACCAGGCAAAAGGAAATGTTGAAAGTCGAAGGAATTAGACTTTTGGCCAGGATTCCCAAAATAAATCATGTAGTAGTTTGATTGAGAACCGTTGTGGTTACCGAGATTTTTCTGATCATCGGGACTTCTGGGATTGGCTTGGGATGTAGGCTTTGGTCCAGCCAGGTGATTCTAGTCATGTGACTTTATCTTGGCTCCAAGCTTCAGTATTGGTCTCAGTTCTTGGTCTGATGACGTCACCTTAAGTTTGTTCTTCAGCTTGGGCTGATCCTCTTTCTCGCCTACAGGTCCATGAATCTTTTAAAGGAAAGCTTGTAGATTCTCTTTGAAATAGGTATGAACGTAAGATTTTGTGAAAAAATAACAATCAAACTAGGGAAGGTCTGTCTTTTAACACGAAGCTATTTCTAGCACAGAAAAGTTAAGAAAAAGGTAAATTTTGTAGTGGATATGGTTTTGTTTTGAAGCACAGTAAAGGGAGAAAGAGAGAAAAAAGTTCGAAAGTTGTTGTTGTTGGGGGAGGGGGAGTTTCTTTTCTCTTGAAAAAAAAATAAAAGGAAAAAAAAAAAAGCAAAACTCAGATTAATCATATCGCTCAGTAGCCAACAAAATCAGGATTCCAGACAGCAGTTTCGGGTTGTAGAGTACTCTGGTGATGAAGAAATTGGGGAATTGATTCCAAAAGTTTGCTGAGTATTTTGATGGTGATATTTGTTTCTAACATTCAATAAAGAAGAGTCCCCACAAATACGAATTATTCAGATATTTTCGAATGCTCGGTAAAAGTATATTTCATTCTTAATATGTGTTCTATTTTTGAAAAACCATTAAAAGTATTAAAATTCGGAAGTATTGCTCATAAATTTTAGATAAATTTACTGGAAGTAAGTTTGTATTATATTTATCTCAATTCTCACACTGTATTTGGGGGGTTGTAGTTGGGTAGATAGGAAATTTTGGAGCAGATGCTATGACCATGATTATTTTGGGAAGAAGAGAGAGAAAAAATAAGACCATTTTGAAAGTTGGGAAAAAGAGGGGTTGTTTTACGTAAAAAGCCCAAAACAATATTTTTTGAAACCATACAAGACTATGGAATCCCCAAATTAGATTTCTTCTTTAGAAATTAGCTAAGATAAAAGTTTGCAATGCACAAAACACACGTGACTGCACACGTGGAAAGCAGGCAATGTTCTATTTTTAGCACCGAGATCCCACAGTGTGTATCTTCCCCACGGATAAATGTGAGTTTTATTACGTGCATAATCGTCGAATTACTCGGAAGTGTATCGGTATCGGATTTATCCAGAATTGTTTTCCTGCGGGTGCTGAAAATGGAATTAATCCTCGATTACTTTGGGTGTGAATCCGCGTAACACGTACACTTTTTTTTTGGAAAGTATCGGTTGGGTTTATGCCAGTAGCCAATTGAAAATAAAAAATAAGCAATAAAATAAAAGTAAAACAAAAAGCAAGAAAACATTACTAGAGAAAATGGTAGGGGAAATTAAATCTCGTATGGCAACCAAAGGGGCCATTCAAGAGTTGCTCGTTATCGTACATATTGCAGCAGAGCGGAAGGAGTCGTTTGCACGACATTGGAAAATTATGGGGGCAACCGATCCCGGCTCGGAAGACTCAGTAGAAATTTTGGATATTCGGCTATAATTTTCGAAACAGGGCGAAGAAATACGAAAGCTAAGCATTTCCATGTCAAAGCTTCCCACATAATTGTTTGTTTGTTTTCAACCCCAGTGGGGATATTCAAAATAAACTTTTTCTCTAAAAATACAACAAGCTTTCGGCACGGAAAATTTCGGTTTGACAAATGTCGCGCTCATATTAGTAAAGGTACCTTACGGGCGCCTAATGTCGTCATCCGGGTCTCCTCCACTTTTTCGCAGTGGCGGAATTAGGCTCACGTGATACAGGATTAGCACACATTAGGAGAGCTAATTACATGCATGGTCGTTTAGCCACCACTACATATAATGTCTCATACAGACATGATCAAGGGCTGGACTTCTGTCATTCCGAGTGAAAACGGACACTAGCCAAGATATTATTCTTGAAAGAACAATTGATTAGAAAAAGACCAGAAAAAAAAGAAAAAAAAAAGCGTTATAATAATAGAATTGTAAAAGACAAAACAAAAAAAAAACCAAGAATCAAACGGAGCAAAAATATCGTAAATAGAGTACAGATGGTGGCTCCAGTAAAAGAAAAGAAATTTTTTTTTGTCGCAAAGATTTCGAAAGCTTCGTGAGGCTCAATAAAAATAGAAACCCACCAACACTGTGTAGTTTGATGCATTTACACACTAGGAAAAAATAAAAGTCTATTTGACATTAAAACCAAGAAAAAAAAAACAACAACAAGAATTTGATTGCATGGCATGCAATTATGTTTGAGGTCATTGTGGGGAAAAATGGTCATACACAAGGAAAGCAAACTTATTGTTTATTTGGTTCATGTTTATTTTGACTTGCCACCTAGATGGCTGGTTTTTAGAAATAGTCAACAAAATCACGGGCAAGTTATGTCTGAGAGCAATAGTGAGGGTCACGTCATTTGTAAAATTAACATAGTATGCTTGATATCAGGTGGGATTTTGGCCAATGGGTGTCGGCGAAGTACCTGCCTGTGGGGGTATAAGTGCAGTCGCCAGCGCAGTGTTTGTCAACAAGGATATTATTAGAAACCAGGTAAACCACTGTCTGCAGGAGTACATGCATGTCGCGCAGGAAAAGGTACAACCACAGCCAACAAACTTTATACGTTTTCGTCAAATGACCAGCATGGATCAAGAGCATTATGTACTATTTTTATTGTCATGCAAGGGGGCAATGGTCTCAACGCTGAGCAAGCACATTGTTGCCGGATCAAAAAGTATAAAGACCGGTGGAAATTCCCAGATTCTTATTTAATTTTTTTTATCATCACTCAGCATTACATCAAGCACTCTTAAGGGTTTAATACTTTTCCAGAGGCCGACTTCCATATTTCAAAAGAACATTTCCACAAACTTTACCTCATAAAGTATTATCATAGCCATGCAATTTTCTCTCGCTGTCTTAAGTGCCATTGCACTTGCTCAAGCTGCCTATGTGCCTTCCGAGCCATGGACCACCTTGACTCCATCTGCTACCTACTCCGGTGCCACTACTGACCACACTCACCTGTTTGGTATCCAAATCCTCACAATCCCTAGCGCTTCTGCTTCTGCTTCTGCTGCCAAGAGAGATGTCGTTAACCAAATCACTGATGGACAGATTCAAAAGCAAACCTCGCAAACCTTGAGCACACCTACGCCCAAGGCTACTGCCGCTTCTGTGGTTAATCAGATTGGCGATGGTCAAATCCAACACCAGACCACCACCACTTCTACTGCTGCCAAGACCACTGCTTCCGTGGTGAACCAGATTGGTGACGGTCAAATCCAACACCAAACTGCCAAGACTGCTTCTGTTGTCAACCAGATTGGTGACGGTCAAATTCAGCATCAAACTGCTACCACTGCATCTGTTGTCAACCAGATTGGCGATGGCCAAATCCAGCACCAAACTGCTACCACTGCATCTGTTGTCAACCAAATCGGTGACGGTCAAATCCAACACCAAACCACCACTACCGGCTCTGTTGTCAACCAAATCGGTGACGGTCAAATCCAACACCAAACCACCACCACTGGCTCTGTTGTGAACCAAATCACTGATGGCCAAATCCAACATCAGACTTCCACTTCCATTGCTACTGGTACTGCCGCTAACCAGGTTTCTGATGGCCAAGTCCAGGCTACTGGTACTGCTTCTGATGACCAAGGTACTGAGGGTTTCCCTGTCGCATGCAGCACCACTAACTCCTTGTCTATGATCTTGAAGGGTTCCGAGTTGAAGGACTCTAAGGGCAGAATCGGTGCCATTGTTGCCAACAGACAATTCCAATTCGACGGCCCACCACCACAAGCCGGTTCCATCTACGCTGCTGGCTGGTCTGTTACCCAAGACGGTAACTTGGCCATTGGTAACAACGATGTCTTCTACCAATGCAAGTCCGGTGACTTTTACAACTTGTACGACGAGAACGTCGCTGCTCAGTGCGAGCCAGTTCACCTCCAAGTCGTTGACTTTGTTTCTTGTTAAACTTTGAAACTCCCCTTTAGAATAATTTGTATACGTGAAATGATTGACTTTTTTTAAACACACTTTTGTAAGCATTTTTAAATTAGCACATGGCCTTTTTGAATCACTCTAGTCCAAAATGTCTATTGATCCTGCTTTAGTTAGAAAACTCTTGAGACCACGATTACTCGAATGCGTATACATACTTGGAGTCCGTTCAATGTCATGTGTATTTACCTATTTTATCTCCGAAGAAACCCTTTCAGCCGCTTCGGGGTTCCAACAGTCTGGTTGGTCATTGTGTATGCAACACTCGAGTAGAGAGATGTTTCTGTCTCTAGAATCAAATTATCATCCACATCGCCATCGTCATGACGCAAGGTCACCGAGCTGAACAGGGCAAATGGGTCGTCTTTGTTATCCGCATTTGGAAGGTATATTGGTTCCTCTTGACTGGGTGGAAGTTCTGTGCGGCGCTCCGGTCTTTTACTTTTCGTAAGCACGGGAATCATTGGGGGCTTTTGATGACGAAGCAATGCCCACTGTGTGCTTTTGAAAAATGGGTGGTTCTTGATATCAGAAGCACCCATTTTAGAACCCAAGCGCTTGGTCTCTTCTTTAACTAAGAGCTTTTTGATGAGACTCTTGCAGGGCGAAGAAACTGATTTGGAATCCAAAAACCTAACGTCCTTCTTTAGTACATTGCTGAATGTGGCCTTACGATCTTTGCCCTTGAAGGGGGTAGTGCCATAAAGCATTTCATAAATGAAGATACCCAATGTCCACCAATCTACCGCACTTGTATGTCCCTTTCCTCTAATAACCTCAGGGGCAATGTACTCTTCGGTCCCCACAAAAGAATTTGTTCTGAACCCGTCTGTACAAGCCTTCGTGTCAATGGTTGGATTCGAAGAGTTATGTGTTTTGGTGAACTGAATTTCGGGGCCCTTGATGCTACCCGACTGTTTGGACAAGTCAAAATCACTTAACATAATGTGCCCCAGCTGGTGAAGAAGAATATTTTCTGGTTTCAAATCCCGGTAAATGAATCCCAGTAAATGTAGATACTCAAGCGCGGCGGTGACTTCTGCTGCATAGAACTTGGCATCTTCTTCGCCAATGGTCTTTGTTTCCCTCGTTTGGAGAGCCCGAAAGAACTCACCACCCATACAATATTCCATGCAAAGATAGAGCGAATCCTCCAGCTGGAATGAATGGTATAACGTAACAATGAATGGATGGTTACTCGTGGCGAGGATTTCCTGCTCCGCCAATGCCCGCTTGATCTTGTTCCGTTCAATCATTTCTTTTTTGTTCAAGATCTTCATAGCATAAAGACGTGACGAAGATTTCTCACGCACAAGAAAAACCTTCCCCACGTCACCCTTTCCCAATAAGCGGATCTTCTCAAAGCAGTTCTGGTTCACTTGCACGTCCATAATTTTGGTGGCCAGGTTGGAATATGTCCTGCCTTGTGTGTACGTACGGGGACGACCGTTTGAGATGTTTAGCTCGCCAATGTGGTCGTTGATATCAAAGTCTTTTTGCGGTTCAACCGCAGGCGACTTGTCACCAAGGAGCCGGACAAGCGGTGCAGATGCAACCCTACGAAGGGTTTTTCGGAGTGGTGTTGCTGGAGAGAGTGTACGGTGCGGGTTCGAGGGATAAGTTCCGGTTTTGGCATGTGTTTGGGCCTCACTGGGCAGATTTCCGGACGCGTCTGAAAACATACCCAGTTTTTCGCCCAGGCGCCGTTTTCCATCCGAGGTATTGCCACCACTTTTCAACGGTACGGAGAATTCAGAGTCCAAATGACGGAGAGAGATTTGGACCTCGCCTTTTCCGGAAAGTTGGGCCTGAGTAATATCTTCCCCGTTATCGGCATGTGGAGGCAATCCCTGATGTGCAAAATAGGGGTTTGCTGCCAAAACAGGACTAGTGTTTTCACTCTTTTGATGCGTATTTTGTGGGAAATGCAGTTGTGGGGTCGGAATCAGGTACAGTCGGTCTTTTGGTGCGCTGTGATCACTAGAAATCGATGGGAAACTCTCTGGTGCAAACGCCATAGGCTTATTTTTCTGGCGTGGCGGTGTTTCAACAGTACTTATGAGTTCGGGGGTTTTTGGTGCTACAACAGGCGGTGTGCCCAGTTCATTCATATCCAGTTTTGTATCCGGCAGGCCCAGAAACCGGAATATGGAACGCAAACGATTAAAACTTCCTTGGGAATGTGCATTTACAGGTGCCTTTTTCTCGTCTGGCTCGGATTCGGCACTTGCATCGAGTGACGACATGTTTTCCACAATATTTGGCGTTTGTTGGAGCGTTTCTGCAGTCTGAGATGGATCCAGAATGGGCGGCTGTTGGTCTTGATCTGGGGATTCCTGGTGATCTTTAAAGAAAAAGCGGGGCATGGAAATCGAACGTCCCCGAGTACCCAGTTTCAGCTTGTTTTGGTCGAGTGAAGGTGGAACTTTCCATATATTATCGTTATCATCTTCGGGGCTTTTGGTGGTGCTCGGCAGAAACAAAGTCTGGTATAGATTCACCATGATCAGAGATAGACTAAAGGAATTTTTGGGATTTGAGATAGTATGATGCGGACTTTTGTTGCGGATTTTGATTTGGGGGTCCTCTGTTTTGTTATGATATTCTTTCGGGCAAATGCGATGGAAAAGTGTTGTAAATCTGGAAGAGTGCAAGTCCACGAAACTAGTTGGTCGGACAAATATGTAGTTGTGTTGAAAATGAATTGCGTTGGGCGTTTTTTGGGGTAACTTTTTTGGCGGGGTGTGGCCGCGTTGGTGCGGCCTCGCTTGGCACAATACTCGCAGCCAAAAAACGGCAATAAAATCGAAAAGTGAAAAACGACAAAATAAAATAAACGAGAACTAAAGAAGGGATACTGTCTTTTTTTTTTTTTGTACATCTGTGTGAGATGAAAATCTTGAAATAATATCTTTTATAGTAAAGTTTTTCTTTTCTTTTGAAGAGAAGATGCAGTTGTAAACACACAACGGAAGGATCACCCCCACGTTTGGCCCCAGTGTTCTCTGAGGTGGCACAAAATTTCTGAGCAGTCTCCTATAGCCGCCAGATCGGACAAAAAAAAAAAAGGCGGGGAAACTAGTTGTTTGTTGGCACAGACGAGTGTACGCAAACAGAAAAAAATATTTAAATTAAGTAGAGGATTAAGAGAAAGAAAAAAAAAAAGAATATCGACCCTTTTGTGACAAGCTTAAGTTGCAAATCGGGCTCTTGGTTTATTCGTCAACCCCTTGGCAATTTATGGATCCAGGAATTCCCGCCCAACGGTTAGACGCTGGAGGCAGGGCCGGGATTGCGCTTTTGTGTGTGCAGGAATTTAGATACCCATATGCAGTTGGGGCGGGCATGTATTTTTTTGAATAGTTTTGTGGGAAGCCGCCATAAATTAAGCGCCGGGAAAATCTGAACGATGGAAAAATGAAGAAATGAATTCATTTTTTTTTTTCATTTTTTCAAGAAGGTTTTGATTTTCCGAACTTTTCCGGAAATTAGTCGCGGGTTTTTTGTTTGAAAATGTTATTCATCCCGTTCCTCCCCAGCCTAAGTTAGGGCCAACGGAGACTAGACTGAGCCTGGAACAAACCCCAAAATTTGGAAACAAGAAGCTGGTTTGGGTAATCTAAAAGAAGTTTTCAAAATTTTGTGGTATTTCAAAGTTTTGTATTTCTGCGATGGAATTTGAATTTCGCAATAATTACAGTGGGAACTGACTTCAAGTTACGGCGGTGGGGCCTCCATTCGAATTCCAGCAAAGACAACGAATTATCTCAACACAGGAAATTAAAATGAAAAAAAAAAAATAATGAAAATATCAATACCAATGACAAAATCAGTCAATCTTTCCTGGATAGTATTGTTTTTTTTTTTCTTTTGCTCCACCAATCCAAAATTCACCTATCAATTTATTCAAAACATCTGGCCCCAAATGCACTTCCATTATTCGCGGCCGGCATGATATGGCCCTGCTCATCTATAAGCTCATCTGCATGAAACAAAGCATCTCAAATTGATTCCAATTATCTGGACAGAATATTCTAGGAGATCTTAGATATTTAATTTGATTGAAAGAAATCATACACTTCTTTTCAGTCAAAAACTTGGCAATCACCCGACCCCATCACAGACCAAAGCTCACAATGCTGCTAGATACGCTTATCTCTCCGGACCAAGTTCTGTACGAAGAAAACTTGCTTCAAAATGCACACGATGAAACCCTTTGGCTTGATTATTATGAAGCATACGGTTCAGATTTTGAAAAGGCTGTTTTCATTTTGGATAGAGCTGTTTCAGAGTTACCTGCTTCAACGCTTCTTTGGAATGCATATCTCCAGTTACCTTGGGGTCCTGAGCATCAGAAGGTCCTCATAAATCTATATGAAAGAGCATTGCTGATTTTGAACTCGACTCCAGCCTTCTGGTTTAAATATATAGATCTTCTAGCCCAAGATCGGACAGATTCAGACAAATTAAAACTTCGAAGGGCGTTGGATATGGCACTTTTCAATTTGGACCGGTCTCACCATGGGAAAATATGGACTATTTACTTGAACTTAGAGGATGAGGTATCCTCTAAGGACTCTGCTAAAATTTACGCTCGTTTTTTCGAAGTCCTGCTGGGTATCCTTGATGAAACACCAGCGAAACTGAAGGAAGACTGTATTTTAAAAATTGCGGGTTACGGCGACTTGAATCTCGCTATCAAACTTTTCAAACAACTCTCTGAAGAGAAACTGCTGAATCTGAGGCTGAATTCCGAGTTTATCCTCGATTTTCTTCAAATTTGCCTGGGTGATTTACTGTTTCGTGATGACTTCTTCATGGAGTCGCTTGCTCAGAACTCCTCGGCGGACTATCCAGAGTTTGCAAAGAGGTATCTTCTTCTTGTTGCTGCTTATTATTCTGCCCGAGAAAACCTCGAAAAAGCCCGCCACTTCCATTCTCAAGCTTTCAAAGTAGCGAGCACCGTCATTGATGTTGTGGATGTATTTGACACCATCACCAACTGGGAAGAAAACCAGATTGAGAAACTATACCAAGCACAAAATTTAGATGAGCTCCAACTCCGCATGAAACTTTTATCTCGTCTTCTTGATATGCAGCCGGTCCTAATTAATGATGTGCTAATTAAAGGAAGCCCACATTGCCTTGACCATTGGTTAAGCCGGGCAGACATTTTCCGTGACAAAAATGATCAGCGGGAAGTTATCAATACATACGTGACAGCCATTCGTCGCGTGAACCCTTTGAAAGCAACCTCCAAAAATTGTAATACCATGGCTAGTCTTTGGATTAAGTACGCAGAGATCTACATTTCACAAGACGACCTTTCGACTGCCAATATCATTTTCTCCCACGCCGTCAAATCTCAGTTCAAGACGGTTTCGGAACTTGCTGAATTGTACATTGCATGGACAGAAATGATATTCACGGTTTCCGACGAGGATGCATTAAACCACATCGAACTGGTGTTATTTGTTTCACAGGATGTTTCTTCTACTGCTCCTGAAAAATGGGAGAAGAAATCCGCTCACGACCAAGTATCAAGTAATCGCGATCTCTGGGACTTTTACATTGATATTCTTAAGTCTATGGTTGAAGAAGGAGGGGATAATACGGCTGTTTATCAGAAATTAAGCGACGCATATAACCAACTTTTGACCTTACAAATTATTAGTCTTCGACTGCTCTTGGACTATGCGGAATTCATGGACAAGCAGGAAGGACCAAGCAAAAGCTACACCATTTTCGAGGCTGGCATTCGCAGCTTCAAATCGCCACAAGCCCAATTCTATATCTGGGTGGTCTATCTTGATAAAGTCATTAAGAACGTTAAAAGCGATGATATTATTCGAGACTTATTCGATAGATGTTTGTCGTCCGAAATACCTGGGTATCAAGCGTATGATATTTATCAACGCTATTATGTTTTTGAAACAGGTAAAGGAAACTTGGTTCGTGGTTTAAAGATTATACGTGATGCAATTACCTACTTGACTAAAACATTCGGTTTCCCCCGTTACACCAAAGAGAACCGTAACAAAATTGCCGACGACAAGTTTCTACTTTATAAAAGCGCATGCCGTGTTATTCGTCATAGTTTGCACGATATCGAACTATACAGAAAAATCATGTCAGAAGCTCTTCGGGATATACATTTGACACTTCCATGTGGTATAGAACTAGGACTTGAGTTTATCGACTTCGAGAATGGTCAAAAAGAGTTACCTAGAGCCAGAGCCCTCTTCAAATATCTAAGTGGTCTAGGCCACCCTGATGCACACGTGATGAAGAACGTGTGGGAGAAATGGGAAAAGTGGGAGGTCGAGAACGGCACAGAAGAATCTTACAAAGACTTGTTGAAAACTCGCAGACGCATTTCTAACGAGTATAAGAGTGTGTCTGACCTCAAGGCAGATATTAACCCAATGGGGTTTGTTCTAGGCGAGACCAAAGCGCCAGTGAAGGAGGAGGTAGAACCAAAGGTTGCAGAAAACCCAGACGTTATAGAATTAGATATGGATATGTAAAATGTATCATTAATTGCCAAGCTCTGCTCGCAAATACTCGGCGGCTCACAACTTTTTGAATGTGACCTTCCACTTATCGAGGAAGGACTCTAAATTCATCAATTGATCGTTAGAATTGTTAAGCTTAATCGACCTGTTGTCCCTCACAAGCTCTTCACAGCTATTCCAGTTGATGTGATAGTATTGAAAAATGGTAAGTAAGAATCCTTGGAACAAACTTGCAAACTTCTGCTTTCTATTCTTGGAACGAGAAAATATCACCAATAACTGAAGAAAGACACCAGCTAAACTCAAAGAGGAAGAAGCGGAAAAGAATGAATCGGATTCCCATTCCATACCACTATCCAAAGAGGTCAGAGACCCATTCTTTGCGCCTCCCTCAGAATCCGAAGATGTCTTTGAAAGAGTTCTGAATGGGCTCTGAGCAATAATAGGTGTTGATGGCGCACTTAAACTTAAAGGAAGTCTGTCGTTGAGTTGAATAAGAAGCTCAAAAAGGGTTGTAGCACTGAGGTGCTCAAACTCTTGCAAGCTGGGGAATGACTTCAAGACTTTGTACACTGCACTCGAATGCGACATTTGAGAAAGATCACTCCAGCAAGATAACTTCTTGTTGAGAGACGAGAAAACCTCTGGATTAAAAACCTCACGATCAAATAACTCTATAAGGGTGTAGATGTCAGCGAACGACTCAGTGCTCTGGAAAAATATCAAAAACATTGGAATAACAAAGATCTGATGGTGTTTCAAAAGACCACCTTCAGAAAATGTTTTCAAATAGAGCAAATGTCTAAAATTTTCCCGGAAAAGCTGAGTGTCAAACTCAGTGCCCTGTGTCTCGGCCAACTGGACCAAGAAATTTTTGAAAAGTGGCCTCTGTAAAACCTGCTCAATCATGCTGTTGAATTCGGAATCCTTTGCGGCTTTCATCTGCTGTGAAAGACCATGCACCTTATCCTCGAGTATGTCAAGAGTTTTTGCCATAGAATCAGCAAAATCTTTCCCTGATTCGACAAGTAAAACTTTCATGAAATACTCAAACCTAAATTTTCCCGGAACAACGCTTTCCCAGTTCAATTTACGGAGTTTTTCACGGTCATAATTCAACTTACGGCCAAAGTCCTTTTCATCACTGGAAGCCATTAATTTAAGCCAACTTTGTTGGTTTGCAATAGCCAGGATACCAAGATTCACACGTAAATTGTTTGCGGTTCGCGTAGTCGCTTCAAAATCGGTGATCACTCTGTGCAACTCTCTGTGATGTTTCGCCTTGTCTGTTGACTTTTTCGGTGGTAAATTAATTGGCCGTGACTGGTCAATCACCTCAAGTTTTTCAAGCGAAATCAAGCTAAGATCTTCCACGGAGCTGTGAGTCTTCACAAAGTTTGGTAACTTATCCGAGAGAAGCTGTTCCCTGGATGCTCTTGCTATGGCGGAGTACGACAATGATCTTTGGGAGTAAAAGTCAGAGATATTGTTGCAAATTTCGCTGTCGTTCTCCGTGCTGGCAAAGGAAGTGTGCCTACTTTCATCATCCTCTAAAATGGAGTCGTCGCTTGGTAAAGGGCGCAGCTCTGGAATCGCTGTTGGAATTCTGTCTAAACTCAAGTTTGAGCGAGATAACTTACCTGGAAGAGGACATGGCTTCATAGACTCGGTGGGCTTATAAGGGTACTTATTATCGTCGCCTGTGACAATATCATTGCGCGAAAGAATCATATTAGGCACAGATTCTGTACGGCGCGTACGGTAGATTTCACCATGGTTTTTGATGACTGGAACGTTGAACACCAAATCCAAGTCATTGGTAAGAAGCTCGTCATCGTCATCATTCTCCTCGTAAAGTTTTTTCCGGAGCTGTTTCCGCTCTTTTGTCTCCTTCGGGTTATAGTACCGCGTTTTTGTGCGCGTTAACATAAATGAAGAACTTGCTGAGGCCTGCCTAGCTAGCGGGGGCAACTGTTGTTGGACAGTTGGCTGGCGTTTCAACTCAAGTACAGATGATGTGGATGCTGCGCGGAGTTTGGGCGGCGTTGGAGGGTACTGCAGCAGCTGTGGGGCCTGAAAATCAAGCACAGATTCATTAGAGGAGATGGTCTGGTTATTTAGCGTAATGGTGGAGAGAGACAGGCTGAGATTGTCTGCACTTGTGTCAACGTCTAAAGTCTTTTCGGCTATTGTGTTTATTTCCAGTTTCACAGGCAACTCCGCCACAGAAATTGTGGAGTCACCGGGTCTCGTGGTGGAATAAGTGGAGTAGTTTGTCATAGAGCTAAGGCGCGAGTCTGGTACGTCAAAGGGAGTCAGAACCACCAGTGCCGCATCGTCAGAATCTTTAGCCGCATCGTTTGAGGACACTGACGTGTTGGAAACCGGTCTAGTCTTGGGTGATTTAGTTGTTTCCAGCAGAAGCAGTTGGGTTGAGTCTAAGTTAAAACCCAAGTTTAACCCCGCGGTTACCGGTTTTGGGGAAGCGGATGTCGCAGAGCCCAGGCTCATTCTCGAAAGGTAATATTCGCTCGGCCGTTTTTGTTCGGGAAGATTATTAAGGCTTGTTAGCAGGCTGCCTCGGCGGGGAACGAACTTCTTTTTCGGCCCGGCGTCGCCACCCGAAAGGGCAATATCATAGAGGTTTTCGTTAAGCGAGGGTGAGGAAACGTTTCTGTTGTGCATGACTTTTGTTTTCGGGGATGTTTTGGATTTCATGTGTGGGGGCGGAGCGAGTGTACTGGGTCAGAAAAAAATAATAATAATAATTAAACAGTTATGCGTGTGGTAATAGTGGCGGCAGTTATGTTGGGTTCTTCAAGAGGCTTAGCGTAAAGATTGTAGCGAGTGGGGAAGTCTTATACAGCCAGCGGGAAAAAAAGCAACGTGGGCGTGTAAAAGGGATTTGTCTGTAAAAACGAGAGGTTAACACAAAAAAAAGTATCCTGTGTTGAGGAGCTCTGGGGTTTAAAAACAAGGTTATGCTCTGCAGATCAGATCGGATGAAGAACGGCCAGAGTAAATAGAAATGGCTTTTTTTTACTTCTTTCTTCTTATTTGCCCGTGTTCTCTGCAAGAAGGAACGCCCTGGTATAAGAGACAGGTATAAGGGGAAAACAGAAAAAAAAAACACAAAATATAAATAGAAAAAAAAAAAATGCGACAGGCGCGCGTTGGCGTATGTGGGACGCGAGAACGAAATGCGAGATGTATACAGCAGAGCAAGCTATGTAGACCTTTGACCTGGCAGTATGCGAAAAAAAAAAAAAAAAATGAAAGAATAGGGGGTTTGTTTATGTTTCGTTGTTTTGAAATTGGGGATCCAAAAATATGAGTGTTTAAAATTTTAAGGAAAATGAATATTTGCTGTTAATTTTTCTTCCAACTCTTATCGCTCATCAACATCAATCTCTAACATGTTATCGAGATTTCCGATTCCCGTTATTTTTTCCGTTATTTTTTTTTTTTTTTAACGCGGGAGCAAACTTTTGTATCCCGCGTTTTTCTATGCAGCCGCCCGGTATTGTTCGGAAATCTGGGAAATTCGCGAACTCCCGACGGGCATCTGGCCTTAACCCCGCCGGACTAAATTGTATGGCATATAAAACGTTGGAACGAGATAAAGGAAAAGTTGGCTTAGAATGGGGAGAAAAATAAACTTATTTTTTAAATTAACTCCATATATCGTAAAAGAGCAATCACAATCGCCAGCTCTTGCTTCCATACCACACACCGTCCACGTGACTTGCCCGCTGGCCCTTTTGTCAGGAAACTTACTGATCCTGTTTTCGCGTTCCTTGACATAAGCTAGAGCAGCGTTGCGAGCACTGAGGCCAGGGCAAAAAAAAAAAATCCCTGGAGGCTGGAGCCAGCAGCAAGCAACTCGGGCCAGCGGTGAAATTAAATCCGGAGCAACCTGGTTAGACCCTTCTTAATACATATTCCATGGCATAATCTTCAGTGTTTTTTATTTTTTTTTTGATTCTTTTATTTTTTTGTAGGTTGTGATGTTAATTCATTATGTGGAAATTATTGGAATATGTTTTATGCAAATGACCGTCGTGGTTTGATATTCAGTTTATGTTCAATACTAAATTTTGGAATTGTTGAAGAAATTATAACTTCGTTAAACACGATATTATCCTTGGGCCATTCATAGTACTACTCTTTTCCCACCCTGTACTGGATATTTCACAGCTACTACCCCTCTAAACCGTAGCTTACTTTAATCTCTTTACATATTCGTGAAAATTCAATCATTATTTAAAAGATGAGTGGAAACGGTCCCGGAAAGTGATTTTGACCTTGAGGGCACCCGGGCAATTGCTCCTAAGTCCAATCAGATAATCCTCGCAAAGCTCGAACTCATCCATTCCATAGTATGATAATGACCGGTGATGAAGAGAGCCGTCACGATTGGTTAGGAGAAACCCTGTTTCGGGCCAGTGTCTTGTTTTAAGTTTTCCTTTTGGACTGACACTCAAGTAATTTGTAGTCTTAGCCACCCAAACTATTCCACGCACATCATAATCAAATCTAGTTTTCTGATCGCTAATATACAATTTATTACCGTATATTCTCAAATCAAGATGGACAAGCTCATCTCCAATCATGGAAATGTACAAACTTCCTGCTCGGTTAGTCTCGTAGGCAAGTGCCATTGAGGAAAATAGAACTGCTGGTAAAATATGCATATTCTAGAGCCCCTTCTGTTTTCAAATTTTGCCGGCGAATTCTAAATGGCGGTGAAGGCTCTGATTCTATACTCAAATGCCAAAGCGTCTATTCTTTATATGTTCTATTGATGATGAAAACCTGAAATTCAATGCTTGATGAGCCCCATTCCATATTGCGAGAATTTCTTATAATCAGACCAAACATCACTGGTCGTTTCAAGTGGCTGCGCCATTCGTGGGGTAGCATCACGATGCACGGGCAACCCGGTCATGAGAAAAAAAAAAAAGTTGAAAAAAAAAGGGATGAAAAATCGGATAAGCTTCATGAGGTGAAACTGTTCCGGATATTATTTTAGGCTGTGTAAAAATCGTTTCCAGGCTCTGTGCCTATGCAATGTAGTGGTAAATGTTTGGGGATTCGTTGTCTCTTCTCAAGTACTCCTTCTCGATCAAGTCCTCGATACGCTGTTTGATATGAACCATTGGAGGGAGGAACCTGTTCTGCAATTGTTTAATGATTTCCTCAATTAACTCGTTATGTTTGATGGATTGTCTTGATTTCATTGTTCTGACAATGGCCGCATTGATCAAATGTTTTCTTCCTTCATCAATACTTGCCTGGACCTCGTCAGTCTCCTCGGTCTTTGATTCTGTGTTCTTGAGTCCGTCTGACTTGACTGTGAGGACCTTAACTTTTGTGGAGGGCGACTTGAACTTGCTGTTCAACTTAAATTTGTCGGTGTTGTTGATGTCTTTCGACATTGGCAGTTTAACCAAAAGGCGCAGTCTAGGGGCCACGGCAATGGACCTCAACTGGCGTTTAAGGTCAAACTCTGGGATTTTTGTGAGTTCTGCAATCTCATCGTAAGTCAACTCCCGTTGTTCCTCAAACGCCAGTACTGGGTCACCATCTGCATCAGTAGATTGTGGAGCAAAGAGCATCATAATGACACCGCCATATGTTGATAGGTTGATGTCATAGGTTCTAGTTGGATAAGTGATACGAAGATCCATCTGGCCAAACTTTGGGTACCAGAACAACGCCTTGTTATCATTACGCTTTCCAGTAAGCCAGAATTCTTCAAAAGTCTTCATGGTTTCACGGAGTTGTGTAGGCCATATGATACCCGAATCACTATCTCTTTTAGAAAAGTCCTGGTGGTCCTTGGTCATGGATTTTGGCCACTCAGATAAGTTACAGATCTTGAGTTCAAGTTCGGCCACTTGGAGGGCATTTTCTGTTGCGTGGCGGCGCCATTCTGCGGTCAATTCTGCCGACAGAGTGACATCCTTTTTCATCTTCACAATGCGCTCAAGGTAGTGGCTTCCCATAAACACCTCCTCCCATAATTTGGCCAAAACAAGGTCCTCAATATCGCCTCCAGAAGACGCGGTGGCGGAGGTAAATGTTCCCTTGGCATTGAGAAACCGCTTAGCAAAATGTGCCGCGTAATGCGCCTCAAAGGCATATTTATCTTCAACCAACTTCAAGAAAGAAATCACGTTGGTGAAGAAACCCTCTGTTTCGTCGATACTGGCCAGCTCGTCAGTGGCGGACTTCTTCGAGCTCGCGGGCTTGGAGAACTGCTTAATGTAGTGGTCAATGTACACAGAAAGAAGTTCTGCCGCGTTTAAGGCAGGTGCGTCGTTTTTTTTCTTGGTACGTCCACCGGGCAGGTTAATAAACTGTTTGACCGAGGCAAAAAGTGTGAATTCGACGGTATGGTCGCCATTAAAAGCCGTCTGTACGAGTTGGCCCAATTGTTTCTGGAACTGTAGCACAGTGTCGATCCATCCAAGTACAAATGGTGTGGATGTATAAGTGACGGGTGCTTTTTTCGTACCCGTGGTTGCCGAAAGCGACGCTTGCTGCTCCAAATGCCGGAGCACCGCCTGTGGGAGCTGCAAGCCCTGCGTCACCACGAGGTCACGCAAACGCACCTTTAGCCGCTTGCGCTCAGGGTCGATGCGGCCCTCTAACTCGTAAAGCATTTGTAACTCAAAAGTATGGTCACGCAGATCCCGTAAAGACGGGTCAGCCAAAGCCCCACTGCTAAGTGTGCTAACTGCACGCGTGAATACCGGTTCTAGCCAGTACAGGAGTCCCTGCATTTCTGGCGGATACACCATCACGTGCTCCAACTTGCCTCGAATTAGAATATTATCCATAAGCACCACAAGTTTGGGGCCAGTTTCTGTACGCAAAAGCAGGCCTGCCCCAGACCCTGAGGATGTGAGTGCCTCTAGTCTTGTCTCCTCGTCCTTGATTAAGCGGTAGACTTCGTGTAAATAACGAGTGCCCAGTAATGCAGCCAAGGCTTCGTCAGAAGCCGCGGTAAAGTACGTTTCCGAGCGCAAAAGCAACTCTTTTTCAAACTCATCATGGTAAAGATCACCCTGAGTATTTCTAGAGGAATCGCCAGATACAGTCTCGAGCATGGCCACCATTTTCATCACATACAGTCGCAAAGCTAGTGCTTCAGAACGCAGCTTTGCTATTTCAAGGTTAAGAATCCGCACCAAATGGCGGGCCACTTCCATTTCGGCATGTCGAAGAAAATGGTTCTCAAACAATTCAATGCCCATATCGTAAATCAAAGGTTTTTTGCATTCCTTTACGTAGACACGATTCAAATACATTAGTACATCGCTAATGAATTTCATCAGCTGTAAGTGTTCGGCCCATTCGTCACACATGGCCCGGAGAAACGCCTCGTTTGTGTTTGTGACTGAAGAATCAAGAATCCCAAGAATATGCACCCGTCGATTTTCGAGGTGCTGACCTATTAAATTGGATACATCGTCATATAATCTTCCACCATATTTCTGGAGCACCAAAGTATATGCTATTCTGTATAGCTGTTCGTACGAAAGACTCAGTACATTTTTATTCTGGATCTGGATGATTGCATCGGAAATCACGTTCCACAGAGAATTATAATCAAATTGCGTTTTTTGCCCGGTTTCTTGTGTCGCATTCAGTTTCCGTGGAGGCCGGATCTTCGATCGCCTGCTGCCTGCTGGAATCATGGTGTTTTTTTCTTTTTTCTTTTTTTTTTTAGGTTAATGAGATTTTTAACTCCTATTAGAAATTTCCTTCAAACTTATTGATTGGGATCTTACCCTAAATGTCTTATTTATGTGATGTAGTTTTTTTTTTCTTTTAGTTCCGGATCCGCACAAAGAACTTGGATGGCCTATGATCTCGCGAATTCATGTAGAAACAATGTTTATCCGGTGGCTCCACGGACCCGTACCCCAACTCCGGATTCCGAATATTACCGGAATAAAATAATGATGAACGTTTTTATATGAATATTCTTCGAATATTCGAATATTTATACAAGAAAAGGGTTTTCTTGGTTTTTTTTATACTTTTTTATTATGTTCCTGTCAAAATATTCATGTTATTTTTTTTTTTTGGTGCTTCATTAGGTTGGTGGCAAAATTACTGCATTGTGAATACGCGTTTTGATTTTGAGGGAATGTTGACAATAAATAAATTATATCCAAAGAGAGAATTTTTCCATGGATTATATTGATTACTTAAGTTCACAAAGAAGAGAAGATACAATACAGTGGGCAGTTTTATCAATTCTATTCTTTAAAAAAGTTCGAAAAACTTGAGATGGGTAATGATATATTACAGAATTTACATAGTTAAGCTTTGACACACTCCCATGCTACCGCGTCATAGTAAGATAAAACTCTGAACATAAAAGTCAGCAAGAGGTTTCTAAGAAAATGGTGGGGGAACTTCAAGTTTTCTTAGTTGAATCTTAAACATTTTCATCAATCACTTTTTCATTTCGAGAGATCGGCTAAGTCTCCAGATGTTTATTGGCTTGGAGTGAGTGACGAGAAAAACCAGCTTCGATTTGGATTGCTTAGAACAGGAGTGATACAGTGAAATATAATCCTTCAAACACTCAAAAGCTTCAACGATTTATTGAACTATAATGTAAGATATTCTGAAAACCTCATTAAAAAAAAGCTAAAAGCAAAGAAAAGAAATGTTCAATTGATCTCATTGGAGCTCGCGTTTTCATTTCTGTCGTAATTATAATTCCCCAGAAACGGCCATTTTTTCTTTGTCTGGGCTACAATATAGACCAAAGAATTTTAAGTTAGAATGATTTGGGAGCTGAAACCTTTCGAAACGAAGAATTTGTTTTCTTTGGGGAACCAAAGCAAACGGAGGTGTAGAAACCAACAATTATGAAATCTACAAGGTGCTAATTAGCAGAGCAACCATTAATTCCCCAACTTAATTTTTCCGCTGGAAAATTTTACCACCAAAACATGTAAAAAAAGTCCGTTGATTTGGACGGCCAATATTTAATACTTATCATATTTGGACGGCCAACATTTAATAATCATCACATTTGGACGGCCAATTTGTTGCCCGCGTGGTCTGAGGTCCCGGAACATAATGACGAGTGTTTCGACGACTAATTGGAACAGTTAGAATACAAAAAAAGTGAAATGAATAGTGGTCAAATTTAAAAAGGTGCTTATCAATTAGTCGAAGTAATCAAGTCACTATCGTAGAAAAAGAAGCGTCTAAGAGATGCAACATCAAATCCCCGCGTTGCAAATGAGGTTGCAGTGCAGGTAATCATTGCAGTTTATCAGATTATGACTCAGGTTTACAATTTTGCGGTCAACAAAGAAAGTTTCTACTTTTGATAATTTCTTCCCCCAAAATACTGACTCCTGCTCATTAATAATATAGCTCTCAAAGGGAGATGCGTCAAGCGTATCTATAGATTGAGCATTGAAGGGAAAGCAAAAAACGAAATAAGAAAAGAAAAAAAAAAGTATTCCTATTACTCTATAGCGGGGTAAGTGGGAAATACACAGGATGCTGCCAATTGATCCCCGGCACTATTTCTAAATATGGCGAAAATGTCGATTCCATAATTTAGTGGATAAGTGAATAAGTGGATAATTGCATGGGTGGATAGCTGAATAAGTGGATAATTGAATAAGTAGATATATGCATAAGTGGAGTAATTGCATAATTGCATAAGTGAATAAAGTGCGTGACAGAGGGCGGAACCGGCAGGATTGCGGAAACCGCAGCAAGGCTCTGGTACCCGTACTTAGAAATTGCGCCGCAATGATTGGCCTTTCGCGCGCATCCCGGAAACGGGCCGGAACCGGGATGCGTCATAGGAGGCCCAGATTTTTTTTTTTCAACCTCCACCTCCACCTTTAAATACGCTGGATATCCGCAAACCATAACCCACCCAAAGAAAAGGTACATTTGTGAACAATTACAAAAAAAAAACCCATAAATATGCCCGCACCTACACACCCCCGTACTTTGTACGATAAAGTGTTTGACGACCACGTCGTCCACAAAGATGAATCAGGATCGCACCTCATTTATATCGACCGTCATTTGGTCCATGAAGTGACCTCTCCCCAGGCTTTTGAAGGCTTGAGAGATGCTGGCAGAAAAGTCAGAAGACCAGACTGTACGTTGGCTACAGTAGACCACAATATCCCCACGGCATCACGTGTGGCATTCAAAAACGTCGAGTCGTTTGTGGAGCAAGAGGACTCCAAGTTGCAAGTGATGACATTGGAGCAAAACGTTCAGGATTTCGGCGTGACTTACTTTGGAATGGCCGACGACAGACAAGGTATCGTGCACGTGATTGGCCCGGAACAGGGCTTTACTTTACCCGGAACTACTGTTGTTTGTGGTGACTCCCATACTTCCACCCACGGAGCCTTTGGTTCTTTGGCATTTGGTATTGGTACCTCGGAAGTCGAGCACGTTTTGGCTACACAGACCATTATCCAGACCAAATCAAAAAACATGCGTCTTAACTTCCACGGAGACTTGGCTCCCGGTATCACCTCCAAGGACTTGGTGTTACATGCCATTGGTATCATTGGAACTGCTGGTGGTACTGGTTGTGTTATTGAGTTTGCTGGTTCTGCCATCGAGGCCCTTTCCATGGAGGCAAGAATGTCTATCTGTAACATGTCCATTGAGGCCGGTGCACGTGCCGGTATGATTCGTCCTGATGAAATCACTTTCAACTATATCAAGGGTAGACCTTTAGCCCCTAAGGGAGCTGAGTGGGACAAGGCCGTCAAGTACTGGCAATCGCTTTACTCTGACGAGGGCGCACACTTTGACTATGACATCAACATCAAGGCTGAGGATATTGTTCCTACGATCACGTGGGGTAACTCGCCTCAGGATGCTTTGCCCATTACCGCCAGTGTGCCAGATCCAGCCAAGGTCTCCGACCCTATCAAGAAGGCCGGCATGGAGCGTGCGCTTGAGTACCAGGGCTTGTCTCCAAACACCCCTCTCAAAGATATCACCATCGATAAGGCATTCATTGGTTCATGTACAAACTCTCGTATCGAGGATTTGCGTGCGGCTGCCCGTGTTGCCAAGGGCCACAAGAAGGCGGATTCCGTCAAGTTGGTTTTGGTGGTTCCTGGCTCCGGTTTGGTCAAGAGACAGGCTGAGAAGGAGGGCTTGGACAAGATCTTTGAGAAGGCCGGTTTCTCATGGAGAGAAGCTGGTTGCTCCATGTGTTTGGGTATGAACCCTGACATCTTGGACCCTGAGGAGAGATGTGCTTCTACTTCCAACAGAAACTTCGAGGGCCGTCAAGGTGCTCGTTCCAGAACTCACTTGATGTCTCCTGCTATGGCCGCTGCTGCTGCCATTAAAGGTCGGTTTGTGGACATTAGAGAGTGGCAATACGACACTACTGATGAGGCTGCCGTTCAGATCGAGTCCAGCGAGGACCAGGAGTTGCAAGATGCCGTCTACGATCACGAAAAACTGCCATTGGAGACCTCTGATGCGCTTGAAGATGACCGTCTCAAGGACATTCCTCAAGACAAAACGGCCAAGAAGGGCGCTGTTCCTACTGGTGGTGCTGGTATGGCCAAGTTTGAGGTTTTGACCGGTATCACCGCACCTTTGGACAAGAGCAACGTCGACACTGACGCCATCATTCCTAAGCAATTCTTGAAGACCATTAAGCGGACTGGCTTGAGCCGCGGTTTGTTCTACGAATTGCGTTTCGAGAAGGATGCCAATGGAAAGGATGTGGAGACGGACTTCCCCTTGAACGTGCCTCCTTACAGAAACGCCGAGATTTTGTTGATCACTGGTGACAACTTTGGCTGTGGCTCGTCGCGTGAGCACGCACCTTGGGCGTTGAAGGACTTTGGTATCAAGTCGATGATTGCGCCTTCATTTGGTGACATTTTCTACAACAACTCGTTCAAGAACGGTTTGTTGCCCATCCGCCTTCCTCAAGAGGTGATTTTGTCCAAATTGTACCCCGTGGCTACTGCTGGTAAGCAGCTTACGATCGATTTGCCTAACCAACAGATTCTCGACGCCGAGACTGGCGAGGTCTTGGTGGAGCACTTTGACGTGGAGCCTTTCAGAAAGCATTGCTTATTGCACGGCTTGGATGACATTGGCTTGACTCTCCAAAAGGAGGAGTTTATCCTGCAGTTTGAGACCCGTAGAAGAGACGTGTTTTCCTTCTTGGAGGGTGGTTCCAAGCTCATCAAACCTATTAAGGGAGCCAAGAAGTCGAAGTACGGCCTCAAGACCCAGGAGTGGTAAGCCATTGTTTTTTTGGTGGGGTTCGATTCCTGTTTTAGCATATATTACATACATATTATATTTATCACGACTTAATCTTTTTGACTACGGAACTGACTGTTTAAATCCTTTACAGGAATAGATTTAATCAGAGAAAACGTATGTTTATAATGGTGAGGAAATAGGATGGTTACCAGAACTTCACCTTCAATTGCTATAATAATTTTAATTTATTATTCAGTATTTTATTTCATATAATTGTAGCAATCTTATTTTATTCTATTCCACCTATCCATAAAGTAAGCCATTTTCTCCCTATGAATTATTGGCTATCGCACCTGGCCACTGCCTTAAGTTTTAATCTTTAACGATTGCGTGACTGGAATTTCGCGGGTCATCAACAACGATTAATAATCTCTTCTATTCCTTTATAATTCTCACTGTTTTCTTTAATACTACAGACCAAAACTTGCAAAAAAATCTTCAAATTCCGGTTTAAAGAATATTCATAAAATAACCAAAAAAAAAATCAAAAAAAATAAAATAACACACCAAAAACAAACGAAGAATATCTGTGCCATTATCCACAATCAATCATCCAGAATTCTCACTCTTTTCATTCCATAGATCGCATATTGTGCCCATATTTCCCCCATATAAAACACCCAAAAAACATGTCCAGAGCCCCCATTTTTCTGCCGGTTTTGCGCAAAAATGTCCTTTCTAAAAGATACAAAAGTTCTCGCCCAGATACAATGCTGCTTGCAGGTGCACTTGGTCTACTATCACCACAGAAGGATTTCGTGAAAAACGAGTACAAACCGTCGATTTTCCGCAGTCTTCAGGATGGCGCCGTGACGGAAAAATACGCGGAATTGCAGCATGGACCTGTTCCTACTTTTGACGCATCTAGGCAAAGTCACCAGAAACTGATTGCTAGTCTTATGGCAGATCTCCAAAATGCCTCCCAACACGTTTCGTGGGCGGCTAAAACTGGGCCCCAACGTAAACCGGTGAATTTACAAACACTTGTAAAGTCGCTCCGTAATGAGGAGGAGTTGCTTGATCTTTTGCGTGAGGCGTACGTTGAGAAAACACTTACGTACCTGCTTCTTATGCAATTTCTCCTTAACAAGCACCTTCGGGACCTTTCGAAACCCCCCTTTGACGTGACCAAAATCAACCGGGAGGAATTTGCCAAGCACGGTTGGTCCAGGGCGAATTTCACCGAGCTCAAGGTGATTTTATTGAAGAAATACCATGATCTAGAACAACCATTGGAGATTATCAAACAGCTTAAAACCAGTTTTAGTGGCGAGTTTTTGCCGAAAATTAGGGCTCGCCAACTCCTGCCATTCTATGAGCGGATAGTATGGAAATTCTACTTTGAATACATTGGTTTGGGCCAAGAAATCACCACCATTGAAACCTTGGATTCACTCCGGTCTTCACTTCTTATTTGGGAGGCCACCACCGCACAAAACGCCGCTATTCTTCTGAAAATCGCCTTGCAACATGTGCTCAATACCCCGCAACAACTTTTTATTAAAGTTGCTTCATGTAAGCCTGTTCAGGATAAAATTGACCGCGAGCTTACAGAGGGAAGATCCCCAGTATTATCAGGACTTAAACGGATTTCGGGAAAATTTAAGATTTACGAGGCAGTCGGGGCAAACGATGTGGCGTCACGTGCTTATGCGTTTTCATTGATTCATACCTTAGAGGATTTCCTTGCTACACATTTCCCAAACCATACTGACGTTTCAACATTAGAACTTTTGTTGCATGAGCTTAAAGCAGAACGCAAGGCGATGATTAGCCCAGGGGCTTCTGAGGAAGAAACCGTGTTTTCAGCACTGTATGCCCATTAAACAAGTTTGGGTAGAATCCAAGGGAAGATAAAATCGCATCGACGTCTTTTGGGCTGGCCGAAAATGCCGTCTGTGATTTCAAAAAAGAAAAAAATAATGAAAAATAAAGAAAAAAAAATGAAAAAGTTGTTCATTTACGGTGGTATTTGGCTGGAATAGGTCGACTTGAGATTGTCTCCTAATGGGTCGATCAAGTTCCACATCACCACACAAAACACTTATACCAGATAATACATATATTCTAAAAACATTAAGTAGATTTGGCATATTCTAGGATAAAATTTCCCAAATAATTCCCACAAATCATTATTTCCTGAATTAGTGCTGGCCTTATCATGTTGGATTCAGCAGGAATGTGCAGTACATCATTGAACTGAACATAACACGATGTGTGCAGAACTTATTGAGTTTGCACACGTACCCATCTTAAGTGAAGAATTTTCACTTAATTTATTTTGGGTCTTTTTAGACTAGAGGAAGTATTACTGGTTTTACCGAATAAAAGGTTTTCCATACACAAGTAGTGTCTAGATCATTAGAATATCAATCATGGAACCGTCAGAGCCACTATGTGCATCAATGATACTTTCGGACTTGCAGTCGCAATTCGAACATATCATTCCGGACCCTGCGCCGGAACCGGCCCGCTTAAGCACCGCACGTGACCAGCACTATAAGATGATAATATTCCAAAACCCACTCCAACAATATTTCGACGAACATCAAAATGAAGGTCATTGCCGATTCGGCTATTTCCACATACCTTCTTGAAAACCTCACTAAAACTACCCTAGTTGATATTTATGTGCCATTGTTAGTTGCTGGACTCGAAAACTTCCAGCAATACCCAGAGGCAGTACCGGAACGAACAGTGAAAACTTCAACCACGCCAGATTCTGACACCACACATTTATTTATGCCATGTATTTTGCCTCATACTGTAGGGGTAAAAGTTGTTAGTGGAGGGCCCTCAAATCTGGCCAAAGGCTTGGGTTTTCAAGGAAGTGTGTCTGTTCTTGACGAATATCTGGGGGAATTATTGGCCGTGATTAATGCCAAAACACTCACGGCATTTCGTACGGCCTTGGCCACAAGTGTACTGATGGTGAAAGTTTTTGATCCAAATTTGGAACATGAAGATTTGAAAATGTTGCTGGTGTTTGGAGCTGGTCCACAAGCATTCTGGCACGTGATTGTTGCCACGAGACTTTATCCTAATCTTACCCAAGTGAACATCATAAGCCGGAGCAAAAAATCGGCTGAAAAATTGGCGGAAAGTCTCCGCAAAGTCATTTCACAAAATATACTTGCTTTTGGTTCCGATTCCATGGAATTAGAACCACATATTCGTCAAAGTTCTCTTATTTTTGGGTGCACGCCATCTACGGAAGCTATCATCAAACGTAGTTACATCAACAGTGAGGAAAAAAGAAGAATATTCATTTCTCTTATTGGCTCGTATAAACCACATATGATTGAGCTCGACTTGGCTTATTTGAACGAGTATTATACGGGTAAAACTACGAAAATCATCGTGGATTCAAAGAGCCACTGTCTCTCTGAAGCAGGTGAACTTATTCAAGGCCAAATATCCATCAACCAATTGGTTTCTTTAACGGAATTCTATAAGGATGGCAGTGTAGAGAAAGTGGAGAATGAATCTGGTGTTGTTTTGCAGAAACTCGTGGGTCTTCTGGTGATGGATATAGTGGTTGCTAAGTATTTTGCGGAAAAAGTGGCGGGCCATGAAATTGGTGAATTTTGAGTATAGGTTTAAGAAATGATCGAAGGGAATATATCTGCGTATAATAATGTGAATCACCCTTTGGAAATGGGTTCTACATAATCTGTTTAGTACACCATAAATTGTATCCAATTTGAATGTGAACATTCCATGAACGGTAATAAATGTGCTTTTTTTTTTTTTTTTTCAGTGAGAGACTGGACAAATTTAATAAATTTAAAAAAAAAGAGGAAAAAAGGGAAATTCACCTACGTGGGAACTAATAGGCTTTCAGTCTTTCATTATAACTATCCCATGCTTGATAGAATGTTGGTCACGTGTTTTGTTTAAGCAATAGAAACTACAGTATACGCATAATTCACCATCTTTAAAGCTCAAAATTTAAACTCATATAATTTAGATACTCTCCTGCTAAAGAAAACCCTTGACTTCACACAAAATTTATTTCCACTAAGAATAACTGAATTCCCACCAACCCCCACATTCACTAAATCACGTGACCAGACCTGCGGATTAACCGTATCCAATCGTTTATCCGGCGTAGGCACCTCCACGCTTTCCTGCAGGCCCCACTGATAACGAGTCGGCCATTCAAAGGTAAAAAGGGTAGCACCAGTTTTGGTTTACAGATCTTGGCAGAAATATACTAAAAAAGAATTGTACGTTTCTTCTAATCATGGAAAAACCATTTTTTTATAATGAACGTCCTCCAAAGAGGAGATGGACTCAAAGCCTTATTGCAGTGGGCCAAGGGCTTATAATTCTTGTTCTTCTTTGGCGATTTTGGACACCAGCGGAAAATACCCAAAAAGCCACTCCTCCACAAAAACAAAATGTGATTTTTATGGTTACAGATGGAATGGGACCTGCTTCACTCTCATTGGCTCGTTCGTTTAGGCAACATCGTGACCAGCTCCCAATAGATGATATTTTGTTCTTGGACCAGCACTTCATTGGCACGTCCCGTACTAGATCCAACGATAGTTTGGTGACGGATTCTGCTGCAGGAGCAACGGCATTTAGTTGTGGCCTTAAAGCATATAATGGGGCGATTGGAGTTGATCCTGAAAAGAAACCCTGTGGCACGATTTTGGAGGCTTTGAAATTACAGGGCTATCTTACCGGACTTGTGGTGACCACCCGGATCACTGATGCTACGCCAGCAGCGTTTAGTGCACATGTAGATTATCGTTTTCAGGAGGATTTGATTGCTGAGCATCAATTGGGTGAGTATCCTTTGGGTCCTATGGTGGACCTTATTTTGGGTGGTGGAAGGTGCCATTTTCTCCCCTCCAGTGTGCCTGGTGGGTGTCGTGCGGACCTGCGGAACTTGCTAGACGAAGCTTCAGCCAAAAATTATACCTATGTCGGCGACAGGGAGGCTTTTGACGCTTTGGATTCCGGAAAAAACGTCTCCTTACCTCTTTTGGGTCTCTTGGCATCACGGGATATTCCTTATGACATTGACCGCAATTCCAGCGAGTATCCTTCATTGGCAGAACAGGTGAAAACTGCTTTAACTGCATTGAGCAAGGCCACGGAAAACTCTGAACACGGGTTTTTCCTTCTTATTGAAGGTTCCCGTATTGACCATGCTGGCCACCATAATGACCCGGCAGCACAGGTACGGGAGGTGTTGGCATATGATGCCGCATATAAGGAGGTATTGGATTTTATTGACTCTTCTGAAGTGGCCACGGTGGCAATTCTGACCTCTGATCATGAAACCGGTGGTTTGGTCACGGCCCGCCAAATCACCCCAAATTACCCAGACTATTTGTGGTACCCACAAGTGCTTTTGAACAGCACTCATTCTGGGGAGTACTTGACCCGCAAGATTCTTGGCAAGAAAAGACACTTTGGCACGGGTTTTAATGCTGCTGAATTTGCCCATTTCATCGCTAATGAAATCCTTGTTTCCGATATGGGAATCACCAATTATACCGAGGGTGAGATCCAGCAAATTGCCCACTTGACCTCGGCACCAGAGCTGCTATTATATTTCCTTAACAACATGATTTCTGTCCGCTCACAAACCGGCTGGACCACTCATGGCCACTCAGCTGTCGATGTCAATATCTACGCATACTCTAACTCCGACTACATCAACGAAAAACTCTATGAACGTGACGCCTACACGGGGCTTCTCGGCAATCATGAGAATATTGAGATTGGCACGTTCATGGAATCCATTACTGGTGTTAGTTTGGATTTTGTTACAGACTTGATTAAAGATACTAAGCACTCTCCAGGCAGTTCTGGTATTGAGGCAACGGCAATGCATGGTATGTTTGACAACGCCATGGAGGATTCGGGTTAAGGGGGACTGAAAGTATTGGATTAGATTGGAATGGATGATTATTCAATTAGAAGATTATTATATTAGAAGATTATTATATTAGAAGATTATTCCATTAGATAAAATTATTCTATTAGCTTCGATTATTCTATATTAAATTAGAGGTAATTGGCAAAGCCTATGCAATGCACATATTAAAATTGTGCGGAGTAGTCCTCCTTACAAAGCTTCTTACGCAAGGAGGCACCGAATCTGTAGAAACTGAAGGGAACAGCGATCATGGCCAAGGACACAAACGCCAACAAGAAACTGGCCCAACGAAGACCCAAACCATGATACATTTGTGTAACAAACAATGGGAATGCGGCACCACCAGCACTTCTTAAAAACACCTTGGTGGCCAATGCAGAAGCAGCATATTTTGCATAGGTGTCGATGATATAGTTGTTCAATGAGTAGTAAATCAACACCATACCAAAACCAAAGGCAATACCCGACAGCGCAGGGCCAACCCAAATGATGTGTTTCTGCGACGTGGCACCAAGAATAAATAATGCAATACATGGGAAGGGGCATCCAATCATAGCACCAATAAGTCTATCCTCTGGGGTGGGACGTCTTCTCTTACAAAGAGCCTTGTACTGCTTCTCAAGAACAGGGGTCAATGTGACAGCAAGCGCAGCACCAATCAAAATTGGAATGTACATGAGGCCAATCTTATCATCACGGTAACCATAGAGCTCCTCGAAAATGACTGGGTATGCAAAGAAAAACGCGTACAACAACGCGTAGATGAGGGCAACAAACAGACAAATTAAGTCCAACACTGGCTCGGTGACAATAAACTTAAGTGGACGCACCAAGTTATTGTTGACCAACTCGGAAAGTGAAAGAGGCTTGGCTTCTTGTTCGGTCATAATATTGTCGTTTCCGGTCTCTTGTCTCAACTTCTTGGCTCTTTTCTTCAAAATCACTGGCGCATAGGTTTCGGGGATGGTGGCCATCAAAATCCACATCACTCCAGCAAATGCCATATTGACCCAAACCATAAGCTCATAACGACCAGAATCCACACTGATAAAACCATTCACTACACCGCCAAGAACAGGGCCCGAGTAAGGGCAAAAGGAGAAGAAAGCAATTGCCAAACCACGGGTTTCGTTATGAAGATCCACCAACGATGCACCCACATTGGTCAATGCTGATGACGAGAATACACCAAGAAGAAAACGACAAACTAACATACCGGCAATATTTGGGGATAAAGCCACAGGAATGTTGAACACAGTATAAAGGAAAAAACTGATCATGTAAACTGGCTTACGGCCAATCTGTTCCGAGAGGGGTGCCCATAACAAGGGACCCACCAAAAAACCAATCACCATAAGCGACACCGAAAGCACAGCAACTTCATTGGAAACATTATATTTCTCACAAATCAAAGGCAAACCACCAGCAAGAGAGGAAGACCCATAAGCCGCACTAATAACTGCCCACGAGTACACAAACGTGTACCACCATCTCCAACGGGACAGCCAGTTGTGGGGGTTTTCTGGGTCATTGGTGACAAAAGTAACAAACTCAATTTCTGGATCAAGATCCGTCACGGTTTTGTCACTACCGGAAACTACACTTTTCGTGCGTCCAAGTGATTGCAACGTCTCCACACGGACAAGACCAGTTTCGGTCTCCAAATTATATTCTTCAGGGAAAATGGGGTCCTTCACTGGAGGTGCAGTAATATCTGGCATGGGGATAGAGCTATCGAGGCCCATGCTCTGTAAGGATTTGCCTGTTTCTGTACGAGACAACTTGTTTTTTAGTTGGTTGCTCTGCTTTTCTGCGTGGTCCACGTATTCTTGTGGCGCATACGAGCCAGAAAGGGAACTGGTTTCACTCATTGTAAGGTAGGAGAGGAAATAAATATAAAAAGGTAGATATTTTCAAAGGGTATTATGTAAGGAAAAGAAAGTCCAATGCAATGTTGTGGTCAGGAAAACAATTAGAACGCGGATGGCAACGCCATATATAATAGCAATAAGTTCCGGGGAAATGAGATGCAAATTTCCACGGCCGGGGCTTGTTCCTGCACCGAGCCGGAATTAGCAGCCGGAACGACTCACAATTGCTTGGTGTGTACTGCACATAACTCAGCCGCGCCGAATGGTTAATCCGATCGGACATCTCACGCGAGGTGGCGTTCCGGCTTCTGCCGTGCTACTGGATAATGCGGATACGGGTGCGAGATCCGGAAAGCAACTTCCAGAATAATCTGCAAAAAAAAAAAATAGCAATGGTTACGCGTAATATATACAAACAAAACAAAAAGAAAAAAAAAAAAAAAGAAAACACATTGTAAAACTGTAAACAAACCAAACGCGTCTATTTTGCCAATGCCCGTTCCTGGATCAGCTTAACCACATCGACATTATACATTTTTTTTGCCGAACTGCGACCAGTATATGGGTTACGGACAGCTTCTTGTTTGGCCTCAAGCAACGCGGCCTTTAAGTTGGTCACGGCCTCGCGGCTAATTTGGAAATGGAAAGCAATTCTCTTTCCCATTAATTTGACCCCGTGTTTTTCACCACATTGCACCAACTTCTTATCATCCATTTTGTTTTTCTTCATATCCAAGAAAACGAAATTCGTGTCCGGGGGCGATTCAAGAGCAATGTCGTGTTGGGTGCAAAACAGCGCCACTTCCTTTACGTAATCATGACTCTGCTTGATTCGAGGTACATTTTCGTCAATGGCAATCATCGCCATAAGTGACATGATTCCTACCTGCCGTATACCACCACCACACTGTTTTTTGAAGTGATTGGCGGTATCAATCAATTGTTGTTCGCCCACCAAAACTGAACCCATGGGTGCACCCACAGATTTCGAAAGACAGAGTGAAACAGAGTCAAAGTAAGTACAATATTCTTTTAGAGATGTACCGGTTTCCACACTGGCATTGAACAACCGGGCACCATCCAAATGTAACCGAATATTGTTGTCACGTGCAAAGGCCGATATACGCCGTATTTCATCAAGTGGCGTCAAGATTCCATGGAGTGTGTTCTCAAGACTAATCACTTTCGTGGGTGCTCCATGGATATCGCCATCGCTGGGCGTGTAATTATCTTCTATATCCTCAAGAGTCAAATATTGACCATTGGAAGGAACCACTGGGTGTACCATTGCCTGAGAAAGCGAGGCCAATCCACCTGCCTCATGCAAAAACACGTGTGCTCTATGGTCACACAAAACCGAATATGGTGGCTGGAACAAGTGTGCCCTAAGGGCCACCTGGTTCAGGAGCGTGCCTGAGGCACAAAATAAAGCTGCTGGCTTCCCGGTAAGACGACACATTTTTGCCTCCAATTGTAAGGTGAGCGGATCCTCCTTATAAACAGAATCTCCCACCATAAGAGAACCATCTGATAACCCGCGGATTACTGCGTCATTCATTTCCGCCGTGGGAACCGTAAACGTATCGCTCCGGAACTCATTATGTGTGGGGTATTCATTGGAAGGAACTGTCATGATTGGGGGCATATAAGAGGATGTTTAATTAAGAGGGGGAAGAAAGGTTATGGTCAAATAAAGGACGAGATAGAAAAAAGATGAAAAAAAATCTGAAATGATTTATGTCACTTCTACGTCAAAGACAGATTTACAGGCTTTTATTCCATGTCCAACCTCAGCATGACTAATTCGAAAACAGGCCCAGCTCTGCTCTATGTGGGGCTTCTGTATGCAGTCATGTGCAAATTACGGCGTTTTGCCTTTTGGAGCCCAGACCCAAAAAATCCTGAGAAATTATTGAAAATTACGGGATTTATGGGGACATTTATATATTCTCCAGACCTTTTGCTTTTGTACTTTTGTGTTAATTACATTTGGCGTGTGAATACCCATCATCTATGATTCATTTGCCACCCAATGTTCTGCATCTTTTGGAGAAGTTCCAGACAAATTGCCTTGGGGTAACCGTATATGCAGGTCACGGAGATCAAGAACTTATTACCTTTGCACGTGCAATAATTTACGGCTTTCGATTCATGAATATTGGTGATTTTTGAATTATTCATCTTTTTTTTTCTCCTTGTTAATTTGAATAGTCTACTCCTTGCTTCTATTTTTTTTTTGTGGCCCTAAACTTTTTTATTACAGGGTCCCCGCGGCGTTCTATCATCTTTTTTTTTTTTTTTTCAATTGCCTGACGCTTTACCCGCGACTTGCCGCAATGGGTGCCTCATTATACTCGTGTTGCTATTCCTTCGGCTGTTGTCGGTAAGTCGGCTCACTCGTAAATGTACCACTTGATCTAGGTGGTTATAAATTATGACTTGAGGAATTCCCCGCAGATAAAGAATCCACTGGGGTCAATTTCGGCGTTGCAAAGGCGAAAAAAAAAAAATAGAAGAAAATACAGGGAAGTTAGGGTTTTAATTAGAACCACCTATTTCATGACTAGATTCTGCGCGCTGCCACACATATTCAATTAAAAAATCAGTCCACTAGGGAATTGGGTAAATGAATAATTGGATTCAACTAAGGCGTTCTAGTGCAGCGAAAAGGAATATTCCCTTAGAAACTCTTTTTTTTTTTTTTTTTTTTCTTTCTTCGGGTTAGCCCTTTAAAAAACAAAAACTATAATCTTTTTCGGAATGTTTTAGCAATGTATGAAATTTCCTGGTGCTACTTTTGAACCATGGAATTGGTGAAGACCGAACTTTTGATTGATATCATCTTCTTTATTGAATTATGCTACTACATCTTATAACTAGTCGGTATCTTCCCGTCAAATGAACTGCCTTTTTTTGCATTGTTTTCTTCTAGCAAATTCCTGTAATAGCTTTAATTTGTCTTTACATATGCCCTGGTATGTTAGAACACTTTGGAAAGATTTTAAAACGAATTTCCCCACTAATATATTACACTACTCTTCACATTGTATTGCATGGTCAAATTTCCTCTCCCATTTTCCCTTCTTTGCTTGGGTCAAAACTGAACCAAGGAAGTTTCTGAATGATCGATCACTGAAATGTGGGCTTTTCCCTATCCTTTTTTTTATTGATTCCTATTTGAAATGTGATTCCACTCAAAAATTTCTAGCAACAGTTGTTCTTTTACTTAAACTAGGGGTTTTTGGTATATAACGTCAATATACCTTCACGTATATCCGATTTTTCTTCATAAGCACCAAAATGAAAATTTCTATGGTTCTTCTCGAATTTCTGTTCATATCTTCTATCCTTGGCTCTAGCCCTTTAAGATTTAAACATTATTGTTGGTCGAAAGTTCTTCCTCAAGAAAATTTACAAACATATATACCACAAGCCACAATGGGTCCTGATACATCACCTAAAATCGAGATCATCGTCTATACAAGGCCGCCTCAAAACTCCACTCTTAACATAGAGGAATCGTTGAAAACATTCATTGGACACTTAAAGATGTTTGTTCTTGAATCTCTGTTTGCAATCGATGAGTTTGAGTGGGCCGCCCACAAATTGGAGAAAATACTTGTAGATATCTCAAAAGCGGTCGATGAAGAAATGCCTAATGACGTACTTCGAGAGCATTTACACTTTGCCAGGGTAATGTTTCGAACTATGGTGGAAGGACTTGGTCATTTGAAATACTATAACACTCTGAGTTTACGTGAGGTTCTTTTGGTTAACCAACTAGTGCATATCAATATAGCCACTTTTGGATTATGTAATAATTATGGCTGGCCCGATCCTAAGATTAAAGGTTACATTTCAAGAGTTTTGATGCTAACTGAAACCCTCGATAGTTGTGAAGCTCGCTATAGAAAGTTACAAGAGGCGTCTTACGGAATACGTTTCATGTTCGAGAGCCAACTTCACCGGGTCAGAAGAGCCATCATGGTCCTAGATAGCTATACCCGAAAAACATGATCACGTGTTTTGTGTAAGGAATTTTCGCTTATGAAGCCTGATTTAGTGATTCACTCAACCAACCTATGTGGGGCTTTTAGCCCTCAAATGTCCCTCTAGTGGGTGTGATTTGTTTGTTTTTTGTTTTTTGTTCCTTTTTTTATTCTCTTTCCCATGATATTCTGATCAAAGCGTAGGACGTAGAAGAATATCACTAAGTTTTCAAGGTTGTGAATATGAGAGGAGACAACCTTGAATTTAGTGTAAAGTAGAAATAATGCAATCGAGGAGAATAAATCATCTTCGTTTCACCCTTGACAAGTTGTTTCAAAAAAAAAAAAATGTGTCCATAATATTAATTCAATTCTACCCCATTCCTCTCTAAGTATTCTAATTATTCTAATTAACTGGGCTCAAGGGACCCTTCCCTTCAAGAACAGCCTCGATGTTTTTCATGGCAAACACGGATGTATGGTCAAAATTTTCAACAGTTGAAGCTCCGATATGAGGCGTCAACACTACATCCTGACGTCCATAGAGTTCAGGATGAACACTGGGTTCTTTTTCAAAAACATCCAATCCAGCAAAAATTACTTTACCCGATTTTAACGCATCAACCAAGGCCTGCTCATCGATGACTGAACCCCTGCCGATATTGATGACACGAATGGGGTTTTCGAAAACATTAAAAACGTCCTTATTCAAAAGATGGAACGTCTGTGGCGTGGCGGGACATGAAATCACCACCAAGTCTGCAAACAGACGAGTATCCGTGACGGATTTATGATATGTGACAGGATATCCAAGTTCCTGTTCTTCAGCAAGACTAAGTGGCGTTCTTTTTACATAATGGATACGCATACCCACCAGGCTCAAGCGTTGGCCAATTGTCTGGCCAATATTACCGAATCCCACAATAACCACATCATGGCCACGTGGATTCAAAGATGGGCGTCCCGCCACATGCTCGCCAAAAGAAAAATCTTTGGGTTTCAGGGCGCCAGGCCCCAATTTCCCACTTGACATATCAAATTCACTGGCATAGAACTCGGCACGTGCTGCTCCAGTATTGTTATTTTCCGGACGCAAGAAGTTCAGTGAAATGTTGAAGTTCCGGAAGGCTGCCAATGTGTTATATAATACCAAATCAGCTACAGATTCTGCCGCACCATCTGCGGGTACATTTGTCAATACAATCCCCTTTTCCTTCATCTGGTCACTATCATAAATATTGTGGCCAACAGAACAAATGGAAATGACCTTTAATGAAGCAGGAGCAGCTTCCACTAGCTCGTCTCTAAAGCCTCCAACAAGCTCGAATCCAAGCCACGCACCATATATAGCAACAATGTCGTGGAATTTCGTCTTGAAATCCAGAATTATCTCCTCACGTGTGGAGGGAATATTATACCTAATACACTCATATTTCTCCAGGAAATGTTTGAACTGACGTAAGTCAAAGTTAAGATCTCCAAGAAAAACAACTTTGGGTTTTGTCGTTGGTTTTATGGGTATGGCACAAGAGGATTGTGTGAAAGAGTATGGAAAAGTATCAGTGGCTAAGCGAAAGCCGGATTCCAGAATAATCATTGTGAGGCGGTGTGACAAAAAAAAAAAAAAAAAAAGTGAAATTAACAGGTCTTAAAGCCCACTATTTAAATTCCGAAATCATATCCATGCATCTACTCGAAAAAGAAACCAGAGACAGGAATGCTTTTTAGATCTTCATGCTAATATACGCAAGTGATAAGAGCCGCACGGGTTAAGGACTCGCCCTTGAAAAAAAAAAAAACCTACACAAGTACCATGTAGGTCAACTGTAAACAGTTTTTCTCTTATTCTACAATTAAAATGTTTCCTGTCCAAGTGCTGTGTCTCTAGACACGATTTATTTTAATGATCTCATACTTTTTTACTGTTTTAAACGAATTCGCTTCAAAGTTAGTCTGTCCATTATATGTCTGTCGTGAATGCCTTCATGCGAGGCTCGCAGCCGCCGCGCCACGGTAAATGGCGGCAAGTATCGGTAAATATCGGTAAATATCGGTAAACATCGGTAAACATCGGTAAACATCGGTAAACATCGGTAAACATCGGTAAACATCGGTAAACATCTCGACGAAGAACTTTCCACTAAAATAGTTTTAAGTTCAGAAAGTAAACAGTTTGGAGAATTTGTTCTCACAAATATATTGACCCAAAAGTATCAGTACACATTCAAAGGACTCAATTAATTCAATAATTTTGTACAATCTATGAAGTTTTCGTGGTGTTCTTCGACGGCACCCCAGTGAGTTACACGACCACTGTTTAATAGATGATTATCTAGTGGGGACATCATCTTTTCATAAATTTTATCCATATTTGAACTCAAATTGATGGTACCTCTCATTATATCCTATTTTTTGAGCTTATGTCGAAATATCACCTTAGGTTCTGCAGAATATTCATCTGGATGGGCTTCAAAAATACAAAAAAAAAAGTTTTATTTAGAACCCCAAGAACAGGACTGAAATAGGTGGTGTTAAAACAGAATCTTTCGTTTTAACGCTAAGGATTTCAATAAAGAAAAAAAAAAAAAAAAAAAAAACACTATTTAAGTATCAACATAACTCTACAAGAACCCCTGTAAATCATCCTTTTCACCGATCATCCCGAATATGAACCCAACCTCTTCCTTGATTTTCTTAAGTGCCTTATACTTTTCAGTATTAACTTTTTCTTTACCTATTCACAATCAAATTTGGTATCTTACGCCAATTGGGAAATATCAATATATGAAAAGAAGTGATCTTTCTCAAAATGCCACCATAAACTCACAAAGCATCAAAACCAAACAAACCGAATTCCAGAAGGCAGAAATCATTTTGGATAATATTTTCAGCTTGTTGAAACTGTTTGTTGAAAATACCCACTTCGAAACTGAAAAATTCGAACTAAATTCTTATGACATTCAAAACCATATTTCACAATTAAGTTCGTGGGTCGCAATGCAACCCTCTTCTAAGAGAGTGGTTTTCCAGTTCCAGTTTGTCCGTAATGTATTTCGTACTATGGAGCTCTTTGTTGAAGCCCTGAAATACCATGACAATGGAAATCTTGATGTGCTTTTTATAAAACCCATACTTCTCGTCAATGTGCGCCTCTTAACCTTGTTCAATTCATATGGATATCCTAACTATCAAGAGAATGGTTTCAAGAGGCAAGTTGGTCATTATAAACTTATTTTGGATTTTTGGGAAGAAACATACAGAAACATAGATAATGTTCCTCGAAAGATTAAACTACGCTTTGAAAATCAAGTAAGTGAGGCCCATAATACACTTCGTATTCTTCAAGCTTACATACCAAAATAGTTTAGTCAATCATCAATCTCACTACTCGCAAGAACTTTATAAATATGTGTAACCCCTGTCTTTGCATCTTTCCTTTTTACCTGAATTTAGGGTGAATTCTATTGACCGTAAAATCTCTGTGGATTTTGAGATTTGCATCTTCTAGGAACGTCTTTGAATGAAACGGAAAGCAGTGTATCCTTCTCTTCTGAAATATTTCCATAAATTCACGTTAATCTTCAATCATTGAAAACGAATTCCTGTATAATTGCAAGGAAAAGTGATAAAGGGTACTGAGATTTTCAAATAACTTTAACTCAAAAATTGAGAATTAAAACATAGCCTCCAAAGATAAACTACACCGATATATTATGATCTGAATATATATAACTTCCCCCCTGAAGAAAAATACCGTTCCACCAAGGTTTCTTTTATAAACAAAAAAGTCCATAATCAAAAATATTATATTCCCAAGGAGAAGTTTTGGTGTTTAAATTTCGAGAAGATTCAAACTTATAAAAATGAAGTTAATTCAACACTTTACGCAATTTTCGTTTACGATTACTATTTTAATGGCCACCGTGCTTCTGCTCAAGAAAAATCCCGTTGTCAAAAGACTCGAAAAGATTCCTTTGGAAGAGCCTACAGAATCTATAGATAACAACACGACGCTCAGAGAGTATGAGACTCCTGTAATGAATACCACCTATGAACTTGACTTTAATGTGAAAGAATTATCTCAGGCTGAAAGAATGTTGCATAATTTATTTCAAAGTTTCAAACCTTACTTCCTGACTTCAAACTTTTACATAGATCTGTTCGAATCTAATGCACCAAGATTGGAAGAAGAAATAAACCATGTTTCTATTTTCATCAATGGAATATGGCTCCACAGTGAACAACTTTCAGAAAAACTCCAATTTTCAAAACATATTTTTGAAACAATGGCGGAATCAATCGAACTTTTGAGACATTTTAATGATCTGGGTCCAACAGAAATTCATTTGGTACATTGTGTGATTGATATTAATGTGCGACTCTTGAGTTTATTAGGTTCATATGGTGTGCCTGATCCTCTGATTATAGGATACGCTTACAATGTATTTCATTTTAAGGATGATTTGAATTTCTACCGAAAGGAATTTGAGAAATTGAAAGACATCCCTTTTGGGATTAGCTGGATGTTCAAGAAATACATTTCGCAGGCAGATAAGAAACTAGAAATGTTGGAAAGCCAAATCTTGATCCAGAACAAGTGAATTTAAATTCTCATCTATTATTTGAAATCTTTTTTTTTTCTTTGTCTCTCATCATTATTCGTGTCGTTTTATAGTATAATAAACATTCTTGAACCATTGAGCAAATATCTATTGTTTCTACTTGATGATCAATGGGTAACCTGGAAGAATGGTGAATTTACTCTAGAGTTGAAACTAAATTACTGTTTATTCAAGTAAAACATCCTAATCTATTTTCTTTAAATTTATCGAAGTATTTCTTTCAGATTTGAAGATGAATTAAAGGAAAGACAAGTGCCAATAATGAGAAAGTTTTTTTTTTTTTTCTCTCTCTTTTAACTGTTACATTCCCATTGTTTTGGGAATGAATACGCAAGTGTATCAGTATTTAGGTACTTCCCTTTCCCACTTCCTTTTCATTTTCATAGATATATTACCAATATGAAGCAAGCTGTTCTATTCGTCACCAGTCTTTTTTGCTCTTCCTTAGCAAGTTCTTCTTTAATTACCAGAGGAGAAACAACGGAAAACCCCCAAATGATACAAGAATTAGTTTCTATTGAAACAGGGTCTTTTGGAAGGGTCCAAATTCTCCAACTAGACGAAAAAACATCCCATGAAATTGATTCTGAATCGGCTGAAACAATTTTGGGTACCATTATAGACCGATTATCTATGTGTGTGTTTGAAACCACTTTTGATGTAAGTAGCTTTGAGCCGATGGCCCAAGAAATAAGTACACAACTTTTAGAAGCTTCTAAAACTATTCATGAAATCCTGCCTGTCAATAAAGAACTTTTGTTGCAGCTAAAGTTTGCCCATACCATGTTTTATGCGATGGCTGAAGCCAGTGAGCTTTTAAGATTATATGATGCTACGGGAAATACGGACCAACAGTTGGTGAATTGTGTTATTGGACTAAATGTGAGGTTATTTAATGTCTACCATAAAAGCGGCCTTCCAGATTGGAGAGATAGTAAATTTGGAAAAAAAGGGATTCGGTTTTCTGACGGATTACGAGTTTGGATAGGAGAATTCCAGAAATTAACCAGTGTCCCTTTTGGAATCGGGTGGATGTTTGAAAAGCAAGCTTCCCGGGCAAATAATACGCTTGAATTCTTGAAAACGCAAATTCCCACTGAAAGTTAGGTTATGGTCCTTTCAAGCGGAAAATTTGGACTTAATGTGGATTGACTATAGTCATATCAGACTCATAAGCTACTAGTATTCTTTGGATAGTTATATTTTCTAATGCATATTGTATTCGTTATCGCTATGTATAGCTGTTCTTATGGCATCCACACGGGTGTATGATCGCAGTATATGTTCTAATATCTAAAAAGACACGAAGACCTTCGACTACCGAAAAAAGAAAAAGAAAAAGAAAAAGAAAAAGAAAAAGAAAAAGAAAAAGAAAAAGTGAAAAAGAAGAAAGAAAAAAGAAAAAAGAAAAAGTGAAAAAGATCAAAAAAAGAAAACTGAGGGATAAAAAGAAAATCCCGTTTCTCTATGCATTGAATACTGGACTCACAACAGCCGGATATCGTAGTCTTGTTGATCCTGTGCATCAGGATAGCCGTTTTGCGAGGGAAGCGTGTTCAGCGAAAAGGGCAAAAAGTCAGAGACAAAGCCACTGTTGGGCGACTTTTCACGGCGGATTCCCTCGTTGCGCCAGAGCTGACTGCCAGAAGAAACTGCTCTGTTATGGCCGTAGTTGTTACCAATATACCTGTCCAGCCAAATACTGTTTGTGGAGGAATAGTGTGAGGCTGAAGGAAGTAATATATTATTGATCAAGCCGGCATCGGAGCTTAAGTTACTCTGTTGAGACACTGATGGGTGGAGGGGCTCAGCGTTGACCGAGTAGTCCTGGAAGGCACGACGGTTTTCGAGAAAACTGGACTGACTGGAGTTGTTCCAGAGCGAGGGGGCAAGGCTGTTGGATGTTTGCGGGGCCAAGTACGCCTGTTCTGGTCCTGGCGATGGCTGGTAAAGTGATTCGGCATAAGGGAAGTTTTGGCGGATGTTCTGTGCATAGTGGTGCATGGAGTTAGTTGGAGTTGGTTGATGGATTTCCGGCGTATACACCTGCTGGTCTTGGAAATCGCCCAAGTATGGCTGTGGTGCACTAGGCGGCGCATAGGCGGCATTCTGGGTATAAATACTGGTTTCAGGCGCAAACGGCATACTGTGGCCACGGAATCCCAGGGCGGGCTCCATGTATCGGGCTTGTGTTTGGGCGTGTACTTGTGATTGTGCCTGAGCCTGAGCCTGGGCCTGGGCCTGTAATTGCGCTTGATTGAGCAGAACAGGGTATGTTTGACTGTGCAACCATGAAGAAGGGGCAGGCTCAAGTGATTGTTGAGCATCAGCGTCGGTGAAACTATTGTTGGGAGACGTAAATACGTTTGCAAGCCCGTGGTTCAGTCCACCATAGTCCAGAGCAACACGTACACCGCTACTAGTGCTATTTCCAGCCCCACTATTGGCACCAAATTGGTGGTGTAATGCTACCATCAGTGCATTAAGTGACTGGGGTGTCAGGACCAATGGCGCAGGCATGAGACCCGGCGAAGCAATAGAATCGGAGCCACCTCCAACACCAGTCGCACCAGTCGCACCAGTACTGGTGGTAACATTGGGATTGGATGGGGACGAGTAAAACCCACGCAGAATTGATTCTGGAGGTGGCGGAGATGGCGAAAGAGAGCCGTCAAAAAGCAGCGGAATGGGTTTTTTGCGGGTGTTTGGCGGTTTGGGCAAAGCGTTTGCGTAACCCGCAAACTGAATGCTGGCCACATGTTCAGAAATCAGTTGGGGGTCGTACAGTGGGTCGATTTGAGCACGTGCAGATTCTGTTGCGTTGAAAAGCACAACGTAACTGGCCACGGCTTCACGGAACACGTCTTTCCAAGAATTGTCGAGGCCCTGAAGGATCTCAAGCTCACGTTGGAGGTCACCCAGCCACTCGGGGAGTAAAGAACATATTTTGTTGAAAATTTGGGCACCATTTTTGGTCAAGCTTCCGTCACGAGTGAATATTTCATTAGTGGCCAGTGTCTGCTGTTGCTGTTGCAGGAGGTGAATATCCTCGCTTACAGACGCGTTCTGGCTTGGGGCCAGGTAAAGAAGCAGCCGCAACTGATAAATTTGGGCTAGTAAGGCACGTTTTTCGAGAGAGAGCTCGCGGAGAGTTTCCTCGAGTTCAGCAGTATCGGCCTTGATTGTATTGATTGTGGCTGCAGCCTCATCAACCGTGGCGTTCACCTTTCTACGTTCTGTTCCAGCATTAATAACGGCGTGGTGGTGTTTTTCACGAAGTTTCGCCACCCGCAGCCGAAGATCAGCAAGTCTACTCCAGTGCAATTGACGGTTATTCTCTAGCGTACGGAGCTGTTTGGCGAGTTTGAGTTTGGTGAATGTAAGCAGATCTTTTTGCTTCTCCAAAAGTTTAAGGTCCAGGTCCTTCTTGGCACGAAAATCCAGCCCGGCATTGAGCTGGCCTTTACAAGCACTGATTTCAGAACGAAGCCGGGCCTCTTCTGCAAGTTGCAGAGCAGTTTGAGCCTCGTGATCTGCAGAGGTTTTCTTGAGTTCATTTTGAAATGAAGCAAGATATGCCACGAGCTGTTCTTCTTTGGTTATGTTGTCCACATCGGCAGCAGTTAAGTCCAGAGCACCACGAGGAATGGCCGGTATTTGCGGCACAAGATCCAAGGCGATTTTCCGCGCCGAAGCAGGCAAAAAATGACCGTTTTTGCCGCCACTAGTGTGGACATAAACTGGCTCCGATTGGGCAACATAATTGGTCACCACATCCACTGCAAGCACCTGAATACTGTAAACAAAATCTGGAATTAAGTGGCTTAATCTCACTTGGGTCCGTGCAAGTGTACCCACGTCTTTTCCATTGACCATAACGGCATAAAAAACGTTTTCATTAGTGGAGTCCCAATGGAACGCCACGTGATTGCGACCAAGCGAATCCACACAAACCACGGGTGGGCGGGGAATTTCCACATTGAGCTGTTTCATCAATTTATCTGTGGGCGTTTGAAGAAGCCGGTAACACCGGAGCAAAAGCCAACATATTGACGGCACTACTGTAAGAAGTACCTCGAGCATGGGGATCAGTGGGCGGAGAGTTTATTGGAATTTCTGGGAAGTTGAATAAAACAAGAATGATGGAATGACACAAAAGCCGGATTTAAAAAGGAAAGAAAAGAAAAGAAAAAAATTCTGCCTTTCTTTTTTTTTGTTTTCCACCCGTGTTCTGTTTTAGAACTAACTGAGAGTGTGTTTGGCGGTGGTTTGGAGATGCCGATTCGCGTGCGTTTTGTTAGTGCGATGTTTGCGCCAGATGGACCCCAACTTTTTTTTAATACTATTTTTTTTTTGAATTCCAGATCCGCGGATTCGGCCCGGTCCAGGAAAAGAAAAAGATTACCTGGTTACCTGGAATGTGTGGGAGAGGATGGGAATGGGGGTTTTTTTTTTAAAAAAAAAAAAAGATTTTGTTAATATTCTTTTAATAAGGATTTGGATTAAGGTTGTTTTTTTTTTCTTTCTTTTTTCTGGGTTTTGCCTTGGTTCTTTATGGCCAATATGGTGCACACTGCACATCAACCGTTGGGCCTCGCCCTCGGTATAACATCATCAGTACGGATCAGGATTCAGGGCCAGAAGAGACTACAATAGTAGAATCTATATTGCAGCTTTTGTATTTGTATTTTGTAAAGTTTCTATGTGTATAAATTCTTCTTTTTTCTTCTTTTATAATTCTTTTTCTTTTGTATCTTCTACTTTTTTTATTATATTGATATCCCCGGGTCCTTACTGGATCAGCGCGATCAACGGCCGGCTGCAAAATATTTTACTGCCGCGGATGAGATCTGGGTGAATCAGGGCCTTGGCTTAGTTTCTAATAATAAACAAAAAAAAAAGACTCCTTAAAGTTATTCTATGAAAAAGTTTATGAACATATATATTTTATGGTTTTTGATTATTCCCATTAAAAAAAATGCTAAGAAATTTGGCACTAGCCTTTAGGTTACTGTATCGAAAGTACACTGGTCTTCTCTTAGTGCAACCCAGGATTTAAGAAAACACCGCTGAGGAGTGTTGATGAAATGGCTTTTTTCAGGAAATATATATATATATATATATATATATTTATATTAAAGTAGCCAAATATTTATATTGAAGTAGCCAAAGTCATTCCAAAATCAAACGAAAACAAACTAAAATTAAAATTCAAAAGAAACAAAAGACAAAAGACAAAAACAGGCCTGAATCCTTGTTTATAAACTCTGGATGTGATATAGGCAAACTCCAAAAAAAGAGTCCCATTAACAAGCACAATATCTAGTATAGGAACACTTAGTATTTATCTGCAAAGTTTCTTTCGGTATGATATCATCCAAAGCCCTCGATTCTGATATACATTGGTCATAACAATTCCAGGGTTTGATGGGAACATATATTTATGAGAATGACCTTGTGAAAGGTGGTTCTAGGAAATGGAACATTAAGACCATATGGTCCGAAAGAGGCATGGGTATGATGATATGGTTTCTCTTGAAATTGATTCTTAAAAAAAGTGGAAATATCAAAGGTGAGGTCTAGTAAACATAGTTTTCAAGAATCATCCAGCAAAAAGACGTGCTATGAGGGAACCCATAATACGGTAGACACAATGAGGATATGGGCTATTCTTTTGCTGCCTTTGCTCTTTTCTGATATTTACGAAGGTTACCATGGGCTACTATGTCTTGGCATTGGATTGGGATTGTTATACCAATTTCCTGTAATTGTCATTCTACCAGAATTAGTCATCCCCTTGGCCAGGATTAGACTGTTAGTCCCGCAGAACTACTCCAGGAATTTATTTATATAAGACCTTTTTCCACTTTTTGTTTTGATTGAAAAAGGTCGGTTTGACTTAACCTAATACACTCACTGATGATTGATGATATGAACTATATCCCTAAGATGTGATCAACTCGTCCACTTGAGATCAGAAAACCATATCCTATGTTATAAGAAATAAAGCCCGAGAATGATATCACTTCATTAAATTATAAGAATAAGATATATTTCTAAGATATGCCTAAAATATCCCTAAAATATTTCTAAAATATTTCTAAAATATTTCTAAAATATTTCTAAAATATTTCTAAAATATCCCTAAAATATCCCTAAGAATTATCCCTAAGATATCCCTAAGATATCCCTAAACCAGCTTCCAAGCAAACCCACTAGCTACACAAAGCACGCCACCAAGCAAACCCAAAATAAAAAAAGGTCCAAATACCCAACGATCACTCCATGCACCACCAAGCATCGACACGAGTAGAATTCCCACACCTCCACAGAGATTGTAAATACCCGTAATACTGCCAATAACACGATGCTCCACATCTTCAAGCAGCTGTCCTGCCTTGGTGAGCAAACTCATGGATGCAATGATGGCACCCATTTGCGCTACTCCAAGCACACTAAGTAAGAAAAAACACCCTGCATTTCGTGGATCATAAACCTCACTGGTGTTTCCAGCAATACAGAGGCCAAAACTGCCAACCACACACAAAACCGCCACGATTAAAAGAGCCCATCTACAACCCAAGCGGCGAGAATCAATTATCATACTCCACGCGGGAGTCAGAAATAGCGAAACTGTGGATGAGACTCCGGTGAGAATAGCCAGGAAAATAAACGCATTGAAACAGGCGTTTTTATCGGGCCCCGCTGCAGTATCTACTGCTGCTGCTGCTGCCTCCGCAAGTTCGACGGGAGGCGTTCCACATGCGCCAGTAGCCTGGTAATATTTATACACCACCAAAGGTGTGAATACCGAGGTAACTACTGCCAGCGACCTTGCCACCAAACCACCAATATATGCAAGCTGCACCTTACGGCTGTGTACAGACACGTGCCACGCCTCCCGCATGAGTTCGATGTAAGTGGCATCTGGGGTCTCGGAATCAATCCTAGTATGGGCCTTGCGGCGCTGTTTCACACTATCGTAGCCAAATAAAAACACCACTCCACCACAGAAAATTGCCCCCAATCCAAGAATCGTGTATGCAGCCCGAAGACACGTGGCCGAGGACCATGAAGCGTGGTTTTGGGCAAGCCGAGCTGGAAGAGGAAGGAATACTGCCACTGCCAAAAGGGCACCCAGACCAGTACACATGCCCAAAAGTGCCGAGAGTTTACCATGAGACCGCCGTTGTTTTTGTGAATAAAACTCATTTCCCTCCTCCATGAACAACTCATCTTCATCGATTTCACCAGTGTCCTCCTCTTCTTCTTCTCCATTTCTGCGTCTGTTTTCTACACCCAGAACTTGTTGTTGTAAGTTCTCAAGCGTCCGCTCATCCTCCAGTCGCTTACGGCGCCAAAATTTTAGCTTCTGCCAAGTGAAATCAGAATTACTTGCCTCATGAAGCATCACTACGGCCATACTCATCACTGACGCCACTCCCACTGCAAAAAGTGACCTAAATATATAAAGATCCGGGACTGCATGGTGGCTGATTTGGCCATAACCCACTAATGCCAATGCCAAAAACATAAACCCGGCCAGTTCTAGTGTTCGAGGGCCCGAAGGAACCCTTTTCGATTTCCATGCATATCCTTGAATACGGTCATTTAACGTTCCCACAAATGGCGCAGTTACCATGGCCACCAACTCATCTGCCACCCCCAAACTTCCCGAAACTTGTCCGAGTTTATCTGGACTAATTCCAATCACATCCGATAAGTAGAATGGCTGCGATGCCAGGAGAAATACCACAAACGATATACATGCAAATGCAGCAAAGTTATATGCCACGAGATTGCGTCCGTGAAATTGCGGGTTTAGCACACGCGTGACGGGAGTCATTTTTTTATTATAAAATTAAAGAAATAAATTTCTTAAGAAAAGATGTATAATAAAAAAGGACTGAAGGTATGAGATTCCTGATAATAGTATTGAATAACTCGGGAATTGGCCGGGGTTTGATAAAGCCGATAATGGAGTTACCTTATATGTAGGCACGGAATGTCACGTCACGGGAGCCGCGTGCGACATTGCCCCGCTCAGTCTTCAAACCGCTAATGATTGAATATGTTTCACGAAGTATTGGTTAGGAGGGTTTGTAATACAACAGGACGCAGAACTGAAATTCTATAAAAAAAAATGTGCAATGATGATGGGTTACTGGAATCCCGTGCTGTCGGTCTCACCCACCCCAATCAGAAAACCAGATCCCGGCTCCCGGCTCCCCGTGGATGTGGCTGTGGCTGTGGCTGTGGCTATTTACCACTGGCTCCCGTAATGCGTATATTGTCTACTGGTAGCTCGAAACATGAATTCATTAAGTGCATGGGTTTAGCCCCAACTCGGGTCTAGCTCTCTCCATTGAGCTCCAGCCAGAGCCACTTACGCCAGAGCTCACCGGCCTCGTAGATGATGCTGTCCATATAGTCGTACCGCAAGCCGTAGTCACTGTGCGAAGAGCCGCTCTGTTTATCCTTCTGCTCTTGGTACTGCTTGTACTTGTCGCTGAGCTTGTACGACTTGGCCGGCAAGCGCGAGAGAAAGGTGCGGATCTCGTGCTGATCGAGCTCAACCAAGGTATTCTCCTTGGCCTTGAGTAGCGAGAGCGAAACAAATAGAAGCTCAATGTGCGGATCGACCTTACAGAACGGGATGGTGCTACGCAAATCGTCGAAACTCAGTGCCGAAGACGACGACGGGCTTGTTGAGGCCACCAGCAGCAGCAGGGGTGTTGCCGCGGGTAGGGTATCAAGCAGCTCTCCCACCGGCGGCAGCGATGAGTATTTGGTGGGGTCAATGTGCAAGTCATTGATCAAGTCCTTAAAGGAATCGTCCTTGACCAACTGTGCTGGCAGCTCGTCTTCGTAGTCGACGGACCAGAAAGTATCGGGGCCTAACTTATCAAGTACGGCGTCCGGAATGGCGAGTTTGGCGGCGTAGTATGCATTGTCACACTCGGCCTTTTTGCTCGGAGGCCTCCATCCAAGAAGGAGATCCCATACGCGGCCACGGTCAACCCGAGCCCATACCTTCAGGCCACAGTATTTAAGCCACCAGAGCACCCATTCGTCGTCGTTCAGACCAAACTTGTTGAGAATCTCCTCCTCCTGGAAATACTGTGAGAGCTCTGGGAGCATACGCTGAAACACATAGATAAAGAACGACACACGTTCCTCAATGGTGCCGCCAGTCACTGGTAAGGTCGACTTGTCTATCTTGGCCGCGTGTTCGCCTTTGGCACGCTTGTTTGCGGACTCGGGTGAGTGCAATAATACAAGGGCAAGCCGCTCGTATGCTTCGTGGAATTTCATCGGCGCCACACTATTGTCGGCGACCAAATCCTCGAGCTGCTCACGCAAGCCCTCGTGTGTGTCCACGAACTCGTCGTAGTCAGCAAACACCGAGCCAATGCATGTATGCTGTTCCGACGAAACATCACGTCCAAGTAACACCCATGGCGTATGCGGGATTGGCGGGAACCACTCGGCCAAGCCCAACGCAATCCACGTGAGTGCGGGATCGTACTGGATGATACGGCCCCATTTGGACACAAATTTAAACACCGCGCGCTCCACAATATCAAACAATTGCAGCTCCGTCTGCGAGAGCGGTTCTTCTGCGGATGAAAACGCTATGCGGTGCATGTATCGGCGCAAATCCTTGCGGATCGTATGCTGTAAATGTACCTCAAATTCGTCCAGATCAACGTCTGCAGACCCGTTTTTCTCGGTATCAAACGTGTCAGGCTGGATGAACGGGTTGGCTACAAATGGGTGGTGCTTGAGCAATACTGGCCATACCTTGAATCGAAGAAAAGGCGGCACGCCTTTTTGCCGTGCCACAAGCGCTAGGCCACGGTGGTTACGCGTGCGTACGTACTCGAGCAATTGCTCAAACACCTCATGGTCGTAGTGGAACGCAGCGGTGGTGGTGCGGGGCGTATAGCCGCCGCTGCCCGACGATGTCGGGCTCGAGCTCGGCGTGTCGGGTGAACTCGGCTCCATTTTCTCCGGGTTTGTCCGTAGGTGTCCTTTGTGTTTGTGTTTAAGTTTATATGTATATCTTTCTTTTTTTTTTGTTTTACGGGCGGTTAATGCTTTCTCCGTAATTCTGCTTGCTTTTGCTTGCTGTTTTTGGATGGTGCTTGCAAAGAACTGTGGCCGAAAAGGCAGTTCAATTCATTGCGGGCGGGTAATTTTTCGGGGGAAAATGCAGAAGGGTAGGAATTGAAATTGATGGTAGCGTGTGCTAGCGTGAAGCGTTCGAACGAACAAGACCGGACTGAAGAGGCAAAAAGGAAAAAGAGAAAAGAGGAATTCTGAAAAAAAAAAAAAGGTGGATAGGGATTGGCGCAGAGTTTGGGGAAATCCCATGGGGACTTTTTTTTTCGCGCTGATGCTTCTGTATGTGTCTTCCACTGGGCAGAAATGGTGAGGCGCCGCCGCGGGAGCCACCGAAAAAAAAAAAAAAAGGGGGGGGGGGGGGGGGGGGGGGGGGAAAAAGGAAAACAAGACAACAAGAAAAAAGCATCAACATCCGAAAAAAGCCAACGTGATTTATTTTTATTGCTACGATAATAAATTGCTTTTTTTGTCTTTACAATTAAATTTTTCTAAATTTATCGTTTATCCAATGCAACTACCTTCTTTACAGGGCAGGTTGATGAGAAAGTGTGGAAACTATGGTCCAATTTTCCCTCACGAAAAATGCGACATTTTTTTTTTTGGCTCCAGTTTTCTTGCTTTCCTGCCCTAAAGCCTACTGGAACTTTTGCCGTCTCGCGACCGCTTGTCTGAAACAGTAAGTCCTCGTGAGTCGCACAACTGGGTCACAAGTTTCTTGTTTGCCCGGGATTTTCAGTGGGCCGAGCGGGCCGAGCCTTTAAAGAAAAAAAAAAATATTTGCTCAAGCCTCGGACAATAGCCCGTTCGGGCCACAAGTAACTTGAAATAAACGTCTTGTTTATATATCCTTGGAAGAAATTTATTAAAAAAAAAAATGATTCAGTGAAATCGTTAAGATTTGCTTTCTTTTTAAGTAAAGGCCCGATATTTGGCTTTTTAAATGGCTCATTGCATTTTTTTGTCCTTTTTAAACATTATTGTGAGGTCCGTCATGTCAAATGTTTTGAAAGAATCAGTCGTTTGCTCTACTTTTTAACTTAATTTTTTTTTTAAAACTTTCAAAAAATTAGATTTACTTGAAAATTCATACAATAAAGAAATAAATCTTTGAAAAACGGAAAAAACATATTTTTATACATTGCTACTTTTTTTTTTTAATTGGCTTTTTTCGTTCCTTCATTTCCCCCTGCCGCTTAGTCATGTCAAGCTTTTTCCTCCATCGGCTGGCTCGGGCTCCCGCCTTATATACACTCCCAGATTCATGTCAAGTTATCCCCGGAGTCCCGTCCGTGGGACCCGTTTCCGTGTCATGATGCATTCCGAAAGAAGCTTATTCAGGTATTGTTTTTTTTTTATTATTATTGCTCTTTTTTTATTTTTTTGAAAAAAGAATTGGGAACCTTTCTGAATATCTGTCGTTCGCTTAAACATCTGTTGTATTGCCCCACAGACGTGATCAATTTCCTTTTCTTGTTTAAATTTTCTTGATAACTTTAGGCTGCCAAGACTCACACTTGCTAGCTATTCCCGGCTTTTCCGCGAGTTTCCGAACCCGTAAAAAAAAAAAAAAACTTTCTTCCCGGTAGCCGGCCCACCAAGTAGATCCGAGCCGACACCTAGAAATTATAAACACCAATTTTATAGCATAAGTAACTCCCAACTTTCGGAAAACAAGGAAAACTCTAAATAATAAACCAGCAGACACCCTCGCAGTTTCGGAGTTACCATGAGTTTAGATTAAAAAAATAGACGGATCCGCGTTCCGCGTCATTGCTGTTAGCCGGCAGGCAAAATGACCGGTGAGGTAATTTCCACATGGAGGAACATCATCGGAAGAATGCTGGATTGGGATTAAATAAGCAGACAATGCCATCGCACAATATAGATTTTTGGGCTTTTAAGGGAATAAAAAAATACCTTTTCACCAGCAATATCCCTTTCTTCATTCTTTAATGGCTATTATCGTCCATCAACTCCGATTCCAATTATACTCTTACTTCACTCTCTATGTTGGATTTCTTGAAAAGTAGTAGTTCCACCGAGCTGAAAATCCGTACTGGTATGTATCCCGATTCAATTTGATCACTGGAGAGCTTTAAGTGAACGTAATAACATGCTGCTAACACATCTATAGCAATTAACGATGAACCTCTCGGCCCATATAATAAAGAACTCCTTGAGTTGTCCGCGCTTACTCGCGACAAGAAAGCACTCACAATAATCACGCTGAATCTTCAGAAAAAATTGTCAAAGTCCATCAAAAATGCCCATATTCTACAGAGGCTGTATTCGATAAACAGTTCAAGTCTGGGTCGTCACCGCCAGTTTTCCTCGGTAAAACGTTCATCCACTGTCCACACTTCTGCCCCCAGCGATTCTGCAGAGTACCATAAACACCTTGGCGTATTGAAGTGTTTAACTGTGATTGTTCATTTATGCCAGAATGGTTCGCCAGGGTTTTTCCATTGGCTAGAGGATGTGTACAACAGTTTGATTTATCCAATTGGACGACTTTGTTTTCATCCAAAGACTTCGAATGCCATATATCTGAAAGTCGAACTTATTATAAAATATTGTGAGGACAGAGCTGAATTGGTTTCTGCTCGGCACTCACTTGACCAAATGAGGTCGGAAATGAGGCCTGGTATTTCCAGCCCTAGACGTGTAATCTCATGATTGAACTTATCTAGGGGCCGTTCAAGAGACGCAATTCCCATTTAGGGAAAACTTCATCTTGACATACGAGGTATTTTCCAAGTATGAATTCCGGTTTCTATGCTTTCCGGAAAAATAATTCAAGTTGAACCAAGAAGCTAAGTGATAATTAAATCACAACAAGGAAAAAATAAAAATAAAACAAAAGATCGAGCTGCACCACGAGAACCTCGATTTCAGATGAAGTGCTCATGAAACACGTGGGGGTTCTCGTGTCATGTGCGTTGCTTCATAATTAGGAAACAAATAATCATCCACCTGTAAATACCAATCTAATCTCTAATTTATAGAAACTCCAAAAAAAAAAAAAAATAGGCATATTAATAAACAAGGGTTAATTAAATATCTCTCCACCTAAAATTTACCCATAAAAGTGTTTCATGTTGTTTATTATTTTACCAGAATTGGCAAGTAATTTCACTTTACAAGGGGTTCCCCCGCGACGCGGGTTTTACCCTGCTGGTGTGTAAATTATGCTTATGGCCGCGCCAGCACCAGAGCGATAACCACGCACCTTATCCGATAGCGGGGCAAAAACTGAGGCTGTAAAAGGGTCTTTTCTGTTAGTACACAATTTTTTCTTTTCTTTTGGGAATTGCTATTTTTCTTAAAAAATGCGATAGGAAATAAACCAGATGTTTTTCTATAGGTGGCTATTCCTCCAATATGAGTTTTTTTATTAATATATATTTTCTGTTGTGTTTGTAACCTGACCGGATAAGCAAACTGCGGGCGGCTGATTCTAGAAGTATATACCGAACCCCCGCTCACTAAGCGCAAAAGCGGAATTCAGGAAAGTTCTGGAAAGAGTCACGTGAAACACGGTTGCTATTCTTGAATCCACCACAAAAAAAAACCAAACAGAGCCTTCTTATAGGGGTACTTTTGGATTTACGAGATCCCCATAATATGAGTCACAAACAATATGGAAGCTTTAGGGGATTGCTTTTTTTCTTTTGTCACACTAGAGATCCCATGCGGCTTACGCACATCCGCTTTAGGTAATTATTAATTGCTTTTTGGCATTTGCGTGACTTAACTATGGGGGATCACGTGCGGCTCGCGCACCCCCTATTTGTCATATATAAGTGTTTGATTGCCGCCACCGTGGCCCGCTTTGTTACAACCACAACAAAAGCAAAAATGCAAATCTTCGTTAAAACTTTAACTGGAAAAACTATCACTCTCGAGGTTGAGTCCTCTGACACCATTGACAACGTCAAAGCCAAGATCCAAGACAAGGAAGGTATTCCACCCGACCAACAGAGATTGATTTTCGCTGGTAAGCAATTGGAAGATGGCAGAACCTTGTCCGACTACAACATTCAGAAGGAGTCCACCTTGCACTTGGTTCTCAGATTGAGAGGTGGTATGCAAATCTTCGTCAAGACCTTGACCGGTAAGACCATCACTCTTGAGGTTGAGTCTTCCGACACCATTGACAATGTCAAAGCCAAGATCCAAGACAAGGAAGGTATTCCACCAGACCAACAGAGATTGATTTTCGCTGGTAAGCAATTGGAAGATGGCAGAACCTTGTCCGACTACAACATTCAAAAGGAGTCCACCTTGCACTTGGTTCTCAGATTGAGAGGTGGTATGCAAATCTTCGTCAAGACCTTGACCGGTAAGACCATCACTCTTGAGGTTGAGTCTTCCGACACCATTGACAATGTCAAAGCCAAGATCCAAGACAAGGAAGGTATTCCACCAGACCAACAGAGATTGATTTTCGCTGGTAAGCAATTGGAAGATGGCAGAACCTTGTCCGACTACAACATTCAAAAGGAGTCCACCTTGCACTTGGTTCTCAGATTGAGAGGTGGTATGCAAATCTTCGTCAAGACCTTGACCGGTAAGACCATCACTCTTGAGGTTGAGTCTTCCGACACCATTGACAATGTCAAAGCCAAGATCCAAGACAAGGAAGGTATTCCACCAGACCAACAGAGATTGATTTTCGCTGGTAAGCAATTGGAAGATGGAAGAACCTTGTCCGACTACAACATTCAAAAGGAGTCCACTTTGCACTTGGTTCTCAGATTGAGAGGTGGTCTTTGAGTTACTGAAGAACTTTTTTTTCTTTCTTTTTTTCTCTATGGGTATATAGCATAGCATAATACAAATCCTTATAGACTTCTTTCAAAACCTTATTTCTAAGAGATGGCCATTTCCAACTCATTTTTAACAACACTGGACACACTGGTGGCCAATAAATTATGAGCTGTTTCAGAAAGGGGGACAGCAAGCTCGGGTACCAGGCTCTTCTTGAAAAGGTCCAGCGAGAGTTTTACATTCCGGGCGAAAATGATCACATTTTTCTCGAGCTTGTACATGTCTGCAAACTCAGTCAATATCGTGATTTCTCTTGCCACAATCTGCAACTGCTGTTTGTTGAAAGGGACCGACTTCCATGAATTTAACAAGCCTTGGAAATTCTCGTTGAATGAGTAACAAGTCTTCCAAGATAACTCATGGGTACTTTTCTTGAACTCTCTCATTAACTCCAGCGCAAAAGTAAAAAGATCTTCGTCGAATGCATCCAGAGGACATGCTTCAACGACACTGCGAATATACGAAAGGAACAAATCTTCGGTTGCCAAAGGCGTAGTATCAGTAATTATATCGGCTTCCTCCAAGTAATCATCCGTTAATACCTGACGGACAATCTCGATATAAGACTCGACAAGATCTCTTTGATCGGGGAATTCCTTGATAAACTTGCCAACACTAAGAATGACCCGCAGTTGGTACGCTTTATTTCTGCGCTTTTGCTCCGTCTGGATTGTTTGCACTACAAGGTCCATTATAGAGTCATTTCCACGCAAAAACTGGGCATTTTTGAGGGAGATTGTGATCAATGCCTCAAAAACCAATTCCTTACCTTCCCAAGATTTACCCTTGCATGCTTCTAAAACCATAGTAAAGAGCGGAGATACTTCTTGTTCCAGAAGCCTTTCAATAGACTGGCAAACATCCACAATGGTTCTGGCCATGGTCTGTCTCACGGTATAATCGTTGGAGCGAATGTTGACTTCACAAATAGCGAAGATTTCCTTGAAGTAGAGTTTAACAGCATTGTTTCCACTAGAATATTCTACCCATTCCTTTTCAAACGCAGCACTGACTTCACGGTCACCATCGTGCTTTCCTATGAAAGCCATTGGCAAGAACGCGGAAGCAACAAGATCAAACTTATCGGCACTGCTGTATCGACTGACTGCTTCGGAAGCAATTGCCGCAAGCTTTCGAGTCTTTGAATCTTCACTTTCAATATACATGCTTTCAATTTTCTTGCTGTAGTCCACAAGTGCATTGACACTGGCTATTTTGCAACAGTGACCGGCAGCCACTGCATATGATTGAGACACAGTTGTATTTCTGTCTTTAAGCTGGCTCACACAAAGAAGTAATAATGCATCTCCAAATGCACGCGAAATTGCACTCTGTTTTGAAACGAGGTTCACAATGACACGGCTTCCACAAACCTTGGAAGGGAGCCCGATGGATTTTTTGACCGACAGTTTAAGTTGCCTCACAATTTCAGGCATCATTGGCTCGTCTATCTGATTCATAAGTTTTTCAATAGCATCCATCATGGGCGAGTGACCAAGACTTTGAATTCTCTTGGCATCCACATCATTGCTATCGAGATTGTATTTGTCAGCATTAAGAACCAAGTAATTGATGACTTCAGGCTCCAAAGTAGACATAAGTTCGATGAAATTAGACAAAAGAGCCGGCACGTGTTGCTTGATAGCACTTCCTCCAATATCACAAAGCTTTAAAATAGTCTCTAATGCAAATGATCTAACATCTTCAACATCACTGAGAAGACCTTTACTGCCCATGAATAATGGAATAAGATGGTCCAATACCTCTGCGGCCTTAGAAGCAGACACCTTTCCTGTATTCAAATCAGCAGATCTAATCAATATTCTTGCAAGAGTACGCGATAACGTCAGTCCCTCTTTTCTGACACTCTCCTTGATATCGTCCATGGCACGGAAACTCATGTTCCAAACCTCTTCGAGTTTGGATTCATATTTATCCATAGGCTGGGTCTGTAAGAGATTATTCAATGCAACTGTACTTGCTTGACGGACCCTCCATTCTTTGTTTCCCATACCCTTTAGGATCTCGAGTAAAATTGCATCGAAATATTGATCCACCACTTTAGGTGTGTCGCCGATCAAAGAGGTCCAGATATCATTCATTGACTGAGATACGCCTTGGTTCGGATCAAACTTATAGCGGTATAGCTTGGGAATCAACCGCTGACTTAAGTTTGGATTCTGGGAAAGCATATCATCAAGACTCGACTTGGATAGAATCGAACCAAGGCCAAAAGCCATACCTCTTCTGGAAGACCAGAGGGCGTTGGATTTGGCCAAGGACATGAACTTGTATACCAAACTAGGATCACCAACATCTGATGCCAAAGTGAGCACATCTTTGTATGTGGAAACGGAACTGTCGTGGGTTTTCAAAACATCCTTGTCAAAGAGTTGCGTTTCGAGACCCACACTACCAGAAGATAAGGTGTTGGATGCATTTGAATCGGTGAAAGACCTCAACAAGCCTTTCACGAGGGTTTCCTTCAAATCTGCATCTCCCAAATCATAAACAATACTGAGGCCACGAGCAGCAGCTTCTTGGACCATTTCATCTCTATCGACCAAAAACCTCATAAATGCACCATGAATCTCTGTAGCTTTTTCTTTGATTAAAGAGTCATCAGGGAGATATTGCACCATTGCGAGAAGCCAGATACATCCTGCTTTACGCAATGCAGGCTTACTTTGCAAGGTGGCATTAAGAATATGATTCAAAATGGGCTCAAGCCTTCTTGTACTTTGTGGAACATATTCAACAGTCTCACCCTGGATATCAAGGTTTTGCTTGAGAAGCTTCGACAGCCAACCACCTGCCAAAATCAGAAGTGCGTCACCACACGTGAAAATAAATTCGATTTGCTTTGAATTATGCGAATCAAAGATTTTCTTCTCTGTTGGCAACAATTCATCACTATCACAGTCGTATGTCGAAGATAAAGCCAACGCAAGCTTACTCAAAGCAAGTACAGAGTTTTCATGGAAGGATTTGAGTTTGAGTTCAATGGTATCCATGAACAGTTTCAAAATGACTGAAACCTGATCGTTTAAAGACAATTGAGGTCCTAAGACACCAAAAATGGAAAGCTGAGACAAACCATCGATACAAGTGTCATAAAGCCGGGCATCGTGAAGACAAGACTGGATGACATTGAGATACTGCTCCACGACTGCCGGATCAAGAAGCTGAATTCTCTTCCTTAAAGCAAGTTTGGCTAAGATATGCGCCGTGATTGAGATGTACTTCTCCTTATCATTCGAGGACGAGATATTCAGAGCAAAAGTATTCACAATCTCCGAGACCACAATAATACCATTGCCCTCGTGAGTGGCAATGATACTCAACGATTTGGAAATGTGTTTCAAATCTGCAGGGAGAAGAATTTTCTCTTTGAGAATCTGTACTTGGGGCGAAATCGTTGAAGAAAGGGCACCAACAATTGAAGGGGGAGCCAAGGAAACAAGAAGGGCAAAAACAAAACTGTGAACTGGCACTGTGACATCCACGACTCCCTTGAAAAGTTGGCTATAGAATCCTTCGAAAATAAGATTTAAGAAGGTGAGGAACGCCGAAGGATGGACTTGGTCATTTTCGTGCATGGGTGTATCGATTTCTGAAATACGACTGATTTCTGAAACGACAAAACCACGAACATCCTCATCAACCTCAAGAGCTTTATCAAGTCTACGATCCCAGTCCTCATCCACAACAATAACCGTGGACTTTCCCTTGATTGCTTGCATGACCAAAACATTTAGCGTGAACTTGATGGCCCTTCCCAAACTCCTACTAAAATCGTAAACTTCGTTTGAACTTTCCAAGACTGCTTTAATCACCGTCACCATATCCGTAAAAGAGGGAAATGTGACCTGCGACTTTTGGCCCAAATATTCTCGCGAAGAGGTGAAATCAGCAGTATTCGAAGCTTTGAGTAAGTTGAAATGATATGGATGAAGCCCTCTTTCCGCTTCTTCTCTAGTCTCCAAGTTGTTTTCTTTTGCCGTTCCAAGAATACACAAGATTCGGGCTTCCGCGTCTTCGAATGGGTAAGTGCAATTTACATGCTTAACCGCAAGGTATTTACACGAAGAAAAGTTTCCGCCATGACGAGATGATTGTAAGTATCCCTTCAACAAAAGCTTGAGTTCGTTTTTACAGTTTTCAGAAAGGTTTGGAAGGTGGATGGTTAGCCCAGAAAGCACACCTTGAAGAGCAGGAACCAAGTCGGCAGCCTCACCTTCCAAAGACTCATATAGAAACTTGAGATACGTCAAATCATTGAGCCAAAGCGAGGGAGAATTACGCAAAACATCCCCCAAGGCCTCATACTGGAGTTCCCTCAGTCCAATGGCCATACGGAAGTTTGTGACGCGCGAGGAGTCCATCTGGGGCCAGCCCTCGGAAATAATGCCTTCTTTCAATCTGGAGGCTACCTGGACATTAAAGTCATTGCCAACAGGGCTATTATCTGTTTTTGAGTCGAGTGCAGAAGTGACTTTGCGCACAAATGCAACTGCAGTTTGGCGTAACTTAGTGTAATCTGACAGAAGCCCCATATTTGAGATCTGGCTGATTTTTGGATGCGACACCACCCGGGAACTTTTGCAAAGCACCGCCAAAATTCTTTCCTGGAGGGTGCTTTTGACCGGAGGAATACTTGGATCTACTCCCAAGAAAAGATCAACTAGTGAATTCACAAAAGTTTCGGATTCGAGGTCAAAATCGAGTTTTTTATACCGAGCATATGCCGTTTCGGCCATGGCAGTTAAGGAATCAGTGGAGGCAATCAAAAGGGGCAACGCCAAGTATTTATCGGAAAATCCCGCTTTGGAAAACTCCAAAAGCCGTTTTTTCGTGTCGCTGATTTCGTCATATGTCTTATAACTAATACCAGCATCCTTAGTGAAAAACGCCGTATCCTCCACACTTAAGCCAGGAGACTGGACTGGGTTTGGAGTTGCGTTTGGCTGTAACATGAAAAACTTAGCTATTTTCTGCGCGATAAACGCTTCATCTGCTTCGTTTCCCGTAAATCCAAGTGTATCACGGATATTTTCCTCCTCAATCGACCCACTTTCCGGTGCCTTCCAGTTTTGTAGTAATTTCACGAAAATACTGAATAATCTGGCCGATACTGTGACCAGCCCAGAGCTTATACCCTGAATAACCTGCGGAATAAGTTGCACCGGGGCTTCTGGCGAAAGCCGTTCTATTCCTTTCGATAAAAACAAAAGTGAATAAAGTCTCACGGACCCCAGCTCAGCGCCAGGTGGTACAATAGGCACTTTTGCTTGTTGGAGCAACGCCTGGACCGGCAATTGTAAGGTTCTGGCCGCAGTTATCCGAGGAAAAACGTTTTGGATTGTCCTAAAAACTGCCTGGCGAACCTCGGCATCATTACTGGCAAGTTTTAAGATCAACGGGGCCAAAAACAGACCAAGGGCTTTTTCCAATTGTGGCTCTGTTTCTGCAAGTGCCAACCGCAAGTCAACTTTTTCCACTAAATTCAATTCACCTGACGACATTCTGGTTTCAAATGTACCTATTTGTATGGAGTCAAAGGTGGTTATGAATATCCCCCCAAAAGACGCGTTAATTCTGTGATTTTTTTTTTTCGGAATTTGAAGATGTGTGGCTTTTGAATCTTAAAATGCAAAAAATTATCTCCAAAAACTTAAACCTTGTGCTGTTCAATAAAAGAAAATAAATCTTGTTGGTGAAGGCAAATCGACATTTATGTGGTCCCGTGACTTAAGACGCGAATTTCGCCGCCAGTTTTCGGCGCACTCTAATCAATGATTTATCAGCGGCAAGAAATCGGTCAATACACGTTTGGAATTTTAGGGAGTATGATATTTATGGATGAAGAATTTCAGGGAAATAATCTAAAGGTTCAAGATTTGAATGTATTTGAAATTTTGGGAATTCTCTTTTCCTTTCGCTTTATAATTTCTTTGTTATTTGTCTCTTTCTATGGCCCTTACACAGCATATCAGAAACTGAATAAATTTATATCTAGATAATATCCATTTTAAAAATCTGTCTATCTAAAAGTCATAGATATCAACAAGGGGAACTAAAGATAAATTCCCTTAGGCTAACTTCACATAGCGGGACTAATGAAAGAAAAAAAGAATAGGTAGAAAGAACAGGATACAGAGGGGCGATCAAAGGACTAATAAAGGAATATGCACAACCAAAGAATATAATCGCTCTGTTTGAATAGAGCCCGCACAAGATCATACCATAAGCCAAGAATCTCATTCAGTCTATGAATGGTGTAAGTGATGGTTAAATAAGATCATTTATTATTCTTTGAAGACTGGGATTGTAATAAGCAGCAACAACCTCATTTTTCCAATGATGAATTCCATTCCCCATGATGAATTCCATTCCCCATGATGAATTCCATTCCCCATGATGTCATATTGATACAGAGACGCAATCATACAATATAATTAGTAAGAAAAAGTTGGAAAAAAATCGCCCACTGAAATTTGATCTTTTCTTTCTATTGAAATGTAAAGTTTATGTGAAGAAGGCTCACAATTTTTTCTTGTGTGCCGGCACTTGTATCGGAACAAACTTGGCCGCACGCTAAGGAACGAAATTCTAAGGCCATTTTATACCCCCCTTTTTTCTTTGAAAATTTCTTGAAAACAAGTGAAATCGTTTCACTTTTTAATTAATCGGGCAACTCATTAAAAGGTGTGAAGAATTCAAAATGTAAGAAAATGAACAATTTACGATTTGAAAAACTTCCCAATTTTCGTCTTCTCTAGAGATCATTTAAAGTAAACGACGTGAACATGCGACAGAAAAGGCCCAAAAGAATAAACGAAAACGAAAAAATTCTTATTCGGCGGCAATTAATCTTCCAAGAAGTAAAAGTCAAAATGCTATTCTCAAATCTTCTTTTTCTTGTCAGTTTTGCAAGAAAAAAAAAAAAAAAAGAAAAAAAACGAAATTCACTCCATGATTGCGAGACCACAAGGGTGCAGACCGAAACCCGAACACGCACTTCTGAACAGTTAATAAAACCGTTGTGTGTAAGGTAATTTGTAAATAATTGAAAGTCAAAAAGTCTTAGACTTTTTAAAAAGGGTTAGTTACTCCTTTTAGATATTTGTAATCAAAGAAAGAACAAAAAAAAATCCGATATCGTTAAGCCCAAGTAGATGTCACTGCACATAAAAACATTGAAAACTATTAAAATTAGTCGTGTGTGCATGTAGACGAAGAGTCGCTCCCCTCCTCCCGTCCCCACTCTGCGGGTGCAAAATAATCAGGAACAACTTGAATATGAAATTATTGCTCAAAGTATTTGACTTATAAGATTTTTTTTCTTCTTTTTCTTCTTGTTCTTAAATAAATTAATAACTCAATAATCAGGTGAAAAAAGTATATAAAGCCACATGTTCCATGGTTAACTTCCAAAACTCTCATCCATACATTCTCAAATTATGACTCCCTTCACCATTCTCACCTTCTATCTTACTACACTCACTGTTGCTATTCCTTTGAAAAAAGACACAGATTCTACTAGTGTTTCAAACGGAAATGATTTAAGTAACAACCTAAAAACTGGACCCAAAAAAACCAAACTTGAGCCAGTTGAAGAAGACCTTTATTATCTTCCTTATCCTATTAAGAAGAGGGAAGATACCACCACTGATGACTCAATGGTGAATTATGAGGAAGTGGAGAAACTCGCCAAAAAAGATGAATCACGGGGGTTTTCAAGCTACTTTGAAAGAAAGCAGAAGTATGGCGCAGATGGATTGATTTGAGATATAAATCAGTCGTTATTGATGATTGGTTTTTATGTGTTCTCTCTTATTTTAAATATTCATATCACCCTTGTGGGAATATGTTGATAAATATTCAGAAATCCAAATAAATTGTCTTAAAAGGTTTTTGAAAGTAGAAGGAGATCCGAGATACAGAATATGTGAAAGGAAATGAAAAACATAACTCCCTTTCTTTCCGAATTCGTCATATCCTGTATATCACGTGATTATGGAATGCCACACATAACCCGAACTCCCGGAGCAAGCAAACTGAATGAAGAAATTGAGTTCCATAATAAGTGTTTACACTAGCTAAACAAGATAAATCATTTTCAACATATAAATAAGATTTATATCTTAAATACTTGATATTTTCATCAATTTTTAAGCTTCTACACGAATCACCACTTCTAATGCCCACAGCAGGTTAAAGTACATTCTTACACGTTTTTCAAATTTCCGGAAGAACCCCAGGTACGGCGAATACGACCAAAGCCTAGAGCAAAAGAAAAGAAGGAAGAAAAATCACTCACCTATTTTTAGAAACTACCTGGCATTGCTAATTCCGCAAACGGTGGTCCCGAACCCCTGCATCAAGTGCAACCCAACAATAATCCACAGCAATGCTGATAATCCAGTTTTCCTTCACAAAGCACATACTTAGTAACAATTGCGATTGTATCTAGCCCGCCCCTTTTTGAATCTTTTCTTAGCCGTTCAATTTTAAGCGGGATGAATTGCGTCAACAGAATGTCACATGATCCCCAAGGTAATCAAACCCCACTTTTTTTTTTTTACCCTGAATGCTCAAAGGAATCCATGATTGCTATTGTTTATATACTTTTTGAAGAAAGTTAGTTCTTTCAAATTTAAAAATTATGGGGCTTTTTCAAACCCAAATCAATATAAGATTCTGAGTAGAAAACTTTACTAGGAAAATCATTTAAAAAAATGGGATTTCTTTAATGTACTAGAATGGACGGGGTATATCCTCGGGAATGGGAGGTGTGTCCGCCTTAGTTGCTGCGTTATTTTTTTTTTTCGGCTTTCGGCTTTCGGTTTTCGTACTTGAATAAATTTAATTGGACAGATCTTCACAACGATATTTCAGGGGCAACTTTTACCGGTTATAACCCACAACTAGGTGAGAATAGAGTTGCCCGATCGGCAAATCAAGCCACGTTGCGCTATCTTTTGGCGTCTCAATATACACACCCTGCGTTCGGAGTAAACTGCACGTCATCGGAATGTGAAGGTCTTATTGTTAGATTGCGGGCCTAATGTCCCGCGAAAATCGACATATAGGAATAACGGCCAAGCATACCCTAGGGCCTAGAAGACCAAAAGCCTGGACGGTAAGATTTTTTTATATATTTTTCAAGAATTTTTAGCTGTCACTTTACCGTTAAGATAATTTTGGCCCTGTTCAATAACTTAACGGCAGTACAAATGCTTTTCTATGAAAAAAAATACGGGTTATTTTCATAACCCATAATATACTCCAGCATTCCAGAATGGCTTAAATGTTTCCGGAAATCCGTATTCAGCTAATGCACGTTTGCTCTAATTCCCGCAACCGCCACCACATTTGTCCGAGTGCACCAAATTAATGTGTAGTCAAAAATGCACCACAATTATGGGAAATGCAATTCACCAGGGTGGTTCCCACGCACGTTTCTTGACAACGACACCTGCATTCTTTCAACCGTGGTGGAATCTGAATTTTGCTTCTTTCTTTTTTCAAAATATGTTTGATTTTCTTCAATCTTTCTTTATTTCGGTTTCGCTCAAACAATCGCATACCCTTTCTTTTTGACAACGTCATAGCAGAAGCCAAGTACATATCTCAAGAATCTGATCTCAAAACTGAGGCGTGAATGTGCGTACCTGGAAATGGCATGATGTTATTCATTCCCGAGGCCCGACGTCAATATCCGGAGCTACTGCACATGAGCCCACTACGTAATAGATTATGCATGCAGCACACGAACAAATTTATTAGACTGTGGATGCAAAACCACCACAACAACAACATATGCTTGCTTCAAACGGTTGAGAATTTACTCAAGTGTGGGGGCACCACGTCCACAATTGCTGTCACCAGCGTTCTGCAAAAGTATATAAACACCTGCAATCATCCTCCTACCCTTTTTTTTTATCATCAACAACCAACCAACCAACCAACAACCTCTCAACTCTATCAACAATGAAATTCTCCAACGTCTTCGCTCTCGGCCTTGCCTCTCTTGCCATTGCCTCCCCAACTCCAGTCCAACAACAAAAGAAGGACTTTAACAGTGACTTGAGCAACTTGGACAGCACTGCTTCTGCCATTGTTCTGGATGTGCAAAAGTTGCTCCAAACCATCTCCACTGATGTCGAGAGCCTTGCCTCTGCTGCTGGTATCAATGCCACCGAGATTTTCTCCTTGCCATCTGGCTTTGCCTTGCCAACTGGTCTTTCCTTGCCATCTGGAATTCCAACTGCCATTCCAACTTCCATCCCAACTGACCTTCCTTTCCCATTCAAGAGAGGAGAGGATGGTTCTCTTGAGGCCAGAGACGACGCTGCTGTGCAGGCCGCTGCCTCCAAGTTGATCACTGACATTATCACCGGTTTGTCTGACTTGGCCTCTACTACTGGTGTCAACTTGGTTGGCTCTCTCTTGTCCAACTTTGGTTTGTAAGCCTGAGGCTTGTCACGGCATGTGAGCCTGGTGCTTCGCCGGTTAGACGTGTCATACTTCCTTTAGTCTCTAGTTAGATTCTTTTTTACCTTTGTTTTCAATGTATGACACCTTCAATTAACAATGACATGTAGAACAATTGGCTTCGAGTAGGTCTTTTTTAGGGTTTTACCAGGAATCCAAAAGAAAACTTAATAGCGATTGGAAATGTGAAGATCTGTATATATGTCTTCCAGCTCATTATATTCTATGTATCGACCAGCTCAAAATTCGTAAAGCATCGGCTTTTCTCACAGAATTCTTCCAAGAAGAAAACTAATCATCTTAAATTTCGGTTAATATTCGGAATTTTATCAATCCTCAGTGTGTTATGATTTTATGAGTTCACGAATACACCACTATATTAAGAACACCCATTACAGGGCACTCTTCTACAACAGGTCAAATTCTATTATAATGAATGTATTGTATATCCTCATACACCGTGGTTTCCTATGTTCTCCAAACCCAAACTTCGCCTGTGCAACTACGCATTCTTGTACTCCCTCAAGATCACTGGCACCGAAGATGGAGGCAATGCACCCAACTCAGTGACAACCTTGTTGATGTAGTGTGGTGGGGTCAAGTCGTACATGATGTTCAAGATATTGAGCAGGGGAATCTTCTTCCAGTTTTTCAAAGGGTGGGCAGCAGCCTCCTCAGCGGCAGCAGCCGCAGCGGCATCCTTCTTTTCGGCAGAACCCTGTTTACGGACTGGAGCGTTGGCCTTCTTTAGCTCCTCCTGCAGCTTTATAAACTGTTCCAAAGCCATGGACTTTCTTTGGGGCGGGCGGTTGGCGCCAATGTTGGCAAGGAGGTCATCGGGGTCAGCCAATTCGTTGGTGGTGACGGAGTCCAACTGCACACGATCAGAAAATTTGATCGACTCGCAACATGTCAACACAGAGATGTTTCTGCGGTTGCACATCATCGCAATCATGGCGGAGCCTACGCGCGAGTACAAGTAACCGTTGGAAAGCATGGCATGTGCACCCAAGAAAGCGAGATCCACATCCTCCAACACGGTTGACGACAACAGATTGAGCAAGACATAGGTAATCTTGAGTTTTTCACGTGTGATGGAAGGGAGCGGTGTGCTACGGCGTGTGGGGGGTGCCACAGGCTCAGAATCGTGTTCTGGTGCTTTGACCTTGGTGTCAACAAGACCCGCCAAGAGTTTTTTACCCTCGAACAATGGATGTGAGTCCACAATGACCAAGTTGAACAGCTTGCCCTCTTCCACTACACAGTGCTGGAAAAGCTTGAGTAAAACCTCGGAATGGCCAAAGGTCAACACTGTACACCCATCAGTGATATGGTGAGAGGAGTTTTCAATGATAAGCTGGCCCGAAAGCTCAATACGTTCACGGATAAAGTCGTCGATTTTCTGCATCAACGCCGCCTTTGCATCCTGTTCCAGCGTATCGATGGAAACGTGCGAAATCTCCTGTTTCAACCACCGGATTCCGTTTCCCATGGACAATGACAATGGCCGGGCACTCTTCAAGTACTCGATCTGGTGCAGGAGGTGGCCCGTCAAGTGCCGCGTCAAGGTGGTGTTTTCCGGGGTCTGGTAGTCACGAATCACCGCCTTAAACACCTTCAACATCTCCCTCAACCGTGCCGTGGATCCCACGATCTTATGGCTGGCTACATTCAAACTCAACGTCAAAATCGCCGGATGCACGATGTGTGATACCGTTGGCGACAGCGCGTTTCTTTGTTCCCGTGTTTCCAAGTGGCTGAAAAGAGCAGGGATTTTCTTGCCCTCGTCCTTATACACCGCCTGGCTCAACTGTTTCTTAAGGTTAGTATTCGTGGCCAGCAGCTTTTTCTTTTCGATTTTCTGCTGCGCCAACTGTTCCTGTTGTTCCGGCGAAATACCCGCTGCCTCTTTCTGGGCCGCCCGTTTCGCCGCCTTTTCCTTCTTCTTCAACTCCTTGAGCTCTTTGTTTGAGAGCTTGTCGGCTTCAGATGCAGGCACCTCCACCTTCACCTGTTTTTCGCCGCCCTTGTCGCTTTTTTCCTCACTCATGCTGTACCCTCGATGCCCGATGCGGTGGATGGAACTCCAAGCGTTTTGACCCATGGCGCGTGTGTGCGCTGCCCAAAATCTTTCGCCCTCTGGCACTTAGGTGCATGAAGATCAAATGGGTAAAAATCAGAGAGGATAAAAGAACATAAAAAAAGAGCAAAAAAAAAAGGAGCAAAAAATATAGCACAAGGTATAGGAAAAAAAAAAAGAAAAGAAAAGCAAAAAAAACGTATATCTCTTATTACTCACGAAGTCGTCCTCTAGTGACTCTCGCTCAACTCGCCATAAGCACCTCTCTTCTTTGTCGTATCGTACAACCGCACAATCTTCTCCAAGTTCTGGTCATCCACCTGCGAGAATGCAAATCCTCTCTGTTTCTTGATCCGCTGCACCTGTCTAACCTTCCGGATCGCCTTCTCAAACTGCTCCATTCTGGGCCGGTAGTCCTGAATGTTATACTTCTGGATCTCTTGTACATAGTGATAACTCTCTGGGTTGTGGATTCTCTTGTAGAACTTCCATGCAAAGTCTCTGAGCAAACAGAGCACTGCTACGCCAAATACCGCCGTCCAGAACACCAAACTTGGGTACGTGTGGGCCAACACACCGCGGTACTCCGTGGATACGTTAATAAGCGGCGCAATGGTGGAGAATGCAGGGAACCACACCAACCATAAAAGAAACGATCCAGGAACCGCAAGCACAGTGAACTTGGTCCACATCGTCATGGTGAGTCCGGCTTTTCCAAGCGCCGTAAGCGTACACGTAGTGTAGATCATGGTTCCCCAGGACCAGTTATCGGCCACCACGTCGTGGGGAAGATAGTTCGAGTACAAATTGATTGACACCATGCAGACAAAAATAACCGCCGAGTGGTAAAACCCGTTCACAATCCATCCCCAGAAGATGGTCACATTGAAAAACTTCCGCTGCAATCCGAGCTGGTACAATTGGGGATATCTGTCAAGAAGACGTGCACTAACAAACTGGTCAAACACACCCATGACGAACGGCGGAAACACGGTAAAGAGAACGTTATAGAACGTTAAGGTCCACGACTCGATAAGCGATTGGCCAGAGAAGGCATTGAGGTAAACGAACCAAAACTGCGTCATATACAAACACACATTCTTGTAGAATGAGTACAAGATTGCATTAGAAATCCGCTGATACGACCAAGCGCCGTGTACCAACAACAACTTCTTCAAGTATTTGAACTGGCCAATGGAAACATCGGCACTTCGGGCAGCCTGCATTCCCTCCATACCACTAATACCCACACCAACATGGGCGGCTTGGATCATCGACACATCGTTCGCACCATCACCAATGGCCAAAAGCAAAGACTTGTTTCTTTTCCGCTTGACCATCTTCACCACGAGGGCTTTTTGCAATGGGGACACTCTGCAGCAAATGACCGCACGTACCCTAGTAGCTAGGTCAATAAAAAGGTCCTCCAATTCCGGTTCGAGTGCATACCCAAGAGAATGGCCATCGATGATTAATGCGAGAGAAGAGTCCAACACAGTGTCCTGGGCATCGGTTTGGTGCTCGTAGATGGCCTCCAACTTCTCCTCCAAATTTCGGCGGGTGTCGGCTTTGGTTTCTTCGTTGATAATTAAAAGATTCATGTCTTCCGCAAGAAGCTTACACGACATACCGATGTTGATGGCGGTTTCCTGTCTATCTCCTGTCAACACCCACACTTTGATTCCCGCGGTTTGAAGGGTGTGGATTGTTTCCGGTACTCCATCCTGAAGCTTATCCTCAATGGCTGTGGCGCCAAGAAGGAAGAGATTCTGCTCAATAAGTTCGGCTGCGGCATCCAATTTATCACTACGATCTTCCAAGGAAGTCGACGCCTCGTAGTATGTTTGAGACCAAGCAGCATATTCTTCCTCGGACACAATCCTAGAGGCAATACACAAAGTTCTCAAACCTTCTGACGCAAATTCCTCTAAGTGACGGATGGTTCCCTCGACGAATGGTTGTGGGTCTGCTTTTGAAAGACGCTCCAAAATCACGGTGTCGGCACCTTTACAGAACAACCGAATGACACCATCGGGGCACCGGAAAATAGCAGACATTCTTTTTCTCGTCGAGTTGAACTCACAAATGTTCAACAATTCGTAGTCTGCAGTAGAACCCGTGGACTCTGTCTCGATTGTTACCCCACGTGGGCGACGAATTGTAAACCGGAATCCCATATCGGCTGCACCTTGGACCAAAGCACCTTCGTCGGGAGAAGCGGCTTGGTATTTGATTGAACCCGTCGGCTCGTTGACTTCTGGAATCACGGTGTGACATGTACTCAAAAGGGTGAAGAATTCGCTGATGATGGCCGATTGTTGCAGAGACAAGTCACGCATGTGCAGTTGCAAATCGTCGAAACTATAAAAGCCCAATTCAATTCCATCCACGACTTGAGCATGACCATCTTCCGGAATCTCTTCAGCGTAGCATTTGCCACCGATTGTACAACATTTAAACTCCATGACATTCCGCGTGAGGGTACCCGTTTTATCGGAGAAAATGTAGTCGATCTGGCCAAGCTCTTCGACTAAAGACGAGGTTCTGACACCGGTGGGAGTGTCAGACTCAGCATGGTACATATCTAAGTCGCTACCAATCATGTATGCCTGGTAGTACTTGATAATTTCGACGGTAACAAACAAGGAAATTGGCACCAAGTTGGAGAACAAAATCCAGTAAGTTAAGATATCCTTGAAAAAGAGACGTACCATGTTGGTGCCCTCCAAATACAAATAGGACATGTTGTTCGCAGCCACCTTGGTTTTGACCATATTTCCCACAGTCGACAACAACGAGAGAAGAATCAAAATTCCAAACAACGCAAGCGTTTGCAAGTTGATGATCCGCTCGACGTCCGTGCGCTTAATTGGCGCAGCGGTAGCATTTCTCATCAACTTTGTCTCGTGACCAGTAAATACCACCACACCCTGAATCCACTGAGTGTTACGTAAGGTGGCTCCACGTAAGAGAAGTTGCTGGGGTGAAAATGGGATTTTGCCCGTGTTTCCAAAGTTCTGGAGCGTGCCTTCGTACGTATATAACGAGGAGTTGGGCTGCTCGGATAAAATCTCGCATCGGGCCATTTCCGTGACTAATGACTGTGGACTGACAAGGGTGGCCGTTTCCGGCAGCGCCTGTTTGATTTTAAGGTTGGTTTCTCCGTCCAAATTGGCCGTTTCAATATAACACAATCCCTCAGGCTCCGAGGAACTTAAAAGAAGCAAATCCGCAGGGAAAGACTCCTCATTATTGACCCGGACAATGTCTCCGATTTGCACCGAAACCCATTTTTTCATGTGGAAAGTACCGGTTTCGGCGTCGAGAACAAGTACTTTCGTGTTATTGAGCTCCTTATCAGCATTTGCACGTTTCAAATCCTCCATAATCTCTTTGACTGCTGAAACTAATAAAACTATAAGCAAAGTGCCGATCGTGGTGTACCGGTTAGTTGGCGACACGTGGGGCACTTGCTGGATAATCGATGTAAAGAGGAAAAACAAGTTGGCATATTTGCTGAATTGCTCGAAAATGAATTTCGGCAAAAAAGTCGCAAAATTATACTTGGTGGTCAGAATGTGGTTACCGTAATACCGAAACTTGGCGTTGGCCCCGTGATTCAAAACATAAATCTGACGAGGCCCCATATTTTCCGTCGTTACCTCCTTTTTTCGAGAAAACCCACCTTTGATCTTACTAAATATGCGGCGGATGTCAAAGTCCGACACGTCCTGTCTGTCCGTGAGGTCGGCCTCCATACCCATATACGAGGGTCCATCATTGGCATTTTTTTTCGGCTTGAAGCTCGAGAAAAAGCCCTTTTTTTGTATTGTCAGCGGCTGGTTTTCCGTGCCGAGCATGTGCCTAGCACTGGGGCCCAGGTTGTAGTAGTTTGGATACTCATTGCCGCTGAAAAAATGGTTATTTTCCTCCTCATCGGACGTTTCCAAGAAATCGTCAAAAGGATTCGCTCCAGCACGGTTATTTCTCGTCAGATGCGCCAGATTTTCGCCATATGGAGCGTCATATACATCCGTCTGGCCATCCCGTGCATTGGGACCTGTTTGGAGCTCCGAATTCTGGCTCGGGTACAGGTTTAAACCCAAATCTATAAGGTTATTTCTATCCGCAAACGGATCTGCCATGGGTTCAGGCATTTCAATTGAAAAGTACGGCAAATGTGCGGTTTTATGGCGTTTTCAGATAGCAATTCCACCTTTTATCCTGAATTTTGGATATTTTATGTTTCGTTTTCCGTGTTCTCAGAGTTTTTGTAGGTGTACTTTTTTTTTTTCTGCACTAGTCCTTGGCATGTTCCTGAGGCTATGTTTGGCCTTCGCTACTGGAATTGGTGTGGGTGTGTATATAAGAGGGTATTTTTTCGTGACGTGAACCAAAAGTTTATTCCCAATACGCTCTGGGTCGAAATACTGAAACCATCGATTAAGTTTTTTTTTTTATAGTTTTCTTTGGTTTAAAAAAATATTGGTGGCTTTTTTTTATGGTGAGTGAATCTTCGGTTTGAGTGTTTGTGATGGCAAGATAAATGTCGCTCAATTGGCTCAATTGGCTCAACGTGGTTGCAATATATCACTGCAAATAAGTAGTCTTTGGTATATGGAGAAGTACTAGCAAACATTTCTTCTCTTTTTTAATGAATATTTCGATCTTTTTTTTTTTTTTTTTTTTTTTTTTTTTTTTTTGAAGGATACTATATATATTTCTGCGATATTTTATGGTAGACTTTCTCAAAGGGTCCAGCACTCATACGCCTTCTGCCTGCTTTTTAAATAATTTCTCTTGGTATTTTGGTAACTCTATTAGCACATAACTTGGAAAGTCTCTATCTACCTTCATTGGTGTTAATCCCCATTTAATCTTGCATCTTTTACTCCCCAATGGCTCTTGATGTTGTTATATGATCATCGTCAGCCCTACCTTTAATATCGTGATTAAAACATATGACAACATTTTCCCTGAATTTCGATTACCAGAGTACGTTCTCGAATAATTTTCCAGAGGTCATTCAGTTTTTCTTCACTGACTGAAATATTGCTGTTGATAGATTCATGATTCAGCCGTGCGCAGCGTTGCCATTCATTTTGCAGCCAGAGGGAAACACAGAATGTTTAGTCACCGAAATTAAGTTTCAATTAGAAAAAATTCGAAAAGAGATAGTCACCTCTATAAAGTGACGGAAAGAAAAAATATTGATGATTACGTGGGGTAAAAATGTTTCTGATATGGATTGTTGTGCAAATGGACTGATGATGCAATGTGCTTTTAAAGTAATAATTCTTCTTATCTGTACTTAGATTAGGCCATAATGGTCTTGAATTGTGTGTGTGTGTGTGCATTTTAATATCGTTATATCACCAGTCGGGGTGCTCCACTTATTCCGATATCAATTCTCAAAAATTGGATGACGACATTTTGCAACGATGAGTCACCGCGACCTACATGTAGCACACCATGCTTTCGAAAAGCATTGGAAAAGCCAACTAACTAGAATATTATCACTAAAGTAAATAAATAAAATTATAAATGAATAATCTTCATTATTCCCAGTGTGATTCCTGTAATTCCCATAAAAGTAATCCCCGAAAAATAACCGAATTGAAAAACCTGCAGGTGAATCGGATATCCGACCAACCTAATCAGTGCGAAAGCGGCCATTGGGCTCGGAGTTTTCACCGAGATCTATTCCCCCACCACTTAAAACTGCAAACTCAGAAATAATAATCATAATTCATAAAAATGGCTGAACAAATTGCAAAAGACGCCAGTGGAGCATTTGGCGTTCTCAAAACACTCACAAACGAGCAGAGATCGCAAGCCTTGCACAAGATCCATGATGCGTTGGCCAAGGCCAAGGCCACCGTTTTGGGTGCGAATCAAAAGGATTTGGCAGATGCTGAACAAAACCAGTTATCGTCGGCTTTGATCAAGCGTCTTGATCTCGAGAAAAATGGCAAGTACGAGGCGATGTTGCAGGGTATTCTCGACGTGGCGAAGTTGCCCGACCCCGTTGGAAAGACGACATTGGCCAAGAAGCTCGACGAAGGCTTAAACTTGTACCGTGTTCTGGCCCCCTTGGGCGTACTTTTGATTATTTTTGAAAGCAGACCTGAAGTCATTGCCAACATTTCGGCGCTTGCCATCAAGTCAGGCAACTGTGCCATTTTGAAGGGAGGCAAGGAATCGTACCAGACATTTAAGGCGATTGCCGAAGTAGTCAATACCACCTTGAAAGAGGAGACTGCAGTCCCTGAGTCTGCCGTCCAGTTGATCCAGTCACGTGGCGAAGTCTCCGACTTGTTGGCCCAGGACAAATACATTGATTTGGTGATTCCTCGGGGTAGCAACGCGTTGGTGCGCAACATTAAGGAAAACACTAAGATCCCTGTATTGGGCCATGCAGATGGTATCTGCTCGATTTTCGTTGACAAGGAAGCGGACATTGCCAAGGCGTGCCGTATTGCCGTGGACTCGAAAACTAACTACCCGGCTGGTTGCAATGCCGTCGAACAATTACTTCTCCACGAGCAAATTGTGGCGGATTCTACCAAGCTCAACACGCTTTTGGCAAGTCTCACAAATGCGGGAGTTACTTTGCACGTGGTTCCTGAGCTCAAGGAAAAGTTGGATTACACGTCTGTTGACGCTAAATTCGTGGTGGACGCTGCAGAAGATGCATTCGACACCGAGTACTTGTCATTTGATATTTCCGTGAAGCCCGTGACAGATGTCAGTGGTGCCGTGGCGCATATCAATGAACACTCTTCCAAACACACAGACTGCATCATCACGGAAAACAAGGATACTGCCGATGTGTTCTTGAAGGCAGTGGATTCTGCCGGAGTGTACTGGAACTGTTCGACCCGGTTTGCCGATGGATTCCGTTACGGTTTCGGTACCGAGGTTGGTATTAGTACCAACAAGATCCACGCTAGGGGTCCTGTTGGACTTGAGGGCTTGATGAGCTACCAGTACCAGCTTAAGGGTGACGGACACATTGCGCTGGAATACGTGGGCGCCGGAGGCTCCAAGGTTTTTGTGCACGAGGATCTTCCCTTTTAAAAAAGATAGGATGTAGACGGGCGTCTATTATGGGTGTATGTACATGGTAAGCTTAAAAGTTTGTTCACGCAATGAATTTCTTGAATTCGTCGTAGTCCTTAGGTGGGAACCCTGGGTGTGGTTCGATGATCTTGTCCAAGGCCTCGTCGGACAAATCGAGCGTACTCCATTGTTCTAATGAGAAGAAGTCCGTCAACAGCTTGATCCATTGCATGCGGGCATCAATCGACTCGAGGTCTGTGTCGGTCACCTTCTTCAGACGGAGACGTGCACGGATCGCACCGAGGTTATCCACCGCGTCATTGAGACGGAGGTTTGAAAATTTCTTCACGATATCGTCCTTGATCATCTTCAGGAGACGTGGAGACTTACCGTTGGTACTGATCATAATCTGCAATGCGTCCTGGTTGAACATCAGCCCAAAGTAAAAGTCGCACATGGGCGGCTTATCGGCAATATTCACGGGGATCCGTAAGTACTTGCACTGGTAGTAGATCAAAGTGGACAACACGGGATCGTCAATACAGCAGCACACGCACGCAAAGTGCTCATCATCGATAAGCTTCTGCATGTCAGCGTAATGTTCAGGGCCAATGTCTTTATAAGAGTCGACGGAAAATGGCGGCTTCGTCTCGTACATGGTGATATCCAGCGACTCGTACTCACGCTCAATAAGCTTGAAGAGCTTGCCATCTTTGTGGCGCTCGAGCAAATCTGGGTGGGTTTTATCGCCTGTCACCACGGTGATTTTGGCGTTCGCCCGGATCATGTGATCCACTCTACTGAGTCCAACATCACCACCACCAATCACAAGGCAGTGTTTATCCTTGACCTGCCAGGCCAAGAGAAGCGATCCTGGAGTTCTTTCGTCTTCGGTCATACTTATTTTCGGGATTTTGTGTGGGGTATAAGCCTCTGCTCATTATCACTTAGTAAGATCTATCTGGATTCTAGCATGTGCATGGGTCACGTGCCGTGGGGTGATGCATGTCACGTGATCCAGTAGTCTAGCCGCCAGCGCGATTCCCGTTGCCGCTGGCAACTCAAAAGGTTCACAAAAACGGAATAACAGGAAAAGCCATAGGGGGGAATTTTGTAGAACTGGGAAAATAAATTATAGTAATCAAGCTTTTTCTTTGGTAAAATTTTTGCCACCTTCAAAAAAAAGAAAGAAAAAAGAAAATATCAAGCTATTTGGCCATGACACGCCTTTCCGGAGTTATGAAATTGGACAGAGCGGATAATCGGCCCCGTTGAACACTTGAACCAGAGAAATTTATAATGATTTTCTTTTAAAAAAAAAAAGAACGAAAAATACAGAACACCTAAATAACGAGAAATTAAATACTCCACTGCTGATATTCATATACACCTTTTTCCTCAACGTAGTTTTTTACTATTATTTCTGGATTTGGTGCCCCAGAGATTGGCGCTGGCAAAAATAGACACGATCGCGCCCCACGCCCCATGGATAGCGGCGGGGCCAGCCAGGGATGAATTAGCGAGTGCTAAAGTTAATTCACATACCAGTGAAACATATACGAAACAGGGCGATCTAGTCTAATTAGTAGTTTGTGTTGGTTCTGGGACATGTGAAAAAGGAAAATAAAATTGAAATAAAGCTTAAAAAAAGATTAATCCATTCAATCCCGGTGAACACCAGTGATAACCCCGGGGCCCCCGTGTTCTTATCTGAGTCATTGTTGGTGTGGCGTGCACACAGGGTCCAGAAAAAGAAAAATTACTGGACCGTGTCCCGGCCCACGGAACAAAGCCAGTGAGACACGGTAAGGAAAAAATTTTCCTAAGCGAGGGCGAAGAGGGTGCCATGGTAATTTTGTGGGCCAGGCCCTGGTCAGCGCCAGGATTAAAAATTAGAAAAAAAAAATACAAAGTACGTGCAGTCGAGCCTACTGTACTTACCCAATCTAAGCCACAGGCAATCTTTTTTTCTCGGTTTCCTTTTTATGAATCCTTTTTTTTTTTTTTTTCCTTTTCGCTTGACTTTCCGGCACACACTGCCTCCACATGCTCATAATCGATACTGCCGGTGAAACATAAGCACGCATTAAGAAAAAAAAAATTGACCGACCGACAAAGCACCGACCACATCCACCCACACCAAGAATCCACGCACAACACGAAAACAACAAAAAAAAATACATTTATATATTCCAGGCTATTCCCCCAAAATCCCCAAAATCCCCTATTATGCCTGCGTTCAAGAAAACCGAGCGGCGCCAGCTGATGGCGGAGAGGCGCCCCAGTGCATCCTATATTCCGGCGGTGATTCCGCCACTTTCAGGACTAGAAAAACCCAACAACAGCAGCCTCAAGCTTGAGCAATGTGATATTCTTATTATGGGTACCGGGCTCGTGGAGCTGATTTTGGCGGCTGCGCTCGCGTGGCAAGGCGTGGAGGTGTTGCACATTGACAAGAACACATATTATGGCGACACGGCCTCCACGCTCACAATCGACCAGTTGAAGAAATGGTGTGTGGACGTGAACCAGGGCCGTGTCTCTCATTATAGCGATGCGCAGATCTACGTGCCTGGCGGCAAGCAGAACAATGCGTACACGAGCAAAGACTATGGGGTCGATCTCAGTCCAAAGATCATGTTTGCCCAGCTGGACTTGTTGGCGTTGCTCGTGCAGCTGAAGGTGTACAAGTACTTGGAGTTTCAGAGCGTGCTGAACTTCCATGTGTTTGAAAACGATCATTTCAAGTCGAAGTTGTCCAACACCACCAAGGAAGAAATCTTCACCGACCAGCTGATGTCGCTCACGACCAAACGGCTGTTGATGAAGTTCTTAAAGTTCGTGCTCCAAGACAACGCCGACGACGATAAGGTCGAACTTCTCGCCACCCACTCGCAAACTCCCATCGACGCGTTTTTGCTGCTGCAATTCAACTTGCACCTGCCCCAGGCAGACGAGCTTATCTATTCGATCGGGCTCTGCACACGCAAGAACACACGCACGCCTGAGGCTATTGCACGCATGAAACGTTTCCTCGTGTCGTTCGACGTCTACGGTAATTTTCCCGTAATGGTGCTGAAGTATGGTGGCCCCGGAGAGTTGTCACAAGGCTTCTGTAGAAGTGCGGCGGTGGCCGGCACCACGTACAAACTCGATACGCGCCTCGTGGACTTTGACCCACAGGCGAAGGTGGCGCGGTTTGATGACGGCTCTGCGGTGAAAATCAACGAGAAACTCGTGGTGGCGCCAACTCAAGTGCCCAAGTTTTTGGCCACCAGCTACGCCGCATTGGAGGAAAAGTTGCAGCCGTTCTCCGTGACGCGTCTTGTCACGGTCGTGCGCAACGACTGCCGTGAGTGGATGGGTGAGAAGGAATCTTCCGCGGTTGTCGTGTTCCCGCCCGAGTCGTTGCCCACCCACAACCAGCACTCGGTGCAAGTGGTGATCCAAAACGGTGGCTCTGGTGTATGCCCCGTGGGCGAGTCGATCTGGTACTCCCACACGTGTGAGCCACACACGGCCAAGGCAAAGGAAGACTTAGCCAGCGCGTTTTCCAAGATGGAAAACGCTATTTTGCGCGAAAGTGCCACCGATCTCGAACACGTGCTTGACGATAATGACTTTGTGTTGGACCGCCAGGGCACGCCCATCTTGGTGAACTCTTTCAAATTAGGTGAGTCTCTCCTGGGCTTCATGCCGGCCAAAGCGTTGGATATTGTGTGCAAGCTCGGCTTCGTGCAAACCACCTACATCAATCCAGACCTTTCCAACGTGTTATCCCCCGCAGCCGGGTCCAAGCTCAACATTTCCAACTTATCCGTCCAGGATTCCGACGACATTTTGTTTCTGAACATGCCCTCGGCTGAACTCAGCTACGACGGCATCATTGGCGAGGCCAAGCTGTTGTATCAACGCATCACCGGTGCCTGCGACGATTTCTTCGATGTTGATTTCGAGGACGACGACGAGGATGACAACAACGACTTCGACAACAACAATGCCGATTTGCCTCGCAAGCAAGGCATCGACCGCGCAGTTATAGACAATGAGCTGGCCATTGATGATGACGACTATGATCACGACCCCGCGCACCACGAACCCTTTGGCGCGGGTGAGATGGAGCTCTGAGCACGGTCGGTTATTTAATTTATCTGGTGTTTTTTTTTTTTTTTCTTTTCTTTTTTTTTTCTTTTCCTGGCGTTACTGTTCGCCTTGGTTGTCGGCCCACCAAGTGTGTGCCGTGCTTCTCTTTCTTCATTTCTTGTGAGGCGCATCCTGGTGCTGCTGCGACGTATATATGCCATTTACACGCGTGCTACTTACTCCTGCTACTCCGTGCCGTGTTCTCCCGTCGTCGTGTTCCCCACACACCTTCTTCATATTCCATAATAAATGATCCATCCGAATCGCACATTGGGCTCTGAAGCCAGTGTCCCAGTGTCGTGGCCATAGCTCGCGTCGCAGCCATTATTGAGCCTAGAACGATATCCAATTCATGCCTTCTGCGAAGGTGAACTGAAACAATGCATATAAATGGCAAAATCTAATATCGGTTTAAATAAACTGGCTGCTTGCGGATAATGAAGCAAGTAAATAAATAATACACTTGCCGTTGTTGTTGGCTTATTGGGCCTGGCGGAGTGCATACACTGTGGTTTCCACTTTGCCCCTCCCCAGGGAATACACGGGGGATGCTAAGAATCTGGAAATTGGTGAAATTCTGTACTTGAATATCAGGCTCTCCATGCCAAAACACAATCAATATAATCCCATAACTTATGATTTAGTTGGTGTTGTAGTTGCCTGCAGATGCTGGGTGCAATTAATTAGCAGCGGCCATAACCACTTCCGCAGCGAGACACCAGGTCAAGAAATATATATGTTAAAGGCCCAGAACACGATCTTTTACACCAAAACCCCAGATTTTAAAGAATTCTACTTCTTTCAAACAATAGAATTCCTAATTAGTGTTTTTTCTTTCGAAAATACTTCGCAAATACCCCGTTTGGCAGACCTACCCAATCTTCTAGGGCACAAGCCCTAAGCGCACGCGATGCCACCACTCATGTATATGCAGTCCGAAACCCCACCAGTCGCACCGTTGCAGCGAAAAAAAAAACCGTGGTGGCCATCTTAAGGGCCTTTTTTCTCCACTGAGCAGTTAACTGACGAAGAAGTCCATTAATTTTCACTCACTAACTAAAAAAAAAATGTCTGACATCGAAGAACAACAAATTGTCGAAGAGGTTGCCGTCGAACAACAAGACGCTTCCATCTCCATCGAGGACGCCTTGAAGGTTGTGTTGAGAACCTCTTTGGTTCACGACGGTCTTGCCAGAGGTTTGAGAGAGGCTTCTAAGGCTTTGTCCAGAAAGGAGGCTCAATTGTGTGTCCTTTGTGACTCCGTCACCGAGGCCTCGATCGTCAAGTTGGTTGAGGGTTTGTGTAACGAGGGTGACGAGAAGATTCCTTTGATCAAGGTTTCTGACGCCAAGTTGTTGGGTGAGTGGGCCGGTTTGTGTCAATTGGACAGAGAGGGTAACGCCAGAAAGGTTGTTGGTGCTTCTTGTGTTGTTGTCAAGAACTGGGGTGCTGACTCTGAGGAGAGAAACATCTTGTTGGAGCACTTCTCCCAGCAATAAGCGTGCATCTCTGATGTCCGTATAGTAATTTAATATAATGACGTTGCTATGCTTTTTATTTTTAATTTGTAGGTTTGGTTTCTTGTAGAAAGTGTAATTTGAACTTTGGGATAATTGTGATGGTATGGTACCAATGACCATGTTGAACTATGACAAGTCATAACACACTATCGTAGGGGTTAATTAAACGGCCACTAGTTAATTGAAGTTTATTTTTGTTTCGAAATTCATGGTTGAACTTTTCTCATACTAATCTTAAGCGTGTTTTACTAAAGTAAGATTTCCCCATAGTTATTCTTCGTGTCTATTGTTCATCGGTCTTTCACTTGATCTCTGGAGATCAGAAAGATTCCCCTTTTGGCCAGGTTATGACTTATTTGAGACACGTCAATATCATCTCTTTCTGGTTTCTGTTCTTGAGGAAACTAAATCAGGTTTGCTTTTAAATTCTTGTGTTCAAATTCTTTGAAATGGGTCCATCCAGCTAGAGCTCTTATTATGTCTCCCCAGTCATTGCCTACTTATCAAATTCCATGAATATACATGTTCCATTTCTCTGAGACCCAAAGTTTTAGTACCCAAAGTATAATGCATTCCTTTCTTTTCGACACCATCACGATATCATAGGTAGATCTAATTCCGGAAATATACATTTATCTGTTTGTTACAGTAATATAAACATGTTTCGGTCTTATTATAGTGTATTAGAGCTTAGCCTGAGATGCATATTCTACCCATAAGCTGATTCCATCAGGTATCACAAGCTTAAAAGTAAATTTACACTCTCACTCTGTTCAGATCCTATCTTCCTCTTTTGAAAATAGTATGCAATTCAACAAACACTAATCTGCGTGCCATCTTGTGATCCTCTAGCTTTCCCGGGACCCCAGTAGATGTCTCATTCGGGAACACGCTAATCCAATGGATCTACTGACACAGCTTTCAAAACATGGATAAGCTTTTTAGGAATGCAAGTGTTATCGTTTCTCGCTAAAATTTCTCAAATACTTATTTGAGATGAGAATCGTTTCTTTTTTTTCTTTTTTTTTGAATATGTTGCAGTCAAATATTATCTTATTATGGTGCAAGCATGAGAGCATCACTCCCTCCTTCCTAGCAAAGCTTAAACAAATAGAAAAAATATAGATTGTGTAAATCCATGTTATAAGCTTCTTATTATCTTGTTTCTTTTTTTATATTTTTTTTTCTTTTGCATCCAAGTTCATCATTAGCTGTTGTTTGATTTAATAATAGTCACACCTCAGATCCAAGTAATAATTTGCAATTGCGAAATTTTATTCCTTTCACTAACGATAATCTTTCACCTACTAGTGGCCGTAAAAAATGGAAATACTACACAACCCTTTAACTAATACTTTCAATATTAACTAGCCCTTTGAATAAACATCGAACTAACATAAAAATAACAAAAAATCCACAATATTATGTATTGCCCTTTTAGTGCTTATCCTGGAATCTCCTTCCGCATTCAAGCAGACCCAAGTCGCGGACTTGGCTTTTAAACAAAAACCCAAGCAGCATCTATTTTCTGGAGAAGAATGCTGGCCAATGATGATAAATGGGAGAAGCGAGAGGCCCGGCTCCGGGGATCAGGGTATGTAAAAAAATAGGAATTATGAGAAATGATAAGAAAAAACATACAAAAATAAAAAGAATTAAACAAGAATCCGGCAATTTAATGGGAACCTCATAAAATCCATTCCACACCAAACCAATATACTAACAAACAAGCACGCGAGGCATCAAACTAGAAGAATTTAATATTGCATCACCGAAACAACAGAATGTGAGCAAAATAACAAAGAATTTGCAATCGGCATTTACAAATCCAGATGACCTTCTGCGACCAAGGCTCCGACAGGGCCGGACACGTCAAAATACAAATGTGCCCAAGATTGTGGAAACGGGTACGCTACGGCAAGAAAACAGAAAACTTAAATTCAGTTCGGATGAAGATGAGGATGAAGATGAAGACATGCCTGGTGCAGCATTTAAGTTTAAGGATCAGACTAGAAATACATTGCATCATACTGAGTCGCCAGTTGGAAATGACAATTTCGATGTCTCTGCGGACACCGAATTTGCAGCAGAACCACTGGGATCAGTCAAACCAACAGAAAAAAGAGAATCACTGGAATCACTGGAACCACAAGAAACCGCGGAATCTTCAAATACAGGCGTGAAAAGAGAGCATGTAGAGGGCGTAGCGGGTGGTACAAACGAGGCCAAGCGGCGGCGTGGAAGACCCAAGAAAAACGAGCGTGAACCCAAGGCTACAGTCGTGACGCGTCGTTCACGGCGAATCGTTGATAACCCGAGTTTGCGCCAGGCGCATGTACCAGATCCAGCAGCACTGTTTACACAAGCCCGGCCGTTGCGTGCGCTTGGATTGGCCCAGCTTCTTCCATTCCAGCGGAGCGCAGAGGAGGCTTCATCGAATGGCGCATTAGCGCTTAATGCCGGATCAAATGCCGATGCAAATGCCGATTCAAATGCCGATGAAAACACCGGCTCAGCGTCTCTGGCAAGACCAAAAGCAGTAGTTGTGGCGGCAGAACGCTTACACACGCCCAGCACGCGTGGGAGGAGGGTGACAGTCAATACGCTTGATGTACTTCAACAATATGTGGAAGAATATTCACCGAGACCTTCACAGAATGAACTTGTTGCAGAACACGCAGTGTTGGCCGAGTTCAAGGCCCACCTCAAGTACAACCTTTCGTACTTGCTGGACCAACATGCCACCATCATTGACCTACTGCAAGATATCCACGCCATTCAGCGTCGCAAGAATGAAGTGCGCCGTTCGCTCTTGGAACTCCGCCGGGCACATGCGGCAGTGGGTGCTGAGCTTGCACAGGAACGCCGAGCACATGTGGAAAATAAGGCGGCGCACCGTGAGTTTATGGCCATGGCCAATTCCTTGCGTGGATTGAAAGACGCCGTGGCTGATGGAGACGAAAACGGGGAGAGTGTAAGTGAACTCACACAACAGAAACTAGCAGAGGCTTCGCGTATTGTGCACCCAGATCAGGGATTACTGGCTCAAATTAAGGGAATTAATGCTGGCCTTGCACAGATTGTGCGGGGAAAGGGATCAGAATCAGAATCAGAATCAGAATCAAAACTAGGATCGGGGCTGGATTAGATGATAGGTTTGACCAGTACTTCATCATACCCTATTCCACTTTTTAAGGTAATAAGATGGCATTAATTAAATTCGGGTCTTTCGTCAAGTCCCCGAATCCGTGTCCCTAATACATCGTCCATTACTTTTTTCAGTTCTCATTTCGGATTTCCACCATCGGAAATCATAGTAAACATGGTGTCTGACCACTCCGTCCATCTGAATAAACATTGACTATATATGTTATTGCAACACCAAACTCGAAGTACTAGACTTCGGAATTAATGTAGATTTTATACGGTTTTGATAAATACTATTGCTTCTCGGTATATAGAAACACCCAGCAGTAAATTTCCGGCTCTATACGTTACATCACCCGTCTCTAGAGCAAAATGTATAGAAGTATCGATCAACCAGTTTTTAGATTTTTTGACACACGCAATTAATCTCTGTTAATCTTTCAGTTTTAAACTAGTTTTAAGAATCCAGCTACTTCAGATATATCCGTTTTATCGCCTTCATCTGAACCACAACCCCCTACGCGAAAGTATTACTGATATGGAATTAATTAGAAGTTATGGAAACACCTGGCAAAGGCGGGACACCGGACTCGGGCCAGCGTCGTTTCCTCCGCCCCAAAATAAAAGGCACCAGTGCACACGCCTGACGCCGAAATCTACCTCACACAGCCGCATCAACAACAACCCGCGCAGAGGCAGATTACTCGTCGCCCACCAAGGCCATGATCATTCTATACAAGTAGAAGAAGAACATCAACAAGTGGAAACCCAACTTGAGGAAACTCTCCTTCTTGTGCTTGGACAAGGTACGGAAAATCTCCGTGGCGTCCAACAAGTGGTTTTTCTTGATGAACTTGTTGGCGTTGTAAGCTAACAAAGGCAAATTCAACAAAAACACGAACCAGAAGCCGTTGAGCAAGAAAAGAACGGTCAACACACCGTGCAACGCCGCCTCAGGAATAAACCATGGGTTCAATTTGTGGCATAACTCAATTGGGTTGATGTAATCACTCTCCAAATCCGAGTACATGATGGTGAAAAACACTTGCGAGAACAAGTTGACCGCGTTCACGATCACGGCGAAAATAAATAACCTATAGCGGAGTTAGTATTTTTTATAAACTAAAGGTCCAAAATATCTCTTATACATACCAGCTCTCTCCCGTCATTTTGGGTGTTTGCGTATATTAAGGAGGGGGTGAAATGAGGACTTGGAACCTTTGTTATCGGGGAGAATGCGATGTCGCGGTCACCCGACGTCGCCTGCCTGGTGTGGACTGTTCCGCGAATTAAACCGCACTACCGTCAAGCCTCACCTTTGTCGGAATCTTTTTAATTTATAGATTTTGGTGTAAAGTTGGTGGTGTTTTGTTTAATTGATTTTAGTTTAGATTTTATTTTCTTTCTTACTTCTATATTGACTTTTATATTTAATTTTCATTATATTTAACTTCTTTTATTCTTACTCAACCCGTCTCCAGCTGCCATCACCACTTGTTGTCGCATTCTTCTGATAGACATCCGGAAACCGGTGCTTGCCATATTCAATAAGAACGTGCCAATTTCCAGTTTCTGGGTCCCACATACTACGCATGACACTGATTGGAAATTGGGGTTCATTGGACTCATAAACAAGCCCTTGTACCCAATTACCTAACCGAATTATCCGTCCAATAAACCCGTCTTGTATCAAATCATATGTCATTATCGGATCCGGCGAGTCCTGCACAATCTGCCCAGTTCCATCACAACCTTCCCGGACCTCGTGATCAACTGTAGTGGCATTTGGATTTAAAGACCTCCAAATCTCTACATAGTCGGTCGATTTTCCTGTTTCAGGATGCGCCATTGTCCCTGTTTCTTTGCGGTCTTCCGTACCATCTATGGCCCAAAAAGTTCCCACATCAGGCTCACCTCGGCACTCCGATAAGGGTTTCCCCGTAGCCACAGATTTCATGATTTCCTGCAGATTCACAGAATGATTAAACCGGATCAGGTTTGTGTTTGCAATCTCCTCTTCTTCTCCTACAATCACCCATTGGAACACATCCTCAAAAGGTTCTGGTACTGATCCAGCTTGCTGATATGGATACCGGTTCTTGTAGATCCGTACATCCACAAAATGATCTTTGGCGGATGTGAAGACCAAGGTATTGGTGAGCTCCTCGGGCTCCTCGGGAAGCCATTGGAGACTTACTCTTGTGGACAAGACCATTTTTTTTCTTTCTTTTTATTCGTTTATTCGTTTTTTTTTTTTTGATCTTCGGCACCAAAGATAATCTTGCCGGTTTAGGTAAGAGGTGCGCAATTGATTCCGCTTCACGTCTGCAGCTCCAATATGGCGCGCCGTTCGCGAGGCACCACCGAACCATCCAATTCCTTTAAATTTAAGAAAAACCCAATAAGAATTGTTTCGTAGTCAAGCCGTTCCTTTAACCGCCGTTCTTTCCCATCTTTTCTCATCTGTGTAAAGAAATCGCGGTCTCTTTCCCGCCATTCCTCGCGGCTCTTACTCATGGCATTGTAATGTATGGTAAAACTCTCAATATCCTCTAATGCCTGGATCGGAATGGGGCTCTCGGAAACCAGACTGGCGTTGTTTTCTTTCGCCAACTCTAGCTCCTGAGGACTAAACACGTAGGGATAAAACTCAAAGTTGATGATGTTTAAGCGCATATCAAGTACCTTCAACGTTTTCCTGCACTGCTGTAAACCAATCAAAATGTCCTCCATCATGGTGATGTTATTACTGAGAATCTGAAGCTTCTTGAGTTGCTTGAGGTTTTCCAAACCTTTGAGGCCCGCCAATTTATTGAAACTAAGGTTCAATTCCCGAACATTGAAAAACTTCTCACTGAAATCTACTGGCAATTCGGAAAGACCCACAGCAGAAAGGTTTAGTTGGTTGATGTTGTAGAATCGATCAATCGACGTAGACGGTAAGAGCTTCACAAGAGAAGTGTTTCCAGATAAATCAACACATGCAATATCAGATGCTACCTTAGTTAAAGTTTCGACAATTTCAGGACTGCTCTGACTTTTGGCCGACAACTCCGTAAGATAAGTGAGTTTTTTGAGTCCGGTGATGGAAACCAACGCATTCCCGTCGAGCCTCAATATCCTTAAATACGGGAACCCTTCAAGTTTGAGTTCCCTCAAATCATTAAACTTACACAAGAGCTTTTTGAGTCTCTTATGTGTTCCCACACAATCTAGAGATACAATCCTGTTGTCATTGACATTAAGAATCCGTAGATTCTCAAGTGACTCAATACCAACAATCAGTGATATCGAGTTCTCTGATAAGTTCAATTCTTTGAGGTTTGGGAGCTCGAGATTATTAAGATGAACCTTCCCCGAGATCTGATTGCGACTCAAGGTCATTGACGTCAAGGCATGTATGACCGGGAACCCATCCAAAGACTCAATTTCGTTCCCCATAAGATTAATTCTCGTCAAGTTTACGTTTTTCAGCACGCACGAAAAGGAACGGAAACAGTTATAGGAGGCATTTACTACCTGAAGATCGTGGAATTTGTGGAACGAAGTCATATCACTCAAGTTGTTTCTCGTGACATCAAGTTCAAACAATGCCAGCGGTAAGCCCTCGACAAACTTGAGCTTGTTTTTTGAAAGATCAATGCTTTTCACCGCAGGAAGGTACTGCTCCAAGTTTTCGACCCGGTCAATGTTTTTATCCGACAAGTCGATGGAGGTAATTGTTTCCCACACAATCTGATCTGTGGAACCCGTGATGAGCGAGACCAACTCCTTATTAGATTGCGAGAAGGTGGTGTTTCCAACTTCGGATACATTAGTGACATCCGGATACCGATGTTCAAGAATGCTGGTACCATCTGAAGGAATATGGAAAGAGACCTCGAGTTGCTTTTTGTCTCTGCCACGTTCGGGGAGCAACTCTGGTTTGAAATTCAGCTTCAGGGTATCACTTGCATTTGATACCAAATCCTCGATGGAATCCAAACTGGCTCCAAGCTCGTTTTCCTTATCGTTGGAGACCCATTTGTTGCGGTTGGAATCAAACACCATGTTCCCATATTGGCCGGGAAAATTACCGGGTTTCACCGTTCCCTTTACATACCGTGGATCCTTATTTGCGGGAAGGTTCACCTTGTTGGAGGCGCCACTAAGAAGCCTTAACTGAGAAGGCCTTTTCCACCTGATAAGATTATCCAGAGATGGCGTATAAGAGGGTCTTTGCTTGTTAAACCTGTTGTCTTCCTTCATAAACTGTTTCACCGAAGACATCGAGCTTTCAAAAAGAGGAAGCGAATCGTCATTCTCCATCCCTTCCAGTCTGGGGGACGGACTAGCCAATACCTCGTTCTTGGCCACGGTTTTCTTCGATACTTTGATGGTAGAAGACTGTTCAGTAGACCGTGAGTCAAAGTCAGAGAGCTCGTCAAAAGTATAGGATGCGTTATCCTCGTTGGTATCATCTGAAATGGTGAAATTGGAGCGCGAGGGCTCGAGGGGCGCCAAGTTAGTCTTGTCGATTTCCGTATACTCATTCATAGCATCGGTTGTGTTTGGATGGTGCAGCCCTCCAAAACTGTCGCTTCCTGAAGAATAGGAGTATAAGTCCAGGGATTCTTTCCGGAGATTGTCCTGGATTTTTTGCGGCTTGGGCGTCAGAGTTGCAGTTGTTTGGCTGCGAGAAAGAAAATTTGATTTCTGGTGGAATGAGGGCATTTCAGATGCATCTTGTCCTCCATTCTCGCCGCCTTGATAGCCCTTTTTCTGGAGATGGGCAAATATATTATTGGCGTTCTGCATGAAGTCCTGATCAGTATAATCTCCAGATTTCGTAAAGTTTTTGATTTTGAGTTGGGGCACCGGGAGTTCCGCCACCACTGGAAGGGGCTGACGCTGTACGCTATTAGCGTTCGACCTAACCTTATCTACGAATTTACTCAACACAGCTTTTGTGAAGGTATCGTACTCGTTGCCAAAAAGCTTTAGTGGCGAGCCCTTGATCTGGTAGTCGTCGGGCTCGTTTTTGGCCTTTTCCAACATATCCTCCAATTGGTGGATTTGTTGTTGGGTCAAATGGAGCTCAGAGTCACGTGTGGCCACCGGGGTAGATACTGTCGACATCAGTACATATCCAGATTTCAGTTCCTGGCGTGGCTTGGTCACATGCTGAGTATCGTGGGACTCATCCATTGTCAGAAACACGTGTTTGAATGGCGAGTCATGCCCAGGCCCAGGCCCAAGGTGGCTTTGGTACTGTTTTGACACTTTTTTCCACATGGGCGTGGCCACACCTTGTCCCTGTGAGTTTTGAGGGTTGTGTACAAACGTGGTGGCGTTGTTGGCACTGGAGTTGAGGAACCCAAGTGATGGCTGGGGTTGAAGTACGTTTTTCCCAGTATTAGATGCACCAGAAACACCAGAAACACCGGAATTTCGCCGTACAGGTTCCTCCCACTTATCCTCAAGCCCTGAAGGCATCCACAGAGGCGTGCTATGAATATTTTCCGAGATTTGATGGCCCAGAAGTTCTGGGGTTGGACGCAGATTTGCATTTCCCTTCATGGTCGAGGTTTTCACATGATTGCCAAGCAATTCACCGGGCCCACTGGCTGCACTAGAATGCGAGACCTCATCTACCGAGGACAAGCCGATTTTATGTTTTGTCTGGGCATTTGGGTGTGATTTGTGTTTGAACGTATTGGGAACCAGGGCCCCATTAAATGTTGAAGTTTCGTCACGTGTATCCTGGCCATGGAACCCTGCGTTTGGCACATATCGGAGCATTTTTTTATATTTGTTATTATTGGCATCAGAACCCGGACTTTCCATATCCGAAGATTGATGGTGGATTTGCACGTCGATTTGTGGACTCGATCCAAAATCCATGCTGAAATCGCGGTGCGGATCGGGGCCTAAAGATGGGGCCTGAGGCTGGGCCGGGTCTGAAAGTTGAGTTTCATGAAGAAATCGATTCACGTTTGCGGCCGTGGATGAATCAAGCAGCATGGCCATATTATTATTATGATTATTGTGATTAATGTTTACACCTGCAAATGTGTGTGGTTGGGTAAATGGAGTAGAGTAGATTTGTCCTCTCTCTCTCTTATTTTTTTTCTTTGTCCTTTTGTTTATGTTTTGGTTTCGTCTGCGCAGGACTGAGAATGCTGAATCTATCCGGGGCACGTTCGCGCAAGCCTCAAGGTAGTGTAGAACGGTTGGATGCGAGGAAATAGGTGGAGGAGAAGATTTTCCCATTTTCCCCATTTTTATTACTTTTATGCATCCGAGTATTATTTGAAACCCTTTTTTTATATTAATCTGGTTGAAAAAAAAAAGGAAAAATAAAAAAGTACACTTGGGAACGTAATTGCGATGTAACTAAGTATGGAGACCCAATACTTGGGGTCACGCAAGTTGCTAATGGGACGAGAATTATATGTCAAAACTTGCTTTAGTCAATGTAGGTCGAAGTTTCGAATTCTAAACATTCGGGGAAGAAATTGGCACGAAAAATCTCGAAAAAACTCCTAATCTTTTTTTTTTTTTTTTTTTTTTTTTTGTCAAATTCAATTCTCATACCTGGTAGACCAAATCAATCTCTCATGGATTGCTCCCAGGCCTCGCACGATGTGGCGCAGCATTTGGGAAAGGGTGCACTTGAAATACTTAAAATCCTGGATACGAAATAGAAAAAAGGCACCTATCCTGAAATCTAGAGAGCTTGAATATCAATTGCTTTACTAAAAGTGAATACAATCACAAACCTAATCACAATAGCAACAATAACAATAACAACAACAACCGAAACAATAAAAAAGTAAGCCCACTTTATGACGCTCGCTTAAGTCCTGTGCGAGCACGCCGCCCCGCACTTTTGCTTCCGCCGCCCCTAGATAGCGTAACGGTGAATGAGGCACACACCGGCTGGCAATAATATAACGTAATCAGAGATACATGGATAATCATTCACATCAATACCCCTCCTTTAAATTTCAACAACTTTAAATAAATATACCCACAATCCCAAGTCTACTCAACAACAACAACAAAAAAAAACATAAAAATTAAAAATTAAAAGAAAACCACCACCACCTTCCTCGTTTCTTATTGCCCCCAGTTACCCTGGCCTGCTTCATTATTTGGCCAGGGCCAATTCTTGCTCTTCTGCGCGAAACTGCCCCGCGGCAAATGGCGGTTCTGGCCCGCCCCTCGGCTCTGGGTCCTGGAGACGCTCTATTGTCGTGAGCAATTCGGGAGGGGGATTTTACGGCAGTTGGGCTCTTTTTTCTTATGTAAACGCTGGTCCCTTTTGTGTAAACGTGTTTTTTTATTATTCTTTTTTTTATTCAGTTTTCCTTTAGTTCTGTGTTGATATCGTATTTTTTTAATACTTACTTTCACTTCGTTGTTTTGCTATTTTTATTGCAAGGTTTCATTTCTTGGCTTTTTATTGAACGTTGCGTTTTCTCGGTGTTCCGGTTGCTCCTTTTTTTTTTTTTTTTTTTGCCGTTGCTGCTGGGCCCCACCACTTGAGGACCCCATTGATTCAGAGCACAGTCACCACACGCAAAAGAAAAGAAGCCCACAAATTTCGATAAAAAGATTTAAGCAAGTGCCATTTAATTAAAACGAACCGCCCCTGATTATCGGCCGAATCCGTGTTTTTTTGTTCAATTTTTTTTCATTCTTATTATTCTTGATCTTTTTTTTTGTGATTCCCTTTTTCTATACTCACTAAGCACTTTTGCCGTTATTACCCGCCGAGAACTACCCCCGGCCACGCTAACACACACAAAACCCTTTGCAACCACAAAACTAATATATAAAAAATATGGCTGCAACTTCCCATAATGGCGGACCGGTCCCCGAAGCCGGCGGTAAACATAAAGCCAATGTTCACTCGGCTCCACCCGAAAATGGACAGCAAAATCCTCACCGCGTGTCGTCCACAGCATCCAGCCAGCACAAGCACGAACAAGAATTACTCCTGGGCTTCACCGTTCCGGCGCCTCCCGTTTCCACCACGCAGCTGACGTTGGCAGCGGGCCAGGAGTCCGAAAATCCGTATTCCAGGTCACCAGAGGCGCCTCGCACGCTCTGGATGGGTGATTTGGACCCTTGGCTCGATGAAACGGGCATTGTAAATCTCTGGTGGCAAGTGCTCAACCAGCATGTGAGCGTGAAGTTGATCCGCCCCCGTTCTGCACGGCTAGCACCCCCAGATCAGCCTGGACTGGTACATTCCGGGTACTGTTTTGTAGAATTCCCGCTGTTTGAGGCGGCGCAGCAGGCTCTCGGACTTAATGGGCAATTGTTACCGGACATTGCCATGCCTTCGCAACAGCAGTTCCCCGATAACCCGGATAACCAGAAGAAGTACTTCCGCCTTAACTGGGCACTGGGCGCCACCTTGACTGCGCCCATTGTGGAGTCACCAGAGTACTCTTTGTTCGTTGGTGACTTGAGCGCGTCAACTACCGAAGCACACTTGCTCCTGTTTTTTCAGAAACAGTTCCCGGACTCGATCCGCACTGTGCGCGTGATGACGGACCCGGTATCGGGAAAATCGCGTTGTTTTGGCTTCGTGCGCTTCTCCGATGAACTTGAGCGCCAAAGGGCCTTGGTCGAAATGGATGGCGTCTGGTTTGGAGGCCGTCCACTCCGTGTGGCCAACGCCACGCCCCGTGCTGCAACAATGTACCGGAAACACCCGGTGGATCTCCGCCAACTGTACTCAGCCGTGCCACAATACCCACCAACATCTTCCGATATCGCGCCTAGCGAGTTAATGTATTTGCAGCAACAGCAGCAAATTTCACAGCCACAACAGCTACAGCAACAACCAGGGCAAGTGCCAGTACCACCACCAGTCCAACAGGCATACTACACGCCCGCACCTCTTATGGGTGCTGGAGGTAGTAGCGATATGGGGTACGGCTCAAATGTGCCAAGCCTCTCTGCTCCACATTACGTTGATCCAAACAATACCACGGTATTTGTTGGAGGGCTACTGTCGGACGTGAACGACCAGACCCTCTACACGCTCTTCAAGCCATTCGGTTCGATTATCCAGATCAAAATACCACCAGGCAAGAACTGTGGTTTTGTCAAGTATTCTTCGCGCGAGGAGGCCGAGGACGCCATCTTGAACATGGAGGGCTTTGTTATTGGCGGCCACCGGGTTCGCTTGGGTTGGGGTCGTATCTCCGGTGCCAATAAGAAGTTGGGCCGTCCTCATCATCACCCCAACCTGGTGGGACACTTGCAGATGCAGGCAATGTCCCTTGGCTACGACCCTGCTTCCATCTACGCCGCGCAGGGGTACCCACCAGTGGCTATGCCAATGTACCACTATATGGCCAACCCTGAGGTGCCGCCCGATTTCGACCACGCGGGCGTGTCGGAATACAATGCTATGGGTAACCCTCCGATTATACGGTCACGGTCTTTGGACCATGAAATCGATGGCGCACCTTCTACCAGCCATCCCAGCACTAGCGAATACGTGAGCGATCAGTTAGCCCACAACTTTGATACCCTTTCACTTGATGCGGCCTCACAGTATCATGGCACATTTAACCCGTATAATCCATATGCCCAAGTGGTTCACCATACACAAGGCCCTTCGTCTTCGCTGACTGCTTTCGTAAACCACGAAAGCCCCGCGGTCCCGCAAAGCACGTCGAACGTCTCGTTGCATGTTAAAGACACCCAATTGGCCAACTCTGAGAATGCAACTGCCGCTACGACTCATGACCTGGATACCAATGAGCCCGAAAAGGAGACCCACTCGGTCTGAATACCATTGGAACGAGTTCACTGGATCCAGGAATAAGCGTAAAAAGAGGTGGGCCAGCAATTGGCGCCTCATTGTTTGACTATCACCAAAAAAGGTGGTTAGATTTAAAACATACGACAGTGAGAAATAATAGCGGATATATACTTCCGAACCATTTGTAGTTCTCGCTTGGCCTCAATTAGCCTCACTTGACTTTAGTCGCCCACATGAAATTTGTGGGATGCAAAATTTGAGAAAAAAATGTTTCTAAAAAATAAATAATCCGAAAAAAAAAACCTGTGGTAAAATTCTCATGCATTGTTATACGTGGTCGCAGGACGTTTCCAGCCGAGGCGGAATTCCGAAAATAATGTTCGGACTACAAGCTGAACAAAGACCGGTCTAATTAATAGATTGAAAGTCGTCTGCAATGATATAAGTTGATTATAATTTTAACGCCAGCTAAATTAGAAATACATAATTATGGGATAGGATATTAAATTCTGGGTTCAAAACAAAAACCAAACGTTAAAAAAAAACCCCCTCAAATTAAATCGCTCACTGCAAGTGCGCGCGAATGCAAGAGAAGGGAAGCCTACAGGAAGAAAGATCACATAATAAATTCCATTAAAAAGACAAGCAACTAGAAAAAAATAAAAAACCAAATAATATATATATATATATGTAAACATGTATATATCAAAAAACAACAAATAACCCATAATTGAGTCTACGACCTCTCACCCCGCAATCTTCTAGCCAACTGGATGTCCTTCTTTTGGATAGTTACTCTCTTGGCGTGGATTGCACATAAGTTAGTATCCTCAAATAACGAAACCAAATATGCCTCCACGGCTTCTTGCAATGCGCCAATGGCCGATGACTGGAAACGCAAGTCAGATTTGAAATCCTGGGCAATTTCTCTAACCAAACGTTGGAAGGGCAACTTTCTAATCAAGAGTTCTGTGGATTTTTGGAATCTTCTGATTTCTCTCAACGCCACCGTACCTGGCTTATATCTGTGGGGCTTCTTGACACCTCCGGAAACGGGGGCGGATTTTCTGGCAGCCTTGGAGGCCAACTGTTTTCTGGGGGCTTTACCTCCAGTAGATTTTCTGGCAGTTTGTTTAGTTCTAGCCATATTTCTTTTCTTTTTATTATTATTGACTCTTGTAGTAAAAGTATTTATAGATTTACAATCCAAAGGGGGAAAAGAAAATAGTAGTGGCAGAAAATGTCTTGCCTTTTTTTTTTGAGGTTTCCGGGGGGCGAGCGCAGGACGAAGTTTTCCCGTTTTGGGTAAAGTGAGGTGAGATTTGCACGGGGCAGCAAACATTACCTTTCTTTTTTTCTTCTCTACATTTATCATGCTATTTTCCTCGCCGAGACGGCGGTGCAGTCTGGGCCATTTGCTTGTTAGTAAAGTGGGCCACTCGTTTAACAATAGTGAGGCGAGAAATTGCGCGCTGAAATTGCGAGGTCCGAAAACTGGCACATGTGACCAATCATATTGCAGAACGTGAATGGGAGAGTCCCGCGCGGACTATGTACAGGAATTTGCACCCGGAACAGCAATAACGATGGTCACTTAAATGTGGAAACATCAATAGGGTATTGAATAATGGGAATTATTATTGATTTTTTTTTGTTTCTTGAACTTTAGGTGAATATAATATTATAAATGGACTTATCGGCTGGGATTTCATGTGATGCTGGTGCAATGATTCTGTGTACATATTCTCTTGTCAATGAACACGACTGTAGTTATTTACTGGTGTACACATGAAATATTTGGAACTTGGAAATATAATCTGCATGGAGGAAAGTGTATGTTCTTCAAAAGGTATGGGCGATTTTTGTAATCATTCTTTCTTCAAAACTGAAAAAGTCTTTTCGTATTTTGGCCAAATGCACTTTTTGAATTCTCTCCCTTTTGATTGGGTAAAGAATCCCCACACTCACGTGGGCTACGGGCCCCGGGCCGGGGGGTCTATTTACTGATCCCGTGAGTTCAAGTTCCACGATATAGCAAGAATCAACAAACACTAAGGGCAACTTTTTTTGTTACTCTTAAGTCAAATGTATATATTTTATTAAGTTCAGGTTATACTTTATTTGATCTTTTTAAAATATTATTGACCCAGATATAGTTTGATCAATGTACTAAGATACCCATTCAATAACAAAAAAGAGTGGTCACGTGAAACACTAAATAATACCGTTCATACGTTACACGGCAGAAATGGGAAAATTAGATAAAAACAAAGTATATCAAGAAGAAACCGAAAATGAGCCAGTAATCTCAATCAAGCAAACCCCTTCTTCTCACTACAAATATGGGACGAAAACATCGGCCATTTTTAAAAAAGAAACGTGCATAACTTACTATACAATGCAAAGGACGGCCTTAGCCACCCGGAGGAAAGACCGGAGTCTTACCAGAAAGGAAGAAAATCAAAATAATAGATAATTAATGGATGCGGGCGCTTACTTTCTGTACCACAAGCGGGTGACTCTGGTCTTCATCATCTTCTTCTGCAACTGGAACACACCGTACATCAAGGCCTCGGCCGTAGGTGGACAGCCAGGTACGTAGATGTCGACGGGAACGATTCTGTCACATCCACGAACCACCGAGTACGAGTAGTGGTAGTATCCACCACCATTAGCACAGGAGCCCATGGAAATGACCCAACGAGGGTCGGGCATTTGATCGTAAACCTGTCTTAACGCAGGTGCCATTTTGTTGGTCAAAGTTCCGGCCACAATCATAATATCGGATTGACGGGGAGAAGCTCTGAAAATGATACCAAGTCTATCCTGGTCATAACGGGGGGCAGACACGTGCATCATTTCCACGGCACAACACGCAAGACCAAAAGTCACAGGCCAAAACGACGATTTTCTGGCCCACATGGCAATGGCGTCCAATGAAGTCAATGCATAATCGATAGGCGCCAGGGCGGTTTTTTGTGACATCAAGGGGAAGTCTGTTGCCATTGGTTTAGGGGTCAAATCCTTGGCGGGAAGTCCAACTTTAGCTGATGCCATACGGGCAAACTGGAGCCCACGTGGGGCGGCGGTTCTTGAAAGCCCCGCGGCAGATTTCATGCTTAAGCCTAGCATAGTATAAGGAATATATGGGTGGTTTTTTTGTTGGGGAGGTGTGGCACAAGAAGTGTAGATTGTTTTATTTTTTTACCCGCTGGGACTGCCTAACTAGAGTATGCGACTTTTGGGCTTTTTTTTTCCTGTGCCTGCGATCAGCAAGAAAAAATCCATGGTGATTGGGTGAGCGCGGGGATGTACGGGTGTGTTATCCCCACGGCCCCGCGGTCTCACAGGACCTTGTTATTACCATTGGTGTAATTGGCTCTAATTTATGTTATAGGTATCTTAGGGAAAACACAGTTTTTTGGGGGTTGTTTTATGGTAAAAAATTTGTATCGTCACGTGAGGTATTTGATAGATGGGTTTTTTAGAAATAAATAATATTCGGAGTAGTTGCACTTTTCAGGGTATGTATCCTTTGAGAAACTATAATCCGGGTTAAATTGTTCACCTACTGAAGTCCCTTACTATTCGAAATAAGCACGTTACGAAAGGGTGAGAATACTTTTAAAAGTATTGAACTATTTTAAATAATTTCTTGTTTTTAGCGAAGGATGGGCTGATTTGAGGTGAAAATTGAGCCTTTTATAGTTTCATTGGCTGGCGTATTTATCAGGCGGATTGAGTAACTCAGTATTTGGTTACGAGTATTAGTCAGTATTATCGGCGTAACGGCCAAGAAACTAGCCTTTAAAATTACGATGTTTTGCAAGTGACATATCGGTCTCTGTTGGCTTGAAGAGAATGTGGAGGAGGTATGTTTGCGTACTGATATCTTTTGCCAGTTATGGTACTACTCAACTCTCTTCTTGACAACTTGGTGTCAGTATAGAGGTACGGGTAAATAGTATTTTAGTCCTACTCGGGAAAGGAAGTGTAATTTTCTAGGCTCATTTTGAAGGGCTTCATTAAAGTTTTCCTTTTCAGGAATTCGAATCAACTAGCCTTGCGGCAAGTATACAACACTAAGATACAGTGGTGTACCCTTGGAATATTGCCCAATATATAAAATGCATGCAATAATCCCAACTTTTGTATTCGAGTTAAACATCATAACATGTCTTATGTCTTCATAATAAAAATGTGATGATTGATTGTACAAACCGAAATTCATGTTAAAATTTAGAATTAGAATAAGGTATTATACACGAAACAGGTCTAGTAATAGACTCGGGAAAACAAAACACTTTACCAGGAAGCAATGAACGAAGCAATGAAGGAAAATATGAATTAAATAACAATATAGCTTACATAAAAGTGTTAGAAACAGCAAATATTGGTTTATAGACAAAGCACCAGAGTCAACCTATGTTAACTTACATATGTATCCCCTTGAAAAAGAGAGCCTGATAAAAACCGTAAACCTTACAGGATGCAAAAACTTCGGGGCTTTTGTAGGTGATAATACAATAGTCTTTTAAAGAATATCACTCAATTAATAACCACATTTTATTTTCTAGCTATACCGCCGGCACATGGACCATTTTCTATATGCTCATATCTGGTCAAATGCAATCTGAGAGCGGAAACAACGGCATCTGCCACTGGTTTCTCGTAAACACGCGTATCATGAAGGATCTATAGTATTCCAAAAAGCACACGTCATGTTATTTAACAAAATATTTTTTGACTCCTATGAGGATGAATATTATCGGCAGTTTCAGAATAATAAACCGGAGACACCTTCATATGGATTGCTGCTAGTTTGAAGATGTCCGCAATTTCCTAGCTTTTGAATCCCCATAAATACACAAACCCCACTGAAAAAACTCATCTAGTTTACTGGATCACATCATCCAAATATTCCCGAAGTTTCTGCATAGTATCCTCCTTCACTGAAGCAGGAACCAAAGTTTCTGCCTGGGGCTTAAGTGTGCTATAAAGTTGGTCGAAATTAACCGTAGTGTCTTTTGGCTGAGCCTCTAATTCCTTAGTAGCAAGTTGCGTGACCTGATCGAGCCAACCTGACTCATAGAGCTTTAATTTGAGCCGTTTTGAAATAAGATCATAGTTTCCCAGATCCACTAGATGGCTCTGAATTTGCGCTTTGATGGCTTCAAGATCGTCAGCCATGATGAGAAATAGACTGCGGTGAAAATAGAATAACTGTGGGAGAAAAAAAAAATCAAAAATGACAAAGTAAATCAGAAATCGCTGATGGATGTACTGGATTCGATAAAGTGATACCCGAAAACACCAAACAAAAGCACGTTCGACGTTGGGCCGAGATCTGTATAGGTTTAGGAAAAATGCAGTCAATGTTCGCGGTGCGGCGGGCGATTTAGGGCCACTACTACTTTCTTCCGTAGACGGGTTAAGGAAACCAAAGGAAAACTGCCACTGAAATCATTAAAAAAAAAGTTTTGCTTTTGTGTTCAGTTACTCTTCTATTTTGATTTTTCGTTTGACTTTTTAATTTTTTTTTTAGATTTATACTTGATAATGACAGCAGTGTCCCAGAAAAAAACAAAAAACCCGCCCTCAAAGGCATACGTGACCGCGGTGCAGCCATTGGATCAGGGCAAGTGGATTCAGATGCGCAAAATTGAATACACCGACCCGGACGGCGGGAAGCGTGAGTGGGAAATGGCGGTGCGCACCACGCGCACAGAAACAACTGGTTTGGATGCGGTTAGTATTTTTGGTGTGGTGAAGTCGGCTTCCGGCGTTAAGGAGGTTGTGCTCACCAAGCAGTTCCGCCCGCCCGTGGGCAAAGTAGTGATTGAATTGCCCGCGGGACTTATTGATGCCGGTGAAAGTGTGGCGAAGGCAGCCGAGCGTGAATTGCTTGAGGAGACCGGGTATTGCGGCAAGGTGACGAAAACATCGATCCCTTTATTTAGTGACCCTGGCTTAACCAATGCAAACATGGCGTTGGTGACGGTAGACATTGACATGGAAGATCCACGTAACGCTGACCCTCAGCCACAATTGGAGGATAGTGAGTTTATAGAGGTGTTTACGTTGCCATTGACCGAATTATACGACGGCTTGGTGGCGGTGTGTGAGCGCGAGGGTGCTACCGTCGACGCACGACTCTTCCATTTGGCAGAGGGTCTCCGCTTGGCGGCCTCATTTGCCTAAAATAGAATATGGTTTATAGAACTTGGAAATTTAACAGTGTTCGTTTCACCCGGCGCATAGTCGGGCCATGATTAACCTGGGGGATTCCACCACCACCTTACCCCACGTCACGTGATGGATCATTTTGCGCGGGCAAGGCTGCCGCCGCCACCCCCACTTTTTATCTACCTGGGGTCCAAGATCGGTAGCGTTAATACACTGAAACACTATACCTGCTACTTCACCTCCACAAATTATAAAAAGCGAAACAAACCGGTTTTTACAGATATATGCCACCAGAACCGTTTTTACTTTTATCTTCATCTCCTCGAAAATATCTAACTCCTCGAAAATATGGCCGATGAAATATGTGCTTTTTGTCTCGGCGGCAGTACAGAAATCCCACCGTTTGGCACCCTCAAAGACGCCCGTGATTTGGTCTATCCATGCTCCACGTGCAGCTTGGTGACACATCGTAAATGTCTTGTGGACTGGTTTAATAGCGTGCCGCCCAAACTAATTACTCGGGAGTATACCTCCGCCAGCACTGGCACCGACACCCCAAATGAAAACCAGGACAATTCTGAAACCGTAATTGATCCCATTGAAAACACGTTTAACGTGGCGTTTCGCCTGCCCTGGTTCTCAGTGAGTCGGTCAGGTGTTGGTGTAGGCGCTGGTATTGGTGGAGTGGAAAACGACACTATTCCACAAGTTCACCCAAACCACTCAGAATACACACTGGCAAATGCTGGGCACGATCTTCTCCGGACGCCATGCCCGCAGTGTAAAAACATGATCAAGTTCCAGATCCAGCTGCTGCGGATTTTGTCGCTAAATAGCCTGTTGCGGCGTACAGTTTCCGATACCGTACAGTATTCGACGATTCTACTTGGTATCACCGGAGCTGCCACTGGTATTATAACCATGGGCTATGTCGGACTTGCACGGGGTGGTGTGGCGATTGTCGATGCACTTGTGCCAGTTTCGCTCATCTCGCCCATTTTTCAACGGAGAGCTGGCTTTCCGAAATTGACTCCACAGCGTTCTCTTCTGGCTCTGATAAACGGCCTGAGTTCAAGTTTTGACCCGACTTTCGCAGGAAACCAGTTCAAATTCCAGCATATTACGCTTCTTCCGATCATGCTCTACCGCATGCGGTACCTGCTGATTTTCGACTGTCTTCTTCCATCATCTGGCCGGCCGCTGCTTCAAAAATGGATTGGCGAGATCCTCGTATGCAATTATGTCTCCTCTTTGGGAAACCACACTTTGGCGAAGCAACTCTACAGAAATTTCAACACTTGGCTCGCAAGGGCCGCGAAAAATAGGCTCTCGCTCTTCAAATTGGGCCTTCTTTTCAAGGGCATCGACTGGTGGAACCCTACAGTTATGGTTGCCTTGACCATTCCTGCCAGATGGGCCTACGACTTGGTCTACAGAATGACGGCAAACCGCGTACACTTTGACCTTAATGCATCGGTGCGTCCTTTGGATATCTCGAACCACTTGACGCCACAGGTGTTGAGCCATTTGGAAGGCTTGAAATCACTGTTGGCTGGTGTCCAGTATAACATTTCGCAGAGATTGCACAAAGCAGGCCGTCCGAGTAAAAATCACCAGAATACCAATGTTATCGGACTCGTCAAAGAATTTGTCAATCTTTTCCGTGACTGCACTTTCTATAAGTTGGTGCGTTTAAAGGCACTTTATTGGTATTGCAAACTGAAGGCATGCTTGCAACATGACTTTTCGTCTTCTTTACTCTATAGACTGGCGATTGTCACCGGTGTGACCACAGTTTTATGGCCCTTCGTTTCTGCAGACTTGGGCAGATTGATCTACTCTCTCTTCATTCTGAAAATACCATCTGTGGCCCATGTTGACAAGGAAAAACTCATTTTCCTTTCAAACTTGATTGGCATGGCGCTCGTTGCATTCTTGAAAGATACGGGTAATCTATTTTTATGTTACCAAAAGGCTCGTCAATTGTCGGAGTTGACTGTTGTTACGCAAAGAGAAGAATCACACCCTCCAAGACAAAGTGGTTCGGGCCACGCTCCCAGATTTCCAGGCACTTACGAGCACTAGACTATTTTAAACTTACAGGTCAGAAAGGTCGTCAATCGGTCTTCATCAAAATAATTACATAATTAAAAATGGCACGGGACATCTAGCAAAGTCAGAACACAGTTCTTGCTAACCCACACAGCATGCTTATATCGCACTAAAGTACACTAATAGCAAATATACTATTATTATCAGCTTCGAAAAGTTCATTGTCTCACGCATCTATTCGTCATCGTAGTTTTCGTCCTCTTCAACTTTTCTCATCGGAGGCTCTACTGGCTCGTTTTTCTTTTCCTCTTCCTCTTCGTCCTCGTCGTCATTATTCACTGTTTCCGTCTTACTCTTAGAAAAATCAATGTTACTTGGCAAGTTAGCCGGGTTCGAGTTGGCGTTGTTGTTAACTGGATGTAATGCCTCGCGAGGAGAGTCTTGAGCAGGCTTACTCTCGTCTTTAGGACTTACGCCTTTCGAGATCGCCACGGGATTAGACACCACATGATTGGGGTTGCCCTCAGCTGGTTTAGGCAAACCCCCATTGGCTGGCTTGTCTTCTGTCGTCTGCAGCGGGGTGGTCAACACGGACTGCGGTGTACTTTGTTGGCTTTGAGAATTGGCAATTTTTGGTTGAGGGTGCTGAGCCACAGGTGCTGGTACAGGTGCTGGCACTGCGGTTGGAATCGGCTGTGCTGGTTCAGAGGACTGCTTCTGTTCAACCACTTGCTGTTGCAAAGAAGACAGAGCGTTTGACGAAGGTGGCTCACTCTTGGTGGCCTCCCTGTTCTCTGCGAGAGCTTCCGCATTGTTTGGTCTTTTCACAACCGCAGGATCTTGCTTATCTTCCAAGTCATGTTTAAGCGAACCATTCACTACGCCATTCACCGTACCACTAGTCTCCGCTTGAGCAGATGGGGCAACTAGAGCAGCAACCGGTGATATACTAGCTTTAGCGGCACTCGGGGTGACAGCTTGTCCTTGAGGTGGTTGAGAAAATTGTTCCGTTGCAGCTGTTTGGGCCTGCTGTTGCGGCGCTTCTGCATGCTGTGACTGAACAGGAACAGGAACCGCTGGCGCTTCCACCGCGGGACTGGCTTGCAGTGGCACCGAGGTCTGGATTTGGGGAACAGGGGGTGGCTGAGAAGGCGATTGATGCTGGTTCACAACATGTTGCTGAGGAAGTGTCGCTTGAGGTGCTGAAGTTGCCTGAGATACCGGTGGTGCTTGAGGCGCCTGAGGTACTTGAGGTACCTGATGAACCACCGGTTGACTAGACTGCTGCGGCACTGGAATTTGGTTAAGTGTCTGGAGGTAAGGCCCAGCTTGCGATGGTGGAGGCGGAGCTTGCTGTGGATGTGGAGGAATATGCTGTGGCTGGAGCTGCTGGAGCTGGATTTGTGCCTGTGGAGGTGCAGGGGATGGCCCGGCATGAAGCTGTTGCGGTGGTCCTTGTGGTGGTTGTTGGGCCCCAACTTGAGGGTGACCCTGTGGTCCTGGAGGTCCCGGAGGTCCTGTTGGCTGTGGCGGTTGAGTGCTTTCCAAAACCATCCCCTGTGGCAACCGTGGCTGCTGGTTCACTGGAGGTGGTTGAGGTGGATGCGTGTTTCCGTCTTGCTGGTACTTGATCAATTGCTCAAGACGCGCTTGGATATGTGGATTTCCCGGGTCCAAACGCTCAGCCTGGCGGTATGCATCCAATGCATCGGAGATTTGGTTGTTGCACGTCTCGTACAATGTACCCAAATCGTACCAGACTTCACTGATGTAAGGGTTCAAGCGGATGGCTCTGGTGTAGGCATCAAGAGCATCACGGTATTGAGAAATCTGGTAATAGAGCACACCAATCGAGCACCAGAAAGTGGGGTTACGCGAGTCGCGGTTCACGGCCTGTTGGAACGCCTCGTAGGCAGCATTAAAGTCGCCGCGGATCATGTGTACACGACCCAAGTAGTACCACGAATGGGCATCCGTGGAGTCAATCTCAATAGACTGAGTAAGGTATTTCAATGCAACGTTTAAGTCTTGCTGGAAAGGTTTCTGGCCATTTTGTTGGGCCAGGTCTGTGGACGACGCCTCTGCTTGCGAGTACAAGCAACCCAACTGTTGCAAGACCTTGGCGTGGTTAGGATTGACCTCCAACACCTTCTTGTATGCCTCCTCGGCACCGGTCCAGTTCTTTTGTTGCTCAAGCACGGATCCAATTTGAAACCACACGTCAGGTTGGGTCAAAGGGTGGGGCGGGTTAGACAAAATGTACTGGAAGCAGTCAAGTGCGCTGGGCAACTTACCTTGGTGTTTGTATATAATACCAAGACGGAAGTAGATTTCGTTGGACTTGTCGAAGTTGGGGTCCAAGTCCAACACTCTAACAAACGCCTCCTCGGCATACTCCAACAGACCGTAACGGTCATACAAAATACCGATTCCGTGCCACAACTTGGGCACGTTCGGGTTGTCCAAGTAGTAAAGCGCACGTTGGTACGCAGCGTAGGCCCGCTGTAAATCGTCCATCATAAGGTAACAGTGGCCCAAAAGGCCCCAAGTGTCACCATTGTCAGGATGGAAGTTTAAAGCCTGCTCGTAGAGCTCGGCGGCTTTTAAAAAGTGGTCTCGTGACCGATAAATGTTCGCAAGTCGGGTCAAGACCTCCGGATTATTGGGGCTGTGGCGCAACGCCGTGTCGTACAGCAGCGACGCCTTTTCCAAATCGCCCAATGATTCTGCCAACGAGCCGATAGCTAACCATGTCAGTCCGGTAGTTTCTGCAAGAACAGAAGTGACTTCACCTGTCTGAAGAGGGCCATTTGGTTGCACGTGACCTTGGGCGTGGGCCTGAGCTTGGGCAATAGCTTGGGCTTGAGCCTGGGCTTGAACCTGCGCATGAACCTGTGCTTGTGCTTGTGCTTGTGCGTGGGGCAACATCTGCATCTGCGGTTGAAGGGGCATGACGGAAGGCACCTGGTTGATCGAGTTTGACGACTTCATCGCCATCTGCACGGGTAACGACATTTTTGTTTCTTTTTTGAAAGTCTGGTGCTAATCGGTTTTGTGGTCGGAGAAGGCGGTAAAAACCAAAAATATCAGGAGTGGCTAAAAGAAAAAAACAATAGAAATAAAAAAAAGGCTTGGATTAATAATCCAGTGTTTTTGTGTTGCTCTTTTTTTGTTGTCTGGCGCTTTCGCTTCTTTTCTCGCCTTTCTGAAATAGAACTCTGCTGGCCAGTATGGTCGGAATTTCCGGAAATAGAGGATTTATATATGGACGAGCCCCGGTGACAGCAATCAGAGGGAATATATATAAAGAACACTTAGGAGGATGGGCAGTGTCTCTACACGAAAAAGCGTGGCAGAAAATAAGTTGGTGTTTGTTTAAAAGAAAAAAGAGAGGATTTAGAAACAGTGTCAAAAAAAAAAAAAACACTCTCAACACTGCCAACCCCAGTTCGCGAGCGTGAACAAAAAAAAAAATCGGGACAGGACAGGACAAGAATAATTCATGCGTACGCACCACGATCCAGTGAACCTGCAGTTCGAGCCGCGAAATACGACGAGCAAATGCACCACAGGAAAAAATCCCCAAAAAAGCAATTCCAGGAGGTTATCACCGACGTGAGGGTGAACGAAATTGACAGCGTGGTCGCCCGTGAGTGGAACCCCAAGCTTCGTTATTTGTGCCTTGGCGAAAGATTCGCAATTCATTGAAAAAAATATTACGAGTTTTTTTGGGGGTAGACGACGTCTTTTTTCTTTTTCTTTTTTTTTTTTTTTTTTTTTTTTTTTTTAAAGAAAGCCCTGATGATCCACGTTTGTGTTGTGCACGTTTCTATTTTCCCGAATAATGTGGGAAGCACAAGCGGCGCTCGTGGCCCACTTCCTGCGAAGCCTCGCTTTCTCATGTCACGGGTTTCTACTTTTAAAAAAGTGTTTCTGTATTGTCATGCTTCACACCAAAAAAAAAATCGTGCTGCTTTTTTTTTTTTTTTTTTCACATGACATATCTTGTGATACTGGGGTTTAAAATCGATCTCACGCTTTATCTCTTTCTTATCATTTTTGCTCTAGTTTCCGCTCCATACTCAACTCTCGCTTAAGGCACCCTCTCACTTTCGACGCGTTTCTCTGCTTATCGGAACTTATATTCCACTAGCTTTGTTGCTATTATTAGGGGATAATTTTCCAGATTATTATTTGATTATTATTTTTCAAATTCCACATTGTTTGAAATTCTATTGTTCTTTCTTCTCTACTAACTTAGCCTGCTCCCTATTGTGTCGATAGCCAAACGGGCCTTCACCATTTGATTCCTCATAGTTTGCGGAATTTGCTCGCCACGGAAAAAGCGATACTGCCATAGGATGATCGCTTGCCACCAGCAACCGAAATTGCTTCCGCGGGCTTTCGGAACTTGTATTTAGGGAGGATTTATTACAAAATATGAATACTTCAATATTTATTTCATTCCTAACTGGGACTTTCTATTTCTTCGAACAACCTATTCTTGGAAATTTCATGTGGACAAGTGTGGCTATATCTTTAAGGAAACAAAAAATAAAAAAGAAAATAAAAGAAGTAAAATACCGTACCAGTTTCCTCAAGTGCCAGGTGGCCCCGCAATCATGGCGCAGTCCTCAAACACGTAAAACAGCACGACTCGAACAATATAAGCGATTAAAACAAGAAGATAATATGGAATAAAGCCGGAAAAATCCGTCAAAATAAGAACCACAAGGTCTTGACTCTAAGTTAAGAAATAGGTATAAAAAAATCAATAAAAAAATACTAAAAAATCAGGTTCATCATCAAGAGTAGATGGCATTCTCCTGAGCGAGAACCCTTCATATAAACATCAAACCCAGAGAAACGAATGCAAGAAAAAAAAATCAATATAAACAAACAAGAAAAAAAAAAAAACTCGCTGCGTCTGAAATAATAAACAGATAGCCGCAAGGCATGGCGCCCACAAATGCGTTCCATCCGTTGAATGAAAGGGCTCCACTACAATACAAGCAAATTAAACCAATTCAGGCATTCCGGGGATTAACAATAGCGGTGTGCCCATAAAACATCGAACTGCATATAATGAAGATCTGAGGCGGCCTTCGGCTCGACAATGGTCCCTCCAGATTGGGCAACCATTCCCGGTCACGAGCACGGACATTCCGAGGAGCGGCGCGCGCCTCCTATTTCGGCTGTTTTTTTTTTTTTTTTTTTTTTTTTTTTTGCTTGCCATGTCGCGCCGCGTGACCCGCCGGCCGCGACACACGTTTTTTTAAAGCACCAGTATCTCCGGCGAACTGTCAATGGTGCGTCGGTTACATGTCCGCGCAGGGCCGACACTGTAGGGTGAAATTAAGGGAAAATCGGGAATTCATAAAGATATTAACCAGAAAAAAAAAATCTATATGTAGTTATATATACGTATTTGAACAATTTCCTGGAAGTTTTGGCATAATCGTGGATTGGAATATACTTCCAAAACACATATAACCAGTTTTAATTAAAGTTACTCGGTTGAGTCAGCTACGCCGGTAGTCCAAACGAATGAATCCACATTGAATGCAACAGTACGAACTCAGGAAGATAGTGGAAGCCCGCAGATTTTTCTGTAATTTTTTTTTTTTAATCTTGCGGATTTTGTGTGTCATGATAGATTTGGAGTTTCCAAACACATACCTCAGACGAAATCAACCCTTACTTCATCAAGTTAACAGTAATAAAACATGGACTTTTCCACTCCCATTAATTATTCCCGATCCATAATCTCTCTAGAATCAGGATAAAATTTACCATTCTGTTCAAAGCTCAGAGTATTCAGTCAGATGTATCACGCGCTTCATTACCAGCGAAATTGAGGTAGTATCGCTTGTCATACATAGAATCAAGGTGTAGACATTTTCCGAAACGGGCCAGTTTTCGAATTCAATGAAAGCCATAATTATAGTCTCATTAATACCCCATTTATTTTGGCCCATTTACCGGCTTTAAAACAGGGATACTAGTACCACACCGAGCCATTACACCCAAGGTTTATCCCAATCCACCATCACGAAGTAATTCAAATTCAACTCACGGTTTTTGTCCCTTGAACGAACTATTAAAACCCAAAAGCTCATTGATTCCCACTGTCCAGTCGTTTTCATCCTTGGCAATACAAAAAATCCCGTTTGGCTGGTCAGCTCCCGAAAGCCTACCCGAATGGCCTGGCTCGATGTAATCATCAAAACCTTGTCTGCTACGAAGCGTCTTTGGTGGCTGGTAGTTTCCGGGAATATAAATTGTTCCGTTTTCATTAACCACATGAATCTCATCTCCAGGGCGCAAGTCCGGTTGCGGGATTCCATCAATAGTCATTTTTATCCGTTCATTTCTACTGCCTGCCGCAAGTTGGATCATAATATGAGAAGTGGCTGGAAGAACCAAAGGCCTGAACGAAAGAGATTGAGGACAAATTGGCGTAAGGAGAATACACGGTACCAAAGGGTGTGCAATAGGTCCACCAGAAGAAAGTGAATATGCGGTAGATCCCGTGGGAGTGGCGAATATAAGTCCATCTGCGGTGGTGGTGGTGAAATACTCACTATCCACATAAATGTCGAGTTTTATAAGTCCTGGCAGAGAACCACGATGTAACGAAATGTCGTTCATTGCATATAACATCGTTGCATCATGATGCTGTTTATAATGAGCCAATTCATATTCGGCAATGGCGTCTTTTTCCCGTTGCCGGGATGGAGACGAGATTTCATCCTCATCTTGGCGCACAACATGGCATTCTAAACGTGTACGGTGAATCGCCTTGGCTCGAGATTCATACACTGTACAGAAAGAGTCACGGAAAGTAGAAAAATCAAACGGGAGTAAAAACCCAAGTGTTCCCATGGCGTAACAGAGCACCGGAGGTACACTTCCGTTCAGAAACGCCAGCACTGCACGGAGCGTAGTTCCATCGCCACCAAGTGAAACAATCAAGTCAGTTTTTCCGATAATTTCCCCGACGGTTCCAGTGTACACCGAAAGCGTTCGAGAACCGCTGATTTTTGTGGTTTTTGTTGATGGCTCTTCCAGTTCCAATTCTAGATCACGTGCCGTGGCCAATAGTTCAGCGGCCACATCCTCCGATACAATCACATTAAGTGCAGGGTAGTTTTCATGGATAAAACCAATGAATTCCATCATTGCATGCATTGTCGTGTTATTCCATGGTTTTTTCACCACGTAGATATTCTGTAATGGACTACGCCATACTACATTACGTAGTTTCGAATGTGCTGAACCCACATATTCCGGGATGGTCCGGGCACTAAGTGAAAAACACGGTTTAACGGTGAATTTATACATATCTTCGGGTATAGCAGATGAGGTCGTGGTACAAAACCGCCGTATGATAGTTGGACTTATTTGTATACATCTGGGGTGCAATGGACTGGGGAAAGCATGAGCTATTTTGAGGGTTTTTGTGTGATTGTGCGGTATGCGTGTATTTTGTAGTACACTTACCCAACTTCTTTTCCAAAACATTGTATATGTGAATATTTAGAGATGTCTTTATTGATTTTGCAATGAGACCCGATAAGCCCTAGCGTGGGTTTAGTCATTGGTCACGTGAGATAAACGAGTCATCATCTCCGAGGCTCGAGCAGTGCGTGAATATCATGCGCTAACGCGTACGTAGTTTGCACTAGAGTGTTAGTCAGGAATTTCTATTCACCAGGAAAAAAAGAAATTTCGCTATGGTTTTATTTAATGATAAGTATTTAAAGTATGCAGAAATTTAGCGGTCAACTTCTCTGTAATTTAGTGGCGTTTGTCTACTTTATGTAATCCCAAGTTCACCATTAGAGATCGAGTGCGTCCATGCAACAAAAGTAATATTCATTTGTCAAATCATTTCCATAATTTTCTTTGTTAAGAGAAATATCTCATGATTCTCTTCCTTTTCTATTCGAATCTTCTTTGGACAGGAAGGCGAATAGTATAGGAGCATGGCAATTAGGAATATTTTGGAAATCTAATAATTCAATTAGATCGTATATAATTAACCATTATTGGAACGATAACGAAGAGTATTTCTACGTCAAAAACATTAGCTACCCCATGTTTACCTTTAAAAATATATCTTTCCATCGACCTTACGGCTTCACGTGAGATTTCTCAATAATGCGTGGCTATACACGATAGCTACGTCTCTTTGTTCAACTCCTCGATCTCCTTCAATTCGTCTGCAGTCAATTCAGGCTTAGCATGAGGACTAGTGGTGTCGTTTTCCACCATCAGTGCAGATCCCAGGGACTTTTCTGGGGCCAGGGTCTGAGTCTCAACTGGTGCAGAAACCGAAGTATCAACTGGTGCAGAAACTGGAGCTTGAGATTCACCTTGTGGTTGTTCTGGAGCCTTAACTTCCTCCACAGAAACTTTTTCCGTAGGTTCTGAGGCACCAATATGGCGTTCACCAGGATTCAGATCCTCTTCCTCATAAAACTCTGTGTCAGGTACAATGTGCTCATCACGTGCCTGTTGAGAACCACCTTTAGTATCAATGGCCAATGGAGAATCCTCTTCTTCATCACCCAAATCCTCTGCGTCACGTGGAACATCGTTCATCTGGACCGAGGGTGCAAATTTCGTGTGTTCCAAATTCTGGATGATGTTGGTCAAGATCTTATTCAAGAACTCGGGAGCATTGGCATTATACATGTTCAGTGGGCGCACATCCAACTTATAATCAGGACCATAGTACTCGTAATATTCGTTATAGGGCAATTCCGAGGGCAAAATCACATCATTAAGTAATCCCGCCTCATATGCCCATGTCCGTGACACATTACGCATAGTATATCCACCTCCACCCACCACCATAAGTGGAACGCCAAAAGAGCGCACAAACTCAACACAATTGGCGTGGCCACGCATACTAAGATTGAAACAGCCCAAGCGATCACCACTTAAGGAATCACCACCTGTTTGGAGCACGATTGCTGAAGGTTGGTACCACTCCATGATTTTCAGGATAATCGGCTCAAAAATCGACTTATAGGTGACATCATCAATACCATCACGTAATGGTACATTAACCGAGTAGTTTTTACCCTTGCCCACTCCAATATCACGCAATTCACCCGTTCCAGGGAAAAACTCTCCATACTTATGAAAAGACGCCGTCATGACACGGTCCGTCGAATAAAACGCCTCCTCTACACCGTCTCCATGGTGCACATCAATGTCAATGTACAACACACGCGGATGGTAGCGCAATAACTCGATAATTCCAAGTACGATATCGTTCAAGTAACAAAAACCCGAAGCCTCTGATTTCTTAGCATGATGCAAGCCACCAGCATAGTTAATTGCAACGTCACACTTTCCACGGTTAAGTCTGGCAGCACCTTCCATGGAGCCACCTCCAGAAATCCCACAATATTCAAAAAGTCCATCGAAAACAGGACAATCGTCACCCACATTAAATTTGACCTGTTCCTTGGCAAACAAGTCAAGGTTATCCGGCAGAACACGACTCAAAAAGTCGATATATTCATCGGTATGGAACTGACACATTTCCTGTTTTGTGGCCGGTTTCGCCCGGTAAATCTCCATTTTTTTATAGAGCCCATAGTTCATGATAAGAGAATGTGCCATTCTTATACGATGAGGTTTCATAGGGTGCCCGGCACCATAAGCATAATTTCCAACATCGGCATCATAGAAATATGCCACCCGCTTTTTATTCTTGGGGTCCACCTTGAAATCGTCAAATGGCAACTGTACGTACATGGTGGGAGAATTTTGTCCTTTTTTTTTCCTTCTTTTTTTGGTGTCGCTCTAGTTAGCGTTTTGAAAACTGGCACTGATTTTATTCGTGGGAACTGCGTTGGAATGTTTCGACAGTTTTGAAAAATAGAATATAAAAAGTAAGAAAAGATAGACAAAATAAAAACTGTATTTATAGTTTTCCTGAATTTATGGCGGAAACTTTTATGCTTTTTTTGTTGTTTCGCCCGTGGGTGATTTATATTCTGGTGCTGGTGCATTGTCAAAATTATCTCGATACTGGCTCTGGAGTGGGTCTTATGTGCAGGCAAATACCTCGGTACATCACGAGGCCACGGTCCATTAAATGACGGTAAAGTTGCAGTAATGGGATTAGCAGGGTGTCATTATTTTTGTTTTTGTGCCTTTCTATGTTTGTGGTTAGGTGTTTTTGTGTATATTAATATTTCTTCTTTTCTGGTCCAATTTTTACTTCAAATGAAACTGTTTCTTCTTTTTATATCCAATGTGGTTTTTGGTGCATACTGTATAATTGCCTGAATGAGAATAGTATAGTAAGATACTGAGGGAAATTTGCGACACACCCTGGACCCTAACTTCTAAGTATTCTTGTTGGAATAAAGATTCTGTGATTAAGACATGATTTCTTTTAAGAAAAAAATAAAGAAAAAAAAAAATGTTTTCCTCTAAATCAATCACCTTAGTTTCCAAAATCAAAACTGCTTATGATCCAATAGAATTAACATTCATCGTAGGAATTGCAGTAGAAACAACAGAAACAGAAATCGAGAAACCGAGATATCACCAAGCGAAAAGAAGAAAGATCCCGCACGAGATGCAACGCTAAAAGTTGGAAATTAGGAAAAATTCCGACAGCGTCAATGACAGCCCACCAGGTACCAATACCACCAACCAAGTAGAACCCCACCTATCAAATGTAATCAACGCAACAGACGTTAATTATTATTGAATTGACTTTTTTTTCTTGTTTTCTTTTCAAAAACACAGTGTCTAACCGCTAGATCATCAATTGGATAACTATTAATCAAACTGAAAAGCATGTTGAAAAACGAATATGCTATAACCTGCCTTCATCCATCGTTATTCAACTAATGTAAACCCCATTATTAGAATATTTCTTGAAATGCCTCTTTCTCCATCGAGATACTATATAAGCTTCGTATTAGGGGGATGAAATGCAATTAATTATAGCAGGAGTTAGCAAATCCCAGAATCTTTTTATGTCTTTTCGTGTAAATTCCCATGGTTACCATATTTTTTCTATTCACCAATAGCACCATGATTTCGAGCAAGGATGTTATGCAATTTTATGTGGTGGTACGGTTAGTACCCCTCACACGATCTCTATACTCTGCAAGCTGGGAATTAAGTTGGTCCTGGAGCCTAGCATTGTAGCAGTATTTCTGGAAAACCTCTTCCAGAACCTCGAAATTGAGTCCGTTTTTCAGTGAGTATACACTGTTGGTTTCAATCACACTAAGAGGCAATAACCAATATATCCACGAGGGCCCCATAACAGAGGTCCAGTTTCGAGAATATCCCAAATCATACAAATGTCCAAGTCTCTGTTTGTTGCCATTGGCATCATATTCATATGCAGCATCCAGGCGACTCCATTTATCGTCCTGAAACTCAATCGTGGTGTAGTTTTTTAGCACCAAGTACACCAGAAAACATGTGAAACAACCCACGGCAAAGAAAAACGCTAGTGACACCACAAAAAGAAACACAAGGTTAAGCAGAAGGTACTGGTCCTTTTCAAACTGTGCTTCGGCGAAAAATACGTACAAAAGCAGCGTTGCCACCGCAAAAACCATGCCGCTGAACACTGTCACGTACACCAAAAACTGCACAAAGTATTTGTGATTATGGTGCCCAATACAACACGCAAACCATGGGCAATGGTGGTCCATACGTAAAAAGCACCGACGACAAGTTGAGCAATGATGGCACCGGTCCGGTTTCCAAACCTGGCAAGTGTTGCACCACCTAAACGCCGGCTCATTGTTTCTAAACAGATGACTAACTAAATATTCCAGTGGCGGGAGCCGCAGACGGTCATTTTCGGCCATAAGTGGCGTTTCTGGGGCATTTTCCAACCCCTCACATCCTAAATTATGCTTGTTTCCTTCATTATTCATATTTTCCTGGTAAGCACTTCCTCCATCCAGCCCCAGCCTAGGGTCTTTTCTGAGTTCAACATAATCGAGTGGCGAGCCCGCGCCAACACGAATTACTTGGAAATACGTATATATCGAGAGCAAATAAAGCACCAGCACCAGTGATACTAGCAAAAAAAACCGTGTGGTGGCGCCATATTGGCGGTACAATTCCACCACCACGCCATATTGCGCCCATGTCAATACCCCCGACGCAAACACTTTTGGGAAAAGCGTCAGAAGCCAGCAGCACGCCTGTTGCAACTGTGTAAGGATTCCGCCGTGCATCCACATAATCGACGGCTGAGTTATTAGCATATATTTTACACCACTATATATTATTATGGAGGTATTTTTTTTTTTTTGGTCTGGCCCTAATGTCTCGGTATATTCTGCGTGGTGCACAGAGGTATGGCCCTAGGCGTGGCCCTAAGCGTGGGGCGCGCACGGCTCTAGGGCCGGGCCCGGTATTTTAGTTTATAGGGTAGGCCTAGTGAAAGTAGCGATTTCCTATTAGAATTGGCTAAGTTGGTGTGAGTTTTTGGAGCAAGATTTAAGTTTGTGAGTTTGGTCAATTTTGGTTTTTTTGGGTGAGTTGTATGTCTGGTATTATTTTTTTTTTATTATTATTTTCTTTTTCGAATGATGGCACTATCTTATTGAAACAAACATTAAACAACAACCTCAGTCTCTCTAAATCAGAGGCATTCCTAATCTAATAATCCCACATTTTACTATTTGTTTATAAGGCAAGTGTTTGTTACATTTTCTGAGGTTAATAATCAGTGTCTGTCACTATTTCCTGACCCAAACACCAGGGCCAATTCTCTGTATATGATGATAGATTCTGTGTGTGGCAACAGTTCAAACATCCCTTTTGCCAAAACATGATGGTTTGCCAATTCTGTTTATTCGGCAGTGAAAAACGCAGACCTTTCATCACATATCTTTGAAAAGCAGTTGTCATAGCTAAACATTGGTATATGCACTGATAGATACACTGTAAACGTTTCTTCTGGATTTTCTGGAATAAACTTTCCATCATTAGATTGTAATATCTTTTTCGAACCGGCACCCCATAGATACAGCCATAACTCCAGAAGCAAATTGAATCAAAAAACATGAATCTCAGGCAAATCGGCAATTCTATACTCACCGAAAACCTCTCACCGTACAAATCCATCCCATTAATCAAACACATTCCTTTCCTTACTCTGCCTTGGCCTTGGGTTTCTTCCCTTGCATCTTGGCATAACTCTCATACCCAATTCCCCCAAAAACCATCAACACGCCAAGCCATTGTATTGCCAGCAAATGATGGCCAAACAACACCACACTAAGAATCATACTGAGCATCTTCCGCGTAACCGTAGCAGTGACTAAGATCAAGGAATCGAATCTCTCCAAAATTATAAACACAAATACCTGGCCCACTGCACCTAAAAGCGCAAATGCCACCATGTCTGTGAGTGCACCAGGATATTTCTGGACAAAGTCCACCACATAACGAGCCTCAGCCTCGTATTTAAACGAGAGAATATATCCTAGCGTCAACACAAACACAAACGCGTTCAAAATACACATCACAGATGCTCCAGTGAGTTTGTGTTTCGAGCCCAGTGCCCGGAACAACTGGTCCTGGGTAGAGTTTGTGAATCCATCTAAAAACATCAGTACAAGAAGCTGGGCCATACCCAAAGCTGTGTTGCCATCATTAAGCGCAGCCCGAGCCTTGCCGCCGCTTTTCGCCAAGGTAAATAAAACCACTCCACCCGTTACAAGCATGGCCACCATATATTTATGAGGAGGGAACTTGGTCTTGTAAAGAACCAAATGCACCAACATCACCGGAAGCAATTTACACGACTTGGCCAAGAGAAACGCAAGGTAATCCACGTGTTTTAACAGCCGATACCCAAGCGGCGACGATACACTGGATGTAAGAGCAATGGTTGCAAATGAGCGCAAATAACCATAGTTAAGACGGGAGCTATTTTCCAGCACATAAAATATAGAAAAGGGGTTTTGGCCATATGCCACCCACGAATATACTAGCCCCACCATTGCTGCACAAAAAGCCTGTGCTGCATTGACCGCAAGTGGCGCCTTAAAATAAACTGGCGCCTCATCTATAAAAGCATATGGCTTAGTATTGATACGTTCCTGGAGAAGCGACCACGAAAGAAACAGTGCGTATAGTCCAAGCACACAGCATACAAGCGTGACGAATTTGTTATCGTTCATCATAATTTTTTATCCCTTTTCGTCTTATTTTTTTTTTATTATTATTCCTGTTTAGTTTTTATGCCGCTGTTCTAGTTTTATATTATTACTATTCAATGTAGAACACGGTGTTGAGAATGCGCTGGAAATTCTGCACCATTGCTAGAACCGCGACGCGAATTTGCGTATCACGTGCGAGCGTCTTCGTAGACCTGCACATAGCCTTTTTGAACCTCATCAAGTAAATTATAAGAGTTTTAGTTTAGCCAAAAATTAGAGACAAATTTTGCATGGAAAAATAATTGCAATTTTAAAAAAAGATTGCAGCACGTCAATTTCGCATATGGTCTCCCACTACACTACTCAGTGACGCTCTAAGTAGCTTAACTAACGTTGATCGGACGGGAAACAGTGTTCTCTACTTGATATGGCCGCAACCGAAATTATCACCGTAAAATATTGGCTCAGAGAAACCAGTTATGTCTATAGAATCCATGCGATTTCGATATAAAAGAATCTTTAAAACCTACATATAAATCCTTAATCAGATTTAGTTGATAATACGTGATCAATTTTAAGTTTTCCCGAAGGTTAAAAGACATTCTTACCTACCAAACTTTTCGTCTACCATCACTTTTAATGTTCAATGTCAAACGTCATTTTACAGACCAGTGGTTTTGAAACGCTTAAACTGCAAGCTATCAGACCATCTTAACCCAAGAGCTATTCTTAACCTTTATTTTCATTTCGGAGATACTGAAAGTGCTTTAGCAGAAGAAAGAACCCTCTTAGAATAATTTCATGGGTTTTAGAATGTAAATGTTCGGATTTTTTGACACTCCCTGTGAATTAGATCTCTGAAATGAATAGTTTTTTAATGAATAATAGAGTTTAAGCAATATTAGTTAGCAATGTTTAGAGCGATTTTTTGAGATTTTGCTCGTTAATTTGTCGGCATCATAGCCAGATTAAGTCTTCCGTTGACTGAAGTCTAATTAATATTCCTTGGTTCCAAGTAGTATCCCCTAATGTTTTGTTGTCGTTGTTGCTTTTTTTTTTTCTTTTTTTTTTGTGTGTGTTTTTCTTTTTTCTTTTATTCTTTGTTTTATTCCCCATGTGAATAAGCCAATATCCCATTATACTCAGTATTGGTTATAACGATATCGTTAGCAGTCTTTCTGAACACTAAGAATACTAGACTTGCTCTAGTAACTTTTGCACCAAAAAAAACTTCTGCTGATATCATCAGAACCTAATTCTGAATCTAAGCTGGAACATCGGCCGCTCTTCCCTCGGGAAAAATGACGGTTTCTGGCAAGATGGTCATAATATCGTTCTCGGACTTCTCGGTAACCAGGGCACAAGTTTTGCCTCGGGTCGAATTTCTTCTACTTCTTTTTCCTTGAACCTGCCACTCATCTTCTGGTATGACCCGTGATGAGAATGGCAATCGAGGAGGAGAGGATGCGTTTCTAAAAGTTTCGGGAGTTTCCTTGATAGGAACAAAGCGTTTGTTATTGTTGATTTCCAGGGCGGGGTTTTTAGCCTCCTTTTGTTTGAGTCTCCTGTTTTCAATCAAAAGTATAACGTCCAAATCCTCATATTCCATGGTATAAGTTGGTACTTTTCTTGGGAAGATGAGAGAAGGGATTTCCTTCAGCCCCAAAGTCTGGAAAGTTCCTGTGCTAAATAAGGAGTTAGTAATTTTTTTACCCGGTTCCTCGTTTGGACTCTTTTCCGAGTCCACTAAGGTGGCCGTGTCATAAAGGATTGAGGAAGTGTAATCCATAAAGGTCTCCGAAGGAAATTTTACGCCATTCTTATGCTCTCTGTACTGAGGCAATTGGTACTCGTCTTCTGAAAGATTCTCAAGCACCTTAAAAGGGTTCTCAGAATTTGGAGAAATAGTAGCTTTCCTAGAGTTAAGGTAGCTTTGTACTTGTTCCAACTTCCGAGATCCTCTTTGGGTCTGCCATTCCTGAACCTTGAGTTTTGTTGGAATAATCTGGGGTGCAGAAATCAGAGTCCAAGCTTCGGGGATTTCCTTGCTACATTGTGGTGTCATTGTATATGTTTGTGCCTTGTGTTTCTTCTGAGCAGACCTGATTGTTTCAGATTCCAATGCTTCAAAACAAGAGACGCTTACAAGAGAAGGGTTCAGAGAAGCCTGTCCAGCCTTTTTCTGCTGACGAATATGACTTCTAAGAATAAAAAGGGTAAGTATACTCAACTTCGGCTTCTTTCCAGCATTTCTAAGCTTCGTCGCAAAGTTGAATGAAAAGGTTTTAGAAGTTACAAGAACATCCCACACTCTAGGAAGCGCTTGTCGTCTTTTCTTGACACCCAAATTTACAGCACCAGAAAAATGGGTCAAAATCCATCGAACAAACGGAAACCTGGTGAGTGTTAGTTGAACACTTCGTAATACTTGCTTTGGGAGTCCATTTAGGGCTCTAGTGTGCAAAGTCATTATTTGTGTTAAGTTTGTGAAGAAGAAAAGAGGAAAAAAAAAATTATTTTAGGAAAGAGCGAGCTCTCCCTTATATAAGAAAACTCAGAATTATGTTATGCTGTTTCGCAGCCGGCGGCAAAAAAATAATAAAAAAACGTGCCTGGTGGTCCCAGCCCTGTACGCGTACCAAAAGAAAAAAAATGGCCTTTGGTGCAGTGATTCTGGGGATAACTGTTTTGCTTTTAGAGATTTAAAGTTTAAGATTGACTTGATATGACGTGTATTCTAGTTATAGTTCCAAGTTTGAAAAAAAAAAAACTATACCAAGCGCCTTCACAAAAGGCAGGTTTTCATCACTTTCAAAACTTCAAAATACTAACCTAAACAAAGAATAACCTTGTTTCATTTGTAAATTCCAAAAGAATGTTTTTCACTGCACAATGAGTTATTTCATTTATCAAGATTCAAACTCAAAATCAATCATTGCAATTACCCCGAGTTAATTATTGGGGGAAGTTAATTTGAAGAGTACTGATTGTATATTCACTTTTTTTTTACAGATATTTTTCTCCTCCTGGAATTTTCTTTGTAACTTATCTCGACCATTGTTTTATTTTCCACTTGGAATGAGATTTTGAAGACAAGTTCTCAATAACAATCAAGCTATTGTTTCCTATAACTAACTATAGCCGGAAGTGAACTTCAATTGGTCGCTTCAAAAACAAAGAAACACCCCTCCTTAACATGGCCCACTCCCGCCCTTTACCTTGATAAAGCCTTTTTATGAAATACCAGAATCCATAAAAAATCCCGAATTTTCCACCGTATCTTCGAATTACTAATCTGAAAGTAAATATATTACCAAATATAAAGAGAAGGTTCTACAACTAACTAAAATACACACCAGTCGCTAGGTAGAAGTGCTCCAGCATAGCCACGATAATCTCTCCAGAGAAAACAATGACATTTTCGTTTACTCAGTGAAATTTGTTTTCAAATTCTTTTCCTTTGAAAATACCAAGATTAATAATCATTCGTTCTACAAAAACTGGATGTCACCCACATTTCCAACGCTCATTCCATAAATATTCAAGAACCCAATGAAATTCATAACCACATTTTTAACCACTCTCCACTGTTTCTCGGCAATCATTGCCGAACCACTCAGTTGTGAAAATCACAGTCCTGGCCCAAACCTTATTCCCCGAAAATTACTTGAAAATACCGGGAAATTCGTGGCAATTTATGATGAGCGCTTAGGCGAAACAATCTACAAATTTGTGGGAGGAAATGAAGCACCTACAAATATTATGGAATCTGCTGGAGACCAATTAGCAAAGATAGTGAATAAATTGAAAGCGTTTTTGCTGGATGAAATTTTTGACTATAAAAAATTCGAAAGCCCAGCAGATCTTCTTGATGTTGAATTGGCCAACATTACTACTATGGTTGAAAAGCAAGAATTTGAGCAGACCCAAATTAAAGACCAGCTTAAATTCACTAAAAGAATGTTTCAAGAAATGGTGGAGTCTATTGAGCCATTGAAACACTTTGTAATAAGGAATGACTACAAATTATTGGCCCAATTAATTGATTTCAATGTCCGGCTCTATAGTATGTATACTTCCCGTGGCTTCCTTGACCGGCTGATTAAAGGCTATGGAGATATTATTTTCCGCCATGGAATTATGTTAAGTTTTTGGGAAAAGGAGTTTTTTGCATTACCAAACGTACCTATTGGCGTACGCCTGGCTTTCAAAACGCAGCTTTCTAAAACAGAGCTTACCTTGGGGAATTTACGTCTCCAGCTTCTGTGAAATCTTAGCAAATTGTAGTTTAAATATAATGGTGATTATTTTTGATTTTTTCAGGTTTTTTCTTGAAACTGAACGGTAAACCTTGGGATTATTAGACTGGTGTATGGAATCGAACTGTTTTTCCCGGTTTCCGGTGAACAATAAATTATTTTATCTCATTTTCCTCGGCACTTGAGGTGTGATATTTTGTAATGAAATTGCCTTTCTATAAGTCCCAAGTATTTAAGATCCGAAACTGTTAAGAGAAATATAGTTAACTCTCTGAAATATTTCTTTTTTCCCCTCTTTAGAATCGTTTTTGCCATACAATGGGGTACACTTTCCTTCGAATGATGAGTTAATGAATTTTTCTTAAAACAACTACTTCCTATGTTTTTCTTGTTTTTTTTTGCATCTATTTCAAATTTGCTATATCAGAGGCCAAGTTATCAAAAATATTTATCCACTCAAAATGCTCTTGATTATGTTTTTACCAGAACTATTGTGCGTAATTTCGTTTCAGTTTTTGTCTTTTTTTTACTTTAACCGCTTCCAAATACTTCTATTTTTTCTCTCTCTGAAGATTTCGTATAGGTAGTTACTCAGCAATATTTATGAATATCTTACTTTGTTTTATGTTTTTGGTAAACACCACATTACAAAACCACATAGAAAACAATAAACCCAAATATCCCGCTTACTCTGTGTTATGTTTCCATTATCTTATGGTATCCAAAGATGTTTTCCAAGCCGAATTAGTGTTCCACAATTTCAATCCTTTTTTGAGAAACTTCTTCGAAACTAAAACTTTTCATCAAAGTCAAAACACTCCACAAGTATAATTTTATTTACTGTGAGAATCAGCCTCATCTTAATCTTTTCCTCTGTGAATACAGAGTGATAAAGTCCACACGATGATCCTGTTTTTTACTCAGGCAAAACTTTAATGAGAAAAATGAAAATATACTTTTTTATCAGTACTATTTATACTTTAATTGTCTTTGCTAATGCTGTGTTTATGGAAAACAAAACACACAATTTAACCTCTTATTATGAAGAATACCCTATTTATATGGACCTTGATAAACCACTAGTAACTCATCAATTATTAAAGAGCCAGGAAATCAAAATTAAAAGGGAAGATAATCGTTCTTTAGAAGCTGAGGCAAGGTTACAGTCAGTTTTTTTCCATATGAAATCTTTCTTGCACGATACATACTTTGAATACTTTGAATTCGAAGATTACTCTGGAACAATACAAAAAGAACTTGATAATATTTCGGTTTTGATTAACTCTTTTTCCCCTGAAAACGAAATTCTAAAGAAAAGACTACGTTTTTCAAAACTCTCATCTCAAAACTTACTTGCCTACGTTCGGATAATCAAACGATATAATTTCTTGGGCCAGAAAGACCATGAGTTACTCAGCCAAATGGTAGAAATCAATGCGTTAATATTGGCGTTTTATGATATTGAAGGCAAAATAAATTTCCTTTCACCTGACTATATTGAAAGAATTGTATATTTATTCCAAAGTTTGTGTACTTGTGAGGACAGGTTTGACGATTTGCTCGAGGTTTCTGAAGATATTAAGCTGTCCTTTGAGTATCATACAAAGCAAGCAACAGAAAAACTTTCAAGCTTATTGATAAATTTTCCAATCGCTCCACATTCAGAATTATGAAGGGGGACGTTTTTCTCCCTTTTTACGGTGTGAAAGGAGTTTGCTAAGCAGAAATCATCGATATTTTGGTCTCACATTTGACATAATATTTTATTGAAATCACTCCAAGTTTTATCAAAACGAATTTATATGAAATTGCTTAAAGTGAAAAGAAGTAGATTTTGGCCTCAAATCCATACTACTAGTCGTAAAACTTTGGGTGATAATAAACTCTAGCATTGTCTTATTATCTGAACTTTTATACCTTTAATGTCTATTTTCAAGTCCCAAAAGTATATTCTAATCTTGTAACTGATCAATTAGTGATATTAAAATTTCTCTTCTTTGCAAGGGTTTTGCATTCTACTTGTATCTACATACCTAAAAATTGACCGAAAACTTGACCATAGAATAAAGTGTTAATAACCACAAACCAAAATCAGCGCAGAAATTATAAAAGTTTTCTTTTCCCTTTTTCTTTCCCCCTTCCTAGGCTTCTTTTCTTTTCTTGCTTTTGTCTAACGAAAAGTCAATGATGAAATACTGAACTCTCGATTAAGCTTGGAAATTATGATTCTACTAGGATAATTTTAGAATTTAAGTAGTCTTTTTCTAAAATTTAACACTTTATTTTTCTTAAATTTTTGGTAGCATTGTATAGAAAGCATAGCCTTGATTCATGGTTCCAGGAGAACGTGGATTAACTCGTAGAAAGTACAAGTTACGTTTTATAACGTGCAAACTAAGGTTCAACTTGTGAAGTCTTTTCATAAACCCCTAAATTTCGGCCCTTTCAAAATTCTGTTCAACTTCTCAAGATGAGAATCACATTCTGTTTGAATATTATGGTTTTAGTCGTTTCAATTTTCGCTAAAACTTCTAATTTTAGTATACAAAATGTGTCTAACACCCCCTCTTTGGCCTGTCGAATGGAACTGGAAGATGAGTCGTACGATATTGAGGATCACGTTTATGGAAATAGTGGTTTATTTTTCTCCTCTGAAATAGAAGAGGCGGATGAGCTGTTGTGCTGGTTCTTCTCTATTTTACGGTCATTTATTCTTGAGTGGCAGTTTAAGATATCACTTTTCGAATAACTGATGGAAAAACTTGCTAAAGATTTTGTGGATATACAAAGTTTGGTCGAAAGACTTAATCTTGAAAATACCCTGTTTATCCGAAAATTCAATTTTGCAAAATATATGTTCGAATGTATGGTTGCTGCTGTGGAAAATACAAAACCATATAACTACTGGGGGGAAACTGCTCATTTTTTGGTAATTTCGATTATTGAACTCAACATTGGAATTTTGCGCTTGTTTGATGATTATAGTGAAGCTGATTGGTTGAAACGTTGGTATGAAAGTAAAGTAGCAAGTTCTGCAAAAAATTTACTTATATGGACAAAAGAATTTGACCGTTTAGTGGAAGTTCCTGAAGCGACTCGAAATTTGTTTTTGGCAGAAAGAATTAAAGCAGAAAACACTATCCAAATCTTAAAGCGTTGGACCCAAAGTTTTTGAATAAATAGTTTTCATTGAATTTATTACCAAACTCAAGTGCAAAACTCTTTTCTTTGAGTTGGAAGATACCCTGTTTTCGAATCTCCTCAGTTTGAAAAAATACTACCTTAAGTAAAGATCACTCACCAATATCTCACTTCAATATTACTTTCGTTGTTTCCTATTTTATTTTTGATAAATCAATGTTTTCTTGAAACTTACTATCTTCTTTTTGGCACCAAAATACTTTTCCTATCCTTTCAAACCAAAACTTAGTCTTTTCAATCAAAATACCCTCAGAACCATGGATCAAAAGAGAAAGTTCTTTTTATGAAAGGGTATTTCACCAGTGAAACTTTCTCTTTTACACAGCCTTGATTGAAGGTAAATGACCATTGCCAAGAAATTTTTGTGGAATAATAAAGGCTTTTAATTTCACAACAATTGTCTATTAATAGGTTGGAATAAATTGAAAGTTAAGTTCTTCTTTACATATGTATTTACCCCTATAGAATGAAGATCAAAGTGAAATATTTGTTATTTTTGGTCTTTGGTTTCATTATTTTGGCCACAGAAGTACCGTTCATACCAGGAAATTTCTTAGTGAAGGGAAAGGTTAACCAAACACACGATCCCATAACTACCCAAGTTCGTATCGAAAATATGGGAAAGCTAATCAAGAGGAACTGTCAAACAAAAGATGCAGAAAATGCTTTAAATTGGTTTGTAGATAGATTGAAATCTTTTATTGGCGTGCTTTATTTCAACATCGATTCTTTTGAGGAGAATATGAATATTTTACAGCAGGACATGCAGTTTATTGGCAAGGTTGTTGAGCATCTAGACCCGTGTTGTATTGAGATAATAAAGCAACTCTTTTTTGCCCGGCGAATGTTTGAATACATGATTTTTGCAGCAAAAGAATTGAGACGATTCGATTACCTTGTGTTCCAATACCAGCACTTGGTATATCTAATACTTGAACTCAATGTGAAACTTTTTTCTTTGCACGATGCTTATGGATTTCTAGACCGGCAGATCCCCAGGTATAAATATCTAGTGACTCATGGAAAAACATGTGTATTTGGAGCGAAGATTTCAAGGCAATCGAAAACGTTCCTAGTGATGTACGTCGTTTATTTGAGCATCAGAAGGCAATAGCGGAAGAAACTATTGAGGAGCTCTGGAGTCAGTTCCCGGACGAGTAAATACTAGAAGGCCCATTATCTGTACGCACCAAGCTTACACCAGTTGAAAGCATGCCAGTATGAAGAACTCGTGACACGGGGGTGTTGGTGATTATTAGTGTATATACGATACGGTTATCCCCTGCCGAAAATACCAAAGAATCCACCCTTTTTCTTATCACCGGAGTCGGACTCGGACTCTACCTTGGAGCTGGTGGATTTCTGCAACGTTTTCTGACCCTCAACACTGTAGCCAATATAGTTGAACGCCACGTCGAACAAGACGGGTTTGCTCAAAACGGGCAAAATGGCGCCCTTCTCGGTAATGTTGGTGATATTGTGCAAGCTGTCAATAGACGAGGGGAACTTGTACACATTATCGGTAACCAAGGACGGCGTGACGCCCTCAGATTCACGCTTTAATTGTGCAAGAGTGTGAACCTTGGCCATTTTGGTCGCGACAGTTTGGCGGAATTCTGCCACCTGGTCGTTGCTTGACACCTCATAAGGGAATGCATCGACCTTAAAGAAGCTGGCATCCGTTGGGAAAGTGCGTTGAATATGAAGGTAGATACTCAAAGCCTCTGGGAGTTTGTTTGCCGCAGCATAAGCGTCGGCCACAATGGCAGAGCGGGCGGTGGTGAAAAGACGCGACAAAGCCTCCAAAGACTCGTATAAATCCTCGTCATTGTACACACCGGGCAAGTCCTTGAGCTCATCGGTGGTGGCGGTTACAGACGCGTATAAGCGCAGCACGTCTTTGTGGGAAATAAGCGCCTTGGCGGTGCTGGCGGCTTTATGTGCATGCAACTGCTGTATAAGCAAAAGGTCACGCTTTACCTTGACGAAAAGCATGTGGTACTTCAAGTAAGTCAAAAGAACCGCATTGTCCTGTGTTTTCTGCATGTCATCCTCGTCCACGTTTTTGTCAACATCCGCCTGGTGAATGTCCACCAAGACCGACCATCGGGAGTATAAACCATCATAGTCGTTCGCGTCAGTATACAGTTTCCAGTCCTCGCGGGAAAGCTGGCTAAGTTTCAACGCCAACTCATCGTTATATATGGTGGCCTCGTGTGATCTCCACTCCACAGTCTTGGCCACATGTTCCTCGGCGATTTCCTCTACAAATGTGGAGTCTAAAGATGCCACAAGTTCGACACCGTCGGCTAAATATGGCACTGTATTGTCACGGCAGTGTTTTCTTGCCACCGTGCGCAAATCCGCTGTGGCTTTGCCGCCAGAAAAGTCTTGCAGGTGAGCCAAAGCCAACGCTGGATCCACTAATGAATCAAGAATTTCTTCAATGGTGGATTTACCCAAAGAAGATGATCCTTGGTCCTGCAGCACATTTGCAGCCAAAAATTCCAATGCTACACGGGCAATTGCAAAAGCATATCTTGTTTCCGACCACTGTTTCTTGTTCAACGCATATTGGCCATGAACAAGGGCACAAAACACGAAAAGCTCGATTTTTTTTAGTGAGTCCGCCTCTCCAGCCACAACCGTAGCCAATTGTTTGCCCTTATTGACTGCCAGCTTCAATTTTCCCAACATAAGCTTGCGGAAACCGGGGATTTTTTGACCCTTAAGTTCAAGCATACTTTTGATCTCCAATGCATGGACAGCACTGCGTTCCGCAAGCAAAAGAAGCACCTGACCATATTTGGCATTTACCTCATATTTTGCCGCATCGATACTGGAAGTCTGCTCCTTTTCCTGGTAGTTTTTTGTGTCCTTAGTCACGATATTCAATTCACGGCGTAAGTGCAAAATCTCCCGTGCAAGTCTCTGTCTGTGTTTGCGGAAATCTTGCGGGGTAGTTAAGTAGGCGCCCAAGCGCTTGCCCACTGTATCTTGTAAAGGGCTGGCCGACATTTTGATAATATTTTTTTTATTTTTTTCTTACTTAAATCGGCGTTTTTTTTTATCGCTAAAGAGAGTTTATCTGATTTGGGTGAGGCTGGACGGTTTTTTTTTTGTTGAACGCGGTAACATTTAGTCACGTGTTCAAGCTTCCATCATTGGACTCTCTTGAGAGAGAATGTGCAGAGTCGTGCGACCAACACTTCTGTGAAAATTATAGGTGAGGATTTCCCTCACCTGAGATATATTTAAAAGGTCAGATAGAACAATTAGGTTTTTACAATTAAAGGTTTTCCATACATGAAGTATGGTGTCAAAGGGTACTGCCTTCTCCTTCACTTCCACAATTTTACTGGATTGATTTTTTTTTCCCGCTCCAACTAACCGCGTCTGGTGTACGGGTGTGTGTTGGGCGGGATTTAGAATTCACCATGGCAGGTGTTTTTATTAGAATATATGAATAGAGGTTGGGTTGGATGGTGGTGGATTTTTAAAAAAAAAAAATCTTTTCTTCTTATTTTTTTTATGATATTCTTTTTTTTTCTTATTTCAATCCTTTTGTTTTCCTAAATTATCACCTTTTGGCTGGTTTTGTTTCGTGTATATGTCCTTGGTCCTTGGTCCTTGGAAGATATACGCAGTCAGTGAAGGATAAGGTTAAAAAATGAATTATCACCTCAAGTATTCTTCTGATAAGGGTTTTTTTTCGATAAACTCTTCACGAATTATATCCGGAAAAGCTTGGCAAGTTTCCGAAAAAAAAAAAACACCCATATATCCCCTCACAACTAAACCTTAAATACTATAACATGAAACCATTATATATCTTTCTAGGAGTGCACATAGTTTAAATCTACTACGGTCTCGCGGCTATAACAAGAACTGAGAAAATAGAAAAAAAAAAAACATTAACCACCATTAAAACACACCAAATTGGGTATTTTTTCTCAAAAAAAAAGAATGGAAAATGTAACTAACGGAAATATCGACATATATGCCGAGTTTTGCGTGAATCCCGATGCGCTGCGTCTGGAAATCGCCCGCAAATACCGTCAATTAGCTCTCCAATATCATCCAGATAAAAATTCATCACCTGAAGCCGGTGAAAAGTTCCGTTTTTTTGCAGCCATCAACACTGTACTTCAGGATACAAATCTACGTAGACAATATGATGAAATCCGCCAGCAAAAAATGGCCAAGGGTTCGAAAACTGGGGCAGGAAATGTGGGAAATCAAATCCAACAATTTAAGGAGCAACTCCGTCGGCGGGAATATGAGGCTCAGTTACAGAAAGCCCAGGAAAAACCCCCTAAATCACGTGCAAATGTGGAAGTCTTGGCCATGCAAGGATTGAGGCTCCGAAGAGAAACCCAAGCGAAAATGATGCTCGGTCAAGGGTACGTATCGTATAAATCACTAGATGTTCCAGTTTCCACAACCAAATTTCTCGTGAGGTCTCCAAAACTCGAAGTCACGTGGAAATTCCGGCCGGAATCCGGCGCCCAGATAGATTCCGAAACTCTCCGGCGTATAATGACCCGTTTTGGACCAGTTCTACTGTGTTCCGTATTGGGAAATGATGGGCTGTATGCCAAGGGCCTTACGGAGTTTGAATTCCGTGAAGATGCACAAAAAGCATTTGCATACGAGTACAAAAGCGCCCGTTTATGGGATGGGACACCTGTGAGGAAACTTGCGAGTTTATTGCGAGGAGTAAAATGGGCAGAAACTGGGGAGTATAGCTGTTTAGGAGAAACTGATGTTATGGCAGAAATCAATGGGTTTTTGCATGGTCTTAGTAAAGAAGATGGGGGGATAAATCAGAAAGTATAGGATCAGTGGAAGTGGTGATAATAATAATAAAAGGATATACGGGTATATCTTTAAATTAATGGGTATTAATGGGCACATGTTATTAATGAACAGATCAATTCTAGATGAGGGCATATTAAGTCACTGGTTGTACAGATAATTGGACAAAAATCAACATAGACTTATTTTTTTTTAATTGACTACAAGACGGTTTTCCAATAATAGTGTATGTATATTCTAGTACGGCCCCAAATAAAACCATATTGATATTAAGTGATGCTTCCCCATATAGCCAGGAAAAAATAATCACGCGATATTTCACCAAACACTAAAAGCAGTGGTCTCAGATCCAATAAGACTATATGCTCCAAAACCCTTGGTCCTAATGCTGACACTTCAATAAACCCCCCAAAATAAATCTCGCTCCAAATCTCTATATGTTTACTTGAGGTAGAAGTACACACCCGCCAAAACAGCAAAAAGAGCCGCCACAAGCAAGGGAAAAGGCAAGCTGCTGACCTCAGACAGACCACTGCCAGAAGTGGTGCCCTGGGTCTTTTTGACCACACCTCCCTCAAGCTTACCAATCAACAAGCCCTTCAAAATTTCATGAGCATCATCAGAATGTCCAATGTCGTCAAACGCACCAGTAGCATCCTCGCCTGCACAGTCTACAATCACCTCCTCACCACCGGGGTGCTCATCCAAATACTTACTCACGTCGTATACCTGGCCGTTGTATACGAGCCACAAATCATCAGCGGTATTGTGCTGGCTGACCTCGTCCATGGTGTAAACCTTCAAATCCGTAGTTTCCGACATTTTTGGTATATAATTTTTTTTCTTTCTTGTGTGAGTTCCGTAGAGACTATGTATAAGAAGAACGACAAGTAGTACAGAAAGTCACGTTGGCTAGATTATGTCTTGGGATTAAACGCCAGATCGCGCGTAGGGCCATGTGAGAAAAAACCCTATTTATATGCAGGATTCCCAATCAGAATGTTGGCAAAGGTCAACGCGACCTTTGGAAATTGGGCCGAGGCGTCTCGTTTAGGTAAGCGTAGCCGCACGGGATTTCCACGCCGTTCTTGGTAAAAATCTCCCGGTAGGTATATTTCACGTGATATGTTTATTTAAATGTTTTTATTTTGAGTAGTCTTTTTATTGTCATTTTAAGTTGTTTTTTTTTTTTCTTCTTTTGCAAATTATCTACCGGGGGAAACCAAAACTTATCGATACTTTGCCAAGATTTCTAGACTATATAGTGATTCCGCTAAACTTATGAATTAGTTAATTCCGGAAAAAGATGCTCTGGGTATTTCGCCGAAAAAGGGGGAAAATGGGAAGAAAAAAAAAAGTTAATAATTGAAATCGAGGTTTTGGTTTCCAAGAAATTTGTTCCTACCCAAAAAGAAAATGAACTATTATATCTTTCATCAGCTCTTAACATAGCAAAAGGTGCAAGGGATTTGAAAAAAACTATGGCAGTACATCCACAGTTTTATTCCACAATTATTTCAATTAAAATTTGAGTTTCAAGTTTCGAAGCTGCTATAAATATTAAGCATGAATTGACCTGTGAATCAAGATTCAAATAATTGAAAAGATTCATCGTACGAAATGAATCATTCTATCAAACCCTTGATATACCCGTGATAAATGGATCAAAACGTACCTTTTTAGTTTCAGTTTTTATCGGTTAAAACAAACCCTAAAATGTGAAAACCCCAAGATTCTGTAAAATTCGATAAGTCTATAAAAAGAGTTTCTATTAAATAATATATTGATTTGTATGAGAAGCGAAGGTTGTATGTTAAGATGTGGCTACCTTCTGCTTGGCCAGAAAATACTAATTCTGAATTTTTACAACACTTAATTCTGAACTATAGGAATTGATCGATGAAATCCTCAACACTTTGCTACTTTGCCTTGTTCTTTCATCCAGAAAGTATCCGGAATATTTAGATTACTCTAACCCTTTTTACAACTTAAATCTTTAGATAAATGAGTTAAAATTAAAAAATTCCCCTTTATTAATTCATTTTCCTTATTTCTACCAGTGACCTTTCCCAATCCCAAATACTAACACAAAGGTATACCCGCTGTTCCAAGTAATAAATCCAATTGTTCGTTGCTAATATCTCTAATTATCACATGTACATGGCTGATTTCACGAACGCTTTGTAAGGAATCCCAGTTTCGGAACCAAAGTAAGTTTTCTCGTGGAATCCCTGCATACTCAACAAATGTCTGATAAATATATTGTTCTATCGTAGCACGTGTCTCTACTGAGAGATCACCCACGGAACTTTTTGGATCCGACGGAATTGGCTGTTTTGACCATATACAAAGATGTGCAACGTTTTCCTCGAAATAGTAAGGAAAATCGTTGTAGATAATCTTCAAGTCTGTAGGGTTGGAGAATATTTCGTCGCCGCTACTGGCAATCTTAATATCGGCATCCATAACTCCGTTTACTTGCTTTTCCGCTGCCCATCCTAAAGAATTAGTGAGTAGATATTTAAATATCGTTGTATCCATCACCCGGAGCAGCTCCTTATGTGCCATGTATTGTTCTGTCTGTCGCTTGGACCGGGCAAATCCCTCCAAATCGTTTGTTTGCACGATTTTCTGACATTCTGCCCATGAAAATGGCCTTTCGCTGAGTCTAGATGCATATGGCATATCGGAAGGTGGTTCAATTTATCGTTGGAGAATATTATCACGATATTCCGATATCGTAGATGACAATGAGGGTCACGTGGACAACGTTATTTGCCACAACTCTTTTTAAAAGATCAGTCTTTTTTTTTCCGGTTTATCGGCAAAAATAAAAAAGAATGAATTCACGGCTAGTCTCAAATAATGGAGAATCTAAGAAAAGCTAAGAAAAAAAAAATTATGGCTAATTACAAGAATACTTGCAGTGGATTTTGGAGTTTTTGAGCCAAGGCATATACAAGATAAGGTATGGAAACCCCACAATTGAACACCTATGATTTCCTTATATTTATAATATTTTAACTTCAAAATATCGAAAAAAAAAAAGCGTTCTTTCTCCAAATCTCTTTTTTTTTATATGAAAACAACAAAAACAATGACATTTGATATCTCCTACCGAGGTTTAAACTTTGACGTGATAAGAATTCCTCACCAGCAATCCCGATTGCGCGCTAAAAGTTTAAATGCACACTACATCCGCGTTAGTTACCAAAATATTTGAAAATCCGAAACACCCCAAAATAGGGCCAAAATCAATGCAACAAAATTTTAAAGTGTTTTTCGGCAAAACTTGTGGGATATATTTGATGAAAAAGTAAAAAAGAAAAATGCGCAAGCCCGGAATCGAACCGGGGGCCCAACGATGGCAACGTTGGATTTTACCACTAAACCACTTGCGCTTCTACATTGGTTACAATACCCTGGTTTAATTAGTCAAGCTAGAATGCTGGAGAACATGAAAAGCATGTTTACACCGCCAATAATATAAATTAAAGCTCCAAATTTATTATGAATGAAATTAATAATATTATGAAGCTATATAATGCCGCTTTGACTTCAAATTACAACGTATTCCTAAGATTTTCCGTAAAGTACTATTGTTTGTATCACCAAGCCCGCCAACACGATAAATTCAGCCGTTTCGTAGACTAAGAAGATGAAATCTTATATTCTAAATAAACAATTTATACTTTGACTATATTACTAAATATATTACTTTATGAGCCAAGATGCTCCCAATATATCATATATATTGATGTATTTCTAAACTGTGAATAGATTACAATCAGGTAAAAGAAATGTATTTTCTCGACGCCAAGAACAAAGTAGGGGGGTTCCTCTACGAGTTCTTACGGGTAGACAATTGAAGATGGCGTTGGCGCGAAGTAAGGCACTGACTAGTTGATACGTATCTACACAACGGATAATGTAAGGAGAGATTTCTAGGGCTTGGGAAAGTCGGAGATACCAGTAACTCAGTACATTAGCCAGACATATTGTCGGTTTTTATAGTTAGATATATATTTTTCCTATAATATGATTTGTTTCTTTAAAAAAAAAAAAGAGAACCTTAATTTAATAGTTCACCGATAGTACTTCTATTCTAGTAATAATCCCCCAAAATTCTCTTATTTATGACAAAAAAAAAAGATGCCTCTACATGATGTAACGTCTGGTATATATGTGCTAAAGTTTTTCCCTTGAAATCTCTTCAGAAACTGATGAGCAGATTGAAAAATAACTGAGTTTCCCGAATTTCATCCTTACTAGAAAAAGAAAAAGAAAAAAAACTCCAAAACTAGCTCAAAAAAGTTTGTGAAAAGCTAATTAAAATGCAAGAACATCATATGAAAAGTCTTCCTAATGATGATCAGAACCAATGCTCATATAATTTTTTCTTTCTTTTTTTTTTTTTTTTTTGGTGCATTCATAGCAATCATTCCACAAGCAACCTGTTCTCAAAAAAAAAGTAGATTTCTATTTCCCTGATATCGTTATTTTCGTTCAATGAAATGGATTAAGTTAAGGAAAATTGCGCTAATCAATCACAGTAAGGGTCATAATAAAATTGCTCCCACACACGATAAAATATCTAATTCCACAGCCCAGGTAAAAATTGACGATAGCAAAAAAAATCCACCAAATCCACTTTTATCCCTAATTCTCTATATATACCTAAAAACTCATAACCTTTATCCACGGAATGTCCGTGTTTAAAGTGGAGAATTAACAATATTATCGTTAGCAAATACCGCGATTAGTGGTTAAGCGCAAACTGAGCCGCGCAACCATACGGTAAAGTTGTGCACATAACATCCAGTAGGCTTGCCGCGATTAGCCGAAATGCGAAATCTACAACTAACTACACTCTAGCAAAAAGTTTGCAGCCGGGATCTAAATATTCTACCGCACGGCGCAGGTCTGCAACCTGAGCACACCATAAATACAGATCCTGATCCCACAAAAAAAACATGTAGTTTATTTCAAAGGATAATAATAAAAATTATAATTATAATAAATTCAATTTCTCTTATTTTTTTCTTTATTTCATTCACACAATGGTTTCGGAAAAACTCTCCTTCTCATACACTACCGATTCGCTGGTATCCGATAGTCAATATTCCAATACCGACTCTTCAGTGGAAGCAAAAGAAATTCCGCATCTGATTTATACCAGTGGAAACCCTCAAGATATCCAGAAATATATGGAACAAAACAACTCACTAGGAAAAGAAAATGAGGACTTGGAGTTAAAAAGATTGGCCACTAAAACAACTATTCTTAGTCATATAGCAAAAGAACCAGCTTTTGACGATGAAGATTATGTTCTTGAACAAGACCGTCTTCCTGTGGAGCATGATGGAGAACAATTTAAGGGAATTGACCCTGAACTTGTGGCATGGGAATTAGATAGCCCTGAAAACCCTCGGAATTGGAGAATGTCAAAAAAAGTTTACGTGACGCTTATTGTATCGTTATATACATTTGTATCGCCAATTTCAGCAGCAATCATGTCTCCTGCCACTAAAGATTTGGCCAGAGACTTCAATATTAAGTCTTCTACGATTTTGGCCCTTGTTACTTCCATCCACATCTTAGCATGGGTTTTTGGTCCTCTTGTGATTGCCCCACTCAGTGAAAATTATCGTCTTGGTAGACGCACGGTATTGAACTGGGCTTGCTGGATTACGCTTTGTTTCAATCTTGCCGGTGCCTTTTCCCAGAACATGACTCAACTTTTGATTTTGAGATTCTGTTCCGGGCTTTTCAGTGCAACGCCTTTAAACGTCTCTCCAGCGGTGGTGAGTGATATGTTTGATGCTAAAAGCAGAAATACCAGTTTAGCCGGGGTGTTTTTGATCCCTTTCATTGGATCTGCCATTGCCCCTGTTATTGGTGGATATGTGGTACAGGCTAAAGGTTGGAGATGGGTTCTCCTTACCCTTGCAATTATTAACGGAGCCATTGCAATTCTAGGCACCTTTCTTCTCACAGAAAGCTTTGCTCCAGCATTGTTGTACGCCAAAGCGAAAAAGCTAAGAAAGGAAACGGGAAACCAGAACTTGCATACCATTTACGAATTATCTGGAGACGGATTAACATTGGCGAAACTTAAGGAAACTGTTACCAAGCCAGTCGTGCTTCTTTGTACCAACCCACTTGTGTTTGGCTTGGGCTCTTTCATGGCCTTCATCTATGGTTTTCTCTATTTGATGATTGTTACTTTCCCTTCCGTTTTCCAGAAATCTTATGGGTTCTCTCAGAGCACTGGTGGGCTTATGTTTTTATCCATGGGTATTGGTTTTGTTCTTGGAGTTGTTTTTTGGACAATCATGCTTGGATATGTCTACAATAAGTTGGTGGAAAAGCATGGCGTGGAAAAGCCTGAGTTCAGACTCCCATGTCTTTTTATTAGTGCAGTGATTATGCCCATTGGTTTGTTTTGGTATGGCTGGTCCGCCCAATACAAGCTTCATTGGATAATGCCCTGTGTAGGAAGTGCCATTTTCTGTTTTGGATTGGTTTGTGTGTTCCAGACCCTTCAAGCTTACTTAATCGATATGAACCCAGCATTTGCTGCTTCTTCCATTGCTGCTGCATCGATTTTCCGGTTTGTTTTGGGTTTCCTGTTTCCGTTGTTTGCCCATATGATGTATGATAAGTTAGGTTATGGTTGGGGAAATACCTTGTGTGGAATCTTGTCGTTATTGTTGGGAATTCCCTTCCCATTTTTGTGCTACAAGTATGGAGAGAGACTCCGTGCCTGGTCTAATGAGCGCATGGAGAAGAGTGAAGAAGCAAGAAGAATAAAGAGACAAGAGTCACTTCAAAAGAAGGCCCAAGGCTTGGGTCAGAAATAATTAGAATTCGGTTAATAAGGAATAATATAGACATTTTGTGATCGAATAAAGTAGAATGAGGTTGTTTTTTTTTTTTTTACAATGTTTCACGATTTCACGTTGGGGTAAAAAAACGGCAGATTTTTAGGGAAAGGAAGCCTCGAAAATGAAAATGCAGTGATCTTCAGGTTACGATGATAATGTAAAGCAAAGCAGAATATCATTGTTCTATTTAGAAAACGTGAGTCATATCTTAATGTTTTGCATGTCTTTTGTGGATTGAAACAAGAAAATTTTCCATTTCTATGATCCTCATAATCTTCATAATCCTCATAATCCTTATATATTCCAAATATTTCCATATATTCCATTCATTTATTAGTAGAAAAATTGTTATTTAACCTTGCCAAATCACGTGAAATTAACTTATAATATTGCTTTCTTCAGGGATGTAATTGAATACTCTAATACACTTTGACCGGTTATTAAAGACTTTTAGTGACTTGATTTTATAATGTGAAAGGCGTCATGAAGGAGTATACTTCCGTGTTGAATATATTTCAAAATTCCCAGCAATTAAAAAAGGTTATTTATCTAAAAGACCTTGTTAAATTCTCATAGAATAAGGACATGTCTTTCTTTTTTTATCCTGAATAGGCAAACCGAAATTGACTCAGAAACATGTATTGCTATGCTAAAATTGAAGTCTATTTACAAGATTTTTAATACAGAAATCTACGTTTTTTTTTTTTCAAATATACACCTGCCTTTCATTAAACAAACAGCCTTCGACTAAAGAATTAACACAACCAAAATACTTACTTCTACCCCACCTCCTGTAGTCATGGCAGAAACAAAACTTCTATTCCCATTCTAAACTCTATAAATACACGTAAAATATTCAAAAAACTGAAAGCCATCACCCTCTTTATGTTGAGGCACGCACCACCAATACGTCAAAACCAGCCAGTGAGGCGTTTTCTGTGAATGCGGGCTCGGTATCGCCGTTTTTCCACGTATCTTTAGTGACAACAAAAAGCACTTTCAGCCCCAGGTCTGCACGTGCAGCTGCATCGCTAAAGATCTCCGGTGCAGCTTTAAAGTAACGCACATCGATCTCTACACCAGGACTACTAGCGGCCAAATACTCGTGGAATTGGCGCTCAAAGTCGGGATTATAACCCGTGGCCAGACGCACGTACACGCGAATGTGGGCTTTTGGACGCGCCAACAGCCGTACAACATGGAGTGCAAGTAAGTCCGACATACTAAGGCGATCATCATGATTGAACACGAGGCGAAGTGTACGTGGGGCTTCGGACGCAGGGGTGCCAGCGGTTAAAAGAACACCCACATGTGCTGTGCATGTGTCCAAAAGTTTACGGGCATGAGCCATAGCATCAGAAATCTCGGCCTCTGGTTTGGGATTTCTTGGCAAAGGTGCAGCTGCAAGTACAAGGGTGGCAGTACTAGGAAGTTGGTCATTAATGGCGGCCACGTCGTTTTTTGCTGGCGCCAAGAGCGACAGCGTGGTCAATTTTGCGCCAAGAAGCGAGCCAAAAGCATCAATTATGGCGAGAATCGGTGCCGAATCTGAACCCTCGTTTTCGCTTCGATTTTCGCCGTTTTGACCATTTTCGCTTTTACTACCGCCAATGGTGGTCTCGGGCTCTTCGCTGGGCAGAGACGCCTCGAGTAAATGTGAGGTTCTTGATGTAAATTCACGCACGTGGATGGCACGTGCATTGGAACATTTGGTGGTCTCTGCAAGCTGCTTGAAAAGCACAAGGAGATGGGGCACAGAGTCAATATTTCTGAGAAGAAGCGTGATTCCTTGAACGGCATAGCGATCGAGGGTATCGAGGGCCAATACCGAGGTACGTTTCTCTAAAAGCAGGGCATTTTCGTCACTGCTATTCTCATTTTTGTGTCCCCGTTTCTCCGTCAGTTGCCGACACCGTGCTGGGTAAACCCAGAGTGCAAGCGGCGTGGTGAGAAAAGTGGTGACCAAAGCCATAAGGATGAAAATCAGGTACACGCGTGTGGAAATAATACGTGCACTCAAGCCCACGTTCAAAACGACAATTTCCACAATTCCCTTACACGACATTAACACGCCTACTGCCAAAGAATCACGCCAACGGAAACCGTTGATTTTTGCTGCAAGCAAGCCGCCTGCCACTTTTCCCGCCATAGCCAATGCAATCACCGCCACCACATATGCCCAATCAATACCGCGGTTAAGTTCACCCAAGTTCACATTAAGGCCAGCAAGCGCAAAGTAAATTGGGATCATGACCAAGTGTACCAAATCCTCGAGCTTCTCGGTGATACGGATCACATACCCGTTATCACGTGGTACAATCACGCCTACCATAAATGCCCCAAAAATTGGGTGGACACCGATAATATCGGTATAAAAGGCCAGCACAAACACCATAGCGATAATAAGCGCCATCAGTGCCGCTGAAGGCTGGCCCGTGGTCATTTCGTGTGTGTACCGCCGGAGATAATAGTAAAGGGCGATTTTCACAGGATACATCAAAAACAAAAACCATCCCACGGTCAAAAGCAAGATATAGAGGGTATGAAGTCCGTTATCAGCATTTGCAAGCGTCACCACTAGTGCTAACAAAATCCACCCCACCAAATCGTTGATGATGCCGGCAGATAACACAATCGTACCCACACGGTCGCCAATCAAGTTCAATTCCACCAAAATCCGTGCCAATACAGGGAAGGCTGTGATACAAAGCGCTACAGCGATAAATACCATATATGTCGTAAACCCAATCGTACTTGGTGCACTTGCATCGTGGTACTGGTTGTAGAGGCCCTTGGCAATGCCACATCCCAAGGCAAATGGAATCGCCATATTGATAAAGCCTACAGAAAGCGCCACCTTGGCGTTTTGGCGGATATACCGCAAATCAACCTCCATCCCCACTATGAAAAGGAAAAATATGATTCCAATGTTAGCCACTAATGTAAGCCCCACCTTCGACCCTGGCGAGAAGCACGTCGCACTAAAATTTGGAATCCGTCCCATAACCGTAGGACCCAAAATAATTCCCGTCAACACCTCCGCAATCACCCGTGGTTGCTGGATTTTCTTGAGAGGGAAGTGTAAAAGATGGCAGAAAAACATGATAAGCACACACTGGAAAAGAAACACCGTGTACGGCGAAGACGCTGCATACTCGAGCGGGTTGCGCCCGGCCACAATACCGGCCACAGATTCCGTAGATACTCCAGCCATAGTAGATTCTCTGAAGTTTTTGTTTGTGTGTAGACAGGCAGGGGGAAATATCGTATCGTTATAAATGTTCTGTTCCGGTCATGTGTGCGTCAGATGCACGCTGCATCACTGCCATTGTGGTTGCGCCGCACGCAGTGCATCTCCTGCGCCCCCGCTGTGCGTGGATACTTAAACGAGTGAGGAGATAAGTCCGGCGGGCGCAGCCCCACCTCGGAGGGGAAGTTCAGTATAACGATATTTTCGATATCGTTGATTTATGCAGTAGCAATTTTAAGCCATTCTTTAATTCCCAGAACTATCACATGCACATTATCCGGTAAAGGCTCGTCCAGCTCCTCCTTTTTTCTTTAGAGATTATCAGTACGCACGTTGGCCGGTGCCAAGCATTTTGCGCGCCAATAATTTTCTTCATCTGATGGTTTTGATATGACTCGGTTTGGTTATTGGAACGTTACTTTTAATTTATCGCCTTATACACGTCTATACACTAGCCTAAAGCAGCGACTCCAAGTTTACCAAGAGACTATATGTCTCGCGGGGCATGCGGTACTGTATCATACCGGCGTAGACCATACAGTTCTTGGCAATCGTCTTCAACTTATCGAGCTCGGCTCTCTCCTGGCCACCAATACCAAATTGCTTGGTCATGGCCGCGTAGTTGATCTGCGAGATGCTGGTCATCACAATCGTAAGCACTGATGGAATCACCTTGACCAACTTGACGTCGAATCCATTCAACGCCTCGGCGGCACGTCTGATTTCGATAAAGTCATCAGTGTCAATAATTGGCACAAGTCCCAATCTCTTGACGCCGTCCAAGGCACCTTGCCAGTCCTTGTTCACAAAACTCTCTCTGATGTCGACAATCGGCAACAAGTAGTCGTTGATTTCCTTCTCTTGAGGCGAGATCTTACCTGAGATAAAACTGTTCCGGTCAAATACGCCCTTGAGCTTGCGGCTCAACAAGATAAGGTTATTCTCCGCAGTTTCAGTCGGTTGGACATCTCCATCTGGAGTACGGTAAGTTTCGCCAGTTAGGAGAGGCTTGCTCAACTCCGTCATGGACAATATTTCGCTCAAAAACTTGTTGAGCAATGCGGCCACGGTGTCATATTCCTGACACAATTGATAAAGGCGCAATGCATCAAACACCCGACCTTCTTCCTCGCATCTCTGCGCACTGCGCTCGGTGATCTGGGTGTAGAACTGTTTGATCTCTGGAAGGTTGATAAGCGCACGCTGTCTCTCGAGAATTCCCGGGGTCTTATCACCGGTGTCGGGAGTCAAATCACCAAGAAGAAGGCCAAATTCGCGTGAGATCAGAATGAGTTCACGCAATGCATCGTGACATTTGGCTGTTTCGTCGGCGTTATGGCCACCCTTAGAAATGCAGATAAGAATGAGGTACTGTGCAGCAACCTTGGGGTCACTGATTTTGAACGTGCGAGTGTACGAGCCCAAGAGCCTGCTGAAGTTAATCTGGTAAGCATCATTGGCATCAACAACCACCAAATCATCAGTGTTTGTCTTTGCGGTCTTCAACAAACCATAGTAGCCCAATGCGATGGCAAGGTGGACGGCGTCACACTCGTTGATGTTCTCGTAAACGTACTGTACGGCCAACTCGTACAAACCAAGCATGATCAATGTTTTTGCGTAGACCGGGTGGTTGGAGGACGCGTTAAAGCGAGCGGGACCTGAGGAGATGACCTTTCTCTGTAAGTTCTCGAGGCCGTAATTTTCGTAGAGCAAGTCTGAAGCCGAGGATGCGCCAAATTCATTGAGAATCAGAAGGTGGAACCATAACCAGTCCTCAATGCTTAAGTTGAGGGCAGAAGGGAGGTTCTTTTTCACCAAGTCACACTTACCGATGATTTTGTACACCGCGTATTTGTAAGGATCAAATCCTGGGGCGTCATCGTTGAGAAATTGGAACGTTTGGCTGAAATCTGACGAAATCCGTTCCTGTAACTCGCTGGGCAACGCAAACCCGCCGGATTTTGCAAAATGTGCGATGTACACAGGGAAGTTTTTGTCGAACTTGTTGAAAGCTTCGGCATTAGACTGTGCCAACTGTGCTGCCTCGGTATAAAGACCACATCTCATCAAGTAAAACACAAGGGCCCAGATGGGCACGCCATTATAGTTCAACGTCTTTGCCATAAGCTTGGAATCGTTGTTTTTCGTAATCACCTTATGGATAAAGTACGACACCTTGTTGATGTTGGTGGGCGGCTGGAACTCTACCGGTTTTTTGTCATCCTTAGTATAAATCTCGTCCATGTAGCTGAAAAACTGCAGTTCCAACGAGCCCTTGGAGTTTTTGACGATGTTTTTCTTGAGCGTGTTTCCAGAACCTGTTTTCTGATATGCCATGTAGAAAAGCTGTTCCTGGTTCACCTTAGCAAACTGTTCGTCACAGAGATCGGCAAGAACGCGCCAGATCTCACCCATTTGCTTTGATTTCAGGTCAGCGCTGGTTTTGCACAACTCCTCAAAACTCAAACACACAGGAAACACCTTGTTATCCAACCTACTCTCGTTTAACGCATATACGACGCGGGCGTTTCCCTCAAACTTATCTCTACTGACCTGTTTCGCCGAATGCACCGCCGTTTTTGGCGCAGCCAAAGGCGACAAGATACGCGAGGTGCCAGGTAATGATTTGTTCCATGAAAAGGACTGTGAAAGCTCCTCGCGCAGGATTTTTGTCCGCACAGGGAGTCCCAATTGCCGCTTCAAGTTATCCTTGCGCACCTTCCAGTCGATGGCCACGCTCAGGCTGATGAAACGATCAAAGTCACGAGATGCTGCCACCAAAGATTGCTCGATGGCGCTTAAAATCGTCTCGTCTTTCTTGGCCGTCAAGTAATTCTCGATATCCTCATGGTCCAGGGCATTAATGCCGCCCCGTCCATGTTTTTGGCCCGGGATTTCGACCCCCGGCTCGCCTGCCTGCATTTGTGGCAATGCAGCAAGTTCGTTTTCAAGGTCCAGCGCATTGACGCCACTTTTTGACAACAAGTAGTGTGCCTTAGTATGGTTTCCGTGGAATTTCTCATGTTTTCTGAGCTCCTGAGTCTCCTTACGCAACTCGTTCAAAGTCAAGTTGATGGCGCCGATATTTCCGTGCTTTAACTTAGGTAAGTTATGCGCCGAATCGACCAAATCCTTCAAAATACGGGTCGACGAGGCATCAGGTGTGATTTGGGCCGGTAACGACAGGGCAGACGATGCTGGTTTTGCGAAATTCGACGAAAAAGTGGATGTACCAGTGGTTCCACTAGTATTACTAGTTCCATTTGTGCCATTTACCGTATTTGTGGTGGAATTGGAAGCGCCAATAGAAAATGGCTGCGCCGGCTGGGCCTGGCCAAATGTGGCAGGTGGTGCAGCAGGTTGGGCCGTCGGTTTAGCGGAAAAAAACGACATGAATTAATATCGAAACAGATATCTGGCGATTTTCCGGGGTTTTTCTAAGAAAATGGCGGTTTTTTACCCAAAGTTGCCTGTGTTCAAATGCTTGATTATTGACTATTGGTGGATCTTTATGATGGTCTTTAGGTCAGAAGCAAGTGCGCGGTGCGAAAACATGAGGGTTACCCGGCACGCACAGGAAAAAATTCACTACTTAAGGCATCGCCCCGCCGCCCTTTTTACATGTTTCTTCTTTTCTCTTATTAACTTTGTCCAAAAGTAATCCATCACATTAGACAGTGCATCGTTATGGTCTGGTATTTATCTGTGGTCTCTGGGCAGTTTTTGCTTTGGGGACTACGCCGATGAATACTGACGTTTCTTGTAATCGAGTGCGATAGCTGATGGAGAGAGTGACGTTTGAATTTATAAGAACTTGTCTGGATCGCTAGATTTGAAAGAGAGGTGTCAGAAGATTCACATATTTCCTAATTGTAGAATTTTTTTGTTTTTTTTTTTTGTTTTTTTCTCTGTTTTTCCTTGCAATGGAAGAGTTATTCGCTGTTTCTGGTTTTCCTCTGGGATAGTGAAGGTTCTTTTCTGGTCTTTAGAAGAGTTTTTTTCTGGCTTCTTCTGAAATTTTGCCGATGAGATGAGATCTGAAGTTTAATGGTTTTGTTTTCTGTTTTTGTCCTATTTTTGTCCTATTTCCGTCCTATGACTGTTAAAAGGAATCACCTCTCCATCTACTGAACAATATCTTGATCTTTAGAAGCCATGATCAGTTTATCGAATTCCTACTATACTCAAGTATACATATTTTGTTTTCATATTTAGAGCTTCTTTTCAAAGTATTTTACTACTTAACTTCTTTCCCAGATCACTAGATCAAGTCAAGTGGGTTCCTGTTTCAATAGAAAACATTACAGTGATAACCCCTTACTTTGATCCAACACCCTAGGTATAATTTAAAGAAACAAATCTTATTAAACATATATACAACTGTAAATCCCCTTAGGATAATGGGATAATGTGATCACTATATCCTTCCACTTTTCCCATCTTAAACTCTCATTACATGAACCAGCAGACTGTTGCGCTAGAATTTTATATGAGTCCTAGCCAACTACATCAACGCTTCATATAGTGTTCTATAATATTCGATTATTGGTATTAAGTGTTTGTTGTTGTTTTTGTTTTTTTGTTTTCCGTTGAAAATGCCCTCCGCATTACAACCGCGTCAAGCAAACATCGGGGAACTCCTCCTCCTCGTTATTGCCGAGGCCACCAGCAAAGTTGGCTCTGCAGGAGTATTTCTTGATGGGGAAAAACCAGTATCCCAAGGCTAAAATGGCATAGACTCCATAAACAGCACACACGTAGTTCATGGTGCCTGCAGACACCGGCATGGCGGAGGGAAGCGAGTAGAAACCCAAGGCAAACAAGGCCCAGGCAATGGTCATGATGTTGGCGAAAAGACCAAGTTTTCCAAGCCAAAAACAGCCGTGTTTGATGTTGTTACGTCCTCTATACAACAAACACACCGTGGGGACCATGTAACTCAAAAGAAGGAAGGTAATACAGCCCACAACCATGGAGTTGAAAGCAGTAGAGGACGCCAAGTACAAACAACCCAACACCGCGACAATGGCCGAGGATGCCAAGTGTGCATTCAATGGAACGCCCAAATTGGGGTCAACGATCGACAAGTATTTGGAAAATGGCAAACCATTGTCTCTGCTGAAGGACCAGCACAATCTGGCCTGCCAGGTGTGCGACGAGATGGTGCACCCAATGGCGGTAAACAAAATCAACGTTCCGAGACAGATGGCACCTGCACGGTTATTCAACGCCTGGTGATAGATATCGAGAATGGGCAAGCCGGTACCGTTATTGATGATGTCATCCAAATTAGTCACGCAGAAAAACATTGCAATGGCGTATGTCAACGAGGTCACCATACCGATGGTCACAGTTCCCAAAATGGCAATAGGAATCACACTATCAGCATTATGGACCTCCTCGGCCAAATGGGATGCAGAGTCAAGACACGAAAAACTCCAATTTGGGTTGATGAGACCAACAATAAATGCAATTCCAGAGCTTTTCCATCCGGTAGCGTTTTGGAACGTGACGAACACAAAATCCGCCTTTTGGTAGTTTCCCTTAGCACACGCCAACACAGTGACGGTGATCACCACGTACGAAAACAAGGACGTATACAACGCACCGTTGGCAATGAACGGCAAGTATTTACCATAACAATTGAACACCACGAGCGAAGCGTTCACAATCTGATACACAACAAAAAGCTCCCAAGACTTGGTCACGTGGTCTGGGTGCATCAACTTCCAAAAACCCATGATGGTCAGCGCAATACTAAGCGCCATCAGCGCACTGGTGAAAAGCGAGCCTGCCCACGCCAATGAGCCACAAAGATAGGACAAAAAACCCGAGTATTTGCGGGGCGATAATACCCGAGTCCATACGTATTGGCCACCGGCCGAAGGGATCGCCGAAGAGAGCTCTGAAAGCGTGATACCAATGCAGTACGATACAAAAGCTATAATGATAATTCCATAAATGATCAACATGGGTCCTCCTGACTGGATACCCGTTACCAAGGAAGCCGAAATTCCGAACCACGAATTTGTAAGGCCAAAACCAATTCCAAGCACCGACCAAACGGAAAACGTGCGTTTGAGTTCTCCTTCATGTTGCGGCATCGAGCTTTCGCTCTCAAGCCCTTTTTCTTTGTCTGAGGTGTAAACGGAAATTCCGTAAGCCTTATCTGCTGATGAATGATCCATGATATAGAGTGTTTCTTTTAACGTCTAGACTAGGCGATGCAGAAATATTAGCAAAAACCAAAAAATGTCAAATGTAATGTGATGTAAATAGCAAAGAAAAATTAAGCACAAAAACAGACAAAAAGACAAAAAAATCAAGCAAAAAAACAAATATAAAGCAGTAAGTTATTTACCTTGGTGCAATAAAAAATATAACGATACTTCTAAAACACGCAGCGCTCGGCACAGTTAAATACTAAAAATGCCAATGCTGATGCAGTGAAATTTTTTGCCCACGATAACCGCTGTTTGTATGCAGGTCCGAAGCACATATCGCACGACGTTGATGTGATTTGACACCGCCCCAAAAATCACATGCTTTTTAAGGTGTGCATATGGTGATCCCAGGCCCAACACTATTAATTCCCGCAACCGCGTGAGTGAATTAAATGCCGCAAGTTTCCCAATAAAAATCCAGCAACTAAGGCATTTTTCTTCTTTCCCTTTGGCCTATTGATTTCCCCCTTTCTGGCTATAGCCATATAGATGGTGGTGCATATAATAAACCCCTCTACTCTCTTTGGCCATGATATCCACCCTCCAAATTAAGCCTCGCACTTCGGGAAATCCACGCCCTCCTTGGGTGGGCGCGAAGGAGTGTATGGGAAATCAGTGATGGATTCGGCATAAATGAACGAGGGCAGTTCGCGTAGATAAGATTTCGAAAAAAAAAAAAGTGAAGGCCTTTTGGAGCCTTATCTCTTGGTCTTGAGCCCTGTTTGTGCCTTGATTATGGTTTAGGTACATGGGGTCTTGGTATCTCCATGCGGACATTTTTAGAAAGATTCCAAATATGGCAGTCCAATCGAATCCAGCATATTATGGGAAAAAAAAAAAAAAAATTATGAATTATTTCTGGACTCGCATAAAGCCGGCATCTAGTCACTAGTGGTGAACAGATCCCCCACTTTCCCACTTTCCGCATTATAGTATAGAATTGCGTGGGTGTCGGCTTCTGGTTATCCGGATATGGCTTAAGCTTCAATGGGTTTTAATTGTCCTCATAGAATTTCATGAAAAAGGAAAAAAAAAATGGTTCACAGGTTTTGGGCACAGTCTCACCAAAATATTCAACGCTGTTAAAAATAAGTGACTTCTTTTTTCTCTAACTCCCTATATCTCTTCAACATAACTCCGAGTCTCCGATGACATCACCAATGTAGCTTGAAATCTCGTAAATTGCGTTCCAACAGGGCTTTCAGGTCTTTTTTTGTTAAAAATTGATCTCACTTTCATTATGTAGGGGCTAAAGATACCAAATATTTATCGTGTTTCTCAAGAACTTTCTCCTGAAAATGTTGATGTAAGAACTGGGGATTCTACACAGACCTACTTCATATTCCGTGGTGTTTCAGATGATGAGGACTCAAAGAATGAAGAAAACTGTCCTTTTTTTTAACTTAAGACACATTCCAGTTCGTGCATCTTGGGATTACCAGTGAAAGTTCTTAAACAGTGATTCCAATAACGCAAGATAATCAAGAAGTAAGAAAATAATTATCAATGGGAATATTTAAGGGGTTCTGGTAATAAGGCATAAATTTAACTCTAGGAGCTGGACTTGTTTTGGCTACCTAGAAGACATAAGATTTTGTACAAACTTTTTTTTTGGTTTTGCCGTCATGAAAAACACTTGAGTTACTTTTTTTCTTTAATTTTCTAGCCAGCAATAGCGGTTTACGGTTATACTTACGAATTATTATATTCAAAGTTCCCGATGTACCATCACAGAGTGACTTCTGTATCCACTCATCTTAACTATAATATCGGAAGCTACGAAGCCTTATTTACCAGTTCATTAGCGACATTTTTGGCAAGGTTTTATCTAAAAAAAAGGGCATTAGTATTAGTTGTCCTGTCTTCTTGCTGGATAAAGTGATATATTTTTTTGGGTTGTTGCTGTTTTCGGAGATACTTATAAACCATTAGGCAAAAAAACATGGGGGTTAACGTACAACTTAAGAAGTTAGTCAAGTGAATACACGACTCCAGCAATAATTATAAAATCAAAACAGCTGGTACTTCCTAATTCACCTATTCTTTACACCAAGAGCTCAAAATCTCATTTCTGATGATCTCCAGAATCGGGACCAAAACACCACCACATCTACTCACAGTGTTGTTAGTAAAGGTATATTTTACTCTATTATGGTAAACTAGAACTATAGATAACATTTTGGAAAATCTTATAGAATATAATATCAGCAGACACATCCATAATCAAATATCCCTTCTTAGAAAACTTAAAGTATGTCTCGCTCGGGAATGTGGAAGTTTGGGATTGGCTCGAATTTCACACACAGTTCTTCTAATTGAGCCCACTAATGAGGGCATAAAATTACACCAAAAAAGGCCTCAAAGTGGATCTCTTTTAGTGCCTCGAATAATATTTTCAAGAAAAAAAGAACTTTGAATACGTTTTTTTTTTTTTTTTTTTGTATATAGTTATAGAAATTACAATTCTGTTTCGCTCGTTTTAGTCCCTATGGTTAATTGGGGAATACCGTAATTCACAGTGTTGCAAATGTCATAAAATCTCCATAAAATCCTCATAATACTCCATTATGACCATCAACAAACTTAAAATCGTTTTTTTAATCGTTTTCCTTTTAATATTTTTCAACTCTGTTGAAATTTCCAACTCTGAAACACGGAAGAAAAGGCTATGGTGTATGGTATATTATGATGTACAATTTGTCGATGGAAGATTTTTTTTTTTTTTTTGGAAACCACTTTTTCTTTCTTTGAAAAGCCTATTCTACCACAATGATGTATCCTCATACTACCAGAGACTTTGGGCCCAATTCTAAACAACCAAATCAATATTTAATGACCACTAGTGAGCACTCAGACTACCCGCCTCCGAGTCTATTTTCTGCATACATTAAAGAAAAATATTGTTTTATAGAAACAAAAGAACCAAATGCTTTATTCAAGAATACTTATCACTTTTTTTTTATAATCAAACAATATCAATCTTATAATCAAACATATATTTATCATTCATGTTAATATTCTTCTATGCGAATCGCCGTTACCGCCCCCACCTTTAAGAAAATCCTGCATATACCACACCGCACCCCAAACTTTGCGCGGCGAATTCAAGTTGTGAGATCCTGCGACTCGCACTCATATCTATACTCACCAGTGGTTCTTCCTTCCACCACGGTTAATTTCTGCAGAATAATACGAAGAAAAAAAAAAAAAAACCTATTAAAAATATTTACATATATTTAAGAAAGAAAGAAACCGGGGAAAATGCAATACGTCGGAAAAGTCGGTGGATACGTCTATAACCAATGGAATTCACTTAATCCGGCCACGCTCTCCGGAGCCATTGATATCATTGTCATTGAACATCCAGATGGCACACTTCACTGTTCTCCATGGCACGTGAGATTCGGGAAATTCCGAATCATTAAACCGCTGCAGAAAAAAATCGATTTATATGTCAATGGCACAAAGACAGATTTGCCCATGAAATTGGGTGAGGGTGGCGAGGCGTTTTTCGTATTTGAAACCGATGCTACGGATTTGCTGCAATCGCTCATGACACTGCCGGTGATCAGTGCGCAGAGTTCTCCTGAAATGAGTCCCAATGTGGGTACAACCGCAAGTGCGGGGAAACAAAACGTTGGGCTGGATTTTGGGGATTCTGGGGATGTTGGGGAACCGGTTGGAGAACCGGAGGCTCTTGATTTGAATGAAAATAGCTCTCTTCATGAAGACACAAACACGCCGCCGCGGCTCACGTTCGAAACGGTTAAACGAATTACGCAGGACCTCAACATCCCGCTGAAAATCGATGTCAACGGTGACGTGATCTTGGACATGGATGGATATAAGCCCAACCTGCAGAAAAACATCGAACTGTCTGATAAACTCGTGCACGATATCTTCCTTACCGAGATGCGTGCTGCCTTGGGCGGCAACGAGTGGCTCGGACATCAGGCCAAGGATGATGACCTGGCACAAACGCGGCTCTTAAAGAGCATCGTAAAAAAAGATGCCGACGGACTGATTCGTCTCGTTTATGACGACGAAGAGTATACAGATGCCGATAGTGAGCACCCCTCGATGCCACTGGCTGAGTTAACAATCCCACTGGAACAAACCCCGGTGTCTCCTGTGGTAGACACGCCAGTAGTGGATCATGTAGACCTGTCGGGCCCAATTTCCCCTGATTCTCCTGATTCGGGTGATGAACCCAACAAAACTTACATAAAAACTTTACGGCTCACCCTGGAACAGTTGGCTGGGCTCGGGCTTCAGTATGGACGCAACGAGTTGGTGTTCCGGCTGCCGCAAGGAGGGCTGCAGGTGGAGGCAGACCTTTACCTCTGGAAGTCGACTGTTCCCATAGTGATCTCCGATATTGATGGCACCATCACCAAATCTGATGCTCTCGGGCACGTGCTCAACATGTTTGGGCGTGACTGGACCCACCCGGGCGTGGCTAACTTGTTCCAGGACGTGGCTCGTAATGGATACAACATTATGTACTTGACGGCACGTTCCGTGGGCCAAGCAGACACCACGCGCCAGTACCTCGACAGTATCTGTCAGGACGGCATGCGGCTCCCCAAAGGCCCGGTGATCTTGAGTCCAGACCGTACCATGGCGGCGTTGAGGCGTGAAATCATCCTTAAAAAACCCGAGGTTTTTAAGATGGCATGTCTCCGCGATATCAACAATCTATTTTTCCTGGATTCTGGATCTGGTGAAGATGGTGCCGGTGCTGATGATGACCGCACGCCATTTTACGCCGGGTTCGGTAACCGAATCACCGATGCCATCAGCTACCGCAGTGTCAAAATTCCGTCTCACCGGATCTTCACCATCAACCCCAACGGTGAAGTGCACATGGAGTTGTTGGAGTTGGCAGGGTACCGCTCGTCTTATTTGCACATTGGCGAGTTGGTGGACCAGTTCTTCCCTCCCTTAAAACACATCAGCGACTTTAGTCATGGCTGGAACCAGCACCAGCTTGATCAATATATCCACAGTAAGGATGCGCCCGCTCCCGCATCGCCCGGTTCACCCCGACTGCCCATGAGCCCTGGGTCGCCTCGCAGTGTCCATTCTGACGAGTTGCTTATACGCCCCGATGAACGTTTTACCGATTTGAACTACTGGCGCGAGCCCCTCTTCAACTTAAGTGATTTGAGCGATTCTTCCGATGATGATGGTGATAATAAAAGTTCCCATACTGATGATGGTCGCTCGGCTAAACTGAAGTCCTCTCCACCCTCGCCCAAGGTTCTGCACCTCTCACCACCAGTCTCTCCCCGTCTCCTCTCAGTAGTGGCGAATGAGGTCGATACCGCGGCCTCTCCCAAACAGGAACGCCCGGTCTCGGCCTCTTTTACATCACCTTTGAAAAACTTTATGATCCGTGGAGGAAACGCGACCGCTGCACCTAAACCCATGAAGTCCCCCTTGCATTTTGGCCCCGAGCATGCCTCGGGCTCACGTGCCTCCCGGATCCACGACGACATTGACGAAGATGACGATTATACCGACGATTATGATGATGATGAAGACGACGACGATTATGACGATGATGACGATGATGACGATGACGATGACGATGACGATGAGGATGAGGATGAGGATGAGGATGAGGATGAGGATGATGAAGGAGAGAATGATAATGAAGAGGGAGCGGAAGAAAACGACGACGACGAGAATGATGGTGAAGAGGGAGATGCTCAAGAAGGGGATGCTCAGTTGGACCAGGAGATCGATGACGAAGACTTGGATCTTGACGATGGACTCCCTGAGAAAGCACAACCCCTGCTGTCCGCACCTGAAATCCCCGCCGAAGACGACGAAGACACCAACGATTACAGAATCATGACGGCAAGTGACATGCTCAAGGGCTTAGACATATAGGAAGTTTGCTACGTACTTCATAATTACACTTTTTTTTTCCGGTATTGCTGATGCATGCGTAACCCAGTGAAAATCTACTGGTTTTATGGCACACCTTATATTATATATACACTTGACCGAGAGAGTTGATGATTAAATATATCATGAATCATTGGCTTGTTTCTTTACTGGTATTATGGGATTTTTAATTACCTTTCGTGTCGATCAATAGAATTTGTTCAGTAATGAATTTAAACATGGGTACATTTTTTTCTCTATTCCGCTAAGGAAATAAATGAAAGTAATCTGAAGTAAATCAATAGATCAGCTGGATTCACAGTTTCTGGTCACTACCAATTACAAGAATTTGTTTTTTTAAGATAGAATTTGGATCTTGAAAAATGGACTGATCTGTATATTATAAGCATCCAGTTTATCATTTTTACGTTTCGTTCTTCAGGAAGAAAGGATGACTGAAAATTCGTATGAAAATGAGAGATTTTGCCATGAAGCTAGTCAACCCTGTTTTGAGAGTTGTGAAATGTTTATCCTGTTAAGCATATCAATAGGAAAGTAGTTAAAAACCAGAAAAAAGGATGGAGTCCTTCAATATTTCCATTAGATAAAATTACATATTTCTGATACAACCTTTTCATTTGTTGTTTTATATAAATAAGAAGTTAGCCAATATCCTCTATCTTCAAATGACTGGAGATGTACCGGATATAAGGAGTGTCAAGGGAAAATCTTACTAAAGAGATTTCACTAAAATGAATCTTGCTAATCAGAAAATGTTTTATTTTAAAAATTAATTCTTTTTCAAAGAAAAAAAACACCAAATAAAAAATTCTTAGTTGTGGAGAAACAAAAACCATGACTTTTTAAATCTTCAATTTATATAAGTTCATCTCCAATTGTGAAAAACATGACAATAAAAATCAACGCCAAAAATCGAAATAAAGAATAATTTATTTTTTAACATATACATGTGAAACTAAAAAGAATTATAAATTAAATGCTTCCTTACTTATTCCCGAAACTTGTACTGATACGTAAGTAATTAAAGTTTCATGTTTCTCAGTTCCCCACACTGAATAAATTTAACGGAATTCCAAGTGCGACAGCTTCCGCTACTTACCCATCGCTGATCAGAACTTAAACCTTTCACACGCAGTGCGAAATCATAACCTTGTGGGGCCATCAGTTTCACAAGGAATCCACCATTTTCCCCCACATTTTCTGGCTATAACAAAAAAAAAATTAATATGAAGAAATTTAAATCTATGAAAGTTTTTTATGAAAAGAAAAGCATTGAAAAAAAAAAAAAAACAATCCTGAAACTTGATGTGGGGGTTTCCCCCATCGGTGTTAGGATATCCAGAAGTGCATATAAACACTGGTGGTCCCTCCCAGTGCCAGATCTGAGAAAGGCATACAGAACACCTCTTAAGACACCGAGATCTCTACTCTGAGAATCTTCTTGCACGCGATTTCCGGTGGATAATCGTGGCACTTGCTTCACACATTTACACATTTTGAATCATCAATTTGTTTCCATTTTTTTTTATCTATTTCTTATTTATTTCACTTTTTCACTTTTTTATTTAAATTCTCCTCCTCACGCTAAAGAAACCCCTGTGACATGACGAAACTGCGGCAGAGGTACGCCGTGGCATTGACGTTTTTCGCTGTGGTGTTGATGTTTCTCTATAGTGAACTCCGGTACCATAGTGCCGGGCTTCATTTACCGATGTTTATGGGAAGCAGCACAAAAGAGCATCGTGGGTACGGACTACAATTTCCCGCGAGTTTTCCCAAAGATGTGAGCAAGCGGGATTTGATCAAAAAAAAACCGGCGTTTAGGGCGTACGGTGTGCGATATACGCGACTCCTTAAAAAACGCACACGGGGCCTGTTTTTACAGCAATGGCGGCGCCGCGCGTGGATGCCGCTGATGATGCGGGTGTTTGGCGCGGTTCCTGGAATAGACCTTGATTTGGCAAAGTGTGGCCAACTTCTTGCCGCCAACACCACGGTGGAGGTATCTCCCAAGGTAAATTTGGATGTAGACGTGACAGCCGCAGTTAGAAGGCTAGTAAACGAGATAGACCGGGGAAAAAATGAGTACGTGGCGGAGTTTGGTGCTTATCTCGATCCGTATATACGGCTCCAGGTGCATTTGGGGGTGGTGGACAAACACTGGTTTTCCATGGCGGGGTCCTCGGTGTACCTTGAAGAATACGGCTACCATATGGTGGTGTCACGGTTGGCGTATAGTGCTGACGGCCTGCGTAACAACCCCCAGTTTTCCTTTGTATATGCGCAGTTGTTTGACCATGACTGGCAGGAGGTGCGTGACGTTGGCTTGGTGGTTCCTACAAACACAAATGACGACGATCATGCGTTTGTGGCAGACTCGAAAAACTATACTATAGTGCATTACCCGGGAATTGTGCCGGTACCTTTCTACCATGACTATGCTCAACCGGGACGCAAGTATCTTGGGCCCGAGGATGCGCGGGTGGTGTTGGTGCAGAATTCTGCAGGCCACATCGAGCCGCTTCTTGTGTTCAATGCTGAACATCGTAAACAGGTGGTGGTGGATGACGATGAGGATGAATTTCTCCTTACGCAACAACAACATTTCCGCTCGATGTGGATATGCTGGCCATGGCAGACGCAAAAGGGAAAACACGCGGTGGACGATGACATGGACCCCATCTTCAGCTCTCGCACTTATAGCCGCGTGAAGGAGCTTGAGATCAAAAACACCCCTCGCCAGAAAACCCAGAAAAACTGGACCCCGTTCATCAGTGGCGCCTCGCGGGCGCAGCATGGCTACGATAAACATCTCTACTTTGTCTACCGCTGGGCACACCTTCACGTGCTCAAGTGTGACGTCACCTCGCCCCATGGTACCTGTGGCTTTACTTATTCCGTTGACCCCAAAATGAAGGTCTCGTCGAATATCGGGCCCCTTCGAGGCGGTACGCCCTTAGCCAGCCTCAACGATGTTCTTGAACAAAACCCAAATCTCGTACCTGCCCATTACTTACCCGCAGGACGTGAGGTCTGGCTTGGTTTTGCCCGTGCTCACCTCTACTCGTGTGGTTGTGGCAAGAATTTCTATAGACCCAATCTCGTGGTGCTCGTCAAGGATACATCTGATGAAGGTGAAGGTCAAGGTGAAGGCCAGGGAAACGACGTGTTTACCCTCACCCACATCTCGTCATTTGCACCACTTGAGATCGAGGTCATACCATGGGACCTGTTTCGTCCCCTCGACTTATGCGACGGCACCAACGCCATCATCCCAAACGGCATTTCGCTGTGGAAAGCCCACAGCATCAAAAACATGGGCGACCGCTGGGTGGCCCGAGACGAACTCACCCTTGCGCTTTCGGTATCTGATTGTACTGTTGACGTGGTACACATACGTGGCTTGCTTGATACGCTTATGAACTTGCGTGACAATGTGCTTTTCCTCCCACCCACTGCCCGCGAAGACCCCCTTGCCCGAATCCAAGAGCCCACAAACGATAACATCGCCTGTGCTATGGAGGAGTCTTCCAAATACTGCATGTTCTACGGCTATAAAGTCGAGACCCGTCGTGCCATGGCCATGATCTACGGCGATGACGAGTATACCTCCATGCCCTACGACGAAAACTTGGAGTTGTACAGACTGATAGTCCAGGAGTACGAGGCCAAGAAGCTAGAAGAGAGTCTTTTTGAATAGACGCACTTTTCATTTTTTTCATTTTTTTCATTTTTTTTTTTTTTTCATTTCATTTTTCTTCCTGTTCAGCTCGGTAAACCGGACACGACGCAGGCCTCGGTCGTTTTAGAATCACTACCCGGCAATAAGTTTAGATTATAGAATACATGAGGGGCTTTTCAGTACCAATAAACAAACTGTAATACAGCAATCATTGGAAATATCACGATGAAATTTAGAGAAAACGTGCCCGGGATTACTCTGCTTCCATTCCGTTATTTGGAGTCACTATACTGCATAATGGGATATATATGTTTTTCGCGTTCGCCGATACATTCATTTGGCATAAATTTAGGTGATTGAAGGAGTTTTACAATCAGCAACCAAGATTTTCCAACTTAAGGTACAAAAAAATTAAAACATCTTCATACTGTTTCACAAAGACATCGAAAAAAAGAAAACTCCGTTACGGGGAGTCGAACCCCGGTCTGGACGGTGAGAGCGTCCTGTGCTAACCGTTACACCATAACGGATTTTTATAGACACTTATTTTGTGGGTTTTATAAGTTGATAGTGGGAAATTGAAATCAGTAAATGTCCTCTTTTGTGTCCCAAAGGAAAGTTCTATGATAACTGTTTCACCATAAGTGTAATGTGGCGATTAAAATCTAGATAAAGTTGACTTTTAGCCGTCAGTAAAGTTTATTAAGGGATTTATTACGCTAAAACTATTTTTTCAGTAGTTTCTTACTTCGGCATATTAATTTGCTTCCTTTGAAGGCAGAAATGCCTTGAAATACCTATTTTGTAAGTGTAATGGGTAAATTCAGACTTGAAGCTGAGTAAATATTGATTATTTCAGGAGGTTATCTCATTGGATATCGAAGAATAATCGCCAGTGCCCGACGTCTCTCTGAGCCTACTCTTGAAAAAAGAAATGGAAGAATCAGTATTCAAAATGGGTTTAAAGTTAAAAAAAAAAACAATTATTCCACTAGAGGTGAATATTAAAAAGCTTAAAAGTCAATCAATAGGCCATCAAGAGTCATAGTAATTTCTTTGCAGTGTGAATTCTGCCAAAGTATGATGATCGATAACCGGTCGCGATGTATTATAAGGTCGCCTCCCCAGTCTAAACAATCTTAAGGAAAACATAGGCACCGAAGAAAAGATTTAAACTTTGTTTCTTATGATGATATTTATCTCGTATCGGGAAATGCGTTTGACTGTCTTTTGTGCGATTGCTTTACTTTCTGGTGAATCATATTTCGAAGTGACATTTTTGCTTTATGAGTGTGAAAAGCTTCACATAGTAAGAAGAATTAGGGGCTTCTTAGGAAATTTTATTATCTTATGTTTAATTCTGAGAGTTTATACGGAAAAGAGCTGTATTATTTCATTATTAATGAAGCAAAGTCCCAAGTAAGATGTGAAAAGTTTTTACAAAAATATATATTTTAAAAAAGGATATTTGGAGCAAAAAAAGCACTAGGTGAGCCCCAAGAATAAAAAGGAGTCGACTGAAAAATTAATGGGCCTGATCAAGACATCAGATGAATTCTATACCAGGATAAAACACCTCAGGACGCAAAAGTTTTTTCAAAAGCCAATAATTTTGATGAAAAGAAGTAAAAACAAAGTTAAAAAGAATGTTCCTAAACCGAAATCCTTCAAGGTGCTTATAATACATACGGAAAAGCGAACGACGACTCAAAATATCCCTAAATACTGCAAAAAGTACTGTGTAAATGTGATACTAATGGATTACGAGTAGCAACCTGGGTTAGACTAACCTTCTGAGGAAGGAAAATACTCTAAAGCAATTAGAAAAATCAAATGAGAAAAAATAGCAGTTGATATCAAAGCAAAATGGGTGAAACTGGAGATTTAACAATAGGATTTGAATTCACTAGTGTCGATCGAAACCAGAGATTACCAAATTCCTTCACAACGGGTGGTTGGTGTAATGGCTAGCATTAATGCCTTCCAAGCATTAGACATGGGTTCGATTCCCGTACCACTCATCTTTTTTATTTTTTCTTCAGAAAACAAAATAATTAAACATTTTTTTTTTTTCATTTCTAAAATTTTCAATGCTTGGTCCATCAGATGTATCAGGCGATTTTTTTTTCCCTTTCCCACAGTTTTTTAAAAATTTTCAATGCCTCTTCGCATCGTGCGGGCCAAAACAGCCCTAACCTGATGAGGCTAATAACAATAACTAGACTCTTGTGCAGTAGCGCGAACACAACGTGCCTTGAATTTCGGAGCCACACCTTCGAGTTCGGCCCCTGGGCCACGGGGCCGCGAGCCAGCTTTCCATTAAACATGTAAGGATATTTATGCCACACATTAATTATAAAAAAAAGCCAATAAATAAAAACAAGTAAAGGTAAAAAAAGGAAAACTATAATAAAAATAAGAAAAACTATAAAAACTATCAAATAATCCCTGTATTCTTCTAGACCCCTATATTCCACGGAATGCCATGGCCTTGCGTTACCCGGGGGCTGGACCAAAAAAGCCCCAACCTCACGGCGCGCCATCGCCATAGTAATTTCCCGCGGGTCGTGCGCGAACCGTGTCAGAGGGGCGCACTACATCACACCCCAAAATTCGAAGGCGGTTATTTTTTCTTCTTCTACTACTTTTCTTACAAACATCGAAAACCATATATAAAAAATTACAAGATGTCTGACTCTGGCTCCCCACCCGCTTCCCCTTCGCTTTCTGCCGACCAAATCCCTCTCGAAAACGCTCAGGCCCCAGCTGCTGCCCAGGCCAAGCTTTTTGTGAGACCTATTGGTTTTGAAACTACCCGTGAGGCCATCGAGGACCACTTTGCCCAATCTGGTGGTGTTGTTGACGTGCAGTTGATGCGCGGATACGCTTTTGTGACCTTTGCCTCGCAAGAGGACGCCACCCGTGCCCACGACACCTTGTCTAACTCCGACCTTGACGGAAACTCGTTGCAACTCGAGTTTGCCAAGGAGAGAAGAGAGGACACCCGTGGCCAATTCCGTGTCAAGGTCACCCAGTTGCCTGAGGGCACCGCGTGGCAAGACTTTAAGGACTTTGTTCGCGAAAAGACTGAGTTCTCTCCAACTTTTGCCAAGGTTTTCCGTGACTACGAGTCCGGTGAGACCATCGGTAACTTGGAGTTCTCTTCTGCCGACGAGCTCGAGAAGTCCATTGAGGTGTTGAACCAAGCCGACTACCAGGGTGCTGTTCTCACTGCTGAGGTTGACACCTCGCCTTTTGTTCCTCCAGCCAGAAGAGGTGGTTTCAGAGGCGGCCGTGGCGGTGGCCGCGGTGACTTCCGTGGTGGCAGAGACTTCCGTGGTGGCCGTGGTGGCCGTGGTGACTTCCGTGGTGGCCGTGGCGGTTTCCGTGGCGGTAGAGGTAGAGATGACGGTTTCCGTGGCGGCCGTGGTGGCTTCAGAGGCGGCCGTGGCGGTTACGACCGTGACGACAACCGTGGTGGTTACGAGAGAGACTCGTACGTCCGTGACAGATCGCCAACCCGTTACTAAAGGGTTTAGCCTGGGTCTTGTATCTCCACGAACAGCCTCACGAAACTGAAAACGACACGAAGGAAATTTGAATTTGAATTTGAACTGGACTACTGGATAAAAGGAAAGAGGAAAAAGGAAATGAAATGGAACTTAAAGGAAAAGAAAAAAAAATAACAAAAAGAAAGTGCTCATATGGAAAAGAAACAAGGAGTTTGTTCCGAGGATGACAAGATGTATAACTTTGAATTAGATTAAGAAAACACTAGCTGAGACCACACGCACCAGAGGAACTCGAACACTCCATTCTGCACTAGACCCTGATTTATACTAACCCCTATTCTAGTACGCCCGATTCCGTCGTGGCCCCCGTTCCAGAAACCATATTTATGCGATGACCCACCACCATGAAAAGTGATGACTGATGACTAATGACTAATTGATAATGACCCCATTTCCATGTCAACCCTCGCCAATTTCTGGCGGAGTAGACACGATGGCACGACTCATGACTGTTTTCTATTTTTTTTTTCTATTTTTTTTTTTTTTTTTTTTTTTTTTTTTTTTTTTTTGCATATATTTGAGATCTAACAAAAGCTCTAGTCCTGCCATAAGGACTACCCACCAAGTCCTTCTTTATTCGTAGGAAATGACTAAAAGCGGTGGAAAAGATGAGGATTATCCCAAACACAAGTACATAGGCTAACATTGTCTAGCTGAAGTTGTGAAGACGACTCATTGAGATGAACAGCTCAAGAAAAGCTAGACTCAATCTTACACAACTTCACAGGAGGCTATTCGTAAATTGGTTATCTTTAAAAATGGTTGTCCCTGAGATATCCGTAAGATACATTCTCTATGCTTAAAAACTCACACCTCCGCGACTTAACGATGATTATCGCGACCCCAAACTGAACGTAGTTATGTAGTCACCACTGCCCAAAAGCAACATCAATATGGAGATATCGTACGGCAACCACCCGCTCCAGAAACTCAAGTTTTTCAAGTATGCACCACAAAATCAACACACGTTGCTTCTTATCCACGGGGGCGCATGGAACGATACCGCTAACACTTATAACGATTTCCAGCAATTGGCGGGGTTTTTGGCGGCACACGCCAGCATGACCACTATTAATATCGTAGGAATCAATTACCGGCTCACACCCGAAGTGGTACACCCATCACATTTGTACGATATAGTGTTGGGAATTCGGCATTTGGTACAAGAATACGGCACCACCGAGCTCCTGGTGGCGGGCCATTCGGTGGGCGCCACGATGGCTCTACAATTACTAAACTACAGGCAGATATTGGCCATGGGTGCTGAAAATGCTGGCACAAAGATCGAGTTGTGTGATCTAGACGTGGCGGTGAAAACAGTGGTGTTTATTGATGGTATCTACAACATGAAAGATCTCGTGGCCGAATATGGTGGCTACTACCAAACCTTTGTTGAGCGCGCGTTTCTTAGTGAGCGCCAGTATACTGACGCGGTCCAGGTGAGCTGGGATAAAGAGACAGGCGTGGGGAAAGTCGGGTTTGAGGTTCTTTTCGAAAAAGCAGTGGTAGTGCAATCTACAGAGGATGAGCTTTTGAGTCTTCGCCAAACGCACGGATTCCTACAATTTTTGCGTGTGTGGAATGTGGATTATACTTACTACGAACAGGCGTGGGGCGCTCATGAGCAGGTGTATAGGCGCCAGGAATTGGCCAACGCGATGGTGGCGGCGCTTACTGGGAAATAGAGCGGGAAAGGCGATAAACAATAATAAACAGCAAAAACCATAATAAAAAAAGAACATTAAAAATACATTTCAACACAAAAACAAAATTTGGTCTACATATAAAAAAAAAACTGGCCACTATTGAAAAATGGTGCCTTTCTCATAAATATCGGGGGTGCCCCAGAATCCTAGATGGCGTGGGGCCCGAGTGCGAAGAACGGTCGTGCACACGGCAACAAAATTTTCCACCATCCAAATCCAGACTAAGCAGAGGCAGAAGAGATAAAAAAAATAGAAACACCCCCACATACACACACCACATTATGTTTCAATCTTGGGCCGATGCCGAGGACGATATCCCCACGCCAGAGGTGACAACCAACAACGATGGCACCAAAACGGTGGTGAGCTACCGTCTTAATGCCAACGGACAAAAAGTGAAGATAACGCAGAAGATCAAGGAGGTCAAGGTCAAGGAAAGAGTGCATCCACTGATCGCCATCCGCAGGGGCTGGAGCAAATACGGAAAAGAAAAACACACGCCCGCCGGGCCCGACACTAGAACCACGCAACTTGGTGAAATCGTGGAGTTGAAACTCGCAGCCTCATGGAAGGAAATGGAGAAGAAAGAAGAGGAGGAGAAGGCTGAGGAGAAGGCCAATTTGGTCAGCACGCAAAGACTTAAATGTAGAACATGTGGAGGTGACCATTTCACTGCCAAGTGTCCGTTCAAGGAGACTTTGGGTGTGGAGGCTGCCGGTGCTTCTGCTACTCCAGAACCTACCGAGTCGTCGAAGTATGTTCCAGCACACATGAGAAAGGACGCTCCAAGCAAGGAGTCCAGAGACGACTCGTGCACATTGAGAATCTCCCAGTTGAACAGTTACGTCAACGAGGACATGTTGCGCGGAGAGTTGCTTGCCAAGTACGGTCCTTTGCAAAGAGTCACTCTTATCACCAGAAGAGACACCGGCGAGTCCAAGGGTTTCGCTTACGTTACGTTTGCTACAGAGCAACACGCAGCAAAGGCTTTGGAAGAGTTGAACGGTAAGGGTTACCACTCGTTGATCTTGAAGTTGGAGTGGTCGCAGAAAAAGAAGGTTTAGGTAGCATACGTTTCTTCGGTAATATACGGCAGTAAGAGATGGTCTTGGGGTATTTTAGTATATCTTGGGGATACCGTAGGCACGTGAATCATCGATAATATAACGGTATTTTTAGCGATATCAACGATATTTAACAATATCTAACGATTTCCAACGATCTATATTTAACGATATCTTAGCTATGTTGACATAAGGATTTCTCAATGGCGAAACTGTTTCTTAGATCAGGAAAGTTCTAATTTTATTGAAGGCCCATTGTTTCTCATGGGCAAGTCATTAGCAATTTGATCTTTGATGTATAATATGACCTACATAAAGGTTTCTCTCTGCGTGAAATTCCCATGTAAACACATGCATAATTCACTAGGGGAAATTGGACCTTGTGTTTTGTGGAAAGTCCAAAATAAACGTAACCAAGTCTTTTGAAAAAGCCGGGTGCTGTTTGTTCTCCAAAGCATATCTTAGGGGGTTACTTCTTCGAGGTATTTACAAGGCAGTTTTGCAGAGAGAACCGTCAGTCTTATATTGACACCACATAAATTGGATCCCCGGGATAGTTTACTGCAGGAACTAGTTTCAGTCTCATGGAAGAATATTTCGTGGAACCAGGGATTATTCAATGAGCTTGATTATCACTAACTAGGCTTTATCCAACGTTCGTATGGCAAATAATCAAACTTTGACTGAGTATAGAATTATGCACATTTTGCCTTTCAAGACGAAAAGAAAAAGACAACCTTTGGCTGGCTAAGTTGTAGTTAGTAACACAAAAAACAATTCAAGTAGAGAATAATAAAACATGACAGCACGTCAATCCCGCATATGGCCGCCTACTAACACAACCTATCGGGGCTGAGTAACCGTTAAAGACAAATTAAAAGACAAAAAAAAATCCTATTCATAAAAGTCCTGAGTTCAATTCTTGCTATACCAAGCCAATGGCATACTAATAGTAGTTAATGAACTAATTGCTGAGGGGGATTCTTTTTTTTTTTTTTAAAGTTTCTTTAAAGTTTTTTTAGTCTATTTTTCTAGGGTCCCCCCATGCTGCGGCCGGCCCGCGCGGGCCGGAGTGCATTAACGAGGACATTCCGCTGATTTTCTTCTCGTGCGATTACTACTAATTTATTAGCACAGCAAGCAATCCACGAATCCGGATCCAGGACCTCCCCTTCGTTATTTATTCTTGGTTTCTTTACAAAGTTTAGTGGGATATATATATAAAAAGCTGGGGCACCTTCTTTATTTCCCCAAGTCTTTACTTTTTTTTTCCTTTACATTTTTTGTTTAACATTTTTTCCTTTTATCTTTCCCTCTCTTCCTCGGCCCAGTACTAAGCCGAAGCCGACCCGGTGCGCAGATTGCAGAATGACTGGCAACACCAAACACGAGGAAAAACCGACAAACAAGGGAAAAAAAGGATTGCCGCCCAATGATGAAAACGTGCACAAACACAAACCCGGGTTTCTCCGAAAACTCTTCCGGCGTGCCGGCGAAAAGCCTCTGCATGGCCCGGCCCGGGTGAAAACGGGTTCCAACAGTGAGGACTGGAGCCTGGCGGCCACGGTGGCGCCCAATCCACCGGCGGCTAATTCGTACCTGGAATTGACCCCCGAAAGAACCACTGAAGGGACCACTGAAGGGACCACTGAAGGGACCAAAGAGTCTGTTTCTACGGCAGTAGCAGCACCATTAGAACTTGAAGAGAAGCCATATGATGAGCATTCTGAGGGCGAGCCGGATCTCCATGATCTCCACGATATCATGCTGGATGAGGACGCAGATATGTTTTCGCATCACACAGACCCAAGCATGGGCTTTGGAGCGGAGGGCCGAGAGGAAAATGCTGATTTCGACGCGCTTTTGGCTGGCGTTCTGGCGGCCGATTTACGGTTCCCTAAATACATCAAGGCCACGCGCAAAAACAACAAGAGTCCGCGTGTTTTGGGCAATTTATTCTTGGCACAAGAACTTTACGGACCGGGGACCAGACAGACGGCAAGTGGCCATATGCACGACGCAGAATCCATGTGTTCAGCCCATATGGATGGTGATTTAGATACAGAAACCGAGGGAAAGGAGGGCAAGGCGCAAATGAATGCAAGCGAGATTCTCGTGATGCAATTTTCACGTGACGGAAAGTACTTGGCCGTGGCAGGCCGTGACACCCGGATCACTGTGTGGCAGGTGCTCCTGTCGCCACTCAGCCGGCTCAAGTATCGGAGTCTTGAAGCGGCACGAGACGAGGAAAAGGCGGGAAATGGCGGCGGCAATAATAGTAGCACTAACAACAATAATAGCACCGGAAACGGAAGCTATAGCACCAGCAATGTGCGCAAAAGCAAGCTGAAAGTGTACAACGGGGCGCCGGTGTTTCTCCAGGAACCAGTGCGGGTGTTTGAAGGTCACACTAAGTCAGTGTTGTGCCTTGACTGGAGTAAGAATAACTTCCTTCTTTCCGGTAGCATGGACAAGACGGTGAAGCTCTGGAACGTGGACCGTGCACAGTGTCTCGACACGTTTGTACACGGCGACTTTGTCACCGCATTGCGCTTCCACCCGAATGACGACCGCTTTTTCATCAGCGGTGCCTTGGACAACCAACTCCGGCTTTGGTCGATTTTAGAGCGTTCCGTGGCTTATACACGAGACTTGGGTGATAATGCCCTCATCACAGCATTAGAGTTCACGCCGTGGGGAAATTACTGTATGGTTGGCGGCTTCAATGGGTCGCTTTTTGCGCTCGAAACCATGGGTCTCCATGTAGTCAAACGAATCGAACTACGGCAAAAGGGAAAAATAAACTCGACACATTCGGCCCACGGCACCACCATCAGCGGCATCCGCGTGTTTGAAAATCCCACGTGCACAGACTTGCCCGGGTCTCAGCTCGAAAAATGGAATGTGTTAATTACAACTAACGACTCGACAATACGGCTTGTGGACCTTCTGCTCCGTAAGCTTGTGACGCGATTTAGAGGTAATTCAAACCATAGCTCGGCAATTGTGGCCAGCTTGAGCGAGGACAACCGTTACATCATCAGCGGGTCCGAGGACCACTGGTGCTATGTATGGGACAACAACAATTCCATCATCAACAACAAGTTGCGCTCATCCATGAAGGAGGTGCTTCTTGAACACCGAAACCTGCTTGACGAGAAGCACAAACGGATCTCGCGCTTGTTCCATGATAACCGCTTATGGCGCAAGTTGCCCATCCATTCGTTCCTCGAGGACGAAAACGGGAAAAAGTACATTGCCAATGACAATACCAGTTATGCATCCTTCCACGCGCACAGTTCACGTGTCAACGTGGCCCTCTTTGCCCCAGAAAAGTCCAAGCGCTTGCTTCACTTCTCCGACGATAAGATTTTCGATCTTGTCAAGCGCGGCACCTTGTTGGCCGAAAGCAAGGGTTCGGAAAACGCCGTCGATGCCGAAAAAACATGGGGCTCCGACCATATTATCGTCACCGCCGACGTCGACGGGCTTATCCGCGTGTTTCGCCAGGACCCTGCCTTCTACGTGCGTAAAAACCTCCTCGAGTTGAAGAAGCTGCAGAAACGTGACCGCAGCCGTCTCCCGATGGCCCCACAAAGAACGAATCTGGTTGATTCCACTTCCAAAAATGACTTCCTTATGCGTGCCCGCAGCAAAAGCCCCACCATAGTTGATGGGCCGACATGTATCCGCAATCGGCTTCAGCTGAAAATACGTACTCCTTACACTCGAACAAACAGCTCCAATGACGCGGTGTCACGGACGGCCCGCCTGAACTCAGATCTTTCTAGATATGCATAGACTATTTCCTTATAATTCCTCTCCAGCAACGCTGTCTACCCCACTGGCACTCGGGGCTTGCCCCACGCCAACAATCTCTCGAAACAGCCCGTTCAACCTTTGGCTATTGAGCCGGATCCGGGCTTCCGCTGCGCTGGAAAACGCACCGGTATGAATCAACGAAAATATCTTCAACGTGTAGACACATAGAACCCTTTCGGCTGCCCACACCAGATATTCCTTCTGCACCGTAGACGCCCGCACATCCGACTGAGCTAAACTATCACCATCACTTTCCCGTTCCACGGGGGACTCTGCTTCTGAGGTTGCGGTCTCTGGCGCCTCAAACACAAAGTCATCAAAGTTGACCGCCTCGTCGTTTTGTCTATCCAAGGAAACCCCCTTGAGTTGGGCGAGCCGTGCCTCATGAACAAAAAACACACGCTGGAGTGCCTCCTGGATGATCTCTGGAAGCTGGCCCTTGACCAAGGCCCCGACGCCTGCCTCATTTCCAAAAAACAACTCAAAGTTCTTGAAGTTCGTGGCATCCTTGAACTTATCGTAAAATGTTCTTAACGACACTAGCATGTCGATGTAGTATGTTGCAAAAGTGTGCTCGAGGGCCACAAGATTCCGCACCAACGACCGCATCTTGGTATTAGACACCGACGTGATTTCGTTGACTTCCTTTACCGCAGTCCCAACAGTGACAAAAAGGTCACCTATACTGATCAAAATATCGTTGAAATCTTCTAAGAAAAGGCTAATGTCGATCAGTTGCGCCGAGTTGTCGCCACTTGCATAAGTGAGGTCCTCAAGCTTCCATGAGAGCGATAGTAAAACAAAGTCCAACACACACTGCCAAGATCCACTAAGCTGGACCATTACTGCGGTATAGTTTGTAGGCCACAAGCGCATGAGCGTGACAAAATCGAAAATCGATACTAAATGCTTTTGCAACACGTCCAAAAGCACATCCAGCGTGCCGAATGTTGGCTCGGAAACATACCGGTTAATGTTGATCACACGAGCAATCTGAGAGAATTTCTGGAGGATGGGAGTCACGCGAAGAAGGCGGTTGACGGCAATTTTCTGGTCGCTCAGGAGCACCGAGTGTTCGTCACTATTAATGGCATCGTCAAATGGCTCGTTTTGGAAGAGCGCGTCCACACCTTCGGTGGCAAGCGAATGGAGAAGATCTTCAATCTGTAATTTGATGTTTGCATTGATAAGACGATCGTTCTTGCCCCCAGTAGTGGCAGTAGCAACATTAGAAGCGTCGTTCAAGCTAGAACTATCAAAATTCTTCAAAATAAGCGAGAAATAAGTATCAAACGCCTCCTGCAACAGGCTGTCGGGTTCAATCATATCGAAGTAATAGTGAAGTACCTTATCGTGGACCGCATTATATTCCGAAATATCAAGGACATTGGTGTAAAGCCGCGCAATCGACGTGGGAACGGTGATCAAGATAGAGTTCCAGATACTCATGAAAACCGTGTAGAGGTTAATAGCAGTGCTCAGGTATGCTTCAAGTTGTGGGATATACCGAATTAGCACAGGAAGCGCTGAATTCAAGTCATCCTGGGTATTCACGGATGTGCCTCTCTTTGGCAGCTCGTGGGCAAGAATGTGGATGATGGCAGAGGCAATAAAACTCAAAAACACGTGTTTTTGTGCCAGCGACGCCACCTCAATTTTTTGCACGAGGCTAGCCACCAACTCGTCGTCGACATTTGCGTCTGGGTCCTCCTTATTAAGGAAGGTGATGGCAGAGAAATCGGTAAGGGTATACTTGATAAGTCCTTGCCACTGGCCCAGAAAGGCCGGAGTTGTGTACATTACACCGAACAACAGATTGACAAGGATAAAGATGGGTTTTTGCGGAAGAACTGGGGATTCCAATTCCTGATCCAGATTCAGATCCAGCGCCGTTGCCATTTTGGCAATAGTGTTTTTGTAGTGGGCGTGTGAGGCCTCGAACAACTCGGCCAACTTTTTATACTTGAGGCACTGGAGAACGCTCAATGCATTTTCGTCAGCATCAAAATGGGTGGATTCGTGATCAGCAAGAAATGGCATAAAAGGCTCGAGCTCTCTACGGGCACGATCGGCGGCAACAGTTGCAAGAAATTTACACGTTTCAATTTTTGCACGAGAATCCGATTTGGTGGTGACAGTGGTGGTGGCATTCGTTTCCGAATTTGCGAGGAAAACGCCAAACAGACCGATTTCGTCCACATCGTTATCGGCGAGAAAACCAAGCCCATAAAGTTCAAGAAGAATCTCAAGCAAAAGAGCCACAGAAGTGCCCGTAGTGCTGCCACCAGCATAAGGGGTGCGTTCTTTCCATACCATATTGACGAGTTGGTCCTTGAAACGTTCAACAAACTGGCGGAACCCCAAGCTCATGGCTTCACGCTTACCGTGGAGAAAGCGCACGAGGCGCAAAAGCAGGCGCACGGCCTCGAGACGCACGGAGTCCGCCGGGTCCAGGAGAAGCCACCCAAGGTAGCGGAGGTATTCTGCACGCATAAACATCTCTTCATAATGAACCATCCACTGGGCCAATGACCGTACACACTCGCGGCGGATCTGCGGGTCAACGTCGCGGTATCGGTTCACGAACACGTGCTGGAACACGTCTCCCATATGTTCAAGCACGGTATCTCTGTGGTATGCCGAAGTGGCCACGGACTCCTGGAGAACAGCCACACGGGCGGCAGCTACGCGGCGGCCGTTTTGTGCACTGTTGAGCTGGCGCTGTTGCTTTTGTACCGCAATGGTGGCGCCGGCGGCTAGCTCGCATAGTTGAGTCTGGACTGCCAATAGAATCGTGGTGGAGACGTACCGGAGTGGGCGTACCGCACACGCGCTGAGTGCAGCAAGCCAGCATACAACGCTGTTCATGAGAGGCGCCCCCAAAGATGATGGCGGCGGCAGCGATGGGGACAAATACAACGCACCCTTTTCATGGGCGGTGGCTACGATGCTGCGGAAAAACTCCACCACGTTGGCGCGGAAGTGGCGCGTACGTTTGTTTACTGACACAAACGGGTATTCGTGCAGTTGCTGCTGCCGGAAAAGCTCGCTAATTTCCGCCACCGTACTAGCCGCCGACTCCTCATGAATCATGTCATGTGGCTGAGCCATATATGTGCACCCGCACGCGCGTAATACTAAATTTACTAGCTCTGCAAGGGCCGTAGAAGCTTCCTCTTCAAATGATTCGATCCACTCGAGCGCTAAATCCGCCACCGCAACGTCCGGCAGCGAAAACGCCGTAAAAAAACGGGTTTCCGCCTGTGGTTCAACTGCTGGCGCGTTTTCCGTACTTTTTGCACCTCCCCGCCGTCTTTTGCGTCCGTGGCTTTCGTCCAAGCTTGCATTTTCGTCAAAACTCTCGTTTTCAGACTCACTACTGGCGTCCACAACTGCGTCGTCACCAGAATCTGTGCTGGTATCTGAGTCTGCACCCTCTTTCGCCACCTGTAACTGGCGTTTGCGGGCCACTCGTGCCGAAGTTCTTGGGGCACGTGCAACCATTTTTTCTTGGTTTTTGTGAGTTTTTGTGGGTATTTTTGTGGGTATTTTTGTGGTGTAGTTTGCACTAGTTACGAGGTTTTGGGGCCATGTTTATGAGTTTTGCAATGGGGCCAGTGCGCGCAGCGTGCGACGCGTGCGGTGGATTTGTCGGACCGCGCCTTGGCCCTTGGGTCACGACGACTCACCAGGAAACGGAAGTGGTGCTTGTTGGGAATTTTAATATTAATATTTTTTTTGTAATTTTTTTGGGTATGGTTTTGTGATTTGTGGGTTTGCGTTTTCCATTTTCCTAATTCATTTCTTTATATTATGTTTACGTGCCTTGTGGTATCTGGTGATCAACCACTGGCATTCTAATAATGTAGGTGTATTAAAGTGCCAACCATGGTAAATACCTAGAACTTGGTCCAATAAATGATTTTTTTTTTTAAATTTTTTTTTCTTAAATAAAAAGTAAGAAGAAGTATTGGTAATATTAATCTTATGTACAAGAAAAAGAAAGAAAGAAATACATTTCATTTGTCATGATTCTACCATACCTCATAGTTCAACGCCGGCCCGAAACACCGTAACGTGTTCTAATATAAAACCACCGGGGAAATAAAGTTTATGAACTTCAAGAGAAAATCCAGAAGTTTTAGACACACTTCTATTTTAGCTTTTGACTATACACAATGAAAAAAAGGAAGGAAGAAAAGCCTTCTTTGGAACTGAGAGGATGGTCGAAAAGAATGGTTTTCAATAACCTCTGCCATTCCTGGCCTTTTCCTACATATTTTTGTTTAAAATCTTGAAATATCAAGAAAATAAAAAAAAGTAATCTTAATCATAATTATAATAAAACTCCCCAACTGCCGAAACCATCACGTGACATGCAAGACCCGGTGACGAAAAGCCGCAGCTTTCCAAGGTATGAAAATTCCCTGAACCACAAAACATGTATATTTTCATTTCTCCTTTTCCGGAAAAAAAGCTGGAAGGTTAAAGGAAGGTCAGATCAAATAACTAAAGATTGATTTAATAGCAGAACTTCAAATTGTCCATTTATATCTGGAGACTGAAAGAACGCGTTGGGGCGCGCGGCCCGCGGTAAAGCTTATCACGTGACCCAGAAACATCATCCTTCTCTCCACCATAAATCACCCCACTTTCCCATCAGCACAAACTGTAAATATCACAAGAAAACCCCAAAATATAGATCCAAAATCCCAAAAAGTTGTAAAAAAATTCCAATAAATTTTTAAAAAAGCATTGTCTTTCCCCATATAAACCCCCTTTGCCATTTTTGCGGCCAGTTCCGTCGCCGTCGCAGCAAGGTCGTGTCTGGCGCGAACTTGACCGCACGAAAAAACAACCCTCAACAACAGCCACTGGCCCCAGCGCCTCAAAACATCATCAAAGCACAAACACGAAAATATCTGCACCCGGGGCCAATTTGCACAAGGCAAGAAGTTTAACCAAGCACAAAAAAAAACTTATAAAATCACAGACACCTTTAATTTGTAAACCAAGAAAAAAAAAAACAATTACCAAGGATGTCCACTCCCGCCGAACACGATTCGCAGGCCGCTACGCCGCCCGTAGCCGCCGAGACCACGCCTATGGATATTGATACCCAAACTTCGACACAAAAGGAAAGTCAGGGTGAGGTACAAACAGAAGTATCCAATGGTGAGGCTGCATCTCTGGAGGATGCGCAGAAAAATGAGGCCAGCGCCAAGGAAGACGAACCAGTCGATCTTGAAAAAGTACGGGCTGAATTTCAGGAAAAGGCCCGCACATATTTGATCGAACAATCCCGTCACGTGGTGGTGCCTTCATTTGCAAAATGGTTCGACATGAACGAGATCCATGCCATCGAACGTAACCTGTTCCCCGACTTTTTCCCTGTCCCCAAGGGTCTGGAAACAGATAGCGAGGCCACGGCTCCAGTTTCCGTGTATAAAACGGCCGAAACTTACCGCAACATGCGTGATTTCATCATCAACACCTACCGCATCAACCCCGTCGAGTACTTGACCGTGACAGCGGTGCGCCGTAACTTGGCCGGCGACGTGGCGTCGATTATCCGTGTCCACCGGTTTCTCGAGAAGTGGGGCTTGATCAATTACCAGATCGACCCCAGAACAAAGCCCTCGCTCGTGGGTCCACAATATACGGGTCATTTTCAGATCACCTTGGATACACCTAAGGGATTGACGCCGTTTGTACCTGAGGAAATTGAAGTTACCACCGACTCCGCCAGCGAAAAACCTGTGTTTCCCGACAGTGAGGCCACCTTAACGCCCTCGGTAGCCGCTGGTGCTGAGAATGCCGCCGTGAAGGATGAGCCACAGGACAACACAACCATTCCATTGAACATCGACGTGACACGCAATATCTTTGACGAGGTGAAAACAACAAAAACCCCCACCTCGGTCACGTACCTCTGCAACGAGACAGCCAACGATGTTTCGGATGTACGCTATCATAACTTGAAGAGCAAGGCACTGGCAGGGAGCACTATTGGTCCGCTGGTGATCAGCAAGGAGTGCTACGAACAGGGACTTTTCCCGCTGAACTTCTCTGCGTCTGACTTTGTCAAGTTAGAGAACGCGTCTAAGCTGGTGGAATGGTCACGCCAGGAGGTGTTGCTACTCTTGGAGGGAATTGAAATGTTTGGCAGCGTGGAAAATAATCCCCAGTCGCTCTTTGTGAACAGCAATGGACAATGGGACAAGATCAGCGAGCACGTAGCTTCTAAGTCCAGAGAGGAGTGTTTAATCAAGTTCTTGAACATGCCGATCGAGGACCGGTACTTGCAGAAGTTGGTGCGCGGTGAGGAGAAGGATGGCCTAGATGAAGGCTTCAACAAAGACACGATTATCCAGGAAGTCGTGGCCAAGTTGATCGAGACGCCCCGCGGACAGGAGGTGGTGCGTGAGAATGGAGAGAAAAACTTACATGAGAGCGTTCTTGACCAGACGAATTTGGTCAACCAGGTCATTGAGTTGACGTTGGAGAAGTTTGAAGCCAAGATGAAGTACATCAGCCAGCTAGAAAAGGACTTGGTCAAGACAGAGAGCCTCTTGAATGCGCAGCGCAAGCAGGTGCTCGTGGAGAGATGGTTAAACTTCGAGAAATTGAGTAAGTTCAAGCAGAACAATTCTCACCCTGAGTTAACACCATTGCTCGACGACTTGTTGACGCCCGTCAGCATCAATGAGATCAATGAGAACTTGAACAGAACTACCCTTGATGCCGCTACCGAGACCACGGTCGCCCAGGCTAGCGAGGAGGCTAAGGAAGAGAACTTGCCTGTGAGTGTGGCCGAGCCCAAGGCGTACCAATTCTGGTCCGCTTAGAGAAGACAGAGGACGCCCGCCAACAGTATGTGTACATTAGAAAACAAAAGATTAATATAACCGACTACGTAGACTGGGAGTTGGATATAGGTCCATCAAGGGGCCGTCGAATTCATCATTCGAATATTACTAATATATTGCAGAACACGCGAGCAACAAAAAATCCCCCGCCTTTCAACAAGAGTCCACTACGGGATCTCCGCGGGGTGCGCACGTGACTACGGTGCTCATCGTGACTCAAGGGCCAACCAGTACTTGTCACTAACAATAGCACCAGAAACTGTGGTTTTTTTTTGTTACTAGGTTTTGGAATTATAAAATGATAAGTCTATCAAGGACGATGGCGCCATTTGGGCCCATGCGATTTGCGTGGATGGCCCGTACGCGGCAGCTACAAACAATGAGTGTTCGGCCAAAACTGGATGTAAGCAATAAAACAACGGTTTTTCGGCAGGCAAAACCGAAACCCGAGGACGAAATCGTGGTGGCCATGAGCGGGGGCGTTGACTCATCGCTCACGGCCGCACTTTACGCGTCCGAATACGCCAATGTACGGGGTATATATATGGCAAACTGGTCGCAAACGGCAAAATGTACCGAGGCCGACTGGAATGATGTGCAGAAGGTGTGTCTCAAGGTAGGAATCCCATGTGAACGGGTGAATTTCGAAAAAGATTACTGGAACGACGTTTTTGAGCCGATGATCGAAATGTACCAGCAGGGACTCACGCCAAACCCGGACTTGGGGTGTAACCGGCACATTAAGTTTGGCAAGATGTTGGACCACCTTTCCAGCACGCCCACGAAAAACGGCGTAAAGCGTTGGTTGGCCACGGGTCATTATGCGCGTATTGTTCAGGAAGATGACCACGGCGTTGAGTTCAGTCTTGCTCGTGGATTTGAATCATCAAAGGACCAGTCGTATTATTTGGCCAGCATTCCTAGCGAAGTGTTGGCAAACGTACTCATGCCGTTGGGCCACTATACAAAGAAACACGTTCGTGAACTTGCACGAGACCAGTTTGGACTCCACACCGCCGCCAAGCCGGATTCCGTTGGGCTCTGTTTCGTGAGCCCTAGCCATACAAAATTCCGTGATTTCTTGAACGAATATATCCCTCCGAACCCGGGAAACATAGTTACCGCCGACGGCAAGGTTTGGGGCACACACCAGGGTCTCTGGCACGCGACCGTGGGTCAAAAAGCTGGCATTACCATGCCCCAGGGCGACCCGGCCTATAAAGGCGTATGGTTTGTCAGCGAAAAACGCGCCGCCACCAATGAGCTAGTCATTGTTCGTGGTACACAGAATCCGGCGTTGTTTAAACGCCATTTGCGTGTGCTGGAATGGCGTTGGTTTGGGCACCGGCCCCTGGAATTATCATTAGATGCCGTTACTTTGCGCTACCAGTCGCTTGGCACGCCCGTGCCCGTGCAAACCGTCGACGAAGGATCGGCTGGAACCGTAAGCATCGTTTTAGAAAAACCACAACGTGCCATGGCCCCAGGCCAGAACGTCGTGCTATACAATGGCGAGAGGGTACTTGCCAGCGGCACCATTGAGAGCGCCAATTAACAATGAACAATGAACATGTATATAGTATATTGTAATCTATTTCGAACGAGATAGTGGGAAGAGAAAGAAAAAAGAATTAAAAAAAAAAAAGTATCGTAAAACCAGCATATGCAAAGCACCCCCAAAAAATAATGACCCATTGTGAAGAAGTAAAACGTGTATAACTCCGCCCGGCCTAGAACGCAGTGATCTCGGGATACATTGTGCGGGGCTGTTGCTGTTGCTGTTGCTGTTGCTCTTCAGTCTTCTTGTGGGAAGCCAAAAACTCACACACCATCTTAACAATCTCACGGTGTTTCTCGACGGCCTCAGCATCAAACTTGGCGTCTTCAGAAAGCGAGAGCTTGTCAAACAAGTCGGCGGTATCGTCTTCGTCGACATCCTCGTTATTTTCATTGGCCTTGGCGTCGGCATTACCACGATCAAAGGCACGACCAGCCTTCTGCGAGTTGCTAATACCACCAAACTCTGCATACACCGGATAGTTCTGCGTGTATTGCGTGGCCTGGCTCAATTGGCGGTTAAGCTGTGGGAAACTGGCCATGCCGTAATTATCAGCGCCGTAGTTGGTAGAAGAGGGTGGCATGCGGGCCAGGAACTGTGGCACCGAAGGGTAAACAGGCTGTTGGGAAGGCACAGCTGCCGACGCTTGGTATTGGTGAGTGTGCTGTTGGTTTTGGTGCTGGTGTTGGTGTTGTTGCTGCTGGCCGAGACTGGCGTATTGCACATCAATGGACGACGACAAGTTGTTAAAGAACTTCTCCGCCTCCGAAAAGTTGATCTGGTTGGACGCAGGCTGAGCATGTGGAAGAGGTGCCGCACGAGAGCCCCATGGCTCTTCGTACGCCGCTAAGCGGCCATACATGTCAGCGTTGTACTGAGCATCCAAGCGCTGCTTCTTGGCGCCGTTTTGGGGACCGCAGAAGTTGAAGTCGTTGAGAATGCTGTACACCATGTTAGTATTAGGCTGGTCGTAGCCCCGCTTACGCGAGTCTGGCCCAGTAAGGCCATGTGCGACAATTCCGTGGTTGTACGCGAGATCGTGACGAGGGTGCTGGTGTTGGCGTTGGAGTAACGTGTCAGCACCAGCGGTGTGGCCATGGAAGAGAGGACTGTTGTCACAGGAGGAGTTGGACGAGCATGAAGAACCATGGTTAGACCCGTCAGCATGGTGCTTTTGGTACTTCTTCAAAGTCTTCTGGTGTTCCTCTTCGTGCACACGCGAGTGCTTCTTCAAATCCTGTGGACGCTTGAAGCTCTTGTTGCACAAGTCACAGTGGTGGGGCTTTAATGGCACGTGCACGCGCAAGTGCGAGGTGATGTGGTCCCGCTTCACAGTGGTGGTACCACAGCCCTCCCACTTACATGTCAAGCTCAAGTTGTTAGACGATTTGCGGCCCACATGCTCGAGGCACAAGTGGTCGTACAACTTTTCCGGCACGTCAAACACCTCCGTGCACTTTTCCCAGTGGCACCGGAACGGGCCCTTCATGTCTGCCGCACGTACTTTGTTGTACGTGCGCTTTGGCTTCTTCACTTCGTCCGTGCCATCCTCTTGCTTGCACTGAACGGGTACAGGGTGGCCCGTCGTGGTTGGGTACCCGAAAGCCAAGTCACGTGCCGAAATATCCACGTTGGGGTAAAGCAGCTTAAGGGGTTCACCGTGGCGGATTGGCAGAGCCGCCGACAGCTGCGACGAAAACGATTCGTGAGGCAGGTCAGTCAGGTTCTGCGTGCTAGGCGAGTGGGTTGACACATCGTCCGATGCGGCGTCCAAGTCAAATTCAAGAACAGACTCCACAAGAGGGTCTGCAGTAGCGTTAAGGTACGTGACGGGATGCAAGTTGTAACCGCCAGACATTGTTTTTTTTTTTTTTTTTTTTGTGTCTGTGGGTTTTATGTTTGTGTCTGCGGGTTTTGTGTTATTGCTTTTTTTTCCTGGTGGCTTGTAAAAAAACAAAAACGGAGTATTCAGTGTTCACGAGTGGTGTGATGTATTGGGCCCGGTATCACTAAAAATATAGAAGTGGGGCTGGCGGCAGAAAAAAGATTTAGATATCTCAAGGCAGGGCTCAGATGAGAATCAGGAAGATAAGCGAATAGCAGTTCAGGTTCGCTTAAAAAAAACAAAGTATGAAAATTTGAGGGTAACGCGGGAGAAAAAAAAAAAAAGGGTAATGAAAAATTGAAACGTAGCAGCGTTTAAGCTCTTTATCAAGAAAAACACATACCACTGCTCATCCGGTAGCGGTGCCGAGACAGTGCTTTTTCTTGCCAAGAAGTTTGTGCGCCAAGACCAGTCTGCAGACAAGAATTCCGTTTTATTGTGATCTCGCGCAGATATAACTGTATGCAGGTATTTTCAGATGCGCACCGCCCATTCTCGTGGGGTGCTGGAATACAAATATGACTTTTTGGTGTGGTTGCATCCTGCACACTTGTGAGCAAATGTTCTCGTTGATCACGCTCACGGCCACACCTCGATCCCGCATTTCTTTTTTTCTTGGGGCCACGCACGTGACGGAAGCGCAATATATCTGCTCAAATTTCTTTTTTTTGCCCGGCTAAAGCGCAACTCTCAGCATCAAAATTCCATGTCCTCTAGACGCTCCCATCTCAAGCGTCTTCACTTACACCGGAATGTTACATTCTTATATGCTCTAGGCAGCGATCAGTTTCGGATTCTACATTAATAATTTTAATTTTTGGGGTCTGGACTTAGTTGACTTTCGAATGTTTCGTCCGTCAATCGTATAAAAACAGAAAACCACCTCTCAATCTTCGCTCGTGATTGTCATGCAAGAATACCAATAGTCATATAATTGTAAACTCTACGGAAAAAATATCATCTGACTCCTAACAAAACCTCTAGATTTTCCTGTAAAAATGAAATCCCCATAATCATTTTAGATTGGTTGGGTAATTTGATGAACAATAATAAGCGATTTCACTACAATAGTCTGCCAACGTAAGTCATGGACTTTTGGGATTCACGTGTTCGAAAACTATGGACCTGATCATCTCATTCAATTAAATTTCTGTTCAATAGTTACCCATATTTATCATATATTGACTCAGATGGTAATAAAAAGGAGATAACAGATATCGGCTCAATTTAATACTCTTCTAACACATAGCTTGGAGCTAAAGGTTTATTGTACTAGAACACTATTGGAACTAAAAAGAAAAGTCAATGTTCGAGAAATTATTTGTGGGGGCTTGAGGAAAATGGAAAAGTATAAGAAAGTATGAAGCAAAAGTTTGATATGTAGCAGGCAGCAAAAGTTTGATATGTAGCAGGCAGCAATAATCTAATAATAGAAACGGTATTGTAACTCTGGGTTCCAACAAAATCCTATTTCAAAAGAAACGAAAATCGTGATTGAACTAATCTGATAGGTGTTTTTCTCTTCTATGTTATACCTAATAGACTTGTGTGTGTTGAAACTTCAACTCCCTTTGGTTTCTTTAATTGAAATTTGAAGGAGGCAAAAAAAAAAATGATGCCTTCAGCCAGATTCGAACTGACGATCTCCTCATTACTAGTGAGGTGCCTTACCAACTTGGCCATAAAGGCAAAGAATCTCTCCCGGGGGTGAGTCGAACACCCGATCTCAAGATTACAACGTAACAATTACAGTCTCGCGCCTTAGCCAGCTTGGCCACCGAGAGTGGAGATTCGAGTCATTTTGCCTCCTCAAACTCTATATACTTTCATGTATTTGCCTACATGATGCATAATGTAAGGGAAGTATTTTGTGTTTACACAGTGTGTAAATGCTATTTAGTAGTCCTGTTTTCTTTATAACCTTTACTCTTTTGTCCTCTTCCTGTTCCCACGGAGTGGGTAATTTTCACACCATAACGTTAACCAATTTACAGCACCAGGGCCAGATGGTATACAATACTCAGTTTTACAATATTATTGGACTAGTTGATACGTATCTACACAACGGATAATGTAAGGAGAGGTTTCTAGGGCTTGGGAAAGCCGGAGATACCAGTAAATCAGTACAATAGCCAGACATATTGTCGGTTTTTATAGTTAGATATATATTTTTCCTGTAATATGATTTGTTTCTTTTCAAACAGTTGTTCCTTAAAAAAGAAAAACGCTGCATTAATTAAACAGAAAGTCCCCGCATCTTTGTACACATCTATAGGTTTCATCATCTTCAATATTCCCACAAATATTACAGAACGGAGTGAATTCACTGAGGCATAAACTAAAGGTTTTGTTGGAATCATATTCCCTTTCGCAATCAGGATATAGGGAATGACCAACACGCATCACTCCAAACACTCGCCCGTTACTGCATTCATCATCCATTGGTCCATTCAAAATGTGGTATTTATTATAACTAGACCGGAAGCGCTTCTGAAGATGTTTTCGAAATTCGACAATTTCAACTACGTCAAATTTGAATACAAACCCTGCCCATTCATGGCCTGATTCTAATACAGTAAGTTTGATAATTCCCGTTTCAAAACGAATCTTGTCATTCTGACTGATAATCTCCTGAATGCATCGTTCAACTTCGCAAGTATTGGGGTCTTCTTTTCTCAACCGATCTAGAAAAGGACTGTTTAGCAACTCTTTTTTTCGGTCAGCCACAGGCGTCTTTTCATAGAGCTCGTAGAACCCTGTATCTGACTTTAACTTCAATTCGATGCAAGAGAGTTTTTCTGTCGTTGTTTTTGCAATAATCATTTTTCGTAAAAAAGATACTTCATTCCTATTGAAAGTGGCCCATTCCCGTGCATTACAAGTCCGACCCGCCTTTGACTCTAGACGATCGATTTCCTGCTTGTTTTCTGGAAGATTTAAAGTTTTTATAAGATCCTGGTATACACCCTCCAAGTGATGTAGGATGTTTTCCAAGACTTTCTCTTTAGTTAAAGGAATCTGTTCATCTTCCACAACAACATGTAAGATAATCACTCCACGTTCCTTTGCTGTTTTTATGCGCATAAACTGACGGACTTCTTCTGAAGAGAAATCCCAGTGTAAATTTGGTACTTTGTGAAGATATTTTTCTGGAATTCTACGGAAATAATTGATCATCAAATGGGTCCACTCAACTTGATCCTTAAGTATGGGGTCCCGTTCAAGTTGATCAGGGTCGATTTCAGCAAGCTCTCCATATTCTTGGAAATTCTCTACTAGTTCATCGATAAGCGGATGTATTGGTCTCGTGATATGTAAATTTTCCAAGATTGGGAGGGTCCTGAGACTCGTGATCTCAAACATGGCTGACAAGTTCAAGGAGATGTTTTTGGGGGTTTCTTTTCTTTTTTTTTGATTTTTGAATTTTCTTTTGATCAAGCGTTTCTGAGGTTTTTTCTTGAACGCTTTGTTGATTATGTGGGATATTATTTCCACCCAAAACCAAATTTGCCACCATCGAGAATATACAATCGGTGGACTGTGTGCAGGCTCATTGTTGACATTTCAGGTTTGTTACGTTTTCAAGAATACGTTTGGGATATTCCGGGGAATATTTTAGACAGAAGATTGAATGTTAAATGAATTTGGGATTTTCAAGAAAAAAAACATGTTTATACAACTTTTAGGAAAGTTGTTGGTGACAGCCGTATATGCCAATTTTTTGCGTGAAACCTAGTGTGGTGACATACCCTATTCCCAAAGTATAACTCAGAACTTTCATGGTATTAAGATATATGGAATGATATCTAGAATTAAGTTTGAAAACAATTTAGAAAAAAATAGCTTTTTAGAAGTAATAATACTCAAGCATATGGTTGAATTCCAACAGATATGACCAACAAAGATGTACCGAGTAATTTGCAAACCCAACAAACGGGTTTCTTTTTTCTTTTCTTTTGGGTGCACCTACTATTTAAAAACCTCACAGTTGGATATTAAAAGAAACAAAAAAATTATCACTTCTGGGGACTTCCACATCATCAAATGTTTGTTTTATTGCTTCTCCCTAGAACTGTCTCACGGTACTTATACGTTCTAGTGATGTGGATAGCAAACATTAAAACATTAAAACACAAAATTTTTTAGTTTATCATTTTGATTTTCTTTGAGAAAGCCCTATTTTTTGAAAACCCCCCACTTAAAAAAAAATCTCTCATTGTCTTGAACCTTTTAATAATTACACGCCTTGAGTAAATGTTGTAGCGTCAACATGAGGGGTTGGACAAAAACCAAGGACCAGTGCAATTAAGTTTGGGGGGGGGGGGGTTGGTGATATTTCTAAACTCATAAAAATATTATCCTGTCCCTAAGATTTCCACTATTCATACTTAAAAAGAACTAGTAGAATATAATCCAAAGAATGGTTTTTGAATCTCTTCTAGAAAAATGGTTCCTATACTGCATACATTACACCCACCGCACATTATAAAGTCGCATTTTTGAGGGTAATAATCTGTGGTTACCTACAATATTTTCCTTGCCGCCAGTAAAACTCTAGTTGCTGACAATACAAATAATCCAGAAAATATTTTTGTTTTTCGTTTTTTTGATTTTACTTCTACATTAACTGAATAAACAGAAATAACTTTTTCTAGAGAGGAATAAAATAAAAAATAAAAAAACGATAAGAAAAATATTAAAAAATAGAGGATCAATCCATTAATCCCATATTCAAACTCAAACCCCCCCCCACAAAAAAAAAAACTTACAACCCCTTGAAAGATGCAAACAAAACTGTCGCAGACACAAACACAGCAAAATAGCCCTGCACAGGCAGTTCTACATCTCCGGCCGGGCTCAGCAACCGCCGACGATAGACTGTCCCAAGAATCCCGCCCCAGAGTGCGCTGGGAGAGTGATGTAGTGGATAACGAGAACATGAACAAGAAAAAGTCGAAAATTTGCTGTATATTCCATCCGCAGCGGGAGTTCTGCGAGAGCTCTGATGAGGCGCTGTGTAGTTCGTCAGAATCCTCCGACTCGTCCGATGAAGAAGACGGCGGAAAAGGCCATAACCATGTGGACCCTGGTTCGGGTGATCCTGGGCATAGTCACGGCCACGGACAGAATCAATGCTGTAGCAAGAAGAAGGTTAAGACCAAGAAACCACGTGCGGCCACGCCGAACGCCTACGAGCGGCAGCCACAGTACAAGAACCGCAGCACGTTGCCGGAAAACGCAATCTAAAACTGCCTACGTACGATTAGTAGATGCAAAAACGTTATATTCATAGAAAACTCCCGCTATAGCCCGTCTACTCCGGGTTTGTCACGTGCCAGATCCGCCGCGAGTAGTCGTTTTCGTCATTAAGCAGGAGCGCCGAGTTGTTGTGCTCCTCGAACATTGCCCGTGGGTCCAACACATCGTCAAACTCCAGGATCGGCGCCATTATTGGGCCGCCACCCTCCGCGGGCTCGTTCTTTGGGTTGAGTTTTTTCCGCGATAAGCTTCGGCCCACCCCGGGTGAACCTGCGCCGTCTGTTGGCCCGGGTGTAAACATCGCCAAAATCGACTTGCTGGAGCCACTGCGTTTTAGATTCGAGTGGGAAGATGACGAGCGGGATTTCTGACCCGCTACAGCGGCTGTTTTCGCAAAAGATGGCCCGTCTGACGAGTACTGATTTTCTTCGTCGGAATACTCGTCCCTGTGGGCGCCGCCCGCGGCAAAACAGCAGCAGTAAAGGATCGTGGCCACCAACGCCGCAGCCACAACACCTACTGCAGTGAATGTACCGGCTACCTTAGCGGTTGAGGCGAAGAACGAGTTTTTGGTACTTGTCTCAGGTGCCGAGGTAGGGGTTGGTTCCTCAGCCGCCAGCGTGCTAGCCACTGCCGTCACGTACCGCGTAGAGGCCTGCTGGGTGACCGTACCGTTGATGGTCACCACGGATAATATGGTGGTAGCGTGTGAATCCAAAGATGATGATGGTGGTGATGAAGATGATGATGATGATGATGGTGGTGATGAAGATGACAGTATATCTGTGTCCAGCAGGGTTGAAGATTCCGTTGAACTCAGGCTCGATGTCCAAAGTTCCGTGGGGCTTGGCAGCGCTGAAGATATACTTGAAGAACTGGAAGAACTTGAGGTACTAGTACTACTGGTAGTAGTGGTGCTCACAGAAGTACTCGACGCAACAATAGAAGAAGTTAATGAAGGGCTGGGCGAAAGCGTGGTGGGTTCCACGGTCGAAAAAGCCGTCAGCGCTATGGCTGGGGACGTAGTTGGCGACCCAGAAACAGAAACCGATGTTGGACTAGCAGACGAGGCCAGGCTTGAAACAGTAGAAACACTGCCGAACACTATGTATCCATAAACACCACTACCGCCACATTTTTCCTGCTGGCTATACCCGGGACACCCAATGTTACATGATGAAATATCCACCACATTGGCGGGTACAGAATCTGAACACCAGCAATCGTAGTTTTGCGTGATGGCAGCCGTAAACCCAGCATTGGCACAATAATCTCTGCAGTAGCCATTGGACATAAACTCGTTAGAGGTATGGTCCGAACCAATGTTTGTGGACGCACATATATTAAGAGCCAATCCCAGAACATGTCCTATGAATGCAAGGAGAAAGAGTCGGGGAAACATGGGTCAGAAGGGCCGGGTAGATATGGAACGGAGATGTGGTTTTAGTGCCTGTTCCCAGAAGTTAGGAAGAGGGAAGGTGAAAAGAACAGAAGTCACAGAGCCCAGAAAAAATATAAAAAATTAAAAGAAAAGAAAATGTTCCACATGTACTTGTGGCTTGGTGTGTTAGTGGAACGGACGTTTGTATCTCGGTGCAGATCGTAATGGCTCGTAAATCCGAACACTTCGGCACAACTCGGGTCTGAGGCTGCGGACAAAATCGGGGGGTATTGCTCGGTCCCGCAATTTGGGTATATAAAATGAGGGACGGGTTAATGGAGGTATTCTCCAAGGGGGGAGTGTGGAGAAAAAGAAAAAAAAAAAAATATTCAATCCAAAGCAACTTCTGAATTATGCACCAGGGAATCTTCTGAAGCTTGCGCAGTATCAGAATCGTTATATCGCGGACTACAGGTGAAGGTGCAGAGCACCGGGTCGGTTGTGAAACGTGATTAGCCGACGGGTGAAGAAATAAAAGTGATTTTCAGGGACAAAACCAAAGTGGTTTAATTGTGAAAGAAAAATTAAAGGGTTTATAATTCCAAAATACCCCTGGCCATTAAACTGTATATACTGGCAAAGACCGGGTTTAGACACAAACCCTTTGTTGACATCTCTTGTTTGGGATAAATGAGTGGCAGATCTGTTACATAAGCGTGCGAATCGACGCCCATCAAGTCACGTGCCGTTCCCTGTGCAGGCGGTCTTTTACATGTTGCCGCTGTGTATTCCTGAGCCTCTCCGATGAGAGTTTAACTTGAAGCCACGGTATTAATATATTTGTCGTCTCCGCATCTTGCACATTGTAACTCGCCCTAAAACTGTTATCTCTACCCCGCTTTTTTTTTCTTTTTTTCGTGTACTCTGCCCTAGCATCCTGCCATGGAAATTGCTAACCACCGCAAGCATGAGTCGTGTCGCCAAAACTTGATGACGACATTCTATGTGCAAGATCAGCCAATTTGCGCGTGGCATTAACGCAATATGACGACTGTGTGAGACACCCACGAGGGGGTGGAATCAAATAAATACGGTGAAATCTGCGTATTTTCTCTTATGTATGCTGGGCTGGATACTTAAAAAAATTGTTTTGGGGTGTGCTTTTTTTTTGCTTGCTTTGAAAATTATCTCCGTCTTTAATATTTACTGTTTCCTCTCGGCTATTTCTGTTTGTAAACACACAAAGGCGATTCTTTCCCGTTCTTGCACCAGGCTCCAATGGTGCGATTTACATGAAGTTGCTCTCCACAGAGCAAGTTTAAGAGAAGCAAGCTCCAAAGTCACCGCTACATTTTTTATTTATTTTTATCTCTTTTTATTTTATTTTTTTTTTGTCTTTTCGTTAATAGTGGTTATTCGGATTATATTTTTCTTGGCGCCATGGTCTCATATGTCCTGTTTTCTATCTAACCATGGTGTAGCTGTAGACTCAGCTCGCTTGAAGTAAAAGGTTAGAACCACTACTAATTAAAATCAAAACTTCACCCACTGAATGGTCAAGTAAGCTTCACCTGTCCCATTTGTTTCCCATTTATCGTGTTAGCACAGTACCCATATATTTGGAGGCATTTTAAGTTAGTTCAATTATTTCCTATTTAGGAAATTCTTATAACTGATATAAACATGCTGGAAAATCTAATAGAATAGTGTTTAGAAAACTTTAATTATTCCTAAATTAATGCCCGAACGCCAAACCGTAACTCGGGATTTCCGGCCACCTCGCCCTCGATAACGATAGAGACACCGGAAGTCGCGCTCATCTCTACGATAATCTCACAACACCGTCCTCGGAAGTCGTCCCACTGTTAATACATTATGTCTTTGCAAGAAGAATTGGCCGAATTGGAGCAGGAAATAGCGTCTCTCCAGGAAGAAACAGGGCCTCTCCAGGAAAAGTATGACCAACTTTTCCGGGAAGTGAGTGTTTTTGAGGCAGAAAACAAACACAAAAAACTTGTCCGGCCTGTGCTTCCGAGAAAAATGTCGCATCCTCACAATAACGATATTGACGATGAGCCAGCTCTAATACACCATTCTCACTTTGATGCATCGATAGAAAAGTATTTCCGGACGGGTGCCGGTGTTCTGCAGCCTCAAGAACCGGTTTCTGCTAATGACGCAATTCTTGCGAAAATCCAGCTCAAAACAACTGCGGGCCAGTTGGCGTTGAGGGAAAGTATTCTAAGATTTGGAGGAATCACTGCATTCGCCATAAATGACCGTTTATATGATGCCGAAGACGATGCGTTGTTGGGGCTTCGTTTTGATATCTTGTGTCACCAAAACTCGCGCTTCCAAACACCCCATTATATCATTCTACGAAGACGGCAGTTTGAGTCCAAAGACCATAGTCTGTCGGAAAACAAATGGCTGATTTTTCGATACACGACACCACCATATGTGCCTTTGGATCAGCTAAGTGCATTTCTAATGGATAATGATGAAGATACGGGTCTCCAGAATTTTGTGGAAAATGTTCGAGACATTTTAGTGTCTGTTCAGTACAAACACGATAAACTTGACCAGATATCTTCCATCACTTACGAAACTTTATTCGGGACCGGCCCGTCAACTAATGTCGTGACGAAATTAGAAAAGGATTTAGAGTGTAGGCGTGTGCTTCTCTCTTTACAAAACCATAACCTGGCGACCAGATCTCTACTTGAGATTGAATTGTGGTGCAGCAAACTGGACTTGGAGTCTGTTATTTGCCGATTTTGCCAGACAAAGGACGAGATATTTGTACAGACAATGTTGCACGGGTGTAGTTTTCAGAACCTTGATTTGGTATTTCACGATGTCGTGAAATATTTAAGGCAAAATCGGCTTATCTGAGACACGTGCTTTATTGACAATGTATTCTCAAACGAACTTATTTATTATAGACAACGAAATATTGGGGGATTTTCACATTTTCATATGAAACGTCATTTAAATATCATTCCTAAGCTAACCAGTCGACCTTGGGTCACATCACTATTTTTTTGTACTTTTTTTCTTTATTTTTTTGGTGCTTATAGATTTTATGTCCCTTATCGTGATTCACTCGCTTCCGGTATCTCGCTAACAATACCCGCAGTAATAGAGGACAATATAAATGTCAATACTTCAATTTCTGCTGCAAATTTTTGGCCAACTTATTAAGTTCTAGAGTAGACTACTTAATTTTACTTCTCAAAACCGGAAATTTTATCCCCAAAAAATTTGCTCTGTCCACCCAAATGCTCGGCTAATTTTTAGTTCAAAAAGCTTGTGGTTTCTTGCCATTCTCGTTTTGGTAAGTTTAAGGATATTTGGAGTTCTTTTTTTTTTCTTATTTTGTTCTTGGAGAACAAGGCAACTTGTGACATCGTGAGAAAAAGCATCTGTCATATCTCATATCCCCACTCTAATATCCACTTTTTTTTTAACTTCAAGTAATTTATTGATACAGACTATTTTTAAGTGCATTCATTAATGCCAATTGATTAATAGCGTTTTTCCTCTTTGAACAATATTTTTTGAAATCCCAGAATGGTTTCTACAACCATCGAAATCGTTGAGCTGGACCCTAATGAATGTCTGGCTCAAGAAGAACGGCAACTTTCTCATCGAACAAGCAGAGATATAAATACCTCAGAAAACCCAACCAATGAAATTGCAATGTATTCCCTGGAAATTAACCCCGAAGAATTTCCAGATGGGGGATATGAGGCATATCTAGTTTTATTTGGATCCTTTTGCGGGTTAATCCCAGTTTTTGGTATTCCTAATTCCATGGGTGCAATTGAAACTTATGTATCCAAAAATCAGTTGGATGGGTATAAGCCTAGTACTGTTTCGTGGATATTTTCCCTCTACTTAGGCACCATGTGTTTTTGCGGGGTTTTTTCAGGGGCTATTTTTGATAAATATGGAGCTAAGAAACTATTAATGGTGGGCACTGCATTTATGTTCATTGGGCTTATGTCTTTAGCAGAACTGACAAAATTGTACCAATTTATTTTATCCTTTGGAATCCTCACGGCATTGGGGACATCTTTGGCCATGGCTCCTTTGATTGGAGTCGTGCCCCATTGGTTTCTTAAAAAACGGGCCATGGCATGTTCAATTGTCACTATAGGCGGGCTTGTTGGCTCGGCAGTTTTTGTTGTCATGCTTGAGAGCGTGTATAAACTGTTGGGTTACAAATGGGCCATTCGATTCTTGGCTTTTCTATGTGTGGTGTGTATGATAGTGGCCAATGTTCTAGTTAAAGGGCGAACCTTAGAACTAGTAGATTTGGGTGATAGTGGGAGTGATATCGCTGATAAAGCAGAAACTAGTTCAACTTCCTACAACTCTGGAACAATTAATTTGGTAGCAGAGGATGCCATTACGAAAAGAAGTAATTACTGGATCAAGTTTTTGCAGCCAGTGTTTTCTGGTCTTGCTCCACTTCGAGATATTCGCTTTGTGTCATTAGCAGCTGGGGTCATTCTAGCAGAACTCAATTCAATGACCATTCTCACCTATTTGGCATCGTTTGCACTGGCAGGTGGGGTCCCAGAAAAAAAGTCATATCTTTTAATTACGATAGTGAACGTCAGCGGCATTCCTGCCCGTTTGGTGACAGGGATTTTGGCAGATCGTTACGGAAGATTCAATGTCATGCTTCTTACTTCTATTCTTTCGGCTATATTTATATGGGCCATTCTAATGCCGTCGGAGGGCCAGCTTCCGTATCTCTATGCGTTTGCGGTTCTTTACGGAATTCTGAATTCTGCTGTATTCAGCTTGGTGGCTGCATGTTTGAGCCAGATATGTCCAGCGAATCTGTTTGGAAGACATTATGGCCTCCTCTATTTTTGCTTGGCTTTTCTAATTGTGCTGGGTGTTTTTATAACCTCATTGGTTATCAACAATGGATCCCAGCATGACTACAAAATGTGGATAATTTTCGAAGGTTCGGTTTCACTCGGTAGTATGGCTGCATGGGTCTGGGCCAGGTGGTGCAATGTTAAATTCAGACCATGCAAATTTTGAATACATTTTAAATGATTTATTGTGGTTAGGGAGAGTCGCTTATTGCGAAATGGACAAGACTCTCAAAAGGGTAAGGGCACGACTGTGCGGGTTGGCTCGAACCCCTCGGACCTATGGGAGAAGATAGCTTTTACTTAAAAGTCACTCGGAGTCTGTTCCGGCATTGAAGGGAAAGTCGCCCCGTTTAGGAGTTTGTTTGTATTTTGTTTTTTTGTTTGGTTTGGTTTTTTTTTTGTTTTTTCTATCTATTCGTTTTCTTTATAAAATATACACTTAAAAAAAGTTGCCATGGGCTCAAATTAAAAGCAAAATTTAGTACAATATTGCAAAGGCAATGGGTAGCTTATTGACTTTGGTATTCGAGTCTACTCTTTCGATATTGTCGATTATTCCTTTCATAATCATTGAAACATTCTTTATTTTAATCTGTTATATATTATTTTAAAAGCCATACAAATTCGTCCGAGCTCGACTCCAATCAACCACGAAAAAGTTTTGCTCTTCCGATTTGCTGGCCGCATTCAACACTGTCTAGAAAGCATTACCGAAGCCAGCACCAGTTGGCTGATAACCCAAACCAGTAGTCTGGCCCAAAACTGGACCGTTGGTGATCATCAAAGGTTGACCAAGAACAGGTTCATCTTCAGTGTTTTCCTTTTCTTTTCTCTTTTGCAAGTCCTCGTAAACTTCCTTGAGTCTCTGGCCGTTTTCATACGCAATAGAGATCTCATATGGCTTGATGAATGCACTCAAGTCGTGCAACCAAGAAATTTCAAGCACGTAATCGTACTCAATCAAGTCGTACGCCACGTACAAGAGAGCGGCAAAGGCCTCATGGTTACCTGTCTCCACAAAGTAGTCCAAAGCTTCGTGTGCAATCTTGGTCGACTTGGAAATGGCAACTGTCTTGATCAAGTCAGCCCACAACTTATCTCCCTTCAAAATCGAGATGGCCTTGTTGAACTTCTTGTGTTTAGTGTACAAGGTGGCAGAGATTTGTCTAAAGAAAATGAGCGAGTGGTTCTCTAATCTCTCAGCCAAATCCAAAGAGTTGAATCTATTGCAAGACTCGTTCTCAATAGCAGAGCGCAACGATTTGTAGTCCTCTTCTTCAATCAATAAATCATGGTATGCACCATTAACGATAGAGTTGTTCTTCTCAAGGACCGAAATCAAGAATGGCTTGATCAAAGGCAAGTTGTCGGACTTGACAAACATTCTAACGAGTCTTGGCAAGTCAATCTTAGCAGACAAGACTGACAACAAGTCAACCAAAAGAGTTGGGTTTTCTGCCAAGTAGAAGTTGATCGCCTTGTAATAGATTTCAAGGTTGGACACCTTAGCAACAATCTCCTTGAAGGAAGAGTGGTCAAAGGCCACTTCCGATTTGTCGATCATAGTCAACGCAGCATTGTCCCACTCTTCGTAGTGGCAATACAAGAAGATCAACTCAGGGTACAAATGGGCATCCTCGCAGGCGGTCAACACCTTGGGGATGTTAATTCTAGACCAGAACAATTTCAAATGCTCCATGACCTTCTCAGGACTGTACTTCGAGTAAAGGATGGCAAGCTCGGTAAACATTCCCATGTGAGCTCTTTCAAGACCAAGACCACTCTCGAAAAGAGAAATGACCTCGTTGAAGTAGCCGTTGTGCTCGTAAGTTTTAACAAGTTCAGGCAACTCCTCCGCGTCGATAATCAAGTTCAAACCACAAATTTGGGCCAATCTAAATTCCTTGTTTTCAATACAAGCACTGTTGACCTGCTTCCAAACAGAAGTGTTCGAAGCCTTTCTTGCGCAATCAACAGCACCCTGGTAGTCTTCCAAGTAGACCAAGGTGGTGGCCAACTTTGAGTATTTGGAGACGTTAGAGTATAAAATCTTAGCAGCCTTATAGTTCTTGGCCTCAAACAATTTGTCACCAATATCCTCCAAAACTGCAACATTTGGACCAGCCACAAACTTCTCAATTTCAGCCAACTTGTCCAAAGAAGCATAGCAGTTAATAACAGCATTGTCAATAACTGGCTCCCTCAAGGTTTCTCTAGCCATGTCCAAGAATGGAATCAACTCTTCTTCCTTACCAGCACGCTCAGAAATCTCAATGACTTGCTCGTAATTCTGAGGATTCTTCGACTTGACATAAGATTCAATGGATTCTGGAATTCTCAAACCGTTCAACTGAGCAGTACCCAATTGGTACCACAATTCGGAGGTGTTGTACTTTTCGGCGTATTGCTCACCTCTGTCGAGCGACATGATATCCTCAACCAACACCTTCATGGCTTCCTCTCTCATCTCAAATTTGTCATAAACCTCAAAAGCTTCCTCGAGCAAGTCATTGTCAATACACAATGGAGCAATCTCGTTAGCATCAAATTTGTCCAACTTCTCGATATAATTGGCAACACGAGAGGGGTCAGCTTTAATGGCAGTCAAGATCAACAAGCCTTGCAAAGAAGTGTTGTCATTGAAAGGAGATGGCTCCAAGATGATTTTCTCTAACAACTCAATCAACTCTTGAGGCAAGTCATTCTCCATGAAGGCCTTGACGGTGATAGAGATTGGTTCAGGATCACTAAGCTCAGGAATTCCAGTCAGAATAACATGGTCAATGAGCAGTCTTCTGTGTTCGTTGTCGGAGTCCAAGACCTTCTCCCACAAGCCAAAGTCAGACTTGCGCAACAAATATCTAGCTTGGTATTTGTACATCTTGTTCTCGTTCGTGATCCGGATCAATTCATCGTCGTTTCCACCCTTAGAGTAAGCAATGTAAGCCAAGTAAGGGTCTCTCTTCTCACAGTACTTACCGACGGACAAGGTGTCATAGATATTGTTTTCCTCCAAGAATTTCTCTGGACTGTTATTGGAATCGATGTAGATCTTAGCCAAGGTGTTGAACACCTCTTGGTCGGTGGATCCACCCTCGAGGGTTTTCTCCAAAAATGGCAACAAGATCTTCAAACGGTTTCTCTTCTCAACCTCACTGACCAATTCCTTCAATGGAACTCTTCCAAGAACAGACATCAACAAGCTCTTAATAATGTTCTCGTCACAGTCCACATCCAACAATCCAGCAACGACCTGGGGGGTGTTAGCTGGGTTAACTTGTTGCACATAAACCTCGATAAACTTGAAATATTTGTTCTTGTATAAGTACAAAATCAAGTCATGAACAAAGTTGAATCTGTCGCAAACAATGATCAAGGGCAATTGGTCCTCCAATTTAGCCTCCTTCAAGAAGTTCTTCACCTTTTCACCATTGTAAACGTTGTTGTCTCTAACGACTCTCTCAATCTCCTTGATCTGGTTCATCTTGGAAGCAGCCACAATGTACTTGTACACAACGTCTGGGTCTTGAGTCAAGTTGACAATCATCGACAAGTAGTAAGACAAACCCTCGTTACACTTGTAAGTCTCAAAAAGCTTAATCAAGTTCAATGGACCAAGAAGATCCGAGTATTTGGTTGCCACTTGAATCACGACTTGCAAGTTCTGTTGTAAGTTGTGAGTCATCAACTCATTCAAACAAGCCATAGATTGTTGAACATTCAACTGACCAAAGTACGAAACCAACCAGTCATTTGGCAAGACGTTGGTGTGCACAATAACTCTCTTGATATCCTTCAAGTCATCATAGTGCTCCAAAGCTCTCTGGAACAAGCCGGACTTTTCGCACAATTTACCAATGCTTGGCTTGTCATAGTGGCTGAACATTTGGTTACCCAAAATAGCATCAGCAACCTGTGGAGCATGCAACAAGTTAATCTCCAAAAGCTTTGTTTGCAAGTGGCCATCTGCTGGAGAATCGTTCTTAAGAGCATCCAACAAAAAGGCAGTTCCCTGTTGGATAAAGTTCTGCGAAAAGAACAAGTCGGCAGTATTCTCAACATTCAATCCAGAGTCGCCGTTGGCCAAAAGAGAGGTTGCGAATTCACTAGCCTTGTCGGGGTTGACACGCACCAAGTTTTGGATCAAGTTGGTGTAGTCAGGTTGGTAGCCAACCTTTTGGCAGTAAGGCAAGATTTTGTCGAACTGGCCCAACTCAGCCAAACAGGAAACGACCTTGATGTTGACGTTGGCACGGATGTACACGGCCAAAGCCAAGGTGGTGTCGTTGTAAGACTTGACGATGTCACCCAACTCCTCCGAGGAGGTCAACTTGTCCTCCTTTAACCACTTCTCGAATAAAGGCTTGCGGTCTTGCTGCAAGACAGGCTTGGCAAGCTCGACGGACTCGTACTTGTTCAAGGATCCCCTGTCAAGCAAAGTGGAGAAGTACTGCAAAATGGGGGAGATCTGGCCGGGTTGAGGGGTGATGTGCTTCAACTTGTTGATGGTGTCCTGGGTTCTCAACTGCTCGGAAGAGGCAGCGACCTTCGCGGCACTGGCATAGTCGCCTTGGTTCAAGAAGTTCTGGAACTGCTGGTTGAACAAGTTCTCAGCACCAGGGAAGCCACCGCGCGAGGCAAGCGACAAGGCCAACGAGACATCGGACAATTTCTCCAAGACATACGGGATGATCTTGTCCTGGGCAACCTCCACAGCAAGAACCTGGCCCAGTTTATTGATGGTGATGATACCAGTACCGTCCTTGTAAGGGGCGGCGGTGAACACAGGCTCGGCGGTGATTCTGTTCACAAACAAGTTGGAACCAGACTCGATATCGTACAAGTGGATGAAACCGTACTTGGTCAAGATGTAGATGATACCATACTTGTCGGAGGCCTGCAAGCTGATAGGGAAGTCGTTGGCAGCATCGGGAGGGAAGAAAATGTCGACGATTTTCTTGGGGAATGGCGGGTTGCCGTCAACATGGTCGATCTCAATCACGTGCAAACTACCCTGGCCCAGAGCAGCCTTGTTTCCAATACAGAAGACCTTTGTAGGGTGAGGGGCACCACTCAATTGGACCTGAGCAAACTTACAAACGTGGCCCGGAATGGCCTGGGACACGCCCCGGGACTTGCAGAAAAGCTGGGTGTGGCCCGCAATGCGGCCGTCTTCCTGGGCAATACCGGTCACGGCAAACCAATTTAGGTTGGGCTCGGCAACAAAGTTTATAATCTGACAGTTGTTCAAGGTGTGGTGACGGTCGCTCAACTTCTCTGGCCCGTTGTTGGTGCCATCAAAAACGTTCCAGATATAAATGCTGGACGCAGTAACAAGACCCAAGACCTCGGAGCTCAACCACTTCCAGAGCACAACAGGCAGCTCAAGCGTGTGTGACTTCAAGCGCTGCTTCAGGCCCAAGTTGAACACCTGCAAGGCGGTGCCGTTGGCCCGCAATGCAATCACGTTTTCCGTCGGGTGCATGATGGCATTGTCTGCACTCATGTTTTTGCGCGTGACTTCAAAGCCATTCTGCAAATCCACAATCGCCACGGTGTTGCCCTGGGCTCCGCTCTCCCGAACACAGATATAGTGGTCGGATTCCAATGTCGTCGACTTAAAGTCAAGCAGTTGTGGCTGGATGCCCAATTGCGTCAATTGCGACAACTGGGTAAAGTTAATGGGGATGTCGGCCATGGCGGGTAAACTTCAGGGGTATCTTTTTTTTTTTGTTTTTGTGTTTGTGTTTCTTTTACTAGGGGGCGCTAGCGCCGGCGGGTAATTTCGGGGTCAGAACAGAAAGAAAAAGGGGGGGCTTTCTTTACTAGGGGATAATTTCCGCTGATAAATGTCGAGAAAATCCTTGCGTGTGGTTGTTTGAGGTTGATTGGCAAGGGGGTTTCTAGGCGTCTTCAGAAGTTTTTTGTTCTTTTCCTTAAATTCCGAGATATCGAACGGAGCAAGTGGTTTGGGGTTAGCGCTCGTCCACGCTCGGTGGAAGTTTCGTGGGAAAACCGCGCTCGTTGCTGGCTTACGTAATCGGGGCGCGGGGGGTGGACAGGTGGAAGATTTGTGTGGTGTACGGATCTAAAGGGCGAGGCGGGGCGAAAAAAGGACCAATCTATTATCTGGGTAAACATAGAGGTGAAGCAATTGTTTGGGATTTTAAGATTTGTTTGAATGCGTCTTTTAAAAGATATATGGGCCCTAGTTGTGATAACTTCTAGAATCACAAATTTTGAGCTTCTTCTTAAAACTTTATCAGGATGAACAAGTGGGGCTGTGCAGATCCTTCAGGACTATTGCGCGGTTTTCGTAACTCGGCGTGTAAAGAAATTTACGACTGTGTAAATACAAAATGTGTGTTTTTGTTTTGAAATCATAGATATAATTAACATACGAGCTGACATCGTAATTTCATACATCCATTTTTCACACTAATAAGAGCCTTAAAACGTCATTTGGGTAGACCTAAAAACACCGGACAGGGTCAGTTAACTTCGAAAATACGCGTATACGCAACCGCCATTGTGCCTTCGATATTCAACCGCAAATCGTCTATTAGGGCATCGCAACTTGCGCTTGGCATTCTTCCTAAGGAATACAAAAATTTACTTTGAGACATAAACTTTTTTTTTCTGCCAACGTGTCAATACAAAGCCAATATTTATCCCTGGGAGATTAAACAGCAACTTTTTTGAACTTCAAGATGACAAAAGGCGCTTCCGATCCTTTATTCATTGGGGTAGTAAGTGCACCACCTAACATTGAAAATAGTGAAAACATACATTCTGATGCTGAATCACAAGGTGTAGGAAACGTGGCACCAGTTTTCCGATTTGGTCTTTTTAAACGACAAAGGATAAGGACAAGCACAGGCAAACTATATGTTACACTGACATGTTCCATATGCAACCAGTCGTATAAACATCCTAAGCATGCGAACACTACATCATTGAAATATCATTTTCGGAAAAAACACGCAAAGTACTTATCCGAATTGGGGGAAAAGGCACACGAAGATATTAAAATGAAACGTCGAGAACTTGGAGATACTATTTTGGGGACCGATCTACTTGTCAATTTAGAAGTAGGCGAAACCCCCATAACAGACTTTTTACCTGCGAAAAAACAGTCTTCTAATCAAAGCTCAAGAGTCACTAAAAAGAGGAAGAGAGAATTCGATCCGGCAGTCTTTCGTTCTTTATTCATCGAGTCTTTGGTGGAAAATAATATACCTTTCGATGTATGTGACAACCCCAAAACAAAGGCCTATTTGAATTACGCAAGAACTGGTTCAGAGAAACTTGTATCTCTCCCCCAGATCACGAATTCCATCAAGAAAACTTACGATCGAGAGATCAGAGATTTAAAAAAAGTATTTGCTGCACATGATGGTCGCTTTGCTCTTACGCTCAATGAGTGGAAAACCACAAATCGCTATAAGTTTTTGGGAATCACTCTACACTTTCATGATGATTCCTTCACTCTCAGAAATTACACCATTGGAATCGAAGTTCTTATTGGGAAAAAAAAACACCAAGATCTAGTAATGGAGCATCTCTCGAAAGTTCTTTCGGATTACGATATAAAGGATCGTATCATATCCATTACTAGGGAAAATGATGAACCTATGAACACTCTTCTTAAGGACTTTTCGAACCACTATGGCTTACCCTATTTCAAAGGTGATATACGTTGCGTCGGTCATATTTTAAACTTATCCTCTGCGGCTATTTTGGACTACACTTTTTTCAGAAGTAACAAGTCACTGGAATTTGTGGAGTCTATTGAAAAGATTCAAATGGAAAATTTAAATTTAAGTGAATTGTCTCTCAGTATGAAAACTCTTCCTGGTACCATTCGACAGATTGTCAAAGGAGTGCTTGAGGTCGGCCTTATTAAAAATACTTTTGCAGAAATTCTTGCAAACAGAAAGAAAATTGAAGCTGGTCCGGAGACTTTACTAATGGATAGTAAAACGAATGATCTTTCAACATTCAATATGCTTGATAGATTCATTTACTTCAGGGAAGAAATTAATATCTTATTGTCAAACTTACGAGCTCTCAAGGAAGAAGAAAGGGATTTGTTGGATCTAGATGTTTTTCAAATCACAGATATCGAGTGGGACTACTTATCGAATTTAGTCAAAATACTTTTTGTCTATCAAGAAGCAACTATGAGCCTTCAAGCTCCCGAAAAAACTACTATTCACATGACAATTCCTTATATGTGTTTACTTTTAGATGATCTTCGTTCTTTGGACACGTACGACTTGAGAGTTGCGAATCCATGGCTATCCGAGGGATTACTGTATGCGCGTGAGAAAATATATCAGTTTTATCCCATAATGAAAGGCGAATGTGGTGATGAACTTTTAAATCTCTTCAGTACGACTGTTCTTGACCCACGACTCAAGCTCCACTATTTCCGGGAGTGGGGATTTTCAGAGCCAGTGATTGAAAAGATCAAAAAACATCTCTGCGACATTTATTCACGCTATAAAAAAGAATATGATGAGGAGAATTCCAAGGGTTTTGCACGCCCATCATTGATATCTGAACCTGGTTTTCAACTAGACTTTGGCCACTCGCGACTCTTTAGAGAGGTATACAGTATGATGGGAAAGACACCCAATGGTGATGATAACAACGAATTAACAACCTACCTAAGCGAACCAAAAGCTAGGCCTAGAGATATTGCTGAGTTTTACCGGAATTTGAAAGACTCCTCTCCCGTTCTTTATCGGATTGCAAAGGACTATTTAGCCATACCAGCTATGTCCACGCCCTCCAAAGTGTTATTTTCACAAATTAAAGACATTATTTCAAATAAAAAGCATCGTTCGCTGCCAGAATTGACAGGGTATTTGGCGTTTCTCAAATCTATAGGTAAGCTCCCGGGTTCCGGGAAGAAATCTGAGGCTTTAAAAGGCGGCGCAGAAGTTGAGGAAGAATCTGGAGAGGAGTCTGAGGAAGAATCTGATGAAGAATGGGAAAAAGAGTGGGAAAAAGAATTGGCTAAAACCTCAGATGAGGACATTGGCGATGAAGTCGATGACGATATCTACGGAGGTACCGATGAAGTAAAGAGAGAGAAGATCGACAACTGGACGGACTATCAAGCATGTGATAAAGGAGGAGAAAATGGGAGTAAAAGTAGTACTCAAAATCCGATAGTTCTTGACGACTAAACCGAATGATTGTTCATATCTACATGTTCAGTAGATTATATATTCATATTATTTGGTGAAATATAAAAACCATCTTAACAAACTAAATTGCCATGATTTTACGTCATAGAATAAGGCATGAGAACTCAGATTCACGCGGAATAAAAATTGTGTACATTTGGCCAGATATCACTCTAAATGTCTCTCAAAGTCAAAGTGAATCTCTTTCTTTACTTCTTCACTAAAGCTAGAAAAGGATATACTTCAATATTTGTGTCACGGATTCCTTCAGCCGTCATGAAGTTCAATTGCTACAAAATACTTGCGAAGAAATTCTCTATTCTCTTTGTTCATATAAAGCTTTCGTCTTCATATTGACTAGTGACCGTTATTCTCAAATGTATCGGAAATAGAAAACATTGATCCATGCCTTAAAGACTATATCTTCTTTGTAGATATACGTAGCTTTGAAAGAAATTCCGGGAATGCCAAATGTAAAACAAGTGGGAATTGAAAGTCGATATTCATAATAACTTCAAGCTTTGGTAAACACAATGACAAGATCCTCAAATTTGGCTTTAATAAGATACTTCACGTCAAAGTCTGTTCTGAATGCACTTCCATCCTTGAGAATTCTAAGCCATGCGATATATGAAAACGTAACGTTGTAAATGTAATAAACTGTTCTCTTGATCATTCCTGTCGTCTAGTAGGAAAGATTAGGTACTTTATTAACCCAAGAAGCTTTCCCCTTTTTTTAGGAAATGAATCAAATTGCGACTTATATAACTAGTACATACATTATACAAATGATACTTGATTAAGTATGGTCCGAAGATGCTCAAACGTCCATTAACGCAAGATAGACCGATTCCAGGAGACAGGAAACTTTTCCTTTAATTCATTATTCTTACAAAAAGTAAGCTATTTACAAAGCTCAGTATATAAAAAAGAAGAAATTGGGAAGTTCATATCTCGATTTCTTTACACTTACAGCTGATAAACTGGGGAAAAAAATTGTGTTCTACTTATTACTTTGTACGTTCATAATACTGGCTAACGGCGCAACAGAAGTCTAATTTGAGGGTTTTTAAAGTACTTTTGAAAGAAAGTATTTTGATTTAATAATACTACTTTCTAATTCCACTCCTTTAAGCTAAACTCAATCAAAGCTAACTTGTTTGTTTATTGTGAACTGGAAACTGAGGTCTGGGGTTCAATGTCTTAAAATGAGACAGTTACAGGAATCAGAATGGTGCGCGCAACAATTTTGCAACCGGTTTTTATTCTGCGTTGGGCCATTCTTTAAATCGTGTGCTAAACAAAGAAAAATATAGCTGAATCAATAAATTTATTAATCAATAAGCTTTATGAGTAGGGGTTTTATTCTAAATTCCTCTCTAGGGTAATTTTGTTTAAATTTTGATTTTTCAGGGTGAAAAATGGTACTTTGTATTTTGATGCGCCCAAGTTATTAGCTTCAAAAGATGAATCATGTACTTGATTTCACAAACAAAAGGAAGAATTTTTTGAACGGAAGAGGAATTATTGCTTTTCGTTTCACGATGAGATCAGCATAATGACAAAGAAAGAATCAAGCTAGTGAAAAAGATTTCACTTCAACTCTGGTCTAGACTGAGGTTTTAGAGGGCTTTATCTAGTTTTGGTTTCTGTTAGCAAGGAAGAAACCGAAGCACTTAACATGATCAATCTTCAAAAATAAAGTTGATATCAAAACAAAACAGTTTCTACAAGATCGATTTCTTCTCTTGCAATATATGACACTAGAACACGACATCAAACTTCCAAGGGTTTCAATACCCTAAACAGCCTTCAAAGAAAATCCACTGGCTTTAAAGAAGAAAAAAAAGAACAAAAGCAAAGAAAATCACATATCTCCATTATTCAAAATTCACCTCTGTAGATACTTCGTACACCTTACATATCACCGTGATTAGATGCAATGTATATTTCTCAATCTATAAATATAGTACGTGACCACGGACTACCTGTAGTCCAGTCCAAATACCAGCCCATATACACTGTGACCATCCTAAAGAGGCGGCAGCACAGACTTCAATACATCCTCAACAATTCTGTTGGAGAACCCCGTAGTCGAGTGAGGATCTTCCTTGGCCTTAAACTCGTCTAAATATTTCTCCACACACAGCCATTCACTGCCATACCAATCGCCCGTGAGCAAGGAGATTTCTGTCCGCTTACGGTGCTCGGAACCCTGTTTCTGGAAAAGCCAGTTCGTTTGCCAGTCAACTACCCAGTATCCAATTTTACGGAATGCTACTTTGATGAAATCTGGAGTGACAAAGTATGGAGGCCCAGTCTCGAGATTGGCCCACACTACCAATGTTTTTGCCAAAAGCAAGATCCCCTCAGAAACACGCATACTGGGTCTTGTGGTTAAGGGTGCCAAAGAACAAAGACGATGTGAACGAGTAAATACCATCAAGGAACAGACATATTCCTGGATTTCGGCATTGGCATAAACCAGCGAAAGGATTCTACGGGCACTGAGAATATTTTCAACGGAGATTTGTGTTGCAAGAATCTCCTGGTTATAAGTATGGTAATGGCTCTGACAAAACCATATTCGATCTTTAACCTGGCGGTGCAATACAGGGAATTTTTCCCCAGCAGCCATTACAGGTAATATGATAAAAAGCTCAGGAATCCGAACCAGATATTCGCCGAATCGAATTGGCGTTTCTTTGCTGACTTTTTGCGATGCCAAAGTATTATATCGTTCAATCTCATCAAATACCCTTAGAATGTCCGATTTCATACGCAAATCGAGGTCTAATGCCTCGAGATTTTTCCATACCACCACTTTATATAATTCGGGCATTTTCCCCTCACGTGCCTTAACCATTTGTGATACTAGCGCCAGATATGTGGGACATTGTTGTAGATCTATTTCCACCACATCTTCAGCAATGGATGATGGTAAAAGGATTGTTTTGAGCGACTGCACACAGCTCTCATAGTCATCTGTATAGATCGAAAAGTGCTCATTTGCCACAAATGCAAGCGAAAGCGCCGTCCGCAAGTTTTCCATCGCTTTGGCATGGATAAGAAGTTGGTTTCTTAACTTTGGGTTCTAGATGTCACGTGCTGGTGTTGTGATTTTGACCTGCATATAAGTTCTGAGGGGACGACACTGCGCGGTCGATATTTTGCATCCGACTTTTTTTACAAGGACCAAATTGAACAGGTTTCGAAAAACCAAGAAGGGTGGGGTTGTTGAAAGAAGGAAAGTCAGAAGTTTTTCTTTCTTAAAATTTATTCCTGACTGTGCGTATTTTAATGACTGACAATTTAAGCTAGTATGTATTTCTTTCGCGACTGGTGGTTCTATAGAATAGAGTAATTCATATTACTGAAGGTAGATGTAGAAACATAAAAGGCAAAGGCTGGATTCTCTTCTATAGTTGAGAAAAGACAGATCAGTTCAGGATATTTGTCAATTATTAGTACTAAGAATGTGATTTAAGAAGCTGCTTTTAAACAAGTTCATCGGCCAATGGAGATCCCACACACACACACACACATACATATATATATAGGAGTTGAAGAGTAGCTAAGCTGAATACTTAAACTTTCACTAAACAATAGGAATACCCAAAAAAGTAATGAAAAAGTGCAGAAAACATATCAATAGTGGTGCAAACAATTGAATGGATAGAGGAATAGTGAATACACTTTCGAAAGTCCCGAAATAGTTCAAAAAGCTCTATAAACTTCTAATTAAAAATATAATGGAGGAATTTAGTCTCAGTAAATACTAAAATATAACAAAATATCTCCTTTTTATGCGATTATAACAAGATTTAACGTGCCGTCAACACCCCTGTATTTCATTGATCGCATTTTTCCAGAAGAAAAAGGATTAGAGGATCCAGAAGCCCCAATTTGGGCAAAATATATAATAAATTACAATTCAAAGAGTTGATAGATTTAGAAAATAGTCAGAACAGTATACACATACTTTTCCAATTATTCCAAACTCATCTGTACAGAACATATTTTTTCAAGCCTCGAAGATGACTTCGTGGCCAAGTTGGCTAAGGCGTAAGACTGTTAATCTTAAGATCGTGAGTTCGACCCTCACCGAGGTCGGTTCTTTTCTTTTTTGCACATTTCCAGTTGATTTTTTTAATACTCAAAAGCTCATGTTCATTTTTCCAAACCCTCCAAAACCTCCCTAAGTGCAATTTCCCCCTTTTTTCTCCAATTATTCATGTTTTTGATTGAAATTACATCGTGAATTCTGCATATAACAGAATATCTTAGTCTTCGCGCAGACCGATAAGTGAGCATCACAGTGCAATAGACACCATGCCATGGTACTAGAAACTACTACTGGGAAGTGAACAAAACACGCTTTCTGCTTTTATTTCTTAAAAAAAAAAAAGAAGAAAAGAAAATAGGAAAAAAAAGCAAAATTACAAAAATTACTACACGCTAGCATATAAAAAACTGCTCTTTGTAATGGCACCTCCAATCTATGTCAAGGGAGGGGTATGGACCAATGTCGAGGACCAGATTCTTAAAGCTGCAGTGTCCAAATATGGACTCACACAATGGTCACGGGTGGCATCGCTTCTTCCGAAAAAAACTGCCAAACAGGCAAAGGCTCGTTGGAGTGAATATTTGAGTCCGGCCATCAACCGCAGTTCATGGACACGTGATGACGACGAGAAGCTCTTAGGTTTGGCTAAACTTTTGCCTAACCAGTGGCGGAGCATTGCCCTGATTATGGGCCGTACTGCCACTCACTGTGTGGAGCGTTACCAGAAATTACTTGAGGATGCGGCGAAAAACGAGGGCGAAAATGGCGATAGTGAAGATGAGGATGAGGAAATGGTGGAAATGAAACTTACGGGGCCTGGTATAGAAAGTTTACCTGCGTTGGGAAATGCGTTTGAAAGTCTTCCGTCACGCCCAGATGCCGAGGATATGGAGGACGATGAACGGGAAATGCTTTCAGAGGCCAAAGCAAGACTTGCCAATACACAGGGCAAAAAGGCCAAAAGGAAAGACCGTGAACGGATGCTTGACGAGAGTAAGCGTGTGGCGCTTTTGCAAAAAAGACGTGAACTCAAGGCTGCAGGCATAAATGTCAGTTTGACTCTGAAAAACAAGGCTCGAAGAAAGGAGTTCGATTATAATGCTGATATTCCCCATGAGCGCCAGCCGAAACCAGGGCTTTATGATGTTTCAGGGGAGGATGATTTAAATGAGGAAAGTAGGGCTAAGTTCCAGAAATCCGTTAACTATAAGGGTATACCTTCAAAAGATGCTGGTGCTAAGGATGCCGCTAAAAATAAGCAGGCGGCAGAAAAAGACACAAAACGAATCAAGGCACATACCCGACTGGCGGCAGAAGCAGTGGCGGGAATAGATGCAGACCAACAGGCAAAACGCAGAAAATTGGAGCTCCCGATGCCAGGAACATCAGCAATTATAGAGGAGGATGCTATAAAACAAAGAATCTTGGCAAAATCAAAGGACCTTTTAGCAGCACAGACAATAGCCGCTGGCGGGTCCGTAAGTCCAAACACAGAACCTGCATTTGAAAAGAAAAACCTGGTGAAGGTATCCCGCAAAAAAGTGGCTGGTGCATTACGTGCGCTTCTAGATAAAGTGCCCCAACCACGGGAAAAGACCCAGCTTGTGGTGCCCAAATTCGACCGCCATGAGGATTCTTTGGCTGTGGCTTCAGTTCCAGAATATGCCCATATATCACAGCTAGATCTCCTTAAACAGGTGGACGAGGAAAAGGCACATTCACGCAGATCCGAGATTATCGAACGGGGCCTTCTGATTCCGCGCCCCGATGCGATAGATTCGATGGATTCACTAGATGGTCAAAAATCTCCATTAATCGAGGATATAAGACGAGAATTCATAACCTTGGTCAAGTACGATCTTGAGGAGGATATGGTATCTGTTCCACTGCCTCTTAACGAAGACATTGAGGCCAAAATAGAAGCCCAAATCGAGAAAGAACTCGGGGAAATTTCGTCGAAAACCTTAAACGAAAATTTGCCGCCACTCGAGCCACTTCCTAAACTGCCGGAGGCCATTTCCAAATCGTTTGACCTTCTCTATGCCTTGGATGCTAGTGCAAACGAATCTGACCAAAGACTGGCAGTGCTAGAGGATACAAATGCTAGCCGAAAAGTTAATGAGAAACTCATCCATGAGATAGCTACAAATGCACAAGAGCTTTTGCAAGTGGATATTGAGGAACGTGTATTACTGAATATTGTATGGAGCGAGGAAGCTGCGATTGAACGGCGGTCAGCGGTTCTTCATGAATTAGTGGAGGATATCAAGGCGGCAGAAAATAGAGCCGCACGTCAGGGCGTATTCTAATAATCGGGGCTGTGGTAGACCAGGAGTAACTACAGATTATAGAGAAACGTACCTGTGCTCTTCTTGTGGGTAAGGAACATGTAGTTATCTAGGTTTGGATAAAATGGAAATAAAACATTGGATAGGGCTAGAATAAGAAAAATTGAGGTGTGTGTGTAAATATGTCCTGAATTTAATAAATCCGATGCATGTCTAAGCACTGTCGACTCTTAGTAGTGTGTTGCTTCGTGATATCGTTTCCAGAAGTTCCTTAATAAAAATATTTAATTTCAACATTAATATATAAAAATATTCTGTGGAGAGAATCTCCAAAATGTTACTTGACAAAGAACAATTTGTTTTATACATTCTATGTCCGAGAAGGAGAAAGATATCGTAGGAATTGATGACATCGTTTTAACCACAATCGTTATATACACCGTTCATTATACCTAAAACTACCCAGTATTTATTGTGATATAAACTTTACAGAAATTTGAATTAATCAAGAATTAAAAGTGATCAAACTTTCTCACGTTAATTAATACTAAGAGTGGATCAGATGACCCGGGGGAAAACCCGCCAAAGTGTGGCGTAAGTGGAAAGTATAAAGTGCAGCAGTCCATATAAACCCAGTGAATCATTAGTTGTGAATCTTTAAGTGGCGAAAGCTAGGAAAAACAAAACAAAAACAAAAACGAGATCGATAAAAACTCAATGAATAAGGTGGCTTTTCTTGTTGCATCTTACTCCGGTGCATTTCCCCACACCAGTAGAAACTTAAGAAGCCACTTTAGGTCCAAAAAAAATTGAAAGAGCCTTAATTCATTTTTTTTTTTTAATTCTTAAAAGTGCATGCTTAAAACCACAATTCTATTTTATCTTTATTTTTATTCTTTCAAGAACTGTCGCTTATCGGAAAGTCGACCTATTCCCCAGCTTCGCAAGAAACTCTCAAATCCGCTTGCACCAGCCGCACCAGCCGTAGCGAGCCCCGCGCTCTGGCCTTGCGTGGTCGGATAAACTAGAGAAGTTTCCGGAAAAACCAACGGAAGAACTGTGGAATAAAAACATAAGAAAATTACCATGATTTCCAACATGCTAAGCGTCCCGTTCTGGGGATGTGAAAATATCCCACTAGACACGCTTCTAGCAGAGACCATTGACCGGGAATTTTATCAGCCTGCAGCGGCTTTTGGTGACGTGGCTAGGGCACAGATGCTCCATTCACAGGTGGCATTGGGCATTGAAAATGGGCCAGTGGATTTGGTGCAATATAACCAAATTCTTTCCGAATTTTATTATTTTGTGGCGGATGTGGCGGCAAAGTTGCCGGATCACGTGGTAACGTTTCGGTGGCACAATACATTATACCACCATCCAGTGACAGTGGAGGCACGTGACTGGGCCCATGAACAACAGGTGCTTGTGTTACAAACGGGCTTTTTGTACCTGGCTCTAGCACATTCCCAGAACGTTCATTCCGATGACGGACTCAAGCAGGCATGTGCATTTTTCCAATATGCGGCGGGTTGTTTCCAGCACTATTTAGATACGGCCAAAGGGCATGATTTTAACGGCATCGATACCGCCACAGTACAGTGTTTGAGGGCGATTTGCGTGGGCCAGGCACAGGAGCTAGTATGGCAGAAAGCAGTCCGGGGAGGTGCAATGAAGGCCACGGCAATTGCACGGCTTGCAGCGAAAGTGGCGGATTTTTATCGCGAAGCATCCGGATGGGGCACACAGGCAGCCAGTATCCGCCAGGAATGGCTCAACCACTTACAGACAAAGACAGGCCATTTCCAGGCGGCAGCACATTTCCGAATGGCCGCACATGTACTTGATACGTTTGAGTACGGTGTTCAGGTGGCGCATTTAAAGGCTGCATTGGCGCAGTGCATTGAGGCAGTAAAATACCAGCGGTATGTGGCTCAGGTTGTAAAAGAAGACTTGGCAGGCTTACATACAGCAGTGGCAGAGACACTTTCAGGTGCCGAACGTGATAACGATCTCGTATACTTGAAACTCGTACCTGAACCTGCAGATTTGGCTCTGATAGTGGGTGTGGCAATGGCAACAGCAAAAACACCCCCTTTTCTCACTGAAAGAGATCCGAAATATGCCCCGGCATTTAAGGACCTTATGCCGTTTGCCGTGGTTCAGGTAAGCCAGGCATTCCGCGAGCGCCAGGATAGTTTTATTACTAGTGCGTTCCATGAACCATTAGCGGCACTCACACGTACCCTCCACCAATTTCTTGCAGCTCGTGAACTTCCAGCCATTCTCGATGCAGCAGAGATTCCCGAGGGGCTCCCCGAGTCGATTGTCCAACATGCACAGGATATTATTGGTGGTGGGGGAACTAGATCTCTTGACCGTACCATGGCAGAGCTTCAGGCACACGCCAAAAGTGCACGTGAACTAGTGGCGGAGTGTGAGCAGCGGTTAAATTTGGAGAAAAACGAGGACGACTTGATGCGTGAACGGGAGGGCCCTGAAAGATGGACACGAATTCCTTCTGCATCTGCCAGCTCTCAACACTGGGCTACAGTACAGAAAATGCACGATTATCTAAAACAGGGCGCCCAGAGTGATGCGGCACTTGCAGAAACATATGCACAAATACGGGCCCTGTTGGCGGTATATGCTGGCGGACATCATGCCTTGCTTAAGCACATTCCACAACATACCCAGGGCTTGGAAAGGGGTACTGAAAATGCCGCCCGTGAGCTCCGGAACTTGCTCACAAAGGCCACAAAACTAGAACTTGAGCGTGAACAATGGCGTGCCCGAATCGACCTAAAGTCGCGTGACCATAGTGTATTGGCGGTGGTTGTAGATGCATATAAACGGCATCCGGCACAATTCCAAGACGAGAACGGCTTTGTGGCTCCGGTTAAATTCGAGCCCATTTACGAAACACACGTGGAATTTTTCGATGCAGATCTCCACTACGTAAGCGAGCTGCGTGATAAGCAACTCGATCTTGAGACCCGCATCGAACAGGCAAGCGAGAAATTCCGTCACGCCAGCGAAAATGGAAACTCGGAAAAGTCAGCATTAACTCCGGCTCAGAAAAAACGGCTTGTGGCTTTACAAACACTTGAAAATGCCTACGTGAAGTACTTGGACCTTGTGCAAAATCTTGCCCATGCCACAAAGTTCTATGCATCATTTATGGACCGCGGCAATGCAGTGCTTTCGGAGATCGATGCTTTTCTCCGAAACCGCAGGGAAGACGCCCGTGCGCTTGCACTCGAAATAGACGCTCAGCGCAATCTAGAGGCAATCGAAAATTCAATGACCCTGCCTCATAATATAGCGGCCCCACGTCTGCAGAAACCCAACCATCTCTGGGATCCGGCCACTGGGATCCGCTTCACATAGCGTGGTGCGCGTACATCCGTACTCACGTGCAGGAAAATCTCATCTCTAAACGTGCTTCCACATACTTTCCCTGCGCAGCGCTCCCGTTTACGCTCCGATGATTCTCCGCCATTTGCGGTACCTTAAGAACTTGGTCATGACTAAACCGATGAAAAACGTGGTCGCCATTGTGGGAACTACGGGTGTAGGAAAATCACAGGTATGTCTCATCATTCTTATAATTTTTCTCGCATATATTCTGCTCCCCTCTACTAACAAGCATAGTATAGTATAGAATTGGCTAAAGCCATCAATGGCGAGATAATCAATGCTGATTCCATGCAAGTATACCGTGGTGCCCCAATTATCACTAATAAACACCCACTAAACGAACGTGGCGGAATTCCGCACCATGTCATGGATCATATTCCCTGGAGCGAAGAGTACTTTATCCACAGGTATAGTGCCGAGGCTGTGAGTGCCATCGAGGATATCCATGCCCGTGGGAAAACGCCCATAATTATTGGCGGTACCCACTACTACTTGCAGAACTTGTTGTTCAAAAATAAAACGATTGGCGAGAAAGAGGAGCCACAGAAGTTGATTCCTCTCACCAAGGAACAGGAGGCGGTGCTTGATGGGCCCGTAGATGATATTTTCAAGGCACTTTCCGAAGTGGATCCTGTGATTAGTGAAAAATTCCACCCCAAAGATACCCGCAAGCTCCGCCGGGCTTTGGAAATCTACTATACGCTGGGACAACGACCCAGTGATATGTACCACGAACAAAAACTCGACGAGCTCGAGGATACCTCCTTGAAATACAACACGCTTCTTTTCTGGCTCTACAGCGACCCCGAAATACTAAAGGAGAGACTTGATAAACGTGTTGACAGTATGATGGATACAGGGGCTTTGGATGAGATTCGTGAGTTGAATGAGTTCTATGAGCGCCAAACACCGCTTCCAGATTTGACTAAAGGTATCTGGCAAGTCATTGGATACAAGGAGTTTAGGCCCTGGTTGTCTGGGGACCAGAATGACCCAAAGTTGTTTGCAGAAGGGGTGGAAAGAATGAAGATTCGCACACGCCAGTATGCAAAATACCAGGTCAAATGGATCAAAAAACTCTTAGGTGTTGAGCTAAATAAAGAGGCCCGTTTCGGATTCAAGTACGGTGGTAAAATTTACCTTCTCGACGCTTCAGACTTATCACAATGGGCCACTAAAGTTAGTGCTAGGGGGTTGGAAATTGCCGATCAGTTTATAAAAAATGGTCCTCTTGGCGTGACCGAGGCCCAGGCCCCAGAAAACCTTCAAAAGATTCTTCCCACATCCGAGTTTTTTGAGGAATTCAACAGCAATAAGACCATCAAATCTGCCAATAACTGGAAACATTTCGAGTGTCCTGTTTGTAAGGATTCCGAGGGTCGCCCGCTCGTTGCTGTAGGTGAAGATAATTGGTTGATTCACCAGAAAAGCAGGCGGCACAAGAAACAACTTAGCTACAATGAAAAGAAGAGAAAACATGAGGAACTCATCCTCAAGTATAAGAAGGTAAAGGAATACGCGACATGATTTCTAGTGTGGATGATTTTCTTCAATTAGATCTTTAGTGAATTTGCTCAATGATTTGGGGATTGCCCTTGTTTGAGGCTTGTTTGGAAAAAAAAAAAGTGTGGTTGTGGCAGAGAATCTGGAGTGAGACAGGGTTTCTTGAATGATAAATTTGTGATTCTATTGTTGATCCAGAAAATACTGATGAAAAAGTCATTTTTTTTTCTTTGTTAAAAGTGCTGGTTCGGTGATGCCATGTTTCCAAAGCTCCGAGCCAGAGGATACAGCCTAGTCCCTTGGGAAATAGGGTTCTGAAAGAAAAAACAACCGTGAATTTCTTCGAAAAAAGAAAAAAAAAAATACGACTATCAGACTTCAACTTCATAAACTCTCAGCTAAAGGGAATCTTTCGATAAGAAGGAGAACAACCGATGGTAGATTGTGGTCAAGTTAGGCTTTTTAAGAAGAGGACTACGATTGGTCGCCACAGACATACCTCAACATTAAAGATACTGTCCGCGACCATTCTTATAATATATAGGGTAGCTTAATTACCTTCTATTATAAACTATACTATACTCAATATATTACCATATTGTTCGGACTATATCTTAATCTAATGAAACATTGAATCGGAAACTGATTTTTATAGATATCATGAATTAAGGAAGTTATTCAATTTACCTTATGTTGGCGTTTGCAAGGATAAATTCTGCAATTCATTTCTAATGAAGGGTGTCTCCTGGGACTTGCCAGATTTAAACAGATACAATCATGCGAATGTTTTAAATTTAGATATTTGGCGGTACGTAAGGAGTTCGAAAGAGTTCACCATTTTTGCTTCCGGAATTGATGTAAGGATCTTTGCATATTGGAGCGGCTATTGCATATTCCTGAAGTATATTTAAGTAAGTCAGCTAGTTTGAGACTGAGAGGACGATCTAATTATATTTCATGTCTAAAATTCAATGATTGCTCCTTGACCAGTCGCATGCAGCAACTTTGGTAACATGGAGCGAAGCGGTTGTTATGACAACTGCCTCAACACAGGAGCGCAGACATAATTGCGCTTTTTGGCGCTTAATATGCACTAGGTTGCGACCTGCGACTGCGGCAAAATATTTTCCCCGCTTATATTCAAAAAAGAAAATAATAACAATAGAAAAAGAGCCCAGATAATCCGCCAGAATAGTGGTGTTTTTATTTTGACAGTTTATGATTATAAGAAGAAATCCTGGCACATAACCGTTAAGATGATTCAAACCACAACGCGGTAAGATTGGCTCGCATAAAAATTGGCGCTTTTGTCGACATCTATGTTACATTAGGTTGATTCTATAGAGAGTACGCACATAAAACACCTGCATTCTAAGCTTACGTGCATTGAAGGTCGTGTACTGCGCACTATATTGCCAGATTTCTTTTACAGTTTTTGCTGCCTTACGTTTGCGGGACGGGGATTAAAAAGAAAAAAAAAAAGAAAAAAAAAAGAAAGCTTGATCGCCCATAGGAGACGGAAGAGGGTCCTTAAATTATAAGCAAAAATACTTGAAGTGGATGTTCCTCAGCTAATCATAACTCCTGTTTACTAACCACACGGACAGACGGGTATTTGGGATGATGGTAACAAAGGTGTTTTCGGATGTTCAACATTCGGGAAATGATATTTCACCTAAAGGAATATGTTCTTCTAAAGAGAATACTAAGAATACTTCTATGAAAACAATAACATTGGTTGACAAGGAAAATTGGGATTCTAGTAAACACGACAATGGGGGAATTACTGTACTGGAAGGAAATTTTGTTTCGAGGCCCGAAGTAGGCAATCTTGGTTTTAATGTTCAAATAGATGGTACAATAGATAACGGGAATAAAAATAACAATACTTCAGGTACAGGAAGAGGAAATACAGAGAATGGTAAAGCTTCAGTTTACATCTACAATATACCTAATTCCCTGGGTTCTAAAAGTCAATTTTCAGCTGTTATTAAATCCAGGGCGAATTCTGGGATTGTTGGAGAAATCCCTAAGACTGCATCGAAGATTTATTTCAATTCTTTCGGGTCTAGAGAATCACCAAATCAGTCCTCTACTGGCACAAACTTCGGATTCCAACCCCGAGAAATATTAAACCAAGATTCCTCACGGAATACTCTTAAATCATCGGAAAACTCGCTGCTTACAGATATAGGGATGGACAAAGGTGAGAAAAATCATACATGTAAGCGCTGTGGACTTAATTTTATTTCAAGAGAAAGTCTTTCCAGCCATATGAACTACTACAAAAGAAAGAAATTCACATGTACTATCTGCAAGGAAGAATTGCGCACAAAAAAATCGTTTGATCGTCATATGGCAATGCATAAAAGTTACCAGTGTTCTGTTTGTTTTGAGAAGTCATATACCGAGAAAGATTTTGCCAATCATATGAAAACTCACGATATAATAATTGAACTTATGGAACAACCCCCTTTCAGTAAAGATAAGGTCGAGAAACCAGAGCTGCAAAAACATCAGTGTGCAATATGTGATATGGTTCTAGATACAAGAGAAAATTTGAACAGCCATGCCAAAGATCATATGGATAAGAAGAAATACAGTTGCTCTTCTTGCCTGCAGAAATTCAACTCATTAGAAGAATTAGCCGAACATGCAAAAGCAGACGAAATTGCTAGCAGCAACATCAGTAACTCGGAAAGTTCCCCATCAAATAATCACAATATTGGGTGTAAGAAAAAGGCCCCTTTTCAATGTCCCAAATGCCCCAAAGTATTTGCCCATACCCAATCTTTAAGGGAACACCAGATTTCCCATACGGGCCAGAAGTACCAATGTGATATTTGTCAAGAATTTCTTGCCTCGAAACGATGTCTCGTCCGTCATGTTAGACTACATTCAAAAAGATCGAGGAATGGTTCCCGGGGATTTTCTGAAGCGAAATTTACTCAGCGAGACCTCGATATCAAATTAAGACAGCTTGGAAGAGAGGAAAATCATGATAATAAATGAAGATAAGCGTCGGAATAATATAAAAGAAGCAATTGTGCTTAAGAATAATACAGAACCATATAGTTTTTCTTCCTTGAATTCGGTAGAAAACCCGTGTTTGGACCTAACATATGAAAACTCATTAGGAAAGAAAATTTGTGTTTTCTAATTGGAAACTGTTCTGGAAATAAACGGTGGACAGAATATGGTGGAACAAAAATTCAAAAGAACCTTTTTCAATCTTCAGACAATAAATGTGATTGTTTTGAAACACAGCATGGGACTAGTTTATTCTTCAGTGCGTATATTGATAACGAAGAAACATACCGAGTCATTATCCCAGCAATTTTCATTTCAAAGAAACAAATCATATTTTAGGAGAAATCTATATCTTTCTATAATTTGTTTTCTTTGCTCCCTTCTGGTGATTACTATGGTAAACTTTTGCCATGAGCCAACATGGCTTGGCATTGATACACCACATGTCTAACATTGTTTACCAGGGCTCACCACCGGCTCACCATTTTACCAGAATTAGGAATCCCCTTAGTCAGGATTATAAGGTTAGTCCCGCAGAAATACTGCCAAGGATTTTACTATATATATATTTTAAAAAACAAATCATATTATAGGGAAAATATATATCTAACTATAAAACAACATGTCTGGCTAATGTATTGAGTTACTGGTATCTCCGGCTTTCCCAAGCCCTAGAAACCTCTCCTTACATTATCCGTTGTGTAGATACGTATCAACTAGTCAGTGCCTTACGACACTGTTTGCGCAATTCTTCATAAGTGTTTGTTCCTGCAAGCAAAGAAGACACTTATGTTCCCTAATAGGGCATTTAGTGTAAAAAAACCTCTAAGCAGCCCCCAAGTACACACTGACTGGCAAGCCTCGATCACTTCACGCCGTAACCACCACAAAAGTGCTCTCGCCAGCATGTACCTGTAACATGAATGAATGATACGTCATCGTCCCAACGGAAAGGTCTCGCCCAATGCTTTCTTCAATTCCCGAGGAAGAAGAGGCAATTAGATTTCTTAAACCGTAAGACTTAAGCTTTTATTTACGTCTAAAACGAGAAATTTTTGCATGAGTACAAAGAAATCGAGATTACGCTCTTCTTATAATACTAATTATATATTTACGCAAAAAGAGGAAATAGCAAGCTTCGTTCCTCATGGCCCAATGGTCAAGGCGTCTGGCTACGAAAGTAACCACTTCTGTTGGAACCAGAAGATTCCAGGTTCGACTCCTGGTGGGGAAGCTTACTTTTTTCGATTCTTTAGCTTTTTATCTTTTGAAGTCGCGTTTCCAAAGCCAACGTATTTTTTCTCCCCACGTTCTGAGCTAACCCATAATCACAATTTGATATCGCTCTTTTCTCAAACATCTAATACGAAACACCAAACAAAAACACAACAAAAACACAACAAAAACCATAAAAGAAAGAAATAATAAAAAAAAAAACATGAAACTTTACAGTATCTATATTCTCAACAAGGCAGGCGGCTTGATTTACCAGCATGATCTCAATCCAGGATTGGCCAAACTCTCTGCAAATGATTATCTTGTGTTGGCAGGCACTTTACATGGAGTCCATGCCATTGCCACCAAAATTCGGCCAGCGGATTCGACCGTAGCGCAGGATGAAGTTTCTGCAGTAAACAACTCGATTTTGGCCACGGGAAAGGCAAAGTTACCTAATACTAATATTCTGGGTTTACAACAAATAGATACTGACCAATTTGGGTTATATGTATTCCAAACGTTGACGGGATTAAAGTTTGTGTTTGTGACCAGTCCAGGAAAAGGGGCGCAGCAAAGTACACAAACACGGGCAGGAATAGTGGCCACCCAGGGCGAGCTTAGTAGACAGTTCCGGTCGGTGGGTGCAGTTTATAAGGAATTTTATCAGTATTACTGTGACTACGTGATGAAAAACCCGTTTTATTCCTTGGACATGCCTATCAAATGTGCCATGTTTGATGAGAAAGTACGTGGCATGGCTAACGTGCAGATTGGTGCTTGAGTAGGGGGAATTGGCATTTTTTTCTTCTATTTTTTTTTTTGCCTGATTCATTTGATTAAATAACGAGGGTGGGCAATACTTTCAAGGCCTGAGAGTATAAAGGAGAAAAGGAAAGAAAACAAAAAAAGACAAATTATTCTACCAGATCTATTTTTATCTTTCCTTTTATCTTCCTTTTTCGTTCTCTATCCTTATGTGGAAGGTTGAAATGGGGAGAAATTGTGGAAACAGTTAAGTTTAATGGTGCCAGGTAAAGTCTAGAGCCGGACTGGAATGCGGCGGGCGCTATCATAAACAGGCGGCCAAAATTGGGACCAAACACTGAAATTGTTTACGAGAGTGGATAAGAAAACAAAAAAACAATAAACAAATAATACGATCTCAAGAAATCTTGAATTTATTTCTAATCCTATTTTTGTTTCTTTGAATACTATTTTGTTTTTTTCCTCGTGTTTTCCTAGCCCAGAGTGGCCTAGGATCTCTGGTGCGGGTTCGCGGCCCTAAATACACGGAAGATTTTTGCAGAGCCTCATCACGAAATTTTGCAAGCAGGGCAGAAATTACCATGGAATCACTGGCTACACCAACACCAGAAAAAGAGGCAAAACCGGCTTTGGAGTCAAGAATCGGCAAAGATTCACCTTTCACTTTTGGCCAACGACTTCTCACCGACGAGAAAGACGTATTTGACCATAACGCTTGGGACCATGTAGAATGGGGCCAAGAGCAGATTGACGATGCAGAAAAACTCATTGCCAAGCAATATGATGAGCCAGTCAAGGACTTTGACAAAAAACTTTACAACTCGAACCCAGCCAAATACTGGGACATCTTCTACCGCAATAATCGCGAGAATTTCTTTAAGGACCGTAAGTGGCTCCAGATCGAGTTTCCGTTTTTGTATGAGGCCACGGCCGCGGACTACAACAAGCCCGTGACCATCTTGGAGGTGGGATGTGGTGCGGGCAACACGTTCTACCCGATTTTGAACCAAAATCAGAACCCCGAGCTCAAGATTTACGGCTGTGATTACCTGAAAGTGGCGGTGGACTTGGTGCGCGATAATGAGAACTTTGCCCCCAACAACGAAAAGGGTATTGCGTATTCTTCGGTGTGGGACTTGGCAAATGCCGAAGGGACAATTCCCGAAGACATGGAACCCCATTCCGTGGATGTGGTTATCATGGTGTTTGTGTTTTCGGCGTTGAGCCCTGAACAATGGAAAAACGCCGTCCAAAACCTCAACAAGGTGCTTAAACCGGGCGGACGCATTCTTTTCCGGGATTACGGCCGGTATGACCTTGCACAGGTGAGATTTAAGAAGGGTCGGTTGCTTGACGAGAACTTTTATATCCGTGGTGACGGCACCCGGGTGTATTTTTTCACCGAGGAGGAGTTGCGCACAATTTTCTGTACGGAGGGTCCGTTCTCAGAAAACACCATTGCCACCGACCGCCGGTTGCTTGTGAACCGGAAAAAGCAGTTGAAAATGTACCGGATCTGGCTCCAGGCGGTGTTCCAGAAACCCGCCTAGTGTTTCATTGCAAGTACCACATAGAGAAAGTTGTCCATATAATGGAAACGTGTCCAGAGCTCCAGGAGTGGCTCTTTCAATAGTATATCGACATTTATGCCATGGATGTAGACATCGGGCAAGGCGCCGGGGCCAAGTCCCGGAATCTGCTCTACAATAACCTCACCAAGTGTGCGGCTATTTCCACTTTCGTCTTTTGACCATACTGGCGCCTGTAGTAGCTCAGCAGATCCAGCCACGTAGATTTTGAGTGGAATTCTGAACCGTGTGTCTCTCCCGGGAATCGCCAATTTACGTCTTATTTGTCCGTATACTGCCAAATCATGGTGATCCATGGCCCGACATAATGCTAAAGTATCATCCTGACTTAAATTCATGACGGCACGTGACGACCCATTCAATACATAGCACGCTTGTTTGAGTGCATTTAGAAGAATCTGACTAAGCAATTTCTCATAAAATACCTGATTTCCGTCGGTTTGGAACGGAATTACATGTTCCGAAGGGTACGGCATGTGTTCCGAAGCCAATTTCATCGAAAGTGTCCAAGGAACATCTCCAGTTTTCCCCGGAGAATATAAAAGATCATGGAGAAGCCCAATGGGCAAATTCCACTTGAGAGGAACTTTTTCATATTCCAACCAAACCGGCCGCGTGACTAAATTTTCTGGCCCTGTGGCGACCAGGAAAAAATCGGCGATTTGTCGAAAATAGCTGGGAAAATAGAGCACACGTTTGGCCGAAAGCAAATATTCTTTATGTTGATATACAATACGCACGTGGACTATGCCGTTCCAGACTTTGGCCGTGACTTCACTCATAAATGTGGGGGAAATTCTTGGTGAGCTCAGTGGTCAATTTCGCGGGTGATTTCGCGGGTTTGTAGGGCGAACGGGGCAAGATCTTAGTCTCACTTTTAGGGCCAGGCGTGGGTGCGGGCCCGGGGCCGGACACTGATAGTGAAGGGGGGAATAAAAAAGGAAACATGGTAATTTTTTATTATTTTTTAATAAGAAAGAAATCAATTTTTACAAAATTATATGCAACATGAAAATGGACAAGGTAATTATTTCGGGGTAGGGGGTTGGGGGTTGGGAAATTGTAGCAACTGATTTACTTTTCTTGCTGTGGCCCCAGATGCAAGTGTTGACGTGTTTCTGCCATCGGTCACACTGGCTTAACGCCCGCGCGAGCGATTCTGGAAGAAAAAAGCGGCCCTTGAAATTACCAATTTTATTTCTTATTTCTTATTTTTTCATTGAATTGATCTTTTACTATTTCTTTTTTTTTTTTTGACATAAAACGGTGACGGTTTAAGGAAATCACACAAACCCATTACTAAGTTATCCCCGTACTTTATTTCCCAAAACCCTCCCAAACCCCCCCGGGTCATGTTTCGGCCAACGCGGCACGGCTGTCACTTGCTTGCAGATTCTCACTTTAGGCCAAGTGTCGTGCAGTCTCCATGCCAAGATTGTGCCGTTGTAGAACACCGCCCTGAGAAGCTTAATAATTGAATGCCAGTGAATTGAATAATATTCACAGGAAAATAGAAAATAAAAATTGTTTTGAGGAAAAAATTGAAAACACGATTTTAATAGTGTATTGAAATATTTTATATCCCTTTTTTTCCTCCATAGATTGTGGTATTTTCCACATCGCAAACTACGGTTTGCCGTGATTTCCCCGTGCCACACCCGCGGCCCAATTTGGATCAACAACCAGCCAGTTTCTGCAATGCGACGCGAGGCCCGGGAATCAAACGTTGGGGCGAAATCACATAACCCACTAAAAAGGGCAATGTATGCTAAAAATAAGAAGGCAGCAAATCTTCCACGCATATATACCAAGAACGGATTCCTGTTTGATTCTTGCGCTTCTTTTTCTTCATTCTTTTTCTTACTTTTGGTTTTGTCTTTTGATTCGTTTTTTTTTTTATTTCTTTACTGTTTTCTCTCCTACTAAATGTCGCTCTACATTCCCAAACAAAGGGCAAAAAACTCGTTCCGCCTTGCACGTGATGACCTCACTCCCCGTCGGGCTTCCACCCATTTGGAAGATTTGGACCTTGCTGCGATGACACAAACGTATGTTCCCCATAGATTTTCCGGAGGTGAAATCCGCAATATTCCCGTCTATGACCGGGAAAAAAACCGCATTGCCCGCTGCTCGCGTATAGTGAGCATGCCGCCGGTTTTTCCGCGCCAACCCACGGTGCCGGAAAATGTCGTTTGTTTGCAGCCAGCCACTGGCTTGAAGCCAGCTAATTTAAATCAGGATAAAATTAGTACACAAGAAAAGAAGCATGATATACAAGATCTGGAAACTTCGCTGATTATTACTTTAGACCCAGGCCGGGTGGAAATGCCCGCTTTTTCTCATAGAAATTCCGTGGCTGAAACCCGCACATCGTGGTTTCCAGTACGTAACGTGCGGCGTCATAGTGAACGGCCAATTTCAACGACTCGTGTCCACGATAATAGACCTGAAACTCGGTTTGAAAACCCGGAATTTTTGCTTAACACCAGTAGAACCGATTTTTCCAAACGCCCACCAGTGAATTCTACGGAATTTCCCAAATTCGTGCCCCAATACCGGGGACCAAGGCCAAATTCGAATATTCCGCCAGTTATGGCTAAGCCAATTGGTGAAAATCCATCCAATTGCCGCTTGATGAAAAATTCGAGCTACACTAGTGTTTTTAGCCCCGAAACTTATGAATCCAGCCGTAATTCGGGATTTAGAAGCCAGTTTTCAGCAGAAGCTAGTGAAACAGACTTGCTGTCCATGGAAGGATGCGATCTGCTTGATATTTTATCTTATTATACTGAAGACCGGAAGGGATCTACTGAGAATATTCATGACCATGATGATTCTCCACCCGAACCTCCAAAACATCTGCGCAGAATTATGAGTGAAGTTATTCGTCCTAATGACCGTCAGCCCCATCCTATTTTCAACCTGTCTAAACCCTCACTTGACTTTTGCCTTGATATGGGTGCAGAATACGAAAAGTCGCGGTTCATGATTCCAGAAGAAAATAAGATCCCTAGACCTGCTGTTCGGTACCCTAATAATAAGAACACAATTAGAAAAAGGACCCCTGAAAATAAACCCAAAGAGAATCATTCCATGCAATCCAAAGGTGATCGGCGTTCTGTTTCTACTAAAGAATTGATCTCCGCGTTTAAAAGCGGGTTTGGAATCACCTCTAGATAAAGAAGAGTGTTATGAATTTAGACCAGCAAAGAAGTGTACTATACCCGGCTTCATGTTTTTTCCTCTTCTTTTTAATTAACTAGAAAACCATACATATTATTTATTGACTTTTCTGTTCATAAACATTTCTCATAGACCATTAAAAATGCCTGCTCATAACCTCACAACTAAATCATCTGCTTGGTACAATTGCAAGAGTTCGGAGATCCCGTACTTTTCTGCAATACTATCATTGATAAAACGCCCACCCAAATAGTGCACTTTATCTCCCTGGTGAAACTTCTCTGCACATGGTTTAGGCGCTGTAAGGCTCACTAACATCGATGCATTTATATCAATATCTACTGGTCCTTCATCCACATCCCACCCCGAAGGAATATCCACAGATACAATAGGGGCCAACTTTGCAGAATTCTCCGCAAGATACGAGATCAACTCGTCAAATGGAGCTCTTATTGGTGGTCTAAATGAAAAGCCAAAAAGAGAGTCAATGATGACTTTGGTGGTTCCACTTTCAAGAAACTTTTTCACCAGGTCCAAGTCGTCAATCTGGCGCACGCCCATATCTTCAAGCTGTTTAGTGAGCCGCAAATATAAATCTTTCTGTGGTCTTTTTGGGTAGAACACCACTGGCTCATAATAATTCCATGTTTTAAGGTGCCGGGCACATACTAAACCATCGCCTCCATTATTTCCTGGACCCACAAGCACCAAAGCAGTAGCTGGGCCATTTTGAGGTTGCGGAGGATATTGTTTATATACCGCCTTTGCAACGGCAAGCCCGGCCAATTCCATCAATTGGTCAATGGAAAAAGAGCCACTAGACATGAGTTCTGCATCGAGAGCAGCGGCCGATTTTGCAGAGAGGGTTTTGAACATGGGTAATAGAAAGAGATCAATATATGGTTGGGTTTATTTTGAATATAGGAATCGTGATTATCTCGTCAGTGATTTCTTGATCCTCCAATCAACGGATCATCTAATCTGCACCTTCTGGCCAGGTTCCGCCAGACGTGCCTTGCTGCGGAAGGCGGGGTGATGCTTGCGGCAAGTGCGGGTGCAATGCAGGCGGCTCCGGGTTAGGCGACATGCGTGCTGGGAACATACGTTTCCGAGCAACCATCCACGCGACACTTGAAGTGTATGAAAGTCCTTGGAAAATATGTGAAACGGGGCGGGGGTATTTTAACTATTGAAGTTTTCAAATATTTCTTTTAATGATCAAGAAATGGGGCCTTGAAGAATCAACCACCTCTTTCTAAAGTTACGATTTCTTGTATTACAACACATGCTGTTTAGGTTGAGAAATCTGATAAGCGGGAATTTTCTAGGAATGCTGGATTTCTCATCGAAACATGACACATTCTGGTGGTGGAAACAAAATCCAATAGAATGAGGAAATTTAAGTAAACCGATCAGCCTTTTAAAACATCCTAACACCTAAATATATTCCCAGAAATCAAACACTTGGGCTCTGGAGAAAAAATAGATGCAAGGAGAAACGGCAAAAATCATGTGAAAGTTGTGGTGTGCATATAAGGTCCAAATCCGGGAAAAAAAAGCACTGGCCTGTAACTCGCACGCGAGGATAATCCGAGCCGCGCTGCTCGGGAGATAAGCGAATGCTCAAGCAACCAAAGGATATTTAAAGACGTCGTTTCCCGCGTCTATGATAAGATTCTTTCCTCTTTAAAAGGGTTCGCTCCTTTACACAAAAACGATCAAACTATTCTTTACTTTCCATTCTCATCTTTTCTGTGCTTGCATATACATAAAGAGGTTGACCTTTAAAGTTTCATTAGCCTCACAAGCCTGGTGTTGATCAGCCAGTACTTAAAGAGAAAGCAAGATACATAAATAATAATAAAAAGAAGAACGCCATTGTTGATCTGGAACCAATACGGGAAAAAAGTCAGATTAACGAAAAAAGAAAAATCCCCTCTTATTAATAAAGGGGCAAGGATTTCAAAACAACACAAACTAATACACGTCGTCCCCTCCAGCCAATTCGATTCTAGGGAACGGATGGTGCCACTTTTACTAGCATTCATCCTCTTTCTCTTTGCCCACTGGTGTGTGCTCATAGTAATCTAAGACCGATGGTATGCCCCCGAGATATATATAGCGATACGAATAATAAAAACGCAAGACTTTTTGATTTTTTGATTTTTTGTAGGTTTTTTTTTTTTTTTTTAATTCTCATTCCTGGTCCCCTCATAAACCGGAAAATGCCAGGTGGAGGAGTGCGCGCGGAATATAATTGGAGATCTGAAATGCGTGGGCCACGGAAAAACAGCACCAGGTAAAAACGATCAAGCGAAAAAAAAAAACGACATTTTTTTTCATCGAAGTAATTATTCAAATAAAAATAATATACTATTGAAACATACCTGAATATCACTAACACGTGAACGCCAGGATCTTAAACCCGTACCGGTAAAAATAAAATAAACGTACTGCACATAATAACGAACACCCCCAGCCCGCATTCAATCGAAACACGAGGTCCATGCCTGGATAAACTCGAGCGTTGTTCTGTTTTTACCTGGATCATAGCTACACATCAACAGACATTTGAGCCAGCACCACAAAAAAAAAAAAAAAACGACGCTTAAGTCTCGATTTCTAAAAAATAAATCATAATGGACTCCAGTTACAGTCTGCATGCCGGCACCGGGACCTCGCCGATGATCAACTATCGAAAAGACGCCAAAAAAGCGGTGAAATTCACGTTTATGGTTGCGGGAGAGCTGGGAACCGGAAAAACGACATTTCTTAACTGTTTGCTTGACCGCAAAATCATGCCCCATGCATATGAGGGCGCAGCTCTGGCGGATACAAAAACATTGCAGTTTACTCTGGCACATGCCGTAGCTTTGCCCAACACCACGCTTTTGAAACGCAATAAATTCAATGCTGGAGCCGCTGGGGATGAGCCAGGAATCGCTTTGACGGAGACAAATGTGGAAATTTTGGATGACGACAATTTGCGGTTGAATTTGAACATTATTGATACGCCTGGATTTGGCGACAATTTGAACAACGAATTGTGTTTTGTGGAGATCGAAAACTACTTGAAACAGCAGTTCGATAGCGTATTGGCGGAGGAGACTCGGATCCGCAGAAACCCTCGTTTTGTAGACACTAGAGTACATGTTTTGTTGTACTTTATCACCCCAACAGGTCACGGATTGCGTGAATTGGATATCAATTGTATGAAACGCTTGTCCAAGTACGTCAACATCATCCCAGTGATTGGCCGTGCAGACCTGTTCACTGAGACCGAGTTGCAGTACTTTAAGGCCCAGGTGCGGACGGATATTCTGCGGTTTAATGTACCTACATTCCAGTTCGATACGTTCATGGCGGATTACGATGAACACGAGGACTATGACTTGATCCAGGAGTGTAAGTACTTGACGCGCTTACAGCCATTTGCCGTGGTGGCGTCCGAACAGGATTTCGAGGTCAAGGATACCGCTACAGGACACACAAAAACAATCAAGGCCCGCCAATATCCATGGGGGCTTGTAGACGTCAACAACCCAAAATACAGCGACTTCCCCGTGTTGCGCCTGGTGCTTTTTGGTTCACACTTACAGGATCTTAAGGATTTGACCCATGATTTCCTCTATGAAACATACAGAACTGAGCGTTTGAGTGAGGTTACAGGTAAAGATGCTGATTCCTTCAAAAACTCTTCTTCACGTGATGCCCATGGTGGGGCCGCTGCTGTTGGAAATGTTTCGGAAATGCTGGCTGCCGTGCCATCGTTATCCAACTTGGCTCAGTTGACTGCAAACGATACCTCCATGCAGCTTGATTTCACCACTGATGAGCCTATAGAGGCAGCCTCCGTGACCTCTAGCCCACTGAAAACATCTCGCTCGATGTTATACGATGATGCTGATGCTGACGTTGATGCAGATGCAGAATCTAACAGATCGCTTGCGCCAGGTGAAAACGAGTCGTTCACGTCCTCAAAATCAGCGTACTCCAATATTTCTGGCCACAGAAATGGCACTGATTCGGCAGAAAAACAGTTCAAGCGTATGTCGATTGGCCCACAAAGAAACCAGTTGCGCCAGATCTCCGAAACTGTTCCTTACGTGATTCGTCACGAGCGGATCTTGGAACGCCAGCAAAAACTCGAGGAAATGGAGATGGTTAGCGCCAAGGAGTTGGAAAGCAGAGCTGCCTTGTTGGAGCAACGTGCCGCCGAGTTGAAGGCCCGCGAGAAGTTGCTTTTGGAAAAGTTGGAACTTTATAAGCGTGCTGAGGCAAGCAAGAATGCTGCCCACGCAGACCTGGAATCAGAAAAGGCTACTGCTACTGCTGCTACTAGTTCTACTAGTGCCACTAGTGCTGACATTGCCTCGGTCAAGGCTACTGTAGAGACCACTGCAGATGACACTGAATCTTCTGCAAACTACACCGCCCTTGGGCCCGAATAGACTTCCCGGTAAATAGGAAAACCAAAAAGAACAAAAAGAAAGAAATCGTTGAAGGATATATGGTAATGTTTTTTTGGTAATGCCTTTTAACAAATGTGGTATTGTAACCTTGAAGATTATACTATTTCCTTTATGATTTGTAGTTTCAAAAAAGGGAAGAAAAAAAAAGTTTCACGCTATATAGCCATTGAGAAGGTAGAGATACAGGTTAGGTATACATAAACTTCATCATAGTAGGTATTACCTCTATAAAATTATTCCTTATTCCACTGTCACGCTCTTATCCTATTCCATTGGTCATACCTTTTGAATTCAATATTATATTCTGTTATTCCTTTATTCCACGACTCTTTTCATCTTCAAAATAATACCCAATATTCTTCCTACTATAAGAATTACTAAAATTTTTGACATCAAAAGCTTCTATAAAAGCAACCTATATTTGACCATATTTCCAGCCAATACTTGTGTTCAGATTCAGGTCAACCCTAAGCATCCATGGTAAACGAAGGGTTTATCAATATATCCCTAGGAGTAGTCCAACTTTCTGTGAAATTATGTATTTTTTTTCTTTCTCATAAATAAACAGAGATTATCAATAAATCTCACTACCATTCATCAACAACGTATCCCATTATTCGAAAAACCTTTCATAAAACCATTCCACTGATGGCGTCTGTAAATCCTTAAAAACTTCAGCAGCCAAGACCTCCCTATAGATAATAAATCCCATGCTTATACCCCCACGTGTCTTTTTGAAAACTACCAGTCCATCATCACATAGCAAAAACCCAGCCTGGCCCTTGAATAACAATTGATGTGAAGGATACGAAACTGAAAAGCCCAATTGGCGATATTTTCCAAACCCCACCCTTCCTTCAGAATCAATATTCAAGTATCTTTGCCGAGTCATTTCTTTCAATGCTCCATCGCTTTCTTTTCTCACGTAAATCACCTTCCCCATTGTCGAAAGTTCCCCCCAAACATTGGCTCTTAATGCCTCCATAAAAACGTCATTAAGTGGGTCATTCATAAGTAAGCTTCCCACTTCGACATTGCCGAAGTTGGCCAGAACAAAATTGAAAAGGGTTATTAGGGTATATAAGTGCATTTCAAAGTCTTTGAATAGGGGAGGGATCAAACGTGTGGTGAAATATATGTAATAAATAGCACAGATAAGGGCGGAACAGTGCTATCCCCTTAAAGGAGAGAGAAGAGCAAATATCTAGGTAAACAATAAACCTCAAATTTTGAAGTTGAAATCCAAAAAAAAAAAAAGTTTTAAGAGTATTCTAATAACTAAGTTCGTGGGTTCCCAACTTCAATAGTCTTCTCTCAACACTCCCTCAAAGGAATGTTAAAACCTTTTTATCCACAAATAAATCAGACAAATTTCTAAGGCTTAAACATGAAAGATCACACAAGGAAGAAAAATCTTAGAGGGGTCGAAGTCCCTTGTTGGCGTGTCTGCAAACCCCTAAACTAGTAAAAGCACCGAGGATAATCTATAGTTGGCACCCGCAGGAAGACAATAGAAGCGAACGTGGAAGTACCGTCACATTGTTATGCATTGGAACCTGAAATTCAAAGTTTTGGAATATTAGTATAAATTCCTAAATGAGTAATTTGGATATGCTGGTGGGTTTGAACGTGGTGATAACATGCATATGAGCTAAAATAATCGATGGTGTTCTGGACAGTCTAAAGATCAAGGAGATTAAGAGAAGTATAACAATTAATAGATGATGAATTGAAAAGCACTGCATTTCTGATAGAAGGTTTTCTAGAAATTTTTGTCCACACCAACCCTTTCTGACACATACTTAGCAAATAATGAGATGGCAAATAAGGGGTCGTCTCAGGTTTGAAACAAGATAGCACGTTTTATATTCACCAAATGGAAAACAAATGTAATCTTTCTATAATATTCTAAATGAATAAGAAAAATTAATTATTAAAAATTGAAAAAAAAAAAAAAAAACATCATTATAATACTAATTGTAAGAAAAAGAAGGATATTCGTATGAGGAAACTTGGAAACTTGGAAACTGGCGGGTTCCAGAAATGCGGCTGAACTGAAAAATACTGTATGGAATTGCATGTGATCACCACCAGGGCAGGAATAAACAAGAATAATTCACTTGGGATTCATTTCTGCGCACCTTCGATTACGGAATATTCCCCAATATTCAATAAATAAAACAACTAATAATCATGATAGGAAAACTGGGAATATACTCGATAATTGAATAAATTGAAATTACTAAACTAGCAAACCAATAACCCCAACCTAGAAGAAGAAGAATAATAACAATAAATCACCCCTCGGGCCTCGGGCCTCGACAATTATTACCTCCTCCCGTAATTCGCCCGACTTGCGGCTGGTACACACTCCTCGCCCATTATTCGTGGCCCCCATTTTCGGGCTGCGCACGACCCGCCAAAAGTTTTTCTCTAGGTTGCGACATTTTCGATCCGCAGTCTTAGGCGTGACAGCAAACAGAATCCCCATAAACTGTTGCCATCTACCACGGGAGTTGTCAGTTTTTTTTGTTTATTCCTGTTAAATAATACCGGCTTTTTGTGTTATCACTCAAGGCTTCCCCACCTTTTTTTTGGTTATTATTAATTCCCCCTGTCTCGTCCCCGTCTCGCACGAACGAGCACGAAACAAATAGCCGCCGGCCCTTATAAGGATCCCCCTTCGGGTCTCGTTAAACACCCGATAATCCACAGAAAAAACGCATAAAAAAGCTAATTAAAGCTATATAAAAAAAAAAATACTTATCCCCAAACCATACCCTTTTTTTTATAAATATTATGGATATTGCCAGTCTATTGGAAACGGCGTTGGCGTCGCCCGATGCCGCCACCAGAAATGCCGCTGAGCACCAATTGTCGGAACTTGCTGAGCACTCTTTTGGCCAGTACATGACGTATTTGGCAGAAATCTTGGTGAGTGAGGCCAAGTCCCAGGTGCGTATTTTGGCAGCGTTGGGTATGAAAAACCAGATGACGTCAAAGGACGCCCGCAAACGCCAGGCACAACAGGTGAGATGGGTGCAATTGGATGGTGCCACCAAAGCAACGATCAAGGATCATGTGATCCGGGTTTTGCTTAGTGGCGACCGTGACATGACGACGTCTGTGTCGCAGGTGGTGCTGAGCATTGCGCTCGTGGAATTGCCACGTAACGAATGGCCAGAATTGCTCCCAGTAATCACCGAACATACCAAGACCGAGCAGCCGGTTCCAGTGAAGCGTGCTTGCTTGTTGGCCATCGGCTACATCTGTGAGAGTGCCGACGCCAACGACCCGCTGCTCATTGCACAATCGAACGGTATTTTGATTGCCATTGTCCAAGGTGTCCAGGCCACCGAGCCCTCGGTTCAGGTCCGCCTTACCGCCTTGAACGCATTGATCTACCTGTTGCAATTTATCAAGCTCAACTTCCAGCGCGAGGGAGAGCGGAATTTCATTATGCAAGTGGTATGTGAGGCTACCCAGGCCGAGGACCCCGAGTTACAGGCTGCTGCATTTGCATGCCTTGCCCGTATCGTCCAGTTGTATTACCAGCACATGTCTTTGTATATGGAAAAGGCGTTGTATGCACTCTCCATCAGCGGCATGCAGAGCTCCAACGACAACGTGGCATGTATGGCCATCGAGTTCTGGTCTACCATCTGTGAGGAGGAGTTTGAAATTGCCTTCCAGCTCCACGAGTGCAACGAGCGTGGCGAACAGGCATCCCCTGATCTTGTCTCGTACAACTTTGCTCTTCTCGCTTGTCGCGAGGTCTTGCCCGTGTTGTTGACGTTGTTGACCAAACAAAACGAAGACCCAGAGGACGACGACTGGTCTGTGGCCATGGCCGCCGGCTCCTGCTTGCAGCTCTTTGCCACCTCCACCGGCATGTACGTTGTCGAGCCCACCTTGAGTTTCTTCGCCGCCAACATTGGCCTGCCCGAATGGCGTAACCGTGAGGCCGCCGTCATGGCCTTTGGTTCCGTCTTGGAAGGCCCCGACGTTGAACAATTGCGTCCCGCCATCCAGGAAGCCCTCCTGCCCATTATGGCCTTGGTTTCTGACCCTGCAGTCCAGGTGAAAGAAACGGTCACATGGTGTCTCGGTAAGATTGCTGAGGTTGCGCTCAGTGCGTTGAACCTTGATACAGACTTGGAGCCCTTGTTGCAGGCATTGTTGCACGGTTTGAATGACCACCCCAAGGTCTCCGTCAACTGTTGTTGGACCTTGATGAACCTCCTCGAACAGCTCTGCGCGGAAGCCCCTCTCCAGGAATCCAGTGTCATGTCCAAGTACTACCACAGCTTTATCCCTGCTCTTGTACAGATCTCAGGTAAAGAGGACAACGAATTCAACTCCCGTGCCTCCGCATACGAGGCCTTGTCCGCTTTCGTCTCCTACAGTGCCAACGACTCCATGCCCATCATCCAGCAGATCGCCACCGAAGTCCTCGCCAGATTGGATGCTACCATCGCTATGCAACTGCAGTCATTTGGCCCTGAGGGCAGAGCCTCTTTGGAGGAGTTGCAGATCAACCTCTTGTCCTTGTTGACTACCACCATTCGTAGACTCAGCAGTGAGGTCCTGGGTGCAGCCGACAACTTGATGACCATGTTCATCAAGCTCTTGGATGCCCAAGAACCAAACGCCTTGATCGAGGAGGATATCTTCATCGCCATTTCTGCTGTCTCCGCTACTGTGGGCCAAGGTTTCTTGAAGTACATGGACTCCTTTATCCCCTACTTGACCAAGGCCTTGCGCAACGTGCAATCGCAAACTTGTGTCACCGCTGTCGGCTTTGTTGCTGACTTGGCTCAATCGCTCGGGCAGGCTATCTCCCCCTTCTTGGAAGGCTTGATGGCGATTTTGGGTGAAGACTTGAACGACAGCAATGGTAAACGCGAGTTGAAACCCGCCATTTTGTCGTGTTTCGGTGACATTGCTGGTGTGATTGGTGAGGGCTTTATGCCCTACATGGAAGTTGTCATGCAAATTTGCTCTCAACTCGCCACCATTGCTCCAGAAGATAGTTCCTACGATGCTCTCGAGTATGCCACCTCCGTCAAAGAGGCCGTGTTGGACTGTTACGTGGGTATTGTCAGCAGTCTAGGCTCAAACCCGGAACAGTTGTTCTTGTATCTTGCGCCCATCTACCAGTTGATTGAGCAAATCTCGGGTGACCTCGAGATGTCCAACAACGAGTCTACTGCCAGATCCGCCGTGGGGTTGTTGGGTGACATTGCTGCCATGTACCAAGATGGACAGTTGAAGGACTACTATGATCAGCCATGGGTCACCTCCTTCATCAAGAGAACGAGGGCCAACATTACGTTCACGCAACAGACCAAGGACGCGGCCAGATGGGCAAGAGACCGCCAAAAGCGCCAGATTGGTTGATGCGCTGAAGCTCTCCAATCCATTTATCCCCCCGTTTTGGCCGACCCTTACGGCCATTGTCTCGTTCCAGAGACGCTCACGCGAGCATTGGTCTTGTGCTATTGACGCATTACATTCTACTTTCCTCTCACCTCCGGGACAGTCTGACCCGGGGATCTCTCATCTCTATATATATATTACCCATCTCATCTCTCATCTCTTGCATCTCAAACCCGGACGATCTTCCGCGGGTTCTCTTTCTCTAAGTGACTCCTCATTCAATTACATAATCTTATGATAAATACACGCATTTCTCTAACCCCGAGAGTATGACCTGTTCATACACGGGTTTGCTATATTGGGTGTGGATTTTTCTTTTTCCTGTTTTTTTTTATTACTAATTTCGCTTTTTTGCTTTTGTTTAGTTGTTCCGGAACTTTTTTTTTTGTTTCTTTTTTTTTTCCGGTTTGTCGCGTTCCTCCATCTTAGTATCAACAGACAGAGTTGAGGCTTATCTCCAGCACCAACAATGGAATACAACCCGGTGCCGTTTTACCACACGTATATTTTATACGATCCGGGCGATGTTGTTTCGACCGCATGCGTGCAGCTTTCACTCTTGCCGATCTACGTGATGGTTTTCTATACATCGTGGTTTTTGGTAACCCGTGAGATCCAGCCTGTTATCACCGTTGGTGGGCACGTGGCCGGAGAAATCATTAATGCTATAATTAAGCATTATGTGAAACAACCGCGGCCAGAATTTCACCGTAATTTTGGAGGTGGTTCACTGTCGCTTGGCCACGGAATGCCCTCGGCACATTCGCAGTTTATGGGGTTTTTCGCCACGTACTATATCTGTGTGGTTTTTCTCCAGGTGCCTGGAACGTTTAGGTATAAATTGGGCGCTGGTATAAGTATGGCAGCATCTGCCGTGGGAGTGGCGTTTTCCCGTGTCTATTTGCAGTATCACACCACACCACAGGTGGTGGTGGGTTTGGCGGTAGGTTTGGTTTGGGGACTTATTTATTTTGTGGTGCTGGCCGTAGCACGTGACGTAGGGATCGTGGACTGGGTACTTCTGTGGCCTGTAGTTCGGTATTTCAGCGTTAAGGACTCATATTACTGGAATTACAAGCTGTTTGAGCAGGAGGCGCAGGATTTGGCTAAGATAAGAAGTGCACGTATAAACGGCAAAGGCGATGGCAGTAGCAGTAAAGCGGACGCGAAGGAACGGAAAAAGTAGCGTATGTATTGATATGACGACGTATGTTTTGTGTGAGGTTTTTTTTTTCTTTTTTTTTTTTGGTAATACAGGGCGGTTTTTTGGTGGCCCCTGTTTGATTAACCAGGGTTTTTAGAGATTATGCGATTGTAGTAGTGGCGGGTTTCTAAGGCCACAAACCTAGAAATCGTCCCATTTGTCATCGTCCTTATGTGAGAGGAGACTATCACTGCCCAACGCCGGCATTTTCTTGTTGGATTCTGGTTTTTTAAAACCAAAAGCACGGTCCACTGGTGGCGCAGAGGACTTGCCGCCCAAGGCACCGAAAAACGAGCCCACAGACTCGTTGAAGCCCTTATTGTGCACGTCCTTAGTGAACGTGCTAAATGTCTCCTGGCCGTATTTACCCGTCTGTTGCATTTTCTGGCCAAACTGGGCCATGGCCCGTTTCGTCTCTCCGCCAAATTCACTTTCCTGTAACTGGTTTAATCCGGGTTTAAGCACAGATTCATGGACTTCATTGACGGATTTAGCTACTGTTGACAGAAAAAGACTCCATCCTTTGGTCAAGGCGCCCAATGGGTCTTCTTGGAGGGCATTGACAGAGAATCCTGCGCCTCCTCCAGCCAGCCGATTAGCCGCCGGCATGTTGCCAAAACCGGTGTATTTACCGCCCTGAGATGGCGGCAAGTGTTCTGGTCTCTGCAGGTTTTTTTGCTGCACCTGTTCAAAGTATGCCTCTTTTCTCGCCTTGTCTACGCTTATTGGTGTCTGTTTTGGGCCATTTCCAGAGTTGTTGCTAGGGGCGTAGCCGTTGGCATTTGCAGGTGCAGCCCTTTCTTGGGTGCGGTCTACGGGCACAAACTCACGGCCTTCCACAAGACATGCCAAATATTGTTTATAATCCTCGGCCACGTGATTATCGTACTTGGCCTTATGGGGCAAAGTACAGTCGACGCCATTTTCCTCGAAATAGGCCCGGCAATTATCGTTACCGCCCTTTTCCATACGGAGGACCTCCTCCGGCTTAAACAGGTCCATAGTGATCAGGCGCACAAACGAAATATGGACACCTAATCCTCGATGAATACCAGCACATTCAAGACATATGAAAATGCCAAATTTGGGCAGCGCCCACTGCGGATTAAACGCGTCACAATCGGCACATTTCTTGTTGCCCGCCTGTTTTTGCAAGAGCAAGAGTTTGCGGCGGTTTTCCGGGTCGATAGACATGGTGTGGTGTTTGAATGTGTGGGGGTGCTTATTTTTTTTTTTTTGTGGGGCACAAGTTTTTTCTTATGTTCTTTTTTTATATATGTATCGTTATTGCTGAAATCGCTATCTGGCCTTGCTCGCGTATAACGATAAGTCGTGTGCTGGCCAAATGGGGCGGGTAAAATAACAAAAAAAAAAATATGGCGCGGCGGTGAAGTTGTGAACTGGTTCAGGCCTGTATTGGGACATGGCTTTTCGCCATAAGCCACTTGAGCTTTTCCGTAAAACGTCGTACAACATCGCACAACGTATCAGTATTTGGGGGATATTATAAGGAACAATGGGGTTTTTTTCTTTTTTTTTTTTTTTTTTCTGATGTAACTGTATGTGAAAAAATGAAGTTGGAGATTTTGTATAAATTCTTCCAGAAAGTTCCGAAATAATAAACATTGGGAGAAACTTTAAAGCTGCGTTCACAGTTTCACTGAGGCGCGAACCACATTTCGTTTCGCGGCGAACCAAGACGGTTTTTATATATGTAGAGCCCTTTTTTTATTATTATTTTATTATTTTTACATGATAAAGTCCCTGATTTGAAACTGAAAAGTTTGAAACATAAAATTTGGAACCATAAACTATAAATTAGAAAAAAACTTCACTGTTCTTAAAATGATAAAGTCTGACAAACCCTAGATTACTGGATGCGGAACTCATGGTAGAAATGCTATTTTCTAGCGAGCATCTTTAATGAAATGAAGAAGCGGTTTCCCCGAATTGTGTGTTGTTCTTTTTAAAGAAATCTAAAGATCACAAAGTGACCAGGTATCCATCTTTCTCGTTTCAAGTATACCTTCCTCACGGTCTTAACGATACATTTTTGGATTGTCTAATTCTCACAGGCTTCATCAGCGAAGCTCTCTTTTCTTTATATTTGATTTTGATTATTTTGCTAATTTTCAGGGGTTCTTCAAAATAAATCTCTTTTTTTTTCGGATTCAGGCGACACACGTGAGTTTTAGGCGTGAAAATCCATTCCACGAAAATGAGTATAAGCGAAAGTGACAATAAGTTAAGGTCTTTACCCCAAAATAAGAAATTTTTGCCTGAAGGACCCCCTGGTGGTATATTTTATAAAATTCTCTGAAATCTTTTACTGATAGTCGTCAATTTCACTCAATATTCCCTTTTCCGCTAGAATTTTGAGTAGGGTTCGAACCCGGTTGAAACAAAAATAGTTTTGGACCTCATAGAATACTGAAAGCGCAAGTGGTTTAGTGGTAAAATCCAACGTTGCCATCGTTGGGCCCCCGGTTCGATTCCGGGCTTGCGCATTCTTTTTTCATTTATTTTTACTTTAATCCAAAGTAATGGTTCACCTGTAATTTACGAAAAATCTCCAATTTATGGTTATTGCTCTAGGTTTTTGATGCGCGGTTTTCCAATTTTTTAATAATAGGGTGCGTGTGCAGTTAAACGCGCATTCTCCAGTATTGCTTCGATTTCTTGCTTAAACAACCGCGTGGAAAATCCTGATTTTAACGTATAAACCATTATGCTTTATCATGACCCCTTTTCTTTATTTATATTAGCAAAATATATGAATGTTTATGAATATAAAAGCCAACTTAATATATATTTTTATTGAGCTACGGAACGGATTCCTTACCTGCAAAAACTTTACCGTATCATTTGCACGTGATCTCTTTATTATAATCTCTAAACATTAACCATAAGTAAAATTCATATTCATAATTGCCAGCAGTTACTCTTTCATGCCTTCGCACAGCTTGGAAACTAAAATAGATAATGAGGATCAGGGGATAAATAAAATTACACCACCCTAGTCAACAACTCGCTGGCTCTAATTCCTTCAAAGACATCCTTTTCTCCATTACACTAGCTCACCCTTTAAAGCTTTGTCAACACCTCACTATTTCTTTTTGTGAGCTCTACTGGGTAAAGACTCTGTGTTGACAGTTGCCCGTTCTGCCACGAGGCTCCATCCACAACGTGTACTGTTCCGGTAACATAGCTTGCTGCTGGCGAAAACAAGTACACTGTTGCCTCAGCGATATCTCTTGTGGTGCCCAATCTCTGGAGTGGGATTTTCTTGACATACTCATCCTGATCCTTCACGAGCCGGTCCATTCCCTCGGTGCCTGCTATTGGGCCTGGTGCAATACAGTTACTTCTAATTCCCAATGGACCCAATTCAACCGCCAATGCATTTGACAATGCGTCCACGCCGGCTTTTGCAGCACCAACATGAACTTGGAATGGCACGCCATAATAGTGCAAGGTTGCAGATACAAAAAGAACCGCGCCCTTGTTCTTCCGGAGCTCATTAAACGTGGCCTTTACTGCATTATAAGACCCGAGCAAGTCAATACCCACCACTGTCGCAAACGCATTCGAAGACAAGTGGTTAAAGTCTGCCAAAAAGTTGCCCGCAGCTCCAGCGATCAAAAAGTCAATTCTGCCAAGTTCCTGGACAGTTTTCTCGACCGCCAGGGCAATCGATTGCACATTTCTTACGTCAGTATTTGGACAGCTCACAACCTTTGCACCCGGGCGTAAGTTACGAATTTCTTCTGCCACCCGGTCTGTTTTCTCTTTATTTCTGCCCACAATGGCAGCATTGGCACCTAGTAAAACCATCGCCTCTGTCTGGACCCGGCATATTGTCCCTGCACCGCCAGTGACAAAGACAACTTTGCCCTTGAAAATATCGGCTTTCCACACGGAATTCTGTACGAATGACTGATCCAAAACCATTTCGAATTGGTTTCTATTTCTTTTTTGGTTTTGTTTTTGATTGTGGGTTTCAACTTTTCCAGCACAGACAAATTCGTAGGTTTTTATCGCTCCGCGTGCATGCAGTACGGGGAGACTTTTGCGGGGTCAAGCCGAGGATCCGCGGGACCACGACATGCACGCAACACATGAGGAAAAGAGTCAAACACATGAAAGTTTAACTGTAGTTTAATATGTGAGTGTAGCTTCCGTTTAAGTTTGGTTTTTTTTCTTCTTTTTCCACTCTTTTCTTTCGAAAAATTAAAAAGATGTGCTTTTTCTTATCTCCTCCATTGTAGAAGTAACCAGGAGAATGTCTCTGATATCATGAATTATGGCCCCCTTCAAGGCTGGATGGTCATGCTTCGCGGGCTTGTATCTTCTTCCATGGTATTTTCCTGGAAGTTGGTTGAGATTTGTTCCCGGTCAGCCAGGCAATTTCTCTTTTCAGAAACACTTTCACTCACATCTTCTCTCTTTCTTTTGACAAAGCCGTCATCACGGTCCTCTGAAAAAGTATTGGGGTTTCCAGAGTGAGGCAGCGGCAGCTCAATTGCAGATCTATGATAACCGTTTTCCTCGCGGGCAATTGGCGAAGATGGCTGGATATCACGATAGTAATCTGGATCAACATCGACGCTAGTAACGGTACTATCCTTAACTCTATCCTTAAATTTCTTGGCTGAGGCCAACAAGTCTCTTCCCGTGGACACGTAGTTGATTTTTGTTTCCAAGAATGCCCGATAGTTTTGGGAAATGTGGATGGCTAAACAGCCAAAGTTTTCCAGGGAGCTGCGTTTGACAATGATTTCAAGCAAGTCGAGGCACAGCGAATTAGGTAAGGAGTTTTCGCCCGTCACGGTATGGAAAAAGGTAAAGAAAGGTTTGAAAAGATCGCGTTCAATGACGTAACGGCAAAACGCATGGTCATCAAGAAGAAGTAAGCTTTTTAAACAGCGCAAAACACCAAGTTTCAACGTCACGTGGACGTTCAAGGCCAATACACGCACGATACCGTCGAGGGCACGGCTCTTGATGAAAAATGCTCGGCAGATGGACGATTCGTGTTCATGGCAACAAAATGATATTAGGTCACAGAGGTGCTGGAAAAGAACCGGGTCTTGCTGTAGCTTTTTCTCTGCAGCTAGAGAAATGTCAGCATTGGTGTCAGAGGCAAGGTCAGTGAATGTTTGGAAGAGCAGCGGCGCCACGTGCTCATAAAAAGACTCAAAGTACTTTTTCACGTAAGCTTCATGGGTACCATCGGGAGAAAAGTCGCCCAGGTCTTCTTTGCCGGAGTATTCCACGTCGAAAACAGTGGAGCATAAAAGGCTTTTCATGGCCTCGTAGGTTTGGATTTTTAACGCAGCATTAGTATCCGTGAGAAGCAATTTTGCCAACACTAATGGTAATGCCATATCGTTCATCAAGTTAAGTTTAATTGCCTCGGATGTTTCGTGACAGTGTTTCTCGTCGTGCGCTGGCCGTGGGTCTGTATTATGAAGATGTGAGTTTTCGTCATCATCAGCAAGTTCGTCAACCGCTTTATTTTCATTGGACGGTAGGTTGACCAACGAAACATCCTGATCGATGACCGCAGTCAAAATCTCAATTCCTAGCACTCTAACTGTACTATCCTCTGCGGCCAAGGCATATTTAACCAAACGCAAGAGACCATGGCGCACCAAGGCACTGAAAAAGTCCGATGCCTGGTTTGACAGGTTGTTCTTGGCCACAAATACGTACTGGTGGATGAGACGCACGCCATCATGCTTCTGTGTTACTGGTGCCTTCAGTGTCACGGAGTACAAGTCAAAAAGCCGAGCTAGGAAATTGTGGTTTGCTCGTGGATCATTGAGAAAGGAAATAATCTCCATTTGATTGGCGTGAATCATTCCCGCAAGCACATGTAGTGCCAGGTCCTCCAGACTTCTCGGGAGAGCAACGTTTTTCAAGTACTGGAGCACGAAATCCTTGCGGAAAATGTCCATTGACCCTTCATTCTGGCGTTCGGGAAGCGGCACTTCCACCACCAGTTTAAGCCGGGCCTCATCCATCAAGTACTCACGATGGCAAGCCTTAAAATTGGGGAAAGTGCCATCGTATTCCAATACGCCAGCAAGCCCTGTCATGCGTTGTTCCAGAGAAACTAGTTCCTCTATAATTTTAGGCTCATTATAATATAGCGCCACTTTCACAACGTCGTTAAGGCGATGAAGTGCCGTAAGGTCACGTGCGGCTTCGAGGCGGTGGAATAATACAAATAGCTTGTCAAAATAATGAGTTTCCACAAGAAAACTCAGCATCTTATACCGTGAGTACATCGAGTTACAACATTGCGTAATCACCTCAAGCATCGCCGGAAGAGAACCCGCAGAAGGGTATTCCGGTGGGTAATTGATGGGCCCAGCAATTAGTTCGGTGATTTCCTTGGGTCCGTCCCCGCCGGCACTCATAGCAGGGAGAACATAATATAATGAAATCAGCGGGCTGATGTTTTCCTGTTGTACTTTTACGATGAACTCACAAAGATCTGCACACCCGTCGTTTTCCTGGAACGAGAGCGCTAGGTCCTTGCCACAAAGATCCGTCCATACAATAAGCGTTTCCTGTTGCCGCTGGTATTGGATGCCACCTTCCAAACACAGGCGTAGTATTATATCACTGGCGTCTAGCTCATTACGTACAACAAAATACGCCTTTTGTGTCTCCATGTCTACCTCGCCCATACAGTAGCCGGTACCATTATCGAGCCAGTCATCACCTTCTAGCAAGTATACTTTAACTCTGCGGGGTTTTTCACTCTGAACCAGCGTTTTCAGCGCGTTTTCCGCCGTTTTTTCGTCATCCACAGAAACTTCGGTATCGCCCACAATCGAGGTGGAGATTTTCGGCTCGGAACTTGCGGCAAAAAGCATGTTTGTGTATGTTTTTGTGGATGAATTATTGACAAATGTTGCAGTAGAGTGAGGCGTATTGGTGTCAGTTATAATATATCTGTTTTTCCTCCGTTTTCTCTTTTTTTCTATATATTTTTTTCCTCCTCCTTTTTCGGAAATATCCAGTTATATTGCCCTTGAGTTTTTGACGTTGATATAGCGAAGAAAAGAAACAAAAATACCCAGCCCAGATTTCTCTTGGTGGAGTATTCTGCAAGATGTACTGTTATGGTGTTCGATTTTTTTGAGAAGCTGAGGATTTCTGGCCACGCTCGAAAACGCTAGAGTTTTGGCCGGGGACAGGTTTTGTGAGACGCGGTGATAGGTTCTGCACAGAGGGGTGGGCAAAATTTTAGGGATATATATAGAAATATAATTTCCTGATAATTTTGAAAAACTAATAACATTTTTAAAAAATTCACTTTTTTGTGGTGCTTTGTCGTGTCCAAAAAAATAGAACGCCGTTTGGTTTTATCAAACCAGTTGGTTGTCCTGCATATACGCGCGCCCCAGTGTCTCATACGACTGTATGTCTTAGGTCGCGTGTGTGGTGTGCAGGTGAGACTTCGGCAAAGGGTGGGGTGAGCCCGGAAGGTGAATGGGTACTTTTTTTATAGGTATTTATTTGGCTAATTTTGAGGGTTTATTGTTTTTTTTTGGTTTTTATATATTTTAGAGAGATTTTTGTTTTATGATATTTATTTTTTTATGGATAATATCGGGGTTTTGATTTTTCGTGGCAGATTTAATATTTTTCTTTACCCCTGCTTCGCTTAATGATTTTAAACTTCTGAATGATTCTCTTACATATTGCAAAATAAGCTTTGACGCCAGAAATTCTTTGAGTTTAATTTGATAACAGGTTTTCGTTAAAGATTTAGCGGAGAGAATCGGAATTAGGTTTTTGAGTGTATTTTATTGAAAATTCCCATATTCTCATTACGGTAAAACTACTCTAATTTATTACCCCATAGTACATCAGACAAACGAAGGGTTTTTTTTTTCTAGACTTACAGAAATGCATTTTTTTATACTACAAGAAGGGTGTTTAAGGGGTATTGGTTAGTTTACTTGGAGAATGAGAAAATGTGGGTTTGGAGCCTGAAATAAACAGATAAACAGAAAAAACTACTCTAATAAAGATTGAAAGATGTAATAATCACCATGACAGATCTTTGTGCCACAGAATATCAATACCAATACAACACCATAAAGAATTAGTAACTACCCTATTTTCCAATTCCAGTTAATCTTTTTTTTTTTTTTTTTTTTTTTTCACAATAATCATTCCGAAAATATGTTTAATATTCAACTGAACTTAATATCTGGAGACCGAAACAGGATTCCCCAATGTTTATAAATGTGCAAGCTCTACCTCCATACATGCCATGCACTTATATTAAATCAAATTTTAAGATATTAAGAATATGAAAAAACCCTTAGTTCTGGGGTTAAGTGGATTTTCTACCATTCTGGATAACCATAATTTATGAAGTAAACTAACCTTGTCCATTAGTAACATATATTACTATCAGTACTATGTTTCATATCCGTAAGTTAGTACTTTACCAGTAATATATTCTCTATTGTGACATCCTCTTCTAGACCACTCAGCTATACCAAAAACGACAGTGGCCATTTCCCACACTTCTGCCATAGTTGAATAAACCCAGAAGGCTCTTTCTATAACAAGCACTAAAAATACCCCGCCCTCCTTCATATTTATATACAATATCTAACGACACACAAGAGCCGCGGAAGAGAGGTTACGTAACCAATCAGCGTTATCTACATCATGGGTATCTTCGACCTCACCCCATTCTGCGGTCTGGAAAATGGTTTCTAAATTCCCACATTCCACGATTTCCTCAACGGAACGACGGAAATAGTTTTTCGGATCCAGTTTGTTGACCTGGTACAATTCTGCAACGGCAGAAGGGTCGGTGGCATTTGAACGCAAAACGGAGGCGCCACACAAGAACGATTTAGACGAAAGAATCGCCTTTTCTAACGCCACAAGGTCAAAGATTGGGAGTTGGTCCAACCAATGCAATACCACAGTTTGAGTGATGGAATCCTGGGCATTTCCACGGAGTCCATCGGTCTCACAGTCCAAATAAGACAAGGAGATTTTGTCCTCTTCACCAAGCAAAGAATGTTTATGGGCATATGCAGTGAAAAAGGCCTCGTATTCGGCAATTAAGGGCCGGTACAATTCGTGCTGGCGCTTACGTAAGCGGCCCTCATTATCGTCCTCGGTAGTGAAAATCAAACACGTGTCTGTGTCCAAGTAACGTAACATATTAATCTTGATATCCTGTAAACTGCCGATTTTCGACACCAAGTTCATGTCTACAGTGGGTGCTCCATGAACGTGCTGCAAGTCAACGGCACGAGACACCATCGAAGTTAATGGCAAAGAGTTTGGCTTGATTTTAAGGTCCGATAAAGTATCCCATTCATGGCTCACAAGTTGGGCCAACTGATGTTTTTCTTGTGGAATAGTGAGTTTATTTCCCAAGGGAGTTTTGAGGGGTTTTTCGTCAAGACAAATTTCGTAGGCGCCAATTTTAACATTATGACGAGCCGCAACATCGTTCCAAAACTTCGTAAGCGTTTTTTCTAGCCGGTTTGTTTCTGTTTTAACATTATTAATGTCTCCTCCAATAGGCGTGGGCACATACAGTTTAGTGGTGGTGGCATAAGATGCAGAAACATGCCACAAAAGCGGGGAAATACGCGATTTCAAAAGAGGCACCCGGGTTAAAAACATCGGTTGCCTGGAATATGTGGAAGATTTATGTTAGTTTGAAAAAGACTAGGTCCATTGATTTTTAGGCTTAATTTGTCATGATGAAAGTACGCGCACCAAATCATCACGTCACGTGATCAAGCAGAAGTAGATTTGGTGGTCTCCAACGAAAAACTATGGTGTCACTAAACCTAGCATTTCTTATACGAAGAAGAAAAAGCAACCCCCCCTGGATCAACTTAACTGTTTGGTAAATAAAATATATATTTACAAACCCGAAATCCCACAAAAAGTACCCTTATTTTCTGAAAAAAACCTCAAAAATACCCTTCCAAAATCCACTATGTCGCTAGATCCGCAGGCCCTCCAAAAACTCCTTATAGAAATGGATAACCAGCTCAATAAATCCCGTGCAGAGTTGACCATGTGCAATGTTCAATTGGACCGCGTGGACACAAACTTGAAAATCGTCGACACCACTAGTTCTCGCTTAGGTAAGCTCACCACTCCAGGAGATTCAGTATGGAAAGGCGTTGGTCGTGCATTTGTCAAAAACGATGTGAGAGCGTACTTGGGCCAGATCCAGAAGGACAAGCGGGATTTCTTGGAGACCCAGAAACTGTTGCACACAAAGAAACACTACTTGGAGACCACTTTGGAGAATACCGTCAAACACATGACGGATATAGTGGGTAAGAAGTAGGTTCTGACGTCAATATTCGCTTAGTAAAATATAATATACATATAATAATTGCAGAAGTGCTGTTCATAAGTATGTATTAAAACGATTCAACTTTATGCAAACAGAGATGAGTTTCGGCCGATCTCCAAGGCTGTAAAAATATGTTTTTTTTTTTTTTCGGCGTTTGCGGTGATGAAATTATTGCAATATGACGGTCAGGATGCCTACTTTCATAGCTAATAATATATTTATCTAGTCGAAACTCCTATACATCCCTGGTTATTTACCGAGTAAACAATCCTTTTCCCTTCTTCCTGTTGCAAGTCGAACCCTTTTCTTTTTGTGCAATCAGGAAGACTAAGATATTGAGGTTGATACTATTTGAAGAGCTTCTATTGACTCTTTCCTCAGGAGTGATTTCTTTGCCCCAGCACTTTGGTCAATACCAAGGAACAAGTAGTATAATCTGGCCTACTTCACACCTCCAAAACTTAGTCTCAAGTTTGAACATACGCGGATGTTATTTCAGTAATCAATTATTAATGAAAAGCGTGCTGCCTACAATGATAAAGGGAAAAGATACATGCCTTCTTTTCTGGTTATTATGTAGGTTCTAATTCGAACACAACCAAGGCCATACCGTAGACCTCAAATTTTTGGCACTTCTTTATTTGAAAAATCCAAGATTGAAGCTGAGACTTTGGGTCATATTCAGAGATCAAAGAAGGCACAGAGTAAGCAATCTATCGGATGAGATATCAGACTTCAAGTAGTAGTCAGATTTGGACAGGTGGTTGGCACATATAGCTTATGTCTTGTTTCATTTGATCTAGGAAATGGAATTATTCAATACCTTGGTGCCTTGAGCTACAGAGAAGAATTTTATTTTCCCATCAAATCCCGGTCTCAGTATGTATCAGGAGCCACCATTGCCGATTTAACGATTTAACGAATGATATAGCACATTTCTTAATCGCTATCCTCATCCACACCATCATCCAAGAGCCGTCTCTCGATTTCAGCATCGGCCTCATCGAGCTTCCGTTTGACCAGCATTTTCGCCGTCAAAAAAACATTAAGTTGATCTTGAACGGTGGTGAGTTGTGCCCTTAAGGCACCGAGTTCAGTGTCACGTGCCTCACTGGGCTTGTCACGGTCCTCACCACCGGCAGAAATCACAATATCGGAAATCCGAGTGGTTTTTCCATCGGTAGAATGGGGACCAGAACCCGGTTCAAAGTGTACTGGTTGTGGTTCCAGTGGCGACAGGTAAATGGCAGAGGGGACCAAAGCGGGCATGATTATTTTTTCTGTTTAGACAATGAAGAAAAGGAAAAGTCGACTGTTTTATAGTCAAGAAAAAAAAAAAAGATGAAGGAAAAGTTCGAAAATATAAAATAACGAGATTAAAAAGTGTGGTTGGAATAAATGTGCACACGCCACTAGTTGAGGTCTTAAATTGGGGTTGAGATCTCGATGTTCTCTCAAAGTATGTAGTAAAGCGGCGCGAAAATCCAGAAAAAATAGAAAACCCACCGTTGAACCATCGTTAAACGAACGGTTATTACAGAATATCGGTAAAAGCCTTTGAAATACAATGCACACAGGAAATCCAGAAACCAAATCGTTAAACTACCCAATAACCAAAATTATGCTAAACTTCAAATAAAAACTTCAACCAACAGATAAACAAGAAAAGTTGACATAAATTATGCACCCAGTGAAAAGAAGGTAACTAATGAAAAAATTCGAAAGGCAAAAAATGGACAGTACAGTTGTGAAGTGCCACAATTCTTTAAAAGCAATACACTCTCATGAGAACGAATGCCAAAATTCTAACATGCCCCAGGACTTTCTTCTATTCTCTAATCAACACCAAGATACATAATCATAATCTAGACTCTCAACTTATTTGAGAAATTCTCTTTCCCTTCCAGGGATGTAATCTATGACTTTATACGGGTTTGGGGCCTTTGACACGTGACTTGTCTTTATAAAAAGTTAAACCTGCTAAAAGGCCATGTGCATACTAACTGGTGAGGCCTGGGTGGGAATATATCTGAAAGCGTTGTGTTTGAATTTATTAATGAGGTTGACAAAGTGAACTAATCAAGGAAAATGTATTTTTATTAATTTCTGTATTGATGTTTCTGGCAGTCGCGAATTGCGGTCCACTGTAAAGCTAGAAAAATTATCGTTGAACCATCGTTGAACATCGTTGAACATCGTTGAACCATCGTTAAACGAACGGTATGAAAATCATTTTTTTTTCTAAGAAAAAAAAACAAAAAAGCTATCGCGCAACCAGTAAAAAAATTTCTTTGATTTTTTTTTTTTTTTTTCTTTCTGTTTCATACATAATTAGGTAAAAATCAAAACCTTTAAAAAGGATAAAACTATAGAAACCATCTAAACTGATCTCAAATACATTTTCACTGCAATAGATATCGCACTTCACAGGAAAATCACGGTAAAAAGCATTCTATCTAGTATATACCCGTGACATTAATTCTCTTATCATTTTCAGAAGCACAAGAGGAATAAAACTCTAGTGTCCTCTCCTTTAAGAGCACGTCTTTTTCACAGACCTCACGAGGCGGTCCGAATTCCTCAATTTCTCATAAGTTTCAGCAGTCCCTCAAATTTGTATATGTGAAAGATAAAAATTCGAGGGAATTTATCGCAGGAAACGATGTCACTCCATCAAGTTCGTATACTGTTCAAAATAGAGAATTTCTTTTCAATAAATATATTCAAATCCAATTGGACTTGATTTCTTGATCTTGCGGAAATCGAGGACACATAAAACGCTCGGTCCTTAAGGACTACACGTTCTATTGTTTTTTCCAGTTCTAGGGTATGTATCATTCCATGAGAATCATCATTTCATGAGGTCACGATAGTAAGCTTGGAAGAGAACATCCAGAACAGCAAAAATCGCCAAAATCGCCAAAATCACCAGTCAAACCAGTAGAAAACACACACTCAGCGTCCCCCAAATCAATCGCGTGCAAAACGCTCGATGGGGATACGCCTGGCGGTGTTGGCGTAGGCGTTGAACTTGACCTCAATGATGTCGTCAGTGGAAAAGTCCAACCAGGGAATGTCGTAGCACGAGCATGCCATGAGGTAGCCGTGTAAAACCCGCAAGACGGTCTCATCGGCGATAATCAAAATGTCGCCACTCATACGCTCCATTTCGAGAATCAACGGCTCAATCTTGATCGCAAGATCATGATACAGTTCTGCCCGCAGGAACCGGTGATGATAGGGATCCTTGAGGTACTGTTCATATTCGGAGGGGTAGGTTGCACGGATGACGTCATCGGACATCCCGGCCACTGCACCAGGGTTACGCTGGGAGAGCTGGATTCTGTGGCGGATATTTATTCCAGCGTCACGGAATGGCTGCGTCATTTCAATGGTGCGCCTTTTGACCGAGGTCCATACAACAAACGAATCTTCGTGCACGCCGTCAGCACCTGTGGGCGGATGTTTCTCATCTGTAGATAAAGATTTTTTTGAGGGTTGTGTCCCTTCAAATGATGAGTCTACTGGTGAATCTGAGCCAGAATTGGATCCTGAATTTGAGCCGGATTTTGAAGCTGACGCTGACGCCAGGCACAGGCCAAAGTGACGGCCCTTGGAAGAAAGATGTTTCAAGACAGTTCCAGCAAGATCAGCCGAATACTGGATACCTGCAGCATCCAAGGGCGGGTCCTTCAGGTAATCCCAGTCGTTTTTATAGCAGCGGGCAAAGTAGATTGAGCCCAGTTTTATACGCAGGTTCATAAGGAAAAACACCACCTTGTTGATCAAGTAACCGTAGTTAGAGTTGTTCAACTCGATGCGCTGGCCGAAATTGATGATTTTAATGAACAGGAGCGCAGCATCGCTACCATCAGCGCTCATTTCTCGGTAATATGGAGTCAACTGGCGGATTTTCGCCTGATAATCTGCATATGCGGCATCATATTCCCAGGACTCATAGTCTGGAGACAGCCGTGCGGCGGAAGCGATGTTTTGCATCAAAATTGCCTCGTCGGTAACGGTCAGTTCAATAAAAATCGTGTGGATTCCGTCCATTTTGAACCGTTCCGCCAACTGTTGGCGATATTCTGGCCATGCATTGACTGCGTCATACACCGCAACCTGACCCTTGTCTTTTTCGAAAAAATTCAAGATATCGTTGACACAATCGTCCACAGTTTTGTTTTCAAACTGCGCCGTTTTCTTATCTATTGTGGGCGCCACAAACAACGTATGATCAAGGTCCTCGTCCGGATTCTGTGCCCGCCGGTAATCACAAAGATGAAAACTATGCGTCTTAACCCCGAGCCACCGCAAATACCGCGTCAACAGCACCGAAAGATGCGTCTTTCCGCGTCCAGGCAAGCCGGCCAAAGCAATACAGATTTTGCCCGCATGAAATAGCCGCCCAGACTCCGTCGAGTAGAGTTGCGCGGGCGAAATGTGGTAGGGATCAATCTCTTTGTGTACACCATCAATTCCCGTCACATCACTTAGCCGCCGACGGCGTGTGGCATTTCCAGGACGCGATACCAAATTCGGTTTGCTTGAGTCGTGAAACAGCCATCTTTTTTTCGTGCGCCGTCCAAGTGACAAGTGGCGCAGCAAGTGTTCACTCACGCCTACAGCGATATCGTTCTCGGGTTCTGTGTCTGAGTCGATTGCAGACATAACTTTTTTTTTGGGGGTAGATGTGGTGTTTTTTTTTTTTTTGGTTCTTAAAGAAGTGGGTTCTTCTTGGGTAGATCTGGAGGCGAGCGCACTAACTAACGATACCCCGGCCGCAGCATGTGCAGGAAATACCATTGGACGGAACACTGTTTCTTCTTCTCCAAAACAGGGAATTCTGGAGGATTCTGGGGTTTTAGTAGGGGTTAAAAGGGCATTTTTAAAAAGAATTTGAGTTGAAAAAAGGCCAATTTTTTATTTCTTTTTATTGGGTGTTTGAAATATCCGTCGTTCTGTTCAGACATAGAGAGTTGGGTGGGGCTGACTCCGAACAGTCTGGTAGTACATTTGGCACACAGCCTTGTTTTTTTATTCTAGTTAATACTTTAGATTTGTCTTTTGAGTGTATTTGGAGTTTTTTGTGGAGACATATAGTGTGCCCTGTCGGCGAAATCCTATGATAACGGCCGTTCATCATAAAACTGTTGTTCTCATATGCCTTAGTGCTGTCTGCTTAGTATAATTTGGAATGTGGTGTAACTATTTGCAATTTCTTTTATCAATGAAGTGCTAAAATTATCGTTATATGCGATAAGTATTATTCCTTTATCGCGCGTCGACTCTACACGTACAACGATATTCCCGTTAATAATATTGAAGCGCTCACCAACTAAAATGCAGGGTGCAAACAGTATTTAATAAAGTCAATTCACTTCTTTAACCCTAGAAAGGTCTTGCAGTAATGGTGAAATTCTTCTTACTCCGAATTACAATTATCAAGTGCAATAAGTATTTCCAATACAGTGCGTGATGTTACCTGAAATTACCATTGTTTGAGATCTTTACTAGCCTTTATTCAGCGAATAATAAAATATTCATAGTGAAAGTTGGTATGATTACCCGTTAATGCATGATCGCTCAGTGTATTTAAACTAACTTAGTAAAGAAGGAAGGACCCAGGGGGAAAAGCCAATGTTTATAATATTCTGTTAGGAGTGGGTAAGATAATTTACCAGCGAATCCAGCATGAAGCTATACCAATGTGAAATATGTACGAAACAGAGTGCCACGTAAAATAGGTGGACTGGAGATAAGACCGAATATTGAAAGTATCACGATACCGGGCACTGTTTCCAAGGTTTTGGAAATTTTTTAAAGTTTTTCTCATTGGGACAAATATTTTTCGTGAAACTCGAGGTGATGGCTCAAAATAATTATTTCTACACTCAAAACAAAAATTGCCCGTCATACGTTTTCATCTCCTGCAATCTCTTAAAAATTCTAATCCTTATTTTGGCGAGGAATTCCAGTTACCCCACGGAAATTATACGAAAAGTATGGGTGAGTTACGTACCATAAAATAATCACCCGCGTATTCAATTTTTTTTTTTTTACTAATGCATCACGTAAGAAAAAACTGTGCTTACCGGATTTCGAAAGGTTTGGAACTCCAGTACTTCCACCATTAGTCATATAGCCGCGAGGTGCATTATTTGCTGCATGCGCGGCCTAAAACGGCCATACGGCCGAGATATTTACGGAGGTTCCGCGCTTAGGCAACAACGTAACGTCTTCTGCTTTAACAGAATATTGATTTGCCCCCGTCGGGTTGCATGCTATATAAGCGCAATAATCTCATTAATTAATTACACTTCACTAATTGAATAATTAACACTAAAGAAACAATGAAAGTCGACAAAACTTTTTCCTGGGTTCCCCAAACTTTAAATAACTTAACTAAGCTCAACATCACCATTGTTGGAGGCACTGGTGGTCTTGGAAGGGCAATTGGCCAAAAATTTGCTGGTGCTGGTGCCAATGTCACAGTTGTGGGCCAAACTTTTAGAGACTCCAGTGTGAAAAACATTAAGTTTATTAAGGCCGATTTGAGCTCAATTGAGCAATCGCGTAAAGTGGCTCAAGAATTGGATGCTGCTAATACCGATATTTTATTATTCACTACGGGAATTTTTGCATCAAGACAGAGACAAGAAACCGCAGAAGGGTTAGAGCGTGACATGGCGGTAAGTTTCTTGAACAGATTAGCAATTATCAAGGAATTGGCACCAAAATTGAAATCAAAGCTGTACTTTGCTTCATCTCCCAGGGTTTTTGTGATGGCTTATCCCGGAGATGACAAGTTGGGCACCATTAGTGACTTGAATTCGGAAAAATCTTATGGCGTGATTCAGGCCCATATGAACACCGTTGCAGGTAACGAATCGTTGGTTTACGATAGTGCCAGCAAGTACAAAAATGTACATTTCTTTGGCTTAAATCCAGGTCTTATCAAGACTAACATCAGAGATAACCTTCTTGGACAAGGCTCGTGGATCTCGAGCGTTTTGGAAGGCCTTGTGGGATGGTTTTCCCCAACCCCAGAGCAATATGCAGATGTTGTTGCTCCATTATTGATTGCAAAGGAGTTGGAAAAGGTGAATGGAGGTATTTTCGATAGTAAGGGCAATGCTTTAGTGCCCTCGAAAGGACTTACCCCAGAGTACGCGGGCCAGTACATTAAGAAAGCGGAAGAGTTGTTGAAATCCAAGAATTTGTAATTTAGAATCTGTTCTAGTTGAAGTATGTTAATGATTTATTTAGAATAATCGTTGATTATAAGAGTGTTACCATATAAGATGAATGATCTCTGGTCAACTCCTTCACGACAAAGAATGACAAGACAGTAACGAAGTGAAGGATAAAAAAAAGCCACAAGTTAAGCTTTCCAAGGAATTCGAAGGCACCTAACTGAAACTTCGCAGAAATAGTTAACTTTGTGAATCCCAAACCAAGCAAGTTAACCCAAAAGAGTTATATAAGGATCTACAGAAACGTATTCGTTACAGATATGTATTATTCGACGATTAACTTACACAGAGTGCACTTACTCCAACTTACCACCCTTTCTCTCGATCAAAGCCTTTCTCTTGTCGTCCAAGTACAACTTGGTGATGACAACCTTGGATGGGTGAATGTTGATTGGGATAGAAGCACCAGAAGACTTCTCGATTTGCAACTTCTCGATTTGCACGGAGAACTTCAATCTGTAGACGGTGGAGATCTTACCCTCAGAACCCTTCTTGGAGCCTCTGACAACGGTGACCTCGTCCTCCTTTCTGATAGGAATGGACTTGATGTTGTATTGCTTTCTCAACTCCTTAGAGAGAGGGGCAGACATCAACACTCTTCTCTCAGCAGAAGAGGAGCTGAAGTGAGCCTTTCTAGACTTAGAACGAGAAGAAGAAACGTCTGAATGTTAGTATAAATGTGGGAAAGGATGTGGGATTTAGAACGCTGGAGATGACACAGAGAAAAGAATAAAAGAATATGATTTTTTTTCCATTATTCCGAGGCCTTTGAAGACTTATTGCTCTGGGTATGTGACAGAATTTTAATAGTGGGATGGAAATGGCGATGGGAAAAACTGAATTGAAAATATTTTCCATTATTCAAATAAGCCGGATTTAATATGAATGCACTATTCACTTTATATGCTTTAAAGATGACAGGCGGGGACAATTTTATTCTGATGACCACTATAGTGAGGCATTATTCCATGCGGTCGACCATTTTGATGGTTGATGATGGGGCCAACTTTTATAAGAAAAAAAAACTTTCAATGGCAATGGATATATCAATATTGGATTTGTGTTCTCTGGAGTTCCAACGTATTCCGGTTCCTTATTATCAAGGATTTTCACTTTGCGTGGACACATACCTTGACTGATCTTGGCCATTTTTGTTTACAGGTGATGGGAATAGAATAGACGAAGACTTTCGAAATTATCTGATGGATTGAGGGTAGCCGAAAATTTTGCGTGGCCGGTGTTGTGCAGTACAGTGTGCTTCTGGGGGCGCGCCAGGGCAGAAGCCCTAATCACCGCGGGAGGCTGCTGGCGGGCTTTTGTGAGATTGGGCCTAGGGTGAGAAAGTGAGGTGATTAAAAAAAAAAAAGAAGAAAATCAAGTGTTGGAATTTCAAGGATATCAAGGGTAGGGATTTTTCGTGAATATGAAAGGGGAAAATGATAATAGTATCCAAAAAAAAGACTTGTTGGTGTTTGTAAATTGAAGCAAAAAAGTTTTGAAAACCCACGGCGGGACTCGAACACGCAATCACTGTCTCCGGAGGACAGTACCTTAACCAATTAGGCCACGCGGGCTTCTCGTTGTGGTAATTGTTTGGAGATTTAGTTCAAGTAAAAAAAGGCAAAAGGTTGGTAAATTTTGTTTATGTCAAATATATCCAAATTTTCACCTTAATTTGTACCAAAAAAAGCGGAGGATATTTCTTAGTGATGAAAGGAGGGTTTCGGTAACTTTTTCGAATGCTGGACGACATTCAGCATCCCCCCAGTGGAAGGGACCCCCCGCTCGACATCGTCGCGCCGGGGCATTCCCCTCCCCCCCCTGACCCCGTTCCGCGCGCGCTTCAAGTTATTTCCTCGGTCGATAAGACCCCACCTGGTGAGGTGTCCCTGTCGAAAGGAAACCAACAAAATGATCATTTTGTATCCAACACCCCTACTTCTACTGATTTAATTACGACCAATGAATCGGCGAGCTTAGAAAATGTCAATTCCACTCATGAAGATGGGCAAAGAGACGGAGAAGATGAGGACATGAATTCTGACTCCCCAAAAATCACCCCTGAGACCAAACAGGGAGGTGTTGTTGAAGGAGTTGTTGATCAACAAAGCCGTCCTGCATCTGGCAATAATTTTTATAACCAATCTACTGAAATTACTGAAACTGAAAATACTCAAAAAAACAAAAAAAATAACCAAAACAAAAACTCCCAAAAAAAAAACCCCCCCACCCCTTCCGAGGCCCCCAAGCCTCACACCTCCGGCGCTTTTTTGAAGAAAATTAGGTTTTGTTGCAAGGATGCCTCGCTTCTTCCAAAAACCGCAGAACAAATTCAGGAAGCTGATTTTCTCTTTCTTAAGTCAGAGACCCGTATTAACTCCTCCATTCAGAACTCCAATTTTCGGATGTCTCAGAACAAACGGATTTTCGAACGAAAGTCAAAAAAGTCTAACTTCTTTGACTTTTTAAACTACCTCCCTGAAAGCCACTACTCTGTGAAGTTAAACCTCAAGAACCAGTTTAACGTTCCTATTTCAACCGTTGAAAAGGAAGTGGACAAGGTCTTCATGGATCTTAAAGATAACTTTATGGCTGATTATAGAAGAATTGCCATTAAAGCCGGTTTTGCGGACATGCCTGTGGACTCGTTGAACCCTTCAAAGGATCCACCTAGGGCAGAGGAAAATGAGGAGTCAGTGATTCATTTGTCAAAAAGTGAGAGATATGAGATTGCCATTCGTGAATTACAAAGGACATTAACAGCAGCCGTAGCGTGTGTGTTTTTAGCCAACTCGAGGGTCATCAAGGATAAAGTGTACATTATGGGAGCCAAATCTCTCCACTACATTACGTACATCACCACTCACCTTGCTCCAGGTTTCCAGGGGTACAACTACATCTCTGACACTGCCGTTGTTGCGAAAATCAATGAACTTGCTCAAAAGGCTCAATTCTTTGACCCTGATCAGCAAGACAGATACTTCACTTTGGAAAGAAGTTCGGTACCTTCTGGCTCCTTCCTCTGGGTCACAGTGTCATTCTTTCCCATGAAAAACCCAAAAGAGTACTTCGAGCAGGTTTTCCTCACACCAGGCGATGTGGTTACGAGCTGGGTAATAGACGAGAGTAGTGGGACCACAGACAGGGTCACAGTTGATGCATTAATAGATTTAGTGCTGGACAAAATCCCCCCTAGAAAGTTGATCATGGATAGAAGGAAACAACATCTCTCTTGTCTCTTGAAACATGACAAAGGAAAGCAATGGATTGAAGAAGACAAGGCGGAATTAGCCGCAAGGATAGCTATGGAAGAGGAGGAAAGCCCGGAGACAACTCGCCTCAGAACATCCATTGAAAGAGCCGAGAAACTCAATGCGGAACACTGTTCAGGTTTATTGGACTTAATTGACCGGAATCAACGGGAGAAGCAATATGAGGTAAGGGAAGACCCAGCCCAGATGCGCTGTGAGATCGAATTTAGTGAACAATACTGTCCTATTTGTCACACAACAGGACATCCCCTCAAAGACTGTTCAGTCAGAGGATGTTCAATCTGTCACAAGTCTAGTCACCCCTTCTACAAATGTCCCTCAAAGTGCAAATGCAACATCAGACCATTTCACATGGAACAAGAATGCCCAAAACTTAGAGAACAAAACAAAGCGAGTTTCGCCACTCCCCCGCTTCAAAAGCCGCAAGTAGTTAACAAGGTGGCCAGCAACAACAAAAAAAGTCCTGTCTATGGCGGGCAATACAGCGTCTTGAGGAACTTGCACACCTCGGACGACACCGAGCCGGTGAACGATGATGAAAAGGATGAAGACGAAGATGAAGACGAAGAAGAGAATGAGAAAGAGCCTGCTGACGTTGAAATTGTGGAGGCAGGCAGTCAGGACGAAGAAGTGAAATATACTGATAACACGGAGGAAGAAAGTGACGATGACTACATAGAGGAGGATTCAGAGGAGTCGGACAGCTCTTCAATGATTCTGTCCAGCGAAGAGAGCCTTGAGTATGAAAAGGTAGACGACTTTCCAGCAAGTCAAAAAGAGGTTTCTGAAGCCTCTTCTGAAGCCACAAAAACAACACCTTCGTTTGAAGGTAAGGTCTCCGCAGACCAGACAACTACAGGTAAAGAACCAATAGGCTCTTTCAATGCCAGAATTCACCACTTAGAGGGTCCAACAACACCCACCCAAACCAATTCACTCGAACAGAGGCCACAACCTCAATCGTTAGAAAAACAGACTTCAACGCAATCCTCTATGCCCTCCATTGAGTCTTTTGTCACTCAGTCAGGATTTCATGTTCCACACTCTCGGTCAGCCAAGAAAAAGGACGTGACTAAAAGTTCTGATCAAATGGGAAACCCTTCCCCCACAACCCCGGTAATAACCGAGTCCTCTCAATCGCCCATGTCCTCCATTGGGGGGTCCTCGATCCTCAAAATGGGAGTAACTTTGCCAGTGTTGGCACCTCCAACAGAGGGAAAGGATTCGTTATTACCCATCACGAGCGATCGTACGGGTTCTAAACAGGTCCATTCCAAACAACAGAGCGGGGAATTCTCACCTCAGGACGTTATCCAACTCCAAACGCCCTTTAAAGGCTCCAGCTTAATTGCACCTACTCCTCGAACCCCCAATACTTCGAGCTTTAGGCTTCTGATTCCAAGGCAAGAGGGAAACGATGAGGATACTGAAGTAGACGAGTTCGATTCACTGTCCTTTCCTACGCCAAAAACTCCTTCTAAAACAGGTGGTTTAGAGGCAAGACGACAGAGGCTTATGCAGCTTGACGGACTGGTACCAGGCTCTCAAGCGCGCACGGCTCTGCCTAAACGCCGTTTACTGTACAGTGGTGACCCGCTGGTTACCCCGAAAAGGCCCTCCTCACGTCCTTCTACTCCCATTGGAGGCAAAGGGTCTTCACGTCCTTCTACTCCCATTGGAGGCAAAGGGTCTTTACAGAAAATGGATACAACTGCCCGACTCCGGGCGCACCAACGAATCGCACGTTCGAGACCGTCAACCCCCCTTAATTGGGCAGAAACGGAACTCCCGGAGGCATTTGCGGTTAATAGTCAACCTTCTTCACAGATCACACCCACTCAGGTAGATGAGACAGATTCTGCCAAAACCTCAAACAATAATAATAATGATTTGTGAAACAGTCTGTTCCCAATTTGTTAATTTCAAACAAACGAATCTTCGAAACACCCCGAATAGAAGAAGCCCCCTAATTAGAATAGGGTCTTTTAATATTCAAAAAACGAGTATGTTGGCCCAAGTGGCTCAAGTTGCTACTCATTATGACATTTTTTTTATCCAGGAATTCAAGGCCACGGCCGAGAATATACAAGCAATGGAGGATTATGCTACTGGAGCGGAGTTAAGGTTTTACTCCAGTCCCACTTCCCCCAATTCTCTAAATTCAACGGGGACTTTCGTCAAGCCTTCAACCATTACAGTTGTGGGTTCACACGAGATGAACTCCATCAGGGATCACAAACAGTTTGGTACGGATCTCCGCATCAAGACTGTAGGAGGAGAGCATGTGATCATTCAGAATCTTTACTTACCCACTGCAAACAAGAGTCTCCAAGCTGACATCCTTCGGGATACGGAGTTTTGCTTTGGGTTTCTTAAAGACATCCATTCGGATCTAGAGCTCATTTTTGGGGGTGATCTCAATCATTCGATGGAACACAATGGTAGAGAGGAACGCGAACCACGGCTTGCCATTATTGATCTTTGTCGGTTGCTCAAGATGGAGGATGTTGCAGCTTATGACAGGTCGATATCAACCTTCCCTACAAACCAGTCTCGAACGTGCCGGCGCATTGACAGATTATACTTTCCTACTTCATGGCGGAATAAGGCGGTTTCATACCTGATTTCCAAACCCCCATTGGTTTCCTCTACGCATCACATGATTGCTGTAGAGTTTGGTATGGACTCACTATCTACCATTCAAGTGGGACAACCCCGTTTCAAGTATCCCCTTGGACGGTTGCAGGGGTCGTTTGCCTCCCAAAAGACCACTTGGTTAAACCCGCGCTGGAGTATAGATGAAGCCATTTTTGCTATTCAAAATGATGGCCGAAATTACATTTCCTTCATGGGTCAAGTTCGTAAACGCAAACCCCGTTTCGCCTCAGAGCTTCTTTCGGGAAATCTACAAAAACTGACTGCGGACTACTGTGAGGAAGCTCTCAAGACGTTCTTTCAAACGAAACGACTTGAACCTACTGTATTCGAGACGTTATCTGATGAGAGAATCAATAAGCTGGTGGGCACTACGTTAGGGATCATCAACCTAGCCACAGACTATTACCTGGAACTTTATAGTACTCCTCCAAGTACCCCGGTCAGCAAGATCAGAGCATTTGTATCGACACTTTCCAGGAAGCTTTCTATAGAGGAGCTGCTTCATCTTGATCGGCCCTTTGAAGTGAAAGAATTGTTCAGAGCCCTTCAAAGCACTGACAAATCAACAGCCCCGGGGCCAGATGGAATTCAGTTCCCAGTACTCGAACACTATTGGAACGAATTAGGGCCCATTCTCACGAGATCAGCCAATGAAATTATGCACACAGGTGAGTTGCCGGACTGTTTCCGAACGGTTTTGATCACCCTTATTCCTAAACGTGCCACAGCAGACTCTAACGACATTAAGGACCTTAGACCTATTTCGCTCACAAATACCTCTCTTAAGGTGATTGCTAAAGCGATCTGTTCACGTCTCCAACAGGTTCTACACAAACTTATTAGTCCGCACCAGCGAGGTTTCATGCGTGGCCGGAAAATTAACCAGAACACGATGGAATTCTTTACTATGATCCAGTTGATTCAAGAAGATAGGAAGACGGGACCTAGAGACAGGTACCAGAGCATTCTCATGGCAGACTTCACGAAAGCCTTTGATAGGATTTCCCACGAATATCTCCACTGCGTACTTCAAAAGATGGGGTTTGGTGGGAATATACTTAGGATGATCATGCTGATCCTCCGCCAACAAGAAGGACAATTATTTATTAATAATTGTGAAGGGTTTCGTTTTCCCTTGGAGTGTGGTACTAGACAAGGCAACCCCCTCTCTCCTCTCCTTTTCAACTTGGCACTTGAACCATTCCTAGCTAGTTTTGGTTACACTGATGGGATCCAATTACGTTATCAGAGATTCCACATCACAACCATGAGGTATCATGCTTTCGCAGATGATGTGAACGTATACCTTCATGATCTCCATGACTACAAAATCATTGCGGATGCTATCCGGGAGTTTGAGGTTGTTAGCAACAGCAAAGTGAGCGCGGATAAATCTCGACTCATTGGTTTCCACAGGTCGTTTGCAAAATTTTCCCAATCTGTTCTTCCATATCCTATGTCTCATATCAGAAGTGAACAGGCGAAATACTTGGGTATTCCCATTCAAGGGGTGGATTGGACTTATTTTATTTCCAATCTTCCCTTTATGACCAGGAAACAGGGGTACCTTCAACTTGACTTGATTAGTCGGGCTTTGGGAACCAACATTTTCGTCAGCTCGAAAACAGTCTACAAGGATTTGGTCCAGTGTATGGCTAAACAGGAACTCCGGAAGATGGACTTCGCAATACAGACGATGTTTCCCGGAATTAGCGCTCAGAAACTCTACGCAAGGCCAAAGAAAGGTGGTTATGGTCTTATTGAACTTCTGACTCAACTTATGGGTCATAGAGCTGGAGTGTTAGCCAGTGCATTAGAAGAAGGCGACGAATGGTACACCAAGTATCTCAGGCTTAAAATGCTTCATCATATGGCTAAAATACAGATGAAGGATGAACGCATTAAAGTCCAAGACCTTGTATATCTCTCCCCTGCTGACTTTTTACTTGAGAAATCGGGAAGGTTCTTTGATCAGTTGCACTGGACATTTTCGGAAAATGAAATACAATATTTCGAAGCATGGAAAAAGGTGGTACCTCGGGCACGCGTTATTGAGGAACGAACTTCCACCGTACGGTATGAGGTGACATACCTTGATCAACTCATCACTGCGACACCCCTTCTTGATGATCGTGAGAGGAAGACTATTGGTCGTAACGAGTTCAAATCTTTGAGCAGGAAAAAGCAAGAGAAGTTGCCACCCATTATGCCTGGTAGGTTTACAGAGATCTGTCCCGCCACTGGCATAACCAAGAGATGGAAAACTTTTTGGAAAGAACTCCATAAACTAGAATGGTTGAGAAGAAAAGACTTAACAGCATTACATCTCTTTCATTTTGGATCGTACGTTCCAATGTTTGATTTGGCTGGGAATACGAGATTGATGAAATGTCAACTTTGTTCCTTCTCAGTCCCTAAGAATGGTATTCTTTCACACACCTATAACTCATGTGAGTCGTCTAAATTCTGGTGGCAAGAGATTGGTTTTGCCCAACCTATGCATCTCAATGAGATGTTAGCGCCGGCTGACACCTCCTATGAGAATTTGAGAAAGTTGAATTGGTTCGTTAAGACCGTCAAGAGAGTGTACTCGAGAAGGAGAAGAGAGGCACTTGAAGGTTCGGACCCGGTGCCTCTTCTGCCTCGGGAATTGAAGAAAGCATTAGGCGAGACCTTTCCGTTGGGACGATGACGTATCATTCATTCATGTTACAGGTACATGCTAGCTAGAGCACTTTTGCCGTGGTTTCGGCGTGAAGTGAGCGAGGCTTGCCAGTCAGTGTGTACTTGGGAGCTGTTTAGAGGTTTTTCTATAGTTATATAGTTTTTGAAGGTGATGGTTTAACTACCACCTTCGTCCTTTAATCAGATGTATCAGGCAAAAAAAAAAAAGGTGTTTGGGTGGCCCTGATTAGGGGGAGAAAAGTATGTCTTTTCGGGAGGAAAGTTTATGGAAATGACTAAGAGAGTTCGTATGGTCAGCCCAAATCAACGACGAGTCAAACGAGCAAACAGAGAGTAGGTCAGGTGAAGGTGACTCTGCTAGATACTGAATCTTCCGAAGAGTCCGAAGGGTACGCCGAAACAGGTACAGGTGACCAATTTGCGATCAATCCCGTTGCGGTTCCAAAAAATACCGACAAACAAAAAGAGTCTTTTATTCTGGAACAAGTCATTGGTGAAAATACCCAGGAAAAACCCAAAAATCCTATTGGAATAACTGTGCTGGTGCCTGAAAAGATTAAAAAAATATCTTTCTACCGAAAACTCATCCAGAGTAGCTCAAAAATTAAATATAAAAAAATGAAGAGGTAATACTTTAGGATTCTATTTGGAACATTTCTCCATTTTATTCAGTGTATGGATTGATTTTAGCCTTCATGTATTTAGTATTGCTGAATAATTCTTGAAAAAAAAAAAAAAAAAGAAGAAAGAAGAAACGGAAACTTGAAGCTGGACGGGAGGTAAACCCCAGGGATTCAAAAAAATACATATATAGCGTACTGAAAACAACATAAAAAAACAAATCCTACAAGATTATTATTTTCAAGTATCTTCTCAAGTATCTTCTCAAGTATCTTCTCAAGTATCTTCTCAAGTATCTTCTCAAGTGGTATCTTTTGAAGTGGAGTCTTTTACTGGTACAGTAAAGCTAAGACAGTATTATTTATATAGACGTGAATCTAGCAAATCTTTTCGAATTATTGGTAGTTCCAAAGAAGTTTGGATTAATAACAATAAGTTTTTTCTTCAAGTATGTGAATGCCCAACTTTCCTTGAATAAATGATAAAGAAGACTAATTTGGACCCCGTAGAAAGGTGGAGATTTTACCTTGACGTATTGACAAGAGACATTTTTTTTCTTCTACTTATTTTGAAGCAGTTTCTGGGCTTCAAAAACCGGTGGAAACTTCTACGACTTCTTTATTTCAGAAATTGGTCGTATTCGACATACGTATCGATTTGTCGTCACATCGTTTAACAATGAAAAATTGGAATATTCAGAGTGGAAGACATATGACTGAGGATAATTATATTTCGGGTACTCAACACTTACCCTCAATCAAAATTCTTTCTGTGAAAATTTCCACCAGCTTTTTTTCTGGTTTAGGATTTTTTATCGGAAGTAGATAACATTATTTAGAATGCAAATTAATAACCAAACATGAATTTCCACAACGGATCAATAAAAATTGCAATATTTCGTTCCATGAAATGCAATTCATAAGAAGTAAATATCGTTGTAGAAATCGTATTAGAGGGAAAATCAATAAATAAATATATCGAACACCTAATAATCACCTTCCTAAATAAATATATTCCATAAAAAAAGCATTATATATTCAATTGTTGAGTTTTTGCTTAAACCTTTTTTTTTTTTTCTGAGAACCTAGCTTGGCAACAGTCTCTACCCCAGTATTCGTCTCCCATGAGTACATGTAATAACAAACTAGCGGACAGAATCCATACTTTTCCCCGAGAAAAAAAAAAAAAAAAAAAAATACCAAAAAAATCTTTACTTTTATGGTTTATCCAAAAAAAAAACAACAACAAATAATCCCCGGTATTCATAAAAAAATCCCTCTCCCATTATTCAAATCACCACCGCGTTTCGCCAGCTTATAACTTATGAGTGCGCACCAAAAAAAAAAAAAATTGCACCCAACGAAAATCACTCAGGTTCCGTTGAATAAGTCAATCCCTCTCATAAATCAAATAATAATAAAATTAATACACACAATGCTAGGCCTTCGCATAGCAAAAAACCTGCTGCTTCCACGTATCACGTGTATGTCACTTGCAAGAAGAGCGATATTTCCGCAAAACTATCGGGCATTATCGCAGCTAACGATGGCTCCATTAACCCGTGCCCAGGCCTCGGTCCATGGCCCCATGCATAAAATCATTGGAGCCATTACCAGACCATATTCCACAAAAACTGCCCCTCCAGGCCCAGATAAAAACGCCCGGGGAAAGGTACTTTTACATAAAATCACTGGCTTCACCACGTTCTCGGCTTCCTTGCTTTTGGTGGTGGCTGGTGCTGGATTTTGCGGTCTTGTGCTTTACTTGATTTTATCGGAATTGTTTTTACCATCTGGCGACACAAAAACCTTCAACAAGGCAGTGAGTTTGGTGGAGAAAAATGCCCTTGCTCAGGAGGCCTTGGGGCTCCAACCTGGCGACCGTTTGAAGGCATATGGCGAGGTTGCTGGCGATAAATGGGTCAGAAATAGACCCGTCCAGAGCGTGAGACTGAAAGGCCAGGATGGTAAGGATCATTTGGCAATGAGATTCCATGTTGAATCTGATGCAGGCAAACATGGAAGTGTGTTCTTGGAGCAGGTGGATACGTCTTTTTGGTCGAGTGAGTTTGCATACATTGCATTGGAGTTGCCATCGAAAAAACGCATCTATATTGTTGAGCCCAAGTTCGCCACCAAGAACTATGTACCAAAAACTGGGGTTTTTGCTGGTTCCGGCTTCTTGGGTCTTAGCTGGGGCCCCAAGAAGGATTAGGATTAGGAATAGAAATGCGATATGAGAATCAGAACATGAAGATAAAGATGAACAAAGCAAAGATATTTGGCCTTATGTAGCTAAGTACATAAATGAAATCACGAAAATAGATACCACCACCACGCCCCAGTTGGTGGGTTTCTGTGCTGCGTTGCGGAAGTACTGGGCGCTTTTCTGCCCGCCCTCCTCGTCCACGGAAAACTGCTCGTTGGCGTCGGAATCCACGTATTCTGCCGACCCGGACCCGGACCCAAGAATCTGAGCACACGTGCGGCTACCGGAAACTGCAGAATCCAAACCAGAACCCAAGCCAGACCCTAAGGAAGCCCCTGTTCCCATAAGTTTCAGTGGTGCGGTGGGGCCAAAGGTAGTAGCCAAAGCGGCACGTTTGCCGAAATCACAAAACTCCAGGCGGCGGTGGTTTTGGATGTAGTATTGGTTCAATGCATACGATGCCTTCTGCTTCTGAGTACACCCAGAGTACTTTCCATAGATACCCTTAGACCCATCACCCATAATATCCTGACAGTCGGTTTTCAGACAAACTTCCTGCAAAAGCTCAGGGATTTCGACACGGGCATAAGGCGTGACCACACATGCCAAGGATGCCTGGAGACACTCACATAAGCGTGGATCTGGTGAAGGTGGAAGAAGGGCCAGTGCATTCCATGACTCAGAAACAACAGGACACGCTTTGGCCAAAGGGAAAGATCCAGGAGCCACATCCCGGTGTACCGCACGGGGAATGCTCTCCACCAAACGCAACTTTACAATGTGATAATCCTCAAGTTTGATGATATGACCCACGGCGTTTTCGTCAACCAACCCATACCGGTTTTCGTTCTGAAAAAACTCATACAAGACTGCACCAGACCAGACTTGAGACATGACAGGTCCGTAGATCAGGTCGATTTCCGTGAAAGGCCTTGGCCTCACCGCATTACAGCCATATTCGCTGAAGAATACCGGCACAGGCAGCTGGCTGAACTCAATCGTGCGCTCCTTATATCCGGAGGTGGCATAAGATGAGTATCCACACCACTCAAACATGTTCAACGCATAGAAATCCACTGCGGCAGCGTCGGTGTTATCGTCGCCACACACAAAGTACTCGGCGCTATTGATTCTCGTGAGAGTATCGTCGGCACTGGCATATCCCACTGGCACCCGCCGGTAATTCTGCTGGCGGATGTATGCCTTGATGTCACGAACCGAAGCCTTCACGAAAGCCGCCGAATCTGAGTTTTGCACCTTGTTCATCACCTCATTTCCTGCAATAAAACCCAACATGTTGGAATATTTATTTAAGCTGTCTACTACATCCGTGTACCGCTTAAAAAGATCCACATCCCACGTGGGCAGACACTGGCTGATGGAGCGTTGGGGTTCCGATAAATCGGCCAACACATAGATTCCATGGCTGGCAAAAGCATTCATACAAACATCGTGGTTTTTTGTTGGGTCCACCTGGTATACCCGGACAGTATTAATGCCCAATTCTTTCAAAAACTCGAGGTCTTTCAAACACAAGCCCGGGTTTGCCAATGAGTCCACATACGCAGTCTCTGTTTCGGCATCATACACTTCCTCCCGTTTGCGTGTACGCTGATATGCCACGCCCCGGATGAAAAATTGGTTCCCACTACTAGTATTGAAAAACTTATTGCCCACAATCTCGATTTCGTGGGCCGGCTCAAGGCGGAACGCCGCATACGCTACCGCAAACACGCCAAAGCACATACAGAAGTGAAACATGCTTTTCATTTTCGGTGAATATTATGTAAATGTGGAGGGGGGGGGGGATTGGGTGCAAATTTATACTTTTTTCCATTGGTCGTGGGTGCAAAAACAGGGTTCATGCACAAGGCCATGCAAGTGGAGACTGCGAACATTTGGGAATATGGAGGGGGCTAAGTATATTTTCTGGAATTATGTTTTAACGCGTTAGTTCTTTTATTATTACTTTATTTTTATTCGTTTATCCGTTTATTCGCTAGTTTTTATTCAAATAAAGAGTTTTTAAAAAGTTTAATGACTTGATGTGTTATAATCTCTTGCGTTGATGGACGGTAGATCTGATTTCATATTCAAATCTTGTTCCATAATCTGAAACCTTTTGTTCAAAAATCACCACTTTAAGACCTATTACATTTCAGGTCATATGGAATAAAACTTCCAATAGTTTATAATTCTTGCCTTTTTACAGATTACCAACCTGACTCTTCGCCGAGGTTCTTTATAACCACTGGAATTCTCCTCTTCACACTCACCTACAAGTAAGTTACACGATATTCATATTACATTAATCAACAAGTATGCTACTAAAGCGAATGGGGTGATATTAAATAGTAGACATCCCCTGATGAGGCAATTTAGAAGTGGTTCACAAGCTGCTTCAACTCCTTCTTTCCTCTGCACTCAAGCATGAAAATCTCCGCATCGGAAACCTTCACGAGCATTGCGGCCTTACCGATTCTCTCTATGTGACCATGGATCTCATCATCCTTGAAAGTCCACAGAAACTTTTCCTCCTTATCTCCTGTATTGTGCTCTTTTATACGCATGTCAAAATGGTAAAATCCTTCTTGTGAAGAGCCTATCGAGTGCAGAATACCCAAAGAATACATTGCAAGTGACTTCCACGACGAGGCTTTGTGTACTTGCTCATATGACTCCATTTGCTTGTGAAGTTTGATCGTCATGCGGTCAAGCAATAATTTGTCGCCGGTTGCCAATTCTTGGTTACTTTCAAGGTTCCTCAAACTTGAAGAAGGCGTTTGCTTCTGATCAAGCTGTGTATATATACTGGTAAGCGTCGAGGAGGCGCTCGGCTTGCTCATAAGCGAGGACGAAATTGTGGCACTTGATTCAAAGCTTGAAGATTGCTTAAGTGACTGTTTACTATCCATCACCTCAAGAATATTGCTGAGGTTGGTGGAAAGGGAACGCACCAAGTTACCATTATAACAGCGCACAATAATGTGGGTTTTTTTCTTGGAGAACGAGTCCACACCATGAATCTCAACATCAAGAGCATTCGATTGTCTTGCGCTGGTGGTATCATCAAGGTCTAGAACCATGAGTGGCTTATCGATGATTTCACCATATTCCTCATCGTATTCCTCCTTGAACACCAATAACCAACTTTTGTAGATGTTGTAATTGGCAACAATCTTCAAAAACACATTTTCGTTTGACGTCAACAATTCCCACTTGGCACAGTGATGCTTCCATTTTGAAACCTTGATTGAGTTTGGTACAATTGGTGTGATGTAGAAGTCAAGGGTATCATCGGCATTTACAATATCCTTGAATTCCTGGGGAATCACATATTCCTTTTCTTCAGATCCACCAGTAACACTGGTGGCAGACTCGTTAACATCCGTGGTACTACCTGCACCATTCATATATGGCTTAAAGAAGTATTGAGAAGTTGAAGAAGGCAACGCAAATGGCAGAGGCAACGTTCTGTTGGATGTAGAAATAGCACTTCCAGGCTGACTTGAATTGGCATCTAAAGCGCCAATTTTGGGGATTTCAATTTGGAGATCGGGGTGTCTTTTACTTGAAGAGGTCACTGGAAGTTTTTCTAAACTCGAGCCATCCATTTGATCAGATGATATTGTGGTTGTAGCAGAAGAGTTAATTGCAGAATCAGCAGAAGATTTCACCGATTCCGTGGAATTTTGAGTTTGTGGGTTTTTGGCCTTGGGTTCTTCCTGAGTGGAACCCTCGGCAGTCTCTTCATGAACCAAATCGCCATTCGCTTTCGCTTGGTTTTTGCGTTTCTTTCTAAATAAGTTGAGGAAAGATTTCTTTTTGGCGATGGTTTTCTCTTCTGCTGGGGGCAAGCTTGCAAAAGATGGATTGTATGATTTTCCGAAGTTGTTCACATCGATGGCAGAGCCAGCTGCGTTGATATAAACGGACGAGGCACCGGCAGAAGCAGGCAAATTTGGCAAGGAAGCCGTGGCCTCTTTATCGAAATGAATACCTTGTTTATGGGGCACACTGGTTACCATATCGAAACAGTCGATACTATCAATGAGAGACGAGACTTCGACATCGAGCTCATCTGGATAAGCATACTCTGCGGTGATGGAGTGATGTTGATTTTGCACCTCCACAACATGGAGCAGTTTCTCCTTATCTTCAGCCTCAATACCGCTACTGGAAAGGGTTTTCCGCATAATCTCAAACGAATGGCACGAGTCAAGAGACCGCCTTGATGGAAGGGCAGTAGAGTCTTGAGAAGTACAAGCCAGTTTTTGCGAAGCATCATCATTTGAATCCAGAACAGTTTCTATACCCAAACCAAACAGCTGAACAGTACTGCTGTGGAGAAGTTTTTCGTCAGTGGGGAAAATATCTTTGAGGTCATGGAACCATGGTTCAATATCGGATTCAGCACCCGTGACTGCAAAGAAGTTTTTGCCCGCATTCAGATCAAGTGAAAGAGAAGAGAAGTTGATACAATTGTGGGAAAAAGATACCGACAACTCGTTTACTCTAAAAGGCGGGTAAATCACCGACCGTTTTTCAGAAGTGGATGGGACCCTCAAAATAGCCAAGGAATCGAATTCAGACAGTGGTCTTTGACTCAAATTCAACAATAACATCTCAACTTTCCACTGCCCCATGAAAAGCGGGGTATTTTCCGTACGCTTGACGATCTGTTCTGGAGTGAAAAAGCACGACACACTGCGGCCACCAAAAGTTTGCACATGATCGAAACTAATGTCGTTGAGTTGAGCTTGTTTGATGACATTTTCATTTCTTGCAATTAAGGCCTCACAACGGGTCTTAAACTCGTCCAATTTTTCAATGACAAACGGGTTCCGCAAAACCGCCGACGCGGCAACAGAAAATGCCACATAAGTTTCACAATGGAGAATTGGGTTCTGGTAGATTTTGCCCTCAGTAATGTGTTCTACTGAAAGACACACATGGAGTTTTTCAAATACCACGAAATTGACATCGAACCACATGATAAACTCGTTTACAAAAACTTTGAAAACTTCCATTTGTTCATCACCAGAGGCCAATTCAGCCAAACACTGGCTCGAAGATTGAAGAAGTTTTTGGTTGCTTGTACATAAACCACGAACCAAGGATGGTACCTGGCTTTCTGGGCCAGAAACTTTCGAGCCTTTGACAGCACCCAATAAGGCAATTAAGTTTTCTTGCTGAAACACCTCGTTTTGGTGAAGCGATTGTATGATGGTGTACATTTTTAATGACAGATAGGATAACAGCAGGGTGACACGGAGATATATTTCCGAGGGTTTTCTAAGGATATTTGTTTTTTGCTTTTTGTTTTGTGGACTCACAACAATTAAACTATTCCGTAATAGCAGTCTATGAACACTGTTTTTTGGAACAGTGGAAATGGGGCACGGAAATAGGTGGGCAGTTGGAATCTGGGACTGGGAAAAATGGGGGAAACCAGGGCCGGATCTAAAGACAGAAGAACGCACAAATGCTTGGTGGAGATTAGTAATTCCTAATGCAAAAAGAGAAGTTTTGACTGATAAAGGAAAATAGAATGTAGCTTTTTTTTTTGTCCTGTTGGTTTTTCTTCTTCTTCAGTTAACGTCGGTACTAAAGTCAAGTATATTAATTGCAGGACGAGGTGGGTCTAAGTGTAATGCAGATGCATCTAGAGACGCGAAAAAAAAACATTTACACGCGACGCGACTTTTCGCAGGAGACGTGAGGGTCGCGGTGGTGGAAAGGGTGCGAAATAAAAAGAAAGTGCTACAAGCCTACTTTTGGAGTCTTCTGCAAGAAGTGACTTTTGACAGAGATGGTAAGTGTTATAGATGACTTAGAATTGTTTTAAGCATGTTTTAGATTTGTTTCAAAGTTGTTTCATCAATGTTTCACCAGTGTTTCATGGCTTACGTGCGTCGTGTGGGATGGCTGGGGTCGCGACTTCCTGTGTGTATGCATGTGTGCAGCGTTGGCTTGCCAGATCTGTCCATCACTCTACCAAAAGTGGAAAGATTATGGCGTGCTGGTTTCAATCGCGGCCCGGGTTTATGAGGCGTGTGAAGTACGTAGGCGTAATTATCCTTAGATCCGTGGCTTGGGAAAAGGACGCGTAGGTGAAGAAAAGAAAGAGAAAATGGAATTGGATTGGAAAATTCTGAAAGTTTTTTGTATTAAAAATTCAACATATTTGTATGTGGTAATGTGGTAATCTCATATAATTATGTGGGTTGGTTGGGATTATTACGGACGCTGGCTAAGTGGACGCGTAACCGCATTTGGTGGAACTATACTAGTGCTAAGAAAAACGGCAACTCGTTGTTCCTGTTGCACTTCCCTTTTCAGAAAAAAAAAATCACTATGACGCGTTAGCCAACTTAAATTATCTCAACGATAATTGGACTAATCAATCTTGTGAATAATTTCTAATAATTATATCGCGTAAGGGCACACCAAAATTAGCCCCTAATAAAGACACCATAAGGACCCACCAATTAACCGTTTTCCTTATGCATTTAAACATATATATTCATGATTAATTACCTAAACTTCCCCATAAACCATTATTTCCTCCTTCTCAAATTGTAAATTTTGATAGCACCCATTCCATGAGTTCTTGAAGCCCCAATCCGTCCCGGCCAGAAACACACCTTACAGTATACCGGTCCAGGGGGATTTCCAGCAGCAAATCAAGCACGGATTCCACGGAATTACGCACCAGAGCACGTTTTCCCTCACCAACCAAATCGATTTTATTAATCACAAGACAAAAATACGTGCCGGCCAATTGTTCCTGTTGCACCACCTTCTCGCGGAGCTCATGGTACAGCTCGCGCAATCTCTCAAGACTTGTGCCGTCCACGACCCATACCACCACATCCACTTTATCGAAGTAGTTGGCCCAAAAACTTCGGAGTGTCAGTTGGCCACCGATGTCCCATGCGTTAATGTTAAAATTGGCATAAGAAAACGTATGGATATGGAATCCCATAGTGGGTGCCACAGTGGTGGTATCACTGCCCATGAGATTCCGTATAATGGTGGTTTTTCCCGAGTTGTCGAGACCAAGAACCAACAATCGGATTTCCGAATCCTTGGCCTTCTGCTTGCGGATGATGCTGAGCAAGCCCATGATTTACTGTGGATGGAAATGCACGTGCCTTGTTTTTCTATGTATTTTTTTTTTTTTTTTTTTTTTTGCCAAAATCCTATAATTTTAAATTTAAATTTTGCTAATGGTTTTTTTTTTTGCCAGTTAACCCTATTGGTGTAAATCCACGCTCTTTTATTTTCTTCCCTGCTTCAATGCGCGAGGCTAGCCTGCACGATTGCGTCACCTTGCCATCAGTGAAAAACACGGCAAATCTTTTAAACCCCAGTTTTCGATCCATGGCTCGGGCTAAAAAACAGGTAACGCTCTTTGATCTTGGACGCCGAGCGGAAACTCAGGTCAAAAAACCCATAGTTGCAAAATCCGAGGCCGAAGATGTGGACATAGCGTGTCCTGTATGCCAGACCTCAATGGATAGTTTTAGTATGGAAAACCGTATTCGGCACGTAGAAGAGTGCTTATCCATGGCTATAATCCATGAAAACCGGAGTGGAATGGCCATCATGAACGGATCTACAAAACCTCCAAATTTGAAGGCTGAGGCACCACCACAGCATGAGATACGCGTGGCGAAATGCGATGTTAATCCCGAAGTGATTGAGATTTCCGATGACCAGAGCTCAGAAGAAAAGGTGGAAATCGGGAAACCGGAATTACCAATACCTTTAAAAAGCACCAGAAAGCCAGTATCTCAAAAACGGAAGCGAGAACTTGCTCCACTACAGAAAGAGAAGCTCAAGTATGTAAACACCCAGCCCCTGGTGAAACGAAAGAAAGAGACGCCACTGAAAACACGCCCTGGCACTAAAAATGAAGTGGAAACAGAAGAAAATACTGATTTACTTCCTTCTTCACGCAAAACCGAAATCCCCGATTTGAAAATCGTCAAATTCACCGTTTCAGGCAATACCAAGTATAGTATATCTGTGGACGCGTTTTGTTATAAACCACACGAGACTATTCGCCAATATTTCCTCTCACATTTCCATTCCGATCACTATGGTGGGATCACGAAGCGATGGTGCAGAGAACGGACGTTTTCCTCGAAAATCATCTACTGCTCCGAAATAACCGGTAGGCTCCTTAATATAAGATACAGTGTGGAACCTTGTCATCTCTTTTCCATGGCCAATGATGTGCGGTACAAGATTCACTCTTTCGAAGGCGAAATAAAAGATGGCGGGGAAATCTCAAATGAAAAAACCCCCGGTGTTTACGTCACGTGCATCGATGCAAACCACTGTCCTGGGGCAGTTATTTTCTTATTTGAAGGTATTTGTATTGAAGGGAAATCGACATTTTCACTTCACTGTGGAGATTTCCGTGTGGATAAAAGTATTTTACGCCATCCGCTTCTTAAGGAATTTCTTATTGGTGCTGGAAACCAACTTGAAAACGTGTATCTCGATACCACATACATGACTCCGAAATATAACTTTCCCAAACAGGAACAGGTGTGTGATTCTGTGGCGACACTAATCCACGAGCTCTCAAATAGCGACTCGTTTGTCAAGCAGGTATTTGGAAGCTCTATGCAAAGTCGTATCACCGATTTCCTCTCGCTAGGGAAAAAACAAAAGGGTAAAAAATACTTGGTGCTAGTGGGCACCTACCTTATCGGCAAAGAGAAACTAGCCATTTCGATTCTGAAGCGGCTAGGAAACGCACCAATATACGTTTCCAATGTCAATAGTCGGGGAGATAAGGAACAGATTATCCGAAGTTATCAGGATGCATACCTTGACTCGGTGCTCACCAATGATCCGGTTGCAAACACCAATCATGATGTGATGATTCATTTTGTGCCAATGAAAATTGCGGGAAATATCCACGAGCTTCATAACTACTTTAATCACAACGCATACCATAGCCATTTTGAAAGATGCATTGGACTACGGCCCACCGGTTGGTCCTTTAAGAGCACCGAGGAACAGGACAATCTGGGAGAAAAAGCTGGAGATTTGGAAGAGGAGGTCATTGAACTTGACGATACGCAAACATCACTTTCCTCCACGATCTCCCTTCTACGAAATCAGCCCAAGTACTCGCACCTAGATGTGGTGAACCAGAATTCGAACCAACGGAACGGGAAAGTCGATCGAACCACCCACAGAATATACTCGATTCCATATAGTGAACATCTGTCGTTTCGAGAACTTTCCTACTTTGTGGTATTTTTCAACATCAGGCACGTGATTCCCACGGTCAATACCTCGAATCCATATAGCGCTCAGGCCATGGCAGAGATTATACGCCGGTGGGAGGAAATACGGAATGTTCTAAATGGGTGCAATACGGGTATTCCTATAAAAATCCAGGATGCGGCCAGGAAACTCTCGCTTGACGAATTTTAGATTCCTCAGGCTTGGCCATGGATTAAAGGGTTTATATTAGAGATTATGGGTTGGTTTAGGGAGACTATGTTGGGTTAGAAATTATGGGATACGAGGAAACTTATATACTTGTTAGGATATGAAGAAGTATAAAAGATGGTTGGTATATAGAAGTGTATTTATTTTTTAGGGGACGGGAAATCAAGGATTCACAATAAGGGGTCGGTGTGGGTCTACACCCACAACACTATTAAGGTAAACAGATAAGGGAAAAAAGAAATAGAATAATTAAAATGGCGACATACGGTAATCAATAAACACATTGATACTCCTTAATATTCGCAATGAGCCTCCTTGAAAAAACCCTAATATATAGATGTATTCAATACCTAAACAAATATTCAATAAGAAAGAATAAAAAAAAAAACTCTTTAATTGAATAAAAAAGATTTTCCCTTCTGGGCCTTTATCTGGCCCAGGCCTCACACTCAGGGCCCAATGTGGCCCTGGAAGAGGAGGCACGCTCCAGGCGCGAAACGGGTTAAAGAAAAAAATAACCAACACGAAACGATCGTTGAAGTTTATCATACACGAGGAAACATCATAAAAAAAAAAGGCACCACGAAAAAACTCGTTGTTTTTTTCTTTGCACTTTTTTTTTTTCTGGACTAAAAATTTTCCTGGGTTGCTGCAATTGAATATTCGTTAACCAATACTTTCCAATGGCCTTTGCTATTCTGTGGCGGACGACGCCAAAATCCACACGTGCTGTGGCAGTGGCACTTTTTTTGACTAGTTTTACAATTCTTCTAGTGAAAATCAAATATTTGCGCCTGCCCACCGAGCTGCGGCCACTTCACGATATTGTGGTACCGTATATTCAGTTAGTGCCGCGGTATGCTGTGTTTTATCCTTGGGTATTTATCACGGCCATTTTCGCCGAGATTTCGGTGATATCTTTTTTGATGGCATTGGGGGTTTTATACGTGTCAACAGGATACGTGGAGAAATTCTGGGGCCACCGCGAGGTGCTCAAGTTTATTTTGGTGGTGGGAACCCTCACAAATTTGCTGACGGTTGTAGTCACCATTGTCAGCAACATTTTCCGGGGCGACGTGTTGGGCATGGATAAGCCATTAGGCGGCGGGGTTTCGTATTATTTTGGATTTTTGGTGGTGTTCAAACAGCTCATTCCCGAACACAATGTGGTATTGTTCCATGGCCTTGTCAATTTCCGTGTCAAGCATTTGCCATTTGCACTGCTTGTAATTGTAAGTGTATGGTCAGCCATTTTCCGGACCTTGTATCCCGTGCTCCCCTCAGCCTTTTCGTTTTTTGTCGCCTACTACTATTTGCGGTTCCACCAATCTTTCTATGCCGACCCGCTTCTTCCAGGTGAGGGCACAAATGCATATATACTCAGTGGCGACGCTTCTGACGCGTTCCAGTTGATTGAGTTTTTCCCCGGCGTCTCGAAACCTTACTTGGGGCCCGTGATCAACGCTGTGTATGACGTCAGTGTGCTTCTTGGAATCGTCACCCCGTTCAACGATGATGCTGTTGAACACAGTAATATGCGTGCACAGAAGTTCTCCGAACAGGTGAAACAGGCAAGTAATCTGATTGCCAATTCGGTAGCTGAGCGCCGCAGACACGTGGCGTTACAGGTGATTGAGGACCGTGCTGGTCAGGCATGATCTGTGCTGTAACTGAGTAAGTTTGGGTGTGAATGTGGGTGTTTTCTCTTCTTTTTTGTGTTTACAAAGATTCTACGAGAATTGGCGGAAACACCTAATCATTAGAGAGAACTACCGAGCGACGACAGGAATATGTGTTGTTCTGGGAGCATGCTGATTTATTTCTGGGGAAGACAATTGGTGGATGGATTCACGGCCATAAATTTTGGCTAATAACGAGGGATATTTGGGGGGGGGGGGGGGGGGGTTTCCCCACAAATCATTTACTTTTTGCGAAGATTAAACACAAACCATCCTGATACCAGCATTGTATACGTGGATTCCCAGACTGGGCTTAAGATTTATAATTTATAATCCTTGGCCTGATGTGGACCCCGGCAAATGGCTGCGAGAAAAAGGCTAGATTAGCAACCACTATTTTCTTCGCCTGGTTCAGCAGCTATGGTTACCACTTACAGACAAAACAAAAAAGGAAAAGGAAGAGAGTAAAAATGGACAAAATTTGAGAGTACCTGGAATCGTGCAATATATGAATCCTCAAAGTTTCTACATTTTTTTTTTTTCGTTTTTTTGCCGCTGCTTGTCTCACTTGTTTGCCGAGTTTGTGGGTGGAGGTCCCTGGCGCGGACTCTGCACAGACTAACGTTTACGCGCGGTCCACCACCCAAACCAACAAAAAAAAAAAAAGATATATATTTATATATAGCTAGAACACGAAATATTTGTCAAGAAAAGAACAACCCGCACACCCTCCCTTTTTTTTTTTTTTTTTCCTCAACTCAAAACACAAAACCTACCCCATTTCTAACCACTGACCGGTATGTTGAGTGGAATGCGTTTTCGGCCCAAGGGCACCGGCGGTAACTCTGCCGCCAAGGGCTACTTGCCATTACCCGGCGGTTTTCACAGAATAAAAACCGTCCGTGACAACAGACTCGTGTTGGTTGTTGGAGTGCTTTTTTGTCTCTGGTGGTTTAACCCGCTTCAATTGCTCCAGACCACCCCGAAATTACTGCCACAATATCCTCATCAACACCCGCCAGGATCAAAACAAATCGTTGGCTCGGCGTCGCCATTCATTTACCCGCCGATTGAAGACGCCGACATTTTGCGCAAACTTAGCATCAATGATCTTATACATAGGGTTCCTACGGAAGATGGACAGGATAGTGTACTCAAGTCGTTGAATTTCCTTGATGACCCTGATCCAACAAAGCAGAAAATCAAGGAGGATAACGAGAATGCCGCATCGGACGAGGCCCGTGCGAAAAACCACTTCAAGAACCAGGAGAAAATCGTGTTCAGCCCTAAACTGAGCAAAAAGTACCCCAAGATTGTTATTGTTACTGCAGTTGACTTTGAGAAGTATTCCACAAAATCGCTTGCAAAGATCGTGCAGAATAGAGTCGACTATGCCCATCAGCACGACTACGGAATCTACGTCAGGTGGTACCAGGAATTTATCCCTGAATTGGATTCCTTGGATTATTTGGGCGACAAGGAGCGTGCTAAATGGATCAGGCTTCTCTGTATGCGGGCGGCCATGTTTGCCTTCCCTGAGGCAGAGTGGTTCTGGTACTTTGACCAGGACGGATTCATCACCAACATGAAGGTGGATCTCTACTCCTACTTATTGGCACCCGACTCCTTGCGTGCGGCAAGTTTGAAGGAACAACCAATCATTCCCCCAAATGGTCTTATCAAAACGTACAAAAATGTCCACCCCGAGAATGTCGACTTTGTGTTTACCCAGTCGGTCACTAAGGTGGAAACCAACTCGTTCATTGTGCGTAATACTGATATTGGCCGTGCGGCCGTTAGCAGCTGGCACGCAAAACTCTATTTGGATTATACCAACTTCCCCTTTGGCCCTGACTCTGCCGTAACCCATATCTTGCAGTGGCATCCGTTTGTGTTAAGCAAAACCACCATCGTTTCTGCACGCACAATTAACTCGTTTTACGACGAGAAGGCGTCGCCCGAAAACAAGGGAACTGACCACATGCACTATTATTCCGGTGATCTCCTTGCGCAATGGTCGTACTGCTCTACTAGTACAGAATGTGAACTGATCTTACTCAAGGTTGCCGGCGACAAGTTGTAAAAAAAAAAAAAAAATGACATAGCACCTTATTTCGATCAGTAAATATAAGTTATTTAATATCCAATATGTTCCAGTAAACTTAATTGCGATGTAGTATAGAATTCTGTTTCTAAATTCTTACATTTGCTTCTACAATTTGAAATCAATAAACGATAGTACATGTACAACTATAAGTATAAAATAGAACGTTAGCGAGGCACTGGTTCTAGAGAAGCACCTAGAAAGCCTTTGAGGTATAGGCCCTGCTGGTCGATGGCTTGAAGGACCAGAAAGTGATCAGAACAGCACTGTTGGAACTCCACCACGAGGAGACCTTTCCAGTGTCATTCATATTGGTACCTCTTGGTTGGAAGATACCCTGGAAGACACCGTTCAACTTGGTTCCAATGTTAGCAGGAACATGGCTGGCAGCGACAGGTGGTGCAACAATGATAATCACAAAGAGAACCAAGACAAGGAAGTACAAGGTACAGTACTTTCTAACCATTCTCTTTCTCAACTTAGCTTGCTTTAAAGAAAAGATTGGAGGTCTGATGAGTCTGGAAGGCTTCAACCAGAACAACATCGTGGAGTGCCATCTGTCAATCAATGGAACGAGCAACACAGGCAATTGGATGAACAAAATCAAGTGTGCCAAGATAAAGTCACCAGCAAATTCAGACATCTCAATAATCTTTGCGCAGAATTCTCTGGCAGGTTGAGTGAAAGCCATGTATCCCATACCGTGACCGTACCACTTACCAGTCCAGAAAGCAGTGTTTGACTTGTCATGCTTGAATTCTCTAGTCAAGAACAACAAGGTCATCAACTTGAACAATGTTCTCTGGATGTAGATCATGGTAATAACACCCAAAAGCATTCTAGCGAAATTGAAACTTTCCAAGACCCAAATGACAATGAAGAAAATCAAGTGAACAATGACAGCAATTCCATGGGCGACACCAGCGATAACCGCACCAGTCTTCTTACAGCACAATCCCAACATTGGTCCCGCACAGCAAGCCAATCCAAGACACACGGCCAAACAACCCATATCAATGAGAACTGGGGCCAAGGCACAAATCAAAATTCTGACGGTCGAGTTGACTTGAATTGGATCAGTAGAGTCTCTTCCGTCAACAGTCCAAGATGTTACACCTGTTTGGGCATTGATGAAAGTGTAAGCGACAAATAAAGCAGCGGTATAGAACACACAAGGAATGAAGTCAGCGAACAAAACGTTAGCTCTGTGAGCTCTGGAAGCATCACCAGCGGCCTTTTCGGAGATGTCGCCCGTCAACTTTCTCTTGAAACCAGTGATTCTGGATCTAGAAAGTTTAACATATCCAATCCAAGAGTTTCTGTGCCACTTCGTGTTACCACGAGAGAGCCATCTGATGAAGTCACGGTAGTCAAGGAAGAAGTCCTCCCATGCGAATTGATGAGGGTTGAAAACAAATGGCGAAAACATCAAAGCAGACAAAGATGCCCAGAACCATAACAATGGAGCTTGCCAATGCGCAACGGAACCGAACAAGATGATCAACATAGATCTTGCACCCATGTAAATGGAAGAATCGGCGAATCTAGAGAACAAAATGGAGAATGGAATACGGGACGTGGCAAAACCTCTTCCAGTGGAGATATATCTTGCACCACCAACAGTCAAGTCAGTAACCAACGAAGTAGAGTAAATTTGAGCAACAAAGACTTCGAACAACGGAGACAAGGAAACAAAATGTCTGCAAAATCTCTGAGTAGCTTTCCAGAGACCTCTCTCAATCAATTCTTGAACAGCCAATGGAATGAAAGAAATGAAGAAGACAATGAAAATAGACAAGGTATAACGTCTAATCCAGTCAACGGCTGGAGCCAAGTTGTAACAACCCCATGGAATCAAGATATCAGTAATTGGGACATTCTTGTTGTAGTCACACATAATAGACTCATGAGCCAAAGAGTTCAAGTTTGCCAAGACCAACATAAAAGTTTGCAAAGACAATTGAATGAACAAGTTATTGATGTGGAAACCAGGGTGTCCGTAGTAGAAAGACAAGAATCTGTCCAATGGCAATTGGGTTGACAAGTAGTAGTATTCTCTCGACAACATTTGTTCACCCATACCAGCACCAATCTTCGTCGTAAAGTTACAGATAGAACCGAAACCCATATCTCTACCCTTACCACACTGGTAGTACTCACAATGCTTAATTCTACCACCTCTCAACATAGCGTTCATACCAGCGTAAATATCTTCGTTCAAATGCAATCCCTTTTGAGCCTTCGAAACACCACCTCTAGTCAACATGAAAGTAGCATTCAAGAAATCAGGATGTCCATAATGCAATTTTCCACCAACTTGAGCCAATGTTCTAGCAAACAAAGTACCGAAAGTTTGTTCCTTACCAGCAGCAACATCACCCAAAACACCGGAGTTCTCAGAGAAAATGTATTCTCTAGCACCCAAGATAGCAACTGGAGCTGGCGGTTCCTCGTTCTGTTTCTTCAAGTCAGGAGCATAAGGATTAACGTGTTCAACATTCAACTCTTCGAATTCAGCCAAAACAGATCTAATCTTCAAACATTCTTCAAGGTAGTTGTCCTGGTTAGCATCAATCAATTGGATGTACTCACCTCTGTGGAAAATGACGGCGTGGTTTTGGTTATCAGACTTACCATCACCCAAGATAGGGTTACCAGACAATTGAACTCTGAATTTAGGACGACGAGTGCCGTTTTCGAGAACTTCACAATGACCATCAATCAAAGCAGAGAAAACGCGGGGCTCTTCGTCCTCATTCAAAGGGGGTTCTTCGTCCAAGAAGGCAATCTGCAAATCTGGGTAAGCTCTCAACAAGAATTCAGCGTTCTCCATCTCATCCTCCTTAAACTTGGCTAATCTTTGCATGGAGACAATAAACTTGAATTTTCTTCTGGCCATCTTTTCCAAAGCCATTTCCAATCCTTCAGGGTCACCACCAAAGTACTGAACCAACTCAGGGTTTTCAACACGGTACAACAACTTAATAGCTCTGGCATAGTTCATGAAACCAGAAACAGTACGGTACAAAGTTTGAGATCTCAAGGAAGCCCAAATTCTGGTTCTCAAAGTGTATTCCGGAGCAGCAGACTTGAAACCAATACAGTAGAATGGCAAATCATCGATCTTCGACTTCAAGCCATTTTCAGTTTCACGTTCTTCCTCGTCACCATTTTCGTATGCTGCGGTTTCTTCAGCCAAGATCTTAGTGTCCTTGACGAAACAGTCCCACTCAACAGGGTGCAATTGCTTCAAGTATTCCAACAAAGTAACTCTGGAGAATTGGTCATCCTCTCTGATAATTTCTTTCAAAGACAACAAGATTTTCTCGGCGTAATGAGGAGTGAAGACAGTGAAAGTAGGCATGTTGTCGACAGGCAATGGCTCCAAGATTGGGGTAGCCAAGGATTGAGCAAAAAAGGAAATACGTCTTTCAGCCTCGGAATCTCTAGGGAAGAACTCCGTGTCAAAGTTGTTGTCATCTTGGGAGACGAAGAAGGTTGGAGCTCTCAATGTTCTCTTACCTTCAATCTCAGATGGAACTTGGTGGTACAACAACTTTTGGACATGGTCAATAGCCAACAAATGCTCTCTGTACATGGAAATAACGATAGCATTCCAAACTTGAGAGATCAAAACCTTAGGCTTGTACTTGATCTCCATTTCAGTAGTTGCCAAAATCTTAGAGTAGATTCTCTTTGGCAATCTGGTGAAAATGTTTCTCCAAGGAGTCAAAATAGAGATACCCAAGTAGAACGAACGACCGATGGAGAACACACAGTTACAAACAATGTACCACATGTAGGTATCCAAGAAGAACAACAACATGTCAACGAGAATCATCAAACCCAAGACAATCTTAGCTTGTTGTTTACACAAATTATCACCAAACCAGTAATCACCATTACATCTCATGGTCATTGTGGACAAGTTTCTAATTGGGTCTCTCAAAGACAAAGTCAAGAAGAAATAAGACTCGGACAACTTGGCAGCAAAAATGATACACCAGAGAAGGTAAGACATCCACATGTCCAAACCCTTCAACTTGTGAAAGTTAGCAGTGAAAAATTGCTGGGCAAGATACTTACGCGAGCTCTTGTTGAGGTACGGCGTGAATAAACCACCCAAAGGCATGATGGCAAAGAAAACCAACGTGGCGACAGCGATGAAGAAACCAACAATAGATAGAACATGTGCAGTCTTAGAAATTGAACTCAAACCAGCCCAGTAGAATGTGAAAACAACAGGGGCAAGGTTAATAATGAAGATCAAGATCAAAAACATCAAACGACGGGTAAGTCTTTGAGCACCGGCCCACTCTCTTGGAACGAACATCCACTCAAAGATAGTAGCAAAAATCTGAATAAGACATGCAATGACACCACCAATGGCAGGGGCAGCCCATCTAGAGGATGCAGTAGGCTGGTTGTTGATGGTCTGAATGTAGTCTTGAGTGTACAATGTTGGGGCATTGTAAGCAGTGTACATCCAATAAATACAGATGTGGATAACCCAAATTCTGTTGAAATTAGTGATGAAATGCAACCATGTTCTGATTTCCCTGTAAGTTTTGAAAAACACATTTTGCCACTCAACTTCACCAATTCTTTGGAATCTTTCTTCTTGTGGAATGTCAACCAATCTAGTACCGTCAGCGAAGATAATTCTCGAAATACCCTCTGGGTACCAGAACAACTGGTTGACATCATCGTAACCAATGACGTTGTTGTGGTCCTTCTCACGCTTGACAAATCTACCTTCGTAAATTTCGTAGACCTGAGATCTCAAGAATCTGTAGATTGGAGTGATGACTCTGTTCAAGTAATCACCTTCTGGAACAGGCTCTTGTCTTTGTTGACATTGGGGAGACAACAAGTAATCCATGGCCATCTTGTAAATGTAACAAAGACACTCGGAAGTGAAACGGACTTGATTAGCCTCACCCCACAACAACAAGTAAAGGGCAACATCTCTGACTCTTTCCTCTGGGGTCAAGATGTTCATCTTTGCCTTCCACTTGATCTCAGCAGCGTCCAAAGAGTAGTCACCTTCCAACTCGGAAGCTAAGGCATCCAAATCTTGACCATGCTCCTCGGCAGCTTGTCTGGCCTTCTTAGACTTTTTAGAAGCCTTTCTGGCCTTCTTACCGATCTTGCCCAAGTTCATGTTGGCAAAACCAATGGAATCATCCAAATCTTGCTGGGAAGCGAAAAACCACTTCTTGTAGTTGGCATTGTCACCACCAATGTAGTCAGCATGCAAGGACAACAAAGCTTGAGCAGGGGACATTCTCGAGGATCTAGAGTCCAACAACGTCATGAAGTAGTCAAACATGTTTCTCATAGAGTCTCTTTGAAAACCAAACTTATTCGTTAAGTCAATGAACACATCCTCAATATGCTCGATCTTGATTGGGGCTTGTGGGTCAGCAGACCAGGCTGGGTAAGGCAAGTTCGAGGATAACTGAAACTGCGTGGGATCGTAGTTAGGATTGGCACCGTAAATAGGCGTTGACGCACCGGAAGATCTAGCACCACCATAGCTCATTTGGGAAGGAGTATATTGTGTTCCGTACTGATCATAGCCTGGGGTACCTGGGTTCTGGCCGCCGTAGCTAAAATCAGAGAACTCCTCGGGATCAGCAACGTATCCAGCATTACCTTGTCCATAGTTCTGGTAGCCCTCCATATCGTAGGGTTGTTGCTGGTAGTGTTGGTTCTGGTCATAGTACTCTCCGCCTTCTTGGTACTGAACGGGGTGCCCTGCCTCGTCGTAGGGGCCCTGTTGGTAGTAACCCTCACCTTCAGCGGGATGCTGTTGGTTCGGATCATAATAATTGTGATTGTTATCGTAAGACATCTATACGAAGAAGTTAGTAAAGACTATTTGCCAATGAGACAAAATCAAGCAGGAGTTTTGCGGATCGTAGCGACTTTGTGGAATAAATATGAATGCGGATGGGCGAAAAAGAAAAAGGAAAGATATCAGCTTGGCGCGTAAAAAGGAAACTTAATTCAGAGGCAGAACAAATCAGGGAAAAGCCAAATATTTCTCTCTCCAAACGCGCAGTTTTTGATTTTCCGACAACTTTTCTGAAGTATCCGAGAAAAAAAGGAGAAACAGAAAAAGTTTAGGGAATTTCGAAAACAAGATGTGGTGACAGAAAATTTGGGGGCAGGAGGCTTTTTTTCCATAAATAGAAAACTCACGGGAAGGCACCGGGAAAGAAACTTGGTGCAGGAGCCAACGGAGCGCAGGTAAAAAACCACACGTGCAGGGGGCAAAAGAAATTCTTCTCAGGCCCGCCCTAAAGAATGGCCCGATTTTCTTTGCTTGATAGATAAGTGAATTTCGCCATTCTCCGTGCCACACCTAATCTTATTTCCTAAAGAGTGAAACACCCGTGAAACACACGTCAAATTAAACTTTCTTTTGAGGTTAGCGCATTAGCTGCTGCTGCGCCCTTGCATTCTGCACGAGGCGCGCTCAAACACAAAAAAAAAAAAAAGCAAGGAAAGAAGAAAAAAAAAAGGAGACCATGCAGGTGTGCACGTGACTCCGCGTGTGTTAGGGGTCGGGCGAACAGTCTCGACCGCGGCGCGTGTATGCCATTTTCCAGATCCGGGCTTGAAGAAATCAAAGATTTTTTCCGCACCACACACGTTCGAGCGCGTCACGTGAAGGGGCGCAGAGTCGGGTCGGGTCAAAAAAAAAAACACCCGGGGCGTGGAATGTAAGGGTGCGCTCGCTGTCGTGGTGCCTGATGTGAGGGAAGAAGATTGGGGTCATGGGTAAAAACCAAAATGAAAAAAAAAAAACACAAAATAGCATAACGAAGACAGACTCAACGTAAAAACGGAAGGGAGAATAAAAGTAGATGTAAAATATACACCACAGATTTCCCAACCGCTTATCTTGCGACATACTGAGCTGCAATAAAACAGTGCCATTGTCTCGAAATGTCTCGCTTTTGATTTAACTTCTCGGGGAAACCACTCAAAACACCGTGCCTTTCACAAACAATAGGGGATAAATACACGCAGCAGATGGAGAACTCTTGCTTGATTTTGGGAGGGAATATCTCTTTGAATAGAGACTATTTTAAACGATTCACATACCTTTCGATAACTGTCAGCGACAAGGAAGAGAAGAAGTGGTAGATCAAATCGGAAGAGCGCGGTCTTTACTGCCCCCAACGGGAGTTCGCGAGGCGGACACGACCCTTGCCTTTAAGGCGGAGGAACGCGGTCGGAGGATTCGGGCAAAAAAAAAAAAAACCGCGACATTGATGAATTATAGAGCTATGATTGCTGCGTAGAATGGCCTTGTTAGATTTGAAAGGTTTATGCATTTGTTCTATTTACGGGTGCACCACTTAACAATAGATATGCCTCGGAAATCTGAGAAAGCCACTAGAAAAAATTATTTCGTAAAAATTAACAAAGATATTTCTAGAAAGCCACGACCATTGGGAACAGGTTGAAACACGCCTGCGCCGAAGGGTAAACTCGTTGCTGGCTAAAAAGACGGCACATTAGTTTTTTTGTTCGCCCTTCGTATTGTACTGTAGGCAATTGGCCGGCAGGGTTAATTCCGGCACGGGTAAACCAGACCCGGACATAAGATACTAACAAAGACGACAATAAAAGAATAAAAGAATAAAAGAATAAAAGAATAAAAGAATAAAAGAATAAAAGAATAAAAGAATAAAAGAATAAAAGAATAAAAGAATAAAAGAATAAAAGAATAAAAGAATAAAAGAATAAAAGAATAAAAGAATAAAAGAATAAAAGAATAAAAGAATAAAAGAATAAAAGAATAAAAGAAAAACTCAATTAAGCGAGTAATACAAGGCAGAAGCTTCCACAATAGGATAATGTATTTAAATAAGCTACTTCTCTATTCAGACCATCCCAAGCTGGCCAAGCCCAGTCTGATTTCGTCCTCCTTGTTGATCTTGTCGATCTGGGTCTCCTCCAACTGTTCACCGCCAGCTTGTCTCATACGCAACGCCTCGATGGCCCGGAGTTTCTTCAACAATGAACGGATCTTCTTTTCCTCCAAAGACACAATACCGCCAACCACCAGGCCCTTTTCGGTTGTGGTGGTGGCAGCAGCAGGCTCTGGGGTCTTTTCCTCTGGCACTGGAGTTGACTCTTCTGCAGCCTTCTTCGTTTCTCTCTTCTTTCTGTTTTTGGCGGCAGTTTTGCTCTCCTTGGGCTCGACAGGCTGAGCGCCAGGAACCACTTTACGCGAGCCGGGCACGTAGGCGGCACCGACTGGTTTTCCAGATAAGTTGCTCTGCAATTCCTTTTGGTATAACGACGTAGAAGCAGTAGAAGCGCCGCTGTTTCTGGCGTGTGGGGGTCTATAAGCACCGGCCTTTTTCACGGTGCCAGCGTTGCCGCTCAAGGCAGCCTTTTTGGAAAGATATTCGGTGGCAGATGCATGTGGAGCGGGGCAAGGCTCCAATTGTTTTAGAGCCGGGAAAGACTCAATACCTTGAGGTTTCCAAGAGATCGAGAACAACTCGGGGTACTCTCTGTAGTACAACAACTTACCGTTGGCATACCACACCTTCAAGCCGTTGTCAACACGCAATCTGGGCGAAGTGGTGGCAGTCAAGATGTACCGACCACATGGCGACCATTCACACACAGAGGTGTTGGAGGCCTCAAAGGTGCACACCTTAGAAAACTTGCTTTGGCGATCGTAGACATCGACGGTACCCTGCAAATTTCCAAAACCCGCCACCAAAACAAAGCGGCCGTGGGGCGAGTATAAAATGGTGTTTCTAGGTGCGGTGGGCAAAGAGTGGATCAGGTTACCTCTGGCGTCGAAAAAGGTGGTTTCCGAGGGCATGTAACCATAAGACACGGCAAACTCCCTGGCGCTGGGCGACCACGTGATATCGTGGATGGGGCCTTCACGTTTCAAGTCGATACGCTCATAAGAGCCGGCAATGCCCAACAAATACAAGTTGGTTTCACCATAGTAGGACTTATTGCTGGAGTCATGGTCAGTGGATGCCAACGCAAGCAACGCCGTTCCCAATGCGTTCCACTGCAATTGACACTTCTCGGCCTTAAAGAACGATTTCGAACATACCGGCTGGTTGAAGTTGGGGATGTTGTAGATCCTCACCTCTGCAGGTTTACCGGATTTTTCCGGGATAAACACCGCCACCGAAGGGTTTAAGCCGGGGCTCAAACGGAAGTTCTGGAAAGTGGCACCCAGGTCTTGCAAACGGAACTTGTAAGATGGCTTTTTGATGTCCAAGCTGGCGCCCAACTCATAAAAGTGTATTTCTCTATTGTTGAAGTTTTTGGCCATCACAGTGCCATCCTGAGCAAACTGCGGTTGCCATCCACCCTGTTGCTTATTTGACCATTGCGTGACTATCGCCTGTTTTTCTACATCGTACACAAGCACGTTCTCCAGCCACACTCCACTTTCCTTATTGAGCAAGAGGGGTTTTGTCCAGAGAGTCAAGTAGCGTCCATTGGGCGAGAAAATCATATCGAACGTCTCCTTGACTTCGATTTTGGCAGCCACCTCATCATTGCTGGCGCCGTCTTTAGTAGACACTACCGTCACATGGGTCGGTTGCGTATAAGCGAAATATTCCCCGTTAGCACTATATTGGGCACAACGTACCTCGAGCGTGGGTTTAGGGAATGTGCTGATTTCTTCGAAATCCTGCACCAAGTCGATTGACTTAGGTTGGCGGCCTATATCGGTTAGTATTTGGGTGATTATTGGGGTGGTTTCAGGGGGGATTGGCTGGGTTAAAGGTGGTGGAGTAGGGGGAAGCTATTGTTGTTGGTCAAAAACGGGAAAAAGGTGGCATTTTTTGGAAAAAAGACCAGGTTTAGATCCAGTAATAGTTTCTCAATACATTCCCACTTATTTTAGCCGATTTCTTCCATTTCTAGTGGATTTCTGGTGGCCCATCATTATAACCTAAGGCACTGCGTCGTATCGTATAGGTTATCTGGGCAAACGCGGTCAAAAACACCGGTTTATCGCCAATTTGCAAAGTTACTTTTCCGGAATTTATCACTATTTCGGTATCCTGAGCCACTTCTCAATCAGTACATACAAAAAAACTGCGTGTTTTTCGACATTTTCCGTGTTTTTCTATCCTTGTAAGATGGGTTTGCTGGAATCCCGTCAGCTACTTCGATGAAAATTTTTGGGGGCGCGGCCACACAGTACGGTCTTTTTTTTTTTTTGTCGTTTTTTTGGCCCTTTTCTCGGCTCTCTGCGGGTTGACGAGCGGGCATTTCTAATTTCTTCATTCGCAGGTGCACCTAAGTGAATAATATTTACTTAAGGGGGTTTACTTGGAATCACATTAAGATGGAATAAATAATTAAGATAACTTGAAAAATTTAGGGGATGTTGGACATCTGAATATTTTGATTGTGGGGGGGCAACATTTTCGTGGTTATGAACAGTGCTGCCCAACACCGGAACGTAATTTATGAGGTATGGGGACTACTATAGTAAGGTTGTGCCACTAACTGAATAAAGAATAAATCTTTCAAATATTAACAAGGGAATAATTTAATTAGATTGTTTAAAATTTTGTTAAGGTTTAAACTTTCGGTGCTAATTACACACATCAAGCCCCACGCTGAAGTAGCTTCCAAGATGTGGCTCATGACTACGCTGCACGTATGCTTTAACATGTTATTATTTATTCTCTTAACAGGAAAACGAAGGTTTTCTTTTACTTTTACTACTTCTGAACTAATCTGAAAAGATATATAACGTTTGATCAACTTACCGTCTGATCTTCGGGTTCCCCATTTCCCTGTTAAAACACCCAACCCAATCCCATCCTTACAACAAACCACTCCCTATTTTCTCTTTTGTTCTCTACAAATTCGTTTTAATTTTTACTTCTTTTCTTAATTAATAAATGCAAATGGAAATTAGAAAGAACACTCGTTCATGCCGGTGATCTTTGGTTTTCTATATATTAAGCGTTGGCCATCCCCAAATGCTCACCGGCCGCGGAGTGGCCAGCCCTCCACGCCAGTTCAAACCACTGGGTGGCGTTACCCGCTGCGTATCCCTGCTCCACCAACAACCCCATTTGATAGAAGGCCTCCGGATACATGAACTCCTTACAAGCTCTCTCGCACCATTCAACCGCCTTCTCCGGGTCTGGGTATGGAATGTACTTGCTGAGGCCCTCTGTTCCCTTGAGAAACCAGCGGGACAAGCCAAGCATCGCCTCAGGGTGGCGCTTATATTTCAACGGGGACGAAGAGGCCTTGATATACCATTGGACCGACTTTTTTGGATTGTATCCACGGTTCAACTCGCCATCCTCATAGATACGGCCAAGTCTCACTTGGGCCTGAACACACGAGAGCTTGGCAGACTTGTTGTAGTATGACAAACTCTTGGAGTAGATAACGGGGGCGATTTCCAACGAGGCCTGTACAAACTCGTCGTCAGCAGTCAAGTCGCCTGGGTAGATACCCTCGTAGATTTTCCCGAGTTGAAACTGAGCCAACCCCACGATTTCCTCCAACTCGTCACGGTCTGCACCGCTGAGTTGGACATCACTGGACTCCATATCGATGTCGGCCAATTTCTTGAAGTACGAGAAGAACCGCGTCAGGCGTGCCTTGGGAACAAGCAACTGGATCAACGCCACCTTGTAGATTGCCCGGTTGTAGCCCATCTTGGCCGACTCGGTATAGTTCTGCAACGCCAAGTCGAACTTATCTTCCTCTTGCTGCAACTCGTAGAGCTCGCCCAACTCGTAGTATGCACGGAAATAAGCGGGATTATTATCCAAGCACTCGTGGAAGAAATTTTCGGCTTCGGGAACGTTGAGCTGGTAGTTGAAGTCCTGGCCATAGCGCTCCAAATAAGCATTCAGGTAGAAACATCCCTGGAAGTAGCATGCCTCGGCATAGAGACGCTGAGACTCTTTGCGCTGACTTCCGGCCAATTCCTTGACAAGCTTGTGAAGATGGTTGACCGAGGACCGGATGAAATGCTGTTTATTATCGCCAACCTGTTCCGTAGGGATACCCTCACCCTTGATGTTGATGTAGGCATAGAGCTTGTTGTTGGTGGCGGAAATCAACATCTTCAACCACTTGAGGCGGTACTCGAAGGTCTTGTTGCCCGCGGCAATAACCTTGCGCAACTCCACAAACTCGTCGATCTTGCGGTTGATGAAGCTATCCGAGGAGCGCGGAACCGAGCCACCGGGGCTGTTCATGCCCATATTCATGTGCTGAAACTGCTGGAACTGTTGCATTTGCTGAAGTTGCTGGAGTTGCTGAATCTGCTGTTGGATCTGCTGCATGTACATGTCGCTCATGGGAAGACTGCCGGTGCTTTGGCGCTTGATGTATGATAATTGCCTCTGGAGCTCAAATTCCTGGCCATTTGAAACTGGAGCCATAGGGGCAATTGGTGGCGGTGGTCCTGCAATTGGCGGGGTGAATTTACGCGATTGGGAGAGGGCACGAGGTTTTCTGTGTGTTTTTGAAGACGGCGTGGCCACTCTGCGCAAACTGGGGCCCACACTAAAGTTCTTCTCGCTCTGCAACGAGTTGTAGGAATTAGTCGATGCAGAAGAGGTGTTTCGGTTTAAGCCCGAGTCTTCAGGTTCACCACCTCCAATCTGGGCCGGCTCCTGGTAGGCGTCCACCACTGCATAGAGATTTTGAAGAGACTCACTGGGAGGTGGGTTATTCATATGGGGTCCTATCTGGGTTTGGGTTTGTTTTTGTTCCTGTTCATACATCGCCTCGGCCCCATCGCGTGTATTAAGCGTCGACTCATCGTTATCGTGATCATGTTCATTATCGTTATCGTTATCGTTATCGCTATCACTCACCACGAATGCACCATAGTCGGAAATCTGGGTGCCCGTAGTGTTAACAGAAAGCTGCCTCAAGCGTGAAGCCACCAGACCCGAGGATAGATTGCGGGACTGTGGAGGACGCATTTTTGCCGGTTCCAACGGGGTAAACTTATCAAAACCCTCGTCATTTTCAACATTTTCCTTACTTTGTGTCGTTTCATATTCAAAGTCGAGATTCGGGTTTACGGGACCGGCCGGGGACGCCGCATTCACGGAAATTGCCCTAGTTTTCGGCGCATGCTTGCCATGTTCCTCAGGGGGGACCGAAGCCGAGCGTGTGGACTTGAGTGTATCACGGCGCGAGTTTTGCACGAGACTACTATTATCGGCATCAGCGGTTTGCACGATATTATAGAATCGTTCACTAGGAGCGGTCTGTGGCGGGGCCAGGCTAGGGCCCAAGCCGGGATACAAATTACGCAGAGGAGCGGGCTGGCTTTGTGGTTTCTGTGGACCCATGGCGCCCCGTTGTTTCTGGAGCTCCAAAGCCCGGTAGTATTGTTTCCACTGTTCGTAATACGGGTGACTTTTTGCCTGGGCAAACCCGGCATCAGATTCTCCATCGGACGTATACTCGGAGCCCTCGACCTGCGAGTCCTCGGAAGCAGACTCCTCGGACATGCTGATGTTTGCATCTTCGGATGCAAGTACATGTGGGTTCTGCGCCATCGGCACAGGTACGGGGTATGCAGACGAAGAAGCAGACGGTACGGAAGGTACGGGAGGCATGGCCCCCACATTTCCCATCAGTTGGGCTTTTTCCGGTGTATACCACCCGGCTTGGGGCAATGGACGATGACCAGAACCCGGGATCACCCGAGGCACGTGGTTCGGAGCACGTGAAGGCCCTGATCCGGGTATAAACAGCTCCCGCTTACGGGCATCCATTTTGGGGCCTGGCCCAGACATTACCGGCATGCTGTTTCTGTGTTTGTGGCCAGCGGTTATGGGGTTTTGTGTCACGGGGATTTTTTTCGCTGACGGATCTGGGAGTTTTGGAGCCGAATCCTGGGACAGTGCAGAGGAAAGCGACGTGTGCAGAAAGTCACTGGTCGACAGTGACACAGAGCCAGCTGCTTTTGTGTGTGAAGGCGAAGGTGTTAGCAACGACCGGCGCCGGTCTTTTTCATGGTGCCTGATTCTGGCAATAAGACCCATAATTAGCGAATGAAGATTCTTTTTTTATTTCCACAATCGGGGCCAGGAAAAGAGAAATCAAGGTTTGGGCGACGCGGGGAATATATATATAACGAATAGTTTATATCGATATATATGTAGATATTGCGCCGTTTCGGAAAAATTGGAAAGTCTGGTCAAGTAGGTGTATATAAAATCCACACACACTGAGTCATGGGCACACAATTTTTTTTTTTTTTTTTTTTTGTTTTTTTAATGATTTTTGCTGTTCTTTTTTTGACTTGCCGCGATACATGAAAGTGCAGTTTTTTTTAGAACACTCAATGCCCGTTTATGCCGCATTGGGAACTGTGGTAAATAATCTCCTGCGGACCGTCGCCACTGAAGAAGGCCGCTCATGCAGGTGCCGCCCGCGGGAATTCGATGGGAGCAACTATTTTTTTCGCTTAGCCGAGGCTTTCTTAGGGCTTATCTAGGGCTTGCCGTAGATTAAACTGGGGTAAATTTATATAGGAGTTTTTTTTTTTTTTTATTTGTTCTTTTTTTATTTTTCTTAAAGCTGGCTATTAATTGGTTAAGGCTGTAGGGCAATTGTTATGAAGAACAATAAGAACTACTCCGCCAAGAAAATATAGTACGATTTACGCGGCCGGTTGTGTGTCCGGGTTTTATTGCCGCTTTCGCCCGGGGACACTGCCACTGTAACTTCCGGATAGGGCCAGGGTGTCACCTCCTTCAGAAGGGGTAATGTTAAAAGGTTATTTTGGCTATACGACAGGCACGAGAGATAAAGATCTAAATTTGCATTTTTAGTAGATTGGGGGGCACCTCTACTCCTTAAAATAGTGTGTATTTTTTATTCATTTTTTTTTAGTTTTGTGAGTTATATCGAGTGGTTTATAAGTATAGGGCGGTTTTCCAGGACATTCTCACCTATTCCCGGCTAACGATATTTAACGATATTCAACGATATTCAACGGTATTAAACGATGTTTTTTCCTCCTTTTTTTTTTTTTCTCTTCTTCCGTTCATGGTTGGTACCCCCACCATGCCACCATGTTCCTATTGTGGATATGGGCTGCCCCTGTGAAACATGACACGTGTGTGAGTGCCACTGGCCATGTGGAGGGGGGACGTGCAGGAAGATATTCTTCGTCTTGCAAAAAATCTTAAATTTATTTAACTTATGAATCCACTAAGTAGGCTTTGTGACCCCACAATATAATAAGATCTTGCGCTTGCTGTTTGAAAATACGTTTTAAGTTTTCTGGGGTAGGAAAAGTCTCGCCACCAATTTTCAACGCAATCGGGCTTCTAGTGCAGCAGTAAAGTTACCGGCTAAACGTATTTTTTTTTTTTTTTTAAAAAAAAAAAAAACATGGCTCTGATTGATTCTAGATTTTTACTACGGGGAATAACCTTCGTATCCCCAGAAAGAAAAAAAAATGGAACCAATAGCTACCACATGAGAAATCTGATTTTTGATTTTTTAGATGTCGATTGCATAAATTGCTTGGGTTGCTACTATTTGCCTTGCCACTCTTTATTGGTGACTTTTGATCAAGTTATCAAAAATAAAGTTGAGCAATATTCAATTAACCAATTCAATCTCTTTATTTTAATAAAATAATCATCGTACTTTTCTCTATTCTGTTTAAAAAATATACGCGGTTCCTGAAGTCGGCGGTATAACTCCGCGGCCCGAACTGCCTGCCTTGCTCAGCACTTTTTTACCCGTACAATATTCCAGTAAAATCATAAAAAAATGTTAAATTACAGAAGTGGTACACACCAACCTGATATTATTAGACTAAGCCACCAATTTATTACTACCGTAATATTTAAATTTCCCGCCTGATTACTAATGGCGCCACAGTACGGAAAAGCATAAATACTTCGGCTGCTGCTGCGCGGCCGGCCCGTACCATTTAGCCGAGTCCGCATTGCATTAGGCAAAACCGTCTCAAAGCACCAAACACCATATTAAACAACGAATAATATTAAAATAAAACACAATGTTCCACGTTTCTGCTGCTGCATTCAAAGAAACAAACCCTGATCTTTCAAAGGCCTTGTTCAATGCCACGTCCACAATTGACCTGACAAAACTCGCAAAAAACGAGGTGTTGATTGCTGCGTTGGGTGTTCCAGTGAATCCTTCCGATCGGCTTCAAGTTGCTGGCACATATAAGACGCCCATCAATTTCCAGAATTTGGGCCAGGACCCAAGCGAAGAAAAAGTGGCTGTGGGTGGTAACGAAGGTTGTTTCCGCGTGGTTGCCGTGGGCGAAGAGGTTTCTTCGTATAAAGTAGGAGATTGGGTGATTTTGAAGCTCACTAGTTTTGGTACGTGGCGTTCACATGCCATTGTGGCACTCACAAAAGAAAACCCAGACCCGCTCATTGTGGTTCTGAACGATAATGACAACGATATTTCCATGGACGATGCATCAACAATCTCCACCAATCCATGCACTGCATACCAGCTTTTCCATCATTACGTCTCTGACTGGGCTGAGGGTGACTGGATCGTGGTGAATGCGGGCAACTCGTTTGTAAACAAGTATTTGTACCAGCTTGCACGTCACCACGGAGTAAAGACATTGGGAATTATCCGTAAAAAGCCCGATTTTTCTGAGGTAGTAGACGAATTACACCTGCTTGGCGCCACAGCGATTATTTCCGAGGACGAGTTCATCACAGATGATTTTCCCTATACTCGACTTCCCAAGATCATTGGCGATTCTGCCCGCGTAAGACTTGCGCTTGATTCTCTTGCGGGTCCCACCACTCCAAACTTGGTTGCATCACTCTCAAATGATCAAACGTTTGTAAACTATGGGGCCATGTCGGGCGGGCTAGTGCTGTATTCGCCTGGTGTGCAGTTGGCGAAAAACATCACGCTCAAAAGCTACTGGTTGACACGTAACACGAGGTCCAATCCGCAGCTGAAGGTCGACACCATCCAGAAATTGTTGCCTCTCTATAAATCCGGAGTATTTGCGCCAGTAAAGTTCACCCATATTCCATGGGATGGCACGGGTAGTCTTAGAGACGCGTTCGTGCAGGCAATCGAGGAATCTTCTTTGGGGAAGAGGGTGGTGACATTCCCTGGAAATCGGGCATAATAACAAGATGCTAACAGGAAATTTAGGATTCTTTCCACATGATGGCATGCTTCCAAGAGATAATTAAGTAGAATATACCTGCCAGTATCAATGATAATGTTAGTGCTAGTGCTGGAAATCGAGCCAGTTGTAGTTGCTGGACCCGAGGCCCGGCTCGTCAATCAAAATCTCGTCGGTAGCCTCCATGCCCCGAATATCGTACGAGTTTGTATGTGCATGTTCGTCTGCGTGTGAGTGTGAGCGATCTGCGCCAATGACAAACAGGTCCAGTTGGAAGAGGTTCATGTTGAGTAATTTATCAATTTCATCTGCGCCATTAGAAGCCGCGTTCTGAGGGTCGTGTCCGGAAAATGACCCGGGGGTATCCATCAGCGATGATCGCGTGTATCCAAAAAATGCATCCTGAGGGTTCATATTTTGGTGTTGGTTTTGACTGTGGTTTTGAAGTGGATCTTGATGTGGAGTAGGGGCATATTGATCACTTACATATGGCGCCGGCGTCTCATTCATCTGGGTGAAAAGTCCTGTGTTCAGAGAAGAAATGGCTCCATCCACAGACCACTTAAAATGGGGATTATGTGGTAACAGACCCGTTTGGGGACGACTGAATGGCGTATTCTGCGTTACACTAGTACTTGCACTGGCATTGGGCTGGCCCCGAGGCAGGTACGAATGGTTGGACGGGCGCAAAGTGCCATGTAATTTATAAAATAAACCACAGGCATTACAGAGGGTATCTCCCAGGGCAGTTTTCCGCCAGAGGGGCGTGGTTTTTGTATGGCAGTTTGAACACTCAAGTATTTTCGTTGTGGACGTCAGCACAACCAGTTTTTCGCCGGAAAAAGTGCCTGTTGGCGTGGCACCATTAGGACCCATGGGACTGTGCCGTACACCCAGCGGCAGAAGCTTATAGTCGTTTTTGATCGTGGACTCAAGGGAATTAATATACGAGCTGAGAAACGAATTTCCCACTGCATCTCGCTGAAATGCCGGTTCTGGGTCCTGCAGCGGACGTTTCACCGCCGGACGTGTCATTCCCTGATTTCCACTGGAGGTACCTTGGGTGCTGGGAACAGGACCAGTATTTCTACGGAAACTAGAACTGCGTGAGAGTGGGGTTGGATGTGCCGCTACAGGCACGCCAAGACCAGTTCCGGGGCTTGTTTTTGTGCGTGATTGTAGATCATACTCCTCCTGGGAAATACGCCGGATATGTGCCACATAATCGAACTCCTCAGCGGAGGTTTGTGCTGCTTGTTTCAGGCTTGTTTCAGGTTTGTTTGATGTTTGTTTCAGCACGCGCCCGGCTTGTGACTGCACCGCCTTGCGGTTCTGGATCCGCCACGCAAGGTTCAGTACCCTCTCATTGTGAGGCAAGTACTTTTTCTTCAGGTACATGGATATGATCTTGAGAGATGAGTCATCAAGGTCTTGCACGAGCTCGGATATGTCCACGGAGCTAGCAATGGCTTTGGGCGGCATGGGCGTGTGGGGGTACCGTGGTTTTGTGTTTTTTCTGTATTTGTGTTCAACCAAAAAAAAAAATATTCACCACTAAAAAGCGCTGTTGGGTGGGGAAGACAGAGGGGAAAGCTGAATCCACGGAAATGGGGGTGGGGTTTCCGAGCAGCGTGCGGGCTTATCCTAGCACGCTAAAGGATGGTATTCTTTCTGGAGGGAAAAGAGGTTGAAAAGCACCAGAAAAATGAAAAATAAAATAATAGAAAAAAAAGAATAAAAGAATAAACACAAACCGGGGTCTTTTCTTTTGAATTTGGTGTTCTTTTTTTCTGCAAACAATGCTCACGCTATAACTTAAGGTGGAACTGGGGGTTTGCCTTGAAAAGCGGAAATTCGTATTTTGAGGATTCCGGTACCGCGCATGGTTGCAGGATACTGGGCCAGCTTAACTCCACCACTGAGGAGGAAACTTGCATACAATCGATTTGTTTGTCCTGCGTGTAGTGTACGCGCACCGATGGCCCCGAGGCTTCATTATTTGTTTCGGATGTAATTGGATACCGTTGAAGGAAGCCTTTTTGGAGGCGTCCACAGTGATTCTCAGAATAACAAGGGTTGGTTTTATTTATTTATTTATTTAAATTTCTTTTACTTTTACTTTTTCTTACGACTTTTTTATTAACTACCTTTTTCTTGTTCTTTTCTTTTCTTTAGAGGTGTGCCAATTTCTCCATCTCTCAGGCAAATTTAAGCTCCCGAACGCTTGGGCGCACGAACGGTTATTCTTGGCCTGAGTCAGGACACGACTCAGTTTCGGGCCGTCGTGGGTTGGCAGTTTCAATTGACAGAGTGTAGACAATAGAATTTAAGGAAGAAAAAAAAAAAAAAGAGCAATAAAAATCATTGTTTCAAATATTCGATATATTCATACTTAATTTCCAATCGTCATTCGATGTTTACATATATTCTTCATTATTCTTTGCCTCTTTTAGGAACAGGTTATGGTGCGCTTGGCCGCAGCTGTTAGGGCCGAAATGACTTCGTCTAAGCCGGATGGCAGTGCAACCGAAACTTCCAAGAAAATGGTAAATCCCTTGTAAATATGGAAAATGGGGATTTTTTTCCTTCTTTTTTTTATTCAAACTAAATTATTTTGATCATCTGATAACAATTTTTTTTTTCTTCAATAATTTCTCAGCCCCATTCATTGGTATTGGTCAAATATATTTAAAAAAGGCTCCGTATTTACTGCATTGGCCTGGACGCCGAATTTTTGTTTTTACTTTTTTCGTCTGTTTCTTTTTTGGCGCGGCCCTAAAGTAAACAAGTCCCCGGGGTTCGGGTCCATGGTATTGTAGAAACAGTTAAATATGTAATTGACAATTATATTTTATTATTGACGGATTTTTTTGGAAGTTTTGGCTTAAGAAATTTATGGATATATTTTTTTACTCATAAAAAACTTCGGGTTGTTTTTTTAAGCATAAATAATGTGTCACTCAATATTCTATTTATTCACTTAAAAAGTATTTCTTCAAAATTATAACCTAGCTTCTGAATAAAGTAAATTAAATATTTAATAAAAAGGGTGTTGTATTTTTACCTTCCTTTTCTCAAAAAGATATTTTATCATAAACAGAAACAACAAGAAAAAATTAGAAACGAAATCTATCAAATATTCTATTAACTTTTTAAACCAAACAATCAGCCATTGTGAAATCTCCACTTCCAACGCGAGGCACTGGTCGCGATGGATAATCTCGCGACATCCTAAAAGCTACAATCAACCCCATCTATAATTCATCAATAACACCAAAAAATGGCCGACAAAGTCCGTGACAACCACCAGTATTTGCGCCAAAAAGAAATATACGCAGGCGTAGGAAATCCAGACACTACACGTGAGGAATTCATAACCAATATCCATAGAGATACGCTTGCCTCGTTGGCCATGCACGAAAACTTGCTCATGTATAATGCTGTTGCCACAAACACCCATCCAAGTCTTTTGAGACAAGAGCTAATTAAGAAAATGGTTCAGCCATTACAAAAGTCAAAGGAAACATAGTTTTCAGGCGCAAACGGAAACTAGAGAATTAGGGGACGCTTGTTTTCTCACTAGATCTTGGTATCAAGACACTAAACAACGACAGTTTAAATGACCTTTACTCTGTAATAACGCTTAGAAAATGTCGTTTTCATAAGGACAGTTCAAACTGTCATGACCGTCTCGTTCACATAAACCACACCAATCGTCTTTTCCTGCACTAGGATCGATTTCTTTTTCCGGCTTATAAATGGGCAAGGATCCAGTTGTGGACGGAAACACTGGGGGTGTATTGGGCACGGGTTTATTGTGAAATTGCAAAGGCATTGGCTCTGGCGTTTTGGCACTTAATTCAGCCATTTTTTGTTGGAGAGCAAGCAACTCACTTTCCATTTTCTTGTTTTTCTGCTGGGAAAGATCGAATTCTCTTTGCAAGGTTGTCATTTCACCCTTGTGCAAACTTTCAACCATTTCCAACGAGTTCTGGAGCTCGGTCAATTCGCTATCATCATATGAGGTTCTTGTTTCAAGTTCTTTTTTGAGATTTCCAATCACCAGTTTCAAGTTCTTTTGTTCCTCAGTCAAGGCCTTGATTGTATCCGAGTCTTTTGATGACTTTACAGAAACTTCATTTTCTGCAGATGTTGTGGGTGGTACTGCTGCTGCTGCCTTTTCGGATTGTTTTGCTTCTAAAGCCTCAATCTTTTGTTGCAACAGAGAAATCCTGGCGGTATTTTCTTGTTCTTTCTTGCGCAAATCTGCGAGTTCAGTATTTGCGGTTTCCGAGGCTGTTTTTGACTCTTTTTTAGCATTTTGAAGTTTCTTCTCAAGCGCATCAATGTGTTCTTTATGTTGTTGCTTTTCTCTCTCCCAGTCTTCCATCGATAACCCTTCGATTTTATTCAGGAGATCGCCCACTTCTTGCAGAGTAAACTCCTCCAATTTGATTTCAAGCTCAGCAATCTCGACGTTTTTGGCACGTGCTTTTTTCTGGGCATCTTCCAACACTATCTCCATCGATGTGACATCCTGGGTTAGCATCTCGACCTTCTTTTTTAACAGCTCAACAAACTCATCATCCACATTTTCGTTTGCGCTTGCTCCAGTTGTAGATTTATCCACCTGTAATCTAAGATCATGATTTTCTTTTTCCAATTCCTTTAATTGGAGTTCTATAGTGGTAAGCTTTTCTCGAAGAATACCGTTTTCTTTGCGAAGGGCCTCGGTTTCCTCATTTACACCATTTTCTGTCATGGAACCGGCAGTGAAAGCACCGTTTTTCGCCATGAGGCTCTTAATTTCCTCCTGCAAATCAGCGATTTGCATTTCGTACAAGTTTTCTGCCTCTTGTTGCGAGCTCAACATCAAATCAAGACTCAGGCGCCACTCCTCCCGTGCCCGGTCATAGTCGTTTTTTTGTTTTTTCAACTTCCGTTCCTTCTCCTCCAAACTTTGCTCGTAATCTTCCAAAACGGGATGTAGTTGGTCTACAGTGGCTTGTAGTTCGAGTAAAATGGCCTCCTTTCGGTCAAACTCATGAGTTTTCTGCTCTAATTGCCCACGAAGCTCTGCCAACTCAGTAGCCATATTCACATCAGCAACATTCTGCGTTGGCGGCGGAGATCTTTCCATCATTGGCGATCCCGACGAAAGGGCAGAATAAGAATCGTGTCTAAGCGAGTCTCTGGTGACGGAATTTGTCCGCAGAAAAGGCCGCCCGGTCTCTGATGGACCCGCAAATCCAGAGAGAACCCGTGGGCTAGGACTGCTGCGTCGAGATGGCGTTGGAGTGTACACCGAGTCTCTTTTCAGGCCCAAAGAACGGGGTTTTAGGCGTTCTGCAGTGGGTAGTGATGGATTTGCCGCCCGAAGACGGTCCCAGGGTAAAAATAAGCCTGTCATTGGCTGGGAGACCTCAAAATAGCGGATTCCGTCCACATCGCCGCTGTTTTTGCCCCGAGATGCTGCCACAGGACCTTGCAATTCGATGCCTCCAAAAGTGCCCGGTTTTCCGCGGATTTGCCCGACGTATTTAAGTATTCCGCTTCCCCGGTTGGCCCCAGGGACCACCACGGTGGTTCCTACGAGATCGGTCATTTTTTTTGATTTTTTGATTAGTATTTTTATCGGTTCCAGAATCGGGGGGTTTGTGTGGGTGTTTTCCGATGGTTTCTGTTGTAGTCTGGTTGATCGTGTATTTACGTGTTTCACCCTATATGCAGAACACCAACATCTTACAACACCACCGGCTGGATTTTCCTGGGCGTTGTACCGTTGGCAAACTTTTCGGCAAGCTTAAATTGGTCTGTTTGCACGGGGGTTGGGTAGCCAATGGCCAATTGTATATCTTCGGCCACACCTCTTTCTTGTTTATCCTCACAGTAGTTGTAAACATCATTTTCAAGGCCCTGGATGTACAGAGAAAGTTCACGAGCCTTCATACCCAACTCATAGACGATTTTCTCGAGCTTCTTGGCCTTGGCCACAGCACCTTCACCAAGATTGAGATGTACTCCAAGAGGGAGAAGCTTTTGTGCAATATCTTCCTGAAGCAGCTCCACGTGAGCAAGCTTTTTCCTCAATTGCTGACGAAGTATCTCGGCTCTCACGTCAAGTGGCCGTTTGCTTAATTTTGACGATTCGAGCGACTGCTTGAACAATGCCAACTGTGTAATCACCTTCTCGATTTCATCCTTCTTCTCTTCAGACTCATCCACGCGCTTCAAAAGGGCACCGAGCTTGCTATTCTGGTGCCTCACCGTTACCAAAATATCGTCCAAAGCCTCGCGTGGCTCTGAAGTGATTTCCTTCAAATCATCAAGGTCGCCTAGAGTCCAGAGTTCAGGGTTAGCTAGATCTTCGTTTCCCAAATGTTTTCTGTGCACGCCAGCAGCGTCAATGAGCGTTTTGGTTTTTACCGTATTCAATGCGAGAACATCAATGTTTCCTTGTGCGAGCTGGATAAGTTCGGTGAAGGTCCTAGCAATTTCGTCCGTGTAGGGCGCTGGTTTCTCAGTAAATCCACCGAGTTTGAGATACTCAACTTTCTTGATCACTTCGGAAATATCCTTGCCTTCATACAATTCCTTTTTCTTTTCAGGCACTGGTTCAGGCTTGAACTCTTTCTTTGCTTCTGGTTCAGCTGTCGGCTTCGCGGGAATTGATTCAGTCACCTCAGGAGTTTTAACACTTGTTTCCTTTTCCACACTTGCTGGCTTAGCCTGGCCAAATAAAGATTCACCCGACTTTGGAGTCAATGTGCGCGAAACACTATTGAGTGTGGAAGATTCTTTGGATGATCCCAAGTCTGAGATCTTGGAAATCGTTTCAGGGGCTTTGGGTTGTGTTGGTTCTTTTGTAGATTTGAAATCGCCAAGAGAAGGTTTGGTTTCTAGACTCGATGGTGGCGGAGTTGGCGTTGGGTTGAATTTACCGAAGCCAGTGGACTGGGAAGGAGGTTCCTGCTTGCTCAAATTCAATTTGGCAAAAGCACCCTTGCCTGTAAATCCATTATTATTTTCCGCTGAGAATTCGTCGGAGCTGTCCAGATTATCAGATCCAGATTCAGAACTCTGATCACTATCTGATTGGTCCATTGACACTGCGGAAAACTTATTTTGAGATGCACCAAACAGGGAAGAGTTTTGGTTCAGATTAGAGCTTTCGGGCTGCGATGAGGGGCCGTCAAGCTTTAAAGATGCAAAAGGTGATGATCCTGCTGGTTTCAGTTCGCCGAAAGGAGACAGTTTCTCAGATTTCATCAAGTTGGCAAAGGGGGACGAGCTATTGTCGTCTTTATTCAAGGTAGCGAATGGAGACAGACTGGCGGGTCCTTGCAGAGAAGCACCAAATTTGGAATTGGAGCCGAAACTTGAACCAGAAATGCCGGTTGCCGATGCTTGAGATGGGGCAGCAGGAGCAGCGCCAAAGGGCCTGTCGGGCTTTTGGGTATCAAAACTGGCCTTCCCGAAAACAGAACCAGAACCAAAGCCCGAGCTTGTATTTGAGGGGGCACCAAAACCGGTAGCTCCGAAAGCAGGTTTTTCGCTTGTAGTAGTATTAGCGGTACCAAAAGTAGGACCAGAACTTCCAAAAGCAGGCTTCTCGGGTTTGGAATCAGGAGAGGCACCGAAGATAGGACTAGAACTTCCAGAGGGAGACTTTCTGGGAGTAGTCGCAGAAGAAGCACCAAAAGCAGGACCCGAGCTCCCAAAAGCGGGATTTTCGGTCTTTGCCTGAGAGCCGGACTTGAAATCATTGGCACCAAACATTGGTGTAGAATTAGAGGCACCGAAAGCGGATCCTCCAAAAGCAGGTTTATCGCTAACATTGGCAGGAGAAGCACCAAAAGTAGAGCCACCAAAAGCAGACTTAGGGGCCGTATTAGCAGATGGGGAACCAAACGTGGAACCTCCAAAAGAGGGTTTATCGTTTTTAGTGGAAGAAGAGGCACCAAAAACAGCACTGGAGTTTCCAAAAGTATCATTTTTATTAGAAGCAAGCGCACCAAAGGGGGAAGCAGTACTTCCTAAAGCAGGTTTTTCGGGAGTAGTTGCCGAAGATCCACCAAAAACAGGACCCGAGCTTCCAAATGCAGGTTTTTCGGCCTTTGACTGGGAACAAGATTTGAAATCATTGGCACCAAACATTTGCGTTGGTTTGGCAGCTCCGAAACTTGAAGCGCCAAAACTAGCACCACCAAAACTAGCACCACCACCAAATGACAGCCCCGAAGGAGATGGGGCCCCCACAATACTTTTTCCAAAACCAGACTCTGAAATTGGCGGCACTGCCGAATCTAAGGATTTAGCAAAGTTATTCAGCGTGATCGATCCTCCAACAGGTTTACTTGTACTTTCTGAATTAGCACCAACAGCCGGGAGTTGAGCAAGGGCACGCTTTAAATCAAGGGTATTTTCTCTAACACCTGCCACGTCAAACACATTCCACACAAAAAGATGTCCCATGTTGTTCAAACACAAAAGGCGCGGCAAAATACCCACGGCCTCGTCGATCAATGGTGAGACGTTCTTGACGCTACGTCCCGTACCACTTAAATCAAGAGCAAAACCCACGGGCAAAGTATCTTCACCAGAATTGTCGTCCATGGGCAATTCGGCACGGTCCGTGTCATTCAGTTGCAGAAGAATGCGGGTGTTTTCTCCGCACTCGAGTGTGGCGACCTCCGACGACAATGCACTGGCCACAAACGCCAATACGGAGCCAGGGATCCATTGTGAAATTGCAGCAAAATATGCTACTGGCTTACGTTGAACCTCGTTAAATGAGGGCGGCAACATAAGTTCACTGGCGGTAAAAGTATCGCCTGTTTTGGTCACAAGTGTGTGTATGTCGTCATCATTTTCGTCCTCAGGTTTGCCGACGACATACCAGTTTTTCTCATCGATGGTGGAGACCGAGAAAAGCTCGCCGGATTCCTCTATAGGGTAAACAGCCGTTTGAGAGCCTTGTAATGAGATAAATTTGAGGCTTCCACCGGAAACTATGGCGATTTCCAGCGCAGAAGTCGTCCATGAAAAGGCAGAAACATCAGAGACATTCTCTGCGGCGCCGTGGGCTACAATAGTGAGTTTTTTGGTGTTGTTCAAATACGCATAAACGGCAGGGTCAAATGGCGACGGTTCAACCACAGAAACACCACCCTCGGCGGCTAATTTCTCAAAAGTAGGCAGCGTGCCTGCAAGAATCTCATCAACATTTATTTTCTGAACAAAATTGTCTGCAACAACGTATAAATACTCGTTTGTAGCATCGAATTTTACGTAGGTGACGTTTTCAAGCATCAAGGACCGGAATTTCTTCGCAATAGTGGCATCATCTGCATCCAAATCTGCAAGGTACCCCACACCTATGCTGTGTATATCTGCAGCAGCATAAATTCCCTTTTTGTGACCAACAGTCAAAAGTTGGAGCGGATTTAAAATCGCAGCGGGTGCATCAAAATCAATCGGACTAGGGAAAAGCGGCACGCCAAGTTTTCCGGTCAGCAAGCGAAAGCCCAAATCCTCGGACACGTGTTCGTCGACTTCGGAACGTGACATGACGGGTCCAGTGTATTATGTGATTTTTTTTTATATATTAAAAAAAAAAAGACGGGGTTCTCCTTGTAAGGAAATTGGTTGGTTATAGATGAGTTTCTTCTGCTGCGGTTTGCGGGTCGATGTTTTTGTTTGGTGCAGTGCCGGGCCATGTTCGCGAAAGTGGCCCTGAAAAAGTGTTGTGTGGCTCTAGCCTCTAGGGCCTAGGGAGTAGTGGAGGAGGAATTTTGGGGAGAAAAAAGGGTGATTTTTTTATTTAAAAAACTTTTATTTTTGAAAAATTTAATTTCTAAGAGAATTGACAATTTTAATGCTTTATTACCAAAATTTGGGAGTTATAAGTGATCGTTTGATGAGGGTGTTCGTGCACTTGGCCCTGGAATTTAGGGCCTGAAGAGTTGGGCCATTGCAGGAATTTCAGGGCGGTCTGGACCCAGGAACAGAACAGAAATAGACCCCGGAAAATCTACACTTAAGCGTTGGATTTGAGAAGGTTTTTTTTGCTTAAGAATTAGTTTGATTTTTTTTTTTTCATTCCCTGGCCTCCCGCTCTCTGGAATTATATTATGGGCGATAATTCATCTCTCTGCAATGATATTTCCTTTTATATGTTTTATATATGGGACCAAGCTTACGATGGCTTAATCCCGTAAGGCTATAATCATGTTACAAAAAAACTACATTTTGCGCTTTTATAACCGGCCTATACCAGTAAAACACTCAATCATTTGAAGAAAAAAAAAAAAAAACGAAAGGAGTTGAGATGCCGGTCTTCAAGAAAATTTGCTCAACACCATATTGAGGCAAAATAAAAAGAAAAGACACAGTTTCAACATTTCTCTTTCCAGGCTTGGTGGAACGTGTGAGTTTATTCTGAAAAAAGAAATCTTTAGTCAATTGCTGGCTCATGAATATGCTGAAAGTCAGTGTTATATGACTCATTTAATTGCTGGGAATTTTCCTCTCCCAGGATACTTAGATCACTTCTTCTAAAAGCTGATGAACGTTTGTACTCACAAAATATCAGTTTGCATTATGTAAATATCGGCCAGAAACATTTCCCAGATTCCGGCTTTTCCGGCAGTGGATAATTCCGATACCTTCTTATTACAAATAAAACCTCTGCACTCAATTGAGAATTATGCATGCAATTTAGGGGTAATTTATCCACAATCGGGAATATTCAAATATCGCAACATGAGGGGTTGCTAGGTTCCGACCGGAAAAGGCCCCATATTGCTGCCGGCAAACGCTTCCCCGAGCCACAGACCTGTATATATCAAAAACCCATGTTTGCTTTTTTACTGTTTCCGTCGATTTTGTTAATGACTTGCATGATTCGCAACCACGTGGCTTATTATTAAGCATGGCACATGTGTAGTGAGGGAAGTCGGGAAATTATGGGTCTGTATGGAAACCCCGGCTCATAACCACAACAATTCCGGCCTAAGGGGAAGGCGCATTTCTTTTCTTCAAGTTGATAGGCCCAATTGTTCAGGGAAAGTTTAACACCGAGGAAAAACAATTGTATTAAAATTCTATAGTAATTGAGTAGTATCCAAAAATCTCCATATTTTTGCGATATTTTTGAGAGGAAAAAAACTGTTCATAAGATTTTGACATACCGATATCGTACCTTTGATGCTCTTCGCATCCGATTGAGATGCGACACATGTATTGCGGGTATGCAATTATGAGTGCATAAATATCGGTAATTCTTACGATATTTCGCCATGTAGTAAGATGGGAATTCGGGTATAAATAATCCTGAAAATCCCCCCAACGAAAACGGTTCAATTCTCTATTGTGAACACTACAACTCAATCCAGCTGCTTATCATCGATAGAGTGAAAAAAATGGTTGCAATTTCCAAGCTTATTAACAACGGTCTTCTTCTCGTAGGCCTGCTGTTCTACAGAGACTTGGCCACTCCGGAACAGGCTTCCGTGGAGTCCTATAATGTCGTGAGATTTTTGGGTGGTTCTGGTCCATACGTGCAACACCCAGGTTATGGTATTTCTACCGATATTCCAGACCAATGTACTTTGGAACAGGTGCACTTATTGTCCAGACACGGAGAGAGATACCCTGCCCAGGATGCCGGAGCTGGTTTCGAGAAGACATGGAAAAAGTTGCAGGATTACAACAACACTTTCCAGGGCCCATTGGCGTTTTTCAACGATTATACATACTTTGTGCCTGACGAAAACTTGTACGAGAAAGAGACTACCAACCTTAACTCCGAGGGTACTTTCTCGGGGAACACCGATGCCTTGAGACATGGTCTGTCGTTCAGAGCCAAGTACAATTCTCTTTTCAATGCTTCTGAAGAGACGCTTAAGGTGTTCACTTCCAACTCCGGCAGAGTCCACCAAACCAGCAGATACTTTGCCAGAGGTTTCTTGGGAGACCAATACGATGAGGCTTTGGTGAACTACAATATTTTCACCGAGGATGGATCGTTGGGTGCCAACTCATTGACCCCAAGTTACGGATGCGAGAACTTCCAGTACGACGGAAATGACGACCTTGTTGCCACCTACAACGAGTCTTACTTGGAAGGTGCCAGAGACAGACTTTTGAAGGACAATGAGGGCCTTAACTTGACCACCAAGGACGTCAAGAGATTTTTCCAATGGTGTGCGTATGAAATCAACGTTCGTGGCTCTTCTCCAGTCTGTGACCTCTTTACCAACGAGGAATACGTGCGCTACTCTTACTACCAAGACTTGTTCAACTATTACGCTTCTTCGAACGGAAACAATTTAAGTGCTACTGTGGCATCCCCATGGTTGAATGCCACTAAGGAATTCTTGTTGGAAGAAGACCCTGAATTCCGTGTGCTTTTGAGTTTCACCCACGACAGTGATATCGAGAACTTTCACGCTGCTCTTGGTCTTTTCCAGCCTGCTGAGGACTTGCCTCTTGACCATATTCCATTCCCTATTCCTTACATCCATGTCCAGGTGACTCCACAGGGTGCTAGAACCGTCACGGAAAAGTACAACTGTGGTGGTACTTCGTACGTTAGATACGTGGTTAACGATGCAGTTATTCCAATCAAGAGCTGCCAGGACGGACCCGGCTTTTCTTGTGAGCTTTCTAAGTTTGAAAGTTACGTCAACAACAGAATTGAAGGCTTGGACTACACCAGTCAATGTGGTAACAACAACACCATTCCTTCCACTCTTTCCTTCCTCTGGGACTACTCCGAGAAAAACTATACTGCTCCAGACGGCAACTTTTAGATAAAAAAGAAAAAAAGAAAAGATGAACTCAACATCGAGTTTTCAATACCCTTTGAATTTCTGTTACATAGAATCAAAACATTTTAGAACGAATTATTTGACTGTAGCCTAGTTCAAGAGGCACTGCTTCGTCGTTTTCACTTTGAAAAAAATGCTAGAATTCATGTGATTCATTTGTACTATACTATGGGGTTGCTAGTGCTTTTTAACCAAGGGGAAGTGAAAAGGTTTGATGCTTACGGACTAGAATGAAATGAGAACAAAAAGAAAGAACAAAAAACAAGCACTTTCCACCCGGAATCAACAAAATTTCAGTATAGCAAAGCGGTTTCTGATGGTCTAAGATATATCGAGGATGTATGGGTTGAGAAACCTGATTCTCTTTAAATGAATGTTAATTGAAACAACTCCTCAGCTGTGTACGTATAACACTAGGTAACAAGAAAAAACTCTTGTTGAATATCATTGAGGGCTGGAATAAAACTCGTTAATAGTCGGCTTTTGTGCTTTTGAGTAGTTCCAAGTTGTCACTTACCATTTGCCAATGTGGACGGTTGCAAAAAAAGATCTTGGATACATATCTGGCCATAAACTGGAGAAATCTTGTGACTTCTGCTTCAGCCTTCAACCTCATGAGATTATGATCAATGTATTAGGTATATTAAGAATTTTGACCAGTCACTACCAGTTTAACCGTGATTCAAACAGTCTTGACAGCATAGCTCAACTTGATCCTCAAAATCAATAGTTTATTCACGAAACACGCGAGACACCAAAAAAGTCCCCACAAGTAGTTAAAATCAAATAAATGGAAGAAATATATTAATGAATTTTATTGGCGGGAATCAATAGGGTAATATTCTGTGAAATAAATTCACGATTTACTATTGCCCTAATATAACTGTATCACGGGGAATTACAGGTAGGTTTGTCGAATATTAGGGACAAAAATAAATGAAATCTTTTGCGAATATCCTTCAGAGATATGAACTCTTCATCCATTGAACCCAGAATCTTAGTGGTAGCTTCCCAATCTTTCCCTGAAAAGGAAGAAAGACAACTATGTTTTATACACCTTTTTCTTGTCTATCATAAGCCATAGATGTGTGGGGCCTCGTTTTCCAGAATAGCAGACCATATAGCTTGAACACGGCTACTATCCGAAAGTGGTTGAAGATTTTTTTTTTTTAAAGAAGAAAAAATCATGATAGTCAGCTTTATAAATAAAACTGAAAAATCTTTTAAGTACTGGATGGGTAATTGTACTTTGTCATCGTTGGCGCGAGCTAATTTATACACGTTGAAATTTACTTCTATACTATTGTAAATATTCTCGACACCCAGGGAAAATAATTGGAATTGGAAGGGCATTATTTCTTTCTTATTCTTAATGAATACTTCAGGAGTAAAGTTCATTTTAATTCGATGTTGGGTAGGAGAATCCTAACCTTTTCAGATAGCCTTGATGCAATTTATTTGCTTGATTTGACTTAATAGAAATGCTTTTAAAGAATTGAGATTTGAGGAGGTTAAAATAGAATACGTTGTTTAGAGAGAGTATCTTTTTTTGTTTGTCTATACTCTTGTAGTGTCAAATAATAGCACACCTTAAAAAGGGGGGGGGGGGGTCTTCGAAATTTTTTCATAATTTCTCTTCAGGTAGTAATATCAGTGACTTTAAAAAAGTCACATGTTAACTTTTAATGCCATTAAAACTAATTAAATTAAAATTTGCTGACAAACATTACTTGAAAAGCCTTAAATTCCAAAAGGAAGGATTTACATATTCTAAATCTGTATGTAATTCTAACAAACTAAATTGACGGTTACGACCAGACCCAGTCGAGAGCACTGTTTCCCGTCCGATCAACGTTAGTTAAGCGGCTGAGGGCGTCACTGAGTAGTGTAGTGGGAGACCATATGCGAAATTGACGTGTTGTAATCTTTTTTTTTTTTTTGTTTTGGGAAGCCAATTTAGTAATACTGATTTTTGCTCTCTGTGTAAATAGTACAATTTTTTTTTGATAAAGACAGGACCAAATATTTTCTGTTACAATGCAAACAATCAGTTTTGAAGAGTTTGAATTTGTGCGTGTAATTATCCTGTCGACTGACTGAATTCAATATTTATTCAGCTGAGGCGTTTTTTTTTTTAGAAAAAAAAAACGAAGAAATACGTCGAAACACGGGAATCTAAACAATTTTTATGGTGATATGCACATTGGCCGCTTTAAAAATATCTCGGTTTTTCTCTTCACGTCCAATTCCTCGGTACGTACAAGGGCGATTTTCTTCACCTTGATGGGTTTGGCTTTTATTTGACCGTCATACTTTTCTACTTCCTGGTAATACTCTCAAGGGCTTCAGGTCATTTAAAAATATGGTTTTCTAGCGCAACATGTAGAATCTGTTAGATATGCCGAAATTAAATAATCATGACACTTCTCTTAAATTAATACCGAGGTCCAAATCCTGCTAGAAAATTAACCGAAATTGTTAAAAAAGTTTTCAACTTAATAATTGATTAAATATTTCAGAGGTTAAAGGGGGTGATGAAACAGTAAGGAAAAGTTGTAGCATTGTTGTGAATATAATTTGGACATATAAATTAGTGGCTATGTGTGACCTTGGCCAATACGAGTGTGGTGAAGATTCACTGGTCTTGATGGAATATATATTCAGCATATTATATGGAATAGTTCAATTCCACCCAATATGGCTTGATATATTGAATTTATTAAATGTGAGTTTCGTCTGCCATTGTAAATGCTAACCCTGATATTCCTTCTTCGTTCAACGATTTATTGGAAAAACTTAAACTTTTGGAGTGGGAAGAACGAAACTAAATGTTTGTTAACCTTCAGGTTAGTTTGTTGATTGTTTGAATAATTATTTTAGTGATTCTTGAAAACTGTATACCGGAAATCAGCCCATTGCCCCGGAGTAATGTAAGGTCCCGGGACTTGCTGCGTTGATTTCTCAGCCAGGATAAAAAGAAGAAGAAGGGTAAAAAAGACTATTGATACGAAAGAAAAAGATCAACTTGATGTTTATTGTCAAGGAAGTGAATGTGATTACCGGGATATCTGCAAAATGCATATATTAAGCGCGATGGTAATGATGTACGAAACTTTAAATGGACAACGTTGAAACGAGTGAATACCACAACCTGCATATAATGATGACCATATACCGAGCCACCCCCACACCCCCGGCTCGTATGCACTACTGCGAGGGCGTACCCCCATTTTGTCACGTGAAGTGGCGGGTATTACTATATACAGAATTCACCCCGACACGCAGTGTCGCCGGTGAAGAATTCTCATTGCCTGGGAGAATAGAATAGTTTCTTTTCTCCTTACGGTTGCTAGATTAAAGTTAAGTAGGATCGAGTGACCGAAGTATTATTTATATATATACTTGAATTGATAATTTATATCTAAAACATTTACCCCGGCCACAGGCATCATGCGGGAAATTGCTTTTCCTAGATTCCGTGAGGTTTCAGTGTCCCTTTTCCCCTGGCTATAGTAGGAAGACAAGAATTCACCTTGGTGGGAGTTTCATTTACTACTAAAACTGTAAAGAAGATATTCAGTAACAGGTACAGATATAAAAATAATATATCTTTCTTTGCGGCCACTCGTAAAACACACTCTTGTATGAAAGAAAATAAACTCTTTGATGTCGCAACTCCCCCACCAAACCTGGTGAAACATGCAGGGGCAGAACTCGGTATGCATCCCTTTTTTGCACAAGTACAAAAAGAAAAAAAGAAAAAAAAAAAAGATAGCCCTGCCTCCTCCACGGCTGAATTCAACATCCCACCACCATACTACTTGTTCTTCCTGGTGTTTCGCAAATAACATATAAACTATTTTTTTCCCACAATGTATGGATACCCCGGTACCCGAGGAAACCCACAGAATGCGGTGCTGGCACCAGCAAATTTCCGTGACTCGGCAAGGACAGCAATTTACCAGCAATTACCGGGCCAGGCCACATCTTCGGCGGCTACTTCTATACGATCTGCCCCTTCACAATATAAAAACCAGGCATCACAAAAACTGCGTGTTTCACTGGCACTGAGCGTTTTTTCTTGGGGAAAGCGACTGGTGCGTCTGGCCCCTTCTTTATATTCTCTGGCCACAGCAACAATTCCGGAAGACTCCGAGCCAACCACCACTACTGTGGAGCAGCTCATTAATGATATTCTCCTTCACGAAAATACATGCAAGGAAAAATTAGCCCAACAGAAGAGCGGCGGCATGGGCGGCACATCTGTGTTTTTTAATGATGCCGAATATGAGGAAGTCAAGATTTCCTTGGGCAGCGGCCTTACGTACCACAACGTGCCGGAATCACTCGTAGACTGGAACCTTAATGTTACACGGTGCAAACTTATGGTGACTGGGTTGCCTCACGTATCCTCGTCACCCGATCTCATATATTCCGACCACACGATGCCGCTTCTTGTGGGAGATTTAGCACAAATCTGTCACATTCTTCTCCTACCGCCATATATGTCAGATAAAGAGCTTATCCAGACGTTGTACGCTTCAAACTTGTATGCGGAGCACAACTTGGACTCGGCATTTAAGAAGTCAGTGGCAGAGATTTCAGTCAAACAGTCACGGCTTCTCCAGATCAACCAGCACAATACCCTTATGCCATCACCTCCACCTATAACCCCGACTAACCAGGCCTACTTAGGGTTCAAGTATAAGGAGATTGCGCTTCGCAACTACGTGGTGAATCTTGCAGCCGCTGCGACTACTGCGTACGAGTACAAGGTTCGGAGCGACACCTTGAAACGCGAGCTAAAGCAGCAGCCACAAGCCGAACGGAAGAAGCTCACCAAAGAAGAGAAGAAAACCCTCTGGGATGGCGTGCGCATGGACGTGTTTCGGCGCGCGGGCTTGGAGGAGTAGTGCCTTTGCTTATGATTGCGGCGGTTGAAGGGGAAACAAAAGTTTACTGATATTTATTCATGAATATGGCATGATTACCAAGATGGTCCTGGCGGCCAAGGGCACGAAGCCCACATACATATAGTCTTGTATTGTATTACATATAGCGGGGGCGTTAGTAGCCCCTTCTCTTGGCCTTGAGTTTCTTGTAGTGCGCCTTGCCTCCACTGCGGTTGGTTTTCTGGATCTCGGAGTACTTCCGTCTGAAGTAGTCGGTAGTGGTATCGTCGTGCAAAATCTCTTCTGCTAGCGTCTTGCCTCTGTTCTTTCTGGTGATACGCGAGGAGAAGAACTCTGTGTTTCCTTGAATCACAGTTCCAGTTTGGAAAAACTTAGGGATATCCCACTTCTCCTTCTTATAATGACGTTTAGGGTCCAACACACTTCTGTTTTTTAAGATCAACAAGTCACGCTTCAACTCCGGGGTGAGCTCCGGTCTCTTCATATTAAACCAGTTTGCACCCGAGTCTGTTTTTTCTTCTTTCTTCAGTTTCCGGGATGTCGTTACTGGGTCATTGATTTTCACTGCAAGCGACCGCAGAGATTTCTCGCCTGAGGCCTTTTGCATCGCCGCCTCGAGCCCCGACTCGATTTTCGGAAGGTTTTCGATTTGTTGCTGGATTTTTTCAAATTCACTGAGTTCTTTATTTTCCGTGTTTTTTGTTTTTGTTTCCTCTGCAAGGGCCAGGAAAAGCTGATCTAGAGAAGTTTCGGCCAAGTCAGACACCATGGTGTCGGTGTTTGCGGTCGAACTCAGCACTGTACTTTCTGGAGTAGGGCTTAAAACAACAGGGTTTTCGCTGCTTCCAGTATTAGCCATTATTGATATTGATATTGATATTTTTTTCCTTGGTTTCCACTTATTTTGGAAAATATGTTGAGTGTTGATGCAGCGATGAGATGAGCACTCTTGGTTGGAGGTAATGGGGCCTGTGCACTCCACTTGTCCGCGCATAGTTAGCCCGGGAAGGTGGCTTGTGGAGTAAGACTGGAATAATACGCAGACGTTTCTAATCGTTTCGTATTTTTTTTTTTCTTCTTTCTCATTATATCTCTTGGTGTAATCAACTATTTGAATTGCCTGGTTGGTCCTAATTTTGACTTTTGGGAAACACTGGACTACGTACTGGTTAAATTTTAAAACGCAAGTGTGGACCAGTGGGTTGAGAAGCCTGGACCCATACACCTATTCAGTACCTTCTTTTAGTAGCACCTCATCCACAATATCCTGGCGAATGGGCTCACTGAGCCCGAGCTTGATGTTGGTATCGAGCAAGGCCTGTGTGGCGACCCAGAGACGGCGTTTTTCCGTAGTGGCAGCTTTCAACTGCGCCTTGACCACCTTGTTAAGTCTAGTGACAGTAGCAAGTGTTGAATTTAATGCCTCGTATGTTTGTTGTGACGAGGAATGATCTGCCGTCAAAGGCTTTGGCGTGTTTTGATATTTAGCAAGGAGCTCATGTGTGGCGGCCTGGACCGGCTCGAGGCCGGCATCCACAGATACATCGTAAGTGGAAACGAGCGCATCATCCTCAGGGAAGTCGAGAAAGCGGCGGTAGCGGTGTACCGCAACGTCATGTTGCCGTGTATCAAGTGGCTGACTGTAGAGCGTTTCAAGAGTAACCAGGATGGGCTCATTGGCTTCGGTAGATTCATCATTGGTTTCGTTTGCACCGTCACCCGTGCTGGCACCATCAGCACCATGAGCATTATCACCATGAGCATTATCACCATGAGCATTATCACCAGTGGTGCCGGTATTACCACCATCTTCATTATCATTACTGTTACCACTGTCACCGGTGGCTCCCGTGGCCACCTCAACAAACCCCTTTGAGAACCACCAGGGCACACGGAGCGCATAGTCACGCGCAACCCACGCAGAGTACTCCTCGTCGGTCAAGGCGTATACGTCGACAGCAGGCAGTACCGGCAGCTTGCCCTTGTCGCTACGATACCGCATGAGCGCTAGCGCGTCGCGGTGCTGGTGTAAGTCGTGTACACCCTTGATGTGTTTGGCTAACGCGTCCGAGCGCGTGAAGTGTTTCTCACACTCCGGGATGAGACAGAAATATGGCTTTTCGCCGGTATGTGTACGGCAGTGCGAGATTAGCGCAAACCGTGATGGCTGCTCAACATAAAACCTTGAACATCCTTCCCATTGACAACTATAACGTACGGGTTGGACCGCGGTGGGTGATTCCAGGGTCGCACCTTGAGTAACAATGGTACTTGGTGCAGCCAAGTGCTCGTCACTGACGTGATTCACAAGGGCTGCAAGTGTGGGCCATTCTGGTGCCGCGCACCCTGCCCATTTGCATACGTGCTCGTCATTTTTCCTGTCTCGGCGGCTCTCCTGTGACATGATATTTATGTGTTTTTGTGTTTTTTTGACTATATTGGATGTGGTGCCAGTCGAGAAGCTTGTAGGTTTCGAAGCTTGCCTGTCTTTTAGTATGATACCTCGTCGTTCAGTATAGTACCTTGCCTGTGAGTTTGTAACTTTATAAGATGCCCGTAAGTTGCCTGCCACTTTTGTGATTCCAGTTCCTGTACCCGCGGTTAGTATTGGTATGATCGTGCGATTTACGTTCTAGGCCAAGTGAGCTTTTTTTTAATCCTGGGCGCGGCCTATCCTGGCGCCTTCTTGGAAATCCGTCGAAGGAGTATTGGAGCACCCGCGCCGCACCGCGCACACACTGTTCTACAAAGAAGGATTTGCGTGGAGAGGCGGTTTGGATTATCAGAAAGTAATAAATATAAGGAAAAGGGAAATGGCCGTGGGAAGCCAAAAAAACAAAAGAAAGAAAAAAAAAAAAACTTAGAAGGAAATGTAATTATTACAGGAACTTTTTCGGATTTCCTTAATTGTTTTATGAATTAATATTCTCTGGGAGTTATCAAATCTGTTTCCCTGTTCTCTTGGCTGCAATTTACTCAGGCTACATGCCGACCAGTGGCAAGCTGGGTGTTTTTAAATCTCTCTTATTTTCTCCACTTTTATTTCAAAGGTCTGTTTCAACTTTGTTTAATACCATTTTTGAGCTGACTGGGGGAATTTTACTCCTCGCTACTTCTAATCGCAATATTGTTTAAGCGACGAATGTTTGTGTTAACCAGGGAACTTTAGCATGTTGGACTGTAAAAAAAAGTCGTGCCTGAAATAGACACTCTTTGTGGTGAAAGAAGACTAAACTGGGCAGTAATCTTGATAAAGTTCTCAATTGTTCAACTAAAAGTGAATAATCACACAAACTTCTAAATAAACCGAGCTTCACTTAGAATCACCAAAAACCTGGCTACAATTTATCCAGTGATACCAGGAGGGTATCTCCGACCACACACCCACGCATCATTCAATGACTGTATTAATCTATTCCTTACTGTGTTACTTAACCCACCAAGTCCTCGTCCAATCTGGCGGCAGGGTTTGTTTCTATAAAGTCCAAGGAGACCTTGTGGCCCAACAACTCTCTGATGTTGGAGACACCGTACTTGATCATGGTAGGTCTCTCCAAGGAAAGGCCCCAACCCAAGACACGCAAGTTGGAGGGCAAGCCCATAGGAGCCAACATCTCGGGACGGAACATACCCGAGTTTCCGATTTCGACCCACTTACCTAGACCCTTGTGGTAGGCGAAGATCTCCATAGAGGGCTCAGTGTAAGGGTTGTAGGCGGCCTTGAAACGCAAGCCATCCACACCCATCTTGGAGAAAAAGTCCTCCATGAAGCCAATCAAATCACCCAAGGTGATGTCGTAGCCGGCAAGCACACCCTCGACCTGATGGAACTCGGCCAAGTGGGTGGCATCGACGGCCTCGTTACGGAAAACACGGTCGATAGAAAACAAACGGGTAGGCTTGGGGTCCTCGGCCAATTTCTTCAACATCGCCGCAGAAATAGCGGTGGTGTGTGTTCTCAACACCATGCGGAGAGATTCCTCCTCCTTCCATGGGTAGCGGTATCCGATGGAACCATACTTACCTTCTTGGTGCACGGCCTGGGTATTTTTGAAGTACTCCTCATCCTCAGGTCTCTTGGCGGTGGCTGGGTCCTTCAAGTAGAAGGTGTCCTGCAAATCTCTGGCTGGATGTTGCTGGGGCACAAACAAGGTGTCGAAGTTCCAGAAACCGGACTCCACATATTGGTTGGCGGGCATCTCGGTGAAGCCCATGGAGAAGAAAATCTGACGGAACTCCTCACGAACCTTCATCAAGGGGTGCAAGGCTCCAGACGAAGGGAACACACCCTCGGAATTAAAGTTGTAAGGCTTGAAAGCGGCGTCCTTCCAGCTGCCGCTGGTGACCATTTCGGAGGTGATGTCGGTCTCGTAGTTGGTGATGGTCAAGGCGAATTTTGCCGCCTTCTCCACGCTGTAACCCACGATTTTCGTCAAAGAGATCAACTTTCTTTTCTTCAACTCGGTCAATTCCTTCTTGTCACCCAAGCCCCCGGTGGTTTTGATCTCCTGCAACTGTTGCACAACTGTGTCGGCGGGTAATTGGTCCACCTTTGCCACCAAATTATCGCCATCCTTCGAAATCCACCCGTTTTTGAACGCCTTACCCTGGCCCAATTTTCCCACCTGGCCCAATTTCGCATTCACATCGGCGATCTTCAAACCTTCGAGAGACTTCAAAACTTCATCCAATAAACGGATCTCGTGCGATCCCGACACAAGAAACTCCTCAGCCTCTTTCGTCAACACCCAGAAATCACTTTCGAGCTTTTTGAACGTGATCATTTCTTTGGCCCATAGGGACGTCAACGAAGCTTGCAACGTGTTGACATCGATGTCCTTGAATTCTGCAAGTTCCAACGTGTTGGAGATGCCGTTGTGTTGGTCCACGGCCTTCAAGATTTGCAACGACAAGTCCGACATTTTTCGTGCTGATTTATGTTTTCTCTTTTTGCTGGGGAAAGTTTTAATCAATGTCACGTTACGTGCACGCTATGAGTCCGTGCTGAAGAACTTTTTCGTTGGTCTGAGAAGTACGCTGTGATGGTGCGCGCGTAGTGGAATTGTTGCGTAAATACAGGCACGCACACTGGTCCAGAGTGAAGGCCGCGCCAGGCTCAGTCTGGTTCATAAGTGTTGTTTGTCAATTTTTTTATAATTTATAGCTTGTTGGTGATTATTTTTGGTGTTTATCGTTCTGACCTTAATATGCTGCATTGAAAAATTGGTATTTTATATGGACTCCATCTTGACGAGGGTTTTTTTTTTGGGGCGTATTGCGGTATGCTAGGGTTAGGGATAAAGTTCTTGAAGTGCCTTGATTTGCAATCATATTATTTCGGTACACTGTTAGATGTTTTCAAGCTGATCTTCAGAAATTTGGTGCTCTTTGTTTTTAAAAACGATTCAACACATGATACTTGGGCTAGAATTTCTTCCCAAGGACTCTTCTTATTAGTGGTAATCAGCGTTAGAAGCACCCCCACTCACTCGGTGCCTACAATAACCCAGGAATAGGGATACAATAACACAAAGCTAAAATATTCAGGTAAGAACTCATTAATTGTGTGTTGGTTCTAACATTATTATTACATTTCGAGAGGTTGGAGCTTTCACCCTAAAAAGTAAAATAAATATTTCCCGGAGATGTCATTTTCTGTCCCTGCCGACTTGCAGATCTATAATTCGAGTCACTCTATTCCTTTACCAAATCCACAGACCCACCCCAGCATGTCTGGTGGTAGTATTTTTTTTTTTTTTTTGAAAATTTGATGTCACCGATAATGGGATTTTTTTTTTTTTTCAAAGATTCATCTTATTATAGGGCGCTGGAATGTATTTTCATTAGTGCTTAATATTTCTATTGCCCTAGAAACCAACTTCTCACCAGATAGCTTTTTCTAACTCAGAATTATATTTTTTGGTAATTTCTTAAAATGGTAATAAAGCTTTTGAGCATGTTCTATCCCAAAAATACAACAGCTATAATTACCTTACTGTGTTTTGGTTTGAAGCAAAAGATGAAGAATAGCAATTTGGTTTTACAGGATTCTTGTACATTCTCGAGACAGACCAACACGAGAGTAGATAAATTTTTCAAGCGCAACTTCTATAGAAAGGATTTTTGTACGTTTTTACAAATAACACAGACGACAGATTCTTGACCGACTACTGGCTTAATTGTTAACATATTCTCCCGCTAGTATTAACTTCGTTTGACAGAAGAATTGTGGAAACAATTTAGAAAAAAATCCCTATTATACTCCACTAATTTGCTCCTCCTGTTCACAATATGCGCAGAAAATACCGTTCTGAGACCATTGTGTCTTTAACGATTTTGTGCCCTTGAACTAGGTTGCATATCGTTCGCAACCATTCGATTAACCAATTATATTCACTTGCTAAAAAATGGGACCGTAGATGATCTTCGTGTTTGTGATTATTCGTCGAAGAAAAATTTCTCGGATTTCCGTTTATGGTCGTTTCCGCCCACATCGGGCAGTCGCTTGCAGCCATGCGCAATGCAAGTAACGCTGGTTCCAGGTTGAATAGAATAATTTAGCCAATTGTAAAGAAAGCTCCATTGAAATTAATCACAAAAATTTCGATTAGATGTGGTAGAGAATAAAAATAATGGTAATAATAGAAATAATAAAAGAAACTTGGAAAACAGACTCAAACTACTGGTTTCAACTGATATTCTATATTTACCTTTCTCAGCCTATGCGCAGGGTTTTCTCGTTTAGGGCTTGTGGAGATCAAGGGCAAAAGGCAGCCACAAAATCACTATTTTTTGTGATTTGATAAAACTTTAAATTAACCTCTTTTCCAAAAAAAAAAAAAAAAAAAAAAAAAAAAACAAAAGAAACAAGAATAGTATCGTATCTCAACTTGGGAAAAATAACTTGCTTTGCCACGCCTCGATACTGATTGTGCGGCACCTGGCAAGAAAAAAAAAAATATAACCGACCAGCGTGTGGCGAACTGGTCAGGCATGTTGAGGGATTTTATGTTTGCGAATTTTCATTTATTCAAATAAACAGATAATCAGGCTACAAATAGCTTCGATAAATCAAGGTTTTATCTGGTGGCATTGCTGTAATACATTCCAATTCCCCACAAGCGCATTTCCGGGGGCTCAGACATAAGGTTGGGATTTCTACCATGGTCGAGCTTCCTGACCATGTTGTGCTGAGTGAGTGCGAATATGCCCCAAGTGGGATATAACCACGAACAATATGCGCATCACGTATGCACCCGCCAAGAAGAAGGCTCTGTGAGCGCGTGCGTCTTGCTCACTTGGGAACAATGGAAACACATCCTGGTAGGTGCGTTGTCCTTTTTCCCCCGAGTGGGGTTAACAACCTGAATTAGATAATTTCAGTACACAATGGTTGTTTGTAGCAAGACGGCACTTTGCGCTAAGTAGGTTTGTGAAGTTCCCCTCTTTGTGTTTTCTATATAAAGTGAGCTTAATCTTCTGTCTCTACGAGAATAGAATATTAAGCAACTACTCTTTTCTCTTATGACTGACTCTACTTCACAGATTACTATGAGTAACCTCTCTTCTACTTCGACTGAAACTATTGAAGAAGCTATTCCTAGCTTCGTTCATTCAGTGCGTAAGTATGAACTCAAAGACCAGATATATCCCTTGATTGTACATACGGGCTATGTGCATGAATTTGTCGCATCCACGACTTCGTTACAACACGTTATCAGCACCAATGCTTTCAATTTCAAGGAGTATGTTCCATACATGCTTGAAAAAGGGAAGATGAGCTTGTTCCCAGAGTTTATTCGGTATTTCATGAGAGCGTTCATGTTTAAGTCCGATGAGAACATGGCTTACTGTGTCTACGATGCGGAGACATTCCAAGGTTTGTTTAATGGTACAAAGAAAGAGATTGTGTCAGCTGTGAAAGCTATTGAGAGAGATTTTGCGACAAAATTGTTTCAATGTTTGTCACCAACTCTTCAGGAAACCTACAGTGGTTGGACTCTTACTCGTTCAGCCATAGAGACACGATTCCAGGCTGAGATTTTGGATGAGGATGAGGAAATGGCTGTGGCTATCCGGAAGGAAGAGTTGCACTCTTTAGCGAAGAGAGGGAATGTGATTCCCTATGTTGAGTTTCTCATGGCCTTTGAGCATGGAGAACAATATATTTGGTCTGAAGTTGCTGCCATTGTCTCGGGTCTTACCCACAATGACAAACAGATCAAGTATGCTTCCAAGAGGTTGGCTCACTGGAGGAAAGTGAAGAAAGGGTTGCTCAAGTCCAGAATCGAAGACTTTTTATCTGATCTTAAGTGTGAAGGGATTGTGTTTGACACTGAGAATCATTCTACTTCAAGTGAGAAGAAGCGTAAGACTGATTCGGAGGACCCTGAAGACCGGGAGCATAGTGAGGAGAAGGCTAACTATGTAGCAACTCCAAAGTTGAGGGAAGATGGATCTTCATGGATTCCTCAAGACCAATGGGCAAAGATGCAAAGGGAGAAGCAGATGGCCAGAGAAGAAAATCAAGAAAGTCCTTAATGCCTCTTTGCAGGCAGTTACAAATAGTCTTGTTTTACACTTCAATAAAGGCATCGATGAGTACTCTCCTTTTATCTTTGAGTGGGAATTTCTGATTTTGATGGCGAGGTTCGCCGGAATACCACTATTGCCAACATTTGCTTGGACAAGGCCTCATCAGCCTGTAGCACTAAGTGATGTTGTGAGTGATGATGTTGTGGGAGTCGACGTGGAGTCAGATGATGATGAGTTGGGTTGGAAAATGTGTTCGATGTACCCATGTCATTTTGTGGCACTTGTATCTTCATGCTGATCCATGTGGCACATTTCATTATCCTGTTTGGACATGATCAATTGGTATACTTTATTGTGATTGTTGACCGATTAACAGATAGAGTTGAATACCCTTCGGGTGAAAGAGCTCTTTGGAACTTTAACTGAACTTGAACTGGAAATTCTTGATAGATGTCAGCCTGAGTCAGGAGGTATGTTACCTCTGTACTCGACAGGTTTTCATGCTGTGAAGACCTTCAATTCGAGAAGTCCAGTTATTTATACTGAGGTTGAACTGGAATCTTAGGAGATGATAGCCTGAGTCTGGGGGTATGGTACTTCCACACTTGTCAGGTCTTCATGCTGTAAAGATTTCCAATTCAACAAGCTCAGTTGCTGACACGAAGCTTGAAACTGGAGCCTCTTAGGAGATGGAAACCTGAGTCTGGAGGTCTGGCACCTCCACACTTGTCAGGTTCTCATGCTGGAAAGAGTTCCAATTCGACAAGCTTAGTTGATGATGCTGAACTTGAAACCGGAACTTCTTGCGAAGATGGAATCCTGAGTCCGGGGGTAAGTTACCTCCGCACCTGTCGGGTTGTCATGCTGTAAAGATTTCCGATTCGACAAGTCCAGCTGTGATAATTGCTTGACATTGAAAATGCATACTGAGTTTCAGGGAAGGCTTGCAAAGCTTCCACTCAGACAGATGTGTTTCCAATAAGTAATTGACTTGCTCGTCACAATCTGTTGTGGACGATGGCTTGATGATGGGAAGGCGGTCTGTGCTGTCAGGGAAGTCCTCCAAAGACTGCTCTGAGACAGGTTGTTCCCAACAAACGTAAAACTTGGATTTAGTGGGTTGCAGACTTCAAGAAGAAGAAGTGTGATGGAAAGGAGTTTATCATCATATCTCAGGGAAGGAGTGATACCAGTGTTCGGAAGCCGATGTGTACTGTGACAGTCGCTAGCTTGAACGTCTTGACTGGTGGTACTGACTTTGTCAATTGTACGACTGATACTGCCGACCCTGATATCTTTAATGGAGATATGAAGAGTAAACTACACCTTTCATCTGCGACATCCGTGAATGCTTCAGAGGAAGCTGAGAACGAAGAGGCTTGTCTTGCGGTATCTCAATCTGTGAGAAGTACTGCGGAGCTCTGTGTGTTTCAAAGAACAAGGTTTGAGGACTTGGTACCTGAGTCATATAGTTATGCTGATAAATCACCCAACCGTTCAAACTGGATAAAGACAATCGACGAAGAAATGGATGTTCTGAAGGCAAACGGGACCGTTAGTTCCAATGCAACAAGACATGTGCCCCACTAATTGTCGTTGGGTCTTTGCTCAAAACATGATGGGAGATATAAAGCTAGACTTGTGGCTGGATGGGGTTCCCGGATTAGTTGGAGATCAAAGCTACAAACGATTGTGGCTCGTTTGACGGTTAATGCTGAGTTAGTTGCACTTCTCGTGACGTTAGCAGAGTCTGTTTGGCAAATTAGTTTGCTAGAAGAACTCAGGCTTCCATGAGAGTTCGTGATATTGTGTGACAATGAAGGTGCCTTGAAAACTGTCAGAAATCCAGCGCTGCTTGAAGGTACTAAGCACGTTAGAAAGGCAGCTCACTTTGTTAAACAGTATTACGAGTTGGGAATGTTCGAATTAACCTACGTGAACACAAAGACGAACATTGCTGACATACTAACCAAGCCGCTTACCAGGCCATCATTTGAGAAGCTTTGTCAACTAGGGAATTTGAGAGTGTGAGTGAAACTTCAAGGGAAGTGTTGTGCTGAGTGAGTGCGAATATGCCCCAAGTGGGATATAACCACGAACAATATGCGCATCACGTATGCACCCGCCAAGAAGAAGGCTCTGTGAGCGCGTGCGTCTTGCTCACTTGGGAACAATGGAAACACATCCTGGTAGGTGCGTTGTCCTTTTTCCCCCGAGTGGGGTTAACAACCTGAATTAGATAATTTCAGTACACAATGGTTGTTTGTAGCAAGACGGCACTTTGCGCTAAGTAGGTTTGTGAAGTTCCCCTCTTTGTGTTTTCTATATAAAGTGAGCTTAATCTTCTGTCTCTACGAGAATAGAATATTAAGCAACTACTCTTTTCTCTTATGACTGACTCTACTTCACAGATTACTATGAGTAACCTCTCTTCTACTTCGACTGAAACTATTGAAGAAGCTATTCCTAGCTTCGTTCATTCAGTGCGTAAGTATGAACTCAAAGACCAGATATATCCCTTGATTGTACATACGGGCTATGTGCATGAATTTGTCGCATCCACGACTTCGTTACAACAGACCACCAACCTGCATATAGTTTGGAATATGCATTTCGTGTGCAAACCTCTCTTTATTGCTATACCTGTTGAGTGACGGTACGGCTAAGCCTGTTCTGGGCCTGAGATTATATAAGGACGAGAATTCCCAATGATGGTTCCTTTTTTTGCTTTTCTCCTATAACAAACATTTTTATACTGGCTAGACTCAATTGCTCCTTGCCATATATTTGTTTTTTTCCTTTAGATATCCAACTCACATACACACACACACCTAATTAAAAATGGTTTGCGGAGACATTATCAAAATCATTGTTGCAATTATCTTGCCTCCTTTGGGAGTTTTCCTTGAAGTCGGCTGCTCTGGTGCCTTCTTCTTGAACATTCTTTTGACCATTCTTGGTTACATTCCAGGTATCATTCACGCCCTTTACATCATCTTGACCAGATAAGTGCAAGCGAGTACCCACATGTATTTAGTTGAATAAATGAGTGACGACGAAATTTGACACTGTAAAGTCTACAACCAAGATAATTCTTTTGTATATATATATCAAGAGTAAATACTGATTTTGGGATTCTTTTTGCTTTGCACAGGGTCCGAGGGAATCTCCGTCCCTCCGACTAATCTATAGCTACTCTAAAAGTTGATTGGCTTGTCGAAAGTGGCCAAGGCAGCTTCCTTGAAAGCTTCCGACAAGGTTGGGTGGGCGTGACAGGTTCTGGCGATGTCCTCAGTAGAAGCACCGTACTCCATGGCCAAACCACCCTCACCAATCATCTCACCGGCGTTAGGACCAATGATGTGGACACCCAAGACTCTTTGGGTCTCGGCGTCAGCAAGGAACTTGACGAAACCATCGGTGTCGAGGTTAGTCTTGGCTCTCGAGTTGGCAATGAATGGGAACTTACCGACCTTGTACTTAATACCGTCAGCCTTCAATTGCTGCTCGTTAGCACCAACCCAAGCAACCTCAGGGTGAGTGTACATGACAGATGGGATGTTGCCGTAGTTAACGTGACCGTGACCGTGCTTCATGTACTCGGCGGCGGCGATACCCTCCTCCTCGGCCTTGTGAGCCAACATGGCACCGAAAGTGACGTCACCAATGACTCTGATGTGTGGCTTGGCGGTTCTGAATTGAGAGTCGATAACCAAACGTCCCTTGTCATCTTGCTCCAAGCCAATGGCCTCGTGGTTCAAGCCCTTGGTGAAAGGACGTCTACCAATAGCAACCAACAAAACGTCGGCATCAATGTCCTCGGTCTTGCCGCTCTTGACATCCTCAATACCAACCTTGACGTTGTCGCCCTCTCTGACACCCTTGGTGACCTTGGTGTTCAACTTGAATTTCAAGCCTTGCTTGGCCAACAACTTCTGGGTGGTCTTGGCGACCTCAGCATCCATACCGGCACCGATAGAGTCCTGGAACTCGATAACGGTGACCTCAGAGCCCAATCTGGACCAGACAGAGGCCATTTCCAAACCAATGATACCACCACCAATGATGGCCATTTTCTTTGGGACCTCCTTCAAGGCCAAAGCACCGGTAGAGGAAACAATACGCTCCTCATCGATCTCGATACCAGGGAAAGGCGTTGGCTCAGATCCAGTGGCAATGGTGATGTTGTCGGCGGTAACTTTGTACTCATCTCCGTCGAGGCCCTTGACGGCGACAGTCTTGTCGTCCACAAAAGAACCGTAACCCTTCAAGTAGGTGACACCGTTTTTCTTGAAAAGCATCTCGATACCGGAGGTCAAACCAACAACAGCCTTGTCCTTGGCGGCCTGCAACTTGGACACATTGACAGACACATCACCAGCAATCTCAATACCTCTGTTGGCAGAGTCGTGCTTGATTTGGTGGTACAAATGCGAGTTGTTCAAGAGGGCCTTGGAAGGAATACATCCAACGTTAAGACAGGTACCTCCAAGGCTACCACGAGACTCAATACAAGCAGTCTTATAGTTAAGTTGCGCCAACTTGATGGCGTGCACGTATCCACCTGGACCACCGCCAATGACGACCGCGTCATAGTGGCCGGCCTTGGACGAGTTGAATCTGACGAATTGTCTGATGTTAGATCTCAACATTTTTATATGGGGTTGCTGATAATTAGTATGATCTGGAGGGGCAAACGTTTTTTTTTTCTTGGGGGCCTTTTTGCTCCGGGTTGGTGGTCGCGGCGGACTGCACGGGCACTGCTGCTCCGGGTGACGGTGGGAGTGTACAGAGACGCGAGGGTGAAGAACGATATTTTATCGTTATATAATATGTAATAATGTACGATAGGACGTAATACATCGTTAGGCTGCATTTGGTGCATCACTATAATATATCGTTATATTACATGACTTTATTCGCAACAATACCTAGTACACAGTGCAATATTATGTACTCTCAAGTATTCTGGCAATAATCATGCTAATCGCGCCTAGCGCTGAAAGTGCACCCGTTATAATTACGCCCGGTCAGTTCATAAGGATCATATACAAGCTCTCTGGTAGGTTGTACTGAGAAACCAGCCAGTTAGAAGGTTTTTGATGGGCATCTAAGGGTTGTAGGTTATCACTATTATACAATCTGCTAACTGTACAAAATGTACAACCGGACAGTTCAAGTGCTGAAGATACGTCCTTATGGTGTCATGTGTGGTTAGGGCCGATCGGACTTTTGCCTACCACGCAGTGGAAAATGGGCTAAGCAAGGAAATTGTAGATGAATCATGTGATATAGGTAAACCATTGCTGGATTGGACTACATGATATCAATCACTTACAATTGGATGATATACCGGGATAGTGATTTCCAACTTTCTGTGCCCTAACGATAACAGAAATTAGAGAATAGCAGGATCGGTATAAGTATAAAATTCAATTTATACGACATCACAGAATTGTATATCCTTAACGTTGTAAATATTATGGTGCAATAACGTACAGTCGTCGCCCTCAGCAACTCTAGTACGCACGTGCGGTACTTAAAGTGCGAAAGTCTTGACAGCGGGCAACAGTCGGTAGTTAATTTCCGGATTTCCGTGGTTGTGATTATACTAGAATTTTATGACCTTTTAAAATTTGTGGGCAATGGAGAAGATTTAAATGTGGATCGAAATAAGTTATTGTAAATTTGTAATTATTCTGGATTCCTTGATTTTGGTTATAAATATGCTCATTAACGGATCGATCCCATACCCGGAACACCCCGGGACTGTCATGAGGCTTGAAACATAGTGAGAATCCAACAGAGTTTAAACTCAAAAAATAAAAGGGAATAAAAGTACAACGGGAAAAGGAAAGATAAAAAAAAAATAGAGATAAAACTAGCAAAAGAATAAATGTTCTTTCTTTTTTTTTTTTTGGACGCGAGCTGGGGGAAATTTTATTGGCTGATATAATTCATGCAACAAGTTAATCAATAATTATTGGGCCATGTCTTTCGACAGCTTCCAAAGCCTGTGGAATTATCCAAGAATCTAAATATGTACCAGTACAATTGAATAATTATCCACCCTCTAATCTGCTTTTGTGTCCTTCAAAAAATTGAGTGTGGCAGCCTCGACGTCGTTGGAATCCTCCTTCAATTTCTGAACATACTGGGTTAACCTTTTACAAATTTCTTTTTGGTTTAGTTCAAAAGAAGACCAGTAAGCATTCTCAGCCATTCCCTCACATGTGCTCCAAGCATTAATGGCCTGAAATTTCAATTCCCAATCCGTTGGTCCTAAATCGAAACCCAACTCAGTGTCACCAATCTTCTTGATGAATCTTGTTTCATAGTCATATCGTGCTTTTTCGGAAACTTCATTGAACACAGAGTTAATCTTTGGCGAATGAACATGTAAGAAAAATGGCTCTGGCTCGTGTATGTCAGTCTTTTCTTCGAAAAATCGCTTGAGTAAATCCAGCGTGTAATCACCATTTTGAAATGGATCAAGACGTGAATCTAGACCTAGTTTTGTAAGCCAATTCCTCCAAGAAGCTCGGAATTTCATAGCTGTATCTGGGTCGCGTTGTACCATAGTGGATTCATCGAAATAGAATTCACCTGGTTTATCGGCTTTCTCACGGGTGATTCCACTAAATTTAATTTCCCAGTCTGTCAAATAGTATGGTTCATTCATTACATGTAACGCAGGTACAAATGTCTCTCTATCACCAGCTCCAAAAACGCCCTGGAAGAGCAATTGGTAATAGTAAGATTCACCATTCATGTTATAGTACAATGCCAAGAACAAGCTGCGAAAGTGTTCTCTTTTCGAAAACACAAGCTGCCCTGACTCAACACTGGTGAATGGAGGAATACCTTCCAAATCATGGAATAAAATGTCTTCGTTTTTATCTCTGGAGATGTACACAGAAAAGGGTTCTTCGTTTGAGAACCCATCTCTCCTTATTGGCTCACCAGCAGTAAGTCCTGCTATATCGTAGAAGGTGGGCGAGACACCTTTGTGCCAGTTATCTGGCCAAAGAATGAATTTTGTTTTGAGAAAAGGCTCAGAGGAAAGAAGCGTATCGACATTTTTGATCGGAAAGTTATCTGAATCAAGGTAGATGGTATTATCAAAAGATGATACAACCAAGGCAATTGCCTTCATGGGAAACCCATTCACACCAAGTTTAGAGTAAATTTCTGGCCCCAAAACATCTTCAATGATTAAACATTTGGCTCCAAATTTAGGAAGCACAGTTCCACAAAAACGTTCGTTATAGTCTGCATTCACATCAAGCACGACTTCGACTGGAAGTTCCGAGCCCATTTCTCGAAGTTGTATTATAACATTCAATGCACCAATGATATGTGTTTTCCCTGCCGCCAACACAATTCCATCCCCGGAATAAACTTCGATTGGAGGAACCGAAAACGAGCGAAGATAATCGACATAAGCAGTATGTTTTCCTTTCAAGTCTTGGAAATCCTCCAGGGTCAATTTTGTTCTTCTTTTCGTCAATTCTTTTCTACTTTTGGGGGGCCATGTCACTTCTTTGAGTCCATTCAGAGGAACCTCTTTACCTTCCAGAGCGACACCTGTACCACTAGGGTGATATTCACTCAAAATCTTTTCAAGGATATTCTGGAAGTATTTATTCCGGTCTACACCAAGTGAATTTAGCTGTTGGATTTCCGTTTTGAGCGGTTCGTCGGTGGTTTCCTCGAGAAACTCTTTGATTATTTCGTTTTTAAGTAAAATTTGGTTATCCTTCAAGTATTGCGCCTTTAATTGTTCCTGGATTTTAAAAGAACTGATTTCACGATCGAATTTTTTGTTCGCTGCCTGTTCCTTGAGATCAGCTTGAATCTCCTTTCGAAGTTCTGTTATAAACTGCTCGGCATATTCGTCCTTGACCTGATCCTCGATTTTTTTAAGAAAAGCCCCGCCAGGAATATGAAGTTGTTGTGCAATTCGATCCTTAAGATCACTTTTATCAATAGGAATCTGTTCCGTCAGTTGTAATAACTTTTTAATCTCGGGATTTGCATCGGCCCATTCGGCACTCAACACGTAATATTCCACCGGCAGATCAAATTTCCAGAACAGGCGGGAAAAATCCTGTAGGTCGATGATATCAGAGGAAAAGATAATGAATATTGAGTATAGAGTCAAAACCAGGGCACTGGCCATAAGAAAGGCCTTGAATTTTTTGGACAACATTAGGTCATTCCTTTTGCAAAAACGAGAATTGAGTCGATTTAAAATCAGAAGAAGGTTTGGGATTCCTTCTTGAATACTTGGGAAAAAATGGTGCCGACAAATTAAAGAACGAAACCCAGTTAATATATAAACACGGAGACAAGGCTGCAATCAAGCTTCGAGACATATATTTCCGTTGTATTTTGCACTGTAAAAACAATGCGAGATCTGGATTGAGACCGTAAACTATTTCCGCATCTATGCACATTAAGGGCCAGGCGTGCGACGCACCTGTTGCGGCTGCAGCTGGAATGCCGAAAGTGGGGCAGAGGGCGACAAGGCGTAAGCAATGGCATAGCCCGGTAAAAAATTTTCCCCTCGGAAGTACTTTTCAAATCCCGAAAAACACAGAATATTTGGACAGTGATTGTTTCATTGCGTTCATTATTCCACACTGATGTCCTATAACCGGATAAGTACCTCAAAATCCCCGGAATTCGTATGTACCGCAAGCGACTCGCGCGTATCGGATGGTGGCTTAAATCCCCCTGGGTTTCACATTTCTTCCGATTCTTTGCATTGCAATTTTAACACTTTCTGGTGAAGAGTTTAATGGTTGGAGAATCGGATTTTCCGGCATCTTACTTAAATTACTTGTTTGAAGTTTATGTGTATTGTAAACTGGATCTCTGTGGTGCGGTGTAAGGAAGAAAATCAGTCAGATCAGAAATGTGTTTTTGGTACATTCAATAGGCGCATAGTATTGTAGACTTGTATCCACAGTATAAAGTATCAATATGGAGGATTTTGAATAATGACAGGAAATGGATAAAGTCATGAAAGGAAACAATAAAAACAGTTACCAGATCTATTTGTCTACTTTAAGACCCCCTCTTTATTACCAATCCGTAAACACCAATAACCCATGATACAGACAACAAAGCTCGCATTGCCAAACATGGACTTTTGTGGACCGAATTATCGGAATCAGTTCTCTTTTTCTTTTTCTTTTTTAATTTTATTTTCATTAAACCGCAAGAAATAAACACAACCCATAAATACAATCACCTTCTTACTTCTGCAAACGGCCACACTCGTTCATTCCGTAAAGCCCCACAATATATGCCATACGTGTGACTACCAAATCAATGGCCATTTGAATCAGGTCTTTAGCCAAATCGACCTTTGAACCATCAATTTCCTGCCAATTGACTGCAATTTCACTAATAGGGATTCTCTGAAGCTCGGCCAATAACAAAATCTCCACATCAAAGATCCACCGCTCTGTATGCATGTGGGGGAAGATTTTGGCGGCAGCCTCACGGTTAAACATCTTGAATCCACACTGTGTATCCTGGACATCCCGGATGCCAAACACGTAAACCAAAGTATGGAGACCGTACATTAAGATATTACGGATAAATGACCGTTTAACTACGGCTTCGGTATTCACCATGTGTGCACGTGATCCAATGGCCACGGCCGGGCCCTCGGGCTGGCTTTCCATATGCTTAAGCAATTTGGACACGTCACTAAATTGCGTGGCACCATCGGCATCTGCAAATAATAAGTACTTGCCGCTACCATGTAAAACCCCGTGGGTAACTGCTCCTCCTTTACCCCGGTTTTGTACTAAAGTCACTACTTTCAATACGTGTGGGGCAAGTTTCAAGCGTTTAGCCTCAGTCAAGGCAAATTCCCCAGTCCCATCATGACTGGCATCATCCACAATCAAAATCTCGTATTTTTCTGGGTGATTCTGGGCCAAAAACGCCACGGCCTCGTCGAGCATCTTACCCAAACGCGCCTTCTCGTTGTAACTTGGTACAATCACCGAAATCTCAAGTTTTGACGATTTTCCGGGGTTAGGATCACGACTTCCGAGTCGTTTCGGAAGCACATGCACGGTTCCCAAGCCATCGTTTGTTTTATATTTGGTCTCGGACTCCGTTTCTGTACGTGGGTAATGGGTCAAAAATATTAACACCCCGAAAAAGACCGCTAGAAGGGATACGGCCAAGGCAATGAGAAACGAGCCGGACCATTCCATCATTGTTATTTTTTTAATCGTCTGTCGGTGAATGGCGGGATTAGTTTTGCGACAGTGGTTTCTTTTTTCGGTGAACGTGGCTGCGTCGTGTTCCTGACATGCTCAAACACCGGCAGGCGCCGTATTGTTGTTGGCCTGCAGGCAGCGCACATGCTAGCGAGGGCCGTACATAAGAGAGGCTCACTTTTGAGGACAGTGTTTTTGTATGAAACAGTAGGTTTCGGTAAATAACAAGATCATCGAATTTCGTATCCCTATTTTGATATCATCTTTCATACTAATGCTTTCATCTTGAGGCTGGTACAAAAAAAATGTGGGGCCTAGAGTTGTACCGCCAGGATTCGGCCTGTAATCGCGATCCGACATGCATACACGTGTCTCGCAAACCCTGGGTCCGGGAGTCATCCTCAAACATAAACAGAAAGGGTTTGGCGTAAATGCAAGTATTTGCATGAGGTAAATGCATGATTACTTTTTGATTGTTGTATCACCTTTTGTGGCAAAATGATATGCAACTTTTCAAGTTGGAACACAACAAACCGCGCTTAGGTCTAAATTACAAATACCCCAGGAATCCCCTTTTCCTCAACACCTAAATTTCAAATATATTGTTTTTCGATGTTTTTTTTTTTTCTTTTTTTTTTTTTTTTTTTCTTCTTTGGTTTTCCCTATACTATCCAACTTTATAACTTTATTAACCTTAGCCAGCGTAGTCGCTTCCATAAGTTTCCATACCCGTAGAACCCAACCCCGCACACTTACTTTGATGCTAATTTCGTCACCCGATTGTTGAGACAGCGAGCATTGTTAAGGAAAATCTCCACCAACTCCTCGAAGCGGATAGTGTCTGAACCATCTCTGATGCGGTCAAAGCCGCGGAAGATCTGGAAAGTGTCGATTTCTAGCTCCAATTCAAACAGCTTCTCGTTTTCCACCACCGACCTGCCAGCCCTGTTATTTGCTGTGCGAGGAACCGAAACTTCAGTGAAGTCGAAGCGGGTGACTGTGGGTGCATGTGAATATGACGCCCGCTTTTTGCCCCGCTGCATCGATGGCTTGTTTTTCTTCATGATTGGTTCAATGCTTTCATCGCTCACGGGGAATTCGATCGAGAGCGAAAGACGAAGGTCATACATTGAAGAAGGGTTGTGAATATAGAGATCTGATACCCGGCGTTTAGAGATGGCCACATGGCGAGGTGGATTGAGCAGATTATCTTTGGAGATGCGGATTTTCTTGGGTTTTTCATTGCGCTCAGTGATTTGATAAAAGTAGTCGGTGTTGTTGGACTCCGTGAGCGAAAACTTTCTCCGTGGTTTGGTAGGATCTTTGCGGGCAATATCAGCGTACGACTTTTCCAACTCATCTAGAAACGATTTCATGTCGTTCCATCCAACCTCGTGTACACCCATCTCAAACCTAGTGTTGGACGTGTCGGTATATATACATTCTGTGGAGACGCCAAGATCGATCCGTGAACCGGTGGTCTTATTGATGATGGTACCGAACTTGAGCTCGAGCTCGACATATTGTCTGTTTTCAAGCAGAATCTCCACGAAATTCGCATATAGCCACTCGGCAATTGTACGCACCGTCGATTGTGGCGGAATAACGCCAGTGATCAGGCACTCTAAGTCTGTCAGAACCATAGATTCGTGGTTAAACACCGGCTTTTGCGAAATAACCGCGGCATCACGCGCCAGCGGGGTAAATGCAGAGGATGCCGGCCCATCTACAGGAAGAATACCAGTAGGATTACCCTGTTGAGAATGAGGGACCCACTGTTGGGCCCAGATTGGTACGTGATCGTATCTATGGGGCTTTTTCTTCTCTGCCTTGAGTTTCTGAAGCTTTTCGAGCTCGCTACCGAGGAATTTATTCCTTTTCACGACGTATTTGGGAACTCCGTCGTCGGGTTTTTGCTTAGAAGACTCGGGTTTTTTGGCGGAGGTCTCTGGTTTTTGCTCAGCCTTCTTCTTGGACTCACGCTCCTCTTCCAAGCTTGCCTCGGCTAATTCACGGTCAATTTTTTCCGCATCCGCATCCACGTCATCGTCCTCATCATCGTCGTCACGTGCAACGGAAATGTCGGAAAAGTCGCCAGTTTGCAGTGCATTGCTATCATGGCGACCCATCACAGCCTTTATACCGTTTTGTGGTGCATCGTTGAGTAAATTATTGATTGATTGACGGTGATGAAGTTCTGGCAAAGATGGCCTCAGACCACGTGATTCAGTCTCATCTCTATCCACATCGCTCACACGAGAAGTGTCGGGATTATCGTTTTGTGGAGAATCGCCATTAAGAATAGATCCGACGTTCATATTTGATTTTCAATGAAAACAGGGGATTCTGCTCGTGGTTCAAATAATTTCTCTGAAAGAGATGCGTGCGTTTAACGTGTCTTACTCGCGCAGCAATTGTCCTGGGTTTGTAGCGAGGGGATGCAGTATATGCCGGATAGTAAGTTTGGGGCTTTTTTTATTTTATTGTAAAACTTTGTAAAGCATTATTTTTTTTGTCCTGTTTATTATTTTAGGGTAACTATTTGCAATATCTTGTTGGTTGTAGAAGTCTACCTGTAGAATCGAGGTCGTATCAGCCCCCGAAGTGTCAAAACTTTACGTGAGAAATACTTTGATTTTGAATGAGCCAGTAATTTTCACAATTTGTCTCTTAAAATAACATTAGAACTTCCTTAACCGAATAAATCCCCAAGATCTAACTTATTCCAAGCATACTTCTCAAAAGATTATTCAATATATTCAATATAAACCTACGGTTTACTATATCAACAGTATTATAGAACAAGCAACCAACCCTCAACGGCCCAAGTTCTTGTTCAATCTGTTCTGAACTCCGTCAATGAATTCCTCAGTAGTAACGTAAGATGCTCGGTCGGTCCTGCCTTTTGATAACGCCAAATCCTTTGTCATGATTCCATCCAACGCCACAGTATCAAGTACTGCTTTTTCCAAGCTTTCGCCAAAATTAACCACTTCCGGAGTGCCATCTAATTTTCCCCTTTGAATCAATCCCCTGGTCCAAGCAAAAATTGAAGCAATGGAATTCGTGGATGTTTCCTTACCTTGTTGGTGCTGACGATAATGACGAGTCACTGTACCATGTGCAGCCTCTGCTTCAAACGCCTTACCATCTGGTGTCATAAGCACCGAAGTCATAAGTCCCAAAGATCCAAAACCTTGGGCTACAATATCCGATTGGACATCACCATCATAGTTTTTCATGGCAATAATATAGCCACCTTTGGACTTCAACATTTGTGCAACCATATCGTCAATCAACCTGTGTTCATACCAGATTCCTGCTCTTTCAAACTCCTTATTATACTTCTTTTCGTATACTTCCTCGAAAATATCCTTGAACCGGCCGTCATACTTTTTCAAAATGGTATTTTTCGTTGAAGAAAATAAATTGATTTTGCGGTCCAAAGCAAACTTGAATGAAGACTCGGCAAAGTCGTAGATAGATGCGTCTGTGTTGTACATTGCCAATCCTACACCGGCTCCTTTATAATCATATACGGGATATTCCTGTTGTGGCCCACCATCTGCTGGTTTAAACACAAGTGATAATTGACCAGGTTGAGGAAATACCAAATCTGTTGCTTTATATTGGTCACCAAACGCATGTCTGCCAATAATAATTGGTTTTTCCCATTGTGGGACAATCCTGGGAATATTATCAATTACGATTGGCTCCCGAAACACTGTGCCGCCAAGAATATTCCTTAAAGTACCATTAGGAGAAAGCCACATTTTCTTCAAGTGGAATTCCTTGACCCTGGCTTCGTCAGGGGTAATTGTGGCGCACTTCACGCCGACACCATACTTAAGAATGGCTTGTGCAGCATCAATCGTGACTTGATCATCGGTTTTATCCCTGTAATGGATTCCCAAATCATAGTACTTAAGATCTACGTCCAAATATGGAAAAATAAGTTTATCCTTGATGAATTGCCAGATAATTCTGGTCATTTCGTCGCCATCCATTTCCACAATGGGAGTGTTCACCGTAATCTTCGCAGCCATTTTGATCGGTGTACTAATGTTTCACGTAATAAAAGAATATGCGTAATGAGCAACTCAATGATTTATATTTCTTGTTCCAATAGTTCTTTCAAATAAATTGTGCAGCTTTGCAATGATGTGTTATTTTTTTTTCTTCTTTTTCTTTTTCTGATAATTTATGATGCACATTTTGTGGAGAACCGAGCCTTATATAGCTTTCCGCGGCTTTCCCTAATTACCCACGGTTCCGCGGGGTTGAGGCCATGAGATGTTAGTGTGGACCTGCGTATAGGCAGACTGTCGTCATTCGTACCCCGCTACCATGGCCGGGTTATTGGGGAAGGACGGAATTTTGGGAATACAGTATGATGAGATATGGTTATATATAGAAGGTAATATTCAGATCTTTCAGGTAGGCGAAGTATTATATTTTTAAGAGAATAATATTTCTTTTTGAAAACCTTTTTTTTATTCCAAAAGGTTTTTTTTTAAAAGAATGGGTTTGTGCGCACCTAAATATGCTCTGCTGGTTCTAGATTGCATCAAGTTATAATTCACAATTCCTGAATTTCCCCCAGAGTTTTTGAAGATTATAAAAACAGGATCATAATTCTAGCTAAATATGTAATATTAAATCAAAGATCTCGCTCAAAATAATAGAAATTGCTTGCATAGTCAACACTTCGCAAACAGTACTTTCACTTAATTATATCACATAATCCGGTTTTTTTTTTTTTTTCAGAAGAAAATATATGTCGTGACTTTATGAATAATAATAGAAAAATAATTGAATAATATCATACCTGAATATTTCCCTTTGATACATTTTGTTCCCAACCCAACACCTAATTTGGCGCCAGCCCTTACACGGCTCGTCCTGCAGAAGCCCGCATCTTTTGTTAACCAGGTATTACCCGCAACGCGAATCACGACGACCTATAAAAGAAAAAATTTCCCAACTGTCTTGTCTACTGCCTCTTCATAACTTCATGTTTTGTTTCCAACATAAAATGTATGTGACCAAAGCAACAATGTTTGTGATGATAAACTAACTCAGCTCACTCAGAGTGAAAGCGATGCTGATAACTATACCTAATCCAATCAATTTTCTGACAACATTATTTACCTATTTTTTCGATATTTGAGTACTAACATTACTAGAACCCACTGACCCACCTTAAATACCCTAAACCTGAACCATTCTCTTTCTTACTTTTTTCCTTTCCTTTTCCCTCCTTTTCCCTCCTTTTCTCTCCTTTTCTCTCCTTTGTTGCTCCATTCTCTATACTGGACTCTTTGGTCTAAGCGATTCAATTTCAGAAGTTTGAGGCACTAAGTACTGCGGTACCTGTTTCTGATTTCCGTTGTTGTTGATCGACTTGTACTTGACCAAAGAGTTGGAGTGGAGCTGCATCTCGTAACTAACTGGATCGAAGTTGTCCACCAATACATCAGGCAGCATAATGACCCAACCTTTACGGATTTTCACCGGCAATCTGTACCCCGTCTTGCATGGAATAATGTGCAATCTCCTGTTTGAATTGGAAAAGTTCTCCGCCACTCTGTAAATGGCTTCGGGAACTGCGTTATTGTATCCTTCGTCGCCGGGAGACTTCAGCTCCATTTGCAAATCTGTATCAATGTTGCAATGAATCAAGTCGGTATCGGTAGAGCGTCTGACCGTGCCGGTGATGCACATCCAGCAGTGCCATTGCTTTCTACTTAAAAGCGACTGACAGTTGCCATTCGCACTATCGCTGTAGAACCCATCGTTCTGGCCCTTGGGGAAGTAAGGACTGTTTTCATCGACAGGCACAAACACCAACTCCTCAGATCTACGAAACTTCTTGTTCCACTTGTCACCATTGAGCAATGCGGTCAACTGCTTGATGTTTGCGGTAGTGGTCCAGATAAAGAGGAACCCGGGCTTTGCACAGAGCTTATAGAGTGGCAACAGGTTAAGTAACGGAAGCAAGAACTGATTCTCCACAAGCGCGCCAATCATAATTACATCAAACTGGAGCGAATACTGGTTCACCCACTGATTGAGTGTGGGCACAATCTGGTTAGTGTCCACATGGACACCGTATGGTTTCGTGCAATGCGACACCACCTGCTGCGCCTTCAACTCCTTTAATTTTTGCAACTTTGGGTACCCCTCAGTCGGGCGTACGATGTTGCGAATGTACTGGGTTGAGAGTGCCCGTGTGTGAAGGTAATTGTTAGAATAGTCATTTTCAATTGGCCGCTGCCTTTTCGCACCTTGACCACTGCTCAGTTCCGATGTATGTGCTGAAGTCAGCGCCAGTGGGATTCTTCTGCGGTCACGCGACCGGTTACTGCCGGTAGTAGACGTACTAGCCCCTGACGAAGAGGATTTGTTCGTGCTGCCGTGGCGGGAGTAAGTATACATTTTTTGATTTCGTTTTGTAAACTCTGTCTTTTCAATAATAGAAAAAAATTATTAGAAACAATAAATCTTCAAATTTATCCGTTTGTTATTGTTTTGATTGTGTCACGACAAAAAGTGGCTGTAAGTAGGCGCTGGGGACTCCAAATGCAGTGCTGTAAGATTGATTTAAAAAGAATTTATTACCAAAAGGATGTGTATTTGAATTCCTTCTCAAACAAATATATGATAGAAAAATTGGAAAAAAAAAACATGGATTCCGCCGTCTTTTTGTATGAAATATGGGGCATGTGTAGTGTTGCAAATACAACGCCCTGAAACATCGTGTGTGAGGCGCGTTTCAGCAGCGGATTTTCTGCTGCAAGTCCGGGCTTTGGGTCGCGACATGAAACGTTTCTTAGTGTCACATGAAGCTTCATGTCACGGATGATGCATTCACGAATTTTCGGGCTTCGAATTCTAAAAGTCTTTCTAATTGCATACCGCGTAGAGCTTATATCTTGATTATGATTTGTTTTTCCTCTCTTTCGGAGATCCGTTGGAATATTCCTGTATTTTACTCGATTAATATGTACGATGAATATACGAAAAGTCAAATACCAAGACAATAAATAAATAGCTTTTCATATGCAAAGAACTTCCCCGCAATCAAAAAAAAAAAAAGTTAAAATCTAAAGGGGGCTTTTGGAAGTGTGGAAGTCCACATAAGCCATGTCATTATTTCACTCATTTCTTCAGCTTTTCTGGCCGCGCGACCACGCGCTTCATTTTTGCACCCAATTATTTACAATATAAAATTGAATATACAAGCCAGAAGAATATTCGTATTCATTTCTAATATTTTCTCAAAAAAAAAATGTTATCTCACGAGAGAACAGTAAATATTGGAATCGAAACGGCAGCGAATGCCCTCCGTAAGTTCCTCAATAGTGGCGACTCGCCCGCAGATTGTACAGCTATTTTGTCCACGATCAATTCAGAACTCCAATCAATGACCCTGTCACAAACAGTACAAAGCATAGTACAGAATTTCTTGGAGTCTGATCTTCTTAGTTCTGCGTGTGAAGTTTGGAATCATGAGAAAATCCCCAATGCTTTAGAAGCAGAGATCCTGGCGCTTTTCCATTTGGTCACCCAATCTATTTTCGAGGGTTGTGGAGATTTGACTCTGGGCCTCCAATATAGAGAAAGCCATACGAATAAACTTGTTTGTCTTTTCTACCACAAGCTCTACAAAACAGCCCTCAATTCCAAAAGGCCCAGATTAGCCAATGATGTCAATCTTGCCATATCGGAAAAATTGGTGTGTCTGCTTGCTGCACATCCAAGTTTTGTGATGTCTTTTTTTGATCACCACAATGAGTTTCTCCCATACACTTTTTTTGTTCAGTATATTCCCAATTGTTTTGAACAAGTGGCCCGGTGTTTAACATCATGTAAGGAAGATCGATATTTGCAATCCCATATTAAGGAAAAGTTGGCTATCCTAGTGAAAAAAGTCACCTGGGGCGATATTGATAGCTTGTGGGACAAGGAAAATGCATGGAAACTTCTTTTCTTTTGCGAGGTTCTTCAGGTAACCCCTATTAGTGACTTTGTACTTTTAGTATTTGAGCTGTTTCTTCACTCAATCGACTCTTGGAAAGTATTATTTGAGGTTAGTCTCTATTTCTTGAACATGGTTCCTCAAAATCCCCTGATCAACTCCATTATCGCAGAGTCTACGGATACAAGAATGGTGCTTGTAATGAGAAACGCCATAAAAGAACCACTTACAGAACAAGAAGAACTCATTATCTGGGATTTCATATGCAAAGTCTTGGAGTGCAATAGCTTTGACTTGATCGTGGGGCTTTTCTATGATAAGACTCTCAATCATGATAAAGATAACCTTGATTTTGTTCTCCGGACGTTTCGAAAAAACACATTCAAACTAATGGCAACTGATGTATGGTTTGTGGAAACCTTCACCAACTGCTTCCCAGATTTTTGCAGAATGGCCATGACCACGCAACATAGCAAAATAGAATGGAGTGCCAAGAAGTCGCTTTCGTGTTTTTACGTCTCGGGGGTCGGCAATTTTTTCACAAACCTGTTGATTACAAACAGGTTTATCTACTCGGTAACAATCTACTTGTTGACATTTGACTGCTCCGAGGTTCAGCCATTGCCTTCAAGAATCATAGAGAAACTCGGCGAAATCCTTGAAGGTGTGGATCCCGATAAATTCAGGGAGGCCAAAGAAAGCGTGAGTGAGCCTGATGGTGCCAGTAAAAACTTGAAAACACGACTTCAAATCTCCTCTACAAAAGAATTGACCGAGGAGGAAAAACCCTTATCTGAAATCGAGAAAGCAGGTTTCAAAAAAGAAGGTATGAGACAGAATTTTTTTCTTCTCGAAGCAATTGTTGCAACGCTTTACGCCGCCGTTAAAGCGAAGAATATAGCTCAGAGCCAGCCCGTTGATCGATCCGGTAAAAAAAACTTTGACGAATCGATGGATTGTTTAAACCATAGCGAAGATGATGGAATACCCGAAGGAAGCCAATCATTAGCTCAAGATATCGAAAATGAAAGCTTTTGAATGTTTTCACGGAAAGAGGCATGTTTTTAGTACTAAGCTTAGCATTCTAATTCATGAAGTGTCTACCTTTCTCTCTGTTTTCTTTTCCAACACATGAAAATATCGGGTCTTTCGCTACAATTAGATTATGTTTCCAAAGTTGTCATTTATTATTCTAGGGTTTGAAATGTTTGAATAGCCGTTCTTTTATTTATGCCTTGTAAGATCTGGTGCCAAAGTCAGATCTGAAGATAGCATCACCTTCAGAGTAGCCTCTACCCAAGCCAAAACCAACACCAACCCACACAGGGAAGGATCTTCTCTTGAAGAACAAAACAGATGCCAAAACACCACCGCCAAAACCCAAGGCGGTCTTAATCATGGTGTTGGATAAAACAACATCCCACTATAAGTTAGTATATCTTCAAATTACATAGATCTGCTTTGAATTGGTTGAATTTTACGAGATTCCAGAGTTTTTATCGAGAACTGTTTCGTCTCAATTGAAGAAATCACAAAATATATGCGTGAAACAGTCTTAGGCAAGTGAGCCAATAGAGGAAAATTCAAAGTTTCAAAATAGTGCAAGAAATACATACCTTGTCGTTCAACAAGTTTTGGGAAGTGGATGTAGCGACTTGTTTTTGGTCAGCCATTATGAATCTATAGGTTTTTGTTAGTATTGAAAAGTCGACGAAAAACGCAGCAGAGCAATCCACAGCAATATCTGGAAAACAGAATTCTTAGGGTTCTCCAAGGTTTATCCTTCGATTAGGATACTTCATAATCTGAAATCCCTGATAATTCTGGTGCAAGGTTTCAACATACATTTCGATATATTTTAATACGGTAATTGGCTAAGTTTATGGAGGTTTTGGAAATGTCGAGTTCGCATTTGGTTGGATGTTGGTATATGCCGGTCCGTGCTATTGGGCGAGCCTGAGACAACACTCAAACTTAGCAATAAAACGAGAGTTTTGAGATATGACGAATTAAGGAAATTCAATTCTATATATGCTTTTAAAAAAGTTTGTGAATTTTTGAACTTTTCTTTTTTCTTGTTGGAATTAGGCGTTTTCAGGTATGCACCGAATTACCCATGCTCACGTCACGTGCAAAGACCGAAAAACAGAGCTGATTCTCGATCCAGTGAATCGTGGAAAACTCGGGATATGAGAAGAGACTTTTCTTTTTTTTCATATTTGAAAGTGAAACAAAATTAAATAAAAGAGACAATCTTTGAAAGTCTGTCTCTAGTAAACGTACAAGCTTTGCAAGGTGTTTCAGAACTTACTTTTCTGAAACCGCACTTGAATATTCGTCGTGTCAAGGCAAAATTATGGCTTGTATTTAGTATGTTGGCTTATCGATTTGAATAAGAATTAGCTAGCTGTAGATATGGTTTATCTTCCTGCTTTTCGGTCCGGTTTTACCCAACTTTGGTCTTCTTTATTTGGATCTTTGATTTTTGGGTTTTTAGCTACAATACAGGACCACATAATTTTTTGATAATGTCGATGTTTATGTAAGGATTCGTTGTCCCTACGAGGGATACGCGGAGTAGAGGGGATACCTTTCTCCTGATTATGTACTATATAGGCCTGCACCAGAATGTATGGGTTGCCTATAGCGTATCCTTTGAGATGATGATTCTCCTTCACCTCATTAGAGTGATTGAAGTGTTGATGACTGGTCGCGGCAGACTCATGAAAGCGTCGAGACTACTAATTTACAGGCGTGTGCCGACAAAAGGTTCGTCGCTGGAACGACTCCTTATACTTTTAATGAATGATTGTATCGCTTGGTCTCAATTTTAGAGCATATCAGTCATCGCAAGAAAATATTACTTCGGTCAGCCTTTAGGAATTAATTGAATTAATTGATATTTTAGTTCCTTGACGAAATTGTCAAAGTAGAAACTTTTTTTTTGTTTCTATTTTTTTGTAAACCCCATTTTACAAATATTATACAAAATTAATTGACTCGTGATGGAGCTGCTATTATCGAAGGCCAGGTATCCCCTCTACTCCGCGAATACTTTTAGGGACAACGCATCCTTACAGAAGTACCAATGTTATAGGATAAAAGTGTTTAAACAATGCTTAAGAAGGCATTCCGTGGTGTAAATCTTTAGAAATTACTTTCCTAAATTTAAGGAGAATTGTTGAGTGCGAACATATTTAATTGCCCAATGAAGTGGCTTGTTAGGTGCACCATTTTCAGTCCACGGAGGATGAAGTTTGTTGTCAAGTAAGATAACCTAATAAATGAGTTCATTGATTGAGGCAATGAAACGTCATCTTAATCAGCAGTCTTGCCAGCAGCATTCAACGCTTCAGGATCAGCGTCGTAGGGTTAACCTTCAACTTTAGTGTCAGTATTCGGAACAGTAGCAGACTTACGCTTCTGAGGAATCAAAGAAGAGATGACACGAGCAGAGTCAGAGGTAGATCTAAATGCATATTTGAGAAATAGTCCTTGTTTTAGTAGAGTAGCCTGAGCGGGCTAACGTCCCACTGTGTGTGGTATGTTTTCACAGCTATCCCGCGTGTGTGTTTCAGGAAGAAAACATGTGTGTTCACGTGCGCGCTCACGTGTTTCCTTTCAACACATTTGTTTCAACATATTTTATCGCCGCACGTTATCGAGATTCGCGGCAAATGTTGCTATCTTGCGACTGCGTCGACAAATAATAAGAATATGATTCCAAACCAGGAAACTCGTAGAAACATTTCATCTAACCAAGTTGAGGGATGTAAAAATGAGAAGAAAAAAAAAAGATGTAACATCTTAAAGGCAATCGGATATTTCAGAAATGGAGAAATATTTCTCTTTTTCACTTTTCAAACTAGTCAGTCTAAATGCAATGTTAGAAAGAAAAAGAGATAGATTATAGCGTCTATTCGCACGAGGCTAGACAACCGCGGAGCTCTCTTGACCCGAAAACAGGCCTAATTAATTAGACCCCATAACTACTTTTTATACGAGTTTTTATATGAGAATTACACCCGTAACTTTTTTTTAATGAAACCTCTAATTCATATTTGTTTGTAACCTTGTGTTAATATGTGCCTTCCCCGAACCGTCGTCAAAGTGATGGAACCATGCCTTGGACATAATGTAACGTTACAGTTCTGATGCTTCCGCATTACGCGACCTCTTGGGTCCCAGTGCCACTAGAATATACAGTTTTTACCTTGGAATAGTATGTTCGGACATGTCAAATTCTGGAATCTCCTTGGGTCTTCCTAAATGCATAATTGATGAAGCCAATAAACTTTTAAGTGAATAATTGCATATCGGAATACATACGCGTAAAAAATCTCGGGAAAAACTTGAATAAGGAAATACATGTCTTCACAAATATTTTTTCTCTATAACTGCCATCAAAAGAAATATGCACACTGTTCAGCCCCGGGATAAATTTCCTCACTATTCCGGCGCATGCCTATATTTGGCATGTGATTCAGTTCACTGAAGTGGCTCATGAATGTGGCATATTCTGGAAATATCCAACATATCATTTGCCGTAGGGCTTTTATTGAGGTTAGGAGAGAATTTCGAGAGTGAAAAAAAAAAGAAATACAAAAGAAATAAAACAATAAAAAGAGCTAATATTATAAAGCCTTGGACGAAACCAAGCCAACTAAATCCCGGAGAGTTCCGGAACCGAGAACGGCGATAATTTTAGTGGTCTCATCGCAAAAGAATTTTGCATGAAGGCCGATGAGCGTCCACTTTAGGAAACGAAAACCCCTATTTATTTCGAATGTTTAAATATGTGTTTAAGCAATTCATTTCAAACGTGTAAAAAGACTGGAAATAATACCAGATTGGCAATATTGTTTCAAGATGTTAAACATGATAATGGAAACCCAAGGTTAAAGTTATCCGCGGAACAGCCATAGTCCGAGATCTTTTTTTTTTTTTGTTTTACGATAATATGCACGAAAATATGCGGGTTACCTTGCGTCTTTTCTGCGACTGATCTGATAGGTCGATATGGTAAACTTACTGATGATAATTTTGCAGTAGGTTCGTATATATGTATCAATGGCATGGCAAGTGAAAAAATTCCCCCTTTTTTTTTTTTTTTTTTTTTTTTTTTTTTTGAATCATGAATTTAATTTGTGTTTCAGTCTAATTTCACATAGAAAGTGTTACACCCCAAATAAAAAGACTAAGCGGTACAAATCTCTATATTGAATAGCTGCAAATGATATGAACATGTTTCGAAGTGAATATGGAATAGAAGTTTCCGGGGACCATAAACATTCTGAAACTTTTCAATTTCACAATGACCAATCTTTAACTGAATATCAATTCACCGAAGCAAACATTGATTTTTTGCCGCAAATGGATTTGGGTCCAATGACGGCAGTGGAAAATATTTCTTCATCCGATATGGTGTGTTTGCTAAATGTATCTGAGAATAGTGAAGTCTCCAATACAACTATGAAACCCAATTTGAACCAAGTCGAGCAAAAATGTTTGGCGCTTATTCCTTTGATAAAGCAATCAACTCCTCAAAACTATTGCATGCTTTTAGTGGAGACTCTACGGATTTGTCTGAACGAAATCCCCCTAGATGAGTTTTACAATATTCTTTACAACTCTGATACACCCCATGGTGTACTTACCCATGAAACCCCCCTAAAACACGATGCTTGTTTTGATGAAAAACTGGAAGCCCTTGGAATTTGTTCATTTATACTCCAAACATTCAATTTATCCAAAAAAGATACCGGCTCTACTTGGTTGGACTCTGTGAGAAATCCACTGCTCGCTTTGGTAAATTATGATGAATTCTGCCGAAATTTCCTTGCTTTAAAAATCCTATTTGACTGCATTGAAGTTGATAATACATTTCTACATCATAGTGCTATCCCACGCATATCCATTTACAACGCTTACTGTTTGATTTGCGAACAATTCCCAAAGAGACAGAAATTAGTATCAAGAGGTTTGAAGCTGCTCAAGACCGCAGTTGGGTTACCTCAATTTGGCAGACTCATCAGGTTGGTTTATCCGAATTTGAAGATAAGACGTTTGGGCAGAAGGGGGTTCTCGAGGTATCATTATATGGGTATTGTTTGGAATCAATCGATAATTGATGCTGAAATGATGAAGAAGCTTGACTTGAATATGACATTAAATTGCCCAGAGAGTCAGCTTGACAGAAATGATGTAGTGTTGGTGCTGGATAAAAACAAAGAACAGAAAATTGCAAGATCGGAGAGTTCCAGTGAAATTAAAAGTCCCCGCCTTCATATGATGTCGAATAAACTTTACAGTTTTGCTCAGGGTTCAAGTAAAGTGCCAGAATGTGGATTTCTGCTAAGAACTTGGAACTGTCTTCCAGGAAGAATACCTCAACAATCAATCTGGACCCGCCGGAAAATTTCGAAATCTATCATGGAATTGAGAAAGTATAACATTGATATGCAGCCAATTGTTGATAATTTTCACATTGATGTCTTTTCACCCGAAAATCAGAGCAATTTTCTGCCCAAATTTATTCATTTAATCAAAGTTTTGATTGCAAATAACGCCGATGAGAAAGCATATATGCATATGTATCTTATAGCTCTTCTTTTAATCTTCCCCGTCATTCTTGCATCCGACAAAGAAGTGCGTTGTGAAAGTAAGGTGAAACTTCGGCATAATCTTAACTTCTTCCTGAATCAACTTAAGTTGGAAGTGTTTAATTTACATGAAAATAAATTAAGCCATCTTTATAATTTCTCGAACCTTATTCGAAAAATGACGCATATTAATGAGATGTCTCTGGCGCACGTTGACACTGCCTTAACAAATGATATTGTGACAGATATGGCACTGGATATCTTACCACCAAATAGTGATAATTTCAATCTAGGTGGAGAAGCATCAACCGAGGAGAGCATCTTTCGAGCCGTGGTTACAGCATTAAATGCATTCAAGTCAGGGGTTTTTGCCAATGATCAAGATAAATACTTGGCAGGCAACACAGAATTCATATCGCACCTAGTGCATAGATTCATGGAATTCTGTATCAAAGTGACCGAGCGCATCTTGAAAATACCAGGTTCAATGACTTCCAAAGATTTGGAATGCGTGAAAGTCGACTTTCCATTTCAAATGTTCCGAGAACTGGTACGTCTGTTGCATGATATCTGCTTTACAGATCCGTTTGTATCAAAGCTACTGATTCAGGTGATTGGCTACATCTTACATCTCATAAATAAGGAGTTAAGGTGTGTGAGCTTCCGAGGTTTTGCGCAGCGTGACAATGAACTATCTAAGAGTATTTTTAAGACTTGGTGGGTATATTCTGCGTTGCTAGGAGAATACATGAGAATCCTCGGGGAAGTCGTTGGGTTGAGTGAAAGATTATCTTGAGAATTTTTTTGGGGTATTTCAAGAGGTTAAAAATCCATCAGTTATGTTAATTCATATTTTTCGCCTTACTTCACTTGTCCCAATCTTGTCAGAATAAGCCCCTCCCATGAATCGATGATCCGTAAACATTATAATTTTTCTACTTGAGAGAGCATTTTTTGCAACCGGTTTGAAGATTTTTATCACACTTATATCAATCACTTGATTGGGTATTTTTCAAAGTCAATAAAAAGTTTAAAGGAATTTTCAGCTTTTCAGGTTATGCAAAGATCCATCTGATAATATGGTCCCAACTTTAGGGTTAATAATTCATCAAGCGCAGCTATTAGCTTAGGAATTTTTTTGTGGATCCATATTCTGCATATGCGTGGGATTCATTCAGACTCAATATTGTCAATATATAACTTTTGTCTCAGTCAGTAGTAATAAGTTAGACATTATGAATATTCCAATAGAATCACCGTTTCAACGAGCGAACTTGAGTCACTTCGCAAGCAGGTTTATGGATAATACATGGTCAAAAAATCGGAAAATTTATACAGTATACAACTATCTACCGGGCCACCCAAACGCGAAATTAGCCATTCGCCTAATTCCAAATCTATTTTAACAACAAAAAAATTCAAAAAATTTTTAAACTAAGATTTATTCAAACTCTTTAGGACATGTCTTTATTGTGTGTCCCCGAATATGTTATCCTCTACATGAATAATGGCGGCGTTTTCGCTTCGGGAATCCATCATTGGCCGACACGCTCATCTCGTCGGTTTGACATTCTTGGGCTTCTGGAATAATGGAAAAAATGTTTTCGACCTCCTCGACCGAAATAACAGTTTCCAAAATGAATTTTCTTTCAGGCCTTGACCTTCGTTTTTTTTTTTTGTAACATTTCAGCAGTGCGTTCTCTCGTCACTTCTTGTGAGAGAACCGATGCGGATTGCAAAAAAGTGTGCGATAAATCAAAAAGTTTTCTAAAATCTGGTTTTAAACGACTTCTAGGCCCGTCAACGGCTCGTGGAGGCAACTAGTTAAGTAATGAGGCCTGCTCGTTCAATTGGTCATACTTTGAAGGTGTTCTTGGTTCTTCTTGAGTGTGTTCTTGTTGGTTCTCTTCGGTCTCTTCTTCAAGCTCAGGTACGATGTACAAATGTTGAAAAGAAGCTTCGAGAGCACATGATTTCGGTTTGGAGGGTATAAACTAGCAGCTATATAGACACTTCTAAAATTATAGGCCCTAATAGCTGTTTTCTGGTAGCAGGGTATGTTTTTAAGAACTCAATCTCATCAATACTGTGAACCCTCAATAATCCTCTTTCGTCAATCACCTTTCCGTACGCCCGCTTCAAAACTTCAAAACAAACAAGATCAAGTGGTTGAAGTCGATGGGTTGTATGAGCAAGCATAAACTGAATTTTTATAAAAATTTCTTCCCAGATTTCTTTGAAATCATCTATTAAATGACTGCCATGGCCACCGAAAAGTAAGAGACGATGAGTTCCCTTCGTACAGTCCATCGTTGATGTATTAAATATTTTTTGGAGCCAAATAAGTGTCATATGGCTATTATTCCATCCATTTTCAGTGACATATAATCCCCATTTGGGAGGCAAGTTATCGTACCAACCCTTTTGCAACCGAGCACCTTTGAAAATAATGAAACGGAGGACGTGCGACACCCGCAGCACTTACACATTCAGTTGCAGCCACCCATCACGGTTTCCGGGTTGAATAATTACTGAATCTTCATGACAATTAGTCCGAGAAAGCACTTTTCCGTTTCTAAAATTCATATGGTCTAAATAGTCTCGTCAATGTTGTAAACCTCGTGCATGCCGATGTCGAATTCTATGATGGTGTTTTCAACGCGATTTAACCACTCCTCGATGTTTTTTGGCATCTCAAAATTAGAGTTGATATATTCACGGGATATAGCAAGCTTTATCTTAAGTTCATCATAATTTTTAAGGATCTTGAGAGCAAATTAATTCCGACTGTAGGTGATCGTTTAGTTCCACTCGCCGCGAGTATTTTATTTGCCCTTTTTCGAACCTCCGAATGTTTTGGAAGCTAATTAAAGAAGTCAAGGTCAATTATACATTTCTCCAACTATTTCCCTTCGAATTATGTCAGAAACGTTTTTTTTTTTTTGTTCACTTTCAGCCTGTTTTGTTGCTCGTGATACCGGATCTATGACGTGGTGCGAGCCACCTGAAAACGCGTTGCTAAACGACAAATAGATGAGGAAGAATTATAATTTTTTAGTTGAATTGCTAAAATAATAAGGACAGCTTCAACTTCTGCCCGCTTTTCTACCATCTATTCTTCCATTGGTGCCAAGTAATTGAACTTTTAAATCTATATTTCAAAATTTAAAACGCGTCACGCGTTTGGGTGGCCCGGCGCGTGGGTGGCCCGGTAGATAGTTGTATACTGTACCAAGCCTTTGAAAAAGAATGGTATCGAATTTGCAATCCTGAGAATATCACGGGATCCTAACCCATGGCGGTGTCCAATGAAATTGTCCGCTTACTAATCAGAAAAATTCAAACCAAGCATTGCCAAGAAGTTGAACCGCGCACTTACCACTGGTGACTTTGGCAGATGCCGTTCACGCTTTCTTCTATATTGGAACCAGCAACAGTAGAAGTAATTTTATTAATCACTTTTTTTTTTTTTCTCTTCTATTTTTGCGAAAGAAGTGGGAAAACAAGCTCCCCAAAATTTTAATACAGATTTAACGTGGGAAACCTGAGTAAAGATGGCAAAACAATTTCAGCAAGAGTGTTGCTAAATACACCAAGAATATATGCAGACCAGGCGCTCGGCATTGTTCCTGCATTGAATTGCTTTACATGAAATCTTTGAGTTGCATCGGAATTCTCGAGGAGTTTACCGGCTGGTTTTCTGTGAAAACGTAAACGCCTCGATATTCCGAGCATCTTTATCGTCAAACCCAGATAAGGGCGCATGATTCAGGCACCCCCAAGTTTCTTTCTGGTTTATAACATAAGTTCAGTAATATTTTGAAATTATGAATTGTGTGTTTGAAAAAGTTTCAAATGCTCCAATGTTAGAGTAGGTGTCAAGCAATTCAAAAGGACGGAAAAACTTCCCCACTTTTTTTTTTTTCTTTTTTTTCTTTTTTTCTTTTTTTTCTCTTTTCTCGGTTACATTCAGCCGGAGCTAAAGATGTCTGCGCGCATGAAAAATTCATTTGAGTTCCCTGGTGCGGCTTACAAATGTGAATTGCATGTTCGCTATAGTATGGAAAATAATGGTTGCAACAAGTTCTTTGCCGCCGAACACAATCCGTAAAGAAACCAATTTTTTCTTCAAGGTATTTACAGCAAACTAAAACATCCAGTAAACGAATACCTTGATAAGAAACAAAACCAACCTGCCCTCAGTCAGTTCCAGTACGTTGAATGAAAAAATCTTGGCGCTTGCTTCTAAAGACGACATCAAAGCCAGCTCGCTCCACTTTTTCTTAGCCTTCCACGAAGGATTCCTGTACATGTTGACAAATTTTGAGTAAGGGTTTATGCACCGGCGTTTGAAGGGATTTGCCCGGTTCCGGGGAGCGAAGATTTTCACGTAAACTCCAGTTAAAATTCTGGGTTGAGTGTTGCGAATTAGTATTATTTTGTTTTTTTTAGAAAAATATGTCTTTTTCCAGAATGATTTAGCGATCTCAATAGAAATTATTACTAACAAAAAAGAATTGAAAAAAAAAATCACCAACTTGTTTTCACTCTTTTCCTTCACTATGCAATGTAAGCAATTATGCGGGCGCCCGGCTTTCATGCTTCTTTCCTTAAACGAGCTGCAAGGTTGTTTCCACAATTGAAAATATTTCGGAGATAGTTTTATACATCAATTTATTAATTGGATTTTTTTTTCTTCGTTGATTTGCAGAAGTATAATTAATTCTATTCTTTCATACTCATCTACTCACCCATACTGAAAAGAGAATTGACACCCATATATTCTTTCGTTGTTCCATTCCTTTTTCATCTTTTGACTACCTTCTATCAAAACCATATTTTTCTCTGTTTTTACACACACGTTCCAGAAAAAAAAAAAAAAACATAAAAAAAAAAAACAAGCAGACAAAACAGACCAAACTTTCTTGCACAAATTCCGAAGGAAGACAATTTATTATCAGACTTAACCGGTTCCAGTTATTGAAGCATACTAATACTGAAGAGTGTATACATTATGAGCGAAAAAAGTTTTGAACTGACCTCAAAAACAAACAAGGATGAGTGTTATAAAGAACTGCCCGAAAATTTTCCGTTAAGTCAATGGCAAGCAACTTCTGGTCCTAGCTCTATCCCATCGTGGACCCAAACTTTAGATATAGTTCAAGATTATTTTGGTGGTTTAAAAGAGAAATCTGGTCATAGTTTCGGGGAAGAAGTAGCTTATTCCGTCAGTACATCCGTTGAAGCTTTCGAGTATAGTGACTTCAACTATATAGACCCAAATGCTACTTTCGTTATTCCACCTTGGATTGAAAGTTCTACAGAATTGAAAGAAAAACTTTGTTCGGCCCCAGACTTGAAGACTGATTTGGAATCTCTTCCTTTATTGTCGGTACTGCCGGAACTGGACAAAAATCAAAGATGTATTGATGGTAAATATGATAACATCAGGTTTTCTAAACGATTAAATAGCTGTTTTGAGCATTTAACGACCAAGGAAAGAAATTCGACTGAAAGTAATATACCTTCTCCGTTTGCAGAAATGACTGGAGAGTTTTTGAAGCCAAAGATTAACCTATGTTTGACCAAGTTGGAGCAGACTTGTATGAGACTTATTCCTTTGATAAATCGAACAAATACCCAAAACTACAGCATTCTTCTAGTTGAAACTTTACGGACATGTCTGAAAGAGATAACCCTTCAGGAGTTTTACAATCTACTTTGCAACTCCAATACAATTTCCTCGGGGGAAAGTATGTTACTTCATGGATTCAAGACATACCAGGATCAAGATACTCTGAAACTTGAAAGCCTCAAGGTATGTTCTTTTATTCTAAATATTTTCAAGCTGCAGAGTGAGGGTGTTAGTTCTATTGTTCTGGAATTGGTGAAAAATCCCCTTCTCCAAACTGTGAATTATAAAGAGATGCTCAAGAAGTTTCTTGCAATAAAGATCATTTTTGATTCTGTTATTATAGACGAGGTTTCGCTAAGGCATGAAGTAATTCCACGAAAGTCACTTTACAAGGTTTACTCTCTGATTTGCCTGCAATTTCCTGAAAGATTCAACAAATTTTCGACAAATACGAAATTAAATTCGAATGAATTTGTGGGAGCTGCGCAATTTGGTCACCTTACCAGGTTGGTTTATCCAAATTTGAAATTAAGACGCTTAGGAAGGAGAGGAAACTCCAAACATCACTATGTTGGACTCATTTGGAATAAATCCTTTGTCGATGATGAATTATTGAAAAAACTCTCTTTGGATCAGCCAGGAATCATAGTGGGTGATAAGGACAAGAATTCAAAAGATATTCCAGGACCAGTCAGACCCAGGACTTCGGTTTTAACAAAAACTAATCGGGCCCATGAAATCAAAAAGTCGTTTTCTTCGGGTTTTGCTGATACAAAATACAGTTTTGTTCTGCTGTCTACCCAATTACCGAAAGGTCAATTTCTGCCAAGAATTTGGACACACTTTTCTGGAAAATCGCCTGAGCAATCTAACTGGGGTAGAGATATCATTGAAAAATCTTCAATTGGCTTTGCAGAAATACCATGTCAATATAAGACCAATGATTCATGAATTTCATGTTGATATTTTTTCGGATGATGACATGAAAATATTCTTACGCAAGTTTATTCAGAGAATTAATATTTTAATTGAGAATAACTCGGACGATGAAGGATATTTTCATTTGTATCTTATAATTCTTCTCTTGATTTTACCAGTGATTTTTGCCACAGATACAGAAGTGCCCTGTGAAAATAAAGTGAAGCTCCGGAAAACATTAAAAGATTTTGTCCATTGCCTTGATTTTGGACTCGCAAATTTTCCACGTTCCAAACTTAACTCTCTTCAAACCTTTTCCAACATTATCAAGAAAATGATCAATATCAGTGATTTGTCTCTGTCACATATTAAAACAGGGCTAGTCCAGGGTCTAGTCCAAGAAATTGCTCTAGACATACAGAGACCAACTTCTGTTCATTTAAATTTGTGTCACACTCCTGCAATTGAAGAAATATTTTCTCGTGCCGTGTTTTCAGCTGCCAATGCTTTCGAATCGGACTTTTTCGTAGGGAATACACAAAAAAATAACTTGGACAATACCGACATCCTAGCGAATATAGTAAAGGCATTTGTGAATTGTGCGAGTAAGACCACAGAATATGTTTGTGAAATTCCCAACCTGATGACCCAGCAAGAATTGGGAAAAAGCACTTTTGATTTACCATTTCAAATTTTTAAAATCCTGACAAGGGTTTTTCATCAATTCTGCTCTTCGGATCCTTTCGTATCAAAGTTGCGGATTCGTGTCATCGGATATATTTTACTTATGGTGACCAATGAGTTGCAGAATGTTAGCTTTTGCAATTTTGGTAATCGTGAATCGGAGCTATCACAAAGTACCTTTAAAACTTGGTGGGCATTCTCTGTCTTGACAGGAGAATATATGAAAATTCTTGAGGAAATTGTTGCTTTGAGTGGGCGATTATCTTGAGTCATTTTCTAATTCATGAAGGCATCGCCTGTGATATTTTTCATCAATTTTTATCTGCAGAAAGTCCAAACAATAATTAGTGATGCAATTCTAGAGCTACCTTTGTTTGTAATAAATGTATGTATATTTCAATTAAGCTTGCTTGAAAGCAGTCCAGGTGATGGAAACACAAGATAATTAAGTTAAATCAGGAAATAGTTTTAGTTTGGATGGTGTCAAAGAGTACGCTTTTTTGAGTCTTTTCGAAGTGTTATCAGGTTCCTAAATGTCGTCAAAACAAAACTACAGCCACCAGCTTATCCCGCAGATTCAAGTACAAATCACGACAATTATGACTTTCGTGGTTGCAGCAGCATTGTTTATAACCTTTTTTTTTTATAGTGGTTGTGATAATTCGCTGAATTGGTCTATATATTATATTGAATAATTATTGTTGTTTTTATAAAACTCTTTTTTGTTCACTTACAGTCTTTTATTTTTTTATTCTGCTTGTCTTTTAACCAAGCTTCGTATCTTCGGGTCCTATTGTTTGAGTGTATTGGTCATCAAAAAAAATCTTTTAATGCAGTCAACTTTTGTGGATCTATAATTTACCTTAAAGTCTTGCCAATCAAATTTTGGATTCAAGAATTTCTTTCAAAACCGTTGAGAGCAATTACGACAACCATACTCATCTTTTCTCTGCACACAATGCTTTTACGTTTCGGCGGTAATCCTGTGTATTGAAACTGTACTATATGCTGGATTTTCTTGCAAAACCGAGGCCGAACGGCGATAGGGCAAATCTTGGATATAAATACTTTATCGGTAAGTGCCGCGCGTTATCGGGATCCGCGGGTTTCGTCCGGTATTGCTCGGAAAAGCTCGAGCGCTTCGATGGATAATTGCCAAGATTTACAAGAAGGTCATCACGAAAACCTGTTTCATTCGCTAAAATTCCTATTTTTTGAGGAAAAATTAATTGACTTGATTACATTGAAACATGGATTTTAATTACAACGGAAATGAATCGGTGTTTGCATATATTTATTGTCTTAAAGTACGAAAAAAGTTTTCTCAATTCACCCCGTAATAGGAAATAAGCGACTTGTTTAACCGATGGGTAAGTTTTTTCTTAAAGCTCTGCATATGGAATCGTTTGAGTCATGTAGTTAAAATGACTAGGGTGACTCGCGCATGAATCATCACTAACATGAGATCTATATTATGGGTATATCCATATTAATTGAAGCCGGAATTTCTTCAGCAGAAAAAGGCTTGTTGAATCTGTTATGGATGGAGAAAAGAAAAGAGAAAATAGAATAGATAATTGGGAAAAAAGAAGACTGATTGAAATATTACCTTTGAAAACAAATAGGCAAAAAAATTGAAAAAAAAAAATTTGGATAGTATCGGAACATTCCAAATCCTTGGCGCTCGCTTCGCAGCAAAACTCACATGAACACCAGCGCGCCCCCACATATTTCACTAGGCAACAATTTTAAAAAGACCTTCAGTTTTCAAATTTGGGATTTGCAAATTTTTATGAAGATTTGAAACTTCATTCTTGAAGAAAAGAAAATCTGTCATCACAAGCACTGGCTTTGCCAATATTTAGTTTCAATGAAGTTAAGTGGGGGGTTTCAAGGCGTAGCATAAGGCTGAGTTATATGTTCGTGTCTTGAGGAGAATGTGCATGAAAATATGCGGGATCTAAGGCTTTTTGTTATTTCTTTTGGAAGGCCCGACCGATAACGCATGCACAGTGACGAAACTGATGCGGTGTTCTGGATCTTATGGTATCAAATAGAACCTTTCTTCTTCACTGTATGTAAGTCTTTCATGAGTTCAAGCTTTGGTTTCTTGGGTTCTTGGTGTCTTGGGTTTTTGATTTTTTTGGGTTCTTGGTTCTTTATTATTATTATTCTTATTAACTTATTTGTTCTATCCTTCATTACTTTGTGCGAATTATTAACTTGAAAATAACTATCAGGTATCCGACTATACTATTCTGCATTGCAATCTTTTTTCTTTCAATATATCAAAAAGAGAAAGACGCATACAGCTACGGGTGTTTGTTCTACCATTGGTTATTCAAATACTACTTATCTTGTGGTAAATAAGGACACAGAAAATACCTCCACCCTCTTGATTTACACCGAACTTGATATAACCAAATCAAAACTCTGAATTCAACACAGTGATCCAAGAAAAAATAACGTTTTGGCAGAAATTTTTAATTGGCCACGACATGTTTCAGCGTGAATTTTATCCCAGCGAAATTGGCCCTAGGGACACAAACTACGACTTTCAAGGTGTTGATTTTCCATTAACCCAACTGTTAGAGCCTTTTTACCCTGGCTCAAAGGAGTTAACAGAATTGACCAAGGCCATAGAAACTCCTTTACAGCCCAATCATTCATTTAATATTTCGAATGAAGATTCTAACATTATTTCGGGAATTCCCTTATCCAATTCTATCAACACAGCTTTAAACCCATTTGAAGTCAATGGTAATTACTACAAAAAGCCAAGTGGTGCTTTAGAAATAGACACAATATTCACCGAAAGTACCCAGCATGTAAACTCAATCACAAAGTTTACATCCAAAGAGATTCCTTCCTCGATTCCAACCGATTCATCAGAACAGTTTTTGGCTCCATACCCAGTTCCTATTTTGGCGAGATCTCCTAATAATCAACTATCAATGGATTTAAACGATATTAGCATTTATACACCATTTCTAAACAATTTCCCAGAGCCCATGAACGAGTTGAGAAACCCCCCTTTCGACCAAATATCCCCTTTGACTAATGCTGCTACAGGTTCTGAGGTTTTTTTCAATCCAAATTTCAAGTATAATTCAAGAAATGTCGAAAACATTTGCACGAGACTTACTCCTTTGATACACCAAGTGAAGCCCCAAAAATATGATTTTCTTTTAGTGGAGACTTTACGCCTTTGTCTGAATGATATAAGCCAGGATGAATTGTATAATTTACTCTACAACTCTGCAATGCATTTTCCAAATAATGATGTACCATTCCGTGGAATTGAAGTGGATCAATATGCCACTACGGGAAATTGCCTGGAAGGTCTTATCATCTGTTCCAGAATCCTTGAAATATTTATTCCAAACAACAGGTGTAAAGACTCCCGTATTTCGGCATCTCTGAAAAGCACACTGTTCATTTCGGTGAATTTCGAAGAGTTGCGCAGAACTTTTCTTGCTATAAAAATTCTTTTTGACTGTGTCGAAGAAGTGGATGAAGGAGTTCTGTGCCATAAAACTATTCCACGGAGCTCACTATATAAGGCCTACTGCATGTTGTGCCAGAAGTTTCTTAGAAAGTTCAAATTGTTTCCCAAAGGTTTCAAAGTCAATGGAAATATTGTTTTGGGTATGCCTCAATTCGGCAGACTTACCAGATTGGTATATCCCAATTTGAAATTTAGACGTTTAGGAAGGAGAGGTTGCTCCACATACCACTGTGTGGGACTTGCTTGGAACAAATCCATAGTTGATTCTGAGATAATCACACAACTTGAACTGGATTTCCAAGTAAGTCAGTTTGGGAAAAATCTTCAAAACAAATATAAAGCCATGGAGTCCGGTGAATCAAAAGAACCAATGAGTGGAAAACCAGAGCCTGCCAAAAGAAATAAAAAGCACTCCTCTAAAGGACCAAACAATGTCACATACAGCTTTCTTACCCCTTCTTGCAAATTACCGGAGTTTGGATGCCTGCCAAGGGTGTGGGATTGCTTTCCAGGAAAGTTACCAAAACAATCAGAATGGTCTCTTCAGATGATGTCAAGGTCAATTTTGGCTTTGAAAGGGTACAATATTGACATACAGCCCATTATTGATACATTTTATGTCGATATCTTTTCATTTGAGGAAAGTAACAGTTTCCTGAACAAATTCGATAATCTAATCAATTGTTTAATCGAAGGTAACGCTGATGAAAAAGGGTACATGCATATGTATCTTATCATCCTTCTCCTACTTTTTCCCGTCATTCTAGCTACCGACAAGGAAGTACCAAAAGACGCTAAACTGCAACTTCGAAAAACGTTGACCCATTTTATCAGTCTGCTTGAGACAAAGGTTTCTAATTTACCCACTAGTAAATTAAACTTTCTTCTTAACTTTTCAAACATCGTCAGAAAAATGATCCAGATTAGTATGATGTCCCAGTCCCAAATCCAAACAACCTTAGTGAAGGATATTTCGAAAGAAATTGCTGTTGATTTTCGAAAACCAATAGGTTCTTCCTTCGATTTGGGTGAAAATGAATCGACTGAGGAGAAGATCTTTCGGGCTGTTAACGCAGCTTCAAAAGCTTTCAAATCCAAATTTATTGCCGAGGACCAATATAAAAACTTCAAGGATAGTTCCGAGTTTTTATTGAAAATAGTTAAGGTGTTCACTGATTTCACCATAAATCTATCGGAAAATATCTTGAAGATCCCGGAATTATTGACCCCCGAAGATTCAGAACACACGACATTTGACTTGCCATTTCAAATATTTAAGGTGCTGGTACAATTCTTGCATGAAGTTTGCTTTGTGGATCCTTTTGTATCCAAGTTGCTGATTCAGGTAATCGGGTACATTATTCTTGTCATCAATAAAGAATTGAAGTGTATGAGTTTTCAAGACTTCGGAAAGCGTTACCATGAACTTTCGAAAAGTACTTTCAAAACTTGGTGGGTGTATTCTTCGTTGCTAGGAGAATACATGCAAATTCTTGCAGAAGTTGTTGCATTAAGTGGAAGATTATCTTAACTGGACTTTGAATTGTGTTGCGGAATGATGAATAGAAACGACATTTTTTTTTTTTTTTTTTTTTTGATTTAATATTTTAGATGTGTGTACTTTATTCAAATCATCAAAAGGCAAGGGTTTTTTGAAGTGAGCTGAAGAAAGAAAGTTATTTTGTTTTCGTTCAATACTTGTATCAATTTTGTTGAGTCTACCTTATTTCTTTAAGAAATATATTGATATGTCACTATTAAGTTGGTCCATTATTAAGGGTATTTCCTATATTCTTGTAGGTATTTACATTTTCTTGTCACTTGGCAGATCAAGCTTGTTAATTACACTTGTATTAATGAGGAGAGAAACGATATCTAAAGTATCTTGATTATTATAAATCAAGAACTCAAAAAGTAGTTATATTCTTGAAAATGTGACAGTGGATCTCCCAAAACTCACTCGTGGTAGGACCGTTTCTGGAAAGAGGTTCTTTCTATGTTAAAAAGAAACCTTTCGATCGATAGCTAACTCCACTGGAAGCAAGCAGTTAAATTCACACGAATCATTAAGTTAAAAACATAAACGCAATCGAGAATATCAAACTACTCGAGAAATTTCATGAGATTTTTTGATATTTGGGCTCTCTGACGATAATGGAAGATCGTTTTGGCAACAAGAGAACACTCTTCGTGTAGTATCGGCAAACAAATTAATAAACGGTGAACAATTTGATTTTCTCGCTGAGTGCAGTGTAGAATATGAATAATTTGACTTTTTTTCATAATTCTGGGAATATGGAATTGGCGAACATCCAAAGAAATACTTTAAAAGTAGAAATCAAAATATTTCGAAAAAGGGCTTCCCAGTATTTTTGCAGGTGGTGTAAATTTTAAGGGGGTGAAGTGGTTTGGAAGTATGCCTGTTCTTGTTGGCCAATAAATTTGTTGGCTTACTAAGCAGTTACCCATATAGCATGTTTATGCACAAAATATTCAAGCCAGCATGATTGCGTTGCTGATGACCCTCGTACTTGTCAAAATTTTCTTCCCTTGATTGTTGCAGATGTTCCGCACGGCTTTATCAAAAGTGGGTGTAAAAGAACTTCAATTATATTACTGATAATCGAATACAGGTAAGTTTGGGACAAGTTTAAGAGAAATTAAAGCCGCCATACTTATTCTAAAATTGATAAAGGTTAATTCGAGAAAAAATTGTTGAGAATTTGAAACAAATTTGTGGCTGAATTCCCTCTTTGAAACATGCAAAGAGATAATATATATGCCGACCACCGAATCTGCGTTGCTCTTGTATATAACTATCGTACAGCATAGCAACTGCATTTCCTCGGAATGCACACGGTATTATCCAGCTGGTATTGTCACATGCCATCTCAAATAGGATTATGTGCCGCACCGTGAAGAGGATTGCCAGCCTTACCGGGAATTTCTTCAAGGGCCTAGTCTCGTTTCTATTTTAGTGGTTGCTATGTTAAAGAAGCAGGGGTAAGTTAGCCAAGTTTAATCTTCTATAAGGATGTTTCAATTGATAGTTCGACCTAAAATTGATATTTATATCTGAACGACATCACATGGATTTCTATCCTCGATTAAACAACTTACCATACCCGTTGAAAGAAGAAAATAAAAATAACCGATATTCTGAGCCTTTGTGTGCCTAGAATAAAAACTTGGCATCCGTCTCCCACTAATACGTCACACGACAGCCCGGACTACAGCCGGCTCGCTCCGCTTTTTCTTAGCATAGACCATGCAAGATTCCTGTACATTGAATCTTCTACCGGAGTTTAAGAGTGCTCTCTTCCAATATCACTTATCTATTATTATGCTTCTTAGTCACTCTCTGGACGGCAAAAAAAACCTTGAGAAAATTGGGAAAAATGAAGAAAAAATGAGAAAAAATGAAGCTCGTTACATTCGTTTTAATACAGTTAAACTGCCATTGATCGAACCACAATAATTCCGCGAAATTCGTTCAGATAACGGACCGTTCCGGATATTTTCGGGCATACATATTCCGGTATATATAAGAGGCATGTCTGGTATATGCAAGGCACCTGGAAAGTGAAATCAATGTTGGGGAGCGCGCGAAAATCTTCGCCAAATTCTTGTGCTAAGCACTTGAGCCGAATTTCCAGTCAAACTAAAGAGCCTCTCCTTCAAAAAGGGGTTTTGTTATTATCTTGTCAGGCAGGGAAATCATACTCAAATTTTCGAACAAAACTTATTTTGTTTTAAAAAAAAAGAAGACTTAAAGAAAAAGCATACTTGAAATTTTCCCGAACTGTCATCTTTGTGTTCGGGAAAGCGCGAGTTCGCGGAAGGGCCGGTTCGGAGTTAAGCAACATTTTGCTGCGTGTTTATATGCAAGAGTTCGATAAACGCCCGACTTCGCTAAAGGTAGTTTGATTGTATATGATTTATACAAGTTACTTTGAGGTATTTAAACATGCAACTACCGGTGAACTCCAAGTCTACGATATATTAAGGTTTGCCAGGTTTAAAGAAAGAAGTCACAAGCAAGGGTAAGAAATCTGTATTATAGATATCGATGTGCGCTTTTGAAATTTTAAGCGGGCCGCGATCTTCTCAACCATTTTCAGGACAGCAGAATAAGAAAAAGATATGCAAGTGATTTGTTTTGCTGCATGTCTCTTTACGACGCCATGCGAGTATGTATACGTGCATGTAGCTTTCATGCCTCTCTTCAGAAGATCAGCTGCAAGATTGATTACAGAAAAAGGGAGAAATTTGGACGTAGGTGTTTTTTTAAAATAGCATCACATTTCAGTATTTTTGAAATGTATCTTTGCTTGGGGGGTTTTTTTTTTCCCTAGTTTATCTGGAAAAGAAACTTGGAACCTATCCATTTCTTCCTTCTCTTTAGTTTTGGACTACCTTATACACGGATTCCTGTTTTTTACAACCACAAAGAAAAATACATAACCAGGAAAGAAAAAAACAAGCTTCGTTTTGGGCGAAAAATAACAATTGAGCTTTTCGACCCATTTTCAGGGAAGAATTTTCGTATCTTTTTGAATTTGCTCAACATTTAGTATCTTTTGAGACTCAATCCAATATTCTGGTGGAAGAATATAAGTGCTGAAAGATGTTTGAAACTGATTATGGACTAAACGAAGTACACAGCAAGAATGGGGGTCTCAATGGGCGGTCAGATATATTTTCCCCGATTCAATGGCCAGTAACTTATTCTCAATCCAGCTCTAAGGACTCACTAAGCTGGCGCAACACTTTAGCAGAGAATGAAGATTACTTTGAAGTATCCGATCCATTGTTGAACCATAAACCAGAAGGCGATGTTTCATATCCTCTGGTAATATCCTTAGAAGGTTTTAAGCTTAATGATTTGATGCAAAACGGACATAAAGGCGGTTGGAAGTTTCCAAAACAGCACTCGGAAAGTTTTAAACAAAATATAGGAGCTGACATTCTCCCATTCGAACCCGTTTATTCTTTGACTGATCTGCCAAAATTTGACAATTCGCAATCATCAACTGAAATTTATTCGAACGGGAGCAATATAGTAGAAAAACGACATGAAAACTATAACAGTGCTGATCCAATATTCATTCACCAAGATGCAACATTTCCTTACGAATCTACGAGCGAAGGATATTACTTGGAGTCAAATATGAAGCTTAATTTAAGCAATGTCGAAAAAACCTGTGTTGGTCTCATTCCTTTGATAAACAAAGCAAACACTAAAAACTATTATCAGCTTCTAGTGGAGACTTTAAGAACCTGTCTGCAAGATATAGAACTCGAAGAGTTTTATAATCTACTCTATAATCCCACTACTTATACTGCAATGGATGGAGCTTCTCTCTACGATGGGAAAATGAAACAGATCACTACTGGACCAAAATTAGAAGGCTTTAAGATTTGCTCTTTTATTCTTGAAACTTTTGGCTTAAGAAAGAAAGTTGGCATTTCGTCTTTACTGAATCTTGTGAGAAATGCACAGCTTGAATTTGTGAACCTCGAAGAGTTCCGAAGAACGTTTCTTGCTGTAAAAATTATCTTCGACTTGATCGTGGAAGTGGATGATACAGCACCGGGCCATATGGCAATCCCACGCACCTCAATCTACAAGGCTTATTGCATGATTTGCCAGAACTTACCAGAAAGATTCAAATTATGTTCAAAAGCCAGCAGGATCAACAGAAGTATTGTTGTGGGTGTTTCTCAACTAGGCAAACTTGTGAAGTTGGTTTATCCTCATCTAAAGGTTAGACGATTGGGAAGGAGGGGTAGTTCCAGGCACCATTATGTGGGAATCATGTGGAATACTTCCCTAGTTGCCGCTGAAATGATTCGCAAACTTGAGCTGGATGATCCAGTAAGTATATTGAGGAATATTCTCGACACAGAACCTAAATTTATGGGGTTAGTTGAACCAAAAAAACCAAGACAGAAGATTGCGGAGCCAATCCTGACTCCGAAACCGGGTTTCTTTCAGGGGTTTACTGATACTCTGTACCGCTTTGTTGTGGGTACATCAAAATTACCCATTTCTGGGTGCCTGCCAAGGGATTGGAAATACTTCCCTGGGATAATACCAAAACAATCCCCGTGGTCCCGGCAAATTATGTCAAGATCTATTGATGCTTTAAGAAAGTATGGAATTGATATGAAACCTATTGTCAACTGCTTTCATGCAGACATTTTTTCAAATGACGTTCTGAACTTATTTTGTTCCAAATTCTTGCAAAGAATTAACACTTTGGTAAAAAAAAAGGCTGATGATCGAGGGTACATGCATTTGTATCTTATAATTCTTCTTTTGATTTTCCCGGTCATTCTCGCCACGGACAAAGAAGTTCCTTATGAAGATAAAGTGAAATTACGGGAAAAATTGAATTGTTTTGTCAATGAACTTAAGCTTAAAGCTGAAACATTTCCATGTTCTAAAGTCAACTACCTCCATAACTTCTCCAAAATCATCAAGAAAATGATCAATATCAGTGATTTGTCTCTGTCCCATATTAAAACAGGGCTAGTCCAGGCTATTGTCCAAGAAATTGCTCTAGACATACAGAAACCAACTTCTGCTCACATAAATTTGTGTCACAATCCTGCCATTGAAGAAATATTTTTCCGGGCTGTCTTTACAACTGCAAATGCTTTTGAATCTGAGTTTTTCACTGGCGATTCTGAAAACAAGGATCTAGATAAGACTGGGATTCTAACGAACATAGTAAGGGCATTTATAAATTATGCACTTAAGGTCACAGAACTCCTCTTCAAAATTCCCGAATCCACCAGAGACCAAGACTTGAACATAATTACATTTGATTTACCATTTCAAATCTTTAAAATCCTGACAAGGGTCTTACATCAATTCTGCTTTTCAGATCCTTTCTTATCAAAGTTGCTGATACAAGCTATTGGTTACATTTTACTTCTCGTAAACAATGAGTTGCAGAATGTTAGTTTTTGTGAATTTGGAAATCGTGAATCTGAGTTATCAAGTGGTACTTTTAAAACTTGGTGGGTGTATTCTACGTTGTCAGGAGAATACATGAAAATCCTTGAGGAAATTGTTGCATTGAGTGCAAGATTAAGTTAATTGTCGCTGAGAAACTCTTGAATATCTTGAAACTTATGGGAGAAGAAAGAAAAAAAAAAAAGCACTTGTGAGCTCTGAATACTAGTATATATAGATATATATGACATTGATTCAAAATTCAAGATTTGTTGAACTAGCTCTTCCGGATAAAAAGAGGGTAATCAGTGAATAATTCTCACATCAGCTTTTTTCAGACCTTCTTTTTTGATCTTACATGATGAATGGTTGAGCAATGATTTGAACGGATTTTTTGTTGAATTCTAACTTTGGTTTTTTGGTTTCACAGTTTTGGTGGTGGAAAATTGGGTTTCAAGCGGAACATGAATTTAAAAGAAATGCTCACACCCAAGGAACATCCCATAAAAATCTTTGAAATCTCGGCCAATTCGTGAAAGTTGTTTAGAAAGTCTATTTAAGGAGACCCAGAGAAGCTAAAAATGGTATAGAAATCACTCCTAACCTGGAGAGATAGTTTTCCCGGAGAGTTCAAGCAAACCACCACATTGGGAGGATAACTTTAAAATAAGGTAAAAATAAGTTATTAATAATCGAGTCTACTTTAAGGGATGGAATTTCAAAGCAGAGAAAAAGTTGAGCTCTATTATAGGTTTTCTATAGTTACTTTTCTTTTTGAAAAAGGGTGGTGTGAGTTAACTTCAAGTTAATGTTCTATTGTATCTTTGAAATAAAAAAAGAAAATAAACTTTAAAATTTTTAAACAACTTTTACTTCAATCTTCTTTAAATGTCAAAATCCTAACAACCAGTATAAAAGCGTTGGTTCGTTTTCAGAGGTTAAGTCGTTCATAAAACGATTCAAGTGTCTTAATTCCAGAAATAAAAGAAGAATTGTATTTTCACAATAGACTTAAAGTATCTTTTTTTACAGTTTTGATTTGTTTCTATTGCACATGTTGGACAGGATCCCCCAATGCTTCCCGCGCCTTTTATTGTCGCTGCACGTACCGTGACATCTTGATAGAACACGACGGGGTTCTGTATATTATTGTAGTATAGATAGATAGGTTATACCGTAGGGATTCGGCTTTCGATGTCGCCAAATCCCCCGAGGAGAGAAGTTCCATTTCTCACCTCAGGAAAGATTTTATCTAAGTTGCCAGATTCGCTTCTTGCACGTGATCTCCGTCACGTGTATATTCTCCTTCACCCTGATCATACGCTAACACATCTTCAGCTCTGCGGAGCTAACACGGCTGGATAGTTGGAACTAAGGTAAATACGAGGAATTCAGGGTAAATAATATATAGCAAAACCATTCCGGATGAAAAAGAAAAAAAAAATGAAACATAAATAAAAAGTTTTTTAAAACATGAAGTAAACAGAGGGAATTGATTATTAGCACCGATACATCCCCCCAAAAAAGTATTGAAAACCGATACATCCGTGTGGGACGATCGGTCGTGCGCGCACCAATAAACATAGCAGGCTCCGACACACTGTGCTAGCCGTACATACAATAATTAGGTTTCATAACCATAATATAAAAACATTAAGCTGGCCCAAGACCAGAAACAGTATTCACAGGACGTTGACTGCACAAACAAATATATTGTTAAGAAGGTAAGAAAATGCAATCATTACCGGTTTCGGCATATACTTTTGTATTGAATTTCCCATCTGTTGTTAATATTTCCGTTTTCCTTGGGCATACAACTCAAAACATTGGGAGTGATTTTCGTCCCATTTATTCTTTTAGTCTTTTCCTTTTGTTTTTGCATAACTCCTTACTTTTTTATTTTTTTAGGTAAGAAAAAGTTTATTTTTTACGGAAATTTTTGAATAGACTTCCAAATACCCGCCCTCAATTTGCGGACTCCTATTTTGGAAGCTTAGTTCACAAACCGAGGAGGAAAGAAAAAAAAAAAAAAAGAACGATCTATTCCGTTGCACTTTTCCTGCGTACAGAGCTCAGGAAAAATCCTGCAAAACCAACTTCGGCCTAACATTATCTGACTGTCTTCGCAGACCAGCGGTAAACATATTTCCCCGACTTACAAGGACTTCCCGAAAGAAAATAAAACCCCGACCAAAAAAGGAAAGAACGGCGCACAAAATTTTTTTGGTAGAATCTCAGAAAAGATCGGAGATAATAGGGAAAAAAAAATCAAAACAAGGATTAACCCCAGAATTCATCCTCGGCATTTCTTGCACATTTCCTCTCTTCACTCCTAAAGATGTCGACACAACACGATGGGCCGTCCAAACTAGGCCCTGGGTTAGAAAATGGATTTGTTCATGAGAAATCTACATTGGGAGAGATACCACATAAAGCACCCCGTGTTGCGGTGGGCGGGCTCGAGGAGCCATTTGAGTCTCCACAGAAAACCCCACACGACGAAACAGCAGATTCTGAGTCGGAAGTCTCCGGCATGCCATCACCAGAAGTCAGCGAAGCTAGCCCCAAAGAGGCCAATAAAGCCATAAAAGAAGCGGCATACCACAAAAACACACTTGCTGTAGAGCATGTAGATTTGGAACCCGAATCCCCCAGCACGTTGCCTCGGATGCCCGGCACATTCGACATTTCCGGCTTAAAATCACCACCAGTAGTGGAATCCAATGGCACGACGGCGCACGCAGTTACGGAGACAAACGACGACGACGTCCCGGAAAGAAAGTCGGTTCCTCTGAAAACGACCATCGTCAACCGCTTAGACAAGCTGCCCCGCGAGCTTTTGGTCGCCAATACTGCTCATCTGGAGAGACCAAGGTCCAAACTTCCCACTCTTGCGCAGGCAGACTCTCACTCAAAGCTTGTGGATGTTCTTACTGAACCTCGTAAACCTGCTGAAGTCGTGGAAACTAGCCAACAATCTGAACGCAGTTCTCCCACAACTCCGCGCAACTTGACCCCAGTAGTGGCGCCTATGCCTCAAATGTCCAGTGAAGTCGCGCTTGAAGATTCGCCGCTGTTTAAGGCCAACGGAGACACAAAAGAAAACTCCCCCGAGATTCCAATACGCCGTGACCTTCTTCCTGATAGAGCTTCTCAACCAAGCAGTCGATACATTGCAACACCAGAGCTTGAACAGTTCAAATCGATGCTTGACCCAGGGAAACCACGTACTGAAGTTCCAGTCGAGTTGGGATCCGGCGTGGATATCGATAAACTTCTCGAAGAGCGCATTCAGAGCAAAGCATCCACCCTGTCTTCACTGCTGGAATATATCACTGACGAAAATTCCACGGTACTCAACACCCAAGTTCGCCCCAAGCTGCCTAGCATAAGAAATAGTGCGTTCAGCAACCGTTTTCTGCCCACGCAAAGCCCAAACTCCAAGCTTACCGATCTGCACTCGAAACCTGTGGAAGAGGGTTTAGGTGGCCTAAGTATAAGGTATCCGGAAGAGAACTCCAGGAATGTACGTGAATCTCGGTCTACCTCTAACCTGACTGTGATTAGGACTCCTATTCCCCCTCGCGCATCAAGAAATGTCGCGGCTAACCAGACTCCGCAATTTCCAAGGAATCACACCCCAAATGTGACTCCTGTCACCCAACAAGCTTCGTTTCAACTGAGTCCTTTGGATATGGGAAGACTGGGTATGCAGCATTTAAACTCGTCCACTGGTAGCTTGAAGAAGTCGAAAAGTGGGAACAGAGTTAGGGGTGTATTGACTTCGATGTTTGGCAAGTCTAAAGCTGTGTCGTCAGGTAGTAATAGCCCTGCATCGCCCGACTTAACCAAGAAGATTAGTACGCCTTTCAACGCAAAACACGTTGCGCATGTTGGTGTAGATGATGATGGATCATATACTGGGTTACCTAGCGAGTGGGAAAGATTATTAAGTGCAAGTGGTATTTCTCGGAGAGAACAGCAACAACACCCACAGGCAGTCATGGATATTGTTGCATTCTACCAAGATACAAATGAAAACCCCGATGATAACGCGTTCAAGAAGTTCAAGCAGATGGACCAGCGTGTAACTGCACCATCGAACCCTTCTTCAAATGTTGCCCATTCTCCAGGCTCTACCGCAAGATCTACCCCACCTTCCACACCCAGCGTATATGCTAGCACGGAACTGTTCGAGCATATCTCCACTCCAGTACAGCCCCTGGGCCTGGCTAATGGAACGCCTTATCAACAGTCGGGACCGCTCAGTATCAAAACTCCTTTACAAGGTGACGGTCAGTTTATTCCTAGTCGCCCTGCTCCAAGGCCACCAGCGCAACCAACGTCACCCCAAGTAAGCGAGACACCTCAAACACCAAATCGGTCCTCGAGCCGAAAACATTCTTTTGGACGTCGCTCATTTTCCTCTAAGTCCCTTAAATCATTAAAGGGTTCTAAGTCTAACGACCAGGCAGCCCCTCCTTTACCTGCCAATAGTGAAACCTCCCAAGTTAAGACACATCATACGTTACCAAAATCAAGGTCCCATAATACATCTCTCGCTGCGAAGTTACATGTCGAGAAAGAACGCAAGGAGGCAATGACTGCCCCAATAAGAGCGGCTCCAAAATTCAATAGTGACGACTTTAAGGCACATAGGCCTCCACCTCCGCCTCCAACCGAAGCGCGTACGCCCGCTCCTACGCCTGCGCCTCAAAGACCGCCACCAACCGAGGGTGAAGCTCCAGAAAGACAGCCAATGCCAGAGCCTGAGGTAGCGTCAACGCCTTCAGCGCCTTCAGCGCCTTCAGCGCCTTCAGCTGTCCCACCAACCCAAAAAGCACCAGTGCGTGATGCTAAAATGGCTGCATTCTTAGCACAGAAGAAGAGAGAAGAGAAGAGACGCAAGAACCAGCAAGTCATTGCCAAGCTTAGGGAGATATGTACAGAGGGAAATCCCAGGAATTATTATAAGGACTTGAACAAGATTGGCCAAGGTGCATCTGGTGGTGTTTACATTGCAAAGACGGTCGAGAAACAAGAAGTTGTTGCCATTAAACAGATGAATTTGGAGCAGCAGCCCAAGAAGGAGTTAATCATCAATGAAATCTTGGTCATGAAGGACAGTCGGCATCCAAATATTGTGAACTACATCGACTCATATCTCTTAAAGGGAGAACTTTGGGTTGTGATGGAGTACATGGAGGGTGGCTCTTTGACAGAGATTGTGACCCACAGTGTGATGACAGAAGGCCAGATTGGTGCCGTCTGTCGCGAGACGTTAAAGGGATTACAATTTCTCCACAGCAAGGGAGTTATTCACCGAGACATTAAGTCAGACAATATTTTGCTAAATACAGAGGGCCGGATAAAGATGACCGATTTTGGGTTCTGTGCACAGATTAACGAGCTCAACGTCAAGAGAACGACGATGGTCGGTACCCCATACTGGATGGCCCCCGAGGTTGTTTCTAGAAAGGAGTATGGTCCGAAGGTGGACATTTGGTCCTTGGGTATCATGGTTATTGAGATGATCGAGGGTGAACCACCTTACTTGAACGAGACGCCATTGCGGGCGTTGTACTTGATTGCCACGAATGGTACTCCAAAATTGAAAGAGCCCGAGGCACTTAGTTACGACATCAAGAAGTTCCTTGCATGGTGTCTTCAAGTCGACTTCAACAAGAGAGGTACTGCGGAGCAATTGCTCAAGGATAAATTTGTGTTGGAGAGTGACGAAGTGAGTTCGTTGGCTCCATTGGTGAAGATCGCGATGATGAAGAAAGCGAAAGAATCACTTGAGAACTAGATAGCACGGGCCATTACACTGCGCCTTTCGCCATTCCTGATAGTTTTGACTAGGGAGGGTATGGTTTCAATTCTACTCTTAGAGTAACACTGAATTAGTATTTAAATAAGACATCAACTTTTTAATGGCGGTGATGCCGCCAAGTACTAGAACCCGCCAGTCATGTCCCTGATTCTATCCACTTCTTCCTGAAGAGCCTTAAGATCGTCCAAGATATTTGTTGTGCTAGAGCTCCCCTGTGCCGTTTGGTAGATGGGCTCGTTTGGGATCTTAGCCGGGAGTGGTGGTGGTAATTGCGACGAGGCGCTATTTACACGGCGTGATCTAGGTGGCGGAGGTGGTGGCGGTGCGGGTTTATAAGGCTGTGTGTGAGAGTACAGCGGCAGTGCTCTGGACGAATCGTACCCAGGATCGGGTGGATATATAATATCAGAATTATTTCCACTATTAGCGGCAGGCCATGGAAGATTTAAAGGACTGGGCTGCGATGCAGAACGTGCCCGCCGTGTGGCCGGGATTGGCGGCGGCGATACTGCTGGCATCTGTCCAATACGGGAATTTTGGTTTGTGTTATCTGCCGTTTCGCCAGCCATTTGCGACGTGAATGCCTGGAGAGAGATTTTTGGCACAGAATTGGTTTTGGAATTCTGAGGAAGAAAACGGGCCATATCCAGCGGACCAGTTACATTGGGACGGAGTGGCTGATCAAATTCTTGTGAAGGAGGCACGCCCATCAGCGCCATTTGTGAGGGCCCTGTCATATTAGGCCGAAGTAAAGGCGGCAGAGTATTTTGTGGCAGAGAATTCCGAGGCAGAAATAAATCAGAATTGTGTTGGAGATGGAGATTAGCAGGCACGCCATCCACCAGCATTGTATCCACCGAATGAAGGTGTTGGAAATGGTTCATCTGAGGCTCCATGTCACGGAGAATCTGTCTTTCCTCGGGATCAGGCGACCTAAGCCGCGTGTCAATCTGAGGAACCGCCAATTGGTTTTGGTTTTGGTTTTGATTTTGATTTTGATTGGATCCAGTCATGCGCGATAAGAGTTGGTCCATTGGGAGCAGGTAATCCAAGTCTCCGTTATTCGTGTTTGGCGATTCTGCAGGTGCATATGTGTGCTGGATATCAGAAACGACATTTTCGGAAAATTTCACGCTTTTCAGCTTCTTCAGCCGTTTTTTGGCGCCGGGCCGTTCGCCAGTCAACATAAACTCAGTAAACAGATCGATATCAAGAGGTTTTGTCTGTTGCGGTTCAGGTTCGTCATCCACATTTGACGCATCGTCATTTTCGTCACTATGCCGTTTTTTTGAAAGAATCGAAGGTGGAGAAGGAACCCCGGTTGAGTGTTTTATAAGTGAGCGATCTGGAGACCGGCCTTGTAAAGCATGAGCTACCACACGAAGCACAGCGAAAAACTCGCCGATATTGATCAGCAGAAGGATTTTCTGGAAAATCCGGTTTATTTCACTCTTAACTTCCGCCAGAAGCTTAAAGTTTCCGAGAAAATGGTATACATCTGAAATAGCAATCGTTCGCAGATTTGTACGCGCAAGAATGTCCAGGTACCACCGCATATATGTCTTGGATTCTTCTAGCGAAAGCTCATGTGCCTGGAGCGAAAGCGGCACAGACTGGTTTCCAGAATCGGCGTCGAAATTCTGCCGAAATCCGTCTGCTGACGGCGTTCTCGTGGGATATACGTTATTATTTCCACTCACACCGTTATTTCCAAACGAAACATGGGGCGGTGCTGCGGGTTCAGGAGCCCGTATTGATGGCGCCAGATTATACGTGCTGAGCCAGTCGAACTGGGTATCCATTTTTGAAAAAGACCCGACGAAATCCGGAGAAAATTAAAGAAGAAAAACCGGCAATTAGTCGATCCGGAGTTGTATGTGCGAGTAGTGGGAAAAGGGGGCCCGAAAAGAGCTGCACGAGATATGGCAATTCCGAGGGTGTTGGGGGAATTCCGAAGACGTGGAATGACGTTTAGAAACAATTGTCTATTTTGGGGAAATATTAAAAAAAACCCACACTCCTAGATTGTGTTTGAATGTTGGGCCTCTTTTTTTTTTTTTGGATGGATCGTGGTGGCTCAGATAACGCGGCCCGGTGGTGGGAGGAGGGGAGAGCACCAGCGAGGTGGGTCCTATGTCTGTGTGCAGGAAAATCACAGTTTTAAGTGAGTGGTAACATGGGGATTGAATCTGGTGAAGGGGGTTTCTATTGAAGTTTTGTTATCAAATTTCGAATTAAGGAAAGTGTATTATATTGGGTGAAGTATTTTTTTATTTTCATTTCGGGGTGTTACATGGTTTTTCGTCTAATTGTTAGTGGGCCGGGCCAGCCTGTTCAATTGCGGTGTTGGAGATCGCGAATCGCTGATTAGTGGGATATTAGTAGTCCCTGTTTGAGTGCTAATTAAGATGGGGGATCGCCTTATTTCATACGCCAGAGTTCCCAATCGCTTCAATACAGCTGGATTTTTTTTTTTTTTCGTAAAAATTGAAAAATATAAAATCCCATTTTCCATCATTGCTGTTGCTTAATGGACCATCGGGCATGGTGTATTAAACACCAAATAGTAGAAAGAAAAAAAACAGTACATTCACGTACAAAAACAAGAACAAAACATAAGAGTAATTGATAAAAAAAAAAGATGAGAATAAGCATCACCCTTCTGTGACCTCATCTACACATCTCTGAAGGCTTCCTGGATCAGCAAGGTGTCGACCAAATTGCGCTCTGTAGACTGAGAATGGGATTCCTCAGGAATGCGTGCCGGCACATTTTGACCCTGGTTGAGTCCCTGAGAGTGCACGATTTTCTCGATCGAGTCGGCGCTGGGCATGAAAATGACCCTGGTGCCCGGGTTTTTACTCATGTTCTGCAACGCATCCAAATACCGGATCTGCAATGCGGCAGGCGACGACAAGATATCCGACGCCTTTCTCATCTGGCGAGCACTTTCCACCTCGGCCTTGGCATTGATGATTTTCGCCTCTCCAATTCTACGGGCCTCTGCCGCCTTGGCAAAAGAATCCTGTACGCTAGGGGGCAACTTCAAGTCCTTAATCAAAATCGATTCAATGTTGACACCCCATTCAGCTGCAGTCTTGCTGATAACTTGCTCAATAGCCTCGGCGATTTCCTCCCTTTTCTCCACAACTTCCTGCAATGTACGGTTACCAATGACGTCACGCATAGTGTTTTGGGTTCTTTCATTGATGGCAGTGTGGATATCCGAGATGGAAAAGATCGCTTTTTGAGGATCCACGATGTTGTAGTACACCACCGAGGTGATGGCCACAGACAAATTGTCACGGGTGAAACAAGATTGTGGAGGAAGCTCCTTGGTGTTGATTTTAATGTTGACCCTGGTCAACAGCTCCGACCAAGTATTCACATACGAAGTTCCTGGCTCAACTGTTCTGGATAACGCACCAAAAGTTTGCACCAATCCAACTTCACCTTGATCCACGGTCTGGTAGGGGTTGGTGCAGCAGAAGCAAAACGTACCGAAACATCCAAAAAAGGAACCCATGGCCAGAATAAACGTCTGGTACCCATCCTTCGGTGGCGTGGGATAAGACTTGGCAAAATTCTTTACCACCATTTCCGGCTTGATGTAGGCATGCGACTCCTTGACAATAGAGTGGTCGTCTAAACTTTCAGACATTTTTTTCGTTATTTCCTGCGGTCGTGTTCTTCAGATACTGGTGATATCTGTTGATGATGAAAAATACATAAATATGCGGGTTGTGGGTGGGTACGCACGTAGCCTTAAGTATGCGTGAAACCGCAGTACAAAATGCGACTTTTTGCGCGCACGGATCCGCGTGGTGTGCATACAAGCACGATAATCACGCCAAACTCGTAACTTGTGGATAGCGAGCCGTGAAACCAGTGGGGTTGAGGGATTTATGGGAGATGGCGCTCGTGCCTGGCTGGGAGAGGTTTCACAGGCTTTTCGTTTCTGTAATTTTCGTCATTTTTCAAAATGAGACCACTCACGGAAATGATAGCAAACCCCAGAACTTGTTTCCATTTTTTTTCTTGGGCAATGCCAAGAATGGTGGATGACCCACTTATCAATCTATCCTGCAGGTAAGCGGGCGCTGGCCAGTATCCACGGGCCAGAGAGGTATTTGTGGTTGGCAGCGGAAACTGCGTCATTGCGCATTGCGCTTGGTAAACGCGCAAAACCCTAATTTCCACTCTAACCCACGTAGAGGTGCCATTCTTTTTCACGTACGAAATCCGCCCAATCAATGCACAATGACCCCGTAGGATTACAAACCCATGCTTCCACCACTGTCTCCTCAACCCGCTGCAAATTTCCAATTTCGTATTGGTTCAGGTGCAGACGGAAACGCCGGGTCATCAGTGCACGGTCGTGGGCCGTACAACACGTCATTCCGCATACGAGTAGCAGGAGCGATAATGATACTTTGAGCTTTGTAGACTGTAAAATATCAAGGATTTTGAGCGCTTGGTGGAGCAGGTGCTGTTGCGTGACGGCATTTGGCGGGATTTTCTCAAGTGACGTAGCAACCTGGATTCGGCATATGTGGGTATAGAGCTCAAAAAGATAAACATGCAATTGCCGGTCGGGTTCTGTATCTTTGAGTAATTCCAAGTGCACGTGCAGCGGCTGGCAGTTATCGATTTTTCTCTGAAATTCCTTAATTACTTGCTGTGCGTAAGTATAGTATTCAGCACTTGCGTCGTTGGCCCCAGAATCCGCATTCTCAATTCTGGAGGTTAAATTAGCCCATTTTTGTGCTAACTCGGATTTTGCCTTTCCAATGCCACCCATAATATCATAGAGTGGGCCCACGATTCCTTGGAGTGGGTCAATTCCATATTCTGGTCGTGGCGATAATGCCTTTTCATATTCCTCAATGGGGAATATGGGCCCGTCAATAAGACACTTTGATGAAAGCAAGTCGTGGAACTTAAAGTCGGAGATAAGCCACTTGATATCGTTGCTATATCCGAAAAGATCCGTCACCGCCAACACCCCACCAAATGACTGGATAAGCACCGAACATTGAGTCATGAATCCGCGCCAATTACGCACATCCCCGGTGCAAACTTCTATTCCAATAAAAATAAGGTAAAAGACAAAAAGTACGAAAAACTCGGTTTTGTCCTTAGGCTTGAGGTAGTCTCCCATTTGATTACACATGCATTTAGTGGCCTTCTGCATGTACTCCCAAGGTTTGGTGAAATCACTGCGTGGTTTCCGGAGTTCAAGATAAAATCCGCCCCATGCTGTGAGTGCATATGTGATTCCTTCATTAGACGCTGCTGTGCTTAGAAAGGTCTTCAAAAAATAGTTCAGTGTATCGAGACCAATTGACACAAATGTACTATATTGCTCACGATAGCATTCAAGGAAAATCAAGCCCTCACGATCTAAATTATAGAGGTACGGAAACCCAAACACCGCAAGAAATTCCGTTGGAATAAAAACTTCTTCGTTGGACGTTTCGTCATAAACATCATTCGAATCCAAAGGTGCCACATTTGATCGCAGCTGCTCAAGCGCCATCTGGAAATTCGTCAAATCTTCCTTGAACCCCTCAAGTTCCTGTACAACCCCATTGGCCCGCAATTCGTCTGGAGCATTATCGAGAAAATCAATCTTCATTTTCTCGCTAGACCCGGTGGAAGTTTCTGCCACCACCAGAACAGACGGTGTAATCAATTTCGGTGGTGATGGAGGGGTTGGTAAAGGGTCCCCCTTTTTTGTGGGATGGGGTACATCTTTTACATTAGAATTTGATATTGCTTTTACAGTTCTGGCGGTTAATATAACACCAGAAACAGCTGATTTATCATTTTGTGGCTTGGCAAGTTTTCCTTTTTTGACAGGCCATTCACAGGGCTCGTCCCTGGTGTTACAATTGGTGCACTTTGGATGAACCTCGTCACATTTTTTTCTTTATGGTTAGTATATCCCATTTTTTTATAATCACGGAACATCTAAAAATCCGCTATTTCACTAAATTCTTGGCATAATACGTACTTTCGCTTGCGACATGTAAGGCATCCAGTATTGGACCGTGCACGAGCGCCGTAAAACCGTGTCGTCTTCACTGTGGGAAGCTGTACCTCCACAGGTTTACTGTTTTGGTGCACTTTCTTAAATGTCGCGCTATTAAGCGTATGGAACATTTTGCAGCCTTTGTTATTGGAATACCCTTTTGGTGTTTGGGGACGAGTTTAGTCGCTTATGGGATATTCGTGGTTTATGCGTGCCCAGTAGGGTTAGGCGGCGCGCGCGTACTTCCTATCTTGGCAGCAGCCGACGTTTTCTCCGGTTCCGCGATCGCCGCGTTAGCGGAACATCTTCGTGCCCACGTGACCGCGATAAGCTCGATCCAGTACTATTTAAAGGTTGGACTAATTTGCTAAAATTTTTAGCTATTTTTCGGAAACAAAAGTTAATTCCCCTCTTTATTTATTTTTTTTTTTTTTTTTATTCTGTGAGTGAAATGAAGCAGGTTCTTTTGGTTGGCTCTGGTGGTGTTGGTACAATGGCTGCCTACGCCTTGGATTTGTGCAGCGAGGTCGAAGTGACCACGGTGGTTAGATCAGATTATGATGCAGTAAAGGCACATGGTTATAAAATTGATTCCGTAGATTATGGTCATATTGAATCTTACCGGCCATCTAAAATAGTCAAGTCAATTGAAGATGCTAGCAAAGAAACCATCTTTGATTTTGTGGTGATATGTACAAAGAATACACCGGATATCTTTCAGTTGGAGGAATTGGTCGCTTCTGTGGTGAGTCCACAAACAGTGATTGTGTTGGTACAAAACGGAATCAATATTGAGGAGGCGTTTTTTCAGAAATTCCCTCAAAATATCGTCTTGAGTGGAGTTTCCATGATTTCATCAACCAACTACGGGGCAGTCATTAGCCACGTGGGCCATGATGCTTTAAAAGTTGGGTATTTTCCAAACAATAACTTAGACCACGAAAAGCAAAAGGCTGCCGCATTAGAATTTGTCAGGTACTACAAAACAGACAAAAACACGTGTATTTATGATGAAAACGTCAAGTACACCAGATGGCACAAATTAGTGTACAACGCCACACTCAATCCGATATGTGCCTTGACGAACCCGTTTAGAAATGTTTGGTGGCACTGACTCTCTAGTTCGTGGTGCCATGAAGGAAGTTTTGGCCATTGCTAAGGCGGATGGGGTTGATTTACCCGAAGATGTCATGGACTTCATGATTCGTTCTGACGATGGTGTATACTACGCTCCACTGATGCTCGTGGATATTCGTAAAGAAAACTATGCGGAAGTCGAGGTTATTTGCGGGAATCCTGTTAGAATTGCCCAGAATCTAGGTATAGATGCCCCGATTCTCTCGATTATATATAGCTTGTTGCTGGTGGTACAGAAAAGAACAATGGAGTCCAAGGGCAAAATCTTTGTTCCAGCAAAACGCCCATTTCCTTCTGAAAGTTGATGCTTACAAAACTTTTTGCCTTTTAAAAGCGATCTACTTGTCTATGAAAACCATTGAAATTTCGGCGACATTTGTGAAGTTGAGATCTTTAGATATATAATTGAAAAGATGTAGCTTTCTGTGGTAGTATCTTTCTATCTTGCAAAATCTAGATGCTAATACAGAAAAGAAATCACAAATCTTTTCCAACGTTTTCCCCAATGTTTTTTTTTTTTTTTTTTTCGTACAATTCTAAGAATAAAACACTGGTATTCACGCAATCACAAGATCAATCACCAACCCAGGAATTAAAAGAATGTAATAAAAACCTTGAAACTTCCCTTCGGACTTCAGGGACAGTCAATAATTCATCCAGATTTCCATGCTCTTCCAGTTGTGGAAAATTGGTCATAATTTTGTCTTTAGTACGACCTAAAGGCTTGTCTTACATTTTAAGTACTAAGATAATATTAATTCTTGTTTTGCGAGAGTATTTTTTTTTGCCAAATAGAGACTTTTCTCAAATGATTTTCTAATGATTTATGATATCACGCCACTGGAATTAAAAATCATACGATCCTTATCTCAGTGCATTAATTCCGCTGAAATCACACCATATGTCCTCATCACAGGTGAGCCTGTCTACAAATATGCCAAGTGCAGAAGTACGACCGATAATGTAATCATGAAAGAATGTGCGTTTTGTAAACCCTAGGGCCTGGTCGGTGACGCGTCTCTTTTTCCGGCTCTTTAAGAAAAATGGTTCAATGACAAGACTTAAATAAGAAACTCTTTCCGCACGGAAATGGATACACGGTTGGACTTGCCTAATTGGGAATACCGGAATTTGACAAACCTCACAGCCGTGAGAACAACTAATAATGACATTATGGCTACTAATATAATTTCTCGAGTACAAAAAAGCACGCAAACCTCGTAGGTACCTCAATCTTTCTCTTTAATCTCATCAATCCTTTTTGAATTCTAAAAACAAAAAAGAGTACATTACAAAAACAGCAGTCTGCACAAGCACTTATTACATTGACGAAACCTGTTATACCCGGCCATGACTATCAAATCATCTTCTGCTCTTTTCTCTGCCAAGGTTGATACCCATGCACCTATGGTTGTTGGTGGAAATGGAAATCTGATCTTTGTTCAGGATGTACTTACTGGAAAAACCAACGAAGTTTTTGATGCTTTGGGTGGAGCCGCTGTGGTTAATTTAGGTCATGCAGATGAAGAAATCGTGGCTGCTATGGCGGAGGCAGCACAAAAATGTTCATACAGTTATTGTGCTACTATGACAAACCCATATGCAGAGAAGTTGGCACGGTTTATCATTGATAAATCTCCCGCTGGCTCATTTGCTAGTGCCTTGTTTACTTGTTCAGGCTCAGAGTCTAATGAAAATGGCATTAAAACCGTGCGCCAATATTACTTAGAGAAAGGTGAGCCAGAACGTACGGTTTTCATATCACGGAAACAATCTTACCATGGCTACACTACCGGGTGTCTTGCCATTAGTGAATGCCTCCGTACAGGGCCATTCCGTGCAGTATCTATGCCTGAATCCCAGTTCCCGAAGGTTTCGCCATGTTATGCTTACCGTGATAAAAAAGAAACCGAAACTATGACTGAATACTGTGACCGTCTCCTCCAAGAAATCGAGGATACAGTTTTGGCTGCCGGACCCAAAAAGGTGGCTGCTATTTTGTGTGAGACTTTATCGGGGTCTACTTTGGGTACTGCCCCTGCTGTACCAGGATACTTGGCAGGAATCAGAAAAATTTGTGATAAATATGATATCGTCATGTGGCTTGATGAAGTCATGTGCGGAATGGGTCGCTCTTCTGCTACGGGTGGATTGCACTGTTGGGAGTCGTATCCTGATTTTTCTGGTCCAGATTTGCAATCTATTGGTAAGACTTTAGGTGGTGGTTTCGTGACCATTGCTGGTCTTTTGGTATCCCCTAAAATTCATGATGTGTTTGTTAATGGCTCGAATTATATTCCTGGAGGCCAGACATACCACCAACATGCTTTCAATTGTTACGTTGCCTTGGCGGTACAAGAAAAAGTGGAACGCCTTAACTTGAGGCAAAACTCGTATGAAATGGGTGAATTGTTGGGAAGCCTTCTTAAGGGGAGAGCAGATGAGACAAAGATCATTGGTGATGTGCGTGGATTGGGCGGGTTCTGGTCCATTGAGTTGGTGAAAAACAAGGAAACAAAGGAACCTTTTGATGCAAATATTACTGCAGGTTATATGGTTTCTGATGCTTGTCTTGATAACGGCATGACTGCAATGGGTTTGGGAGGCACTATCGATGGTAAGACTGGCGATCACGTGGCCGTGGCTCCTACTTTCACTATTACTGAAAAGCATGTACACTTCATTGTTGATACCTTGATCAAGAGTGTTAAGGAAGTGGAGCAGCAATTACAAGCAGAAGGCAAACTTTGAGTATATACGTTTATCTATTGAATCAATTCTTTTTGTACAACTCAGTAAATAACCTTCAAGGGGAAATTTCTAAGCGAAAATAATTGGAATTATTCGACAGCAACAAATATTATATTTCTCACATCACAAGAATATGTATCTTTATAGATCCCTTTCTTTAAAAGAAATTTGTTAAGGTACCCGGGCCTAGGTTTACGTCACTTTCAACGATTTCTCTTAATCATCAGTAATGGATCTGATGTTATGACCTGGAATTATAGCTCATGTTCAAAGGAATTAGAAACATTGTATGCCCTGAATAAATCCTGTCAAACCATACACTTAACCGTATTTAATCAGAAAATAGAGTTATTCTTAGCTTGCAAACTTCCAGAATTATTTATCTCGAAAATGATAACTATACCTTTCAAAAGTACAATACATGTTTCATTCAAAGAAAGAAGAAGTACTGATAACTCAAGCGGTAGTGTGTAACTCAGTTCGCTCTGATCCAATGCCCTAAAGCAGAATATCAACACCGTGAAACAATCGCGTGCGACTTTCAAAGAGATCAAAACCACAACATCGCATGGCTTTCGCCTACTGCCTAATCGGGCTTATCAGCCCGGGTTATCTGGCTGCCAACATCTTTTGGAATACAAAAGAGCACACATGCCCCAAGAGAATGGTTTAATTTTCCTTTTTATATTCTTATATTCAACTTTCTTGTGAGAATTATTTATCTAAAGAAAAAAGAAAAAAAAACTTTATCTAATTCTCCAAGAGACACAAACCAAAACTTTCCACCACTCTAATCATATCATGACAGTCAAGACTACTTCTTCACTCTTCTCTTCCAAAGTAGACACCCATGCACCCATGGTTGTCGGCGGAAAGGGAAACCTGATCTTTGTGGAAGATCTGCTTACTCGCAAACGACGCGAAATATTCGATGCAATGGGCGGTGCCGCTGTGGTTAATTTAGGACATGCCGATGAAGAGATCGTCGCTGCTATGGCTGAGGCAGCTCAAAAATGTTCATACAGTTACTGTGGATCGATGACAAATATTTATGCAGAAAAATTGGCGCAATTCATCATTGAAAAATCCCCACCAGGTACATTTGCCAGTGCGTTGTTCACGTGCTCGGGCTCGGAATCTAACGAAAATGGTATTAAAACTGTGCGCCAATATTACTTAGAAAAAGGGGAGCCAGAACGTACTGTCTTCATTTCCCGTAAGCAATCTTACCACGGATATACTACAGGCTGTCTTGCATTAAGTGAATCCATGCGCAAAGGCTCCTTTAGGGACGTATCAATGCCTGATTCTCAGTTCCCTAAGGTATCTCCTTGTTACCCATACAGAGACAAAAAAGATGATGAAACAATGGAAGAATACTGCAATCGTCTTCTCCAGGAAATTGAAGACACAGTGTTAGCTTCTGGTCCTAAGAAAGTTGCCGCTATTTTGTGTGAAACCTTATCTGGATCCACTTTCGGCACTTCCCCTGCTATTCCAGGATACTTAGCTGGAATCAGAAAGATTTGCGATAAATTTGATATCGTCATGTGGCTTGACGAGGTCATGTGTGGAACCGGTCGGTCATCTGCTACTGGTGGCTTACATTGTTGGGAATCTTACCCTGATTTTTCTGGTCCAGATTTGCAATCTATTGGCAAAACTTTGGGTGGTGGTTTTGTGACCATTGCTGGTCTTTTGGTGTCGCCTAAAATCCACGACGTTTTCGTCAAAGGCTCGAATTATATTCCTGGAGGCCAGACATATCACCAACATGCGTTCAATTGCTACGTTGCCTTGGCAGTTCAAGAGAAAGTTGAACGTGAAAACTTGAGGAAAAACTCTTATGAAAAGGGTGAATTGTTGGGAAGCCTTCTCAAAGAAAAAGCTGGCGAGACAAAGATCATTGGTGATGTTCGTGGATTGGGCGGGTTCTGGTCCATTGAGTTGGTGAAAAACAAGGAAACAAAAGAACCCTTCGAGATGCCAGTCGGCGTTGGGGCTAAGGTTTCAGCTGTGTGTCTTGCAAATGGTATGACATCAATGGGTTTGGGTGGAACCGTGGAAGGCAAAAGAGGTGATCATGTGTCCGTGGCCCCAACGTTTACACTTACAGAGGAGGAGGTCCACTTCATTGTGGAGACTTTGATTAAAAGTGTGAAGGAAGTGGAGACGCAGTTGGAAGCAGATGGACAACTCTGAGAGTCTTCTATTCATAATTCTTTTCAAATTTGGTATTCCATAATATAACCGCAGAAGTCGATTTTCTGTAGTGAATAGCGAGAATAAAATAGATAACATATTTTGAATACAAAAAAAAACAGAAGATTTGCACTTATAAGTGGTTTTATTTCGTGAATATTGTCGCTCATTGCATCTTATCTATCATCAAACTTTCAAAGTTGTACTCAAAACTTGCCAAAATCCTTAATTCTGTAGATTGTGTTGTATTTCGGTGCAATTTCGAATAGGCTCTGTCTCACTTCCTCAGAAATATCAGCAAACTGATTTTCTCGGCCCTCTTTGTGCACAAAATATACTATTTAATAGAGGCTCGTTTCCGCCCACAAAAAAACTCTTAGAAAGCACCCTTCTTTTAGTCTGACTAAAGACCACACAAAGAAAAAACATTTTACAGACTTTGAAAGGCCCTTAAAGAGACTAAAAGAACACTCAAACAATAATACCCGATTTTTAACACAATTTTCCCGGGAATAGACCGGAAATGAAGTTGGCCAGCAAGTTTGGGTTTGCCTCCAAGAAGAACTTTTTCTCAGAGGCATTCCAACATTCTGACCAGCCTAACTTCGAGACCTTGAACAAGAGACCTAACTTGGGTCACTTAAACAATTGTCTGGCTTCACCTTCTTCGGGATCAACTTCTGGGCAATGTTCTCAGACTCTTGATGCGTTTGCAGCCAACGTTTCTCCAGAAATGACGGCTGCAACTACTAATGAGAACAGTATTAAACAAAGCGAGTCCTCAAAAACTTCTAGAGCCGGCAACGGAAGACCGAAAAAAAACTTAGATTACAAAAATTACTTACAAAATACCCAAGAGTCCACAAAATTTTCTACCGGGCAAAGACTCAAGGTCGCAGTTTCTAGCTACGCCGAGTCAGCACGCAAAACATTTTCAAAGTACAAGACTCGGCTGGAGCCCGCAGCCACAATCCCCGAGAATTTTGCCTTTCGAAACTTTGCCAAAAGCCAGGTTTCTACTGACTTTCTTGCTGGGAATTATGGCGGGGAACCGTCTGGAGCACAAAGCGAAGGCGAGCATGCCAGCGCTGCTTGTGCACAAACCCAAGATACTCGTAGAGCCAAATCTTCTGGCGGCTGCAAAACATGCCCCAACGCCAGGAAGAGAAAGACCCGTACCACACATAAGATGCGCATCCTCGCTGCCAAAAGAAGACAGGCTAAACGTCCCACTACCCGTTCAGGAAAGGTGTTGCTGCGGGTCCCTAAAAATCTTGAGGCCTGGGAGGACATCAAGCAAAATGTAAGGAAACCAGAAGACCATGGATATGATTTAAAATTTGACTACAACAAAATTTTAAAACCATCTTTTGTGGAAGACTGGTTGAATGATACAGTGCAGCCACTTGTGACTGCGCTCCCATCGCTGGCGGCACAACTTGGGGATGGTCAGATTAAATACGCAGTGGATTTCGAGCAGGGTTTGGACGAGGACGCAAACCGAGAATGTGCTCATTGTAAGAGGGACCCTACTGGTGCCCTGGGTCTTGGAAACTGTGACACTTGCTACTACTTCTTAAAATCCGAACGGACCGAGTTTCTCAAGTATGGCGATGCCAAGAACTACAAACGCGAGTTTGATGCCCATGCCTCTTGTCCTTTCATGTCCGCCGATGTGGAAGATCTGTTTGCTTCGACGGGAGACAGTATGTTGGGAATTTGCCTTATGCCAATCTTGGGAACTTGGGCGAAAATGGATCGCATGATTTTTCGTGCCAAAACACGCTTCAGACAATTTAAGGAACATGTTCCAGTCTGGCTGCAAAAAGTTCGCACGGCTGCAAACAACGGTTATGGCTTGCGCTCTTTACAGCCTACTAAATGTGGACCTCAACCTAAGACTTGGGGCGAGTTGCTTCCACAAGACTTTTCCCCCAGGTATGATCAATTTTGGCCAAAGGATTCTGGACCAGTTGATTACTATAAAGTTGGGATGACTCGTAGACCCGCTATGCCTAAAGTAGTCCGTGCGCCTCAACCACCACCAGCCACTAAGAAGAATCATTATTCTGCTGATAGAGAGGTCAAGGGTGGATTTAAGGTAAATGAATATTCATGTGATGAGAATGCTGCAACCACAAAGTTCAGTTTCGAAATTCCAAAGTCAAAGTCCGTTTTTGTTTCTCCAACAGCACCTGCTGAAATTAATTCTCCTGCTGAAATTAATGCGCATGCTGAAAATATTGCTCCTGTTGAGAATGTTGCTCCTGTTAAAAATATTGCTCCTGCTAAAATTGATGTTTCTGCTGTAAACCCAGTTTCTACTGCAGCTGGTTTTCCACTTAATACGAACGTTTCTCAAGAGGAAAGAGCTTCGTTCAACAATTCTGGCTTCAATTTCTTCAGCGGTGCTGATGTTACTGGAAACCCAAATGACGAATGGGCTTCTGCTGAGAAGGATGTGGAAGTGGATAGTTCGGCCATTGTTGAGCAAGCTACCTCCATTTTACCGGAAAATCCCCCCTCAAATCCCTCATCTATTTCCAGATCTTCGGTTGTTCGGGCGGCCAAAACTTCGGGTACTGATTCAGCTGACTCTCTGCTTAAAGACATAGAATTAAAGGTTCATGTCTCCACCATTGAAGAAGCTGAAATTCCAGAACCTATAGAAACTCGTCCGAACTTGGTAGAATTTGATTGCAATGAAGGGTTTGACCGAGAATATCCGGTAAACACTTACATTTCTGATGATATTCTGTTCCTCGTTTGCATGGTTCCGGATGAGGAGAAGTGTATTGATTCTTCGTCTGATGAGAACAGGACAATCGACTATTCTGAAATTCCCCAGACTTTTAACATATTTGATTCTGAAGACTGTGAAAATCTCGCGCCAGATCCAATGTCAACTTTTACCGAGTGTGTTTCTTTTGTCGTGGATCCCACCCCCAAGTCCAAATCACCCTCTCTTAATCTGAATGTGTCAGAATTTGAAAATCCCGCACTGAACACACAGTTTACCTCAACGAAACATTACTCTCGTTCAGAAATCCCTCTTCAGAAAAGCGAGGATGTGGTTCACGACATTGATGAGATGCTTAAGGGCTTGGGCTATACTTCTGTTGGTATGTCTTCATACTCGGAAACTTCCCAAGATTATATAAAAACTATCCCATTGGCAGAGTCAGATTCTGGATCAAGTGCTACTTTACCTGCTCCAGAATTTTGTGAAATGGAACAAATCCATGAATCCGCCTGTCCTGGTACTGAGGATGATGTTGTGGAAGAAGTTTACACTAAACAACCTGGTAACACCGGAAACCCTCACAGCATGGAAAATCTTACCGAGGCTCTTATTGCTGAAATCATCGACCAGTACAATAAAGGAAAGTATGACCAGCCGGGAAATCCAAATGCTGCTGCCGAGATTTTGGGTGCCTTACTAGATGAGGTTTTTATGGGTGTCCAAGGCTTCTCTGAAGAATTTATTGAAAGTTGCAAGGAGGAGAACCCTGTTTCCGAAGAAAACTATAATGTAACTTCAGATCAGGATGATGCCCATCGTTTCACTGTCGTTTCCGATTCCGAAGACGATAGTTCAGTTTCTGATGTGAAGGCTCTTTCAAAGGACTCAAAAGATTTTGTTGTCCCGTCAAAGTTCACTGAGAGTGATGAGCCAGCATTGAAGGAGCTCAAACTCGTGAAGAAAATCTCTGCCTCAGAGAAAATTGACACAGAGCTCGAAACTTGTAATGAGAAGGAACTCATTTTTGAGAGCCAGAGTCTTGAAGACATCCAACCGGTCTTGAAGCAATTAAAACTAGTTTCGAGGTTTCCTATCACATCTCCCATTGTTGCACCGCTTAAAGCTCTAGGAGCTGTTGTGGAACCCCACCCCAAAGTTACCAAATCTTCCCCAAGTCTGACACCAGTGATTTATGCTTTAAAGGGCACACCAAAACTTTGGGGAGAGATTGAAAACTTTAAAAGCCTTTCTTCGGTTTTCAAAGAAAACTTATCTGTATCACACTTTCAAAGTACATTGGTACAAGAAACTTTACTTTCTAACGAAGAGAGACAGAATACCTCCAGAGAGCCAATGCCACTTAAAGCAGGGTCACCAGTTATAAGTGAAGAAAAGAAAACAGACCACGAATACCCTAAAAAAGATATAAAGCCAGCGGAAACGAAGGACGAAATGCCCTTGTGGCTTGCACTTTTTATAGATCAAAACTTTGATCGCAATGTCATAAGTGGGTCAAACGATCATGATGACGAGCTTGATTTTATGCGTATTGCAAATGAAGAAACTCCTAGAATGTCAGGATTGTTTCAAATGGCAGTCAATATTGCTAATCAAGATGATGGCTGTATTAATTTGGGAATCAAAAAGAAAGCAAAGGTTCACTTTGACGGACCAAAGCCACAGATTCAGATGTTTGACAAGACCTTTACCCCACTGAAAATTTCCCGTTGTTTTAAGGCTTCTAAAGTGCCATCTAAAGGCATTTTGAAGAAGGTAACAGATAGAAATTCCGAAAACCTACTCTTAGTCAAGAAATTCAACCAGCCTTGTTCAGAAGTCGAGTTGAAAGATACCGAGGACGAAATGTGGGCTAAGATAGGTGAGTGCCAGGAAATTTCGTCGACGCCTCAAAATGCCACAAATATAATGGGGCTTCAGGATAGTTTTATTTTGTTTTTTGAAGCATTCAAGATTTCCAGAGAGAATTTTGCCGATGTTGCCAAATCTCAAATTCTTGAATACACAAAATGGCTTGTCCAAGTCAAGAGATCCATCAGTGCAACTTTGGCACTAGCAGATGGTGTTGGAAACAGATATACGGTACTTCTAGGCTTTATTGACCAAGCAAAAAATTCAAAAAAGTCGATAGACAATGTTCAAACTGATATCAGCGATATCTTTAACTCACTTGCGAAAATTACTAATATGTTGGACCAAATCCAGGAGTCTATTCTCCAATTACGCTTCGAATTCCCTGAATATGTGGGAACTATGACGAAGATTCTTGGGACTGCGACGCTCAGTTGCGAAAAGCTTTTGAAAATTTATGCTGAGTTTTGTTTGAACAGTGTTAATGGTGAAACAGATTTGGCCAGTATTCATTATGTCACGGGCTACGAAATTTTTTTGGAAAAGACAAGTTATCTCGATAAGACCGATGGTATTGATTATGAAGTCAAGTTTGCCACGTTCTTAAACCAGTTACAGAGATCACACGATGTTGTTGGGTGTGCCAAAATTGAGCTTGAGAACCGCTTACAGATAATCCTGATGAATCTTGCCAACTACAGATTTGGAATTGACCACTCAAAAATTTTCCAAAAGCGTTTGTCGCAGGAAGCTGCAGTCAGTATGAAAAGTAGTACGAGTAATTTGAGTCTCAGTGGACAAACCTTGACTGTTCTGAGTGAAGATGTTACCACCCTATCTACTGAAGCTATTGCCGAAGACAAAAGCCCTAAGAAAAAGTTAAAGGTTCCGGGATGGATGAAATTTAAGGGTTTTGGAAAAAAGTAGTGAACGAAATAATGAATTGGAAAAAAAGTTTCCTTTTCCATTTTTCATCAACTATTGAGATTTTACTAAAATACTACTAAAAATACAATTTTTTTTGAAAACACTAATATTTATGTAGTTCAACATAACATCATAACATTATGAATTTTCCAGAATAATATAATTACCCAAACTTTAATAATCTTGTTAATTTTTCCGATCAATATCGGGCACTAGGTGACTAAGGGAGATTTTTGGACTCATCTCACAACAACGTTGTTTGCTACCTTTATCTGTATTATGCAAAGAAAATTGATTGGAAGCCCAAGAAAAAATACTTTGATTGAAGTTATTTCTGGACTTTTGTGCTTTAGAGTTTTTGTCATTTTTCCCTGAAAATTCTTCGCCCGCCTCACCTCATTCTACATTGCGCCGCAAACTAATTTCGAAATACACCTCGACCGGCCGGCCGCGGATCGTTCCATACCGTACGGCGGTAAAAATACTTCACCTAGTTACGTATTTTCAACGGTTATATTTACGTCATCAGAAAATGCAAATTCCCACAAAAGCTGTGTTCATTTACCTAGACAGAACCGGTAACTTCACCTTATTTTAAAGTTTTTCTACCTTATAGTTTTGATGGATGAAAATTTACACTCCCCTATTTGCAGAAGGGAACAAAAAAAAAAACAATAATGAGATTTCTGGAAGTTTGACACCCATGATCTATTCTTGCACCAGAGAAAAATCAACCGGGAGGGTGTTCCAGAACTGACTGCTGTGGGCACGTGATGTGACGAGATACAGCAAACTTAACGAAAGGAGTCGTGTGAGATGAATACCACGTGTTCTCTGTGTGCCTGCCTATAGGAACCCCAAGATCTTACATACGGCGTTTCCAGTTGGAAATGCAGGTGAAATATCGGTCTATCCACAATCGTTATTTGACATTTACCGCCTTGTTTCTTTTTACATAATTCGAAGCCTGAAAGTTGCCTTTGTACATGATCATGGAACACTAAGCCCAAAATATACCGCGAAGAATCGGGAAACTGTGGACGCATTCAGGTATGCGATGCGAGCCCCGTCGCCTACTGCCCGATCGGGCACACGGGACTATCGCGTTTTGCATATCCCTCGTGCTTATCAGCCACAGTTTATATTGCTAGTGGGCCCAGCTATAGTAACACGTAAACCACGTAGAAGACCCAATAATTTTTTTCTTTTTTTCTTTCTTCTTTTCATATTTCCACCATGGTTTTCGCAATTAGAAATCTCCACCGGGCAAAGAAAAGCCTCTCCGTCCATCGCCATCATAGACAGGTGCAATTTTCCTACTCTACTAAGTCCAATCCCCTGAAATCAGTCAAATCCTCCTCACTGCTTTTCTCCGGTAAGGTTGACACTCATTCACCTATGGTTGTTGGCGGTAAAGGTAACCTCGTTTATGTGGAAGATCCACTCACCAAAAAAAGAAGGGAGATTTTCGATGCTTTAGGCGGAGCAGCTGTGGTTAGTTTGGGTCATGGAGATGAAGACATTGTTGCTGCTATGGCTGAGGCTGCTCAGAAATCATCTTATAGTTACTGTGCTTCTATGACTAATCCATATGCTGAAAAATTGGCGCAATTCATCATTGACAAGTCACCGCCAGGTGCATTTGCGAGCGCTTTGTTCACGTGCTCGGGTTCTGAGTCCAACGAAAATGGTCTTCGGACAATCCGTCAATATTATTTGGAAAAAGGCCAGCCAGAACGTACGGTGTTTATTTCTCGTAAACAGTCGTACCACGGATATACTACAGGGTGTCTTGCATTGAGTGAATCCATGCGTAAAAACCAATTCCGGGAAATCGCCATGCCAGACTCCCAATTTCCAAAGGTCTCGCCTTGTTACCCATATAGAGACAAAAGAGAAAGCGAAACTTTGGATGAATACTGTGGTCGTCTTCTTCAAGAAATTGAGGATACAATTTTGGCCTCTGGTCCCAAGAAAGTCGCCGCTATCTTGTGTGAAACTTTATCTGGGTCCACATTTGGTACATCTCCTGCTATTCCAGGATACTTGGAGGGAATCAGAAAAATTTGTGACAAATACGATATTGTCATGTGGCTTGACGAGGTCATGTGTGGAACCGGCCGTTCATCGGCCACTGGTGGTTTACACTGCTGGGAATCTTACCCGGATTTCGCCGGCCCGGATTTGCAATCTATTGGCAAAACCTTGGGTGGCGGTTTTGTGACCATTGCTGGCCTTTTGGTTTCACCCAAAATTCATGATGTTTTTGTTAATGGTTCCAACTATATTGCAGGTGGACAGACATACCATCAACATGCATTCAATTGTTACGTCGCTTTGGCGGTGCAAGAAAAAGTGGAACGCCTCAACTTGAGGCAGAACTCGTTTGAAAAGGGTGAATTACTAGGCCTGCTTCTTAAGGAAAAAGCAGGCGACACCGAGATCATTGGCGATGTGCGTGGATTGGGCGGGTTCTGGTCCATTGAATTGGTGAAAAACAAGGCAACAAAGGAGCCTTTCGAGATGCAGGTTGGCGCTGGTGCCAAGGTTTCTGCTGCTTGTCGTGCCAATGGTATGACTTCGATGGGATATGGCGGCACAGTTGAAGGAAAAAAGGGAGATCACGTGACCCTTGCCCCAACTTTCACCCTTACAGAAAATGATGTGTATTTCATTGCCGACACCTTAATTAAAAGTGTGAAGGAAGTCGAGCAACAGTTGAAGGCGGACGGTCAGCTCTAAACGCATACGCACGTCCGATGTCGGGGGTGCTTCGGAACGAGAAAATTTGCGCCCGCTTAACTGATGCAGTACCCCCGCCTTTCCTTATGTGCATCAATGATCAAATGCCGAAAACCGGACAATGATTCTTGCAAAATAAATATTTTCGGGCATGTAAATGAATCTCAGCCGTGTAAAAAAAAAATTGGTCATTTTCTTTATGTAAATCAGGAATGTTAACCGTGACCTTTATACATTTTTGTAACATTCTTTTCGGGTAAATGTTAAACCCGAATCACCGAATTTCCGTGCGGTTATGACCGAGCTAAAGCTTATTTTTATGGCCGAGACTAGCAACCGAATTGGATTTTGCCGTTGGGGGCTTCACTCAACTCCTTGGCAACATCGTATCTGCAGTTTCAAAGGGGGAAATTCCCTCATAACGCGGTATATCCCGTGTTTAGTAAAAACTTTCTTAGTGAAGATGCATATAGGGTGCATGGTGTACGGCATGCAAGTGCATTACCGGCGTCTAGCGCGCAAAAAACAAAAAAAAAAGGAAAAAATTGCACCCGCCCGAAAAAGTTATCATATCAATCTCATCTGATCTTTTTGATCTTTCTGATCTCCCATCTATTTAATCTACAGCGATATCCCCCAATTCTCTTTTTTATAGTCACTTTTTTTTTCTATTTTCTTTTTCTCTACTTTACGCACAATAATTAAAAAGAAAATGTCTGATATAAAGACAGCTTCCCCTCCTCGTTCATCGTCCGAGGAGTCTAGAATTGGGTCTGAGAAGCTTCAGTCAGAACAAACCCATGCTTATATTAATGAAGAAGGACAGGTACATCCTGATGGCACACCTTTTTCTTCTACAGCCAGATCGTATGGTGTGAGAAGAACTGAGTTGATGACTGCACAATACTCGGGGACCCTGTTGAAAGTGGTGTATTATATTTCTGCATTCCTCTGTGCATACTGTTATGCCTTGGATGGTACCTTGAGATATACCTTCCAGGTATATGCAACCAGTTCCTACTCTACACATTCGTTATACACTGCTGTTAATGTCATCAGATCGGTGATTGCAGCCGCTTCGCAGCCAACCTACGCACGTTTATCTGATAGGTTTGGGCGTTTGGAGTTATTTGTCATTTCTATTCTTTTCTATGTTGTGGGAACTATCATCCAGTCCCAGGCTTATGATGTACAGCGTTTTGCTGGTGGTGCTGTGTTATACCAGATTGGATATTCTGGTGTACAGTTGCTTTTGGAAGTCTCGTTGGCAGATATGTCGACCTTGAACTGGCGGTTGTTTGCGTCATTCATTCCAGCACTTCCTTTTATTATTAACACATGGGCTTCGGGTGATGTGGCTACCAGCATTTTGCTGAAACACTCTTGGAACTATGGAATCGGGATTTGGGCTTTTATTTTCCCGTTGGCATCTATTCCATTGCTTGCTTGTTTTATCCACATGAGAGTGGCTGCGGGAAGAACTCAAGAATGGGCCAAGATCAAAGCCGAGGAAAAGGAAGATAAAAAGGGGAAGAACTTATTTGTGGAATTGTTCTGGCAACTTGACGTTATTGGCATCTTACTCATCATTTGCGTGTTTGGGTTCATTTTGGTGCCCTTCACTCTTGCCGGAAATAAAACTGCGCTGTTGGTGCGTTCGGACGAAGCCTGGAAACAGGGCAAGATTATTGCACCTTTAGTGATTGGAGTTTGTCTTATTCCCGCCCTCATTTTGTGGGAAGGTAAGGTTGCCAGGTTCCCAATTGTACCCTTCGCTCTTTTGAAGGACCGTGGTGTGTGGGCTGCGCTTATCATTGCCTGTCTTGTGAACTTTGTATGGTATATGCCCAACAGTTTCATGTATACGGTATTGGTTGCCGGTTTGAACACTTCTATTCTTGCTGCCACTCGTATCACCTCATTATACTCGTTTGTATCGGTGATTACGGGTCCACTTTTGGGTTTCGTGCTTGTGAAGGTCAAAAGAACAAAGGCTTTTATTATTTTCGGATGTGCCATGTGGTTTGTGGCCATGGGTATTCTCTATCACTATAGAGGTTCCAATGACGGAATCAATAGCGAGTATGTGAAGCACGGAATTATTGGAGGAGAGTCACTCATGGGTTTTGGGGCCGGTTTCTTCACCTATGTCACCCAACTTTCTATCCAGACTTGTACCAATCACGAATATATGGCTGTGGTGCTTTCGCTTTACTTGGCCTCATATAACATTGGTTCTGCATTGGGATCTGCAGTTTCTGGTGCTATTTGGACCCAGCTTATGCCAAGCACCATTGCCCAAAACATGGAGGCGCTTGGTGCAAATGTCACGCTGGCTACTCTGGCTTACCAAGCGCCCTTCACTTTCATCACAGTATACCCATGGGGCTCCAAAGAGAGAATTGCTCTTGCTTTGTCATATGCCGATATTCAAAGAAAATTGATTATTGTTGCTTTATGCTTATGTGTGTTATTGTTAGTGGCAGCTTTCTTATTAAGAGATCATTATTTGGCCAACGTCCAATCCTTGGATGAAGTCCACGAACATGAAGAAGGAATCCATGGTCGCCAGCAAATTCTTGGCCAAACCGTAGTGGTCAACAATTATGATAATGATCCTATTGCGCAATTCTTCAAGGGCCTCTTCAAGCGCAAGTAATTAGCCCCCTGCAGCGTTTGCTGCACTAATGTATGATGCAATCACGTTTATAGAAATTAAGTGAAAAAAGAAAACACATCCTAAAATCAAAAAAACAAAAAATGTCTACTTACTTAAGCAAGCCCCTTCTCTGTATCCTCAAACATCTTGAATGTGTTGCGCACATCCCCCTTCATTTCCTGGGCCATTTTCACCAAGGGAATGGATGATTTGTTGAACATAACACAGTTTGTAAACATAAGCATGACGTCCCTCTCAAGCTCCTTCACTGTGGTGTACACGGCCAAATCGTGTCTTTTTTTCACGTTTTTCATGATCGTCTTCAAATCTTGCGGTTGTTTGACCACCAGAGTATATTCCGGTGCAGTGATTGCAGTCAAAAACGGCGACGAATAACGGTGTGCCTCAATGGACTTGATGAAATTAATGGCAATATTCTGGAACCGTTTATACTTCTGTGCTGGTGTGAGGGTCTGTTCCGAAGCGGTGGCTTTTCTACGCGAAGCAACATTCCGGGGCTTTTTGGGTGTCTCTGGTTGTACAGGTTCCTGCAGCGTTTCTTCGATTTTTCTCTTGCGGCGTGTAGATGGTGGTGCAGCTTTGCTCTTTTCTTGTGGTTTTGCCTTTGGAGCAGGTTCAGGTTCAAGTTCCTGTATTTCCTGGGACTCTTGAGAAGGGGTTTCCTCGTTTTCTTCAGTCACATTTTCCTCCCTTTCTTTTTCAGTAAGTGGAGTTTCTGGTTTTTCTTCAACGGGTTCAGAACTCACCAGTTTGGGTATAGTAGTTTCTGTATTTGTAGTTTCCATGTGTTCCGATTCTGGATAATGGACCAGTTCCTCTTTGGTTTCCTTATTAGGTATCGAAATAATCTCCAATTCACCTTGTTTAGCATCGTCTTTTGAGTCTTCTTGCTCTTCTTCTTGCTCTTCTTCTTCCTCCTTTTCTTCTTCTTCTTCTTCTTCTTCTTCTTCTTCTTCTTCTTCTTCTTCTTCTTCTTCTTCTTCTTCTTCTTTTTTTTCTCCCTTTTCATCATCTTTTTCTCCGTGATCCAGTGTTTCTGCCTCGGTGTCTATATCCACATCTGCAAGTTGTGGTTTCTCAATATTATCCACTTCCTCTTGGTCCCGTTCGCTTTCTTCAAGAAGCAATCTAGAGCTTCTTTCTATTTCATCCGAAACCAGATCATCGCCTTCACGAGAAGAGCTGTTTTCTTCCTCACCGTCACTTGAAGAATTTTCTGCCTCACCCTGTGTCTTGGGTATATTCTCCTCTTCCTCTTCATGTTCAATGATTTCATCATTGATAACTTCTTCATCTTCATCTTTCTCCTCCTTATTTTCAACGTTTTCGGCCTCTGTTACCACCTCTGGTTGAGGCTCGGATAAAGTAGCATTTTCAGTTTCAATTTCACTAGCGTCACCGGCTTCTTCTTCTGCCTCTGCCTCTGTTTCTTGTATATCCTGTTCTTCTTCATCTTGCACTTCTTCACTCTGTGGATCTTCACTTTTGTGTACTTCCTTATCTACTTTTTTGATTTCCTCATGTTTCAAAGACTCCTTGGTCTCAACATCAAGAGTAATTTCTGGTTCAGTTTCTGCTGCTTCTTGAACGGGTTCGATAAGTGTGGAATCCTGCTCCACATTTTCTAAATCAACCTCCATTTCTTCTTCTTCCGCTGGTCCGGATTCCGATGACGACTCGGGTTTTCTAGCCCCTTCCAGGATAGTACTAGCGGAAATCTCCGGAGTTTCATTTTCTGAACGCTGAGCCTGGTCCAGAACTTTCGAAACTGGTTCTGAGGGCTCAACTATAGATTCATTTTCCAAAGAATTTGTATGATATTCATCTTTGAGGCCTTGAAGCTGGCCAAGCAAGGTTTTTCCATACTTAACTGAAGACTCTACAACCACATTCAACAAGGTTGATTGTATTTGTTTTATGGGACTCAGAAACATCAATTCACCGCCGTTGTCTGGGTTTATTGTAAAGCTGGTTTTCAATGCACTATTTTCGATGATTTCAGAAAGATCCAGGACATTTAATGTCGATATTTGTAGTGGATGATCAAATGCTTTTTCATAGTTAGTGAGGGTAGAGACGAAATCTGCCAATACCGTCGTTAGAGGGAGTTTTGAATGGGCAAAAAAAGCCAGGTTTTTCTGGAGGTGTTTGTTAAGTACATGCACCAAAAGAATTAGTGAAAGTTCGTTGTCAGGCATGGTTATCACAGAATTCAAAACTGAAGTTGGTAGATGTTATGGAGATGGAAAGAGTGTATTCCTGCATCCACTGCGAGGTGAGGCCTTGATGTGGGAAGGCGTTTTGAATATGATTGGGGTAAATTGGGGAGGATAAAGGGATGGAAAAGGAGGGGTTCAAAAAAGAAGAAAAAGAAATCAAAGAAAAATACTATAAAAAATGGATTTCCATTTGTACCATGTTTATTTACAAAGTTTGCATGTTCTAGTACTGGTGTGCATTGGCTAGCGTAATATATATATACATAAAATCACGAATTTATGGGGTTCTTAATGTGGCCCTATTTACAACCCGTGTGTTGCCGACTTTGTGTTGCCGTCTACTTATTTCTTTTGCAAGTTTTGCATCAACATGGCGCTGGATTGTTAGTATATGGATGGATGAATGAATCGATGAAAGGAGGCAAAAGCCGCGATTCTCGAAACATGTAAAAGAACGAAATAATAATAAGTAATAATAATAATGATAGAAATAATAATAATAATAAGCATTTAAAAAAAAAATAGGCGTAACATACTTTTGTTCCTGGAATCTTTGTCCAACTCTCTCACTGTGTTTCAAGAATTTCTCCGAACATCTGGTGATACACGAAGATTCCTTGGTGGTCAAGTTGGCAGAAGTAAAGTCGTTGACACAGTCATCGAAACATCTGGACACAAGGTTGGAGTACAAACGCATGAAATCCTTCATTTGTTTCTGCTCAACAACTTGTTGAAATTCTTGCTGTTCCTTGACGTTCAACTGATCCATTTTTGTGTAATTTTGTGGGGTTTTTTTTTATTGTTGGGGTACTTTTCTTACGTGGTTAGGCCTCACTTGCTCACTACTTAAAAAGTTTTCAAACTGGGAACAACACGACCGCGAAATCTGGGGCATGTCCGGGTCTCATGGTAGATGTTCAGAAAAAAGTATACTAATAGATGTGGAGAGATATTTTTTAGAAAAAATATAAAAAAAAAATTATAATTTTGCTTTTCTGTAAATAACATTTTCTTTTACATTTTTTTTTTCTTTTGTTTTGTTCTCCAATGCGTTGATGTAATTTCGTATCTCTGGCGTTTATTGGCCAGTCACACAACTATGGCCCACCCAGAATTTCATGAAACTGAATGTTTTGTTTATTTTTTTCCTAAAAGTGGGGTGTAATTTCGTTTTTTTTATTGATTTCCCTTCCAAGGGTTCACAAGCAGAAACCTTGTTACTTTTATTTCCTTGAAATGAATAAATCCAGCCAGTTTCTCAGATTAACAATAGGTTTCCACTAACTTCGAACTCCCAAACTTAATCCAGAGGCCCCACGGTTCACCCACATTCTCTAGATTCCCCGAACACAAACACAAACAAAAACACAACCACAGGTTTGGTTTGTGCCATTAAACTATATACATTTCTTGTAGAGCTGTGATCTCATACTTGATTCTAACATGGACACACATTTGGGGCCCGGGGAAATGCACTAATGTCTCTGATATTTTCCACCGCAGTCAAATATGCAAGGAGTCTTTCGAACCCCATACCAAAACCACCATGTGGCACAGACCCGTTCTCTCGCGTAGACAAGTACCATTGCATGGCATCCACCAGCATACCACGTTTCTTCATTTCCTGGATAAGCACTCCGTGTTCATGTTCTCTAAGGGATCCACCCACCAACTCGCCGATTTCCGGTACGATAAGATCGAAACATGCCACCGTGGCACGGTCAATTTCAGAATCGGCGCTGTTTTTCCGGTTCAAAAGCATGTAGAATGGTTTCTGTGAGGCAGGGTAGTCAGTGATGAAAACAGGCGACTTATAATGTTCACCGGCAAGCCATTTTTCGTCCTCGGTCAGAATAGACGCGCCCCATGAAAGCCGGCCCTTCAGGCGGCCCTTATATTTGATTTTGTTGAGGGTCTCTAGCGCCTCAGTATATGTGATTGAAGGCCATGGGTTTTCCAGTAAGATCTGTTCCCAAGTTTTGTGGATTTTCGCCACCTCGTTTTTGGCAAACCGGGCCAGCTCCAAATCCTCCTTTCCGCCAGCACTCAAAATTGCGTTTTCTTGTTGTAATTGAATCACCAAATGACGAACCATGGCCTCAACAAAATCGGTCAATTGATGTACTTGTGTGACGTAGCAAAGCTCTGCTTCAAGCATCCAAAATTCGCTCAAGTGGCGATTTGTATTGGAGTCCTCAGCCCGAAAACATGGCGTGAGCGTCCATACTCTATTAAGAGAAAGGGCAAGCACCTCAAGATGGAGCTGAGTAGACACTGTCATATATGCATCACGGCCGAAAAAACCGCCTGATTCCCGGGTCTCCTTAGTTTCATTGATGGGCGTGATTTGGAATTGTTCACCTGCACCTTCACAATCCGAAGACGTGATAAGTGGCGGTGCTACTTTAACCACATCATTTTCCCGGAAAAACCCCGCCAAAAGACCCTCTACATGTGACCGGAACCGCAAAACAGATGCAAGCAAAGACGTGCGATGACGGAGCGTTGGCACGGTTCTAAGAAATTGTAAAGTCAGTCTTTTTTTCTGGATCGGGTAGCCTTCAGGAACGTCTCCAATGACGGAAATGGCATGTTGCGGGTTTTTATCATCATAACTAAGTTCAAACTTTTGGACGCCACGTGACTCCACCCACTGACCTGTAATTTCAATACTTTGTCCCACTTTATATGTATTATTGGCAAATACCGCTTCCGGATCACTGAAAATCACACTTAATGTTTGGTGTACGGACCCATCCGAGAGATCCATAAACCCTACATTTCTAAACGAGCGAAGGGCTTTAATATGGCCACGGGCCGTGCCTTCTGAACCAAATTCTGGCGGATTGGCCAAGATTTGTCGGATCGTAGGTGTGAGCAGACTAAGGTAAGCCTTCAGAAAATGGCCTTTACCGAGATTTCCTCGGAGTGTAGACCCATGGTTTGGGAATAGATGGTGTATTCTTGCCGTATAGATACGGGTATGAAACATTGATGTTTTTTTTTTTATAATTTTTTGCAATATTTCCGTGTGGGGATGGGGTTTTATCCTGTCCACAGTTGATTAACTAGGATGTTGAGACCAGGCTGGTGAAGCTCATGCTCGGTGACTGGTTTAGATCTGAGACATAAGGTCTTATGAAAGGAAGAACAATTGGACTATTTTCGGGAATTTTAGTAGTTTATATATGAGTTTTAGAAGAATTAAATAAATTAAAAGGAAACAAATAAAATTGATTTGAATTAAAAAGAATTGTGGTGTTTTTTCTTGGGGTTGGGGCATTTATTGGGCCTGGGATCACGTGACATCTCTCGGCCGGCCATGGTATTCTGTGAAGTTGAAGACGTGGGATGGATAAGGCAGTGTTTGTTTAGTAGAATTTATGGTTTTTATCGAATGTTTTAATTTTTATATTGCTACTATTTATCAATTTATCATTTTTTCAAATTTTCCTTTGGTTGTAGATTATAGACCTTTTTTTTTTATTTTGGGGGGACTAGTCCTAGGGTACTTCTTAAAGACATCCGATGATTATATTAGTCAGATACATGGGCTTCAAAGATATAAAAATATTCATATATGGCTGAGAATATTCAAAAAAAGATATTTGTATGTGGGTATTCCCACGTGGCTGATTTCGTTTTCTTTGTTGTTGGTTTATTTTTACTTTTTTTTGAACCTTTTGCTGGGAAGTTGAAACCAAATATTAAACTAGGTCGTGGAAGAAAAGGTGGCATAAAACCACACTAAACAATCATAACTTTACCAAGTTCCAACTCTTTGTGAATCAAATTTTGCAATTGTTTTGAAATTATTATTTCTGATTATTTACTCTCGCCTGTGCTTTCTTTTCTATTGTCATTACTATTACTATTATCGTGTGTTTTTTTTTTTTTTTTTTTTTTTTTTTTTTTTGCGGACCGGGTTGCCCGATTGAGTAGAAAACTCCTCCAACTTTCCTACACCTTATCAACTACTGCCCATGCACCAGGAAACGAGTCATACCCCACTCCTGCACTGGGCCCATCACCAATGAAGATGGCGGCGTTAATAACCACGTAACCCCCGCGTGCGTGGATGAAGGTGCATTTGTAAGAAAAAGAAAAGAAAAATACGCTAAAACTTTTCTTTCTTACTTTTCATTTCATCTTCATTGGAATTTACTTTTTTTAGCTACTAACAAACATGCATTCACACCATTCACATAGTGGAGATTATATCTCGCACGGATCTGGGACATTGGAAAGTATGGTGGAGACGGTACAAACCCGGGGCTTCAGTCACTATTGTCTCACGGAACACATGCCGCGGCTTTCGGAGGCATATCTTTACCCGGAGGAGGAGGAGAAAAACTATGGCGTAAAAGATTTGGAGGCTGATTTCAACAAGTACTTGGTACATGCAAGAGAGATCCAGGCCCGGGTGGCGGGGCAAGGGCTGCTCCAAATACTCGTAGGATTTGAGGTGGAAGGGATTGATAATGCACATATTGCGGCGGCTAAGGAGATACAGCAAAAAGTTGATATGTGTGTTGGCTCCGTACATTATGTACACGGGATTCCCATAGATTTCAACCGGGAACAATGGCTTCGTGCTCGAGCGGCATGTCGGGAAAATACCACGCGGTGTCTCTACAAGGATTACTTTGATTTACAGTACCAAGTACTTGTACAGATGGACCCGGAGGTTGTGGGCCATTTCGACCTTATTCGTTTATTTGAAGAAAACGATATTGATCCTACAACTGGAAAGCTTGCCGCCGATATCAATGTGGAAGAAGACTGGCCTGAAGTATGGGCAGCCATTTTACGTAATATTGAATATGTGGTATCTTATGGTGGGCTTTTTGAACTTAATTCTGCGGCAGTACGTAAGGGTTGGACCACGGCTTATCCACGCACGGATTTGGCGCTTGCCATCAAGGCATGTGGCGGACGCTTTTGTCTCTCGGATGACGCCCATACCACAGCACAAATCGGGCTCAATTATGCCAAGGTGTGGAAGTACGTGGAACAAGATCTACGTCTCACACACATCTACCATTTGGAGCTCAACGATTCAGGTAAAAGTGTGGTGGTGGAAGACGCCGTGGCGGATCTTGCGCGGCTGGCGTTCTGGGGCTAGTGCACGAAGGCGTTACTATATATATATACATTTGTCGACCATCCCATGACCCCCGTACATCCTCATCTCTTTCTCTCGATGTCATTAGTAAGATCTGCCAAACAAGGTGTAGTTGACGGCCATGCGGGTACATCTGACACACTTCTGGTTCTTCTTCAAAGAAGGTTGGTCGTATGGGATACACAACGACTTGGCTCCCATAGATGGAGCACGCTCATCCTGTTCCTCATCTTCACCATCATCCTTCTTGGCAGAAGCATCCTTGATGTCGTCCTCACACTCAGGAACACCACACCATGGCGCCAAAATCACGTTCTTGGCGTTAAGCGTAGGCACAAAGTCCTTCCACTCCTCCACGGTGACACGGTGTTGGTCGAACTTGGCGCGTGCAGCCTCCAACAAACCAACCTGCATCTCCTCGAGGATCTCAGGCACACGTGTGGCCAAGTCTGTCAAAGCCACAGTGTACTTTTGGTTGTTGTCACGTCTGACGGCAGTCACCAGGCCGGCAGCCAAGTCCTTAGGTCCAACCTCCACACGCAATGGAACACCCTTCAACTCTGCGTCGGCAAACTTCCATCCAGGCGAGTAGTTGTCTCTGTAGTCACCGACCACACGCACATCAGCGTCAAACAACGCCTTTTCCACCTGTTCAGCACCACGGGTGATGGCCTCACGCTGCTCTGGAGTGGTTTTAGCCGTCACACCCACAGGAATGACCACGGCCTGGGTTTGGGCCACACGAGGAGGCAAAACCAAACCCTTGTTGTCAGAATGGGTCATGACCATGACACCAATGACACGCGTGGACAAACCCCACGAGTTCTGTTGGGCAAACACCCTAGGTTGGTCGGCACCATCTGGGCTCTCAACCGAGATGTTGAACATACGCGAAAAGTTGTCACCAAGGTGGTGCGAGGTGGCTCCCTGGATACCTCTACCAGTGGCAGGAATAAAACCTTCAACGGTGGTGGTGTAGTCGGCACCGGCAAACTTCTCGTTCTCGGACTTTCTACCCTTGATCACTGGAACTGCCAATAACTCCTCGTAGATGCCCTTGTAGTAGGTCAAGATCTGCTCAACTTCTTCGGAAGCACCTTGTTTGGTCAAGTGCGCAGTGTGACCTTCTTGCCACAAGAACTCACGGGTTCTCAAGAATGGTTGTGGGTGTTTAAACTCCCAACGCACCACAGAGTTCCACTGGTTCAATCTCAAAGGCAAGTCCCGGTGAGATCTGATCCATTTGGCGTAGTATGGGTACATCACAGTTTCAGAGGTTGGTCTGATGGCAATGTGCTCATCCAACTCGGAAGAACCCGCACGCGTGACCCAGGCAACTTCAGGAGCAAATCCCTCCACGTGATCCTTCTCCTTCTCAAGCACCTTGGATGACACAAACATGGGGAAGTAAGAGTTCTTCACGCCCATCTTCTTGATACGCACATTAAACCAGTCCTGAATCTGCTCCCACACAAAGTACGAGTTTGGGCGCAAAATGTAACATCCAGAAACGTCGTAGTAGTCCAACATCTCACCCTTGACCACCACCTGAGAGTACCACGTGCTAAAGTCCTTTTGTTTGTCTACGGTAATACCAATCAACTTGGCATCCTCCAACTTGCCGGCGTTTTTGTCCTTCTTGACCGTCTCCTTCTTGGCGCCAGGAGCCGCATTAGGTGCAGCAGCAGCCACTACAAAATCTGTCGCCACAAACTCAATTCCTGTTGACTTCAAGTAGTCGTTAATGGTTTTTGCCGTAAGACACACCTTGGCCAGCTCTGTGGCCAACTCCAAAACCGTGTCGTCAGCGGCGTTTACAATTGCAGCATCCACAAGAAGCGTGATTTTGCCGCCGGCCAAATCCGTGTTCAAACTGGCAATGGAAACTTCCTTGGCACTAGTTCCAAAAAATTGTTGCACCAACTCATCCGCGGCCATTCTTGGTTCTTTAACATTGGCGATTTTGGCAATCGCTCCCGAAGGGGTGGCAGTAGATGCAAGTGCAAACACAACCACAGGGACAGGGGTAGCAGTTTTGGCAGTTTTGGGTTTAAACACCAACGTTTTCGTCGCAAGCGCAGCTTCCGTTCCTTCAACGGTGGCAAGCGAAAGCGCAGCCAAGGATTGTTCAAGAGCCATGGTGAAAATGCAGGATTTGTATTCCTTTTTTTTTTTCGTTGTACTGTTGTTTTCACGAGGCAAACAAAAGTGCTGGAGAGAGAGGGAAAAGAGAGGAAAGAAGAAAAAAAAAATGGCCGATTCATGTGCGCACCACCGCGAAAGTCGAGGTGTACTTTTTTTTTTTTTTGGCTTGAGATAAGGATTCGTGGCGAGGGAAAACGAGGGAGATCGAGGGTTGAAAGGGGATTTAAGTAGGGAAGGAATACGGGAATATCGAGGGGTTTTTTTTTTTTTTTTTGGAAATTATGTATTAAGGAAGAGTTTCTTATTTCTAATACTTTGTGTTTTTGTGGAGTTTCCTATGGTGGGGTTTTTTTTTCACTCCCATCTTCTTATAATTAACTAGTGTTTCATTCGCTAGTTTTTTTTTGAGAAAGCAGAGTTGCAGGCGCAGATTTTCGTAAACATAACAATTGAGTTGAGTAGAGTAGAATGTGGATGAAGTGAGAAGAAAGAAAGAAAGAAAGAAAGAAAGAAAGCTAAAATGGAAGTTTAAATCCCTTTTTATAAAAAAAAAAAAACCTACAGAATATACTCATCTTAAATAATTGCTTATAGGAATGGGTTGGACTGCTACTCGAGCCTCGAGGATATTTCTCATTTCTAACTCAGGGCAACAGCCGGAATCAACACATGATTTCCCGTATTTCTTCAATATCCCTTCTTTCTTTCTTTATCATAATAAGAAAAGAAAAACAAAAGAGCAAAAAAGTAATAATAAAAAACTTCATACAATCATAATCCCCACCTTTTTCCCTTTCCCTTAACTCCCACTAATCATTCACCAATCCCCAGTCCAAGCCCTAATTATGGCTGCGAACGGTGAGTCACGGGACCCATAACTGTCATACTCTTTGGATATAAACCCAGAGTGAATTCCACCACAAAAAGTTAAAAAAGTTTTTTTTGTTTCAAAAAATAAAAAAAAACCCCGTGAATTCCAAAATAACTTTTTGAAAATCACAATACCCCTTTAAAAATACCCCTTTTACCCCCACCCTATTAAAACAAACTCCCATAAAAATACCCACTCAATCCTGTGCATAGTCGCAACAGCACGACGATCGCACTAGCCGAAAAAAAAAAAACCTCCGAATTAGAAGCAAAAAAAAAACCTTCTACTCCTAAAAAAACACACAAAATGTCGCAAGTATACGTCAACGAGACCAGTGGCGTGGATGCAGCAGATGCCGGATCGCAACAGGCACCTTTCAAAACACCTGCCTTTGCTCTTTACACAAGCCCAGAGGCCACCGTATTCGTTTATAAACAAAAGGAAGAACTGGAGGAATTCGAGTATGTGGAGATTTCTGCTTCGGCATTGAAAAAGGCCAAGAAGGGCGCTGACGGATTGCGTAAAAAGCAAGAGAAACAGGCCCAACAGCAACAACAACAGCAACAAAAAGCCGCCGACGCCGCTAAGAAATTGGCCGAATTGGACTTGATCCAAATTTCCGAGGATAAATCGTTGCCTGCTGCCACCAAAATCAAGGTCAAGGCCGTAGGCGCCCATGTGGGCCAACGTGTAGTAGTCCAAGGATGGGTTCACCGTTTGCGTGCACAAAAAGGCGTAGCATTTATCACTTTGCGTGATGGTTCTGGATTTTTGCAGACCGTTTTGACTGGCGACTTGGCCAAGGCTCGTGTCACGCAAGAGTTGACATTGGAATCCACCGTTACCATTAAGGGTGTGGTGGAGAAATTGCCTGAGGGCAAAACCGCCCCTGGCGGTGTCGAATTGAAGGCCGATTTCTACGAGGTGATTGGCTTGGCGCCATCTGGGGATGATGCCTTCACCAACAAGGTACAGGAAAACGCTGACGCTTCGTTGTTGTTGGATCAGCGTCACTTGACCATGCGTGGTGAGACATTATCGGCGGTTTTCCGTGTGCGTGCAGTCTTGCTCAGCGCCATGCGCCGTTTTTTCGCCGAGGAAGGGTTGACTGAGGTCACTCCTCCATGCATGGTGCAAACGCAAGTCGAGGGTGGTTCCACCTTGTTCAAGTTGGATTATTATGGCGAGGAGGCATACTTGACCCAGTCTTCGCAGCTCTACTTGGAGACATGTTTGCCAGCTTTGGGAGACGTGTTCTGTGTCCAGGAATCTTTCCGTGCCGAGAAGTCCCACACCAGAAGACACTTGTCGGAGTATACCCACATTGAGAGTGAGTTAGCTTTCTTGACTTTCGATGAGATGTTGGACCACTTGGAACGTCTTTTCACCACCGTCATCAAGTACGTGGTGGAGGATCCTGTGGCTGGACCTTTGGTTAAGCAATTGAACCCTGGTTTCCAGGTGCCTCAGATGCCGTTCAAGAGAATGGAGTACATCCATGCCTTGGACTGGTTGAACGAGCACGGTATCCCTAACGAGGAAGGCGAGAAGTTCAAGTTTGGTGATGACATTGCCGAGGCTGCTGAGCGTAAGATGACCGACACCTTGAACGTTCCTATCTTGTTGACTCGTTTCCCCGTCGAAATCAAGTCTTTCTACATGAAGAAGTGTGCTGACGACCCCAGAGTCACCGAGTCCGTTGATGTCTTGATGCCCAACGTCGGTGAGGTCACTGGTGGTTCTATGAGAATTGACGACTACGACGAATTGGTCGCCGCCCTTAAGAGAGAGAACTTGAGCTTGGACGACTACTACTGGTTCACTGACTTGAGAAAGTACGGTACCTGTCCTCACGGTGGTTACGGTTTGGGTACCGAGAGAATCTTGGCCTGGTTGTGTGACAGATTCACCGTCAGAGAGTGCTCATTGTACCCTAGATTCGCCGGCAGATGTAAGCCTTAGATCTGATCCCCCGTGTTAATAGACCATGCCAACTAATGAATGTACATTTTTTTAATATTCCATTATGAAATCATTGTAATTTCTCTCTTCACAGTTTTCGAAGTTAGCCTATTTTTACTAAAGAAGACCATAGAATTTTGCACAATAAATCCATTGTTTCAACCCGATTTCTAAATTTTTACAGACATTCATTGTCACTCTGCCGAATCGGGATTCTTTATTGCTCGTTGTCGATCCCAGACTTCCGTTTATGGGAAATAATCGCCAAAAATCACATGCCAGAATCTCCATAAATGGGGGAAATGCATGACAAGCAGGCCTAAATCAACTACAAGAAGATTTTCATTGTTTTCATGCAAATTTAGGGTATAAATACATGAAAACAAAGTAATTAAGTAGCAAGGCCTCTTCCCCTTTGTATCTGAGTCTTCTAAACAACAATTTTGGGTCATTTTACACTTGTAAACAAGGCTGGTAGCTACTTTAAACCACAATATGTTTATAAAGCATAAACACCCACCCTTCTTTGCTAAAATAACGTTAAACCAACTTTCTACCATGAAATACTTCCTCCTAATATGCTTCTTGTTAAAATTATCTAAACTGGCGAATACCTTTGGGATTAAGGAAATACTAAACAATGATTTGTCCTGGAATAATATCCACGAGAAAAACAGTACAGCCCCATTTGGAATAGAAAATATTCGGTATTCCCGAGAAGCATTGAGCAAGAGAGGAAAGCCAGATATTCTACCAAAAGAAAACCATACGTTAAAATGCAATCTTCGGGCTGCGTTATCTACCGATGTAGAATATTTACTTTCTGAATTTGAATATGTTTCTAAGCTTTTAAGTAATCTATATCGTGGCGTTGAGCTCCAAATAGATAAGTATGAAACTGGTTTCCCTTTCATCATAAGAACTTTTGAAGATGCTTACCTTGAGAAAATCATCAAATTTATGGCACTAACAGAAGTACAGGAAACCCAGATTCTTCATTCTATTATTGACTCTTTATCTATCAAAATTTACGACGCTCGGACTGCTTATATGCTTCAGATTAATGGGAATTTGGAGCATAGACAGCCGGAAATTACTGATGATGATCATTACATCTCGATGGTCTTTGGAAAACGACTTGAAGCTCTAGAAATAAACCTACTCCAGTTTCTTTACAAAAGAGAGAAAGTTTCGGATTTGGTTTTTCAAAAAAAGGAAGAAGTGATTACAGAAATCCTTTCCCTTCAAACACAATTCAATGATTTTTACTTACCAAACTCCTTGGAAATGGAAAAAATTGGTTTCAAAATTCAAGCAGTGGCCAAATTTCTAGATTGGATTGTTCTGATCGGATTAGAACCAAGACCCCTAATGAGAGCTGATGGGTTACTTGCAGAACGTATTGACAAAAAACTCCACGCCATTTCAGCTTGTTTACAAGATGCAAATGTTGCAGATAATATATTCACCATCGAGACTTTAGCTTCACAGACGTATGGGCTAGCCATGGAATTTAAACTCTATGGATTTCCAAGCAATCCTTTCATTGACAATATAGTTCGAAAATTCAACACAATTTCTGTTGAAATCGACACAATTACTTCGCCTATAGAGAACGCAAGGCTACGTTTATTGTTCAATGAAATTGCGCTAAGAAACTTATTTCTTAATTTCGAAAACGCCCACAGAATGTTAATGGGCTGGATTGGGGATAAACTTCACTATAAAATCTTACAGGGAAATGTCGAGTCTTTGAACACACAGATGAAAATATGGGTATCTGATCTCCAACTATGGAATCTTCCACCTTCCCAAGAATTGGCCGATCTTCATGGACTTGCCCATCTAGTTGCTGATATTTTGCTTTCGGTAAGAACAGGAAGGTTTCAAAAAAAGAATCTACCAAAATTTAAGGTGTAAGATTATTCTTTGAATTATTATTTCTAGGGATTTTTAGTCATTTCCAATAATTTAAATAATGCTTTACTTTAGTTATCAATACGTTATGAACAGTTTACTTTAGAGTGCCTATTTACAGAAAAAAAACCAACGAATGTGCCCGATTAGTTACGGACAAAAAAATTGAAATTTTTTTCCAAATATTATTGTTAAAACCTCTCTTTTAGTTTCCATTAGAGATGATTGCATGAAGTTTACTCCAGCTCCAGATCCTTATCACTTGCTTTCGCTCGGGGTTTCCATACACGGTAGACTGCATCCGGTGCCCCAACAAGCTGGAGAAGATTACGAAATATGGCAATTTTTTAAGAATCTCTGTTTCCCCTTTTCAATCATTATATATACAACATTAACATTATTGCAAAATGGATAATTCTGGTTTACCAACTTATTAAATGATGCATGAATATATATATTACCCGGGGCCGGCAGTAAGAAAACGATGCGCGCTCTCGACCGACGGTACTGCACGACCATTTCCTCTGCATGCCAGATTTATTGAGTAGTGCACGCCATCAAACTCTTAGTCACCTTCCTAATCAGGCAGTCATCGACGTAAGCGCGGTGAGTAATCTCCAAAATTTCACATATATTTCCACCCATTTCTTTCCTCCTCCTTTTTTTTCTTCTCTTCACTTTTAGAGTAAGTTTTTACCACAAAACCAACCAGGAAACACACAAAGAAACAAAAAATGTCTAAGCCAACAGAAAACAGATTGTGGGGTGGCAGATTCACCGGAGCCTCTGACCCATTGATGGATCTTTACAATGCTTCGCTTCCATACGATAAAGTGATGTACAATGCCGATTTGACCGGAACTAAGGTGTATACCGAGGGTTTGACCAAACTTGGATTGATTACTTCCGAGGAGTTGAGCGAAATCCACAGAGGTTTGGAAGTTATTCGCGAGGAATGGAAAAATGGTGAATTTGTAGAAAAAGCTGGTGATGAAGATATTCACACTGCCAACGAGAGAAGATTGGGTGAGATTATTGGCAAGCACATTGCTGGAAAAGTTCATACTGGACGTTCCAGAAACGACCAGGTCGCCACCGATATGAGAATCTATGTCCGTGAGACATTGACTAAATTGGTGGAATTCTTGGGTCAATTCATCAAGAGTATTGTCAAGAGAGCCGAGTCGGAAATTGATGTTTTGATGCCAGGATACACCCATTTGCAAAGAGCACAGCCCATCAGATGGTCCCACTGGTTGAGTTCGTACGCCACGTATTTCACCGAGGACTACAAGAGATTGAAGCAAATTTTGGAAAGAGTTAACCAATCGCCTTTGGGTGCAGGTGCGTTGGCTGGCCACCCTTACGGCATGGACAGAGAGTTTTTGGCCGAGGGCTTGGGCTTCAATGGCGTTATTGGTAACTCTTTGGTCGCTGTTAGTGACCGTGATTTTGTTGTGGAGACGCTTTTCTGGTCCTCATTATTCATGAACCATATCTCGAGATTTTCCGAGGACTTGATCATCTACTCGACCGCTGAGTTTGGCTTTATTCAATTGGCCGATGCCTACTCTACTGGCTCGTCGTTGATGCCTCAGAAGAAAAACCCTGACTCGCTTGAGTTGTTGAGGGGTAAGAGTGGCCGTGTTTTCGGCTCCCTTGCCGGATTCTTGATGTCCTTGAAGTCCATTCCTTCTACTTACAACAAGGACATGCAGGAGGACAAGGAGCCTCTCTTTGATGCCATGACCACTGTGGAGCACTCGATTTTGATTGCCACCGGTGTCATTTCTACATTGTCCATCAAAAAGGAAAACATGGAGGGTGCATTGACCATGGACATGTTGGCCACCGACTTGGCGGACTACTTGGTGAGAAAAGGAGTGCCTTTCAGAGAAACCCACCACATTTCTGGTGAGTGTGTGAGAAAGGCTGAGGAGGAAAAGTTATCTGGAATTGATCAATTGACCTTCGACCAATTCCAAGCCATTGACTCCAGATTTTCCGATGATGTTAAGGATGTGTTTGACTTTGAAGTTAGTGTTGAGAGAAGAACCGCTACTGGTGGTACTGCCAAGAGTGCAGTCAAGAAACAGCTTGACGCTTTGGCCGCCCAGCTTGACTAAACAAAAAAAAGAAAAAGAAAAAGAAAAACATTCAATTACATAGAATATCCTAATATATTATAACCTATAAGTTCCTGAATACCTTTTAGACGCACATTCCTTTAAAGAGACATTTCTTTTGTTCAACTGCCAAGAATTTATCGCACTATTGTTGTGTCTGATTCAATAACAAGGCTTATTCATGTTTGACACTCAAATAATATATCTTTTTATGTTCTGTGGGGGTTAAATATTCTTTTCAAAACATTTTTGTTTTCTGTCTAAGATGGAACATGTATCATAAAAAGAATTCATTGCCACTTTTGGCTTTAAGAAATAAAACGTACCTTACTTTATTAGGGAGAATCCCAAAGCGCAAAAATAACACTCCCACTCGTCAATGTGTATGCTGTCTCATTGTGGCTGCAAGTGGTAGCCTGGTAGGTTTGTCGCAGTCAAAGATTTCTTTTTCTTGTTATATTATTCCTCTTTTTTAGCAGCTGACATATTTGCAGCCAATCTCAAATCGGAATATAAAAAGCATGCTGTATTCCCATGTTTTCGAAATATTCTACTATTTTTTCTTAAGAACCTTTTTCCTTCTTTTTATTATTTTCAATTGATCCTACATTTTCAATCACACTTACTGCTTTGCAATACTTCAATACTTACCTTAGAAATGACTACTTCACTGTTGACTACAGATGGGGATTTCTCGCAATACTATGATACCCTTCAAAGTCTTGCCGGCGAAAATATCGTCAACGATGCTTGGATAGAAAAATCCCGCCAAACAACTCTGGCAATATTGGGGAGGATTCCCACAGCCAACATTGAACTGAGTTTAACCTTGTTCACGTCTTTTGCTTCGTTGATTTCCTTGTGTCCCAAAGATCACATTCTCTTGCAAAACTTTGCCCATCTCACGTTTTTGCACTTGACTCATCAAAAATTGTACATTCAATTGAAGCAAGTTTTGGCTAAACCCGTAAGAGCACAAAATGAAGGGCCATTTTTTGCCGTTCCAGACTGGTGGCCTGAATTCAGTGGTACTTCTGAATCAGACACTTTCTCTAGCCCATTTGAATTTGCTTCAGACTTGGACTTCTTTGTCAGGACACATGCCCATGAAATTTGTCCAATCATTCACTTAGTATCGTGTATCCTCTCTCAACTTGAAGAGCTTACTACACAACCACAGCCACCTTGGAATTGTTTTGCATCTTTAATTTCAATCATGCTGAAAAGTTCTTCTCATCGTGATCTAGCATGTTTGATTTTGTGCCATGAAAAAAAGGCGACAGAAGTTCTTAATCGCTTATGCGGATTGAGTACATCGACTTCGGTGCAGCGGTATGCAAAGTTCCTTCTGGAGTTATTAGTGATAAGGCCTTCTATACTAAGTCTGTTTTCTATTACTCTTGGATTTACAGGTGCACTGAACTTGATGCAACTTTATCCCCAGAACCAACAGGGCGCTTTTGAAGTGGCTGCAAAAACACCATTCCGTTTTATTGTTGATTTGCTAAACCACGCATCCTGTTCTACTTGTTTCAAGAACTTCACCGTTTCAACTTGCATTTCAATTTCGGCTCACAAGCTTCAATGGTTGGTGGATAATAGGACTATCCCAGAAATTTATGAGTCTTTCAATCAGGTCTCTGATGTGAATTCCCTTTTGGCCCTTTCAACACAATTCGGGTGTATCTCCGCTCGTTTACTCTTGGAAAATTATGGCGACGACATGTGCACTTCAAAGTTTCTTAGGTCGCTGAATGTCTTTACACGCTCAGCTTTGCCGCCGTTGGCCAAGCCTAATTACTTTTTTGCCGAACAAAAGACATTGCCAGCAAACGAAACCTTGGCCATGTTGATGAAGCTAGACGAGTTTGATGAGCTTCACAGAAGCCTTTTGCGGATTTTGCAATTCCTTAAGTTAATTCTCATTCAGGAAGTTTCCCAGTCAATTGATATGGTTCCAAACGAAGTACTTGCAGAAAAAATCTACGTGCGGAAAATTCAACCAATTTATTCCTTTATCTTGTTAGTCCTCAAATGTGATGAGAAATTGGATCCAACCAGCTTGACTTCAGAATTTACTTCAGAAGTGATTTTTAACCTTGCAGATACTCTTCTCCTGAACTCTAGTCTGTCTTTGGCATGGACTACCTTGTTTAATTGTGCCACCGAGGCTAGCTACAACGATATTACTACTCCGCATCTTTGGTTCAAACTTCTCAAAACTTTGTGTTCACGTTATCAAGATGATTGCCACAAGGAATTAATTCGTGACGGTTTTAGAAGATACTCAGCCACATTCCACCCCGATTCAAACCAAGGTGGTCTATTTGATAGTCCCTATATGACGGGTTCCAACGAAACGGCAGGTGTGATCGCGAAGAGCGAGTACATGTTTCTTTACCCAAATTTAGTAAGAAACAAATGTGACTCCGACGAATCTGCTCATTCAAAAATGGCAAATCATTATACAATAGGAGGCAGGCAACAAAGTGTACATGTAGACAAGTTTGGCAAGGATAGAAGTTGATATGATGGTGGACCCGTATCCAGAAGGTGTATAGCACGTGACCCCCCGCACCCGCAAATACTATTTTTTTATTTTTTTTTTTTCCTTTAACATCGCGACTAGTGAGATGATCATCTCAAGACAACTTCTCTCACTCAGTACAAGAAAAATATGGTTTTAAAATCCACCTCTGCCGGAGATGTCTCCGTGTATCAGGTTGCTGGATCTAATCTTTCCAGATCTTTACCCGACTGGATTGCCAGAAAAAGAAAAAAGGAGTTGAGAAGAGATGCCGATTATATGAACAGAGTTGAATTGATTCAAGATTTTGAGTTCAGCGAGGCATCGAACAAAATCAGAGTCACCCCAGATGGACAATTTGCCATGGCCACTGGAACTTACAAACCACAAATACATGTGTACGATTTCTCGAATTTGTCGCTTAAGTTTGACAGGCATACTGATAGTGAAAACGTGGATTTCCAGATCTTGTCTAACGACTGGACCAAGTCCGTGCACTTGCAAAATGACAGAACAATCGAGTTCCACACCAAGGGCGGGATCCACTACAAATCCAGAATTCCAAAGTTTGGTCGAAGCCTAGCATATAACCCCACCAACTGTGACATGCTCATTGGTGCATCGGGAAACGAAATCTACAGACTAAATTTGGAGCAGGGAAGATTCCTTAATCCATATGTCTTAGATACGGAAGAAGGTGTGAACTCGGTGGATGTTAACCCAGTGCACGGTCTTATGGCTGCCGGTTTGGAGGATGGCACTGTTGAGTTCTGGGACCCCAGAAGTAGGCAGAGGGCTGCCAAGCTTTATGTGACTGACGCCCTTGGTGAGCTGGCACAAGTGACTACCACTACTTTTAGAAATGATGGTCTCAACTTTGCATGTGGTACTTCCAATGGTAAGGCGCTCATCTATGATCTCAGAACATCAACGCCTTCGATTGTGAAGGACCAAGGTTATGGATTTGAGATCAAGAAAATCACCTGGATCGACGAGAACAAAAGTGATGCCAACAAGATCATGACTGCCGATAAGAGAATTGCCAAGGTTTGGAACCGTTTGGATGGTAAGCCATTCACGTCGATGGAACCTAGTGTGGATATCAACGATGTGGCGTATGTTAAGGAAAGTGGTATGTTCCTTTTCGCCAATGAAGGTATGCCAATGCATGCGTACTATATCCCCAACCTTGGACCTGCTCCACAATGGTGTTCTTTCTTGGATAGCATTACTGAAGAGTTGGAGGAGAAGCCATCGGACACTGTTTACTCGAACTTCAGATTTATCACCAGAGACGAGGTTGCCAAGTTGAATTTGAATCACTTGGTGGGCTCAAATGTTTTGCGTTCATACATGCATGGTTTCTTTATCAACACAGAGTTGTACGATAAGGTGAACTTGATTGCCAACCCTAACTCGTACAGAGACCAGAGAGAAAGAGATATCAGAAAGAAGATCGAACAGGAAAGAGAATCGAGAATCAGGACTACGGGTGCCGTTACGAAATCCAAGATCAAGGTCAACAAGGACTTGGCCGAGAGATTGGAGAGCAAGTCTGGTGGCGATGTTGTTAATGATGACCGTTTCGCAGAGTTGTTCGAGAACCCCGAGTTTGCTGTCAACCAGGAGTCCTTCGAGTATAAACAACTTAACCCAGTTAAGTCGGTTAAGGATATCACCCAAACTGAGCGTCCTCGTGGCTTGACTGCTGCTGAGGAGTCCGATGAGGAGCGTTTGAATCCAAATGACAACAAGGACGATTCCGAGGATGATTCTGACGACGAGTCAGAGAAGGAGGATGAAATCGTCTCTGAGAAGCAGAAGCAAAAGGTGCAGAAGGAGTTGGAGAAGATTAGAGAAAAGAAGAGAAAGCAAGAGGAGGCTAACCGGTTCATGAACGAGTTCAAGGCGATCACCGAGAACGAGACTGAGGCGAGAAATAACGAGACCTTAGGTAAACAGGCTCAAAAGCTCCACAAGATCAGCAAGCAGAAGGAGGCTCAAAGACAGAACTCGAGAACGCGCCATCATGGAAAGGGAGAAATGGAGCTTACGTTCAACCCGAAGAAGGCGGAGAAGGTGCGTTTCAGAGCTGACCAGGTCAATGACCACAGTGATGAAGAGGCGGAACAGAAGACCGGTAGAACCAAGCAAAGATTCGCAGGACGTAGAAGTGCCTCCAAAAACCAGTTCCGTGGTATGTAATTGGGGGAAATTTTGTTTGTTTTTCTTTAAATTATAATATAACATACAGAAAGATTTTTTTTACTGGAAAAATTCCGATGGCAAGTCCAGTGCTGAATCCACAAGTATCACGCCCGCTTCGGTATATAACCGGTTGGTTTCGTTGATTTTATCTGGGTAAACGGGCCGTGAGAGGCCAGTTATAACGTAAGTGGTGAATCCACAATTTACAAAATCAATTGCCGAGTTTAGAACACAAAAATCGTAGGCCACGCCAACAAGCACTACGTGTGAAATTCCGGCCTCTTTCAAAAGACCCTCCAATTCCGTATGGTGTGTTTTCCAACAATCGCTAAGGCACAGGTAGTATTCCCTATCACGAAGGTACCCCTTTTTCGTATTAGTCGTAAGAACTTTGTTTTGTAAATTTTGGAATGCTTCATTAAACAGCGGGTCTAACATTGCCCCTGGGGTGTTTTCTACACAATGATCAGGCCATACTGTGAATTTCCGTTTTATGACCTCTCCAGAGATGTCTTTTTCTTGAAGAGGATGACTCAATTCCACTTCACTGAATGGATCTACGCCATGTTCCGACGCAAACAGAATGTGATTTTTTGGATGCCAGTCATGAGTGGCGGCCACAAAGTGCCAGGGAAATTTAGACAAGTCTAGTAAATCCACGATTCCCGGCACTATGGCACGGCCATTTTCAACGGCAAGCGAGCCGTTTGGGGGGAGGAAATCCTCCTGGACATCAATTACAATCAATGCTGCTTTGACCATATTTGAGAAAATTAAAAATTGAAAAGAAAAAAGGTACTTTTTCTATAGAAATAGTCCAGATGGAAAAAGACCGTATTTAGTCATGCAGATGGAATTCAATTTTCCGATAAGAATATATGGTACATGCAGGAAAGGTGGGATCGACTTACTTCAAATGGATGGAAGTGCTTGGCAACGGAAGGAATAGGGAATTTGGCTTTGATGCGGGGTTCATGCGGTTGATATGTTTATGTGTCTATTTATTTAGAATGCTGAATATATTGAGGTTTTTTGGGTTCTTTTCCATGCCCCGGCAACGTAGTACTGGTAAACTTGGGTCTCTCGTATGATAATTACATACCTGCGCCGGCTCGATCAATAATATGTCAATAAAACCCAATAATATCGCCGTGATAAATGCCGCAATCAGTTCCCTCTAAGTAATCCCAACTTTCTCGGTATCTAGAAGTGTTTACATCACCAAACACATGCCCACGCACGTACCCATCCAATTAATAATCTAGGAAAATTGGCACAACCCTCTAAGCACATATTATCTTCCTCTTTAAATCTCATCTAATGATGGCGCTCGCGCTTACGGGGCGTGTCGTCCTTCCAACTACCCAGAAACATATGTTGGGCATACGCCCATTTATCTGTAGGCAGTCCAGCACCCATCTGGCCCACGCCGGGCGAAAAACACGTGATTGGCAATACCAACACATCCTCCAAAACTAATGGCACCTGGATCCCTGTAAATAAGTTCCACGTGACAATTTCCTCGTGATCAGGTCCGCTAGATGGATGTTCAAGAACATCTTCTTCCTGCATGATACTGTTCATATATCCAAACACCATATCGGTAAAGATGCCGGGCCCGGTCCAGTTCATGATATCTCCTCCCTGATCTTTCCCTAAAATCGTAGAAAGTTCTCCATTGCGTTTTCTTTCAAGGGTCAACCCGGTGATTTTCGCAATCAACTCACGTAACATTGGGTGGCCCTTTTTCGCCTGGATTGTCCATTGACAAAACTGGATCCGGCGAGCATACCACTCGGCCCAATCTGGCCGGTCAGGGTCCGCCTCAATACCAACTACTAGCCCGGCATTGTTGGGCATATCATATAAAGTATTATTGTTGGACACCCAGGTATCAATTGGTTTTAACGATACCGTATCGATATCGGAGTAGACGCCACCTCTCGCAAACAAGATAAGATAGCGGAAAAAATCGGCTTTTAGAATGCTTTTGGGCATGGCATTCCATGCCTCTGCCACATCTGGTACCTGCGCAAAAAGCTCGTTCACCATCTGATCACACTGTTTGTCTGCAATCACATAATGTTTATATTCCACATTATTTTCATCCCAAGTTTCCAGAAACTGCCTATATGTGCTGGGAAACGTTTCGTCATCCAATCCCACTTTCCATGTTTGCCAGATGTTTTTCTGAAACCCCTTTTCCGGCCGGTAAGGGAAGTTTTCCGCGAGTTGTTCATGTAGCCGCGATAGAAGTGGCAATCTTGGCGATCTTGCCGTTTGAAAATTGAGCCCGTTTTCCCGCCATTCCAGGTGTTTGATTAATGCCTGTTCTAAAAGCACTTTCTTCGATGCATTTTTTGCCTGCAGAGCGTGTCCATGCGACCCAAAAGTGCTGTAAAACGTGTAGAACACAATCACACAGAATACAGCAAAAATCCTTGCCTTTTTTCTTAAAGGTTCCATTGGATTTTACTGGTTAAAGAATCTCTAATCTTGATCTTGTCACTTGACGTGTAGTGTGGTGTAAGTGTGGTGTACGGGTGTTTATCTATCATGAGTGCGGTCGCAGCCTCCGAATCTCTTCTGATTCTACTTTTCTAATCTCTGTAGTCGCGTTTTATTAAAATAACACATTTCTATAGAACTCCCAAATGACTCGCAACAAGCCATGAATCCCAACCCCAGCATAAACACTGGGAGGAGTTTTGTTTTTTGGTTAATTCTATAAATAAATTGGAATTCTTTCCTGGTTTTCCTTTCCTTTCCCTTTTTTTAGTATTGGGCTTGGAAAAGAGTGTAAGAACCCGTTCCAAGCCCATTTTGATGAATTGTTAATCCTCACAACATCGCAAGAAGTAAAAATAACAATGAATAATATAATGAACCCGAAATCAAACAGTCCATTCCCTGATGGCAAAATAAAAAAAAAGGAACAAAAAGAAGTATAATATGCAAAAATTCAACGGCAAAACCCAGGGGGGAACCCGCGCAAGTGCGCTGGCCCAAATCCCCGATTTCACCCCGATAAAATCCCGAATAAAAAAATTATCGTAACAAAAAGCAAACAAAATCAAACAAACAAATTACTTGGATGGTAAAATAACTTACCACCAAGAAGTGCTTTGGCTTTGGTTACCGTAGTTGGAAGTGTAACCGCCGGTTCTGTCGCCACTGCTGGCACCGGCATCACCGGAACCCCAGTTGTTGCTGGCAGAGGAGCCCCAAGAGCTGGCAGAGGAACCGCCGTAACCGCCGGATCTTCTAGCATCTCTGTTGGCGCCACCACCGCCCATGCCACGGCTGCTGCCCAGGGCACCACGGCCACCACGACCGCCGCGGCCACCACCAAAGCCAGACTCTCTGCTGATCTTGATCAAAAAGTCAGGAACCTCTTGGTTAGCCTCGGTCAACAAAGAGATCATGTCCTTAGCAATGTTCTTGCTGTCTCTGTTGAAGAAAGAAGTGGCAATACCGACATTACCAGCACGACCAGTACGACCAATTCTGTGAACATAGTCATCAATGTCGTTTGGCAAGTCATAATTGATGACGTGGGCGACGTTTGGAATGTCCAAACCTCTAGCAGCGACGGCGGTAGCGACCAAGATAGGAGCAGCACCAGACTTGAAGGCAGAAAGGGCCTTCTCTCTCTCGTACTGGGTTCTGTTACCGTGAATAGCGGTGGCAGGGAAACCTTGGTCATACAAGTAGTCGGCTAAGTAGTCGGCCATTCTCTTGGTCTCGGTAAAGACGATGGTCAAGCTGGTCTCAGCGGCGCTCAACAAGTCCAAGATGACAGAGTTCTTCTCGTGGCTCTCTACCAACAACACCTTTTGGGTAATGTTAGCGGAGGTAGAACCAACTCTACCAACGGACAAGAAGATGTACTCCTTCAAGAAATCTCTAGCCAACATCTGGATGTTTCTTGGGAAGGTGGCAGAGAACATCAAGGTTTGTCTGTCTTGGACATCTGGCATGTCACAGCCTTGCACGATGTGTCTGATTTGAGGCTCGAAACCCATATCCAACATTCTGTCGGCCTCGTCCAACACCAAGTACTTGACGTTGGCCAAAGAGATACGGCCTCTGTCCAACAAGTCGGTCAAACGACCTGGAGCGGCAACCAACAAGTCACAACCTCTTTGCAAGGTTCTCATTTGCTGGCCAATGTCCACACCACCATAGGCGACGGCAGGACGTACCCAGGATCTGTAACAGAACTTCTTGGCCTCTTCAAAGATTTGAGAAACCAACTCTCTGGTAGGGGCCATGATCAAGACCGTTGGGTAGACGGTGTTGTAGGAGAAGCTGTTGCCCTCTGGCTTAGGGGCAGGACCGTTCATGTAACACTCGGACAAAACAGGGAACAAGAATCCACCGGTCTTACCGGAACCAGTCTGGGCACAGGCCATCAAGTCTCTGCCGTTGGCCACAATAGGCACGGAGTACTTTTGCACAGGCGTAGGCTTGGTGAATCTCGACTTCGTGATGTTCTCCACCAACAAGCTGTCCAATGGAGGAGTAGTGAAGCTAGTGATTGGCTCTGGCACATCGTCACCAGAGGCCTCCACAGGGATGTCGTCATAGTTGTCGAAGTTGATACCGGAAGATTGGAAGGTAGGGTCCTCGGCAACACCAAACAAGTCGAGCTCCATCTTCTCGTTCACGGGAGAAGGCTCGTGCTTGCCGTCGACCCAACGGCCAACACCCGAGCGGGGGTGGCTGCTGGCGCCACCGAATCCGCCTCTGCTGCCGCCGCCGAAACCACTGGATCCACGGCCTCTGCCGCTGAATCCGTTACCGGAACCGCGTTCAGAAAATCCACCGCCGTTGCCGCCAGATGGGGCGTTTTGGCGACGGCCACCGCCGCTTCTGTTTCTGAGATGAGGAGGCACGTACTGCGATTTTTGCGATCCGCCATTTTCGCCTCCGCTGACGGAGAGGTTGTTCATTTGCTGCGATAAATCGGACATGTTCTGGAAGAGAATATGTGTTTCCTTAGATGTTCTTCTGTAAAAAGAAGGTGGGTATTTTTTTTCGTAAAGGGGAAAAAAATTAAGAGTTATCCGAAAAAGGAAAAGCGTGTGGTTGGAAATTTTTCCCACTTCTCTTCGCGTGGATTTTTTTTTCTTTTCTCTTCGGATTTTTTTTTTTTGCCTGCACCATATATGCAGGTTTCCGTCGCGCGAAACTCTATGGCGCCCGCCCGCTTTTTGTCATTGTGCGGTTTTGTGTTGGCGGTTAATCTGGCGGGTGCAAGGGGTTTTCACCCTATTTTTCTGAAAGGTTTCTTATTTTTTTAAGAATTTTCGAATTTAAATTTTCACATGTGAATTGGTGTTTTTTTTCTAAAAAAAATTGGGCTTTTTGTACCCAGTCTCCGCCTAGCGCCACCCTACTGAAAAAGCCATTTGCATACCATTATCATGTGTGAGCCTATGGCTTCAGAAGTTTATCTAAGCAATGGCATCGGGTCACGTGCTTTTTTTGGGCGTTCCAGGTGGCAGCGGTTATTTCTTTTTCTTTCTTTTTGTTTCTTTTTTTTTTTTTTTTTTTTTTGGTCTTCCATCGATTGCGATTTATGCCCGTCGCGATTGTCGTATTTTGTGCACGTGACCGTGTCAGAAGCGGCATAATCGGTCCCATTATTTCGTGGGCGAGATAAGAAGTATTATCGTCAATCTTGTAGGATTCTTCTTTTTTTTCTTTAATTTGCTTGATATATCACTCTCATAAATTTAGCAAATGTTCGTAAGTTTCATTTGTCTTTGATCTGTATCCGCCATGAAATGGGTAATCAGATCGGTTGCTGATTCCTAATCTCAGCTGTCAATACGTAACTCAACTCAAAACATTAGTGCACCCATAAATAAACTGGATATGTTTCTATATACGTGAGATTTATTGCTGAATCCATTCGGTGTTTGATGCAGATCAAGAAATACCTGATAATAATCGTTGACAAGTTTCTCAATCAATCTTAATTCAACTCTATTGACCTCGATTAACGTCTAGTTTGTTTTGTTATTGGAAGTTCTAGATGTGAGACCGAACAAATTATCAAGCGCCACATTTTCCTGCGACGACCCTTTGAAACCACTCCAAAATCAATATGATTGGCTGGTATTCATGATACCCTGTCCTTTCCTTAAATTGGAAATGTCTGAATCAATTTATATCTAAGAGACTCGAATAAAAACTTTAGCCGCATCAAAACTCGAGCCGGTCAAGTTCACTCTCGAGGGTTTCTGGGGTTCCTGCCGAGTCGCCATGCAACAGCACCGTGGCATTGGGGTGTGCATAACAAGTTCTGTTATCCACAAAGCTGCCAACCAGACTACCTTCGCCATTCTCGTGCACGGAGAAGTACGGAACAGAGTGGTCGAAGTTAGATTCCTCGTCGAGCTCGCCCGTGGGTAGCTCTTCCTTACTCTCGTTGTACTCGCCAGTATCATTGTCGCTGTCACTGTAGTCAATGTCGAAACCATCCTCCTTTGCTGCCAACTCTGCCAACGTGCCCGCGATATCGTTCGGATTGTGTTTCTTCTCAAATGCAGACTTGGTCGTACCACTGAGGTACAGAGAGAACGGCTTCTGTTGTTCGCGCGCGTTCCAGTTCAAATTGCGACTGACGGAGTCGAAATACTCTGTCTTGGATGAGCGCACAGTGGGGAACGGGAACGAACTCGCCTGTACGGTAACATAGTAGCCTTTCTTGAGTTCTGTGCGCACCTTTCCGTCGAAGGAGGCCCACGCGGTAGCGCGGCTGCTGGTGGGTACCTTAACTTTCAAGAGCATGCCATCGGGCAAGAGAATGGGGCGGAACGAAAGAGTGTGTGGGCAGATGGGCGTGACGCTGATGGCGCTGACGCCTGGATGTACCAACGAGCCACCCGCAGAGAGCGAGTATGCGGTAGAACCCGTGGGTGTGGCAATAATCAAACCATCGGCCTGTGCCACAGTCAAGAGCGATCCGTCACCATACAACTCCAAGTTAGTTACATAAGGACTAGGACCACGATCCACCACTAGCTCATTGAGCACCTGCTGCTCGGTAACGAGACGATGCTCGTTCGAGTAAACACGGCATGTGAACCGCATGCGCATATACGCCCTTACTCCTGTCTCGAGCACCGTGGTCATGCGTTTGCGGAAGTGCTCGAAGCGGAAGTTGGTCAAGAAACCCAACAGGCCAAGGGCAAACGAGATCACGGGCGGCACGATTGTTTGGAACATATTCAGCACGTGCAACACCGTTCCGTCACCACCGAGCGTGATGCAAAGATCAAACCGCTCGGGGTTCTGTACCACCATTCTTTTGGTCCAGAACTTGAGCAAGTTTTCCGCATTGGGGTACGTTTGCACTATACCTTGGGCGTCAAACCGCGTCAGGTTGCGGAGCTTGGCGTCTACATATACGGTAATGTTTTCCGAGCGGCTAAAAAGCCATTCAACCACCTCACGGGTGAGATAAGTCAATGAGTTGTCGCGTGCTTTCGTCACGATCATAATCGCCCGCACGTGTAACTGGATCGTGGCCTTAGCCAAGTTCTTCGTGAGCATCCGCACACCGTTTGCCGTTTGTGCCAAGTCTGTGTGTGAACGTACCTGTTTGAGCTCTTCCTTGTGGAGTTTCTGTAACATCTTACTGGTGGCAGGCGCCGTTTCTTTGTTTTTATTCATCGAGGATTTGCGGCCCATGTGGGTAGCTGCATGTGGCGAGCTGGGTGGCGGTGGCGTTCGTGATAACGCACTGATCGTATGGCCCGAAGATGGCCGGGAAATATCGGACATGGTGGCTGTAAATATGTGGGGTGGGATTAGTCGGCGGGTAAATAAGGGATGTTGTGCGAGCAATGGCTATTTCTAATTACTTTGGCGGCTAATTTCGTACTTGCTGTTTCTTCTTTCCTGATTTGAAAGTGACCTTTACTCAGTAAATTTAAAACACAAAACGTCTTTTGTCTGGTTTGGTTGTTGGTGTGAAATCTGTTTGTTTAACCCACGATTCTGGAAATATGGTGCAAGCAATCTTAGTCCCCCGTGATTTGAGAGAATATCCACGGATCTATATTTAGCGAGAGCTGATGGGCCGAAGACACAGATGTAAATATTTGGGTGTGAGTCTTTTTGGGAAAACGTGTGTTGCTGGCCGGGCAATGAGATGCAACACTTTCGGGAAACGCTTATTTTGCTGGAATTTTCCGGGTTGATGTATGTGCTTTAGCTACGACCCCGGGTCCACCCGCAGGCGTGGGCGCGTCACGTGATTTTTGTGCCTCTTGGCCCGGGGGTTTTTCGCTTTTGCCACTACTTCTGATTATGATGTTCATTAATTTCCGGTAAATATACCCTCGGTTAATCAATATGTATGAATTTCAAATACAAGCTCTCTAAATTTACTACTCATATTCAAACCAGAGCTATTTTTTTGGCAAAATTTACAGTGTTCTCGTGTCAGCAAAACGCCCCGGTATGTGTCCGGCTCGCATTTATTAAAAACCGCCGTGCAGGTAGTATTCTAATTGGCGAGTTCGGTTCTGGGGTCTCTGACCCAAAATTCGAACATCGCATCTAATATTTCTCGCCTAAGCAAGTATTATGCACAACATCTAAAGATCTTCAGAGGCTTGAGGGGTGGTCTCCTTCACTCTGCACTTCCATCCGCCTTCTTTTGGGTCCAACAAAGGCAAAGAAGCACCAAGACACCAGCCCAACTCGTTGTTGGCGATAGTCTTTGCCGTTCTCAACTCTCTTTCCAATGGGATATTGTAGCCAGTGTGAAGCATGGCAGTAATGAACGACAAGTCGAGACACCAGTGTGGCTCTTCTTGCAACTGCTTCACCGAATCGCCTAATAACACGTCCTTCCACAAAGTCTCGCCAGAGCACACGGTCTTGGTCAAGTCTCTCAACTCCTCTACAGTGAACGAGTTGGGGAAACCAAGAGGGTTAGTTCTGTCATAGAAGTACGAGAACACCCACATGTCGGAGTTTTTGTGGAACGCCTTCACCAAGGATGGCTGGTAGACACCGTTAAACGAACATGGCTTGCTGGTACATTCGGCTTCCAAGTTCAAAACAGACTCGGCGAGGTGTCTACATTGAGCACCAGACTTTTCACTAGGGCCCTTAAAGTTGACAACGTAAACCTCGCTAGACGAGACCTCCACTTGCACATCTTTAGCAGTGACACCAGGTGGAAGACAAGGGTTAGTAATGGTAACAGATCCGGTAGCTTCCTTGGCGGCCTTCTTGGATTCGAAAGGAGTCAAAGAAGCGGACTCGCCCTCACCCTTTAAGTAGCTCTTCAAAACCAACGAGTTCACCTTGTTTCTTCCTTGCATCAAACCATAGCCCAAATGACTGAATTGGTACAATGTGAAATCACGGTCGCCGAAAGAGAACTCGTACTTATGCTCACCCTCGACCATCTTTTCATTGTCACCCAACTCTGGCTCGAAAACAATTTGAGTAGAGCCACCACCCAAATCAAAAACAGCAGCAGTTGGGGTCTTCTCCTTCGATCCGATGTTTCCCAAAAGGTAGTTCGTAGTGATCCAGGCGTAAACACCTTCGTCCTTACCGTCCATGATAGAAATTCCATCGCCATCAACAACCGCGAATGGGTAGTCGTTTTGCAAGTGGTCGCGCACCTCTTTGAGGATGGCGTCAGACTTATCTTTGCCCAACAATCTCAAACCGGCAGTTGCCTTAACCGCCACGGGTGTACAGCCCTGCTTGTCCTTAGGTACCTTCGCAAGGGCGACCTCCAATAAGGGATCCAAAGAAGTAGCTGCACCTTTGGTGTCGGTGTCGAAAGAGGACAACCCAGGTTTCAACATCTTGAATTCCTCGCTCAATAAAGCAGGAGGTGAAACACAGGTGTCGAAAGCGTACACGTGCACACGCGAACCAGTAGATCCAGCATCGATCATCACAACGTAGTCAGTCTTTTCACATTTAGCACCGCCGGTCAACTTGCCGTCGCCCTTAGCGTTACCCTTGGCACCACCCTTGGCACCACCCTTGGCGGACTCATCCACCTTGTATGGCTTAGCTGGAGCAGGGTTCAAGGCTTGCTTTGGAGGATCAGCGACTTCTTTAGGGTCGGCCTCATCGGCAATAGATCCAGCAGAATTTCCCAGCGAAGGCTTGTAAGGAGCACTTCCGCTACCACCTTTTTCGATCAAGCCACCCGGCTTGATGGCGTTTTCACTGCTCTCAGGGACTTTCACTCTGGTCGATGAATCAGGGAATGATCCAGCATGTAACAAGAAGTATCCCACGACACTGAATATGAACACAGCGGCAACTGCCACTCTAATATTTCTAGTGTTCAACATAGTGACCAAAAGAAACGTGTGGGACAAAGAATATGCTGGCCAGGTGTGTAGAGCGCGCGTAATCGCGTATTGATTTTTTTTCTTTGTCTTTGCTGCCTGTTTTTTGCTTTGCCCGGCTGCGCGCCAGGTTTGGCCTCGGCATGCGCAATTCTTGTCCGTTTTCGTCCACCAGCGTTTATCAGATCGGGGCCCAACCTCAACTTCGCGAACCTGTGCCCCCATCTGAGGATGATTGCAAAATAACCGCTGACGTTTTTACAGCCAAAATTAAACTTCATAGAGGTTATAAATACTTTTGTGTCGTTCTGTCTATTTGTGTACCATTTTATTCAAGAAAAAAAAAAATTAAAACTCCCGTTAGGTTCTGTAACCTTGAACTTTTCTGTGCTTTATGGGGAATTCAAATTTGAAGCAAGCGTCGGTGGCCCAAATGATGAATACTCAAACAAAAACGGGAGTAAACTTATTTAAAAAAAGGATGAAATCTTTAGAGAACAAAAAAAGTGGGGTATATTTTTACATATTAGGTTGCTATTAGATAAGGGGTTTTTTTGAAGGTTGGTTAAGAGAAATTGGCCAATAGTGGTGCATGTGTCATAGAGGTTATTCTGTAATGTTCGCATTTGGCCGCTGGTGATTCGACAGGCTAGTGAGGGGTTTCCGAATTCTCCTATTCAGGAAAATAATACTGGAGGGAAAATAAAATAAACAAGACCAAATTTCCAAACGCCCATTTCTAAAGTTTTGTTAAAGAAAGCATAAACAAAGAAAGAGAGAACAAAAAAAAAAAAAAAAAAAAAAACCAATTCTCCACCTAACGGCCAATTTTAAGATTGGTGTGGCTCGTTCAAAACGGGTTATGGGGAATGCGCCGAAAATGGCAACAGTCGTGAGATGTTGATGCAAAATCTGAAGCCATGCCTCACTTCCTGCACCAAACGGTGATTTACAGAGTGCTCGATTTTACCTCATCGCTCCACAGTATTTCAACCATACGAGCAATAGAAAAGGCCACGAACTCCATAAGTTTTCGTTCCTTCTAAAATCATCAGTTTACATATTTCCCTTCCAGTATTTACACGAATTCTTCTAGGGACATACACATCAACCACATACCCAAAGACCACGTTTCCCGATTTGTATCCTTTACGCACTGTGTACCTCCCCTCTACAGTCTAGTATCGGACCACATTCCCAGCAAGAGTCACAAACAATTTACTTTTGGAAAATTCCAACCTTTCTGCATAATATCAAAGTTATGGCTCGATTTTTTTCTTGAAACATTTGCTAACTTCACACTCCCCGCTTTTTATCCACAGAAAAACAAATGGCGAAAACAGCGAGAAAAGGAATCTCTTCCGCTCAAAAATCAAGCATATCGAAGAAACTGAATCCCAAGTTCTACCCCACGGCCAAGGCCGGAGGGAAAGGACTCAAATCTTATCAGTTCAATCAAAATCACAATAGGAGATTTAGTATAGCCGAGTCCTCCTCGTCCGAATCCTCCGATGGTCTTGCTGGCAAAGATCACTACCTCCATGATCGGCTCGGCTCTGATTCCGAGTCGGACTCTTCGCTTACTGCAATGTCGGAAGAGCATGAAAAGGCAGCAAGTAGAAAAGGATCTGTAATTTTTGGTTCAGCAGGCGCTCCATCAATCAACCAGAACCATCAAAGACCGCAAAAGGGCGGCAAAATCTCAAAAACTGTCAGCCCCACTAGGCCGACGAAAGCTCTCAAGTCTGCCAGAAAAGGCGTTTCTGGTAAATCCATATATTATAGCCCAGCATCCTCGTCCGAAGAGGTGCTGGCAGATGATGACGATGATGACATGGATGACGATTCTGGAGATCAAGCCGACCCTTTCTTCGAACTTGAAGGTGTAGTGGAAAATGAAGACGAAGAAAATAAGGTCGGGCTTGAGGCAATCTACTCTATGGTAGGAGGTAAAACAGCCTATATGACTTCAAATTCCGAGGAATCAAACGATGAAGATTCTCAGGATGACGATGATGACGAGATGGATTCTTCGTCATCAGACGATTCCGAAGTCGACTTTGTCAGGTTGCAGGTTGAACGGAGAAAAAACAACATAAAACCAGGGCAAAAGTCCCCCAGAAAAAGTAACGAAAAAGACGTACTGAAGCCTGACAAGCAAAAACCCAAGAGACGTAAAAGTTCTGTATACCGCAGAAGATCTGAAGTCCCAATTCCAGAAGACGTCAATTTTAAGTTTGAGTTCGATGATTCTATACCTGAACTGGCTATCGACGACGAAAACGATGAAAACCCGGGATTAATTCAAACAAAGAAGGAGGAAGAAGAGGATCTTGGTGAAGAGGTGCTCGATGGCAATAACCATAAGTCGTTTGACTTCCAATTTGATCAGCCGCTTCTAGAAGTGCCCAAAATCAACGAAGAAGACCTTAATTCAGACGACGAATACGACTTCGATGATAATGACTTATTGGCAACTCTACAAGCTGATAATGACTTTGAAGAATTCATCACGGAACCAAAGGGCAACTTCTCCAAAGTGAGACAGGGGTCTTTGAGCTCGTTGAATGAAGATGAAAATGAAGATTCGTTTTTGAAAGAAGAAGAGAAATATTTAGTTAACGAGTTTGAAACGAATGGTTTCGATGAAGATGATGTTGATTCTGAGCGTATGGAGACGACTCGTGCAGTTAATTCTTTCAATGAAATGGGTGATAACAGTGCCCAAAATGATCAAGCACTTCAATATGCTAGTTCCAGTGATGAAAGATCGCAGGATAGCGGGGACGACGAGGCGGATGAGGCAGGCGAATATGACTACGATGAAGAAGATGGAGATGAATACGTGGACTTTATCGATTTCGACCTGCCCTTCTTCGACGACGCCAATACGGAAAAAGAAGGTGTAAAGGAAATCACTTCGCTGAACGCTAAAGTTGGCCAACAGAAGCAGAAGAAGGCGCACTTCCCCAAGAGGAAAAAAGGGGGTTTGGATAGTGAGGAAGAAGATGATACATATCTATGGAACTACTTTTTCAGCTCGGATGCGGAGTCATACAGCGGATCCGAAATTGACCAGTACGATGCCGATGAACAGTTGGTACTTGAAGAGGTGTTTAGACAAAACCTCGAAGACCGGAAGAAGCAATTGGAACGGGAGTCCAGCATGGATCCTGTAGAATCAGAACACGACCAGGCGTATGATAGTGGGGAATCCACGGATGTGGACCTTTCTCTCCCTGCCCCAGCTGCAGATGGTGGAGTTGGTTCTAAGCTGGCGAAGGAGGTTTTATCCTCCAAGACTGCTGACTACAGGCCGCCAGTATTAGGAACTTGGGCAGCTGTTGAAAGCAAGCCTTTTGGTATCATTGACGGTCTTTCTACTCGAACATTGAACAATAATTCTAATATGAAGAACCCAAGAACCAAGAACTGGAGAGGCTTTTCTTTCAAAAACAATTCTGAAGATCTGGCTATTGAGCTTGAGGAGCTCCTTAACGTTAGTGAACTAGACAATGATGATGAGAACGATGTGCGGATATGGAGGGACTTCAATAACAACAAGAAGCACGTGCCGCTTGGTGCTTTCCGAAACAAGGCTCACATCACGCACCCAATTGTGGTTGCGGATCCAATGACCAACTATAACGTGACGAAGAATACGAACTTTAACGGGAAGAGGAGGTACTCCAACTCCCAGGTGAAGGCAAGGTTGGCTCTGAGAAACCTCCAAACACCAGCCCCAGCCCCAGCATCTACAAGTTTATCGAAAGATCTTAACTTACCCTCAAAACTGAAGTTGCGCCGGGCCTCTATTGCGGATGCAGTCTCGGAAGGGTACCGGCCAACAAAGTCGGGCTTGTTCAGTGAGAATGTATTGGCAGATGTAGAGGAAGTCTTGGGAGAAGACAGAGATTTCATGGCGTTGGTTACAGGTCTCTAAGTCCAATACGCAGGCGAAGATTGGCATCAGACTGGATCTGGTGCTTTACGTTTTTCGTATGCGCTTTACGTTACCTCAAGCCCCGGGGTATATGAATGCGCTTGGGGACCTTTTGGTGGATAAGAGATTCTACAGCGGTTTTCAAATGAGAACAATCCTGAGGAAGGAAAAAATTTTACTTTATCATGGGGATTTTTAGTCTATATTTTTTAATTGTAATAAAAAAAACATAAATGTATAAAACGTAAGTAGACAGTAACCATGCTGGAATTTAAGTTGCACGGACTTCTCTAAGCTATATGCAGTATATAGAGGGTAAAATCTGCCACTTGTGAGCACTTTCCCCATCAGAACCTCATCTACAACAATCTGGACGGATAAAACGTACTGTTTTCTCTTGCACCTCTACGCTCTACAGAAATCTAAATTTGTAAGAAGAATCTGCAAGTACATAATTTAAGAAAACAAACACAAAAAAAAAATTTACACGCACGTGGTTCTAGACAGTACAGCCATAAAACGGCCATTATCACAAAGATGGAAGATGAAATCCGCCGTTCATCACGAACAACTAAAGGCAAACATACCGGGAGAGCGGAGACCGATGTATACTATGTGGCGCAGGATGGAGCCGAGGGTCCTGCGTTGAAAAAAGCACGGAAAACCGATGATTCTGTAAATTTAAACGATGTCCACAAACACGACGATAAAAGCGCCGAAAACGAGGGTCAGGTACGTTGTGATGGGTGTGAAACTACTGACGAGAATTATGATGAGGAAACTGATGAAGGCGGGATGATGATTGAGTGTGAACACTGTCAAACATGGCAACATGCCCGGTGTATGGGATATGCGACGAAAAAGCAGATTCCCAAGGTGTATTTGTGTAACCGGTGTGAGGAAACGGAAACTAAGGATGAAGGGAAGAAATCCCCGCAAAATGAGGTCAAATCGGAGGTGAAAGAGTCAACCCCTGAAGTGAAATCTGAATTAAAATCTGAACCAAAATCTGAATCGAAACCCGTGGCGCAACCCGTTGTCCAACCTGTGGCTGTAAAAACGCCTGTTTTGACTGCTAAGGCGGCGCAGCAGGCAAAAACACGCGCCAACGTGGCCAAGGCACTTGTGAATGTGATTGTGCGTGCAAACAGTGGTCTTTGTGAGGCCGAGAAATGGGGACAGCTGCTTGAGGAGGCGTTGTACACATGGGCAGGGGCCACGGACAAAAAATACATAGAGAAAAGTAGAAGCGTAATGGCGTTGGTGAAAAAACCCGCCGTTCTCGCGCGGCTAATATCACACGAGTTAAGCCCTGCTGACTTCACCCTTTTACCCGTGGAAGACATCGACCCGGACTTGAAGAACTATGCGGAAAAGGTGCGCCAAGAGCTGATCCGCCGGTCTGTGCTTACGGTCAATGATGATCTGAGCCAACGTATTAGGCGTACGCATAAAGGCGAGGAGGTTGTGGAGACCAAAAACGATGAAAACAATGATGACGTGGGTGTCAGTTTGATGGCTCGTCATGTGGACCACCGGAAGTTTAAGTCCGAGGCAGCACCCACAGAATCCATGGTGGTAGTCACGCCATCTGGAAATAATCATAATCTGCTGACCTCAAATCTATACCAGCTTGGCGACGACGACGATGAATATGACCACGAACCAGTACATGCAGATGGAGATGGAGAAACAAATGAAAACGGAAATGAAAATGGAGAAGATCATGGAGCCGGAAATGATGCGCTGGATGGTGTTAGTGACGACGAGCTTGATTTCATCTTAAAGGCTAAAACCCCCAAAAAAACAGCCCCCATATCCGTACCCAAACCGGCACCTGTGAAGAAAGCAGCGGCGCCTGCATTGCCACCCACCATGCCCACGGAATTCTGGGCGGGCGAAATCGTGTTCCCCGACGTGGCTACTTTTGGAGTGCTGGCAGATTTCGTGGCTTGTACCAACTATCAGCGGCCCAAGGACAATATCACCGCCAGTTTCCATAATAAGGCCGTACGTGTTTGTAAGGAATTATTGGAAAGACGCGTATATCTGATTGAGGGCCGGTTGGATCGTTCACGGGCAGATCCTTATCTTGAGCAGATCGTCAAGTCACGCGACTTGTACCTTGTGAAACTCCGCAAAGAAGACCCCAGTTATAGCAAGGTTTACGATTATCTTCGTGCGCGGAACAAGGTGGGTGTGCTTTCCGATCGAGCATCCATGGTGAAGGATGCTTATTTATTTGCCTTGAGCCATGATGCGCCTTCTTATATGGACTTTGCTACAGTTGGCGAGGGCCTCTACGTGCTCTTCTCTGTGAAGAAAGATTATGTGCCTGTGGGAAAGAGTATTCTTAAGAAACTGCGCGTGGCCCCCAAACCATCGCTGGGTGCTGGAGCTAATTTGGATAATATTCTCCTGAAGTTAGAGGGTTCCATGGCAAATGGGAATGGAATTGTTCCCGGTCCAGGTCCAGCACACCTTCCACAACGGCCCCATCAATATGCTCCTCCGGTGCCTGCACAGGTTCCTGGTCCAAACATGCCAACACAACTCTCCCAGGATCAAATGAGCTATCTTTCGTCGATCGTGCAGCAAAACCCCCACGTACAAAGCGACCCACAAGCGTTGTTGAACTTGCTTCAGCTGATGCAAACGTGATGAATGGGTTGAGTCATTATTTTTCTGTTTCTCTCTTTCTATTTTTTGTGTGGACATCCACCAACGGGATAATTATAATTAGGTAATTGGGTATACGAGCCTTTGGGCACCTCGCTGTACGAAAGAAGTAGCCGCTTTCTCCAGTAATCACCTCCAGACCCCACTATCCCCCGGCGTTATAAAATATGTTTGATGTCCCCGGACAAAAGCTATGTTTCTATTGTTAATTGTATATTTGAATTTTATGTTGTATTGACTTGTTGTATTGTGTAGAGTCGTAGACTTGATCTATTGTCCCAGCATGCGTGGGTTGTCCCGGCCAAGAACAATAGCTAATTTTGAAGGTTTCATGATAATAAAAGGCTAGAAACAAGGGAAAATGCCTTCCCAGAATATTTTCCTCAGAAACAATCCAAATGAGCAAGTGTCTCTAATTAGACTTTCGAAAATAAATTTAGGACATGAAATCATCCATTGGTCAGGTACTAGATGGGAAAGTAAAGAGGTGAATATATATATATATATATACATCAAGTACCAACCAAATAAAAGAAAACCGATTAACAATAATAATAATAATAATAAAAAAGGAAAAAGAAAAATTAAATTCTATAAAATTTTGTGATTAATGGACCTGTTCTACCCCACCCTTATTGTTCAATAGAGCTGGGTCCATGCACGGCTTAAGCTAAACTCATCCAATTTAATTCTTCTTTTTCTCTAAAAAAATATCAAAAAAGAATCAATTTTCTTATTAAGAAAACAAAAATCCAATAAAAAAAAAGTAAAAATTCATAAACATTTCCCAAAGAATATCGCTGGTGAACCGTTGCACCGTTGCCCAGTGTCCATGAACATTTCGCACCCCCGCGTAAACTTTGAACAGTGCTAAATCGCGTTCAGGCCCCGGCCCATAGTTAAGCTTTCCAGCAGCTATAGGCACACAAAAACCCCCCGTGTTGCCCCTATTTTTCAGCCAAAACTCCATCATTATCTTCTTTGAATCTGAAGAAATCTATTGGTACCCATAACCTGCCAGTTTTGTTACCACATACTTGGAAAAAATCCGCATATACAACGCCAGTTTTTCCATGGAATCTTCCACCCAGGAAGACAGCCTTGTTTTTGCAAGCGAAAAGCGACAATCGGCAGTTCTGTGGCCGTGGCTGGATCCACAGAAAACACCGGAGGCGCCTGCAGATGATACACTAGTGGACGCCGATGGCAGTGGGTCTGCAGAAGACGACTCGTTTCTTTTTCCCCATGCTAAGCCGTCTCTGTCGCCACAAACTGCCGGTTTTTACAGCAGCAACCTGCGGCGTGGCTATGACACATTGGGCGACACACAGGTCATTCACCGACGTATGCATGATGCGGAAAGCGAGCCTGAAACGCTGTTTCTAGCGCCCGGCAGCGATACACAGGTGATTTCACAAGAACCGGCAGATACGCAGGTCATTTTGCAGCCCCCGGCAGATACGCAGGTTATTTTACAGGAGCAGGCAGATACGCAGGTCATTGGACTTCGACAGGGGCTGTTTAGTGGCGACACACAGGTGATTGGCGCTTCTCGAAACATAAGTACGCCGTTTTTCCGTGCCGATACGCTTGGGCACGTGCCGGAACTTGGCAGTATATCTGGAGCTATCACCGCCATTGACAGCTCGCCAACAAAAGTCGCCGAAACGGCCGAAACCGCCGAGATTTCCGAAATATCCAAAGTATCTGAGATTCCTGAATCCGCCGAGATTGCCGATCCATTTTCGCCGGCATCGCCGGAGTCGCTGCAGGAAGGAAGCGTAACTTTTGACGTGTCGATTGATCAGGCACCAAAGAACGAGCCTACAACCCAAGTGCTCAATACACAGGAGGAATATATGGATGAAACGTATGGAAAACCGGTGGATCTTGGGTGTAAGCCGGTTTTCTCCAGCAGCCAGCATGATGACATGAAACGCGCGGCACTTATGGGTGTTCAAAGTGATGACGAAAGTGAAATTGAAAGTGGCAATGAAATTTTCAATGCTAATAGAACCGAACTAGGGTCTCCGTCACGTGGAAGTGTTTCTCTGCGTTTGAAACGGCGCAGGATTGATGTCGCCAGTCTGTCACAATCGCAAGGCGCACGTTCTAAAGGTAGTCAGCATAGTTTGAACATGGCGGGTAGTGTTTCTGCCTCGGCAAATGGCGAAATTCTTGTGCCCGGAAGTATATCTCCGCGGGCGTCAAATGCATCAGCAAAAAGTGGTTCTACTAGCACGAGTGGGAGTGATTCTTCCTCGGAACTTGAGGATATTAGCCAAGATGTTCACGGCATAAACTTAGACTCTCTCTCTGGGCCCACAAAAAGGGAACATGCGGTATCACCATCATCAGTGGCACCATTATCTCGGGTGAAAACGCCGCAACACCACCAGAAAATGGCCCCATTAAAAGAGGGCGATACCTTGCGGGAAGAGATGGTAGAAAACTCCACTTATGAGGTGGTACGTAATGCTAACGCCGTTTGGGCACTTCACCAGTTCAAGAAGTTTCCTGCAAAAGTGGTGGAGTATGGCGAGGTGTTTTCACTGGTACAATTTTCGGAAAACCATCAGGTAGAAGCCCGCAACTCCGATTTACATTTACTCGATCTCTGTGTGGGCGATACGGTGCAACTCAAAATGAACCATGATCTATATATCGTGGTGGGACTCATGTTCTACACGCAAAAATCGCTTGTGCGGTGTATTAGGGGCTACGACACAGCGATTCTCGTGAAAAAAACTCGTCTGGCGGTGGCCCGCACAGAATTCATGGTGTCGTTAGAGGACATTTGTATGGAGTTGGACCAGTGGGTCGTGCACCAGCTGCGTTTCCATATATATGCGCAAAACGGCGTGGATTTGCTTGGGGACAATTATACGCTTGTGCATGAACTTGTTTGTACGCCAAATACGGTTCCAGTGACGGTTTCAGAGGTCCCCGTGACATCGGTCCATAAGCCATATGTGAGTCCACGCAAACCGATAAAAGACATGCTTCTGACACGCACGTCGGACATTTTCACCGGCGGATTATTTTTTGTCACTGCCATTGAAGGTCCGCGCAAAGAGCGCTTGAAAGAACTTATTTCCTCACATGGAGGTGTGGTGATTGATGAAGAAATCAAAAACGTGACTATGCGGCGTGAATCGGCACTGGGGAAACGCCTTTTTCCTCGACCACACTTGGGATCATTCAAATTTGGTGCTTTGCTTTCAAATGGACATTCACGTAGTGCAAAGTATCTCCAGGCATTGACGTTGGGCTGGCCCATTCTTGCCGATTGCTTTATTGAAAAGGTCATTGAAGATCGGGCATTTCTTTTCAACTGGCAGGTGTTTCTTCTTCCGGCGGGACACTCTATCTACACTAACACCATCACAAACTTGGATGTATATGATTTCAGAGCACACTTTGATGCTGGTAAGCTCCTTAGTGAGCAGCTACAAAACAATGTCCGACTTTTGGACGGATACACCATCATTATCTTGGACCGTAAACAGGATAACAAGATGATTGACATGTGTGACTTTATTTTCCATGCATTTGGCGCATCAGATATCGTGGCTTACAAAACACCCGCCCAGGCCACCGCCCATTTGAAGTCTGCCTCCTCCTCCTCTTCTCACAAGTACTTGGTTTATGATAATTCTCAGCAGGAGTACGTCAAGAGTCAGGAGAAAAGAGTGATGCGCAAAATCAGGAGTGTTGCCAAGGCTCATGTTGGCATTGTCGACTGGGAATGGGTGGTGCAGTGTGTGATCAGCAAGTACATCTGGCTGCCGCAATATTACGTGGAACTTTAGCTAACGAGATAATGGTAATTTAGGGATTTTCGGTTGTTTTTTTTTTTCTTTTTTTTTTTTTCTTTTCTTCTTTTTCTAAGAACATTTAGCATTGTCGTATGAATATATAGGTTCCATTATCTAGATGATTTGGCGAGAAAGTGGGTGGTCAACCCATCTTGGTACTACAATAATACGTGGTTTTACAGGATAATAGTAATGGGGTTTACGGTTCTCTTTTAGCGGATTTTTTTTTTCTTTAACATCGTTATGCATTATCGTATGAATATATATAGGTTGGTTCAAGCAAAGGCTCTCTTGAGAATGGCGCTGGCAGCGGCCTTGATTAAAGGCAAACCAGTGTCGTTCTTGACAGCATCACCGTTTTCCTCCAATCTTCTCAACAAGTACTCCTTGGTCTCCAATGGAGGACCCCAGGCAACGTACTTGATGACGTTGTCGACCTTGTCCGACTGGATCAAGTCATAGGTAACAGAGTCAGCCATGCCCAACAATTGACCCAAACAAATGTTGGCCTTATTGGTGTTTTGCAACGAGTTTTCACCTCTGTATGTCTTCTCAGTGGCCAATCTCAACGAGTCAGCATTGTGAGAAGCCACAACCAAGTGACCAATGGTGGAACTGTTACCCTTGGATGACAAAATCGAGTCGATACAGTAAGAAATGCCTCTGTTGTAGTTGTTGTCGGTATCCTCCTTGGTTTTGTGAATAACGGAATCTCTGGCCTTCTCGGAGTGGATGTAAGCGCCTCTGACCAACTTCAAACCCAATCTGTAGTTGTTGTCCTTGGCCAATTGTTCCTCCTCAGCCAACAAGTCGGCAGATCCTGATAAGTACATCTGCAAGGTACCAACCACAGAAACAGGTGCATCAAGCTTGTTGTAAAGCTGGTACAATCTTCTCTGCAACTCGTAAACACCGGGCTGAAGCTCGTATTTCTCAGCATCAATGACTCCCACAACAAATGGTGCAGTTCTCTCAGGGTAAGTTTGCGCCAACTTCTGGTTGGCCTCATAGATGGTCTTACACACAGCAGAGGCGTTGGAAACAATCTCCTCAAATGCGTCTTTGTACTCGGGCGTGTTGTAGTTCTTCAATACTGCAGCAGCGTTTTTCGTAAATCCAGTAGGTTTCAAAGCCACGTATCCAGCAGGAATCGAGTTGATGTCTTTACCAGATTTCTCAATGATCGAAACGGTGTGTGGAACCAAAATCTCCGTCACTGATCTCTTGGTCTCGTCCACAATGAACTTGGGGTCGATGTTGTCGTTACCGTCACATGCCTCGATTGTCAATGAAGTCATCATGTTGTTGATGCCTCTGCCAGCCAATCTTTGGCCAGTTTGCTTGACATCCTCAATGGTCTCTCCACCACAGTAAATCTTGTAGACAAGAGCCTTGATGATGGGAAGCGGAACGTAAGGAAATGCCTTGATGCAGAGGTTTAAAATTGGCTTGTTAATAGTAGCCATTCCAATCACCATAAACGAGAAAAGCTCGCCCGTGGAAAAGTCCTTCAAAAACGAAGCGTCAAAGGGTGGAACAGGTCCTGTTTGTGGCACCAACTTAGGTGTGTTAGCCCGGCCTGCTGCAAGTGCAGGGTTTGGCTTTTGGAGCGACTTATGGAAGCATCTGGTGGCCAAGCAACTGGTGAATGCACCGGTGTATTGAGTGGGGAAAGATCTGGGGAGTCTGGCCGTTTGGGCAAGTCTGAGAGACATTGTTTCTTTTTAGGTGTAAATCCGAAAAGAAAAAAGAGGTTCAGGGGGTTTTTTCCTATTCTATAAAGACCGACGGTAAGTAGGAATGAAGGTGGTTATTAGAGTTATGCAGAAGAGAATAATCAAATGTTCAGACACTGCAGTTTATTTATTTTTTCTTTTTTCTCTTTTTGTTGTTTATATGAAAACCAGGAAATTAAAAAGCTGATGTGTAGTGAAATGAATTGAGTAGTAATGTCTTAACAAAATCTAGAGCAAGCATTGTCACTCCCGGGAGACTTGCATTCCATTTTATACTATGGAGATAAGGATCACTCCTTACGGGAAGGGCTTCGCGAGCGCAGCGCAGCTCCGATATGCACGGTATAAACGGATTGCGTTGGCGAAGCACAGTGCGAAAAGCAAGAGAGCGCGAGAGCGCATCACTCTCAAGGTAAACGTCAGCTTAGAGTCTCTGCCGCGCAAAAAGAAAAGTGCCCGAGCTGCCGATAATGCGCGCCTGCAAGATGCGGTCACGGCATCTTCCCCGAACGGCACTTGGTAAGAACTCCGACCCACTTCGCGGATAACGCCACTTTGCTTTTTAGCGACGCATGTACCATAAAAAACGACGGCCGTGAGTGCAATTCGTTCTTTACGAGATATCGATAAGATATTCCGAACTTTATTTTTAATTTCATTTCTTTTTTTTTCTCTTTTTTTTTTTTTTTTTTTTTTGAAAACCTGAATAAATATTACATTGTCTTTTCCTTCGGGAAAGTAGAGCAAATCATGCCATTTCAAAAAAGCAAAAAAAAAAAATCTCAGAAACTGGGGCCCACCAGGTGCATGATCACGTGTTGATTTGAGGCGAGTGAGTCAGTTTACTGCCCGAAGTTGTAGTGTAACGCAGATCAAATAGCATGTTCATATTTGTACTCACTAAGAGAGAGATATTATTGTTTTTTTTTTTTTAATCCAATTGAAATTATAAGCTATAAAAGGTTATGATTACTTTTTTATTTTTATTTTTTTGGAATGCGGTCAATTCCGCTCCGTTTACGGCGATCCCCGCCGCATAGGATTTTTTTTTTTTTCCCCTCGCCTTAAGAAACCCCGTAAGGCGACATAACTACGCAGGTCAAACTCAGCATCTAGGCTTATTATTAATCAACACATTCAAACGGGTAAGAACTTCCGTTTTTGTGAGAGAAACCAAAAATGAAAAGTTTTTTCTTTTTTTTTTTTTTTTGGCTTTTTAGGAAAACGAGTTTTTATTGATTTTCGTATAATGGTCCTAATTTTTGATCTTGTAAAAAATACGGCGTTATTTTCATCGGGTTATGGGCATAGAATTCAATTCCCAAAGGATATTTGCTTCTTTCTACCAGAACCAATGTTAAGCAATGAGGGGTTGAAAACTATTTAAAACTTTAGAATTCCAGTTTTTAGGAACCAGGAAATATAGAAATATTTCATCCAAAATCTAACTCAATATTCGAAAGCCTCAAACAAAAATATACTAAACCATTTATGTCTGGTGAATGACATATGTTGTATGAGGTAATATAGAGAGAAACCCACACATTAACTGGTAAATATGTTGCATACAATCGAACACGAACAAGGCAAAAAAGAAGATTATAAGCTTTCAATTATTTGTAGCTAAGCCCACTTTCAAAAAAGGCGGAGGTGTTCCAGATGAGGAAGGAAACTAAAACACGTTGGGCGCTGGTTTTTTTTTCTCTCTGGTTTTTGTTCTATTCCATCGTGTGTTTAATTTGGTGATGGTATTTTTAAGAGGCTTTTAGGGTAAATATAAGATCTATTCTGGTTTTATCCCTAGCATTCAAACGTATGTAACAATGAGAGAAGATTTGAAAGTAAAAGAAAAAAAAAAAAAAAAAAGTATGTGTCGATATTCAAGTTGTATCTTTTACAGAAATTAGGAACTGGTATCAAACTTTCATACACGCAACATCTTGGTTGGGTTCCTGGTAAGTTGTTACCATGATTATCTTCGTAGTTGTTTCTGGTTGCTTTCTCTTTTTGTTTTCTTTCTTTCTTTTTTTTTTTTTTTGGTTTTAAATCCGTAGGCTTGTAACGAATATATTCTTATGAAATGTATGAAATCTTCACTTCTAGAAAATTGTTTAAATGGGTCCATACTTTTTCCACAATACAGCGTGAAGGGAACATACATTTCCGGATATACCCTACCGAAAACCTTGGGTATTCCTTTCTCTAATTTCAATCTTGAATATTCCCAAACTGAATCCAAAACATTTTATTTTTTTGGTACATCTGAAGTTTTGCTTCCTCCCAATGGTGGTTTACTTTACAACTTACCCCGTCCTAACAGCCAGCATCATTACTCTGTTAATTTGAATTTTGGATAAAATCAACTTTGTTTTCCTCGAGGTCTTCTAAAAGGTGTCCAAAATTTTGGATCTGGGGAAAGCTTACTCCCTATAATATCTGGCCTGGCCTTGCTACTATGTCTTCGCCGCAGAATCACACTCAATATTTCCGTATGTTAATGCTTTTTTTTTTCTTTTTCTTATTTTTAAGCATATTTTACAACTCAATCAATCACTAGGATTATAACACACATAAAAAACGTGATGACCAGGATGAAAAGCTTCATCTATAGACACTGGAGGTCCAATCAGTCGCGCAATTAAAGGTGCCCTGTGGCCCAATGAAAGACATAAACTATATTCTTCAAAGAAGTTTAACGTCTTTTTGGTCATTTTTTGATTATTTTTCTTTTTTGGCTTTTCCTCTTCTTCTCTCTATATCACAATCAAATATACGCTTTAAAACTGATGAAATTTCACAAGCACTAATTACAATTCTTCCCCACCTCATCATGAACTGGCACTCGCAGTGTTCCGGAATCCGCAGAATGTAACTACGAATGCGAACACACCCATAAAGTTCAAAGTTCAAACCCCCTTCCCCAACCAATAATTCTAATACTAGGTATAAAATATAGAATAAAAAAGTCGTAGATTACAAAAAGAATAATCCCCAAAATTCAGCAAACACATAATCCCCTATATGAACAAGTTAAAACCCGCAGACTCATCATCTTACCCAGTCACGTGACTTGGGACAGTGGTCCATGAGATGAGAGTTCACCTAGTCATATAAGCCAATTTATAGGACATTTTCCTACACCCCACAAAACCCAAACAATGTTTCAGCGCATGGCATGTGGGCTTCGTTCGGGAACAAATATATCCCGATCAATATGGGCTCATCGGCTGCTAACATGCACCGCATCTACGAGGTCAGATATCCATTCGGAGATCCTCGATATTCTCCGAGAAGAAACGATCGAAAGTGGTGATAATTCCACCACAGCACCGAAAAAGAAACGGGGAATCCTTATTCTTAGTCCGGAAAAGACAAAGAACAAAGATTATGCGCGATATATGGCGTCGCTTGCGCAAAAAAACACGCGGGCCACGAAAAATAAGGTCCAACCAGGAAAATCTCCTTCTTCAAGGCTTCCGGACCTCTCTGCAGAGCTAAATGGGGCCGCTAAAAGTGAAGATAGTAAAGGAGATGCCATAGATGATTTCAGGAACGGGAAGCCAACGCCGGTTTTGGCCCGGGACTTGTGTGGCGCCTTTACAAGGGCACAATTGGCAGCATATGTGACTAAACACGTTCCAGCTGTATATAGAAAAAGCCACACGAAGCTGCAGTTGGCGACGGCCATTGTCGATCAAGTGTGGGGAGAAAAGGAGGCCATGGGCCATGAAATCGTGCGCCAGGAACGTATTCCACTCACCCATCAAGAGATGTTTCTTCTCCTTAGTCAGAGAGGTGCTATGCTCCGTGTTTTACAGGCTACTGTTACGCGGTTGGACTTCGATGGTTCTAGAAGGGAATTAGTACTTATGGGAACCGAAGGCCAGCTCCAAAATGCTCAAATTAACTTGACACATCGATTCGAAAATGCTAGGCGCGAAGTGGTGGATTTGGCGGCAGTTAAAGCGCTCTATGAGGAGAAATATGGAAGTTTTGTCTTGGACAAAATCGGACGTTTGATCGAGGTGTATTTCCTGCACATGCACGATGGAACCTACGAACTTTGTGCCCTTAATCGTGGCCAAGTCAAACGTATTAAGCGTCTTTTGGTGTGGTTCTTAGACTATAACTTACATTCGAGTAGTGGGGTCTTTTTGCCCGAAAAGACGACTCTTGACACCGCAAATTTGGTCCCGGTTGCTGATGACTATGCTTTAGTATGGCACGAAAGACCTAATGCCTATTTCCGTCTTGTGGATGCCACACATCCACCACACGTCCAAAGCCATATTTTACGGGAACTCTCCAAGTTTTCTGCAGCCAGTATTGACCGTGCAGCTTCTGGTTCTGACTACGATGTGCTGCCACGTGACTTCTACACCTCTAGTGCCATGGATGAAACGTATGAAACACTCACAGGATCTGGGCTTTTGGGATCCGAAACCATCGAGGATGTGGTGGAAGATCTTGTGGTGAATAATCGTGAAAATGATGAATTGGAGTCAGATTCAAAATCTAGTTTAAATCCAAGTCAAGTATTTCTGATTTCGCCACAAAAAATGGACCAGCTTTACTCAGAATTAACGGACTTTAAGTACCGTGAAGGTTTACCTGGTGTTGATACAGATAAACTCGATCCACCCGTGTTCACGGTGACTCTTGGACGGGTTTTGTTTCAACAAGAAAAAAGCCCTGGCCAGGCCTTGGCGCCACCGCCTCTGAAACCCGCTCTTTCAGCTTCTTCGCCATATACTTTCACGTCTAATGTCCCCCAGGTTTACGATAAAGTTCTCCATGAAGGATTTGCCGATATGGATGTGGAATCTGTGAATGGAGATCCTCATACATATAGCCTCCAGTTCCGGTTTCTCCCGTCGCCATATGCCGAAACCCCAGAAAACGGCACTTGGCACCAAAACATGAAGTACCCACCCGTGGAAATGTGGATGCAACTCAACGATAATAAGGTTGTGGATATCGAATCCATGCAGCTTGTCACTGTGGAAGGTGAAAACGACCGTCACGTGTGTTTGCCCACGCATGCATGTGACATCAAGGTATCGTGCCAGAAAACTGGCCGTGTGATTAGTGACGACACGGAAATCGACCCTGAATCCATAAACTCGCCAGATTCTTTGGATTCAACAGATCCTTTGGGTTCAATAGACTCTTCAGATTCCTTAGATGGTCTTTTCGAGGCTACCTCCGGCAAATACCCCAAGCTCCGTTCTCAACCAGGAGTCCAGCGTTTCCTCGAGGACCTGAAGTTAAATTTCAGCGGCAAAAGTGCCACTTCAATCCAACCATTTATGGATGTGGAAATCTCCGGGAAAACTGTCCGCTACGAGTTTGTCAGTGTCAATTACCGTCGTGAGCTTGATGTTGAAATCGGCGATGGTCAAATGGCCCAGGTTAGTATAGTAGATGGTGGTCTGTTGGGAGGCCGTCGGGCTGAGGTAAGATTTATTGGAGATCTTTCACAAGGAACTTCCCGCCCAGCATTTGATGCCTTGATCGATGCCACCGCTAAGTTTGTCGATGACTTGTAAATAAAATTTAGAGGGGGGCGGAAGAAATCTCGATGGATCTGCCAGGAACAGCAGAAATCGGGAGAGACCCACTACGAGGGATTACATAAATAAATACAGATTTTATAAACTTTATTCTTTATTTCTCCCCAGAGTCACGAAAATTGCTCGCAAATACTTCTTCAAACTTCCTGTCCAGATTTCTGAAAGACTATTTAAACGTGCACGATTTACACATCGTATTTTTTTACCATAATTTTCTAATATAGCTGATACAAGGAAGAATGTAATCCAACCAGATTGAATAATATATTTTAGTGCTAAGATAAATAGTATGTCAATCTGGTTATCAAATTTATGGTTCTGGCCTTGACATTAGCTTTGGTCTTTCTTTGGACTTTCTAAGCGATATATGGTCAATTATGTTCGAATTTTTCCGGAGATTCTCTGAAAAATGAATAAAACCCCTATAGTAGAATAATTTTTTGGTTTCTCGACGACTTATAAACAGAAATTTGGAATCCCGATAGTTCTGTAAGGAACAGCAGAGACCGAAGGTCACCCACATTAACAAATGGTACGTACAAAAACAGAGATTATAAACGTCTTGTTATATTTCGTTATTTCTTTATTTCTTTCTATTTTCTTTATTAAGTTATTTAGTTATTTGCTTATTTAGTTATGTGATATACCGTACGTATAACCAACGAAGCTACTTCTTTGTCTCCTCCAACGTTTTCACGTGCTTCTCCAAGTTTTGCACAGTTTCGTTCAACTTCAACAAATCGAGAAGAATCACATTGTTGGACTTGGTAAACTCGTCGAGCAAGTAGTAGTAAGACGCAGCACCGGTGGCAGAAGCCCCAAGCAAAAAACCGGTGAATCCACCTCTAAGCGCACCCACTTTTTTGGGCGCCACAACAGGCGAACCAGTTGAGTATGAGCGGGCAGCACGAGTGGCCTGGGATACAATACGGGAAGACAATGGCATGGTACTGTTTTTATTTATGTGTGAGGGTTTTTTTTTATTTTGTGGGGTGGGTTTTAAACGTTCACACTTGCCCAACACCCGTTTTCTTTTTTCCTCGCTACCGATTCGCGGCCGACGTCTCAAGCTTACCGCGGGGGCCATACATGGAATACTTTACTAAATGAATAAAATATTTTTAACGATGTTATATCGTTGTATTCATAAAGAGAAAAAAGTAACAAAATTCGCAACGATTATTTAAAGTCTGGTCCACGAAATCCAAAAAATATTTCATCCCGGGATAAGTAAGCATTTCTGGCATGTGAGGATATCCTTACTTTAGGACTCGAAAGAGTGGGTGTTGAAACTGGAGGGGACAGGTATTTTTAATATGTTTGTTGTTTTAATGTTTTCGTATTTGCTGTTCTTTTTTGTGATAAATTTGTTTTAATTGAACTGTCTTGTTATTGGAAAGGTTATTTTTTATGTATGTATAAACAACATCAACATGAATAGGTGCAGTGTTGCCAATTTTTAGTTTTTCGTGAGTGCGCGCGACCATATTGATTACTGAAGTTATTAGTTGGGCGCAGTAATCGTTAAAAACTTGGGCCACAGACTTAAATACTCAGTAATCACTGGAGTATTTAGGGGTATTAAATGTCTTTGACAAAATGGATCACCGGAAGGCAAAGTTGGATGCACTCTACTTCCCAGCTTCTCCTTTTTCTGGCCGAAAGGCTGGACATAGGAATTGAAATCGATTGCTATTGATCAAATAACTGACCAAATACCTAACCCTTGCTACCGGGAAAATATCCGGAGAACTTTTATCAGCTCTTATATAAACATAAATCTAGAATTTTTTTTGTAGAGTCCCCAATCACTTTCAAATTCGTTTTGATTGTGAGACCAGTCCTTTTTATCTATCAATGTCACATACACCATTCTTAAGACATATAGTTTTACATATGTTCTGGAAAGGCGAGACTAGTAGTCTCTCATTTCGCCCAAGAGCGCAGTTAAGATCAGATTTTCTAATCCTTCTTTTCAACAGCAGCCAGCAACGGCCGGCAGCAACCTATATCGGTCATTATCAGACAGTAGTGACCAGCTTTCGGAGTGGAGTTTGCTTTTACAGTATTTTAACCCTTTTTCGTTTTCTTTTCATTTCTTATCTACACAATGACCGTTGGCTCTCCTATTCAAGTGCGTTTCACCAAAGAAGACCTATAAATCGTGGAAACTTATCCCAATCGAGGATAGTACTGGTAAAGATTTAACCAATGCAGTGCTGCAATTGACTATCGCTGAAGAAATAGAAATATATAGTGACTTTAAAGACAACGAAGATGATAGAACAAGCGAAGTGGATGATCTTCTAATATTATCTCCAAAGTCTGATTTTTTTCAATAGAATAATAAGAATAAATTGAATTTAAGTCTCCGCATATAGTCGTAGCAGAAGAGTGATACTCCATCCAGAATTAGCATCCACTCATACCTTTTTTTTTAGATACCTCGATATTTGGGAAAGTCATTGGTATATAACTTTTATTTATTAATTTATCCACTACTAAAAACTGTAGTAATCGCTAAAGACTAAAAACTAAAATAGCGTCAAAAACCTTAAAAGTTTACTGATTACTGAAATATACAGTATTTCGCAAAAGTTGGCAACACTGAATAGGTGCGTGTGGCCCTCGCCATGTTTGACCAAGGCCCACATCAGTAGCAAGTGGAAATCGCTGAAATAGGAATCCCGATATTTTTTTCCCAAAATGCTCGGCAATTTTTTTTTGGTTTCTTAGTTACATTCAGTAGAAACCATGTTGATGGTTGTTATTTCTGGAAGCAACATGAGATCTACAATGCTAAACTAGGGATGACGAATTTTCGAACTTTCAAGGAATTTAAGAAAATGTAGAAACACCCAGATTCTCTCTTTTTTTTTCTTTCTCTCTTCTTCAGTAGATTCCACCTCCACCCTTGAAAAAGAAAAAGTGCCGCTGTTTGCTCGTTAACCCAGATTCCCGTGATGTGACCAAAGTCAATCCTAATGCTGAGCCACACAAAATCTTCCATAAAAAAAGGACAAAACAAAACAATGGAAGACAAAATCCATTTCACCGTCGAACTAGAAAATTGCTTCATACTAAAAGTTTCATTACAAGTTTGTTTGTTTTTTTTTGGGAGAAACTTCGGCGGAAAGCTCAACCATTCCAAATTGGATTGGGATACCTTTTACTCGATATAGAAGGTGTAGTTGTTATTTATGATCCAAACCAGAATAGGGGAAATCCTCGGAAGAGGAATTAATAGGCTAATATATTATGTTACTCCCATAATGATAGTTTAAGAAGTTTCTAATAAACTAACTTATATCTTTGCAATTATTAAACATTTAATGAAGAACTCCTTTCTAACTTCTTGTTTCGAATCTTTACAATTGAGTTACTACGCATCTTTTATATAAAGTTCAATTAATTCTTTCTATTCAATTGAAGAAATCATTAATCGTCACAGAAAAAGGAATATTCATTTAGGTCACTATCCTTCATATCAATATCTCGGATCCCCAAATCGGCACTGTAAAACCACCAAAACTCCATATCATGGAATAATTGATAAAATCAATATAGATATTTCGAAATTTATAACTTCTTTTTTTCCTTTTTTTAAAGAAATTAAAAATATCAATAAAACCAAAAGACAAGACAATTCCCAGACTTTTTTCATATTAGTCCAATTTCTAAAATCTTCCAAAACCAGTGCGAATAAACCAATTAAATATTAATCATTACCGATGAAGCATAAAAATCAAATACTATAATCGTTCTGAAAATTCTAAACACACGGAAAAAAAGTTAAAAGTTAAATCAAAGAATTTATCCAATCCCTCTAAAAACCCCCAACCGTCTAGAAATCAAAAATTCAGAGTCCTTTCAAAATACTGACTCATAAAAACTTTTTCATATCTTCCTCAGCAACCATCTCTCGGTTGCTCGGTTTCTCCACACTACCGAGAAGCGGGCGTCACCTAGCACCTAGTTGCTAGATCCAATATCTTTGGAAAGAAAATTAGCAAAAACAAAAACAAAAACCCAAACTTTACATGCATAGACTATCGCTTAGACTGCCTCTATCTATATACATGCCAAGGGGCAAAGTATTAGGGTTATATAAAAGCCCTGTTTTCATCAAATTTCGCCAGACTTCAGGGTATATTTCCCATCCAGGGTCTACGATTTCTACCAGAACTCAGGTGCGCCATTTCTCGGTGAAAAATACAAAAAAAGATGCCAAACTGGGGAAGGTAAATATATGGCCACGCAGGTTCATTTATGTGTCGTTGGCTACTGTGGGCGCTTATTTAATTGACGAGTATTATTACGCTTCAGTGGGCCAGAGAAGTGTGCGGGCTGTCTATGCTTTATCTCTTGTAGCATATAAATATGCCAATGGAAATAGATATGATTCTATTGAGGAGTTACATGAGGAATGTGCGGAACTTATAGTGTCTATGATCCGGAAAAATAAGGGTCTTTATGTGAAATTGGGCCAGGCCATAGCTAACCAAGGGGCACTTTTCCCAATGGCTTACCAGACCAGATTCACACGGTTATATGACGATGCACCCAATGATTCATGGGCAGAAATTGACGCTACTTTGCGCCGTTTTCTCGGCCAAAACTACCAATCCGAGATTTTCGACACTTTTGACCATGTTCCCATGGCTTCCGCGCTGATTGCACAGGTACATAAGGCAAGGCTTAAAGAAGGCCATACGGAGGTAGCGGTAAAGGTTCAACATCCATATATTTCGCGGCAGATCCATGCTGATTTGGCTGTGTATCGCCTCATGTCATGGGTATATGCTAAAATGTTTGATTTGCCCTTGGATTTCTCCACTGACTATATCTCTGACCAGCTTTTGAAGGAAGCCGATTTCACCCACGAGTGTGCCAACTCACAGAGACTTTCGGCGTATATTGAGAACGATAAATCCACTCGATCTTTGGGGGTTTATGTACCTAATAATTTCCCCCAATATGCCTCAAGCGAGGTTCTTGTAACGGAATGGATAGAGGGGATTTCTCTTACTGATAGACAACGACTTATTGACAGCAAGGTTTCCTTGCGGTGGCTCATGACACAGTATACCACGATCTTTGCCAAACAAATCTTCGACTATGGGTTTGTCCATTCAGACCCCCATCCAGGTAATATCTTGGTGCGTTTTATTGGTGGAAAACAGCAGATTGTCATTTTGGACCATGGCTTATATATCGAGCTTCCTGCTAAATTCAAGGAGGAATACTGTTCGCTATGGAGAAACTTGCTTGGCTTTGACCCACTGCAGATTGAAGATTTGGCCGATAAATGGGGCATTGGGTCGCCAGAACTCTTAAAATCCATGATCCAGTTGAAACCTCCTGCAAAAATTAAAGCAGAAAATGCCCCTTCATCCGCAGAACTTCTCCGGATGTTACTTGCAGACGAAGATAAATTCCCACCTGACTTGCTTTTCTTGCAGCGGACGATGAGAATGATGCAGAACCTCAACCAGAGTATGGGTAGTCCAATTAACCGTATCAACCTACTTACAGAAATATCCTTAGATACAAGGATAGAGGGAAAGATATCTTGGACAGAACGGGCCCTGCACTTCCGTATAAGAGTGACTCTTTTCTTGAGCAACGTTGTATTTTGGATTTTCAGAGCAAGACAGATTTTGCTTGGGGATCGATACGGAGATAAGGGAGAAGGGCTTGAGGATTACATTGATAAGTATTTGAAGGAGAATGCACGTGCACTAGGCATCAACCTTGAAGATACCTAGATCTTTTTGGGACCAGAGGGGCTGATTGTAAATAGCACATTTTAGATTCTGTATTCTGGATAAATGGAAAATTTAAGATGGTCTACATAAGTGGGACCAGTCTCCAGTGCTACTGTGTTTTTCTGGAATTTCTAAACGATACCTTGGAAAATATTATCGAGATTATCCTTTAGACCGGTGAATATCTTGAATATGTATTTTCATGGCTTTGGAATTGTTTGAAGGAAAGGATGCTTCGATTCTCTAATTGTGTATTAGCAAAAGCCCAAAGGGAAACCTCTCAACTTCAATCCATGTGATAAAGAGGAAATTTTTGTTATCTATGAAAGTTCCATTCTGTATCGTATCAGCGTTTAAGGTGGGAACCCAAATTGAACTTATAATTTATTTTGGAGTTGAAAGAATTTTTCCATCCAAGCTTTAGTGGCTGTATCCCCATTTCTACCCAATTTTTTTTTCTCTTTAATAGTAATACAGGAGAGGTTTTCGGTGCCCATATTATGTAATACCCACTTTCTTTTTTTTATTTAGTGGGATAGTTCTTAAATCAGATGTGCCAAGAGGAAAACAAAAGTAGCAAACAAGCAATAGAAAAAATATGGCTATAACAATCTTATACTTTATTTTCCACACTCGAAACCAGCAAGGTTTGTTCGGAGTATAATTAAGCCATGATTTTGGATGATAAAAGTTGTAAAGGAAGGTTCAATGGAGCTAGCTAAAAAAAAGGAAAAAAAAAGTGGAAAAAATTCGGATATATTGTTCTGGTAACACCTGCTCGTTGATTCAGTTAATGAAGCGCCAAAATTTTCGAAAGTAGATGAAAACAACTGCTTTTTAAAAAGACACAAATGTTCATCCTGACTAGTCGAATTTCGGAATTATTTAACATTACAAATGTTCTATTATAACCAGTATGTGGATGCTGGCTCGTTGTTTATAGTCGTAAAAAATATATATACTGGTGTTTCTTTTTGAGTGCTATTTCGAAGGGAAAAATAGGAGGTTCGGGATTTTATTTCATGTCATTGCTTGCATCGTAGTCAAGCGCAACATAAGATATGTTACATGGAACGTGTTACACAAGATATGAGATAGTTATGTAACATGTTACACAGGATATTAGACATGGGTTATGAAATATGATATATATATATGCACCTTTTTAATTTAATGCACAGCTTACGTAAGACCAACATACAAGGAACAAATCTTTCGGAGATAGGAAATTCAGTTCTTGACTTGAATGCTACATATTGCTTGCATTGTAGTATATGGCAACTTGGAGTGCATCTAGTTTGAGTTATGATATCGTTGTATGTAGCCTTGCGTCTTAGTCGTTGTTGTGAAGAGCAACGCGTGGGGGAAAAGATATGGATTTGGAGTTATGTTACAGAAGAGTGAAAGTGCCAAGATTTTTCTTTTTCTTTTCTTTTTTGATATTATCCACTCTCTCAAGTTTTTTTTTTTTTTCAAAAAAACACGTTGGTTTTTACAAGTAGAGATCTGGAAAGATATCTGGTGAATATATCGAGGAATGCTAAACTCAAGGATTTTGCCAAGCCTAAGAAGTGCCTTGCAATTGTCTTTTTTTTTTTTTTTTTTTTTTTTTTTTTTTATTCATATTATTGTAGGAAAGATATATTTCTAACTATAAAGCCCCACAATACGTCCGGCTCTGATCCAGAATTGAAGCTATGAATCTCCTACAAATTAAGTGATTTTCCATTCCAATTTGGGTAAATATCACCAGGATTTCACCCCTCGTCTCTTCATATTGAAATTGGGCATAAATAGGATTTTTTTTTTGAAGAAAATAGGAGTTTCAACACCGGGAAACATATCCCCAAGAGGACACCTGCAACAATAACAAAGGCTTTGTTTTTCAGGGACTAATCCGGTCTCTTTGAGATGAAAACATATATAAAAATGAGAAATTTTGAAAATAAACACACTTAAAAACTCATTAGCAGCAACATTCATCTGGCCTATAATTTAATTTAAAATATCTGACTAATTAAATCAGAAAAGAAACCAAACTGTTGTGATAAGATCCGTGCGGGTTAGATAAGGATCTGGAACAACGATTAAGGTTTAAGGTTTAGGGCGTTAGTGGGGGCTCTACGGGATGTGTTAGTATTCCCCACCTCACGTACGGGCTCTACGGGATGTGTGAGTATTCCCCACCTCACGTACGGGCCCTGCGGGGTGTGTGAGTATCCCCCACCTCACGTACGGACGTCGGCCGGACGGAAGCCCTTGAAACGAAGGATAGGGAAAAGTATATAAGGACCCATTTTTTTTTTTTTTTGTTTGATGCATATGTATTGAAGGATGCCCCTGGTAAACCAGTGACGAAAACTATATGTAACTATAGAAAACCTAACAACACACTCCGGATTCAACGCTCCTCGCCTAGACGGGGGGTACCTCACGCTGTTCCACAGCAAAAGCACCCCACTCAGATGCGCAAAACCCTTATTGTTGTTCGCGGGGATTGAACCGCGGTTGTAGTGGTTTGGCAATTTTTGTTTCGTGTGTCTAAGCCGCTATGCCATCGCGACTTAGATTTGGTTCGCCTGTTGTTATTTAGAAGGTCAACCCTTTTCATACCTACCAGATAGACTAGGCTGATATCTATACATCAGTTGAACTATCTATAAACTCTGTTTATCCGTATTAATACTCCCAGTTAAGACCCTCGTCTTCGAGCCGCCTGAGTTTCCTAACATAAACATATCAGCCTGGTTAGCTCAATCGGTAGAGCATTTGACTCTTAAACTTCATAAGGTCAATCAAAAGGTTGCGGGTTCGAGCCCCGCATCGGGCTTTCTTTTTGCATTTTCTAGCAAGTATCCTCAAATTTTTTTTTTTTTTTTTCAGTTCTGAAGACAATTTTAAAACTTTTTTTTTCTTCTCTTTATATTTTTGATTCCAAAAATATATTTTTTTTTTTCTTCAGTAATCCCTTCATAATTTCAAACCAATCTAACTAGAAGTTAGCGCTGTGGCAATGTGTACTTTTAACTCCCGCAATTTACTTACAATGGATCGTGTTCTTAATATATACACTACCTAAGCATATTAATCACCCTATTTCAAATAACACAATATGTGAGATGTAAGAAGTGACAAAGAAGGGCTATGTTACTGATGATATACCATGAAGGCCTTTGCCTAATGTGCATACAGAGACCTCTTGGTCAATGAATAAAGCATAATAATAAAAGGATTATAAAAATGTTCTTGGTTTTCATGAAATCTCGGTGTTGAAGAAATCATAAAGCCAATTTTCCATGAATATGCCTGTGAGTATTGAAAAGATTTTCCCATTCATTCTGAGATCATCTTAATTCATAGTCAAGAAGACCTCAAAGCACCAATTGAATATTTTCCCTTTTCTCAGGGAGAGGCGACTTAGAAAGGGCCAAGGATGGAAAATAATTGGTGATTAAACATGTTTTTCATACTGTGCAATTCTTCCAAAAATATGAAATGAAACTGCCGTTCACCACTTCAAGTTTAAAGTATTGAATGAGGGAATAGACAATAATGGTTGCAGGGCATTCTTTTTGCAACAAAAAACAATATTGGGACAATTAAACATGTAAGGGCCAGGTATGCCAACAAATAGTATTCTTAGTACCATCTGTTATGAAACAAAAACAAAAAAAAAATACCGATCTATGCACACCTACAGTTCTTATATAGACGTGAATTTTGAGTTACGTGAAATCGGCCACTTCGTTTGACCTGCAGTTTTAAATATTTTTTAATAAAATAATGCTTTTAGATGAAGAAAATACAATCTAGAAATTGATACTTTTTCATGAATTGAGATGTATAATAGTCTGGGCAGTAAACCAGGGCAGGTGCAGCATAGAAAGAAAACAGAGGCCATTGTCGCAGGAAATGAAACTGGAATCGATTAAAAAAGCCAAAAATTTTTATTTCTACAACCAGTGAAAATGAACGGCACTCACGATATCGTTGCGGAGTTAAACACTACTGTTTACGATATCGTTATACGGAGATCAGCAGTGCACTGATGCGAGTAGCCCTTGAGTAACGCATGAAGACGATGTTGCCACGTGATGCACACTACCACAATAACTTGACATGCCACCCACCTAATTTTGTAGATTTTTTAGCCAAAAATCGATCCCAAATATATTCAGGATTTTTTAATTTAGAGTAAGTGATGAAATTGTCCCAGAAACACGACCATACCCCATCAGAAAACAACACCCGTGCACCAAACAACACTCAAGGCATCTCATCGGCTCAAGGCCTGTACCCAGGTTTGAGATGCGCGGCGAGCATAATTCTTCACTAGCACCATCTCCGCAGCCACGTCAATTTGACTAACGATAAAACACCTACAAAACCAATAATCATAAAATAAAAATAAAAATGGCTGATCCTATTCGCTGTGCATACGTGGCACAAGACGTGGAGCCTTTCTATGTGGGCGCAACGGCCGCGGCTTTTGCCCGTGAGGCTAGCCTTGTGGCGACACCCATGAATGAAGATATTGTGGTGACGGATTTGGACACAGATGCCGTGGTACACACAATCGAGGGTGATGGGGAGACGGTGACCGCTCTTGCAATGACGCCCGATGGCCAAAAACTTGCAGTGGTGTCGCAAAGTCAGCAGCTCCGTGTATACGATACTCAAAGTGGGGCCTTAGTTAAGCAGTACAAGTTTTCCGCCCCGGTGTACATTGCATGCGCCGATGCCACATCGACGCTTTTTGCGTTTGGAGGTACAGATGGACTTGTGAGCGTTTGGGACATTGCCGGCGGCTACGTCACGCATGCGCTTAAGGGTCACGGTACCACCATTTGTTCCTTGGCGTTTTACGGCAATCTCCACTCGTCCGACTGGATGCTTGCGTCAGGTGACACCATGGGCACATGTAAAGTGTGGAACCTTGTCACACGTAAATGTGTGGCCACTTCTAACGAACATTCTGGTGCTGTGCGTGGAGTGGCATTTCTGCCTGATGGAGAACACTTTATCACTGGTGGCCGTGACGAGGTGGTGGTTTTGTACCGCCGCCAGAATTTGCGCCATAGCGTAGCAACATTCTCCGTGCGTCACCAGGTAGAGGCCTGTGGCTTTGTGTCTGTAGATGACACTCCCTTCTTTTATACTGCAGGTGCAGATGCCCACCTCAAACTCTGGGATATCTCTACGGGACGCCCTTTGGGTGGCCTGCCGCGGCCCATGGCTACACAGGAGGAGGTCATGGTTACAGATGTGGCTTTGCAAAATGACGGCACCCATCTCTGGTTAGTACTTAGTGACCAGACATTGGTGCAATTGGCCATCGAGGACGCAACTGTAGATGCCACAAACGAGATCCACGTGCCTGTGGCACGTCAAATTGCGGGAAATCATGGAATTATTGCTGATATCCGTTTTGCCGGCCCCGATTTGTCTATGGTCGCCATGGCCACCAACGCCCCTGCATTGAGAGTAGTGGACCCAAGCCGTCCGCTTGAAGTACAACTTTACGAGGGCCACACCGACTTGCTTAATTGTGTGGATGTTTCTGAGGACGGGTTGTGGATTCTTACCGGAAGCAAGGACCACGACGCACGTTTGTGGCATTATGACGCTGAATCCGAAAGATTCGGCATGTATGCGGTGTTTACGGGCCATGCCGGTGCTGTGAGTGCATGTGCATTGCCTAAAAGTAGTGTTGGCGCTGCGCCTAAGTTTATCATCACGGCATCTGCCGACCTTACGGTGAAAAAATGGCAGGTACCGCAACAACAGGGCACTACGGTCAAGACTAGTGAATATACGAGACGTGCACACGATAAGGAAATCAACGCAGTGGCGGTGGCTCCAAATGATGAGCTTTTCGCCACGGCATCTTTTGACAAAACAGCGAAAGTGTGGAACACACAGCTGGGCGAAACCGTGGGTATTTTACGGGGCCATAAGCGTGGTTTATGGGACGTCAGTTTCTGCCAGTACGATAAGCTTGTGGCCACTGCTGCCGGAGATAAAACTGCTAAGGTATGGCTGTTGCATGATTACACGTGTACCAAGACATTGGAGGGCCACACCAATGCCGTGCAAAGGTGCCGTTTCACCAATAAAAACCGCCAGCTTGTTAGCAGTGGTGCTGATGGTTTGGTGAAGGTGTGGGATCTTAAAGAATCCGAATGTGTGGCTACTCTCGATAACCATGCTAACAGGCTCTGGGCTTTGGATTCACGTGACGATGGACTCGGACTTGTGTCTGCTGATGCCGATGGATACATGAGTTTCTGGACTGACAATACTGATGAGCTTGTACGTGAACGTGAACATGCCGACAAACAGCGAGTGGAACAGGAACAGTCATTGGCCAACTACATTTCTAAAAATGAATGGAGTAATGCGTTTTTGCTTGCATTGACCTTGGAACATCTGATGCGTGTCTACAATGTGGTGAAGGCGCTGATTGCCGCCAATGCCGACCCACAGCTGCCAGTGGGCTCTGCAGAACTTGAAAATACGATGCGCCTGCTTGAAACCGCCCAGATGACCTCGTTGCTCAAGAAAGTGCGTGACTGGAACGTCAATTTTAAGCAGTTTGAGATTGCCCAGAAGGTGCTTGCAGTGGTCCTCGACAAAATTAATATCGAGGACCCAGAGACGCGGAAGGTTGTCGATCTGATTGTTCCTTATAACGAAAGACATTTTCTGAGACTCGATGACTTGCTTGAAGAAACATACATTCTCGACTACGTTGTCCAGGAAATGGAGCGCACTTAAACCGGATTCCCTTGCGTCACAGTGCAATCAACATTACCCGAGGCACTTCGGGAATTCGGGGGATTTTCCGATGGCGGAATGGTGGCGTTTCATACATAGAAGCCTTTCGGCTAAAAGTTTATATTTACTTTAAAATTACACGGAGTTATGGATGTAATCTCTCAGCATGGAACAAAACGGGAATGTAACGCAGTTGCTCGCCATGAGTCGGTGCTGCCTAAACCCGAGGCATGTTCCTCTTGAATCTGGGTTTTACTATGTAGAAAACTGCACGCCCATGCATGCAATCGAGGCTATTTTCGCCCCTCCTGGCGGTAATAATGTGCAGAGACGGCATATGACCGCAGCTCGTGCATGTCTGACCTCGCCTTTTTCTCGGTTCGTGAACACCCAGAAAAAAAAACTTCCCTTGGCCGTCCCTTGGATTTCCCAACACACTATTCTCTTCCAATTTTCCACTTCTGGGCGAGTATGTGTCACATATTTCCCGGTGTAGATATTCCATAGGAATAAAAGCTTCATACTGAGTATGAACTTTTGTTTGATATATGAAATTCTCGTGCGAGGCGTTTTTTTTTTTTTTTTTTTTTTTTTTTTTGGGTTTTGTGTTGTATTGTAGGTTATAGGATTGTGCTGCATATGCATTGCAACATGTATTGTCCTGCTGCATAAAAGATGTGCATCGGATTTGGGGCTAAACAAGCTTTGCGGTTTGTATGTTTGGTATTCATGTATGTGGGGTGGGGCAAATCCTTATTTGTCAGCATAATCTGCCATGTGAAACACCTCCATTAATTGCAATTTTTCTTAAAGTAGTTTGTGAAATCTCAGTTGCAAAAGAATTACATGGAACAGACCAAACTCGGCCGAGGGACTTTTATATTTACTCGCACGCGGGACCACGTAGCGCCGCAGATTTGTTTGATAAAGTTTTTTTTTTTTTTTTTTTTTTTTTTCTCGTCGCAAGTGTCCCTCCGAATTCCAGGTGGGCGGCCAATTGCGGCCAGAATGCGAGTGTCATTCTGAGCCCTCGGGAGAATTGAGGCGCCGTCCACGGCATAGAGTCATCCCCCTATTTCGGGCCGTGACTCGCCGCAAAAACAAAAAGGCGATTTCTTTCTTTTGAAATGAGGGGAACACATTCACTAATGAAATCATCTGATTCGGGGGCCCCACAGCGCCAAAAAAGACCCTCACGACATTTGATTGCGGTTAAGCCGCTGGGTTTGTGCCGGAGAGAAGAAAAAAAAAATTCTGTGTTAAACTAACTTCGCGGCAGACCCTCCCCGGGGATTTCCGAGCTAGTACCACAACGTAAAAAGCTGCAAAAAAAATGGCACATCCAAACATGAGTGGAGAAAATAAAATAAATTAAAATAAAAATAAAAGAAAGAAATAGATGTATATTTACGATGGTGGAAGATGATCTGCGATTGTTGTGATAATTAAAATTAGATTAGCTATAACATGGGCCGATGTAAAACTGCAAATCACATCAAGTCGTGTACTGACGAACGGAGTCTTTCCTTGGGGGGCTGACTTGGAATTGGCTCAGAAACTTCGTTTTTCTCGGTACTGTTTTGCCGACTGCCTTCCCGGCTAGTCTCGCGGCTAGAGTTATTACTATTAGTACCACATTCGTAGCCTAGACAGAGTTTCTTCGACCGCTCGCAGTTAAAGCAGTGCGGCTTACGCTCGTCACACTTGATACGGCGCTTGCGGCATGTAAGACACCCGGTCCGCGTCCGGCGCTTGATGATGCACCGCTTGTTAATGAGCGCATGGTTGGGGTCGGTTGCCAACAGCACCATGTCATCCGACGACGCAGAGTCGTGGCGGTGCTGGTGCTGGTGCTGCGCCTGGCGCAAATGGGCATTGGCATCCATCTGCAAGTATTGCGCATGCGGAGGAGGACCGGTTTTAAGCTGTGCATGCGGGTAGTACTCATGGCCATACGCGGGCCCGCTGCCTGGACTCAACTGCACTTGCGGCGGGTAAGCCATCGTATTTATGGGGCCAGGATATACCGGGAGTGTGCCTGGCGGGAAGCTGGGAGGAAAGCCACTGCCTGCAGTGGCCGTATTATAATAAGGCACATGAGCCTGGACCTGGCCATGAGCCTGCGGGTGTCCAGGAGCGGGGCCCGCAAGATGATGATATGCGGGCGCCATATGTGGTGGAGGAGGAGGTGGTGGTGCGTTTAACACGCCTGGCGCACCCATGGGCAAAGGACCCGGCGCATACGAGAAAGACGCAGGTCTTGGACGGGCCACAAGTGTGGGAGAGCCGCCCAGCGGCAGATGCGACTCATAGCGAGGTGCCTGATCCTGCGATGGGATGCTTTGGTACAGCGTGGCACGCGTGATCACACCGGCACTAGCGACAGATTCCCGGCGTTGCCTGTAGTGTAGACGCGGCAGCAGCAGCAGCAGTTGCAGCAGATGCAGCAGTGCGTGTCTCGGGCGGTGACTCTCGCGGTAGTTGAAGTAGTCCATCTGCCCGCCAGAAAAAGGGACAGCGTTGTTCACATATAAAGGTGCATGTGTGTCTGATCCGATGCTCAGAATCGAGTTGCGTCCACTAGAAGTTGTGCTGGGGACTACAAAGGAATCCTTGATACCCGGGTGTGATTCCACAATTGCATGTTGGACCATGCCGGGATATGTGTGGAGCAGCAGCGCGACACGGGCAACCTTTGCAGGGGGACCTGCGGGGTCGGTTGTCGGCAGTGTATTCAAGTAAGCCTCGGTTTGCCGGGGGCTTGTTTCAGACAGTTTTTTCTGGGCGGAGACCGAGTTCCGGTAATTCCGAGGTAGCTGGGATTCGGGCCGCACCTCGGAACCCGCCGGATTATGTGCACCGATTAGAAGCTCAGATACTGAGGGGAGCTGTGGCATTTTGTTGAGACGTCTAGATTGTGCTTTGTTAGCTAAGTGGAGTTGAGAACTTTTTTAGGGTGTAGTTCTTGCTTGGGGCATGGGGGTTCCTTTTGGGGGGGGGGGGGGGGGGGTCACAATGTCTGTAAGGAGGGGAAATGGTGCAAATAGAAAATTAGGTTCTCCCTCGAGTCAAATTGCTGCAAGTGAAAAAAAAAGAAAGGAGAAATAGGATGATGTTTCCAGTACAGAGAGAAGGGAAAAAAAATGGAATCAGGAAAGCCATGGGTGCAGCCCCTCCAGTTATATATGAAAATGGAGAAGTGAAGGCAGAAATCGGGATCGACAAGCGGCTCCTAACGTATATGCACGCATGCGTACGGTTCCCAAGCTCAGGAAAAGCAGCTCAGGGCGCATTGCCAAAAGCGCATTAGAGCAGTTGGGCTGTGCACTCCACAAAAACGCCTCGTTTCAGTTCGAATTTCCGCAAGCGAAATTAATGCCAACCATCTGATTCCCCGTTCGTGTTCTGAAGTATTCCAAAGCTTATACCCCCCTTTTCTTTCTGTTCTAAACGAACAAGACTCTAGCAGTTGTATTGTGTGAACCAAGGACCAATGTCACTGTGCAGTGAACGGAAATGTATTTACAGGTTCAAGTACATTATCTACAGGCTGCATATTGAGGCCAAAGTACCGCGGGAATATGCAAGACGCGCATAAGCGCTTTTTTCTGCTATTTTGCTCTCTTTTCTTTTCTTTTTTTATTTTTTTTATTTTTTATTTTTATTTTTTCCTCCATTCTTTTTTACACAATCTTAGTCAGTACCGTGCGGCCCACAATGCCATAGAGGATCTGATAATTCATGAAGTTAGAAAAAACTTCTTCATTCGCTTAAGTAGAGCAGCGAAAAAAGAGAATGAATGCTAAAATCAAAATTTCTTATTTCCCTTTTTTTTTTTCTTATTTATTGTTTTCTTTTTTTTCTTCTTTTGGTGCGTACCCGGGAACCAAAACTCGGTGTTTAAACTGCACACTCTCTTCATCCGTATGCAAGTGTGTGCACCGAGGAAAATCTCGCCACAGGCTTTTTACACGAGGACTTCTTGGCGAGGGAACAAAAGTGTTAACCGATTCATTTCTTTTTACAAATTCGCCGAACGACCGGCAGAGGAACCAGCAATAACTCAATTTTCGGAAAAATGAACTGAGAATTTATAGTTTAAATTTTGTGGTAACAGCCTCATTTTTGAGATATTCAAGTTGAAAAGTAGAAGAAAAAAAAAGTTAGAAAAGCGTTTTAGGTTAATGAAGGATGGTCGCTTTCAAGTGCGAGAATATAAAATATAGTCGTTGCACACAGTTACCATCAACGACGAGCCCATAAAAGGCGAGAATAGTTAAAAAAAAAAAAAAAAAAAAAAAACTAGGTGCGTCCTGCAAGTTAGAGTCCGCTCCATAAGGGTATTCTTGCTTCGGTTATTGTCGCTCCCTGTTTCACCAAATTAGGCGCAGTGCATGGCGTAAAATCACACAAAAATAAAAAGAAAAAAGGCTCGCCACGCTCCGGTTGCGTATGTCAATTAGCGAGTATAGAGACGTTTTCGGACAGGTATTACTCGCCACACAAGCTTTTGAAGTTTGGTTTCTTTTTTGCCTTTTTAAAATTCTTTTTGTCATTTGACTCTCGACGGTAATTCATATTCAGATTACATCTTAAGAACATGTTTTCCACCTGGAATTCCGCACGATTTATGGGAGACCGATTTGGTAGAGGAGAAAACACACGCAGTGCCGAGGCGCTTGTTTGAAACGCAAGACCAATAAGAAGAAAGTAAAAATCGTCCAATGTTTTTTTTTTTTTTTTTTTTTTTCATTTTGTCGGCCAAAATACTGCATTTGTTAAATCCCCCTATTGCCCCGTTTAAGCTTGTGTTTTGCCAAACCAGCGTCCGGTTGTATGTAAGATTTTGGGATGTAATCCCGAAAGGTTCACGTGCGTTGGGTGACGCATTTTGCATACGAGCAATAGCAACTTAAGTGGTAATTGCTGTGGGCAGGATATTCATGCGCATCGCAAGGTAAATGTGGTGTGGTTGGGAATTCAAGCCATTTGTGAATGAGCAAGAATTATGAATGGGAATGTTTAACCGAAAATATGTTGCTGAAAAAAATGAGATAGCAACCTTTAAAAATTTGTGGATCCGAACAAAATTTGGTTGGAGTTGCTTTGGGAAATTCCCGATTCCCTCTTTACACCTTAATTTGAGGACCTTAAAATTTGGCTTCCTGGGATAAACTAAGGATTTTATGTTTTTATTTTCTGCTCTAATCTAGTACTCTTCACGGTAAATCGCGTTCGAGGCGGGGCACCAATCGTCTGACATTTTTCGTTTGTAGTTTCCGTAGATTGTTGAAATTGCTGCGAGTTGACTTGAGTCGCGTATTCATGCCCTTAATATATATGCACGACTAAGCAGCACACCAACATGTGCATAAAAAACATTTAAATACCTCGGTGTTAACCACAAGTGTTTGTTTTTCCGAAATAACTCTTCCCGGTAATGATTTGCTTTCAAATAATTTGAGATTTTTGAGATTTATTATGCAGTCAAGATGAAGAATGTGTGATTCACACATTTTGAAATTCGCGTGGGGGTTCAAGTGGTCCCATAAACCCGGATTTTGTGCGGATGGAATGCGAGCACGCGGGCTTCTCAAAAAAATTAAATGGAACGTCATTGATAGTACATTGGCGCAAACGATGCTCCATTTTATATATACAGTGCAAAAGCCGAACTTCTGGTCTCAAGGAATATTCTTTGGAAGTGATTTAGGAATAAAAACAAGTAATGCTTTTATTATATATATAGAGACAGAGAAGGAGAGCTTGTGGAATATGCCGGCTTTGAAGCATTGCTTCGAGAGCCTTATCCCGGGGGTGAAGCCTAAGCGATTGCTGTTATCGATACTGCAGATAAGACACGTGGTTTGGATACCGTTGGACTGTTGGGGGGGGAGATCCGAAAAAGAAAAAAAGCGGCCTGAGATGATCGAGCAGGAACGATTTTTGCTTGGCAGATAACGTGGTGTGATTGTTCCGATGTGGAAATTTTGGTTGTATACACCGAAATTTTGAAGTCATTTTTATTTGCGCATTAAAATTTTGTGTCAGGTTCTTTTTGGTTTTTTTGTTCTGGGACGGTATTTCTATTAGGTCTAGTAAGCGAATCTGTCGACGACGATCACGTGCCCGATGTTTGTCATTAAGCGATCCCGCGCGCAAACGCCCAGAAATGTTTACGAATCAAAGTATTCCCAAAAATAAAATGCTGAGCTACACCGCAAATGGTCCAGGTGTGATTCGAAACTTGATTGTATTTTTTTTTATTATTCTTTTGCTATGCAAATTTGTATTTTTTTTGTGTGTTGTTGCTGCTGCACAATTCGAGGCGTGTTTGCATTCTATGCTTATCTTTTCTCTCGGAATTCCTTTTGCCACACAGGTACATATATGCACAGAGATATATATTCAGGAAGGTTTGTTTTGAGAGATGGTCGGGGTTATACACGGAGATTGGGTCATGTTGAAACGATTCGCATTTCCTAAGACGAGGCGTAGTTAAATTTCTAGGGCGTTCTCATACATTGACGTACGTCTGAAACATCTAGAATTTTTCGCCTGCAAGCCCCGCCTGTGTTCTTTGTTTTTTGACAAGAAAATTCACAGAAGATTTTTATTTCGATCGGCCAAAGATCAACGGCCAAAATATTTCGCTTGCGATTACGAGTAACGGAAATGACGAGGGAGCAACCTTGGGCGCGCGTCATCACCCCCCCACCCTTGGCAGGTATTTACTGCGGAGTTAGCAACATACGTAATGATTTTCATGCATTTGGGAAGCATGATGTACTGCATATGGGACATGCTGTAGTATGGTGCAACCAGCACGAGCCGCAGTCTCCTTTTCTTTTTTTCCCTCAGTTTAGAGATGCGACGCACGTGTGCATGTCCCATTCTCGCGAATCGTCGAGCCAACGCCCAAACACGTGCATCACGTGCAAAGTCACGTGCATTATCATTCGGCTTTCTCGCGAGCATGACAATGGTCATGTGACTGATAAGCTTGAAGAACCAGGCAGTGCGGGGCTTGAGCCACATTCCATATCTAGTAACTCGTTCCTTTTGTTTGTGCGCCACACGCTTGCCCCTTTACAAGTTTTCATAAAAAATACTTTGCTGCTATATTTTACTTGCATTCCAACACACTAAGAATAAAAACAAAACCACCACCACAGTTTTATTTCTTAACTATTAAATTTTTTTTGCCGACCCGCCGTCTATGATCTCGTTTGCCATTTTCGCCAACAAGATCTCCATCAGCTTTTTGAACTACTGACATCGCTTTCTCCCAAATCCAAAGAACAATCTGTGATTTGAGTTAACCAGAATCACCATTTTCAGGAGGGAATCATACCCCCTTATTTGAATTTTTTATTATTATTATTTTTTTTAAAGGAATACCCGTGAATCTTATACCGGGACTTTTCCTGTGGAATATTTCCAACACTATAGACGATACTATATTCGTTTATCTATAGATATCTTAAGGAAGAAAGAAAATACCACGCCATGCACTCAACAAGAGTAGCCACACTGGCACCTTATCAAAGAGCGATGGAGGTCTGTTTTGGCCATCCAAATAAAATGTCTTTTAACATCGGAACCTCTCGAGAATTACAGGACGAAATTCTTAAACTTAACTTAATGCAGCTCACAGAGCTCCATATTACAATCACGGAAACCGGCGATAACGATATGAAAGAGATCTCCAAGTTATATGAATATAGTAAGATGGTTAAACTTGGAGGACACCCGTTGGTGCGTTTTTCTGTGACTTACAATGTGGATAACACGGACGCCAGCAACAATTCTGCCAGGTTTATGATTCTTTCGAATTTCTTGAAACAGTTGAATTGGGATGTTTGTGTGTCTACTGATCTTCACCTAAATACCAACTATGTAAATGACGACCCTTGTCTTGAATTGTTGGGTGAACTTCCAGTAAATGTTTCGATTTCCGGGAAAACTGGATCTTCAAAGGCTGATGAAGAAGAAGACAGTGTTCAGTTGATTGAGAGATCTTATCTGTACTTGGACGGTTACCTTTGATTTAGATGGGATGTGGGAGAAGTTTGAAGAATGTTACAATGGCATTGGAGGCTGTTTATTTGAATAATGATTTTAGAAGTTATCCTTATATTGATGAGCGTTGCTCCTGATAAAATTATAAAATGTTGCAGTTTGAATGATGTAGTATTAGGAAAGTCTACGTGGGAATATAAACGTGACGATGGGATTTCTTCAAAAATACATTGTGCGAATAAGTATTGGAATTATCAACTTGGTTTTCTTCGTCAGGAATTTCCTGATAAGAACCATAGAAGAAAAACAAAATATGGTTTTAACTTTAGAGAATATTTATTTGTTTTCAGAATTCTGTTTTTGAGTTTCTTTTGAGGTGCTAAGTTAGAATATTTTCGAAAATTGTGAACACGAAAAGAAAGTAAAAAACGGTGAAAGAAATCAATGTTTTGATTATCAAATGAAAAGAGTGAATGAAAATAATTATCTTTTTTAATTTTTATTTTGTGAGTAGAATACTTGCCTTTCTTTATTAAAACAATATATTTGTCAGTATTTTGAGAATGGAGCAATTGTTACAAGAGCCTTGTGGTGCCTTAATATAATCAGATAACATATATCATATATCATATAGTTAATCGAATAAATTCCACGAAGCATTCAATTACAGGATATACCTCAATATTCAAATAAAAAAATTCTTTACAAGATTTACAAGAAAAGAATAAAAATTCATATAAAATAAAGACCCAACAATAAACCCGCATCACAACCCTAGTACCATATTTTGCTTTTACCGGTAATTCCATAAAAAACAAATAAGAGGGATTTAAAAACCACATTTACCTTTTATTTGAATATTCCAATTTCCTTAGAAAAACAAAAACTTGTTAATTTCATCATTTCCCAAGTTTTTTTCCACCCACCATTGCCATAAACACACGGTACTGCACACTGACCAACATCCTCACATAAACATCGATTTCAGAATAATACACGGTTTAAGATTATTTGCTTTTAAAGCTGTTTATTTCTATATAAATAAAAAGAAATTCCACCAATGGCTGAAGAGTATCTTGAAGACGGTATGTTTTGAATATTTATGAAAAAATTAAGGGATTTTTGATATAAACAACTTGAGATCAAATAAGATTAAAAACATGGTCAAAAAACCAGAAAAAAGCAAAAAAAAAAAAAAAACATGACAATACTAACACCTTAGGGTTTGATCCGTCTACGCTAAAAGTAGCTAAATTACGGGGAATTCTTTTTGATAATGATGTGGTTTTCCCATCCAATGCTAAAAAAGCAGAACTCATCGATTTATTCAACAAACATGTGGCGGTTTCTTCAAAAGAACCAGGATTTGTAGAAGAGGTGAATTCTGGGGATGAAAAGGAGGAGAAAAAACCAAGAAAACCCCGGAAATCAAGGAAGATTTATATAGAGAAGAATTCTGATTTTGAAGAAACTGAATCAGAAACAAGTTCTCTGAAAATTAAGCAAGCAATTGTTACAGAAGATCATGAAAGGGTGGGCAAGAAAAAGAAAACCAGAAAACCCAGCAAACAAATTGCTAAGGCTTTGGCAGAGGAGAAAATAGAAGAAGTGGAGTCAAAAGTTAAAGAAAAGGAAAACACGAAATCTGCAAATTCTTCTAAATTAGATGGACATGAAGAAAAGCCAATAAAAACTGACATTTCAGTAAGCGAGATTTCGGTGGATAAAAATGAAACAAAACCCGAGATAGAGATTGTTACAGAAACTCCTCGAAAATCCACTGAAAATGGGAACGTGTCGCTGAGTACTTCGAAACTGAGAAAAAGAAAGTCCATGCTTGAAGAAGTGGACTTGATGATTTCGGTTACCCCTTCTAAGGGCAATATTTTCGACGTGGACACGGATTCTGAACCCGAGCTTCTTTCTTCAAGAAGGAAGAAACACAAACATGCGGCTGATTCGTTTATTCTGAGCTCACCAAAGAGCCCATTTCCAAAAAAAGCGTTTTCTCCTAATACGAGTTTTACAAAAAATGCCATTCCTGCTGCTGCCAATTTAACTCATGAATCGGTTGCCGCTGACGAGCCCCTGAAGCTTGAAAAAAGCAATTTACGTTCTCCAACTCAACCAAAGGCCGATAAATCGGAGACTAATATTCAAGCGCCAGTTTTGGAGGAGATCATTTACGACCCGCCTTCTACAGAAACATCCACGATCCTTAGTGAACTGACGGAAGAACCCAGCATTTGGTTTAAAACCCAGCAATCTTTTGAGGCCCCTGAACCCACACCTGGAGATGTATTTACGGGAAATTCCGCTGCATCTGCCTCCCAAAGCTTTGATTCTGCACTTTCGAAACTCAAAAGGGAAACCCACAGCGAGGATATCCTTACTCCCAATGAGAAAAAAGAGGAATTGGCAAAACTCTTGAATATCGATGTCAATAGCATCAAACCCAAGGCAAAGGACCGCAGGTCAATCACCCCAAGAAGACCAATAATCATCCCTCAAGCGTTGTTATCACGGAGCAGTGAGAAAACAAGCACGAAGTCTGAAATTAACCAAGCGCTAGAGGATGAGCTTTCTTCAGATGAAGAGGAAGAGGACCAGTCTGTGGATACAATTTTGGACTTTTCTGAAAAGAAGCAGCCAGATTTGTTGAAAGAGAATTCCAACAAGAAGTCCACAAAAACACAGAAAAAACCACCAGCAGCAAGACCCTCTGTTCTCAGAGCAGTGACCTACTTTTCCCTTTGGCTAAGCCTTGTTGGAGTGCTTCTTTTTGGCTATTGGTATAGAGAACAGACATTTCTCGTTGGATACTGTGGCCAGGAAATTTACCGCAAAACCATCCCAGATACGCCTGACACTTCGAGAATTTTGGTGGGTCTTGGCGATTACTTGGACACAAACTATAAACCTGTTTGTGTTGAGTGTCCACAACATGCACGGTGTTTTCCTCGTTTAGAAATCGCATGCTACGATGATTTTGTGGTTTCTGCGCCGTGGTACTATTCATATGTGCCCAACTTTAATCTCAGGGCCCAGAAGTGTATCCCTGACACGAAGAAAGCAGAGAAAATAGAGATAATGATTGACGTGGCGCTTGATTTATTGCGTGCCAGGAATGCCCATGAAAACTGTGGCCGGTCTGAGAAAGATGACGTTGGCGCTGGCCTTGAGGTTACGGAACTTCATGATTTATTGTTGGCATTGAAGGCACCATATATTACCGAAGAAGAGTTTGAGGAATTATGGGACCGATCCGTGGTGGAATTGGAGAAAGAACCCGAGATAATTGTAAGGCAAGTTACCCCTTTTTGATTTTTATTATTTATTTCAGCTTGAGCATTATACTAACATTTCACAGGTCAGATACACAAATCATCTCGATGCACCCGCAATTGACACTAACGACACTGTTACCGAGACGCACTACGCGAGTAAGGTTTTTCGATCAACGTCCTTATCGCACATTGGCTTCAAGTGTATGATGTCACAAACCGTGGTCAGCTTGGCGTTGAGGTTCAAAAGAACATTGGCGGTGATTGCATTACTAGCTATAGTTGTCTACGCAAGTCACTGGAAGTACCAACAGCACAAGCTTTATACCCACAAAGTCGACACACTTTACCAAGAAGTTCTCAACAAGCTTCGGAGACAGGCCAAACTCGGCCGTGGGTCAAGTGAGCTTCCAGAATTTATTGGCTCGGTCCAACTCCGTGACTTGATTCTTAGTAGCGAGCGCAACCTTGCTTATAAGATGAGGCTCTGGCAAGCGGTCAGCCATAAGGTTGACCGTAATACTAACGTGAAACACGAGCTTTTGGAGGTACACGGTGAGGTGATGAAGGTTTGGCAATGGATTTCGAGTGTGGAGTAAACAAACATACGATCCAATCCTGTGCTATATAAATCATCACCTACATATTTCTCCCGCTTGTCTCTACCAATATATTTATATTGTTAGACATATACTATATGCATTGGTATCCCATTAAAAACATCTTATACTGAAATTTTGGCTACGGACTCCGGGAGATCGGCGAGTTCATCGTCGAATTCACCCGCAAGACCATTTTCAAAAATCTCTCTACCGGTCATTTTGCCGTTATGCATTTTATCAAATCTCTCTTTATCTCTCGCTTCAACCTTCATTTCTGCCCGGAACTCATTTCTCCATTTGGTGAATGATTCCTTTGTGACCTTAGTTCCGTTAAATTTTTTCTGTTCCTCGGCCTCTCGGGCCAAAAGTTCCTGGTCATACTTTTTCTGTGCCTCGTCGACTTTTCTCTGGAATAAAAGTTCGGCCTCATCTTTCAATATTGCAGCCACGGCAAAAATCGATGGAATGCCGATATTCATTTCTGCCTCCTCATTTAATTTTTCTAACAATTCTCCCAAATCTGCCCGTTCGAGGTCGATGGTTTCTGCTAAACTGACAAACTGTTCTGGAGCATCATCATCTTCATCCTCCAGATCGTCATAATCGGCCGAATCGTCGTCTTCAACTTGGACACTTTTGATATCTAGCACAGGGGCCACTTCCGGGTAAGTTTCCGGGTATTTGACGTCTAATAAAAGCGCGTGTTTGCGATCAGAAGATGTTTCTAGTTTCACGTAAATGGTGAAATGCGTTTCCGATAGAACCGTTAGCTCGTCGGGGTAAATCGACCGGAGAACTTCGATTTCTTGTTCTTGTTCTTCGTGAGGATCCATATTTGATACTTTGTGGGGATGGAGAAATGTGTGGAGGTATTTCCTTCTATAGTGGAGAAATTGGAGTTAATGGGTGATGGAGCCTGGTAGATGGGTTGGAATCAGGGTCGTGCGAAACACAAGGTTAGATGAGACGGGTGGATTTGAAGAGAGAAATTGGGTAGATTTGTTGGGTTTTTTTTGGTGAAGGAAATTTAATGTCGAATTTAGGCTTTGGTTAGTATGCAATTTGGGGATTTATTTAATCGGAAAGGGGTATTGCTGGTGATGTTCACGTGCTAGCAATAAACTGGTGGTTTTCAGGTGGATAAAGGGAAAGAGATACTCTGTTTTTTGGGCGATGTTTTTTTTTTTGAAAAACAGAAACACATCTCTTATGGAGGTTTTCTGTTCACCTATGTTATTGAAGATGTGTAAAGAATAACTTCGATCTAGAAGGTATACGATATTACAAAGGACGTTAGTTCCCAAATCATCGAGTCACGTGACCCAAAACAACACCTGACCAGCCGTTATTGTTTACCCCCAGGAGAAATTTATAGAGCAAAAACATATAGAAAAGTAAAAGAAAAAAAAAAAACACCAAATATTGTCCTCCTTTTTCTTTTTCCAGTATTCTGGATTGTTTGGATGGCATGTACAGATTCGGTACTTGGCTGCTCCCTAAAAATTTAGGGAGTCCCTGCCTAAAGCAAAAGAAACGGTTGTGCCATAAAAAGACCATTGCAATCTGTCTTCAAGTTTTTTATTGTATTTTATTTTTTTTTCATGAAATTCAACAAAAAAAAATAACACAACAGTTTATAAAAAAGCCTATCAAATATATCGAAACAAATTTCCAAACGCAACCACCCCACAATAATATCTTAATTTTTTTTTTTCATCATTGGTGTCTTTTTCTGGAATGTAGTCTCCTCAGGTTCTGCCGCACACGACCTGTCAAAAAGACCATGACCCTAGCAAAATTGCGAAATGCGAAATTCTTATTATATCGTTTCCTTTACTACGCTTGCTTTTCGGGACTTTCCCCACACCACATTTGGGAGATATAAATAAAGTAATAAGATTTCTATATTTAGACCATAAGGATTCTTGATATACAAAAGGAATTTCCCGAATTGGCAATCTCCTCATACCCTTATTTCCCCTCATTGCACTTTATCCAGTGACCCCACAGCCTAATTCCCTAGTGAGAGCTTTGCCGCCCTTAAAACCCGGCTGAAACACACAACAAAATCTTTCACAAAACGTCGAAAACATCAAAAAGAAATAAAATATAATAAAAAAAAGCATGACGCTGCATGGTCTTTGTGCACCAAACACCACGATTGTGGACTATGCATATGACTCCACACACCCGCTCCGTTTAGGCAACTACCCAATCAGCAAACACTCGCTGGTGGCCAGTGACCTGGATTTCTATGATGACCCACAGTACGAATCATATTCGTCAGACGAAATCAACCTGCGTGCAGTTGCACTTTTTGATTTCACTCCAGAAAACGATAATGAAGTACCCTTAAAAGAGGGCCAGGAAATTTGGGTTTCGTATAGACACGGCCAAGGCTGGCTTGTGGCAGAAGACCCACAAACGGGAGAAAACGGGCTTGTACCTGAAGAGTATGTAGAAATCTTAATGGCAGAAGAAGAGTTGGACGATGAGCCACAACAGTTTTTGCCCCTGATTCTAAAACGCTTACCTGAAGAAGACGAAGAAAAAGAAGAAGAAAATGTGCTAGATCGGAAAAAGCATAATGACGAGGATGATGAGTGGGAGGATACTGAGGGCGAGGAGGAGGAAAACACGATAAAAAACCATGAAAATGGCGTGTCTAAAGATACACAGCACGCTTCGCTAGAATCTCGGTTGGAACATTTGGACGTCAAATAAGGAAAATCTTTTTAACGGCCTGCTTGGTAAATTTCTGGGATATCAGAAACTTCCATGAATTTTGTGATCTTTGGTCCCAAACACCTAACCTTCCATTGCCACATGAATACGGAGCAATGTGTGCTTTCAAGTTCCAAGTTGCTCTAAAGAAAGCTTTGGTAGAAATTTTCCAAATTCAATTAAGGAAATGCCGAAAAATGTGGGTACGAAGATCATTAAAAAGGCCCATGTTTTCATATGACGATTTATGCTCTTATGGATCTAAAAATCGTTTACTCCCTCCAATCACCTTGATGAAGAAACACCAATGGCTAATACGTGATCATTAGCATCATCAATATGCATCATTCTCCAAGATGGAGAAATTCCATTCCTTCCAACGCCAATAGTGGCCCCCAACGCATGTATTATAAATACACACACATCACGATCCGTGATGAGTTATGACAAGGTTTTTTCGTAGAAACCCACATATTTGAGTTTTGAAAAAAAGGCACAGCAAAGTTTGTTTCAGCTTTTTTCTGGAGCTAACAAAGAAATTCTAGTTAAACAAAAGAGCGGTGCCCATATTCAAAGTCAGAAGCATCACAAAAGAGTAGCATAGTCCTTTATTATTATTATTTTTTTCTTTTTGAAAAAGAAATAGAAAACAAATCAGAGATTCTAAGAATTTACATCCATCATTGATCAAAAAAGTAGTTTATAGTCTTACGGAAATTCCAAAGATCGGTCCGATGCGTTTTCTGCAGGAACAACATCAACATCACCAGAAACAATACCCCAGCTTTGTTTTTTAATCCATTTTATTTCTTTCTTCTTATACCAATATGGATATAAATAAACGTCAAAACGAAACTTTTGACCTGGATTCTGATAGTTCCTCTGCAGCACTGGAAGATTTTGAAGATGCAAGAAATACCATGGATTTCGAGGACATGATGCCAGAAAACACAGATTTTGCACACGAGGACCACGAGAATGAAGACCTTGATTTTGACGGTGAATTCGAGGAAAGTGATGGTGAACGTGAGTTTACAAACACAAACACAAACCCACAAACAAACACACAAACACAAGCCCCTGATCCAGAAATACCCGGGTTAAACAGGCTATACGCAGAGCAGTTTGATGAACACGTGCGGGGATTCTTTGCCCTCACATATATGACTCGGAATAGTCGGATATTGAATAATTATTTAGTGTTGCTGCCCAGCGTGAATAATGCCACACAATCGTACTATCTTCCACGGCCATATCGGCCCTTCAACTGGTCCGGAAAGCCGCATGTGGAACACCTGTATTTGGATCCCAGCGTTTATCATTATCTGCCGGGAGACGTACAGTTTAGCGATGAGATACAGCAAAAAATTGATGACACAAAGAGGCTTCCAGGTACCCTCTGGTCCAGTAGTGAAAAGGAAATGTTTTTCCGCTGCTTGGCACGGTACCTGATTCACAGACTTGATGCATTTATTCCCCACTTACCTCACAAGTCCACCGCCGAAATAGAGGCCTACTACCATCTCCTCAAGGATAGTCTCCGGCGCGTGACCCGCGTGCACAAATATAAGGCATATCTTTATGGCGAGGCCAAGACCCGGCTCCGCACAGATTACGCCATACGCGTATGGGAAGACGGTGTTCGGTACTGGCGTGTACCAGCGGCAATCGAGGTTGACGAACAGTGGGTCGAGTTTGAGGAACAGCAGAGCCAGATTCTAGCCCAGAGAGAACTGCAATTGACCTCCCAGATATATGAACGACAGGCACGCACCATACGAAAGTATACCAAAAGTGATAACGATGATGTTAGCGGTAATGATGGTAACAAGAACAACGATAATAACGATAACGATGGCAACGATAACGATGCTAACGATGACGAAGTTAGCGATAAAGATAATGATGCAGATGCCAACGATTTTAACGATGGCAATGTCAATGATTACCTCAATATTGTGGATATAAACCAGGCTAATGCGCTTGCACGCGTGTATGCAGCCAATTCAATCACACCGACGATGGAAGGGAATGGGAGTTGTGAGGTTGACTTTACATCGCTAGTTTTTCTCGACGAGATCGTCAAAACACGGGTGCGCGATATGTTTTTAGCGATTCTCGTGGGCAAGGGTACCAATGGTGTGTGTACGGGTGACGATTCTATCGATGAACTGGAAACCCAGATTACGCTTGCCATGCGTGAGAAAATTGTGAGCGACGAGGATGTGTGGAAGGCAGCCAGCGAGCTACGTCTCTTTGAGAAGCCAAAGGCAGGCTTTCGTTCGCGTTACGTCGACGGTAAGACGCCGCTTTTGGCCACATATTGGCCACGTGTGGTGGATTCACTCAAGCTTTCATTAAGTGAACTGCCAAGTGACGTTGAAGAGGAACCAGAACTGGCGCCAGCACCAGCACCGATTATGCCGTTGGAGAACGAGTATAAGAATACCGATTTTTTCCTCCGGCCCATTCTGTCGGATTCCGATGATATTGAGCTTCCAGAAGGGTTAGTGGCCGCCACTGCTCCCGAACTTTCGACATCGGGCTCCTCTTCTGAAGAGGACAGCGAAAACGACGGTGAAGGGAATCTTACTGTGCCCCAAAGTTGGGACTTACCTGCGCCCTGGGACTTGCAGCAACCGGAAGTAATTATCAGAGACTCGTCGGAGAATGAGGCGGAAAATGGAAATGGAGATGTCCTCGACAAAGAACACGAAAACAGTGTACGACCCCCAGAAAGAAAGGCACCAACCAAGGAGTCCAGTCACAAGGTATTTCGGTTTATGGATCTCGAGCCCAGTGAGACGTTTGCACGGAAACGTACTGCTCATGACGTCAAGATCGAGGAATATTTGAATGATGACGTGGACGAGTATCTCGAGTGGCGGGACCGTAAAATGAGCCACGCTTACCTCCGAGATTATCGTGAACAAATGGGCTTACCGCCGGCCGAAGATGATTCACATGAGATCAAGCGTAATTTCATGGCCCGAAGCATGATTCACCGGGCGTGGGTGAAGCACTTTGCTGGCTACTAGGAATCATTGGAAAAAAAGTGCAAGTGTATTTATATAGCTATATTCAGATACGAGGAGCGCAGGACAGCAACTCTACATGCTTTGGTGGGCAAACTCTAGCAGCATCATCACGACATCAATGCACATGGCAAACACCGTGGTGCCAAGAAGAAATTTCGGGGTCATGCTGTTGAAACGTTGGTACCATGTGGTCTTTGTGGTGCCAAGCTGGACTGGGTTATACAACTCTGCGTAGCTCTTGATGTCGTGGATATCGTAGATGACCACAACAATTTCATAGAGCACAAAACAATAAATCAAATAAAATTTTGTTGAGTATGCGGCGTACCTGTACAAGACAGGAAGCACGCTATTCTCGTAGAAGGGTAAGTCGAGGTTCACAGCCGTGAATGACTGTGCAATGAAAATCGCCATAAAGCTATTGTTTGCATCCACAATCAACGCCAAAAGTCCGTCCTTTTTGGGTTCAACTATGCCTTTTTTCTCTGAATCCCGACTGGAAAGATTTTCCCACACATACTCTGTGAGATTTAACGCCAAAATCACATATGGACAAAGAATCAGCACCCAGAGCAACACGCGGAACGCCAGGCTCATTAATGTCAGAAAGGGATATGGAGAAGAGAGCGATACTATGGCGACAATATTTAAGGCCAAAAAAAGTACCGTTTCCAAGTACTTATTCGACGTTATACGGAGGGCTTTCTTCAGCCGGGATGGGAACCTGATTATGAAAAGCAAATTCATCACGTTCAGCAAGAAATCCGGAAGATACCCGGAATCTTCCGTGCTATTATATGGTGACCATGCGGCATATTGTTTTACCGCCACAGAAAGAAGAATTGCTCCGACAACCGCCGATGAAATCACCGGATTATGTATTTTCTTACACACAATCGAGTCGATCACGTAGATACACCGTGAGAGGCCCAGCGAGGGGAGTTTGGCAATTTCGGGCATTTCAAAGAAGTGAAAAAAAAAAAGAAATTAAAACACCCAAAATAAAAGGGGAGGAACTGAATAAAAGAGGATTTGGAAAACCTCGGCGTCTAGTCACTGCTTTGTGAACGCTGTTGTTGGGGGAAGAGTGTGCACAAAAAAAAAAAAAGTGCACGTCTAGGCCTTGGTGTAGTTTCCTTATAAGGACAAAGACGGATAGAAAAGGGGTTAACGAAGGGATTTGAAAGGAGCCTGTTTTCAAGAAAAAGAAGGGTGGTGTAAAGATGGATTCACATGTTCTGACGCAGTGTTGAGCAAAATGCGCGTTAGTGCGTAATCGTACCAGGCCGCGTACGTACGGAGTACAATTACTTCCGATGTACGTGTACGAATACGCTGGCAGCCGGCGTACGGCTCCGTACGGTACGGCGTACAATCGAGGATGTTATATACAGTACTAATGAAGCTCTGTGTGAAGTCAAATTAGCACCCACATTAGAAGGGCAAACCCCAGATTTTTGCATCGGATGTACGCGGTGATTAAGCGTGTTTAGAAAAAGCGTGTTGCGTGCCTTAAATTCTGGAATCACACTACGCATTTGCGTGCCTAGATGTAGCTTGTTGCAACTTATAAAAGGGCCAAATGTGGCCCACGTTTATTTTTTTTCTGAATTCAGCGAAAAACGAAATTTTCTGTGCTTCAGCTGTGACCCGGATACATCATGCAGCCAACAGGAACTCCTCCTTCGAGAATAAACCAAGAATATCTTCTTGATGACTGGCCATTACCCCTTAAACGAAACTCCCATGTTCTTATCAGGTTCAATGCTTTCGATTGGAAGTTGTTGCCAAAAATGGATGAAAAATGGAGAAAAATTGCTCTAAAGTGTAACTGTGTACAAATAAAGAATACATGCAATCCTGGCCGATAAACTGGACCACTTTATCAGATCATTATGAAGGGACCCACAAATTAACTGTTGATGAAATGAGGTTACGGGAATCAAAGGGGCCTGAAGGCGTCGGAGCAAATGATGGTACCAAACGAGCCAACAAGATTGATCACTTCTTCGTTACAGGCGCTGCGCAAAAATATCACGGACTTAAAGGGTTGAAAAAGAGAGGTGTAGTCTGTGTCGACTTTGACAAAGAGGAGTACATGAGGTTGTTGTTGATGATGATTGTGTCAAATAACTTGGCTTTTAGTCTTGTGGATACAGAATCTTTCAGGGATTTTATCTTATTTTTGAGAGATGACGTTCCCCTAGTCGACCGACATGCTCTTAGACGGATGCTCGCCAAAATATTTGGAGCGGAGTCAAACTCAATGAAGAATAAGTTTGCCCAAAATACGGGCAGTTTCGCAATCACTATCGACGAATGGAATTCTGGTAATAACATAGACTTCTTGGGAATTACATTGCACTTTTACAATAATGATTTTAAGTTGGAAAATTACACAATTGGATTCGAAATGCTCAATGAAAATCTCTCTTACACGGGCGAAGTGGTGTATGAAACTATGATGAAAGTGTTACGTAACTATGGTATTGAGAAGAGAATCATTTCCATCACGAGGGATAATGCCGGTCCAATGAATGTTATGATGAAAATGTTCAACAATGCTTCGAGCACCAGTGGTGTTGAATTTAATGGGGATATTCGATGTGTAGGGCACATTTTGAACCTAGTGACCGACTGCATTTTGAACTATACTTTTTACAAGAAGACTGCAACCCAAAAATTTATTGAAGACCGGAATACCCACGGGAGCACAGCCGTTATGCAGCGCATGCAAGTTTTACCTGATATGATGCGCTCGATTATCACCCAATTTCGCTACAGTCACAAAGCGAAGAACAGTTTCAAAAATCTAGTTAGCATCAAAAAGATTGCGGAAGGAAAACAGAAGATACCAGAAAACGTGGTAAAAGATAATGCCACCCGCTGGCTTTCTACATATCGAATGATTGATCGCTTCATTTACTTTCGCCCGGAAATCATGAAAGTTTTGCGGATTGTTCATCTGGAGTCAGATAAAGAAGCACACATGCCTGAAGATTATCAGATTACCGACGCAGACTGGGAATATCTAACGAATATACGTGATATGTTAGAGATGTTTAGAGCACCCACTATCAAGCTTCAAGGATCTTTTTATCCAACAATTCACGAAACAATTCCCATGGTCGATGAAGTTTTGGGAACTTTGGATAAATTGTTGTGCAGCGAGTTTGTTATTGGAAATCCATTTATTGCTTGTGGTATAAGAGAAGCTAAAACCAAGCTACTCGAGTACTACCCGATATATGATGAGAGTATTAAACGTCTCAAACCACTTTACCTCGCCATGATTCTTGATCCACGATTCAAGATACAGGTCTTCACTGCAGCTGGATTCTCAAAACAAAAGATAGCTTCGATCAGAAAATACTTCGATGAAGTTTTCTCCCAGTATCTGACGAATCTTATAAATGACATTGAACAAACCCCTGTGGATTCAACGCGGGTTTCGTCTTTTGGGTTTGGGAGATTTCGTGTCGCTAGACAGGAAAACAGGGTCCAATTAGTGTCCGAGATCGATAGGTACCTCACGGAACCTATCGAGGCTGAGGATCAGGACCCTGTTGCATACCATAAGACTCGAAAAGGGTCATTTCCTATAATTTCTCGCATGGCCAGAGATTATCTCGCTGTATCTGCCATGTCTGCCCCGGCAGAAGCCTTATTTTCCCGAATGGGGGATGTAATCTCAAAAAAGAGAAACAGGCTTCTGCCAACAACAATAAGGATGTTAGCCATTCTCAAATCCCGAGGAATCATTCAAGAGGAAGAAATCCCAGAAGACAATCTGAGCACTGAGGATGATGACAGTCCATCAGACGAAATAAACGAGGAAAGAGAGAAGACGGAAGCAGATGATATTCTCATAATAGATGACATTGATGATGACATTGCTGAAAATGAAAGTGGAAGTTCAAAAGCCACACCGAATTCTGAAGAATAGGATTATAAATTCACAATTTCTGTGTGATTTGCTAACTAGTTTCTCTTAATCGAACTAAATATAATGCATACTGTCTTAAGTTATGGTTTTGACCACTTCCCTAGGGATTTATACGACTTTCTCTCTTAAATGAAGCGTATCGTACGCGTACACGTACGCTTACGATTACGCCGGCTGCCAGCGTAAGCGTACGCGTAATCCCGTACGTGGTCCTCGAATACGCGCGTTTGCTCATCACTGTTCTGACGCACGATGGGGGGTAAAGTGGTAACGCTATGCTGATAAAAGTAGAGGGACATGCTTATGCGATCCGACGCACGGAGTGTATATAGTTCCGGATGCAGTGAATATACACTCCTAATCTCACCTTGCAACTGTGCCCCAAGATAAAAGTGATGTATATATATCGCCGCATACTCGAACGTTTTGCTATTTATAGATGGATTCACTTACTGCAAAGTCGTACTTTGTCTTGAGATAAAAAACGATTACTGAATATTGTTCGGAATTTCACAGATTCATTTTTCTGAAACGTTCTTGAAACTCCGTTCTATTTTCGGCTCAATAATTGTGGCGTTTTGGCTCGTCAAACGAGGCTGAAATTCGCGCACTTGTTGACATCGTCTAGATCGTCCTGTTGGAAATGAATGCACGTGGGTCCTAAAAACGACACAGATATTACAGATGATTAATTGTACTTACTTACTTTTTTTTTCTTTTATTTTTATTTTTCTTTTCAACATTAATTTTCTAAGGGTCTCATTTTTGAAAGTCTAAAGCGGATTCATGTTTTTAGGGATCCACCGCATCCGACGCCATGGAATGATTGACTCAGGCCTCATCTTTGCGAGTCCTGCACATAAATCTCTGACGTTCTTTCACACAGAAACCCGTAAATCTGCTTCAAGTGCCACTTTTCATCACTTTTTGTAGTGCACATCTCTGTGCCAAGAATTTGTATTTTTCTTTTGGTTTTTTTATATATTCTAAATTAGAGATGATGTATTAGTCAATTTCTCGACTAAATAACACTCTTTATCTCCAAAAACATAGGAAAAAGTCTTTTTGAGCTGCGTTGTTCAGTACATTCTCCATGCAAAGTAAAAATAAACTCGATGCAAAGTGCGTCCACTTTGCAGAATGCCTAGGCCCGCATCCCCGGCAAAAAGGCTCAGCCGGGTGGCATTTTGCGTTAAGCGAAATCAACACCACCTCCTTTTCCATTTTTCGGGTGTCTCTGCTGTCTCATTTAACTTTTAATTTTTATTTTTACTATTTAATTTTTTTTTTCTAATTCTTCGTGTGTATCGTTGCTACGGTGGTTTGGAAAAATAAAAAAGTAATAAAAACAAACCGAATCGAGTAAAAAACAAAAAACAAAACATCACAAAAAAAGACTGGGTGCATCAATACTCGCTGGAGTCTTTCCAATTCAATTATTCAAGATATGACTTCATTTTCGAAAGACGATATCGCCGTGGACACTGGAATACCGGATATGCCGATCGAAAACATACCCCAAGTTGCAATTAACTTGTGTTTTTCTGAGTAACCGAGCACCTTTTGGTCCTATCTAGAATAATCTGTATTTAACATATATTCTTCAATTCAAAAGTTTTTATATATTGAGGAAATCACATGGTGTGAAAATGAAATCTTCTATATACCTTGTACTTGATGTGGAGTTTTACTTCCTAACATTGGTAGTTCGGTACCTGGCTTTTGCAGGTGGCAGAGATATTTGGCTTGAGAAGAGAAGAAAAAGCAGCAATTCATACCATCCTTTTAATCCACCCAGAACGTTATCATGGATAAAAGCCTCTTTGAAAGTCTTCAAGTATCATCAATCCAGTGCTGGAAAATTATTTCACATGAATTATTTTCAGAATGGATTCCAACTTATTCTCATTCAATTCTGTGAAAGCTTATCATTTGTGGCTGGAGGGGTAATGGTTTTGCCAAGTTGAGATAATTTTTCCGTTCATAATATTGGAATATTCAAAGTATTTTTGCACCTTCTACCTTATATTCTAGACATTTTTGGGCCTTATGAGCCGTGTAATGTTCTTTAACATAAAGGTATAGGTTCTAAAGAGCTTTCATAATTCCCAGATTGTCTACAATGGTTTAAAAGTACCAACGTCCAGATAGAGTGTCATAATTAACCAATTTTTGCCTATAATTTCACATTAATTTCTCGAATAGAAGTCAATTAAAAATAATCAAGCATGCAATTTGTTGAGAACTTGCATTTTTTTTGTTTCAGAGATGTAGGATGGCGAGGAGTCAGGACGAATGGCTATTTTTGAATGATAATCCCTTCTTCTGGAATATTTTCTCCAAGTTGGGGTTATAATGGTAAAGGTATAAATTTAATTAGGACTTACCATTTAATCATGGAAGAATGTCTAGATAAATGCATGTTATGATATTTACGACACGGGCATACCCCGCATTTTGGATACTTCACCGAACCGCGATTATCGAGGGTTGTCAGGAAAGCTAATAATATGGGCTAATAAAGGAATATTCCACAAGAGGTTCGGATAATTGCATGTTTTAACATTTTGCCTCACCTTAGCCTTTTGAGGTGGTGTGCCGTGGTAAAAGACCCCAATACCATTGTCATGCCGATGTTCAAAAGAAAGACAGAAAGAGACAAAAAATCAAAAAGATTTGAAATAAGACGACATTAAGAAATGATTACAAAAGATCTAGAATCTGGGCCAAGAGTCGTATCAATTATTCCGGGACTAGAATTGCCAAGCTTTGGGGAATCTTTACTGGCCGGACTGTGCTGGAATTTTTAGTACACACTAACTGAGAAAAAAAAAAAAATGACTCCCCCAATTAGCCCGTTTAAATGAATAACCGAGGACCGAAAGCCAAAAATTTTGCATATTCAAAGAGCAATAATACGGAGAAATGAATATACGGGAAACAATAACCACACAGCAATGTACACTTTCTTGGCCGGCATTTGAGCAAGGTTTCTCAGGGGGCACGGGGCACGTGGAACCGCGCACGGGATCGGTGGGGACAACCTGCATATAGTGCACCCAAGGTGGAGGCTCGTCACTGGAAACCTTCCATTGAGTTCGAGGAAGGAGGAGTTATGTAAAAAAAAAAAAAAAAACCGATTCATATAAATACCGCCGCACCCCCGCACCAACCACCCGCCAAAAAAAAAAAAAAAAGGACCACATAACCACTTATTTAGAAATGTCCCAAGTTTTCTTCGATATCTCCGCTGACGGCAACAAGCTCGGAAGAGTTACCTTCAAGTTGTACAACGACGTTGTCCCAAAGACCGCTGAGAACTTCAGAGCTTTGTGTACCGGTGAGAAGGGTTTCGGTTACGCCAACTCTGCTTTCCACAGAGTCATCCCTCAATTCATGTTGCAGGGTGGTGACTTCACCAGAGGTAACGGTACCGGTGGTAAGTCCATCTACGGTGAGAAGTTTGCCGACGAGAACTTCTCTGTTAGACACACCAAGCCTGGTTTGTTGTCCATGGCCAACGCTGGCCCAAACACCAACGGCTCTCAATTCTTCATCACCACTATTCCATGCCCATGGTTGGACGGCAAGCACGTTGTCTTTGGTGAGGTTGTTGACGGTTACGATGTTGTGAAGAAGGTTGAGTCTCTTGGCTCTCAAACCGGTGCTACCAGAGCTAGAGTCACCATTGACGCTTCCGGTGAGTTGTAAATGCGTTTGCGCATAGACCTGATTTAGATTGCTTTCTTGTGCCCGGAGCACCTTCTCTAGGGCACTGAATGTTTAATAGAAAAACATAAAATAGAAAAATCATTAGAAGATGCTATGTTTCGTAGAAGAAGTCTAATATAGTCCTGTCTAAAGGTGTGTACTTCCGCATAATTCCTGAAATCTTTAAGTTTGCGGTATGGATATTCCTTTATTGTTGAAACTTCAATGGGTCAATTCTCCATATCTCGGGGGGAAGAGTTCTTTGAAGAATATTATGTACAGGGGAAATTCCTGTTGAGTACAAACATACTGATTTGCCCAAGGAAGTGGCTGGTCAGGTGCACCACGTTCAGTCCACGGGGCCTGACGTAAGATAACTTGATCAATGAGGTTCATTCATTGAAGGGAAGGGGGCATCGTCTTGATCAACATCAGACCAAGTGTCACCATCAGTATTGCCAGCAGCAATCAACGCCTCCGGGTCAGCATCGGTAGCTTGACCTTCAGCATCACTGTCAGTATTGAGAGTGGTGGCTGACTTACGCTTCTGAGGGATCAAAGAAGAGGTGATGCGAGTGGCGTCAGAGGTAGATCTTGATAAAGGCGTATTTGAGAAATAACTCAGGGTTCTTTTAAGAGTAGGTGTTTTAGATTGTCTTCAGAATAGTTCAAGGTGGAAAGAGTCCTTGTTTAAGTAGAGTCGCACAAGCGGGGTAACGTCCCATTGTTAGTGGGATGTTTCCATCGCTACCCCGCTCGGGTGTTTCAGGAAGAGAACATGTGTGCTCATATAATTGCTCGCACTTGTTGTCTTTCAACAATGCCAAAGAGTACCACGTTCTCTCTTAATTTTCAGGTCAGAAGAGGGATAATATTGATTATTACTCATAAAAACCTCCTTTTCCTAATATTCTTCAACGGCACTACGTACCACGTCGAGTATTCACTTAAACGCACACTATTCATTTATTGGAAACAACACCTATAAACTTACAACTTAGCGGCTTTGATGGCATCGTAACCACTGGCCTCAACACCTGGACCGGCCTCAACTCCATAGTAGCTGACAGATCTGGTATCAGCATTTACCACAAATGCGTATCTGCCGGTTCTGACGCCCAAACCCTTTTCGGTCAAGTCCAAGGAAATTCCGTTGTCCACGGAAAACTTGGCATTAGGGTCAGAGGCAAAAATAACCTTGGGCAAATCGCCACTGGCATCATATTTGGCATCCTTCAACAATAACTTACCCCATGCATTGATGACAAAGGGGTCGTTGGCACTCAAAACCACAATGGTGGAGATGTTCTTTTCCTTTTTCAAGGACTCCAATTGGTCCAAGAATGGAGGAATGTGGTTTTCAGTACAAGTGGGTGTGAATGCACCAGGCACCGACACAAACAAGATGTTAGATCCTGCATTCTGCTCAATCAATTTGTCCAACTTCAAGGGGAAAGGCGTGGCACAGGCCAACGCATTATCCTGGCTGACCGTGGACAAGTCAATTGGAATATAGGCAAACTCAATTCCCGAAGGGAAGCTGGATCCAGTAGAAATAGCCATGGTTAATTGTGTATGTTATTTTTGTGTTTTTAGTTGAAATTCTTACAGTCAATCGAAAGAATACTAGAGAAAAAGAATTACAGAAATTATGTGAGGTGTTGATTTGGGGCCTTACTTATACTGGGGTTACTCCACAGCAAGCATGCACTGAGGCGACCCCACGTGACCCGAGGGATTAGTAAGGTGCAGTGGCGCCGCACGAAAGCATCCCGGTCGGTATTCGAGGCTCAGGCCGAGCCCGGAAAAGGAATTGTTGGTGAGGGGAATAGCAAATGGTAGGAATAACAAGGGAATTATTGATTATGTGCTTTAAGTGAATAATTTTTTTCTCTTCGAGGGTTTATGTATTAGGTTTTTGAAGAGAATAATCTTTCTTTTCCAGGGAAATTCATGTCTACTCAAGTCCACTATATGAAGTGATTACATATACCTGGCCCAGGGATTTGTGCCATTTTTTTTAAACTTTTTTTTGAGCTTTTCTTTTTTATATAAGCCGGTCTAGATTTATATTAATAATCACATTAAATAAATAGGTACAATCTTAATGGATCGATACGAGGCAGTGCTGTGTGATTGCTAACGATGATGCAATACTGTCGGAGTTGAAACCCGAAATCGCGACCCAACAGTAAGAATCTTAAGGATATCGTCGGTTTTGGGAGTGCATACAATCAACAAACGCTGTGGTTACCGATATTCGCTTACAAAACCTCTAGCTAGTCGGCAGCCGGTTTCCGTTATTAACCGTGTTTTCCCGATCACGGTGAATTAGGTAGAAAAAGGGGGAAAAGAAGAGAAAAAATGGCGTTAAGAAAAAAAAAAACAAAAACTACTTCGCTCAGGAAGACCCGTTTACTAGATAGGTGTTGTTTAAACTTACAGTATTCTTTTGTCATTAGCGGAAAGGATACACTCACCTATTTGAATAATTCTTCAAGTGGTAGTTTCCTACTCATATAGTTGATATGAATTTTCCCTAAAACCAAGTGTGATATTCTGTTTTACAAATGTACTGTTGTTTCAAGAATAGGAAAAACAAAAGTTTATTAGTATTAGTATTAAAGTTTCACAATTTTAAACAATTTCTTTTTCCAAACCCCTGGCCACGAATTTCGCAATTAAACTTTCAGCAAATAAAAAGGAATTTCTTTGATCACCAAAGTAAAGAAAAAAAGAACCTTTCAGAATATTTTGTATATGATTATTCAAGATGTATTGAGTGACTCGAAGAAACCTGGGAAATTGAATATCAATTCCTCGGACTTTAGATCTTTTGGGAATGTAAACCACTAATGTCTAATCCTGAAGCCCACAATTTATATTGACCTCATAAATAAGATTAATGATTAATTGAATTATTCAGTATATTAGATAATGCGATATTTGGCTTCATTATTCTCGCACAAAATGCGCAAATCGTTAAACATCCCCCACGATCTTCGGGTAAATCTTACAGAAATCAGTTGCAAAAAAGGAATCAAATATAATAAATTCCCCGGAATATTCCAAAATCTCCACAATCACTTTCTTATTATTCCAAAAATCTCAATTAAATTATTCATTTACTCATCCACCAAAATTCCCATGTAACCACCATTCGGCTGCCCACGCGACACTTGTCCATTTGCACCCAAGTGCGCGACCCCACCAAAATATGGGGCATTTCTTGATCTACAACACACCAAATCCAAACTACTGCGACCTCGCAATAAGTGGCCAAGCCAAAAAAAAAAAATTAGAAAAACAAGCACCACCAAAACTCCAAGTAGACCTTTCTCCCACGATTTTTGTGTTTAGGAAAATTCAAAATCTCGTTTACAAAACCAATTCCCCGGGTCACATGACTGGAACCAGCGAGAGCCGTTCTATAGACGCCGAGATCCTGGAACCAGCCGAGTTCTCGTTGCGGCCTCTCCGTATCCAGAAACGGCAGGAAAAAACAGAAAAAACAGAAAAAAATGATAAACCAGAGAAATCAGAAAAAGCAAATAATACTGCTGTGTCTGTCCAGAAACTAACGCCAGCTGAAGATTTTGTGTGTCGTCCAATGCGACTTGGACTGCTGGCTATAACCCCCAAAAGAAGAAGTTCGGGATTAAAAGAGCCCAAAGAGCCGCCGGAAGAAAATGACACAAAATCCGCTAAGGAGACGGAAATTCACGTGCCATCGCCTCCTGTTTCTGTATTGGAAACAGCTGCCCCGTCACATAGTAGACACCCGTCGATTCAGATCAAAAATCTTCCGATAGTACAATCACCGAAAAAAAACATTGATCTTTCGCTAGACACAGACCCGATTTTCGCCGTGTGTCTTGTGGATTTTCATCACGTACGTGGACCTGAGGTCCAGTGGTGGCGGTCAAATTATCACCCACAACTTGAGGCCCAGGATAATCTTTTTAAAAATCTCCCCTTCCAGGCGCTTCCGGATGGACTGCATTTATTTGAGGAGACGTTTTCCAACTTTAATCTCGTGTATGACTTTGACACACAAAGATCACTTGATGATCTGCGAGAAATTGGCGCATTTAAAGGTAATCCCAACCATTTGGAGACGCTTTTCGGGTGTCTGTGTGTGCGGCAAGTAAAAACGACAGATTTGTCGGAAATAGAGCTCCAGCGCAATAAGGAAATTACCCGCTCAATAGTGCAAAAGGCCGTGGTGGTTATTTCCCGTAAACAGCCTGTATTCACTAAAATCAAGGAGAAGTTGTCGATCATCACACACAGTTTTTTCAAGCAGGACAGTTTCGGCAACTTCGACCTTTTGGAGAGTCTTTTCGATAACCTTAATGATGTGTTACGACAACCATCAGAGGATGAAATCGCAGCCCAAAAACTGGCGCCACCAAAAAGTCCTGAAGCCCAGCTAGAGGTTGAAATGTATGAGGAACAGGAGGAGTACTTTGTGAACTTGAATCTCCGCGAGCTTCTTTCGAGGCTCAAGAACGATATCCTCGTGATTTTGAAGGCATTGCTTCTTGAGAAACGGGTCTTGGTATACTCGAATAATAACTTGGAGCTTCTAACGCAATTCCAGAATAACATGATTGCGCTTATCCCCAATCTCATCAACAATCTTGAGCTATCGGGGTGCCCATTGTGCGATTATACTGAAAAACACTCGCCACTTTCTAAACCCACTACGCTCAAGACAAACGACCGCATGTCGATGCTTCGTTTTTTCGGGTTACCCCTCCAGGTTTTCAACACTAAGGGCAATTTCTGGAACCCGTACCTTCCACTTCAACAGATGGAAGAACTCAAGGCTGCTTCCTACATGGTTGGATGTTCAAATCTTCTTATAGTAAACCAACTGGCCAATTTCCAGGTTGATCTCTTGGTTGACCTCGATGCTTGGACAGTTTCATATCCATGTGGGCGACCAGAAGAATTGAGGCTCACGACTCTCGACAAAAAATTTGTGTCTGTGCTTCTTGGTGCCCACCCCACTAAACAGGCTTATGTGGGCAGTGACGACTATATCCGTTACCAGTTTGAGGATTATATCCGCAGTTTATTGGCCACTATGCGGTTTCAACAATATGTCGAAAGATTCAAGCTCCCACCGCCGGGATTCGACCCACAAGCAGATAAAGCTTTGGGAAACATTAAAAATTTTAACGCCGAATTTATCAGCAAGTGGCAGCAGACGAAAAATTTTCCGATCTGGCACTCCACATGCGACGAGTTTATTTTCAATTTCCACCTGCCTACACATATTGCTACAGAGATGGACGACCCCGCGGCTCCATACAACCTTAGTGGTCTCCTATCATCGTTTAAAAAGGCGCCACCGCCACAAAACACAAATTTGACCGACCGTGCCAACCAGTACTTTTCTCATGCCCAGCCTCGCAAGTACATTGCGAAGGACGAGCAAAAGGAAAACGTACTGGCTCCAGATCCCGGTGAAACCAAGCCTAAGGAGGCTGCGAAAAGCGCGTGGAGCTGGGGCTTCAAAAAGGCGTAGGCGGGGTCTATATGCAAGACAATGAGACGGAGATGGAAAAAACCATCATGGCGGGGCCTTCCACGTTGAGGTTTAAACTGGACTAAAAAGTCATAAAAGGCGGATTACTTTTTAATTTTTTTTTTTTCTCTCTGCATACTGCATACCATGAAACACCCTTTTCAAATTCTTGTGGCCGATAAGAGCGGTGAGCACCTTTTTGCGTCTGTCAAAAACAACCTTTTGGTGTACCGCACATCCGACGGTGCTTTAATCGGTACCTGGACCGACGATGTTGATTTGCAAAGTGTACAAGAAAAGAAGTTCAAGGCCAAAAGAGAGGCAGAAGAAAAGAAAAGACAGGAGGAAAATAGCGAAGAACCTGCCACCAAGAAGGCTAAAAAGGAACCAAAGGTTCCTGTGCCTGGACCTGGGGCACCCACCATCTACAACTACCTTCGCTCGTTGACCTTGTCTAGAGATAGCAAATATATTATTGGAACCACCGACAGTGACAAGGCTGCGGTGATTTTCAAGATCGATTACACCAAGGACAACTGCATTGAGTTGGTGAAGCGCCAGGTTTTCCCCAAGAGACCATGTGCCGTGCTGACCACAATGGACGACAAGAGCATCATTTTGGCCGATAAGTTTGGTGACGTATACGAGATTGGTATCGACGCTGAGCAGCCCATTCCAGAGAAAGACCTTGTTCCAATCTTGGGCCACGTGTCTATGTTGAGTGATGTCTTGGTCGCTGAACATAACGGCCAACAGTACGTCCTCACTGGTGACAGAGACGAGCACATCAAGGTTTCGCACTACCCATTGACATATGTTGTTAAGCACTGGTTGTTTGGTCATCGTGAATTTGTCTCTTGTTTGCACCTTGCTTCTTTCAACAACGACATTCTCATCAGTGGAGGAGGTGACGACTATTTGTTATTGTGGGACTGGTGGGCCAGAAAGCAACTCGCTAGAGTCGAGCTTCGTGAGTTGGTAGAGCAACACTTGACCGACGCACACTTCCCTCCAGAAAGATTCTTTCAAGAAGACTCGCAAAAGGAGATCTGTATCACAAAGGTTCTCACTCTTTCTAAAAACGGTAACAACTTGATCTTTGTGTTATGCGAAAACACAAACTGCATTTTGACTTTTGTCGTCAATGAGGACAACTCAGTTTCTTTCAAACAAAAGCTCGTTTCCGAGAGCCCCATTGTCGATATCACTCTTGTTGACGAGAAATTGTTCGCCGTCGTTGATGTCGAGTCCGAGGACAAGTTGCTTGAAACATATCAAATCAACGACGATTGCGTTTTGGAGAAACAGTCTTCTGAAATCTCCAAGGCCATTGCTTCTGCAAACACCTGCGAGGTTGCAAACCGTGAGCAAGTCTACCCATTGTACCATATTCACTCGTTAAGAAAGAGAAGTGAACATTAAGTTTGCTTTATAGACGAAATTTACTTTACAAATCAACAATATCAAATCATTTCTGAAAGTTATTTCTTTTTCTTTCTATACTTAATTATAATACTTTTTGTTTCTAGATCCAAAACTCATGCTCTATTCAAGATCGATCACGACTCTTCGTCCTTTTCCTCTTCAACAAACCCACCTTCCTTGCTCAAAGAGTAGAACAAAGATTCCTTGCGTTTCAAGAGATTCTCTGGGGTGTCAAACTCAGCGATTTCTCCCTGCTCCAAAACAACAATTCTATCAGAGTCCATAATGGTGTTCAATCTGTGCGCAATCGTCAAGATTGTTCTATCCTTAAACTCAGATCTAATTGTCTGCTGCAACACGCGATCGGTTTCAACGTCAACAGCAGCAGTAGCCTCATCCAAAACCAAAATTGCAGATGGAATCAACAATGCTCTTGCGAGACACATCAATTGTCTTTGACCAACAGAAAGATTGGAACCACCTTCGCTCATTGTCACGTCCAAGGCAGACTTGATATCGTTGTTTTCCTTGTCGCTTTCCTCATACATTTTCAACACGTGGTCTTTCAAGTGCGACAATTCCAAAGATCTCCAGAGCTGCTCATCGGTAAAACATCCCGTTGGGTCCAAGTTACTTCTGATGGAACCTTCAAACACCTGAGCATCTTGAGGAATGATTGAAAGTTTGTGTCTCAAGTCCGCCAAGCCAAGTTCACTAGTATTCGTGTTATCGATCTCGATATGGCCATCAGCAGCTTCAATGATTCTGAACAAAGCCAAGGTCAACGAAGACTTACCAGCACCAGTTCTTCCAACGATTCCGATCTTTTCGTGAGGCTTAATACTCATGGAGATGCCTTTCAAAACAAGATCTAATTCTGGTCTGTATCTGGTGGAGTAGTTTTTGAAAACAACTTCACCCTTTTCAGGCCAGCTTTCATGTGGTCTATGGTCCTCAATCACCTCTGGGGCTTCAGAAGGAAGTCTGGAGTATTCCAAAATTCTTTCCACAGAAACAATGTTTGTTTCCACTTCAACAGTCATTCTAACGATCCAGTTCAACGATTGAGTAATTTGCAAAGAGTAAGACACAGACAAACCAATCAAACCGGCACTAATAGTTCCACTCTTCAAACTCAAAATAGCCAATCCAGAAGCAGCCAAGATAATAATAGAACCCAAAAGTTCCAATCTGACAGCCAACCATCTGTTTGCATTGATAGAAGGGTGGTAGGCACGCATGTTTTTGTCGATTCTGCTTCTGTTCAAATGCTTAAATCTACCTTCCTGTCCATAAGCACGAATGATGGAGACACCGTTCAAACTCTCTTGGAAGTTGGCGTAGATTGGAGATCTAGTGGTGGAGTCAACACGACGCAACTCTCTTGAGGTTTTCAAGTAGTACTGTTGGTAGTACACGTACAAAACACCCAAAGGAATAGCAATGAAGATGAATTGCCACGTGGAAAAACAAATGACAAGAATAGTAAACAACACCTTAACGGTGTTACTAAAGAACATTCCGAAAACTCTGCCGAGAACCTCATCGACCTTGTAAACATCATTGGAGAATCTGTTCAAGATACGACCGATAGGGGTAGTCTCAAAGAAGGACATTGGGGATCTGAGAACACTTGTGGCCATTCCATTGTGCAATTTCTTGGAACCCTCAATGGTACAGAAAATCCACATGATACAAGTCTGGGTCAATGTGGAAATAGAGAAACCAATACCCAAAAGGAAATAAATACCCAAATACTTGACTGCACTGGGGTTGTGGCCATTATCAGTGTTGACCTCGGACCAGTGCTTCAACCAGACATTAGAGAGAACATTGAAGGCCATAGACAACACCGTAGTACTCAAGAAAACAGTGACGTTGAATGGGTTACAAGCCTTGGCATATTCTTTGTAAACATCCCACTTGACCTTACCTTGTTCAGAATGTTCCTTCCGGGCCTTTGAGTCTTCGTCCTCTTCTTCTTCATTCTGCTCGAGCAAAACACGTTCTTCATCAGAGAGAAGTGGAGCTACCGAAGCTCTTCTGAGACTCGAAGTTTCAGAAACGTTTTCCAAGGTTGGCAAGTCAGCGATTTCTTCAGCAATGTCATTTTGAGAGTTGAGTTTTTCGCCCTTCGTAGAGTTGGCGGAAGAGTTCACCTGGCTGGATTCGGATGTAGATTTTCCAAACTCAAGAACCAATTGGCGCAATTGACTCTTTTCCTGAGACATGATGTCTGCATAAGCACCTTGCTCCACCAACTTACCGTCCTTCACCATGTGCATGTTGTCAGCGATACTCAAAACATGAATTGCGTTGGTAGCCAAGATTTTACATTTGGTCTTCAACAAACCGTGGGGACCCAAAACATTGTTGATGAGGTGTCTTCCAACATGCTCATCCACAGCACTTAAGGGGTCGTCGAGTAAGTAAACGTCAGCTCTAGCGTAAACAGCTCTGGCCAAGGAAAGACGGGCTTTTTGGCCTCCAGACAAGGAGATACCCTTTTCACCCACTTCGGTCTTATCCTTCTTAGGAAGGATCTTCAAATCAACACTCAAAGCACATGCATCAAGAACCTTTTGGTAAAACTGAGGATCGTACTTGTGGCCAAACAAAATATTCTCACGGACAGTACCATTGATAATCCATGGGACCTGCGAAACGTAGGCCACACTTCCGTGGACCTTTGCCTCACCATCCAATTTGTATAAATCACCCAAGATGGCCTGGAGAATAGAGGATTTTCCACATCCAACTTTTCCAACAATACAGTCCAACTCACCCTTCTTGACCTCCAAGTTAATGTTGGAAAGAGCCACTTTGTAGGACTCTTCACCCTTTTGCTTGGACCACAAGTAAGTACCGTTCTTAACAGAGACAGCAACATCGCCCACCTTTTCTGCGGGTGGAAGCTTGGTCACAGCGTTTTTCTGTAACTCGGAACCAGTCAAAAACTTTGTCAATCTGGAAACAGCAACCTGGGCCTCAACAATGTTGGTGATCACCATAGGCACCACAGCCAAAGGGAAGGACAACAAATTGAACAAGGACAAGGCAGGGAAGACGATATCAGTGGAAAGAGTGGCATTTTTGTTCAAAAGAACAAACAAACCAAAGGTAGAGCATGAGACTAAAAAAGGAGCCAAGTTCCACGAAAACATAGAAACAGCACTAAAGACACCCATTCTTTTGAGATTGGTCAACTCCTTATCGTTTCTGACATGGTTCAAGCTCAGCAAGTAAGGAGCCTCCCATCCGTAAAGCTTAAGGGATTTGATGTTGTTCAAAATCTCACTGATCAAACGGGATCTTTCGTCCTTGAACTTCATCTGGGTCTTTTGTAATTTCTTCTGATACTTGGCAATGACTGCATTCAAAGGAATCATGATGACCATGATGAAAACACCAGCCCACATGGAGTTACCCAACAAACCGTACAATGAGTACAAACACAAAAAGATCTGGAAGGGACCAGACCAAATGATTTGCAAGTTCTGTACCAAATCCTGCAATCTTTGTACATCCACCGACATCAAGTTAACAATGTCTCCAGTGTTAGACGCCTGCTTGGTTTCGTTGGACAAAACAAGAGATTTATCATAGACAACAGAGGTCAAGGCAGATTTAATACACATACCGAAATCGAAAGCCCTTTGGAAATACTGGTGCAAACAAGCAGTTTGTGTAACAGAAACAATGAACATAGCTCCGGCAATCATCAAACCTCTGGTGAGCGGCAAAGGCTCACCCTCTTTAACCGATTGGGAGTAGTCGTTTACAAAACGAATCAATAATCTAAGCAATTGTGGCTGCACAAAAGCCAACAGATCCTGCAAAGCCTTGAAAACACCACCAAGAAGAAATGGCGCACCAAAGGCCTTAGAAAGAGCCATCACCAATGAAGGAGAGCTTTGGTTATTCCAGTAGTGATAAAAAGCAGCACTGGTGTTTTCGGATTTAAGCGCTTTGGGTAAAAAAGGAAGGTCGATTTCACTCAAATATTGGTAAAAACCTTTTTTCATCAAAGGAGCCATCCAGTTGAAAGAAATCTTTGAAAACACATCTGCACGGTCGAAAGGAGATGCGCCGATTTCCTTATTCAAAGCATTAATGGGTTGAGGCGAAAACCAACTTTCAAGAAGAAGCACAAAAGTGGCATTGACGGTGGCCAAAATCGAAACCGTGGCATATGTAGAGTTAAGTTCAGATCTCAAATTCAAAGACAAAACCTTGGCCACACCAAATAAAACCTGGAAAAGCCAGTAAAAAAGAAGAACACCATTTGAAATATTCGACTTGAATTGTTCCAAATAATGGATGGCAAATGCCACTAAACCAGCACCAATATTAAGTATGAGACCAGTTTTAATCACATCTGGTGCACCATATGCAAACGCAACCACCACGGAAAACCCAATGTGGAAAGCCGAAAGAAGCAATTTCGAGTAAAATGCCCAACTGACTTTATTACCCGATGAAATCTTACGGTTAGCCAATTCACGCACCTGGAAAATGCCCGAGATTATCATGATAAGGCCTGCAGCTGTGAAAAGCTCTCCTTGGAGAAAACAGGGTGTCAAATCATTATAAGGATCCGAAAGAGGTCCCCATCCGTCACTACACTGACAGGATAGCCAACCAGAACCCAAGGGAATTGGAAGTGTACCATTGGAACTAAATGTGTTGGTAACAGATTGTTCCGCAGAGGATAGAAATGGCACTTTTGCTAAAACGTCCCACGTATGGTAGGCGGACTGTTGCAGCCACGCCAATTGTTCCATAATTAACTAGAAGAGAAAAGAAGAATTTAGAAACAAAATGATGAGAAACTTGCCTTTCTTTGGTCAATGGGAAGATTAGTGAGACAAAAAAACTTGTGCTGGCGACGCCGTACAGAAAAAACCACTTTATCTGTTTCTTCGCGGCACTGCATATAACCAAGGGTGATTTATAAGCATATCGGGTGGCGCGCAATGAAATACCCTTTTGGGGTTAACTCCGTTGTGGCTTCAAGACGCGAGGGTCTAAATTGGGTGAAGGCAGGGTTTACGGATGGCGCAAGTGTTTTACGAAGAAATTACGGAAAACATTTGTTAGTGGGTGTTTCATGTAGATTACCTAAATTTATAATATAATAAAGCTTACTAAAAAGTATTTCTTTTTTTTTCGTGTAATTTATTGCCCCACGCCGTGCGGCCATCTGTCAAAGATTTGAAGACGCCAAATCATTGACATTGATATTGACATTGACAACCTCGTATTTGGTATTTTACAAGGTATTTGTAAATTGTAAATTGAAGTTGGCAGACCATTTGTAAACAAAGCTACTTGAAGAACTTCTTGAGTCTAGACAGCTTTTTCTCCTTGACAGGCTCTGGGGTCAAGTCGGTAGCATACTGGTTAACCTTCTTTTGGCTGTGTAACAGGGCACTTGTTGGGGTTTTATTATGGGACAACGAAGGGATGAATTTAGACAGAGTTGACTGCAGACCAGCACCAGTTAAAGCCGTTCTTTGCGAACCATTACTACTGGAAGAAGATGGTGGGGCCGAGGTTGTAGACTTTGGGACCTGGAAAAGATGGTCTGGAGCCAGGCTTGCAGCCAACGCCAATTCTGTGTGAAGCGGGAGATTCAAATTCACAGGGTTTTTCGATTCATCAATACTCTGGAGCCCAACAAGGAAATCGCGCGGTTTTAGGATAGATTCTGAGCCCAAGAAGAAGTCCTTATTAAGGGCAGTCGAGAGTTCGTAGATCAGCCTGATTTCAGAATGAGTCACGCCACCAGCAACAAAACAGAAAATACGCTGGTTGTATTTTTTAAAGCTGGAGGTGGAGGCACGAGAACTGGATGGGGCCCATGAAGCCTTGATTCTAGCATTCCGTAAAGATCCAGTAGTATCAGAAGTTTGCAGAGGAGCAGATACAGCGCCTCTACTAGGGATATCATCTTGTAATGGCTTCTCGCGAAAGTAGGGGAACCACTCCTCATCTAATTCATAACGGGCAGCATTCTGGAGAACACTTTTAAGGGCCGGGAAAAACCGGGAGGTGTTATAGGTACCTTCATTATTGATGGTATGGAAGGTGCGACGGGCGATTTTCTTCAGTTTGGGCGAATCTTTGACAGTGGGGAAGTTCAATTTGGAGAGGTTACGGAAACATCCCAGCACTAGTGAAGTCAATTGCGAATCACGAACGCCAATGAATTTGGCCAATTTCACTAAATCGGACTTCGCTAAACCGCCACGATAAATGCTGTAAATCAAAACAAGCCGCATTTTGTCATTGACATGAAGATCTTCACGAGCAAGAAGTGCCACAAGATCATCGTGTAAATGTTTATTATAAATTCCTTCAAACAGAGTGCCTTCTGCAGCACACGTTTGTTCAAAATCAGCGGCAAATTCCGCAAGTTTACGGCGTGCATTTATATCAAGGCACTCATCAATCAATGTTTTGTGAAGGGTTGCCTGACGACGCTCCTCATCAAAACCTTGAAGATGGGCCACCACATACATCAAGTCAGAAGACGTTTTGGCACGTGACCGATCGACCATCATAGGGTTGTTTTTGATCAAGTCGCCAATTTTCGCCACCATAAGTTCTGAAGCTTCGATGATGTGAGTATGCCGTAATGCGAGCCAGGTTTCGTCGGTTTCAGAGTCAAGACGCGATTCCAAGCGCTGTTTTTCACCCTTTTCGTTCTCAGACTCGTAAATATACGTGTCGTTACGCTCAAGACTCTCCACAATGTCCATGGCCATGGCCTGGTAGGTGAATTCATGCAAAAGCGGTGCAAAAAGGTCCAAAGTACGGTCACTAATAAGCAAAACGGCCCGTGGTTTATCTGGAGGATATTGTGGCGGGTAATTTTCGTCCAGACGGGCGTAATCGTCAAGTTGGCGCTGGACTTCATCGGCAATCAACTCGGGTAATCTTGCCGCCGGATGTTTGCCTTCAGGCAGTCCGAAAAATCGGATAAATGGATATTCTCGTGCCACCACTATACAATTTACTATGGCCTTAGCCACCCTCCGGATCTGCGGCAATACGAGCTCAGAACATGTTTCGTTATAGTAAATGGGCATGGCATTTGGCGTGTTTGTGTCACACAAAAAAACCCGGCTTTCTACGGGAACCATCAGCGCATGGACAAAAGAGATGCTTTCGCCACCAGCAAAGTAGCGGGCCACGTCTGGGTTTTGCAAAAACTTGGCCAGATGAAACATGCGACTGGCTTGTTCATCCCACTGCAGAAACGGTACAAAAAGACCGATTCCATGACTATAGCGGGTGGTATGAACGTCGGCCAATATACAGTTGAAATTGTACACCAGTGGTTCCACCAAATACACCGCCAGCATGTATTTCTGGATTTTCCGAGGCGAATCAATCACCTCTACCGTAGTGACTATACGCAAAAGTGTACTTTTAGGTACCACCTTCAAAAGTGCCGCTTCTGTTTTCCCATCTAAAACTAATGCATAGAGCCCCAGTTTTTTACATGCGTCCTTGATCCGTTGCACGATATATGTGCGTTGGAGCAGGAAAAGCGACAGAGTATCGAGGTCCTGAGCCATTTGCGGGGGATTATTTTGGTGGGAATTTCTGAGAAATTTTCGGGAAATTTATGGGGTATTTATGGTTTTTTTGATGTCTCTTTTTTTCTCAAATGATTATCTAGTGCTCGTGGTGCCCGGGACAGCCGGCTATGTTTAGCCAACAGTGCGGCCCGCAACCTCGCTGTCGCGTTTTAAGTTTTGGCCTTATCGTGCAGGGCCATAAGCCTGGAAAAAAGAAAAAAAAAAAAAAAAAAGTAAGAGGCGGTATTTTTAGCGTGCGGTAGGGTGGAGCCCGGTCAGTTCGGCGAGGTTCGGGTGGCATGAGAGATTTCTGGTTAAGGAATACACGGGTAGTTTGTGTTTACTCAGGCTGGGGGTGATCTTTTTTCAATTGTTTATTTTCAGTAAATCCAGATACAGCCTATACTTGGAAAATCTACGGGAGTTTGGTGATCAGGTGCTTAAGTTTTTGAAGTCGTGGGGTGCTCTGCAAATATAGTGTGTGGAAATAGCTAGGTTGTCATTTTTGTATCCAGTCTAAAAATCCGCTCCAGATGCATAGGCAAGAAATATAAATAATGTTGGGTTCCGGTATCAGCCTATGGGCAGCGCACACTGGAGTGGATACTTTAATATTAGGGCCCGGTAATTGTCCTCTTCCTCCAAAAAAACCTTGGTAATTCCTCCCCGCCTTACTAACCTTGCCCGGTCTTACCCCACTCGGTTGACCGGAATGCTATCAGATCGGCAGAAGCCTCCGAGATCCTGAGGAAACCATAAGACATGCTTTTCCCACCGGGTTGTGTCTGAGTTAGTTTAGAATTATCAACCATTCGTCTCTTAAATATGAATACAAACCCTATCGACACGACCCCGAAGGCAAACCCTATTGATTTAACCGCCTTTGTGTTACTCGGGGACTATTATAAATAAGCCGAAAAGGTATCTTTCATTCAAGCGTGACAGATAACAGGGAGGAGACTATTCTCATAATCGCTTCTTTAGTAGTTTTTTTATTCCCTCTAGTCAGGGTTTATTCGTTTAGCGAGTTAAACTGGGTGCGCAGCCGGTTCGATGCTTTAATCAAGTGATAAATTTATCGCACTATCGGGTAATTGAATAAATTTATCTCGGAATATTCAATAGACCTAGTATACGATCGCTAATATACGTATAACAAAATACGATGTTTGCCTGGAAGATCTGCCTATTCATGCAATGCCAAGACCCCTATTTTAACTCGCGTGAAGGAGGCAAGATCAGGGGAAAAAAAAAAAAAAAAAAAAAAAAAAAAAAAAAACTTTACAAATACTAAGATGTCTAATGATGATCCTGCTTAATTATATTTGTCTCATTATCTTTTCGTTTCGGTTTACGTTCACTAGTCACTCAAATTTTTTTTTGAAGATTCAGGTAAAAAGGGTGATTTTCCAAACATAGTCAGAAATGTTGAATAGTGGAATTTCCGAATAAGGTAGGTTATATCAGTTAAATAATCAAAGAATTGAAATCCCATCATCTTTTTTTTTCTTATATTCCATCCTTGGAGCCTTCATATTCATACTGCAATAGTTAAGGCGGTACTTTAAGGAATCTGGAATGGAAATTTTGACAATAACTTCACTTCAAAAATACATATCAAAACGCTTCCCAAGTTTCACACTAACTGTTCGCTCAAACCCACAATCTCCGAAAGAATTTTCATATACTCTTGCGCTAAAGTTGAGTACACCCACCAAGTCTTGAACGTATTTTTGGATAATTCATGATCTCGTTTGCCAAATTTATCAAAACTGACTCCATGTAATTCATTATGTATGAACAGCACAATTAAATTAAGCACCTGAATGGGTAGCTTCAATATAAATGGATCTAATAGGCAAGTTTTATGGAAGATCTCGGCCAGGTGCCTGAAAAATTGAAAAGGCAAATCGAAAGTTGAGCAATGCACTTCCAGTAAGCTCATTGACTTTGATATGGTCAGAAGGCTTTCTGTGGTAATGGCCATAAACTTGATTGTTGACTCGATTATATTCAGGGTAAAGCTCTTGTTATCTATGGTAGACTTTCGGTTATTATTGAGAACAAAAGCCGTATTGAACGCTTTTGAGCAAATAATCACTGCTCTAGATATAATAACCTCCGCAACAGTTTTTTCGCAGAAACCAAGTTCGGAATTAACTGTCTTCTGAATGTCAACAGCTATTTCTTCAGTTATTCCCTTTGTTAAACTTGTTTTCACCCGCGACAGGGTTAGTTCATTTACATGGACCATTTTCCTAATAATGTTTGAGAAATTAATGAAATGACCCCGTTCATTTTTTGGTAAATTTGGAATCGCGGCTTTTAGTTGCCCCACAAACCAAATCAAATTTTTCCGGAGTTTTTCCTTATCTTCTAGACAAACTTCTGTATCAGAGGAAAGTATTATTGGGAAAAGCAAAAGTAGAATAATAAGGTAGAAATTCATATACCCTTCCCTGTTGGAAATACCATTGATCAAAATATTCATTCGTTCAATAGAATATGCTAGAAAAACATTGGGACTAACGGAATGAAAGATTTCACAATTTATGTTTTGAATGATTGGTTGCATATCAACGCCGTATCTCTGTAAAGCTAGCATGGATTTGGAAATTATATCTCGAGACGATTCTGAATTTTCGGGTAATTTTCCCGGAACTGAATTCCAGACCCTTGGCAGACATCCAAATTCCGGAAATTTGCATGAAGTACGAATAAAAGTATAATTTGAAGCTGAAATTCCTTCGACATGCAGTGCAATAGGTGTTTTAATCACCGGTAGCAACTCTGGTTTAGACGTATATGGGGTTGCTGTTTCATTGGCTATCGTCCTTAAAATGCAAGGGCCTTTTATATTAACTTCAAGGGATTTCATAGTTTCCACATCCACAACTTGATTTCTCCAAGTGATTCCCAAATAATGATATTTGGAGTTTCCCCTGCGTCCTAAGCGTCTCAATTTCAAGTTTGGATAAACTAACTTGGTAAGTCTGCCAAAATGGGGAACACTAACAATTGGATTGCTTTGAAGTTTAGATGATGTGGAATATTTTTGATCTCTTTCGCCAAGTTTTTTGCAAGTCATGCAGTATGCATTATATATTGACTTTCGGGGCATCGTATGGTTTGGATGTAAGGATGGATCAACTTCTTCAATTGAATCAAATATTATCTTAAGAGCAAGAAAAGTTTTCAGGAACTCCTCAAATTTCACAGAAGATAACGGTATTTCTTTCAGCAATCCCAAAGTAAGAGAACTAGTACCATTACAAAACGTCCTGAAGGTGTCGAGAATATACAAGAACATTTCAAAACCATAACGACCTGATCCATGATTCAGATTCTTGCCATTCACTTTCAGATACTGCAGGTTTTTATTCGGACACCGAGAGATAGAATTGGGATTATGAAGCAAATGATAGAACTCTTTTAAACTTATGTCATGCAGCCATTCACGTATATTCTCCATTAGGAAAGCAACATAGGTTTGGGGTCTTAATTCACATACCTTGGGAAGCACCTTTCTATCAAGTTCTTCAGTGCCTTGACGGCTGGCTATCAAAAAGGGGCTCGGTGATTGGTTTGGGTTAGTATAATCTTGTGGGAAAACATCTGGAAGAGATTTCCTGTTATATTTGAAATCTGAATCTGAAAACTCGTCTGATAAAGACTTCGATATATGATTTTCGAAAACTTTATTTTCTTGTGGTAACTTCAAGCCTCCTTTATCATCTGGGTACTTGATGTCAGTAACATCGATAGTCTGTAAAGATGTGCGGGTCGGAGAGGAAAGAACATGGTCCATATCTATTTCTTTATTTATACTGGAGTCACTTCTGTATTCAAGTTTATTCGCAAACGTGGGAGTGAATTTATTCAGTAAGTTAAAAATACCATCAGAGCTTTGTTCCACCTCACGTGGAGAACCTGGTTGAAACCCATTAGATAAGGCTTTGCAATGATTGAGCTCAATTGATGAACATTCTTTCAATCGGAATTCATTTTCCGACATATCTCAAGCGAATCCCAATAACTTCGGGAGAGAGAATCGTTTCCTTAACCACTTGAATAATCAATTTCTATAGCCTTTTATGATTTTTTCGTCTTCTAACTCTTCCCGGACGTAGTTCGCTGTACAAGACACTATATTAATTATCCCTTTCTTAGCTTGAAAGAGAGAAAAGCAAAACAAGAAAAATGAAAAAAAACGAAAGAAGGAAAAAGAAGAGCAAAAAGAAGAATAGAAAAAAAGCAGCAAAGAAAATACACTCGTATAATTCGGAAACGTCCGATGAGATTTTCTTTTGTTTACGAGCAATGGATTTCGAAGTAGGCAAACTCGCATGAATGCCTGAATCCCGCGAACTCGCATGCATGTAAACCGTTCGACCGATGTTTGCTCAGCAAACGAATTTATGTAGCCAGCATACTTCGCTTATAAAATACGGTTCATTTTGTTAAAAGTGGGGGAGTCAATATAAGTCGTTTCTTTTGTTAAGACTTTTTATATTTTAAGAAGTCAAACAACCTTGGAAAGTCCTTCAATACTTTTTATTTGTTGGTTTAGAACGACGGCCCTTCGGTGACACATGCAAATAAGTGGCTCTGTTGGTTTTTGGGAAAGGCACGTCCACATTGGCCGTGCGACATTAATTTTTTTTCTAACGGTATAGATTGTAAATAGGCCGGTGAAAACTCACGGGCAAAGCCGAACATATAGAGTTAGATAGAAATCTCCGGGACGTGGGATTGGTGCTATTGTTGACCCGAACCGCATTAAAATGTTTCTGCACCTGTAAGGAGTACTGCACATATAACTTGGTATTTGTAGGAATATGAGCTCCGTGCAAGTTCTATACAGTATGACCTGCTCACGGACCGGGCATTTCCTGGAATGCATTCTGCAGCGTGTCTGACCAATAGGATTGTATAGAGTCGTAGTTTGCATATTAAGTGAAGATTGAACTTCCTGGTACTGAAAAACTTTCACTTTTAGTATTGGAGAGCTTTTACAATGAAAGGAATGAGTAACACACCAATTTCATGATGCAGATAACTCTAAATATCACAGTGTCACGAGGGTAATTCCTCAAATATCGTACTAATGGCTGGTAGATTCCATGGTTACTGCTAATAGTATGTTTGGAACCCCTACTAAGAATGGAATATTCTCTCGAGGGCCTTTCCTGCAGTAAGTTGATATTCATGAATTCTTTTCTTATATCCGATTATAGACGTTGATGCATCTATCCAGTCGGACACCCCTTACATGTAATAGTATTCGCAATTACAAACAGGCTCATCTTTTTCGTTTTGTGCGTACTCTACCCGCAGTTTCTATTTGTTCGTATTAAGCAGTAGGAGGTGGTTTTTGACAAACTTATCTTACCTTTTTTTTCGGCGAAGCTGCCGTCAAATTTTTGAGCAGTGTCCGTTGGCCGCAGCAACCTCTGCGGAAACGTACAACGTCTATTCGTATGTGTAATCAGGACAACTATGGGATTAGAAGGACTTTTTGTTTATAAATCTTTTTTTCTCTAAATGAATATATATAAATACCGTCTGCAATTGTTCTTGGCTATTAAGAACACTTTGTGACTTCGGTATGGGAATAATCGAAATGCGACGCATCTCGGTTCTCCGACGGAACCGGAACACTACATGCAGGAAGAAAGCCGAATCACAGTTCTGGTTGTTAATGTGGGTACACTATCCACGGGACGGTTTATAGGCGCGACAATTTTGAAAAAATACTACATATAAACCCACACTTTCTAATATATGCACACTTGTATTAAATGCGAAAATCGAGAGAAGAGAAGAATCAGAGAGTTTCAGGAGGAGCAAGCATTGCGCGTGTGGCCTCACCTTTCCGAAAACGCCTCTGATTGAACAGAGAAAATTACTCCAGACGATGCTGTAGTCGCTTGAGAAATTGCACAAGCTGAAGCACTAGATGAAATGATCTCGCAGTCGATTTTTTCTGACTCAGATGACGGATGATGATCAAAACACACCCGAAGATGTGGTTGCGAATCCAGTTTGTACAAGCTTTGAGCGATAATGTGCGTACAAATATTTCATAAGCGAGCCAAGTACATTAGAGTTACATTTAATTTATGTTACAAATCTTAAATTATTAAAAAATGAATATCATGCCACGTAATCTCCTTGCGTTTCAACAATTTCGGATTTAACACTATTGCGACGGCTTTGGAGTGCACCTAGAGGATTTTCATGCACTTTTGCGCACTGTCGCGCCTATAAACCGTCCCGTGGATAGTATTAGTGTACCCACGTTATGGTTTCAAAGGAGAAAGGCTAATGACACATCCATTAAAAAGTTTTTGATAATACAGTGAAACTTCGCATTAGTGAATTAATTATTGCAAGGGTTTTGTTCGCTATTGAGGAAGTTCGAGAAATTCCGGTATATAATACCTTCTATACCGGAAAATACTGCATATGCCTGTATATAACAGCAAAAAGCTCTGCATATAAAGTTATTTCAATACTCTTAATTGTTCAATTAAAGCTAACTACTTAATGCTGGGAAATTATAGCATCAGTGGCTGAGAGTTCAAAGGAGCCATTCTGATTGCTGAGTAAATATTTTCCCGGCCCTATGTAATCTTCATTCTCATCTTCAATCTGAATTACTGAAGAGTTCATGTCTCCACGAGCAAGCAGCATTCTTGAAGAGTCTTCGTCTCACAGAGTGTCGTCGTCTTTCAGTATGTCCAGTGTATCTTCATCCAGAATATTCACCACAGTTTGTTGATTTATTTTGCGAGAAACTTCAATTTACAAGGAACTGATCCAGCTATGTAAGTATGACGTGTATTATCGGCTGCAATATGATTGTTGATTGCATTATTTAGCAGGCTGCACTATGACCGCAGAAATTGTTTATTTGAAGGATTTCCGGTTATAATTATGTTGAACCACATTGCTTTCTTCATTTACGTTTCACCCGTGTCTTTACTGCACCTTCTCACAGCCCGGCGCTGATCCATTGTCAACACGGGTCTTCTTATTTTCTTTCTTTTCGGCTGTCATCTTTTTCTAACCCTAGTGAACCCACAATTTTGAATAGATGGGGACATTACGGATATTATTCTTATATATATAGCAAAGTGAAGCGACAGACGAAGCCTTATTCACCCAAATTCGGTCTCATTTTCGCAGCTTAAAATTGGTTCAGACACGTTTAGCCGCGCAAAAATTTCCTAATCGGGTAATTTCTCAACAGCGAACTTGCAAAAAAAAGTTCGCAAATCAGAAAGTTCGAGGTTTTCGTTAATGCGAAATTTTCGCACCATAGTTAAGCTCCTTAACTATGATGAAAAATTTCTTTTTTCATGCAGACTTTCACTAATGCGAGAGGTACACCAAAGTTCGCTATTGGGCAAGTACACTAGTGTGAAGTTTCACTGTATATGTGTTCTGCACAGCGCCGTCAATCTTTAGTCCCTTCCCCCACGAAATCTACGATGCTTCTGATACTAACCAGTGCCTCAAAATAAATTCTTGAAAACAAAAAAGAAATAATATGAGGATTCGTTTTTTTCCTAATGAAAAGTTTTTAATACTAGCTCATGGGGGCCTTTCTTATCACGTCGGATCGTGATTTGCCCACAAAAATAAGCGCCAACGCATAAAGACAAGTTTGGCTGTGTAGCAGGAAATGATAATTGTGGCTGAGTGTGTGAGTCATTTCACTATGGATTCCAAGCTCTATTATATCGGTAACTCCAAGCGACCATTTAATCATAATTTCTGTTCTTTTTTCCCTTTCTTTATCTTTCATTTGCTTTTTCACCAGATAAAGAATGTTTCTGGCCAAATTCTGGCTTCAAAGGCCATTAAAGAAAACTCAACCGCTATCTTTTCGAAAACAACATTACTGAGGTTGGTCATTTGATCCTTTACAATATCTGCTCACATAAGCCAACAATCTCCGAAAGAATTTGCATATATTCTTGAGTCAAAGTCGAATGTACCCACCAAGTCTTGAATGTATTCTTCGATAACTCATGATCTCGCTTACCAAAATCCCCAAAACTGACACTATGCATTTCTTTGTGTATAAAAAGACGAATAGAATTGATAACTTGAATTGGCAACTTTGAAACAAAAGGATCCGATAGACAAATTTGGTGAAAAAGCGGAGTAAGATTGCTGAATATTTGAAAAGGCAAATCGAAAGTTGTACAGTCCAGATCTTGTGAAATATTCCATTTTGACATCTTTAAGAGACATTCTGTGCTAACAACAGCGTATTTCACAAGTGCTTTTACTATATTCACAATGAAATCTTTGTTACCAGGTCGAGGTTTTGGAAAAGTATCAGCTGAAAAAACAGTTGGGAAAGCTTTTGAGGCTATTATGACCGCCCTTAAAATCATATCTTCTGCAACAGTTATTTCATGTGGATCGAACTCACAAATGACTTTCTTCTGACAATCCAAAGCGATCACATGTGTTATTTCATTCGCTAACTTTTTCTTGACCTTAGACAGAGTGAGTTCATTAATATGAATCATTTTTCTAATAATATTTGAAAAATTGGCCAAAAGGCCCCTTTCTCTATCTGGTAAGTTTGGAACTGTGGGGGTAAGATAATCGGAAAATATGGTCAAGTTTTTTCGGATTTGTTGCTTCTCTTCAATGGGTACTTCATCATCGGAAGTAACTATTACTGGGAATAGTAAAAGTAGAAAAATAAGATACAAATGCATGTACCCTTTTCCATCAGAATTTCCATTGATCAAAATGTTCATTCTTTGCACAAACCTGGGGAGAAAGAGATCCACACCCTGAGGTAAAAAAAGTTGAAAATGTAAACTTTGAATGATTGGTTGCATGTTCACATGATATTTTCTCAAGGAAATCACACATCTGGAGATAGTATTCCGGGACCAGCTTGAATGTTCTGGTATCATTCCGGGAACACATTCCCAATTTCTCGGCAGACATGGAATCTCAGGGAATTTACTAGACAGACGAATGAAACTGTAAGATGAATATGCCTTTCTGCAAGGAAACTGAGACATATTACTCTTACTTTCCTGTGGCAAATCTAGATCAAAAATTGGTAATGTTTTGGCTGTTTCTTTTAAACCATTTTCTTGAATAGTATTAGGTGTTTTCACAACATTTCGAACTTTATTCATGTCCTCAGATTTCGTAAAACTCTTACTCCAAGTAATTCCCAGATAATGATATCTGGAGTTACCCCTCCTTCCTAGGCGCCTTAATTTCAAGTTTGGATAAACCAACCTGGTAAGTCTGCCAAAATGTGGTACTCCCACGATAGAACTAGAGTTGAATTTATAAAGTTTGGAACCTCCTGTTTGAAATATTTTACCAAGGTTCTCACACGTTTTGCAATATTCATCATAGACGGATTTTCTTGGAAGAGTATTATATGGTATTGAAGATTGGTCAACCTCTTCAATTGAATCAAAGATGAATTTAAGAGCAAGAAAAGTTCTAAGGATTTCCTCATAATTCATAGAAGAAAACAGTTTATTTTTCTGAAAGCTGGATATTTCACTTCTTGCACCATGACATGATACTCTGAATGTTTCGAGAATAAAAGAACAGACCTCAAAACCATATTCTTTTGATCCAAGAGACCCAAGATTTAAAATGCCAACAACATTGAGATCTTTTGGAGATTTTTCGAGACCAGACTGCGTTGGATTATAAAGCAAAATGTAAAACTCTTCTAAACTTATAAAGTGCAGCCAATTCCGTAAATTATCCAGAAGAAACAATCCATATGTTTGGGGGCTCACTTGGTATAGCCTAGGAAATACTCCTTGAATAATTTTTTCAGTGGTTTTTGGACCATAATTGTGGTTTTCGGGACTCGTAAAAGCATCACCAGAATCCTCTGGATGTTGTGTTGGGGCTTCATCAATTGAAGCTGAAATGTTTTCTGTTCCTGGCAAGTTTATAGTGGTATTTTCTGAAGAAAATTCAGGGTGAAGTAAAGGTAATGTCAGAACAACATGTTTCACTTTTAATTCATTATCAAATTCTTGTAAAACCGGTTTTGGAGGACTTTCCATATTATCATCCAAGATTATTCCTTCTTCTATACTATATTCAGCTTCAGATTCGTGGTCAATCGAATAAAAAGATTCTAAATTACTGAATGGATCAAGAAAATCTTCTAAGGAATTTTCTGATGCCGTTGGGTAAAGTATTGGGAAATCATTAGAAATGACGGTCAGATAACTATCCTCGGTGAGTGAAACTTTGTTTGACAGAAATTGACTTTCCATCATATTCACAAGATATATTTTGTCTTTATGAGAGGAAACTGACGGGTCTTCACCACTAAAAAATAAAATTCCCGTGGTTACCCTTCTATCAATACCGTTTCCTGGAAAGTAAAAACAAAAACAAAAAAAAAAAAAAAAAAAAAACAGAATCGTAAAAACTTTGTGTGAATAGTTGAATTATTTGGAAAGCTGAATGAGTAAACCTTTGAATGACGAATTCAAGTGATTTTAAGGAAACGAAAGGCTTTTCTGATTATTATGTTTTCAGAAAAAAGTGGGAAACACCTGGTACTTCCAAGTTATGGGCAATTGGAATGAATAGATTGAATTAATTAAACCAAGAATCACGGTTTACTCACCGAACTGAAGCAAAAAACGGAAAAAAATAAAAAGATACAACAATAGAAAGAATCAATGGTGAAAAAAACCTTTGATTATTTTCGACACAAGGATAGTTGCGATTTCTTTTCGCTTACGGGATCCACCAATGAATGCCCATTTTTTTAAGAAGGCACGCATGAACAACGCTTGATGTTGGTGTACTTACATGCATTCAAATCATTCGACAGAAAGATTTCCAAGAAAAAGTATGTGTGGACTTGATTCTGTTACCAATTATCGTTAAACAATTCTAAATAATATATATTAACGAATTTTTATGGAAAGATTTAATCGTTTATAGTAATTGTTTAAAGTGGCTGAATAATAAAGGCTTCTAGAATAGAACAACATACATGAGATTGAACATAAATTCCGGTTGCCGCAAGGACGGTTATCCAGTGATTCTGACTAATGTGTAGGGGTCTGGTCGCTTATAAAATTTGACGGTATGCCGGGTCTTGTTTTAAACCGAAGATTACAATCACACTCTATTTTCGATTGGTTTATTCAATATATATTTGTTTGTAAGATTAAGTTTTGAATCAAACAAAAAAGGAAATCCCACGAAAATTTGCGGATATCCAAATGTCTAGGGTTTTTTTTTTTTTTCCTAAATCGCCTGACCAAGTATGGAGGGCGTCGACCGACATATTTTTTTGTACAGTATGTGTTAGTAGGGTATGCGTCGGGTTACCAAAAAGGTGGTTCAAAAATATACTAGTATTATTAAAAGTTGATGATTTAGACCATAAATTTGAAAAAAAGATTCTCCCTTGTTTCATGCTTGGTAACGAGAATTTGTGACATTATTCTAGGTGTCACTGAAATATTACACTTCGGGAATATTCTTGAATCTCCGAGAAAACCAAAATGGAATATGCAGGAATAAAACCTGTTGAGTGCGAACATACTGATTAGCCCAGTGCCTAGGCTTATCAGGTGCACCACGTTCAGTCCAGGGAGACTGACGTTCATTGTCAAGAAAGAGAACTTGATCAATAAGATCATTCATTGAAGACAATGGAGTGTCCTCTTGGTCAACATCAGACCAAGTATCTTCATCATCTCCTGGAGTATCATCAGGAGGTAATACTCCAGCATCAGCAGAAGCATCAGCAGAAGCTTCAGTATCAGGTGGAGCTTCAGGATTGGTACCTTCAGTAGTAGAAGTACCAGGCTTACGCTTCTGAGGAATCAAAGGAGAAACAAGGCGATCAGCCTTAGTCGAGGATCTTGTTAAAGGCATATTTGACATAACTAGTTAAGGAAGCTTTAGATAACGTTTAATATAAGACCAGTATCTTAATAAGTTATCTAGTTGGGAATTGGGGTTTTTGGATAGAGTCTTAACATCTTAGGGGAAAAGAGTCCAGGTTAAATAGAAAGACTCAAGTGGGGTAATATCCAATTACAAGTGTCTTACCCCACTGGATGTGTTTCAGAGAGATAGAGATAGAGTGCGACCATACACACTTGTGTATGAGCGCGCAATGTTTCTCTCAACAAAACCGAACACCAGTTGTGTGAAAGAATAGCGTGTAAAAAAAAAGTAATGAAAGTTATTAAAAGTTTAAGTTAATATATTCTTTATTGGAATTAAAAAAAAAAAATCCAATACGCTCTATTTGCTTATATTATCTTTATATAACATTGGTACTTTCTGCAACTAAAGAGTGTGTGAAACTCAATTGATAGAAAACGGTTTGATCGTTTCTTTTTTTTTTGTGCCGAAACAAACACTAAGGCACGCTTTACCGACAAATTTTATACACAGGATAATTACCCTCCAGTCTTCATATTTGTCATGGACCCATCAACAGTAGAACAAAAAGTTCAAACTAGCAATTTGATATAACACGATTTATATTTCAAACATGAGAATTTTTGTCATTGTCACTTTCATTTTTCGAAATTCATTTTTTTTTTTATATTTTTAATTTTTTAATATTTTATCCGAATTTTATGCACTGGTATTATCATGTTGTATGGATTAACTCATAGTTTAGTGAAACATATTTCAGTCGCGTGGCGTGATGTCAAGAATAAATCCAAACTAGGTAGATAAATGTCGCGTCAAGTTGCAGTGGAGAAAAAAAAAAAAAAAAATATCCGCGATCTCCGTTGAAAAAAAGTTTTGTAAAATTGGCAACTTGGTGAGATCTGCTAACTACCTGTTTTCCTATTTTTATTATTAAATTTACTTTTATTATTTTTTATTAGCAGTTTTTCGTCTGATCTGGATTGAGATGTGGCCAAAATTTTAATTACAATTATTTCCAATCTTTAAATACTAGCTCCTTCAAAATGGAATTACAACACCTTGGGTGCATTAAAAGCCATTAAATAAGACAGATAAATGAACCCATAAAACTTTAAACATGATTTTATTTTTTTTGTATTGAAGGAAAAAATTGGGTTAATTTTCGAAATCCAAGAAAAGTGTTTAATACCATTTCTTTCTTGAGATTTCACATCGCACGTTGGGGCCTTTTTATGTTCACTTTATTTACCATTGTAGTTCCAATGTTGCTTTTTCATTTTATCATATTCTTATTTTAACGATATTCGAGAAACACGTTGCCTATGAAATATGTGTTTTTTATTTTCATTTTTCATTTGTATTTTTTCCTTTGAATTCGGCCTATACCCTTCCTTATGTTTGCTTTTCCTTTGAATATATTGTTAAACGTTTTCCCAATCTGCCAATAACTAGAATCAACATTATGAATAAGGCATAGTAAGATGATTTTCAAAGTTCTTCTTTTTTTTTTTTTTTTTGGTTATCCCATGAATAATTTATGAAAAAAAAAAAAAATTCCGATTGATCATCTCAGCTATATCTCTCTTTATACTGATACCATTTTCTGTTTAGAATCTGTGCTTGTATGGGTGTAACACCCAAAAGGTCCAAAACTTCCAGTGCTAGGTTATTTAAATAAATTCATATTCGTTAATTGTTTTTTTTTTTTTTTTTTTTTTTTTTCCTACTTATCGTCGTGTGGAAGGTTAATGGGTTTGGGCTAACAAGAGCTATAGTTGTACGAGAATTATATCACACAATTCGACGTTGTTGGGTGGCTATTTCCGAAAATTCAAGATCTGAGCTTAACAGGTAGTGTTAATTCCCATTTTTTCTTATTTTTTTGGTTAATATCCTGGCTCTTATGAACCTTAAATATCTTGAATTCCCATAACTGAGATATAAGATGTTCCAGATAAAGAACACACCATATTGCAGTTAGTTTTAAATCTTTAATAGATTTTTACACGAAATTTCAAAAGTGAATATATTCCATTGACAACCTCAGAATCCCTAATCATTATTCACGACAAAGTTTCGCTCAAACTAACAATTTCCAGAAGAATTTGCATATATTCTTGTGCTAAAGTTGAATATACCCACCAAGTTTTGAAAGTATTCTTCGATAACTCATGATTTCGCTTGCTGGAATTATCAAAACTAACCCTATGCATTTCATTATGTATGAAGAGCAGAATACAATTGATAACTTGGATTGGCAACTTTGAAACAAAAGGATCAGATAGACAAATTTTGTGGAAAAGGTGAGCCAGGTGCCTAAACTTTTGAAACGGTAAATCAAAATACGTGGTATCGATTTCTTGTGAAATCGTTGATTTTGATATTTTCAAAAGAATTTCTGACCCAATAAGGGCAAACTTCACAAATGCATTGATTATGTTCCCGGTAAAGTCCTTATTTTCGGTGGTAGAATTTTGTGTATCATCAGGAGCAAACGCTGTCTTGAACGCGTTTGACGAAATAAGTACCGCCCTCTTAACGATATCTTCCACAACAGTTATCTCACAATTATCCAGCTCGGATCTGATTTTCTTTTGAAAATCAACCGTAATTTCTTCAGCTATAACTTTTGTCAACCTTGTTTCCATCTGAGACAGGGTTAGTTCATTAATGTGTACCATTTTCCTAATAATGTTCGAGAAGTTAATGAAATGACCCCGTTCATGTATTGGTAAATCTGGTAATCCGGTTTTTAGTTGCTCAACAAACCAAATCAAATTTTTTCGGAGTTTTTCCTTATCTTCTAGACAAACTTCTGTATCAGAAGAAAGTATTATTGGGAAAAGCAAAAGTAGAATAATAAGGTAAAAATTCATATACCCTTCCCTGTTGGAAATACCATTGATCAAAATATTCATTCGTTCGATACAATCTGCTAGAAAACCATTGGGACTCACGGCATGAAAGATTCCACAATTTATGTTTTGAATGATTGGTTGCATATCAACGCCGTATCTCTGTAAAGCTAGCATGGATTTGGAAATTATATCTCGAGACCAAGGTGAATTTTCTGGTATTTTACCTGGACTTAAATCCCAAACCCTTGGCATAAATTTGAGCTCCGGAAATTTGCTCGAAGGACGGACAAAACTGTAAGTTGAACCAGGCATTCCTTGGACATGCAGTAAAAAATGAGGTTTAATTACCTGTGGTAAATCTAATTTGACAATCTTTGGGGGTTCTGTTTCAAAAGTTTTTTCCAGATAATTATCGTTTAGACTAGTCTGTAAAATGTGTGGGCTTTTTATCCTAACCTCCAGGGTTTTCATAGTTTCCAAACCCACAATAGGATTTTTCCAAGTGATTCCCAAGTAATGATATTTAGAGTTGGTCCTGGGTCCTAAACGCTTCAATTTTAAGTTTGGATAAACTAACTTGGTAAGTCTGCCAAAATGTGGAACACCCACAGTCGTATTGCATTTGATTTTAGATGGCTTCGAATCCTTTTGATACTTTTTACCAAGCTTCTTGCAAGTCATGCAGTATGCATCATATATCGATCTTCGGGGCAACTTATGGTTTGGATGTAAGGATGGATCAACTTCTTGAATTGAATCAAAGATGATCTTGAGAGCAAGAAAAGTTTTAAGGAAATCTTCAAAAATCACAGTAGAGAGCAGTGAATTTTGCAGCAGGCCCAAACTGAACGAGCTAATACCATTACACGACAGCCTGAATGTGTCGATAATAAACGAGCATACTTCAAAACTATACCGTCTTGATCCATGATTGATATGTGCACCACCCACTTTGAGATTCTTAGGGTTTGCGCTCAGAACCAGATAGACGGAATTGGGATTATAAAGCAAATGGTAGAACTCTTCTAGACTTAGATCATGCAGCCATTCACGTAGATTTTCCAATAAAAATAGTCCATAGGTTTGAGGTCGTAATTCACATATTTTCGAAAATATTTCGTTATAAATTTCATCAGTACCTTGATGACTAGGCTTCAAAATGGGTTTCGGAAAATGGTCTGGGTTCGTAAAACCCTGGGGAAGAAAACCAGGTGGAGATTTACTATTGTTTTTAGAACCTGAACCTGAATACTCTTCCGATGGTGTTGATGAAAATGGTTTAGATATATTATTTTGGAGGAATTCAGTTTGTTGTGGTAATTTCAAACCTCCCTTTTCATCTGGGTAGTTGGTTTCAGTAGAATCGAAAGGTTGTGAAGATTTGTTGGTGGGAGGGATAACGCCACGGTCCATATCAATTCCTTCGTTTATACCGGAGTTGGTTCCGGGTTCCAGGTCAACCATAAAAGTAGAAGTAAGATTATTCAGTAGATTAAATACACCTTCAGAGTTTTGTTGTAAGTCACGTGGATAACTCCGTTGAGAATCATTAGATAGGGGTTTGAAATGATTAACCCTTATTGATGGAACTTGGCTTAATTGAAATTCATTTTCTGACATATCTCAGGTGGCTCTTATAACTTCTGGAGAGAAAAAATGGGGTTCTTAACCACCGGTAGAATCAACTTCTGTGGTGTAGTGGTTTATGATTATTGTTCCCTTTTAAATCACAAACAGAACCATAAACAGTGGCATGTAGGGTAGAATTCTTCCCCTTTTTGAATGTGTGACCCGTTTGTGCGTTTGTTCTATTGTGATTGAGGGGTATAAATGTTTCTGTGGCCTTTGTAGATTTCAACTGTTCTTCGTAAACACGAAAGTTGTTAAAGCAACAGAGAATTCCAAGACGTGGTTGTGGAATAATAGATTGTATTAATTATCTCTTTTTCTGTTCAGAAATGAAAAGCAAAAAAAAAGATGAAAAAAATCCAGAAAGAAACAACAAAGTAAAAAGATTGTATCATTCGGAAAAGTCCATCGGAATTCTCCATTCCATACGCGCAATCCATCTTCCATTATTTTGGAAGACAAGCATGAATGCCTGTTTTCTTACATTTTGTGCGGGCAACACCCTCAACTTTTTCTTGGCTCGAATTATGCAATAGGTGTACTACATGCCGGCGAAGTTGCCAAGAAACTTGTAAACAGTGAGCCGTTGCAAACTCCGGCGATACGACATTTATTCGTATATGCTAATAAAAAGGATTTCGAATTAGAAGATTTTTTTTTTTTTTTTTTTTTTTTTTTTTTTTTTTTTATTTAAATTACCATATTCCTGATTAACGGCACTTTGTGACCTTCACATGAAAACCATCTAAATACGACGCATCTCGGTTGCGACCTCCGACGAAAACGGGAACAGTAAATGCACGAGCAACGCCAAGCCAGAATTGTGGAAATTGTGGCTTTCAAAAGGAAAAGGCTGACGACGCATCAATTAGGAAATTTTCCGTAATATGAGAAAGGATCCCTTCAAATCTTCTTTCGATATATGCATCAAATTTTACCAACTCCCTTTACTAACCGGTGGCTGAAATGCTATCAATGAAAAAAAAAACCCCCTCCACCTTTCGACTTGCATTAATTTTGGCCGCAGCAACGAACCGAGATGAGTACCATACCGGAAAAGAGTTCGCGAGAGCGATAAGAGTAAAAGTTGTTTGCCTCTTTTGCATGAAGAAAAGATTGACTTTGTTTCAAGCAGAAAGTTTTAATTTGTGACTCGTGCCCCAGTATAGAATGAAAGTTTTGTTATATTTACAATTCCGAGTGACCAGCTAATTAAAAAAAATCCTTTTTCCTTTTCCCTTTTCCCTTCTTCCTTTTTCTTTCTTTCTTCCTTTTTTCTTTTTGTTTTGCTTCTTCTGCAGACCTGGGGATGTTATGCTTGTTAACCAACTTTTCAGTCCCAATATAAAAAAGAAATCAACCCGAATTGCTTCGTGAAAAAAAATTCCAGAAATCTCCCAATTGATATTTTACAATATCTGCTGACTCAATCCAACAATTTCCGAAAGAATTTGCATATACTCTTGTGCTAAAGTTGAATATACCCACCAAGTTTTGAAGGTATTTTTAGATAATTCTTGATCCCGAGTACCAAATTCATCGAAGTTGACATTATGTAATTCATTGTGTATGAAAACCAGAATGCAATTGATCACTTGAATTGGTAACTGTAACATCAATGGGTCAGATAGGCAAATTTCATTAAAACATTGGATCAGAACCAAGAAAACTTGAAAGGGCAAACCAAAGGTAGTGCTCTTCAAATCTTTGTTGCTTAAAGAATTTGGAATATTCAAGAGTCCCTCTGTTCCCGCAATAGTGAACTTTGCAAACGACTTCACTATCTTCAAGATGAAGTCGTTATTATGGTCAACAAACGTGGATTCAAAAGCTCTTGATGCCATTATTACCGCCCTCAAAATAATATTTTCCGAGGAAGGTGGTTCATAGAAATCGTTCTCGAACCCAAATAGAATCTTAACATCCAGAGCAATCGTTTTTGTTATCCCCTCGATTAACCTAGTTTCTATCCGACACAGTGTTAGTTGATTGAAATGTATCATTCTTCTGATAAGGTTCGAAAAGTTAAGGAAATGGCCCCATTCTCGATCTGGTAAATTAGGAACTGATGCAGTAAGATGGTTGGTGAAAATTAACAAATTCTTTCGGAGAATTGTCTTTTCCTCAATAGAGACTTCTTCATCAGCAGCAAGTATAAGTGGAAAAATCAATTGCAAGATAATTAGGTATAAATGCATATAACCCTTTTCATCTGAATTACCATTGATCAAAATATCTAGCTGGGGAACAAAATAAGACACGAAAAAAGTCAGACCCACAGACCGAAACATTTCAAAGTGAAGATTTTGGATTATTCCCCGAACATCAACATTGTATCTTTTTAAAGCTGAAGCTGATCTTGAAATTGTGTTTTCAGTCCAAACTGATGGCTTGGGTAATTTTCCAGGAACACGGGTCCAAATTCGTGGCAGGAATTCGATTTCAGGAAATCTGCTCAGCAGACTTATAAAACTGTAGAATGAATCAAGTTTTCCTTGACCAGGTAGTAGTTTGTTCTCCTGTTTACCTTTTAAGATTTTTTGTTTGATCAAGTTTGGGCCTTGCGTTTCATGTAACACTTGTTCCCTAAAGTCTGTTGAGTTTATACCCTCCAGAATATCAAGTTTTGCTCGATTTAGTTCAACCTTTTTCGAATCGGGGGTAGAAAAAGGATCTTTCCATTTAATTCCCAAATAGTGATGCCTAGAATGACCTCTTCTGCCTAACCGTCTTGACTTCAAATTTGGATAAATCATCTTGAGAAGTTTACCAAAATGTGCGATTCCCATAACAGTGTTCATACGAAGTTTGAAAACTTTCTTATCCTTTTGAAGCCGTTCAACAAGTTCTTGACAAACCCTACAATATGATTCGTAAATTGTTTTTCGGGGAACAATATTAGATTGTAGTTGGTTGTCTCCGGTGAATTTAATGGAATCAATGAGAATTTTAATAGCAAGAAAGTTTCTAAGAATATCATCAAATTTCACAAACGAGAGCAGTGGGATTCTGAAAGAGCCAACAAGACTAGAATCGACACCGTTACAAGATTTTTTGAATGTTTCGAGAATAAATGAACATATTTGAACACCTTCCCGTTTCAAATCTGTTTCAAAAGAATTTTCAACTTCAACTTCCTTGTTGGATATACAAATGTCTGAATTTGTGGCATTAAAATTGCATAGCAAATTATAAAACTCAGCGATGGTTATATGAGACAGGTAAGTACGTAAATTATCGAATAAAAATACAACATATGTTTGGGAGCTTACTTCACAGATCTTCGGGATTAAGACCTTGAGTTTCTGCTCAATATTCTCGAATTTAAACATTTCATTTGATTCTGAAATAAGTTTTGGAGTGGATAAATCTTTGGAAAATATTTGGGATGGAAGTGTAGGTGGGGCTTTATAATATGATCCTGGGTATTGTTCTGTTTGATACTTAATACCCCTTTTGGGTATATGGCATTCATCAGGAGCCTTAGGTAGTTTAGAATTACTCTTTTGATGGAAAGAGCTGGATCCAGGAGCACTAATCTCATCTCTCCTGAAAACACCAGTATAGTCAGCTGTGTCAAAGGGTTCCAAACTTGGTGCTAACTTTAGTACCTCTTCTGACCTTTCTTCTGGCATACTTTGTGGGTAATATTCTTGGCAATCGATAGATGTGGCCTTGAAAAAGTTTTTTTCCATTAGCAAAGCTTCTTTTAGTCGATTTTGAACCTCAGATATATCAAATGAAATATATCCCTTTTTAAGCAGTTAAAGGTTTGCCTCTAGCGCTTGACGAAATTTTGTCTGTTCTGTTCTTTACTTATTGTTTGTTTGAAAAATAAAGTCAAAAGTAACGCTTTTGGTTTTCAAAAAAAAAAAGAATGAGATCTTTTAGTCACCAGTGATGTTCTAAAATTTCTCCAGAAACACGAACTAATGCCAAGTGCAATATGAAGAGTGTTGAAATTATTTTTTTTTGTAAAGACATGAATCTGGAAGAAAAAAGAGGGGCGAAAAAAGAACTAAAAATAGAAACTTTTAACCATCCCAAATGTAAAGCGGGGTTAGAATATTTTCTTCTGCTTTTGAAACCCACCAATAAATGTACAGCTTCAGATCATACGCCTTAAACGCTATACGGCGTAAGTGGATGTATGCAAACCACCCCACGGCGGAGATATGGTTGGTCCCAAAAACAGCAGGTCATCATAATAAGAGAATACATATTTATTCTTTTTTTTTTTCATTGAAGGAAAAACTTTAAAACTCGAGTTTAGCCCCATGCCATTGATTGTTTCCAAGAAATGGCAAAGAAATTAAATGAGAACTCAAAAACCCACGAAATACTTGGCGCATGCATTGCCGTTTTTCAGGTCGACGAATTTAAACGGAACACAGGTTTACTGGTGATGGAATCTTACTAATTTGGAGGAGTCAATATATGCGAGTGGATTCCGTATTTTTTGAGAATTGAAATTTCTTTTAGAGTTTTCATTTTTTTTTCCTCTTTTTATTTTGGAGGGAAATTCTTAGAATAAAAGGTTCAAACTCTCAGCATTTACTTTGTTCAACTTCAAGCGTAAGAACGAAGCTATTTTGACATAATTTTCCACAATACATGGGTTTCGGCAATTGCCGAGGTCAAAGGCATCAAAAATGCAGGATTAAACCCGATTAGTCATAAAGATAACGTTGAGAATGGCGAAAGATGTTAACTTAATACTTGCTTAAAAAAAAAGAAAAGACAAAAATAGATCTTATTCTAAAGCACCAGATCTATCTTAATGTTTTAGTACCTCTTTTTTTTTATTTCTCTTTTTAATATCACAATAGAAGTGATAGTTTGTTGTTTCTTCAAATCCAGGGATGTTAGTGCCGTAGTCAAATTTGAGATTTACACCTCGGTACATGAGATGAGGTGCCTCCATCCAGTATATAGAATGTTTACATGTGGGAAAATTCCGCTTTCTATATTTTGTATCCAATGTCCTACTTAGGTCTAAAGTATTTCGAATTTTTTTTTTAAAAAAAGATCTAATTTAACCATGTTGAGAAGAGGATTTTATTAAAGACCAAAAACGAAAAAAAAAAAGAAGAAGATATCCTACAGGTTGTATGATTTTGTGCACGGCTCTAAAGCGGAATCGAGGGCTTCATATTTACCTAAAACAGTTTCAATGGAGCAAAAAAAAAAAAAAAAAAGCTCAATTTCTTAGGTCATATGGGCAGATTTTCAAAACCTATTTTTCTTCAAGTGGTCCTGCCAATTACTTTCTTTTCAGATACCTCACATTTTGATGAGCTTATTTGGAACATTTTGAAAAGTCTCGATCATTAGATATGGATTTCACTTGAACATTAGTAGAAACCAACAAATGATAATATTTTTTATCGGACACTTCAAATCAAGAAACGTGACGCAGGGCTTAAAATAGGAATATTAACCTTCTTTTAGCGCTCGATAACTTGATATGTTTACTTGGTAATACTCTGCATATAGTTCGGTTGATTCCTACTTATCTGCCACGTTCTCTAAATTTGGCGTTTGTCTATTTCACCCATAGAAAGTTTTTTTTTTTTATTATGACAATTTACCAAATCAATTATCGGGATATTAGAAATTCCAACCCTTCTCTCGCGTCAATTGTTCACACAAACCAATAATCTCTGAAAGAATTTGTATATACTCTTGTGTTAGACTCGAGTATACCCACCAAGTCTTGAAAGTATCTTTAGATAACTCATGGTCCCGCTTTCCAAAATTTTTAAAACTGACATTGTGAATTTCATTATGGATGGAAAGCCGGATACAATTGATAACCTTAATTGGCAACTTCGATATAGATGGATCCGATAGACAAATTTGATGGAAGAGTTGAGACAGGATTATGAACATTTGAAAGAGAAGGTAGAAAGTTTTTCGGTCTTTTGAGCAGATTCAATTTGACATTCGTAAAAGTCTTTCTTTCCCAAAAACAACAAATTCCACAAAACACTTGATTATGTCCAGGATAAAGGTTTCATGATCTCTGGTAGAATTTTTAATAAACGCAGATTTGAAAGCTTTAGAACACATCATTACTGCCCTGCAAAAAAATCTTCTGTGGAAGAAATTTCACCCAAATCATATTCAAATCGAAATCTCGTATGAAGATCATAAGCAATTTCTTGAGATATCTTCTGCGTTAGTCTTCTTTTCGCCTAACACAGAGTGAGTTCATTGATGTGTATCATTTTCCAAATAATGTTCGCAAAGTTAATGAAATGCCTTCTTCTTTTTCTGGTAAATTGGGGACTGCAGTATTAAGATTGTGGGTAAACCAGGTCAAATTATTTCGAAGTTTCTTTTTTTGTTCAATGAAACCTCTTTGTCAGATGAAAGTACTATTGGTAAAAGTACTATTGGGAAAAGCACAAGTAACAAGATAAGGTACAAATGCATATATCCTTTCCCATCAGAGTTACCATTGATCAAACAATCCCTAGAGAAAAAAATTCAGACCCGGAGGTAGAAAGATTAGAAGGGGGAAATTTTGAATTAGGGGCATCACATCAACATCATATTTTTTCAAGGCTAGCATTGATCTGGATATTGTATTCTGAGACCACTTTGAATTTTCTGATATTTTGCCGGGAACACATTCCCAATTTCTCGGCAGACAGTCAATTTCAGGTAATGTACTTGACAGAAGAGTGAATCTGTATAGTGAACCAGCCATAAAGTTAAAACGCAGTAAAAAGGTTTCTTTCTTTTCCAATGAAATCCCGCTTTTCTGGTCTTTTCCGCTTTCAATTTCTTCTCTCAATTCTTGGCCTTGAAAATTCACCATAGGTCCGTTTTTTAGAAAAGTATTTTGGAACTTTACCCCGACCACCTGTTTTTGAATTATATCCGAATCAACCATGTCATTATTCCAACCAATCCCTAGATAATGATACTTGGAATGACCCCGCCTTCCTAACCTCTTTATTTGTAAGTTCGGATAAATCAACTTCACAAGTCTGCCAAATTGGCAGATTCCCACGACATGATTCCTATGGTGTTTGAGTCTTGTAAAATCTCTTTTGAAACTTTCAGCAAGTTTCTGGCAAGTCAAGCAGTATGCATCATATATTGATTTTGGGGGCATCGTGTTGCATGGATGTAAAGATTGGTCAACTTGTTCGATTGAATCAAAGATAATCCTGAGGACGAGGAAGATTTTAAGAAACTCTCCAAATTTCACAGAAGAGATCAGTTTTTTTTTTTCTAGAACCCTGCGATATATATCTGGTTCCTTTACAGGACATTGTGAATGTTTCTAGAATGAATGAACACAATCCAAAAGCTTCTCTTTTTGAAAAACGGCTTGAAGATTCATTGGAGAATATGCCCCGGAATCTATAACCCGGATTTGGCTTATGGAGCAAATTGTAAAATTCAACGAGACTGACATGGTGCAGCCACCCCGGCAAAGTCTCCAGTAAAAAAGCGCTATAGGTTTGGGATCCTACTTCATATATCTTAGGAAGTACCCCATTATAAGTACTTTCAGTACTCGGAGAGCTAGACTCAAAACTAGAATTGGAAATTGGGAGTGGATTCTTAAAGATCTCGGGAGAAATATCCACGGATTAGCCGCTCTCGGTCCATGCTCTCCTACACGAACAATAATCCGCATTGTTAACAAGGAATAATAAAAAGCTAACGGAGATAAAAAAAAAAAAAAACTCACTCACATTGATCTATTCAAAACAAAAAACTATTTGATTCAGTTTCAAAACATTTAAACGACAGTTTCCCGCAAATTTTTCTTCGGAAAAGAAAAAAAAAAAAAAAAAAAAAAAAAAAGAACCATATCCAAACACAAGTTCTGACGGCATCTCGCGGTTGGCTGGGCCGCACTTTAGCACGTAATCGAACATCGTATTCTTTGCTGAGAATTGAAACCCCATACTTTTTCCACAGACCTCAGAGACTGACGTGTACGATATTCTGTATCCACACGAAGCATTAAAAAAGCCCTCTTCTTTTTTTGAAAAAAAGCAGAAAAACGGAATTAATATAACAGTAATAAAAACGAAAGAGGGAAAAAATAAAAAAAACCACGTGTTTCAAAAACCAAAAAGAGGAAAAGGAAAAAAAAAAATACTACCCCGTCTACACCAACCGAGGCCCGTCGCAAGTCGCTCATTTCATTCAACCACTCCTTTGTTCCACACGAGACATCCACGGAAACCACAATTAGCTTTCCTGAAATATTTCAATTACGTATTTTCTGGCTTGCTTGTTTTGATAAAATCTTTTTGAATATTTGGTATTTCCCTTAACGTGAGCCATATACCACGCTCTCAGAACGATTTCCTGTGATCCTATACAATTACAAGAATGGCAACAAAAGAGCCGTCTTCACAGAGCGTACATGTGGCTGCCATGTATATTGCAGGATGGTACTTTTTTTCCATGTCCATTTCCGTCTATAATAAGTGGATGTTTGGCAGTGGCTTAAACTTTAGGTTCCCACTTTTTGTCACAGCTTTCCACCAAATCTGTCTCTTTTCATTAAGCGCCGGTGTGCTCTATTTGCGGCCCAAACTCCGGCCTACAGTCAATGCATCTGCACCCACATTTTTGGGGTCATTGGCTATCCCACTAGCCACATATGTGGCACAGATCTTGCCGTGTGCATTAGCATCTGCTGGAGACATTGGTCTCAGCAATGTGGCACTCGAATACATTTCTTTATCATTATATACCATGCTCAAAACATCCAGTTTGGTATTTGTGCTTATTTTCGGCCTTTTGTTTCGTCTCGAGCGCTTCAACTGGCGCCTTATAGTCATTGTTTTGGTCATGTGTGCATCAGTTATGATGATGACCGACCAAACCGGACAAGTTTCTGAGTCTGGTGATTCGCAAACTATAGGCGTGGTGCTTATATTGTCGGCGTCGGCAATTTCTGGTTTACGCTGGTCGTTCACCCAAATTCTCCTCAAGAAAAACGAGTATACCAAGCATCCATTGCAAACAATCCTCTATATTCTGCCCAGTATGACGCTTGTGCTTTTCATTTTCGGCTTGATTTTCGAAGGATGGAGTTCATTCACTGCACTGCAAATCTGGGTCGAGAAGGGCATTTTTGAAACGATTCTTCTCATGGTAACACCAGGAATCCTTGCATTTTGCATGACCTTATGCGAATTCCAGCTTCTTTCAGTGGCACAGGTCTTGACCCTCTCAATTGCAGGTATTTTCAAAGAACTTCTCACTATTATGCTTGGCTCGCTTATTTTTGGTGATACTTTGAGCCCTATCAACTGCATTGGCTTAATTCTTACCTTCCTTGATATTCTATGGTACAATTATTTCCGTTTTACCGAGTCCGACGCCACAGCAGTCCCGAAATCAGGCTACGCGTCTTTGCCCCACGATTCAGAGGGCCAAACGGGGTCCCTGGAGGATGTGGAGTTGAAACAGCTTTAGCATCTGTTGTATTGGAATCTAGAGAATAGACGCATTCTTCTGCATACACCATGTAGTGCACTATATTTTTATATTCTTGTATCTATAAGTCTATTTTATTTGTTTCTTTTCACCCACTAATATTGGGACTTCACCGATGTTTGACCTTAAGAATTTCCAGGATTCCTTCACAGCTGGTTCATCTTCAGAGTATTCACCTAAAATCCAAAGGGCACCCCGATAAACTTTCCCGGATTTTACGCCTGATAAGCTAGAAACCAATTTTTCGATAATGGTGCTTCTTGACTCAGGGAATTTCTCAACAACCTCTTTCACAAAAGTGATCACATCACACGCCGCACCCGTAGAAAGATCGCCAATAGATTCCAATAATAAGTCAATCACATTTGTGGCAACCTCTCCAAACTTAATTGCAAGCTGATGAATAGCATTAACTAGTAATTGTCTGTATTCAGAGCTCTTGTCATCATTAGAAGATGATGATCTTTGTAACTCATTCTTGCATGCTCATACAATAAGTAGCCCCATAATACCGCCTAGTAGCATAATCATGTAAATCACAGCGTGGTTGCTTTCCCTCAACGAATTGTTGAAGGAGCTTGCTCCTCCCGATGTCGATTTGGCAGACGCCGCACTCGCAGATCCCGACGCCCGTGATGCCGAAGATACTTTCTTCAGTGAGATGTACACGTGGCCTGAACTGATCAACGCATTAGGTAACAGGGTCGGATTCGTTGACAGGGTGGAGGGATTGACTAAACCATAGGTGAAGGTGATGCCACTCGACACCAGTGCTTTCGTGGCAAAAGGAATGTATCCTGATCTAATGTAGCCAACAGTACTCATATTCTGAGATGCCGTCAGCAGTAAACTTGGATTGAGCTTAGTGTTCGCATTTGCAACTGCGATTGAGCCGCCTTCGTTATCCACAGCCATGTAAAAGCTCAGAAGTAAACTCTTACCAATGATGGCATATCCTATTCCATCCGAAGCATACAAATTGAGAAAGCATGCTGGCAGTCCATCTGTGAAGGTGAGGTTTGATTGCGAAGGTTCGATGACGGAACTGAGAGGCACATTCACCGACAACGGTCCAAACGCAAACAGTACAGATGCGTTGATGTTGCTCACTGATGTACAATTAAGCACCCACACGTCAACCCCTTGTAAGTAAAATGCATTCAATTGGAGTGCAAGGTTGATGAGCAACGGGCGGGGCAAGTATGAGTCTACCTGAGTGACGTCAAGGGACACGGGCATGGAGCCTAAGTTATACAAGGGGGCCAGTTGAGAAGTTTCGAGGTTGACAAGTGACACAGAGTCCATCTGTAAGATTGGAAGGATCACAGAAGGGTCACTCCATCCCACGTGTGGAATTTGAGGGAATACGTACAAGTCTCCCGAATACAAGTTTTTGTCCACGGAGCCAAGGAGGAGGTATCCGCTGAGATTCTCTGAAGTAGGCTCATCCAAAAAATAAAGCGAGTATCCATTTCCGTAAGTTAGCCCGCGAGATTTCAAAGTGTCAAAAACGCCTCCGCTGCGGGATGGTCCCCCAAGTCCAAAGGAGCCTGAAGATTGAGAAGTCTCACTAACCAAGATGTACAGAACGCTGCCGAGTGATAACTCTGAGCTTTCACCTACTAGACCAAGCGAGAAGTTGGCATTCATAGATTGTCCCTCGGCATATCCGTCATAAGGGTATGTAACGTTGAAACTCCCACTTGTAGGCAAGACATTGACCGTTGTCGTGGCGGTGGACACGTGAGTTCCGTTCGTCACCACCGTAGTGGTCATAGGCGTGTATTGACCCTCAAAATAACAGCTGCCCGGATCATAGACGCGGCCGCTATACGTAAGAATATCGTGGTAACTGGTGGGGGTACCATCGGAAAGCATCGACGCCACCACCAGACACCCCACTATATAATCCGGGTTCACCAACCATAGATTCGGCTGCGCAAAATCAAGAGCTGCAGTAACAACCTGGCCAAAGTTATCCTTCAAAACAACGTTATAGTCCAGGTACTCTGCACTCACTAAGGACATTGTGATCATAGGGGGCCCGGCGTGTAGGGTGTTGGTAACGTTTGGCGACGTCGAAGTTGTACTTGCAGCCTGAACTATCGACGAAGCTGCATGAACACTTGAAAGAAAGCCCAACATTATCAAAATCGCCCATATTTTATGGGGGATATTTTGTGTGACCATTATGGGTGTGGCGGGTATTTTTTTTTTCTTTCTTTCTTTTAACTTGTTTGTTTTCAAATGCTGGCGGGAACGAGTGGACTGTCTTTGCCTAAAAGAACGGTGAAGAGCAGAGGGCCGAAATATGCTGAATGCAGTAAACGAATGTTGGGGAAAAGAGCAAGGCGTATAGAATATATGCTATTCAGGTGGTCCCCCTTTTTTTTTTTCCTTTTGTACCAGGTAATTTATCCTCCTTTTTGTGAAGAGCAGCAGCCTCACTTATTTTTAGCAAAGCGAGGAAAAAGCGCGCAAATTGTCCGGTGTGCATATAGTGCACAGGTGTGCCTGTGGTTTCAACGACAATCCCGTCGTAATTTTCCACCCACCGGAACGGAAACCCATTCCCGGGCCTTATCTTAAACCGCAATCTTTTTCTTCCCCAAATTCATAGGGACTGTAGAACAAGAAAGGCTCGTAATTTTTTTTTTCGAAGATTTCAAAAAGAAATCGATCACCCCACTCTTTCTCTATAAATCTATTCCCCGATATCTCGGACGAACTCGGCTTTTGTCAATACGTCGTTTCGCTTCAGTAGCTTTCACACAGGCATGCTCCTTTTTCTTACTTTTTTTGCCAAGAAAATATCCCTCTCCATCGTCTAAACTAGTCCTTTAATATAAATTTCAACCACAGTCGCGATGAACAGCGGTAAAAGTGTTTTCATCTTGATGACCGTCTCCGTGTTTCGGACATGTGTTCATTGCAAAAGAAAAGAAAGAAAAAATTAGCATTTTCTTTCACAGTGATTCTGAGTAATTTCTTCACAGTCATCCTTCCACTTACTTGCATTACGCCACATAACTACTGAATCTGTCATTGAAGGGTGGGGCCGAGAACCTTTAGCATTTGTAATAAGCGGAATACAGAAACACACTTTGGAATGAATATTATTCACTTTGGGGAACTAAGAAGCTGTTATTTCCTTAGGCCATAAATAAAATTTCCTGAAATCGAATAAAGAGTAAATTCTTGATTGACTTCTAGTTGACTTTTACTACCTTAGTGTCTCAATTATGATCTGGACAAAATACATAAAAAAAAGATACAGCGACAACCAAAAAAAAAACTACGATGGTTCGACGTTGTGCTAAATAGTTCTTCCTCGATATCTAAAGTATTCAACAAATAAAGATCACTGACTTAGTAATTATAAGATCTTTTTGTGATAATTTAAACTTTTTATAATGAAATTCCATTTAATGGGAAATATGCGGCAAAATACTTGTGAAGTTCGGTTGTGAACATAATTATTGGTTACTCCTGTTTACGCGCGAGGCTTCCCGCAGCTATTCTGCATGTACCATAACTCATGACGACTTACACGCTACAACAGCCGCACGGCAGATATTGGTAATCAACAGCTCAAGAAAATGTACCATCTAAAAACTTAGAAAGAGGGGGAAACAATATAGAACCGGGCAAAAATTAAAATAAAAATAAAAATAAAAATACTGACATTTTCGTAGAGGAGCGATGGCTCAAAATGCGTGGCGTGAAAGTGAAACTATTAGGCGAGGAGGCCTATGCAACCAATTTATTATGCAGTATACATATGCAAGTGTTGCAAGTGCGTGTAAAGCCAGCCAATCACATACAAGAACGACAAGCGTCCTTTGATTTTCCTGGATGCTTTTGAAGAAAAAGAGACTTTCGTTAAAATATAAGGGTGATAAAGCTGTTGGATCATATTCTTTGTTATAATGTCTAGTTTTTATGGGCACTCTCGTCAGTAATATTCTTTTTTTTTTCTTTACCGAAAGGGGAAATTACACTTCAACGCCATACAGGTGACGTCTGGTGGAAACAAAGTTACAGTATACAGGCCGGATGACAATTTGACGCGATTTGTATGACGCGCCGCTTGTCTATAGAGGCTTGGCCCAGATCTCAGGGCGGAACCTAGCAGGTTAACGAAATTACGGAGATTTCACGTCATTTGCGTGATTAAAAAGGAGCGTGATGAGTTATTGTTTTTTTTTTACCTAGCAACGATTTCACGTAATAACAAGTGTTCATTGTATAGATCAACGTGTATTTTTTATTAACCTTTTCAGTAACGGTCATTTTCGGCGAAATGCCCTCTGGAAAAATATAAATCGTTTATTTACTAGGGAGGGAAAAAATTTCCATGATCCTTTCCTCCATCATTTTGCTGATTAATCAAATCCTCACTTTTGCGGCTACACAAGTGAATCTACTTCCAGTATCAGTTGTGTCACCACTCCGTCGGCTCTATTCAAGCTTGCTCGATCGCGTCCTTTTGTGCACGCGTGTCACGTTTTGCGCCGTATCTCAAAATTTCACTTATTTTTATTTTCTTCTTACTTTTTTATCCCGCCCGCGCGCTCCCCATACATACTGCTAGTCCTAAGCTGGTCAGACCTTATACACCGGAATGGTGCATTTTTTTCCTCACCATCCCATTGTTTAGCCACCACTAACCTTCTCCTGCTAGAAACTCTATTGTTAGGGCCTGCAAAAAAAAATCCCACACATAAAAAAAAAACGCTCTTCGCTTAAGGGATCATTGCTATTTATAGACGCCGTTTATATCTATACCTTCACGGCCTCCCCACACCCTGGTCCCTGGTCCCTGCATTTTTTGGGCCCCTGTTGTGGAACTCAGCAACCCTATTACCCGCCTACCCTCTACGGCAAAACATACACATATAAAAGCATCTAAACCCTGGAAAAAAAAAAAAAGGAACTTTAATCCCCAATTATGATGATATCACAGCGCAAACCCGGCAAGAAGCGCCGTATGAAAATAGGGATCCGGCCACAACTCATCATCCTTGTGTGTTTTGCATCGCTCTTTTCGTTGCTTATTCTAGCAACCGTTATAGGCATATACGTCTCGACCATCGTGTCTGGACTACGAGCAGACCGGCTCTCGGTGATTGCAGAACTTAAAGGTACACAAATCCAGCAGCTGCTTCAGTTTATTTACTACCAGATATCGTGGCTTTCTCAAAAAGACACCATCACCCTGCCGCTCCTGAGCTATCGTGCCGGGAATTTCTCGCTGCAGGTGTTTCTGCTGGCACAGCAATCACTAGACCAGTTTCTCACTACCTCAGAGGCATTTGCGCTGGCCAAACTCTATAATTTGGACTTGCACGAGGTGGCACTGTCGAACAACTCCGCCGTTTCGGTTGCAGGTCCGGTTCAGGATGCGCTATATATTTTGCTGAACGCCAGCGCCGTTCCTTCTGCGGTGGTTACTCGTAATAACTCCAACGCGATCCCAACGGGACATCTTCTGGGCCCGCTAGCTAATGCATATACGCCAGCAACCATTACCAACGCATCGTTTTTCTTTGGCATTACCGTACCCGTCTACGCCAACTCATCCATCATTCTTCATGAGCTGCTGGTGGCAGGCTACTTGACGGTGATTGCCAGCGCAAAGTCTGTCAGCCTAGCGTTGGATACCCTGAGCTATGTAGAGGACTACACTTGCGTGGCCATCGAGCCCATATATGCACAAAACGGCACCGCTATTGATACAGACAACCTCATTGGATTTCAGGCCCTTTTTGGTGACATTAGCCAGAGCATAACATATGATACATTCGTCGAGATCTCGCAACTGCGTGCCGCGATGGAGGCTCTCGAGCGTGGCGAAGGTACTGCCACCAAATTGCAGTCACTAAGAGGTTCGGCGGTTGCTATTGGGTTTTCACGAATCCAGGTTGATACATCGACATCCTGGAGTATAATTGTCGAACAGAGTCAAAGCACATTCAACAGGCCGGTGAAGAAATTGACCGATATCATGATCGGTGTCGTCATCGGCATTGGTGTGTTTGTCTGTCTCATTACCTTCCCGCTCGCCGTGTTGTTTGTCATACCCATAACTAAACTTAAAAATGCTATTGAGTCCATCACCCGCTCGAAGAAGGAAAAAGACGCTGTAGAGGCTGGTCCTGCAGCGCCACGTTGTACTTCTCCAGCGAGCCAACACGAGGATCTCGATAACGAAAGCACCGGTGTTCTTGGAAAGCGCAATTCTGTAAATACCATCAGCTCTGGTAGCTCCACCGTGTATTCCACGGGAATCCGTCTTCCTGAGCGAATCCCGCAGTCAAAGAAACTTTTCAAGGACGAAATCACGGAGCTTTCAGAGGCATTCAACATTATGACCGAGGAGCTCGAGAAACAGTATGGTCATTTGGAAGACAGAGTCCGTGTTAGAACAAAGGAGCTCGAGGCATCTAAAATCGAAGCCGAGGCTGCAAACGAGGCCAAGACGGTGTTTATTGCCAATATCTCTCACGAATTGAGAACACCGCTCAATGGTATATTGGGTATGACCTCGATCGCTATGGACGAAACCGACCAACTGCAAATCCAAGACTCTCTTAAACTTATCCACAGATCCGGTGAGTTGTTGTTGCATATCTTGACGGAGTTGTTGACCTACTCCAAGAACACTTTGAACCGGTCCAAGCTAGAAAAGTCCAATTTTCAAATCCTCGAGGTCGTGTACCAAGTGAAATCGATCTTTAGCAAATTGGCTCTCGATCAACGCGTTAATTTCAAGATTATCGTAAAACCCAGCATTCTCAGAAAACTCATTCTTTTGGGTGACTCGAACAGAATTATCCAGGTGGTGATGAATCTCGTCTCAAACAGTTTGAAGTTTACCCCAGTGGATGGTTCTGTTGACGTAACAATCAAACTTTTGGGTGAGTATGATCAAGAGGCATCTCAAAAGATTGACTACGCCGAGGTTCTTGTGAAAAACCAGTATGTGGAGTCAGAAGAATTGGATGAAAAGTCCCACGAAAATGATCTTGAAAAAGCTACCGACGACAAGCATGTTGATATGAATGGATTTTTCTCACATACGAATAGCAGGAGAAACTCTGTGCTTGGTAATGCGAAAAGCCCCTCAATTCAAGGCACGAACACAAACCAAAACTCAAAGCTGGATCTCAACGAGTTTCTAGATAGTTGCAGTATCGCCACTTTCTCCACTACCGAGTACGAAGATATTATGTTCAGGTCGCAATTTAATCAGCTGAAACCGCTCCCCATCATCCCGCGTGAGCAAAGAAATGCCCAAGAAACACCTGATTCCGGAAGCACCAATTCATCTCTTGGTCTTAATGAGAAGAAAGGTAACAATGAAACTCCGCTGCCTGATTCTGCTCTCAAAGAATCTGATGATGCCAAGCCAACTGATCCGCTGCTTTCAAAGCCTTCTTTGAACCATATCGACTCCGGCTTTTCAAACTTCACTGATATTTCCACAAATGAATTGGTCAAGAATAATGAGGTTTATAGATTGAGAAAGTTGTACGTTCCAAAGTCATGGGCGATTCAAATCGAGGTTCGAGACACTGGTCCTGGTATTGAACCTGCCCTACAGGAAAAGGTTTTCGAGCCATTTATTCAGGGTGATCAGACTCTTTCTAGAAGCTACGGTGGTACTGGTTTAGGTTTATCAATTTGTCGCCAGCTTGCAAAGATGATGCATGGAACTTTGACTCTCAAATCGGTTATTGGTAAAGGTTCCACATTTACGTTTACTGTCCCATTACCTCAGAGTGGAGAGATTGTCGTTCCACCAGAAAAGATGCAAGAATTTAGTGAGGATGAATTCAATCCAAAAGCGCGTGTTAACCGTAAGGTGCTTTTTAACATTGAAGAGCCCAGTTCAAGTTCGGAAAATCAAACTATTGATAATGGTCCAAGCCCGGTTGATACTGTTAAAGAACAACCAAATAAACCCAATTCACAAAGAAGCAAAAAACCTGAACGGATTGACCTTCCTGTACCGCAACTGTCGGTTGGAACAGCGGACCAAACGCCTACCGGGGAGACCTGTCTTGATGATATTTCCCACCTTAATATCTTAGTGGCGGAGGATAATTCCGTCAATCAAGAAGTGATCAAGAGGATGTTGAAACTTGAAGGTTTTACTAACATCACCATGGCTGCAAACGGAGCGGAGGCCGTGGATCTTGTCAAAAAATCGTACGAGACTAATTCGTTATACGATATTATTTTCATGGACGTGCAAATGCCTAAGATGGACGGTTTGACGGCCACGAAAATCATCAGAAGAAACTTAAAATTCCGTAAACCCATCGTTGCATTGACTGCTTTTGCCGACGAGAGTAATGTGAAGGAGTGTTTGAACTGCGGTATGTCTGGATTCTTATCAAAGCCAATCAAGAGAACCAATTTGCGGAAAATCGTTGTGGAAATCAGCCCTGAGTTGTTGAGTGATATTGTCACCACCCCAAGTACACATGTCGATGACGGAAAGCGCAATGAATATTTTCCGGTGAAAAAGTAGCCCTTAATTGAATAATGGACAACCCGCTGTCAGGGTCTAAAAACAGACCGATTTTTTATCAATATTTATATGACGGATAAAGAACGGAAAAAGGGACGAATATAGATACAGCATTAATAGAAATACATTATTAGATGCTTCAGTAATTCGCATGCCACACTAATTTACGTATTGGCGAGCCATTAAACCGCGCGGCTCCACATAACCCAGCGATAATCGGAGAGCCACCGCGGAAGCGTCGTGCTGTGTGCAGTACATACGTAATTGTGAGGCTGGCTTGTGGGAAAGTTGTGAAGCAAGATAAACCATAACCTCAGTTTCTTTTTTCCCACATTTTTCTGAGATACATCCAGGTAAACTTTTGAACCAATATTCCAATTACACAAACAAATCTTAGACATTCTCAAAAGAGACAATCATTGTGTGTGAATTATAAACGGCAAATCTCGACCATCTCGGCACAATTCGCTTGAGACGTTATTTCCTGTTTTGGCTGTTGAAGAGCCCTTCCAAATCCCGGATCTTACATCGACAAATCATGGGATCTTTCCTTGAGCAGCCGGCAGTTGCTGCGGAAAAAAAATCCCCTTACCAAAATTATCGAATCTATCGCTCGTTTTATTATGGCCTCATTGTTCTCGCGTTTTTGGTGTGGGGGTCAGCCATTCTTGTTTCCAGTATATCCTCACTTATGCTGCGTAGACTCACTGCCGATTTCAATTCCTGTGTTTTTGATAAGTACAATAGCCAGGAAATTTATCCATGGCACAAGGTGCAAAGTAGCAAGAACCCTGTGAATCTTGAAACCCTTCGCGATGGCACTTTCCGGCCTACTTTTAAACAACTTCAGTGGATTCAGAGCCCGGAATCTGTGTTCAATGACCAGGGCACTTATTTACTTAAAGAGGATTTGGATGGTCGTACAACTTATCTGGTAAAGAGTATTGTTGACGATTCTTTCCAGTACACACTTTTAGAGAATGCTGCATTCACTTATCATGGCGTAGAATATATCGTGGACTCTTTAAAAGCATCTCCAGACTTATCCAAGGCGATTTTAAAAACAGACTCTACTCAAGGATGGAGACACTCGTCAATTGCGCTTTATTGGATTCTTGACGTGAAAACCGGGGATATTGCGCCTTTACTTAATGCGGACGATAAACTTTCGGTGACGTCATGGTCGCCCACGTCTGACTCCATTGCGTTTGTGTTCAAAAACGACGTTTATGTTAAGAGCTTGGAATCAAACACAATTTCCCGCGTCACCACTGATGGCAGTGAAAATATCTTCAACGGAAAACCCGACTGGGTTTATGAGGAGGAGGTTTTCGGTACAGATATTGCCTTGTGGTGGTCTCCACGTGGAGATAAGCTTTCATTCTTGAGATTTGACGATACTCATGTTCCGGAATTCTCGATTCCTTACTATGTACAAGCCGGTCATGACCAGTACCCTGAAGTGCGGTCCATTAAGTACCCAAAACCAGGATACCCCAACCCATCAGTTGAGGTGGTTGTGGCGCAGCTTCCACGGACCTCTGGAGGGGCATTTTTCACGCATGTTGCCAAGCTCCACTCGGACAAGATCACGGAAAAGCTTATTACAGAAGTGCTCTGGGTTTCGGATGACTATGTTTTGATCAAAACCACCAACAGAGCCAGTGATGTGATGGAAGTTTTCTTGGTTTCTGCTGATTCAAATGCCGAGGCGCAGCTTATCCGGTCACATGAGGCACACGACTCGTGGTTCGAGGTGACTTCGAATGCAATTTTCGTTCCTAAAAACGAGTCTTTAGGCAGATATGACGATGGATATATTGATCTTGTCACATCCAGTGGATACAACCATTTGGCTTACTTCACACCTCCACGCAACCCTAAACCATACATGTTGACCAGCGGCCAATGGGAGGTGCTTTCGAATCACGTGGACCTTTCTAAAAACGAGATCTATTTTACCGCTACCCTTGACTCTTCCGTTGAAAGACACTTTTACTCGGTGAACTTCTTGGACGTGTTCCACCAAAATGGGGCTCCTGAAATCAAGCACGTTACCTCAGGTACCTCATGGTATAGTGGCTCCTTTTCTTCTGGGTCTAGGTTCTTGCTTTTGAACTACCAAGGCCCCGATGTGCCCCGCCAAAGTTTGGTGGACTTGCACGACGGTAAAACCGTAAAGGTGATTGAAGAAAACAACAAGTTGCGTAAGACTCTTGAAACATATAATTTGCCTCAACAGTCTGTGCTGACAATCAACCTTGGCAAAGATGAAACTACTGGTGGTGAGATTATTGCCAATACTTTGGAGATTTTCCCTCCCTCGTTCAATGCAAGCAGAAAGTACCCGGTATTGTTTTATGTATATGGTGGACCTGGTTCCCAGATGGTTAATCGGGAATTCGCTATCGGATTCAGCCAGGTGGTTGCATCACAGCTTAATGCGATCGTTGTTACTGTGGATGGTAGAGGCACTGGATACAATAACAGAGACGGAAAGTTGGGGTCCAATTTTAAGTTTTGTGTGCGAGACCAATTGGGCCATTTTGAGCCCTTGGACCAGATTGCTGCAGCCAAGCAGTGGGCGAAACGTGACTATGTTGATGAGGCCAGAATCGCCATCTGGGGCTGGTCGTATGGAGGTTTTTTGACGCTCAAGACTTTGGAGACCGATGAGGAAAATGTGTTTTCGTACGGTGTGGCGGTGGCTCCAGTAACCAAATGGAAACTCTACGATTCCATCTATACAGAGCGGTACATGCGTACGCCACAAGAAAATGCTGCTGGATATGAGACCGCCAGCATTGCCAATGTAAAGCGGTTTAGTGATGTGAAGAGGTTTTTGATTATGCACGGTTCTGGTGACGATAACGTGCACTTCCAAAACAGTTTGCGGCTATTGGATGACTACAACTTGGCGAGCGTGGAGAACTTTGACTTTATGGTATTCCCAGATTCGGACCACTCGATTCGGTACCATAACGGAAATACAGTGGTATTCGACCGGATTTTCGACTGGCTCCGCCGTGCATTTAGTAACGAGTTTGAGGAGGTGACATATCCTGAACACGACGAGCTTTAGAGGGGAGAAACCTGAGAGGAATTAATTTCTTTTCTTTTTTTTTTTTTTCTTTCTATTTTCTGTTTTTTCTTTACTTTGGCATACAGCAGGTGTTTGAAGATGGTTCCAGGCTGTTTGGCAGAATTATGTGGCATGGAAATGGGTGGCCAATTAATCCCTGGCATACCTAGAAAACTCGAACCCCATACATTTTTGCTGGGGGTACTTATTTTCCCAACAGCGGGAAAATTTTCCTTTTTTCGTAAACTATTTTGATTCTCAACACCGATGAAGGGCAATCGAGTGGACAGAAAAAAAAATTAAAAGAAAAGGAGAGAGAAAAGAGAGAGAAAAGAGAGAGAAAGGAGAGAGAAAGGAGAGAGAGAGAATTTGCCTGGCCCGTGCGCTTAATTAGCCTGCGGTGAACACGTTGCACTCGCCAGAGACGAGGCGCGCGGGTGCAAAAAAAAAAAAAAAAAATCAAAAACCGACAAGGGGAAAATAACGCCTAAGGTCGTCCCTGCACCAGCCTAATTAACCATTGGCCCTCCACATAATTGTATCCCCTATTGAACATTTTTTGAAAAAAATTCCCTACTAATACTAAACCCATCTAAAATAACTTCCCCTGACATCAAGATTAAAAAATACTTCCCCAATTTCATTTAATTCACCCATTCTTTCCCGCCGCAATCGCAACTACCAAGGCAGCGTCCGGGTAACCCCATCCCGCGCGCAGTACAAAAAATTTTCGCACCATATATAATGTACGCATTCTGCCCCACGTCAAAAGTTGGTTAATCTTGACCCCCCACCATCAGTAAATAACCATGAAGATCTACACTGACGTTTTCTCCGGCGACGAGTTGTTGTCCGACGCCTACGACCTTAAATTAGTTGACGGTGTTGTCTACGAGGCTGACTGCTCCATGGTGCAGGTCTCCTCTGGTGGTGACGTTGACATTGGTGGTAACCCATCTGCTGAGGATGGTGGTGAGGACTTGGAGGACGGTGTTGAGACCGTCAACAACGTTGTTTACTCCTTCAGATTGCAACAAACCTCTTTCGACAAGAAGTCCTTCTTGACCTACATCAAGGGCTACATGAAGGCTGTTAAGGCTAAGTTGGCTGAGTCCGACCCAGAGCAAGTTGAGGTTTTCGAGAAGGGAGCTCAAGCTTACGTCAAGAAGGTCATTGGTTCTTTCAAGGACTGGGACTTTTACACCGGTGAGTCCATGGACCCAGACGCAATGATTGTTTTGTTGAACTACCGTGAGGACGGAACCACTCCATACGTTGTCATCTGGAAGCACGGTGTCAAGGAGACCAAGATTTAATTCTGTGTATTAATATTAGAAACTGTGAATTGCCTTTCCCCTGTAGCCCTGTCATGTCTGGTCACGTCACGTGCTGGCCCTTCTCCGGAGCCGTAAGCAATGGTTCTCCAATGTCGACGTCTTGTCTGCATAGAGAAATAACTCCGCCACGTGCCCTGGCATCAATTCGATGATGGCATAGACCCGGCTATCGTCAATCAATCGACGAGCCACTAATCCTAATCTTTCTCTTTCCTCGTAGTTATATCCCGATGCATGGTTATCTTCCTGGCCCTCCCGTTTTCCACATACTGCCCACGACACGATTTTCTTCAACACGCCAAATTCAGAGGCGTCCTTTACGTCGTGTTGTGTCAAGTACTTCCGTGATTGTGGGAGAAGCTGGTCATAATCGCATACATGCCGGCAACACATGGCCACCACCATTCCATCTAATAATTCCCGGCTTTTCACTGCATTCATAATCAGCTTGAGAGTCAAGTCAGTAGCTGCTCCACATAAATGTTTGGAAATTGCCACTAAGGAATTTGCCTCAGGCATGGATGCCATAAACTTATCGAGTGCCAAGTGCTGAATATCGATCCTCGACCGCTTGATCTGCGGATCGAGCGCCGTTCCTTCACAATCACTAATTATCTTGTTATCCATTTTCATCCGGTTCACCCCACGGTCTATAAGCCCATACCCGTAATTTTGTTTAGATACAGTTTCCTGTTGGGTATTCTTCTTGTAATCAAACACCACGCAGGCATTCACGGTCCGGGAAAGCTCGGCTTTTCCACATCCAAACTCCACGTAGAACTTTTTATTTGAAAGCAACCCAGCCTCCTGCATCGCAGCCACCAACGACGACTGCTGTAGAAGATGTTTCTGGTTTTCCTTCTTTTGAAGCCATTCATCAAGCCCCGCGTGGGTTTGTACTTTCCGTTCTAGCTCCGGTACTTTCTTCGTATACTGCTCAAGGACGGAAAACAACTTGGTGTAGATTTCTGTTTCATCCAAGGACTCGGCCAGTTCAGAAACACTTCCTTCATTTTCCTCTTGGGTCGCCTGGTTAAGCATGGCGTTCATGTCTTTGACATACCACGGATCGTGTATCTCTGCGGGCCGGGCATTGCATTTCTGTAAATGTACACTCAAATCTCTCTGTTTAACCGTGTGTTTCGGGTCTAAGGGACATGGCACACGTGCATCCTTATCGTTTTCTGGCTTTTCGCCCAGTGGAGGTGCCTCTACAAGAATATGCTCTGAACAAAAACGTTCGTTCTTTTTTCTCTGCATAGCACAACGCCGGTTCTTCTTCTGTAAGAAATGTTCACATTGATTTGGTGAAGGTGTCTTTTCCTTTTTCAACTTCCGCTCTCTTTTCTGTCTCTTTTGTGGATTTCCATCCTCATGTGTATTCACCACCATCTTGTGCAAATTTATATATATGATTTGTTAAGTTGGTAAAGTTGTCTGTTTCGTGAAAATTACCAATGTGCGTTTTTTTGCCGTGCGGGTGCAATTCTGCATCGTATTTAGAGATTATAAGAATATTGCGCTACAATGACAATAACCTGAAAACTATAACCTGTAATTAAAAAAGAATAGCCAGCTATTTTTCTATCTTTTCATAAATTTTACCAAAAATCACCAAAAAAAAAAACATCACAAATCAATCCACCCCCTCAATCCCCCAAAATCTATAAACATTCTCGTATCCGGAAAGCCTCTTCGTGTCTCAAAGATTTAGAGAACTCGCTGGGCTACGCCTGCGTCTCTCCATCAGTGTTGCTGAAATTTTATTTCGCGAATTTAAATCTGAAATAGATTATGAATTTTTTTGCCAATTTGGCCATAATCTAAATCCAAATCATGACTCAAGAATTTTGTAAATTTCAAATTTATTCTGAATTTATTCGAAAAATCGGCGGCATTTCCTTCAAACGTAGCAGAAGAGTAAAGGCTCAAGAAAGATTGCCCTATGGATCAACAAATTCAATTAGCGGGTAACAGACACATTGTTTCAGTTGAGATGAAAATAGATGTGCCAATAAACCACTTTGTACACGCGTACATGCTTAGCCTAGCTTGCTAATGGTTGATAGAGCCTATTGGCTCTCGATATAAGTACTTTGCTCTACCATTTTGGGTCAAATTAGCTGTAGAGAAAGTTGCCAATCGTGGGCATAAACTGAATCCAGAAAGCACCGTTCAGCTAGGTACTCAAAGTTTTCTTGGAACAAGAAAACTAACTGGCAATCACTGTCAGATCACGTCTTTTAAAGATTTTCGGAAACAGCTAGCCAAGAAAGGGTGCTAATTTCGGACTAAAAGCCCTTGTTATTGAAAATTACACATGGAGTTACTTACAATTCCTATGCGACGCATACGAAACAGCTTCAATATGATATTAAAGAGATTTCCAGCCTGACCAATCTTTATGTTTGCATTTTTTTTGAAGATATCGGTGAGTTTAAAACCAAAGATATTGCACAAAGAAAACCTTTGATCGCCTTAGAACTATATGAGACCTCGAAAAAGATTCTTCAATATTACCCGAATTATGATACTGATATTTCACCACTCAAAGACCTATACATTGCTACTTTGCTTGATACTCGTTTAAAAAAAGGTATATTCAGGATTTTAAAACTTCCAGTTGCGGCTGCAATGACAGCCGAAGAATACTTCTATAAAGTCTTTCTTCGTTATAGGGAAGAGATGGAGAAGGAAGGGTGTGTCATAAAAAGGAGAAAAGGCAGTACAGTGAAGAATTGCAATGCGGAAGATGACCTATTTTTTTTTCCAGAGAGTCAACTTTATGACGAAGGAGACGACGACGAGGCCGAAGCTTGGAGATACTTTGCAGAAGAACTATCCCACCCGACAGCATCAATCCGAGATTATTATCAGAAACTGAAGGATACATTTCCTACTATTTACCGAATGGGAAAAGACTATTTATCTATGACGGCAATGTCTGCGCCCTCGGAGTCGCTATTTTCTCGAGTGAAATACATAGTTACCGACAAGCGAAACAGACTACAAGCGAATACAATCAAAATGTTGGCTGTACTACAAGCAAGGGACATCGTCGGAGATCAAGAGAGTGTCTACTTTGATGGCATGGAAGACTTGGAAGAAAACAAAAAGAAAGACCTAGATGACTCGATGCCTATCCATACTAGCGTTCTACAAAGTTCAGGAGGTGTTGGCGCGGTGGAGTCTCCTGATATTACCCCCGTGCAAGATTCAATTGACGTAAGCGAGCTGGAGTCTCTAGGTGGCAGTTTCATACAAAACTCAATTATTGTGAATGAGTCTGACTCTTCTGATAATGGCTTTGTGGAAGATTCAGATACAAGTGAGGAAGAAGAGATGGGTTAAATGTTTACAGAGCTATTATGTTATATTAATTGCAATGATGATAAAGGGGGTTAATCAAGGGCCTAACTCATCCCATTTTATATATGTGATTTATAACAAAATTTTGAAATCTATTTGAAGAATTGAAAAATATTTAGGTAAAATCCATATCCCAAGAAAAAAATTTCAAATTTCCAAAAAATTTGAAATATGCGCAAAATACTCGCATTTAACAACACTGCTCTCCATGCGGGTCGCGGAAAAAAAAAGCCGATGCCTCGATGATCATCTCCTCAATCAAATACCATCACCATCAATAAACCAAAACAATCCTAAAAAATGAAGGAAAAGAAAAACGAGTTATGGAAACTAGATCTCCTTGAGGCAAAGTACACGCAGGCAACCCCTCGGTTTTCCTTCACCAAAAAATTGATCAATGCAAGAAACAACTCGCACGTGATGAAAAAGCTTCCCAGCACTCCTAATGAAGCATTCAAACAAATCCATGCACTCAAGATGGACTTATTTAGTAAAAAATACCACGGATCTTATAAGAAATTGAGCCGGGATGTGTCACGTGCCACCAAGCAGAAACAGAAATCCACTGGTGACAAAAATAAGCATCTCGAGGAGCTTTTGCAGAGTGCAGATTTCCTTGACCAGCTCATAACGGCCAAGCTTGTTAAACTTATTCTGACGGCCATTTTGACCACTAAGGAGACAAGACTGAACCCTCCTACGTATATTTCCGAGGAGGTCCGGGGATATATCTCCGACAAGACTCTGGCGAAAAACCCCTCACGGTTTTTCATCACTTACTGTCAAAACGATAAGGTTGTCAATGACTACCTCTCCAAGTTGTGGAATCTGAAGGATATGAAGACGCTATGTCAAGAGATTGAGTGGACTTTCCGCAAAATCAGGGGCAATTTAACTAAAGATGAACTTGCTCTGCGCTCGAAGGAAACCGGCAAAAACGCTAAGGACGTTACTACAGAGGCAGACCTCGAAGAAAGTGACGATAGCGAGGATTCTGAAAGTGAGGTGGAAAATGAAGAAATCGATCCCGAAGAAGCTTTTGAGAAATTTGCCGCCTACGACAATATGGTCGCTGGTTCTGATGACGAACAAGAGTTTGTTGCTGATCCAAATATCAACTACAATGAAATCACCGATGAGGAAATATCTGAAAATGACAGCGACAGTGACAGTGAAGATGAAGAACTGGACTCTGAAAAGGAAGCAAAGCCCAAGGCGAAAAACACCCCTGCTCTTCCTGAATTGGCCACTGGTTACTTTTCTGGTGGCTCAGATGATGAAGATGACGATGTGGATAACGATAAAATCGTCAAGGAGGCCACTACCGTGCGCAAAAACAGAAGAGGACAACGTGCTAGACAGAAGATCTGGGAACAGAAATACGGAAGGAAGGCTAACCATGTGCAACAAGAAAACCAGAGGCTTTCCAGTGAGAGAGAGGTCAAACAACGGGAGTTTGAAGAGAGACAACGTAAGAGAGAACTCAAGGCCAAATTGGCCCAGGAAACAAACTCTTCCAAGACCGCCGGTTCCGCTCTGTCTTCTGTACTGGGTGATTCTCTGAAGGTTCATCCATCTTGGGAGGCCAAGAAACTTGCTGAGGAGAAGATGAAGAATGTGAAGTTCGAAGGTAAAAAGATCACCTTTGACTAGTTCCTCAAGTGAAAATCCTGTGTATTTCCTATATAATTCTGCCTAGAGCTCCAAATTGGCCCGGTCCACCTTGAAATCCTGGGCGATTTCCTCTTCGCTCATGGCCACACATGCCAAGGGAGAGTTCATGAGAAATCTATATTGACACTTTTCAGGCTCGGCCACCGAAATCAACTCGTGCTGAGGTCCACAAACCATATCCACACGAGCAGAACGTTGAGGCCCGTTCCAGCATTTGCTGCCCTGTGCAAAAAATATCGAGGATCCTTGAACCCCTTGAAACCGGCCCACCAACGTGTTATCTTGATAAAGCGAATCAAGAAACCCGAGTTTATAGTTATATTCACCAATTTTCTTGCTCACCCACAGGCCCTTGACCGCACGGTAAATATCTGACTCGCCATACTCGGTGTTAATTCCGTCTCTGTAGATAGATTCCTCAGATTTCTTTTGATTGATTTGCTTTTCAAGCTCCACAATCTGTTTGGCGAGTTCCTCAACTTTTTCGTTGACATGGTCCAGCACTGCTTGAGGAGAAGGTTTTTTATCACTTTTCTTAAAGAGAGAACGTGACTTACCAAGCAACTTTCCAAGAGCTGAAGAATCTTCCTCTGGAAGTGGATTTTCTGCGATAACATCCTGTAAATTTTGCGTCACATGGTCTAAGTTAAACTCGGAAATGTCCAAAAGTGGCTCGTTGTCTGTCTCAGGCTTGTTGGAGATGTAATCGGCAAATGAAGATACTGCCTGTTTCACAGCCTGGTCATTGAAGTTGGGATTATAGTTCTGAAGAAGATTCTGCAACATCGATTCAAGCAAATCGATTCTTTCGTTTGCCCTTTTAGAATGGGCTTGCCATTCAGAAAACCTTGTTTCGAGTTTCCTCAGGTGTTCACGAAGAGATTCTTCTATGATTGACCCTTCGGTATTCAAAATATCACTAACTTGTGATTTCTCATGTTGTAATTTTTCATTGAGTATTTTTAAATCAGCCTCGTCTTTTAAAATATCATCCTTGAGATTTTCTGCACTTTCCACAAGTTGTTGCTTGATGGTGCTGGCCTTTTGCTCTAAGCCCTTTCTAATCTTCAATGCATCCTCTACTGCACTTTTTCTTGCATTCATGAAATTTTCAAACTGATCCTTTACCTGATTACATACATTTGGGCATTTCCCACTTTTGTATTCATCTGATCCATCACAGCAAATGTCGTAGTCACATACCCCGTCGTTGAGTTTATAGTTTTCTATATATCCTGACTTATATCCTTCATTGGCACAATAGAAGTACCGTGGGGATTCTTGACTAAAGTCACATGCATTGGTCCCTGGCTCGTCGGACCCATCTGGGCAATCACAAAAATCATCGTTGATTTGCTCAAACAGAAGTTCGATTGAAGGGTCCAGTAAACAGTGCCATTTTCCATGTTTGTCTGGAGTGTAAAGGGCCTGCTTTTCAGGAGATATTCCCAAAATCAGATTTGCCCAAGAAATAGAGAAAAACGCCACAAAAGCTTTATTCGGTAGCATTTTTTTGGGGGGTGTGTTTTTTTTTTAAAGATAAGTAGGTGTGTGGTAAAGCGAGATCAAATAGGAAAATAAAGGTGGGGAAACACGACCACGTGACACAGGTTTCTGTATATACAAAAAAAAAAAAAAGACAATAAATTGTTTAAGAATTAAGCCTTGAATTAAAGATGGGAATTTCTTATAAATTCTGCAGGTTTGAAGTAAAGAGTGGTGGTTGTAACACCAATCATCGCCCATTTATAAGTCCAATCTAGTGTTTTTTCTTCCTACTATGCTGGAAAACATCTTGTTTCAAGAAAAAAATATTTACCGGTGATTGACACACATGCAAAATGATGAAGGTTCAGCCATTAACAAATGTTTAATTTCATCGGAAGTTTGTAATATGCCACCCTCTCTGTCTACTCCCAGAAACATACTCAATTATTAATCTTGTAGATCTATTTCCGACATTACTTTAGTTTTAAACTTTGGGCTACTCCTCTCTTCTCCAGGCAGGCCCAGCTTAAGGACCTTTCTATATGAGATCCTTTAAGGTATTGCCATACATCAGTCTTTCCATTTTCTTGGACTGTTATGAGTAATACCTAGAACTAGATCATAACCAGAGTTGTCTTGCATGGCCTGAGAACCATACCCATAACCTCATGCAAAAAACTTAACGGAGCAATCGAGCTGCTATGCATCTAAATTATCTATTTGATTTCCTCCCACTCAAAAGGGGCAATCCAAGCTTCAGCAGCAGCTTCAAATGACTTGATCTGCTCTGGTGTAAATGTAACGATCTGTCCACTGATCAGATTATCTTTAGTGACACCACGATCAACATAGTATCCACCAACCAGCGAGTAAGCACACCACAAATAGTAGTAACAGTAGTTTGCTAACCTCCAAGAATCATCTGGTTCTCCCTCATCATTTGGTAAAGCATCATAAGTAACGGGCGGTATAATGGCATTGAAGATCCTCAAGGCACTTCTAAAAAATGTTTTGAACTCTTCTAGAGTCAGAATTCTCGTATACCGCTTTTTCTTATTGAATTCTTTTTCCCAATTTATCCAGTCTCCATGAGAGTTTCCGCAATGGCGAAATCCAGAATTAAACCAAACTAAAGTTTGATTATCTTCATCACTTATATGGGCCGGGTGACTAGAACACAACTCTTTGGAACGGAAATATCTAATGCTTCCGACATCCTTGTGACGTTCATGATCGGGGGTAAATTCTCCAATCGCTGCGGCAAAATGTTTATTGAAGGAGTAGTTTTCATCTCCATCTAAAACAAGCGCGAGCCAAAAGAGCTCTTTATCACCATAAACTCTGTTGATGACTGGTTCGTAGAAAGTCAAGATCGACATGATCATGGGTTGAATGAAATGTTTCTTCCTATTTATAGCCAAAACCCCACTTTCCATGTAGTCAGAGAAACCCTCGAAGAACGGATTTTCGAGGGTGTAATTTGTTATTTGAGGAATGTTGAATATAGCAGAATCTTCCACCGAGGGCATGAGCTTTTGGAAGAAAATTGGATCATCGGGATCCCGATAATAGCCCGAAGAACGGTCTTTATAAAAGTTGGTACCCGTATCAATATATCGCTGTAACTCAAAGAAATAAGAAGGCGGTTGAAGAAGAACGCTATCAGCGTCACAAACAATCATTTCTTCAAAGGAATTGAACATCGCGGCGATGATCTTATTGGCAAAGCCACGGAAATGTTCTTTATACTTTTTATCGAAGGTCCGTTCTGCATTGACGAACCAGAGGTCAATCGGGGGGTATCCTTTGAATGGGTCTCTAGCGGCACGAACAAGATTTGCGCGAGATTTTTCCGAAAAGTCTTCATGATAGACAATTTGGACTGGATAGGTATTTCCAAGGTGACGAAGCAATCTCAAAAACCTGGTGGCGTCATTCACAAAAAAATCACTCAATGTTAATACAATTCCCTTACCATTTAAGCGTGACTTATATTCGCTCAAGAAGCAATTCTTCTTACGAGTGAACTTACCGGTACTTCCAGGAAAATTAACTGTTGTGCCGTCCCACCGGGTATAGATAGGATATTCGTTAGTAAGCCAGGGGAAAAGCTTACTTTCCACTGAATTGCATTGAACTTCATCTTTGAGAAGATTTACCGATGCTTCACTAGGATCGTCGCGTGTGTACCGGACGTTGTTTTTCAAAAACTTCTGTTGTTTTTTCACAAATGTATGATCATTTTTGTTGTTACCAGCAGATGTACCCATAAAACATTTGTTGTAAATACGCACGTGTGCCATATAATCATGCAACATTTGCTCGCCACCAAGCACCTTTTTGCGGAGTATTTCGTACTTTTCACGAATGCTTTCGTCCGATGGTGGAATAAACGTCTCGCCATTCTCTTCCGCCTCACTGATGCTTTGATCGATCTTAGCTTGTTCCATTTCTTCGTAAGATTCAAAGCTTCTGTACCCATCTCTATCGAATAGAAGCTTTTCATCTGGATTTACCATCCAATCAGGGTTGTGAAACGACAAGTGATTGAAATAAATCCTGCACCGGTCTTGAAACAGGTTTGTGTTTAGGAAATCATATAAATTAGTTCCGGAAAAAATCTCGTTGTAGATATACGATCTGGTTGGGTACTTCTCGATTTTTGGGTGCCGGTTGTGGCGTTGGGCAAAGAAATCCGTGAGGTGGCTTTTGTCCAACTCGTAAATACCTTCAGGGTTTCTGCGCCAACTAATCACCAGTTTCCAAAAGAAAAAGGAAAACACAAAAACTACAAGGAGATAAGTCCATGTGGAATTTCGGGGAAGTATTCTTCTCAACATTTTTGCTGAGAGATAAGCCGGTGAGCGTCCAAAAATTAGGCGATTTTTTTTTGTTTTTGTTTTTTTGTTTTTGTCTTGCACTTCTTTTTCAATTAAATAAAGAGTTCCAAAGTGTCTTCAGCACTCAATTGATATTGGAACGAGTGTGGTGAAAAAAAAAATTACCCTGGAAAAGTTTCACTGGAGGTGGTTGCTTCCTAAACACAGGCCGGAAAAAATAAATAGATTCCGCTTTAGCGTGTTTGCTTTTTTTTTTCTAGATCGCGATTGAGAATGCGGACGTAATGTTCGATGTTGAATACAACGTAATATAAAAATGTGGTTAGAAGTTGGAAATTTCAACTTAGCGCATAGTCAGAAGGAGGAATGAATTAGAAAAGAAGAGATAACGTAAAGAAAAAAAAAAAATGATCATACCCTATGTCAATGGCCAAAGGGCATGTCCCGAGCTACCTTACGGCAGGCTAACTCTGCAGGACAGAACTTGGGTCGAAGCAAAAGAGGTAGAAGGCAATTAAAAGGGGATGTATTAAAGTGAAAAAAAGTTGTAAAGAGGATAATGGTAAAGGGAATAATTGAAAAGTTTTTTTGTTTTTCGAATTTCGTCCATAAATTTGTAAAATACAGGGGATGTTTTCCAACTTAATTCCGTTCTTTATTTTGCTGGCGGCCGCGGCTAATGCTCACCGTAGTCTTACGAGGCTTGGCGGTGAGGAACTTTTTCTATAGCAAGGGAAGTGCGTGCCAAGGAAAAAAAAAAAAAAAGAAGAGTTTCCGGATAATTAAGGGGTTTCTTTCGGATTTGGTTTTACCTTTTCCGTCTACTATTTTTTTTTGTTTTTACTTTGTATTCACCGAAATTGGTTTAGTGGATAGGAAAAGATATGTTAAATCACGTGGCTAGGGATATTATCACATTGGCACTTACAACCGAAGTGCGTTATCAATTCAGCCACTTTTGCAGCAAAATGGACTAAAAAAAAAGCCACTTTAGATGGAGATAACCCCTCTAGCATCATACCTGTCCCAAAATCATATCGACTTATAAATGATGAATGCTTACATTCAAGAAAAGTATGGTATTATTCGGAAGATTTTTGATCAAATTTTAACACTATTTATTATAACTGTTCCCAATCGAAGGACGCCAACCATATTTTGGCAGCCTCTTCGAAACTCTTGACTTTTTCGGGGGTAAATGTTATGATATGTCCCGCTTTCAGATTATCTTTAGTGACGTCGTCTTCAACATAATATCCACCAATCAGCGAATAAGCACACCATAAATAACCACGGCAATAGTTTGCAAGATTCCAAGGTTTTTCAGGCTCATTGTCGATATTTCTCAACATTGATCTGTCATAAGGAGGAATAATGGCGTTGGTGATTTTCAATTCGGACTTGAAAAACGTCTTGAACTCGTCAATATTGTTGATCCGCGTGTAACGAGTCTTTTTATTAAACTCTTCCTCCCAATTCAAGTCTGGTTTGAAAGAATTACCACAATGGCGAAACCCAGAGTTGAACCACACCAATGTCAGATTATCTTCATCACTTATATGGGCAGGATGGTTGGAGCAAATTTCTTTGGAACGCATATACTTGATACTTCCAATATCCTTATGGCGTTCATGGTCTGGAGTGAATTCTCCAATGGCTGCGGCAAAATGATCATTGACACCATATTCTTCATCTCCACCTAAAGAGAGTCCAAGCCAAAAGAGCTCTTTATCGCCATAAATTCTTTTGATCACAGGTTCATAGAAGTTCAAGATCGACATAAACAGAGGTTGCATGAAATGCCTCTTTCTGTCCATAACCACAACTCCACTCTCCAAGTAATCAGCAAGACCATGGAAAAACTCATTATCAAGGGTGTAATCCGTTGTTTGGGCAATGTTAAAGATGGCAGAGTCTTCAATCGAAGGCATGAGCTTTTTAAAGAAGATCATATCATCAGTTGGTCTGAAATATCCCGTGGCTCTATCCTTATAGAAGAAACTCCCCGTGTCGATGAATTTTTTCAACTTGAAGAAGTACGATGGATTTTCAAGGAGAACACTATCGGCATCACAAAGAATCATCTCTTCAAAAGAGTTGAACATGGTGGCCATAATCTTGTTGGCAAATCCTGTGAACTTTTCTTTATACTTTCCTTCAATGGATCTGTCTGCATTCACAAACCAGAGGTCAACCGTAGGGTACCCTTCAAAAGGGTCCCTGGCGGCACGCACAAGATTATGTTGAGACTCCTCCGAGAGGTTTGAGTGGTAGACAACCTGGATAGGGTATGTGTTTCCAAGGTAACGGAGTAATCTGATGAATCTGGTGGCATCAGTCACATGACCATCACCCAAAGTCAAAACAATACCTTTTCCATTCAAGCGTGACTTGTATTCGTTCAAGAAGCTACTTTTTTTATGAGGAAATCTCATAGTGCTTCCAGGGAAGTCAAACCGCTTTCCATCCCACCGGGTAAATACCGGTAATTTCTTAGTGAGCCAGGGGAATAGCTTTTGCTCCACTGAACCGGGGTCGATTTTGTTTGTGAAAAGCTGACCCGAAGCTTTGTCTGCGGAAGTCCGTAAGTAAGTGATACTCTTTTTCAAGAAATTCCGTTGGGTCTTTGCAAAAGATACATCCTTTCTGTCGGCACCATCAGAGGCGCCCATGAAACACTTTTCGAAAATACGCACGTGTGCAATATAATCGTGTAAAGTTTGTTCATCGTTAAGTACGGCTTTACGCAAATCCTCGTACTCTTGACGGATCTCATCGTCCGAAGGAGGGTCATATCTTTCTCCTTTCTCCTTGGCCTCATTAATCTTGTTCTGGATGTCTTTCAACTTCTCATCACGATAAGAGTCAAAGTGCTTATAGGCTTCTCTATTAAAAACGAAGCCCCTATCTGGATTAACCATCCAATCTGGATCATTGACCGACAAATGGTTGAAATAAATCTTGCACCGGTCTTGAAACAGGTTCTTCGACAAAAAATCGTACATGTTCATATCGGAAAAAATGTCTTTGTAAATTGACGACTTGGTCTTGAGGGAGTCAAGCTTTGCATTTCTTTTAAAACTTTTGGCAAAATAATCCATGATACTATCAGAATTCAAGTGGGATACACCAACAGTTGGCTCATTTGAATCATTTGGCTCATTTGATTCAGGAGTAGGAGTTCTTAGCAATACCGTCGCCATGCTCCAGAGCAAAAGGCATATTGTGGCGACGAGAAGGGGAAACTTCCAGCTGTAAAGCCGGTAACCCATTCTTTTCAAGATTTTGACACAGAAAATAATTTTCCGGAAAGAACAAAAACAACAATCAGGAAAGCTTTAATAGTTTCCTGTGGTAAAAAAGAAAAAAGGAATAAATAGAAAGACCGCTTCTTTGATTATTTGGTGTTCTTTTTTTTTCTCTTTTCTTTTTTCGCCCCTTGTTTTTCCTTTTTTTTTTTTTTTTTCATGAACGAAAAAGCTCGTATTTGATGGACCAATAATGTCGATGATAAGCCCCGGAGCCGTCCGTGCGTATCTCAAAATTTATACGAAGGTATTGCATGGCCGTTCGTAGCAGCGATGGTTTTTCTTTTTAAGGAAGTAACATTTGTGCTTCAAGGTTTTAAAGAGATTATACCAGTCTCTCACACTCTTTTAGATTGCCCGATAACAGGACCATAATTACATGGATGAAATCAGAAATATCCCAAGTCTTTGACTTCGTGAAAGCAAGATTACCCGATCCCGTGGCTTCTCATGATGCCGCGCGACGCGCAGTCGCGTGATTTTTCCTTTTCGGAGCCTTCAGCAGCCTATGTACAGGATCAAATCTCTGTTTTGGTGAGGAAAATCTGCAACGCGGTGTGTAAATCTGTCACGCGTTTCTTATTCAGAAACAGGCTTTTGAGAAGAAGGTTGAGTGAGATCTGATACAGGAATTGATGGAATCAAGGAAAGGATTCGTTTTGAGAAGATTAATGATTAATAATACAGGACTTGGTGGGATATTTTTACAAAAACAGGGACGGGATTTTCCCCGGCTTAGAATTTGGACCCTTGTTGTTCAATTGAAATTGGTCAATAATTGGTATTATTAAGATAAGAAGATTGGATCCAAAACATCTTTTTTTTTTTTTTTCTTCTTCAGAAAAGATGTTGCCATTATGTTGTTCTAGTGGCAATGAGCTGATGATCGCTCGAAGAATATTGATATTAGGTTATGATATCCATAATCAACGAATAAACCCACCCTTTCACATCACCATTGTGATTATTGGTCCAATTATTCATTATTGAGGACTACTTTATAAAATACTGATTTTAAAAGTGGTCAATCCCGAGAATGATTCTAATGGCCAATTAATAAATCACTCACGGAAGATGGAAAATAGTATATACACGATAGTGAATTGGGCGGCATTTTACATAATGCATACCCCTATAAGGCGTTTTCCAATTCCTGTGCTTTTGAAAGTACACCCGACAATGGTGTGTGTCGTTCAGGTAAAGTTTCAAAAGTGAATAATTTTTAAATGAATATCTTAAAAGAACGTCGGTTTGACCCCTCCTTTCAAATACGTGTACTATATCTATTCACAAGAATTTACTTCAAATCATAGAAGAACATTTCCTCCGTTAGTGTGGGGGATTGGGAAGTGCTGGCTTTGGGTATAAATGGTATACCGACAAGAACCACACGGCAAGTGTTTTGAGACCCATGATTTGACAACAGTTAATTTCTAAACCAAGATATAACTCTTGCTTTTTCAAAGAAAGAATATCGTTCATTCACTTAATTTACTGAGCAATTTAAGTAACAATATGTTGCTGAGCCCCCAGATCAGGTGCCATTCATAGACATTTACAAAATTAGGGGGTTTTCCATAAGACGGAACAAAAGAGGGGGAAAAAAATAAAGAAGAAAAACTTTCAAAGATTATATAAGATCTTCAAGATAATTTTCCGGTTGGATTCACCTCGAAATTTCAAAAATATCAAAGTACAGTAAATTATTTTCAAGTGGGATGGGTGAGGGTAGTCCTAATCTCATAAGATGTAGCGCGCACCGAAGAAATCAGCCGGAGAATCTTCGACTTCTCCGTAATAATAACAAAATACTGGATCAACCATAATCCCTAGTATGGCCACCAAGAGATGCCGAAAAATAGCGAGAAAAATGTTCTCTCCATAGCAAGATGCAAACGTCTTGTGCGACCGCTTCTCTCAAAAGTACACTCGCTCACTGACCTTCAGTCAAAATACCCGGATAAATTCTTCTTTGATACAGAGCTTTTTGCCAGTCATAGTAAGAATACACATGAATTGATAAAGCCAGCCACGGCCCAAGACCGTCTTATTCTGTTAAAACCATTTTTATCACAAGAAATATATGAGGCTTATGTGGAAATCTTCAATATGTTTAAGAATATAATCTTCACACTTTTCCCTGAAACTGCCACTCAGGATCGGAATGGAAAGACTGCCAAAAGTGGGAAACGCCGAAAAATTCAAAATGGAGAGAGTATTTCCAAAAATACACGTGATAAATTTCCTCGATTGTCCTTTTTGGCAGCCCAAAAGTTGGGGAAATCCGTGGCCTTGGGAACAAAATCCACTCACTATAGTCTCAATCAAACTGCGCTTTTTGACCCAAATTCCATACCGGTATATCTCCGGAAATATCACGATCAACTAGCAGAAGATATAGATGAATGGTTGCTGATGGAACCAAGCTCTGTTTTGGGTCTTCATCGTCAAGAACTACTTCTTGGTTATGTGCTCCATATATTCGTGTTCAATCTGCGTATGCTTTTCTATACTTTTATTCCAGTACTCTGCCACTGGCTCCATGAGCAAAACTTGGCTTCTCTGCGGTCGCTCTTTATCGAATACTGGTTATTTCTGCATCTAGATCCTGACCACGAAGAAGTACAAGAACTTACAGCGCCAGATAAGTCCCAGGACCCCAGTCTAGATATATTTTGGGTTTTTCATAGAGGTGGCTACTGGCAACAATTAGTCTTGCTTCTTCGGGTTAAGATGTTGGAGTATTCTTCAAATGATCAATATGAGGCGTTATTTTTGGATGCCTTGGTTAGTTCAGATAGATTAGACCTCAAACAGGTGGATGTTCATGAGATTTATGCACTTATGCGGAACAACCTCCAACACCCAAAAAATACCCTGATTCTTGTGGCAATCATTGCTCTGTTGATCACCTCATCTAGAGAGCTGTATAAAACCGCCACAACATCCATAGCAGCACATGAAGCAATCGTTAAAGCTCAACAGGAACTCCGGGATTTTCTACAGGCATGGCTTAGTCTCAGCAAAAGTTGTATTTTCAACACTTTGGACAGGGGTAATCCCGAGATTTTCGACGCCTGTTTTATGTGGATGGCTTATTTAGATAAAAAGTGTGCTCTGGTCCTCGAGTACTTGGAAAGTGCAGTACAAAGTAAGATATCAGAATCTATCCAACGCTTCAAAACCGCCAAATCTGATATTGCCAAATTGAATGATATATGTATAGTATTGCAAGCGTTTTTCCTCGATACGGCGCTTTCCCTATCTATAGATAGTCACTCGACTGTTTCCACGGTGAAGTATTTCATGGAATTTGTGCGCGAAGATTGTGATGATGAAACCATTGATATTTTCATCGGGTGGCTCGAGGAGCAAGACCCAGAGAATAATAAGTTGATGTCTCTTTTACATAGTCAGATGACGTCATTCCAGCAATAGTGCCAATCAAAAAATACCCTAATTCACCCCAGATTCGGCATTTAATTCAAGGTTCGGCACCCTTTTCCATCGGCCACTATAAATTGCCCATTTAAACGATCATCAGTAAATATATTTTCACATGCTTCAACGACTTCATGGAGAGAAACTGTTGGAAGTGTTGAGGACCCTGTTTTGCCCATTTCCGTTTCTGGAACCAAAGCAGGCAATACAGCATTTACTCTTATTTTACCATTGAGCTCTGCTGCAAGGGACTGGGTGAATCCTAAAAGACCAGCCTTCAGTGCCGCATATGGAGAAGTACCCGCTACGGTCACACCGCTAATAGATAACATTGAAGAAACATTAAGAATACTTGGGAGAACTCCTGATTTTTTCAGTTGTCTTATAAAAGGCAACACCGCCATTTTCGATAAGAGAATGGGTGCCACAAGATTAAGATTTATGGTGGTGGTGATGGCCTCGGTATTCAACTTGGTGAGAACATTATGATTAGTGACTCCCGCACAGTTTACGAGAAGAGACGCATCCGTAAATATTCCTTTAAGAGTACTTTCAGAATATCCAGGGACACATAATTTTTCTAGATCAACTACCGAATATTGGTGTTGTTGACCATTGGACCTCAGAAGTTCCTGGAGATTTTTCATCAATTTCGCCTCGTTTCTGGCCACCATAGTCACACCATATCCTAGTTTCGCCAATCTTTGGCTTAGAGCAAATCCTATTCCGCTAGATGCACCTGTGACAACAGCACGTCTTCCTGAAAACATATGTTTGGAGGCAGTTAATTGTGGAGAAATATATGCCTATTCTTTTTTGATGCGAGAGTGCACAATAAAAAAGTGAAATCGCGAGATTCGCATTTGGGGGATTTGGAAGGATTACTTTCAAAAGATAGACATATATTTTTCTCTGTATTGCGGGGTGAAAAAGAGTACTTGGTTTTTATAGACTTAGTATAAATATTAATATTTTTTTTTTGTTGAAATGTTTTAAAATGTCTGCTATAGCTGCTTCGAAGCAGCAATCATTCATGGACCTATGTTACTGTTAAGAAGCAATATTCTTTTTGCTGAAGTTTTGGCTGAAAGTTCCTAATTTCAAAGACAAAGATATTTTTATTATTATCTTAGATCGTAAAATATTCTTTTTCATAAAGAATGGAGTCAAGTACACCCAGAACAAATGCAAAACCACCTAGATCAGAATCCCCTCAACAGGGAGACATCTTAGCTGTATTAATATACCTCTTTCATACCTAAAACAAGATTTTCAGACGATTTAGTCCAAATGAATAGGATATGATTAGAAACCCCTAAGGTTGAGTATATGGCAGCTTTATAAGCCTTTTTTATCTTCTCTCAAATGAATAATCAAAGGATATTTGAAAATTTTCAGATGTACTATCATTACAATACTATGTTAAAAGCTTTCTTATCAAATGAAAGCTACTGCTGACACATTAAAGCTGACACATTCATACCATCCTATCCGGGTTTCCAGTATTTGGAATTCTCCGATTTTCTGGTTGCTATTCCATCCTTTAACTGACTTAGTAGCTTGTAGCTGCTGGCTGTTATTATCCTACATTAAACATTGACCGTACACTGTTGTTGTCCCCAGCTTTCGTTGGTTTTTGTAAGTAGGGCTATTACTGAACTCACCATAAAACCCTTTCTGCACCAACTGACTGGCTAACACCATGATAGTCTCAAGGCTACCACTTTCTCCTAAGTGTAACGACAAATGTCTTTTCAACGCTGGATTCTGTATCCCATCAATAAACATCGTAGTGCTCAATTGCTCTTGAATTGGTGGATTGCATATCAGGTTGTAATTCTCAAGTTTTTCTCTTTTGAAAGAAACAAACCCAAAAACCGATAATACGTGTGGCTAATGTACTGAGTTACTGGTATTTCCGGCTTTCCCAAGCCCTAGAAACCTCTCCAACAATTATCCGTTGTGTAGACACGTATCAATTAGTCAGTGCCTTACTTCGCGCCAACGCCATCTTCAATTGTCTGCCCGTAAGAACTCGTAGAGGAACCCCCCTACTTTATTCTTGGCGTCGAGAAAGGTAGACTCGGCGGACTGTATCAACGTACCAATTAAGGTTGCGCAATTCTTCATAAATGTTTGTTAATGGTGCCAACATTGATTCTAATTTCATCGGAGTTTGAATGCCGAGGAGTTCCCACACCTTTAATGTTTCTCCACACTCAGTATAGAGATGAAATAACCGTTGAGTCAGGTTTACCTCCTGCAAGCAATTTTTTTTATCACCTTCAAAAAATAACTATAGAAAAACCTCTAAACAGCTCCCAAGTACACATTGACTGGCAAGCCTCGCTCACTTCACGCCGAAACCACGGCAAAAGTGCTCTAGCTAGCATGTACCTGTAACATGAATGAATGATACGTCATCGTCCCAACGGAAAGGTCTCGCCTAACGCTTTCTTCAATTCCCGAGGCAGAAGAGGCACCGGGTCCGAACCTTCAAGTGCCTCTCTTCTCCTTCTCGAGTACACTCTCTTGACGGTCTTAACGAACCAATTCAACTTTCTTAAATTCTCATAGGAGGTGTCAGCCGGCGCTAACATCTCATTGAGATTCATAGGTTGGGAAAAACCAATCTCTTGCCACCAGAATTTAGACGACTCACATGAGTTATAGGTGTGTGATAAACAAAGGGTATAAACAAAAATTTCAAACCTAAGACCAATTAAACACTCTCTTAGAAGCTTTATGATGCCAAATTTTCCACTTATCACTCTTTAAAATCTACCCCATCATGATATCCGTGCTGTTATACCATTATTAAAAACCGTCAGAAATCGACTCCGTGGCCAAGCTGGTTAAGGCGTAAGACTGTTAATCTTGAGATCGTGAGTTCGATCCTCACCGGGGTCGTTTCAAGCCTTTATGGCCAAGTTGGTAAGGCACCTCACTAGTAATGAGGAGATCGTCAGTTCGAATCTGGCTGAAGGCATTTTTTTATTTTTACCATCTATATTCTATTTATTTTCTTTTTTTGATATTTGGAGTGTATAAATCTTCCCGTGGCTCAAATCCCAATATTTTATCCACTTATGGTTTATTGTAAGATTTAGCAACAAATGAATGCACATACTTTAGGTATTGACTAAATAATGTAGAATTAATTTTGGTCAGAAGTAGTTTGAAGGCGGAGTTTTTACACGTGACTAACACTGGAATATTCCTATATTGATTATAAGTATACTATTACTCTCCACTAATAAGCGCCGAAAGACCCATGAACCCCAACAAGGTATACCGGAAGTATATGTTCTCAGTAAGGAGAATAGTGATGTACCCGAGTTTAGGGAAATATCCCTTAACCGTGCCCACAAGGTCGTTTTTCTGGCTCAAATATGATTGTCTTCTCAGATAAAGCAGAAGATCATCCTGGGCATTATTATCACCCTTGGTAAGTAGTAACTGGTCGTCGTCGGAACGATGCTCTCTCAAAACACGGTGCACAATAGGAATGGCCTTACCCTTGATTTCGTAGACGACAATGTCACCTACACGTGCATAGCTATCTCTGTTCCACAAAAACAAAATGTCTCCTCTCTGGAAAGCTGGCTCCATAGATCCAGACAACACCACCACAATTGGAGAGTGCGAGTTGGCCACTACTCCAAGTGTTTTCCATGCGATAAAGGCGGATGTGAAAACATATGCCAAACTGAGAAACTGGGCCAATTGTTGACGAAGATTCATGGCGATATGTTATGATTTGGGGTGTATTTTTTTTTTTTTGGTTTTGTTGGAACTGTGTGAAATCCACGTGATGTACGGTGGAGACTTTAAAGGAAACGTCGTGATACGTGTCTGCAGTGCAGTGGAATTGGAGTGCGGACGTCACCCCAGCAGACCCCGAAACTTAGGAATTACGTTTTAGCAGAGTAAAGAAGAAAAAAAATGGTTCAATATAGACAATAACAATTATAACGATAATAGTGAAGTTTTCCCTGGATATTCATATGAGAAGTAAATCCAAAAAGAAATAAAGGAATTTTCTTGTGGCGTTGTAGTAATGTAGAGTTACGTACCTGCTCTTAGCCTCTAGGTGAGGGAAGTGGTGAAACCAGGGCGACAGGGAATTATTGTACTTAATAAATAGTAATAAAAAGATGGAAAATGAAGAGATAGCAGAGTAATTAAAGGGAATTTTTCTTATTCCATAAATTAGGAAGGCATTAAAATTGAATATTCTGCATACTTCACTGCAGTAACACTGGAAGCTATTCTCGCAATAGTTAGCAGACTCCAGACTCCAGACTCCAGAGTAGGGAGTCTCAGCGATTGGAGAAAAAAAACATTTACCATCGAAGAAGAACTTCACGATGATCCTAGAACCAGGGGATAAAAAAAAAAAAACTTCAATCTTTTAAACTTTGGCTTTTCTTTAAGAATCTTATTTAGAATATTCATATTCCCATTATTTTTCCTCCCTAGAACAGAAACCAATTCCCTACCCTTGGATTAATAAGGTGACAACTAAGTACGGGTATGTAATAAACTTAGAGTACCAAGGTGGCCCAATAATAAAAAAAAAAAAGAAAAAGAAATTTATTTTGTTTCACACCAATCCGCTTTCCTGGACAGAGTCCGTGCAAACGATGTCGTCAACTAATTTTAGTAAATGGGTGAACAACAAACCTACATGCGGACCGGGTCAAAACTCAAGTGCACGCGAGGGATCATGATTCATAACCCTGGCAATTTCGAAACACCACCTTGTTTTCATGAACGGGGCACTTTTTCCACACCCCATTTTATTGTAGAAAAAAAAAACTGTTTAATTATACGCATTGATTATAGAATTATTTTTCCGACTATTTATTATTCAAATTACAAAAATACTTCTAAGTCATCTTCCCACAATAATCTGCCCCCATTCCGCAGTGGTATGTTGGCCCCCATCATCACCTTCCAAATTAGGCATTTCATAATAGATGCGCACTGCATGCGGAAACGACGATCCCTCCACAACAACAAACACCGATCTGACAAGTGCATCTAGCCAAAAAAAAATCACATAAAAAAAATAACACACACACACACATCTACAAGCATATACCCACGCTTGAACCATATCCTTAAAGACACCTGTTGCAGGGACCCAGAAAATACGCCTTTCTCCCATTTTGTCTCTGTCTTGTTCGCATTTCCCATATTAACCTCGCCAATCAAATAAAATATTCGATTAACGAAATATTCGATTAACGAACTATTCGATCAACGAACTATTCTCATACACCTCCCAAACTGAATATGGGTGCTTTCGATAACGGTACATCAATCGAAGGCGATGTCTATGTGCAGCGCTTGGCCACATATATCCGGCGGAACGAGGAGGCGTTGGCAAACGGACTCCTTTGTTTTTCTAAAGTCCGGTCCCTGGCCAATATTAAGCCTCTTCGGCCCAGTTTCACCACCCATCATCTTTATTATATAACAGAAAGAATTGCTAATCTGGCGTTGGACGTGGATGTTGGTCCACTCAATATAAAGCTCGATAGTCCTAATCATGAGCCAACGTTTATTTCATTTATGGCGAATAATGCTCGGTCTCAGCGCAATTTTGAAAGTGATGCCCGGTCTATTTCGTCTATAAACTCGATGAAATCAATGGTATCAAGTGCATCGGTATATTGGATGTCTTTCTCTTTTAGTAAGGATCCGCGTGTCATCCAGAAGGATGTCAAGTACCTTTACCTGTCATTTACCAAGATCCCGTGTTTGATCTTGAGCCCACAGACGAAAATCAATAGTGTTTCTGGGTACGAGGAATATCCCTGTGATACCTCTGTTCCTCTCCGCATGTTCAAGAATCTCCAGGTGCTTGAGCTAGTTGAATACGAGCCAAATGAAGTCTATGGCTGGCACTCTCTAAGTGAACGCTTGCGGATTTTGATCATTCGTAACACCAAGGTCTCCAATCTTTCAGACGTCTTGTATACTTTGGTAATGGATGATGAACATGGCCGGCTGTCGTTCAGTGTTCGGCGCCAGCAGAAGAAAACTGCCGATTCTGAGTCACATGACTTCATGGCCAACAGCACTAGAAAACGGGCCATGACAGCATCATCAATGGGCGCACGTGATCTGCCTTTCTTTGACCAAAAACATGCTCCATCACTTGAACCGGCCCCCTTACCGGCTAATAAGTGGTTTTACATGAAGCAGCTTACCGTCACAGAAAGTTCCATCACTCAAATCCCCGCCTACGTGTTTCGGCCCCTCGTCAATCTCGTCAAACTCAACTTATCTAGTAATTTGCTAGAAGATATCCCTGGTGGCCTTAAACATCTTCCTCACTTGAAGTACTTGAATCTTGCTGATAACTATATCACCTCGCTCAAGAAACTTCCGCATTCGTTGAACCAGCTTGTCACAGTTAATTTCAACAATAACAAACTTGTGGATCTCACTGGCGTGGAACGTTTACTGGCGCTAGAGAAAATTGACTTGCGTCGCAATAAATTGGCTGATCTCCAACTGCTTCTTCCTCTTGTATCACAGGCGGCATTACCAGACTCGAAACTCAGCAACATCTTTGTTTCCAACAACAATCTACACCGGACTTACCGGGCGGATTTATTCAATCTCTTTAATGCTATTCGCCCAAAAAATCTTATCAAAATCGACGATTCTCGTCCGGGATACTTTGAGCGTGCCATGCTTCTTGATCCAGATTCTGCCCGCAAGTTCTACGATAAGGTCATGCAACCAGAAAAGGTGCCGGAGAAGACACCAGAACCTATTTCAAAGTCCGACACCGCTGTCACTACAGAACCCCGTTCTGAAACTCAATATGAAATTCTGCCCGATCACTCGTCGCCAAAGGGTTTACCACGCAAAAACCCGCTTAATCTTCGTCTCGAGCCTCCTACTCCAGAAAAATCGGGTATCAGCCATAAACACAGTAAATCCACTGGTGACGTGTTGGAGTCACTTTCGCTGCTCCATATCCAGGACCTCGAAAATACTTTTGCCAACAGAAAACATGCCAGTGTTATGACTACGGCGTCTTCTACATCTAGTACTGCACCTCCAGCTCCACCCATGGCACATGCTCTAGCAAGTACTCCGACTAGCCCGTCAATGAGGAATTTTTCCAAGTCACTCAAGCCGCTTCTTCCCAACCCAAACTTGTGTAATCAGCAGAATTATGTACCCCAGAAAATGCCGCCCATGGCCCGTCAATTGCTGTCGCCCATGATTCACCTGAATATCAACGGCTCGGCATCCACTATTAAAAGTTCCACCACCATGACCAGACTCGATATCGATTCGACCTCCCTTAATAATTTGGCCCCAAGTGTTATAACACCGGTGCAGGTCCAGGTCGAAGGCTTTCACTAGATAAACGCCGTCCGGGTCTTTTATGCAAAGTCGCCAGCATATATTCTACATTAATTATCGGTGCCTACTTTTTTTTCATACTTTCTTTTTCCAGTTTTTTTTTTTTTTTTTTAGTGGGAATCTGTTTTGTTTCTTTTTTTTATTATTATTTTTTTTTTCTTTGGATTTGCTGCTTATTCCCGTTTCTTTACCCCTAATAATATTCTTCACTTACTCGAGTGCTTGCCTCATGCATCTCTCGCAATGCTTCCAACTTTCCAATGTGTTTGTGGATATCGACGCAAGTACAAGGAACGCAAATGGGTCCAGCGAAACAAAAACAAAAGAAAAGAAAGGGAAAAAAAAAAAAAAACGAAAAGAAAAGGAAAAGGAAAAAATCGTGTACGGCATCTTCAACTTCTATTCTTCAAAGCTCATTATCCACTATGAAGCTATTATCCTCAACGCTACTTTATATTGGCTTGCTGGCCCGGTTGGCTCTTCTGTTGGAGTACGGCGATATCCATAATCATATAGGCTTTACTGCAAACGAAACGCATCATGAATTGAGCAAAAGAGGGCTTCATGAAGACGGCCCATTATTGTACCAGACAGATAACCATCTCCTGGAATACTACCTTCTGCCTCCACATTACCCAAGCCGTATGTTTCTGTAATTTTTTGTTTCTTTTCTTCCTTTCTTCTTTCTATTCTTATCAGAGTTACCAATTCCTCTCGCAACCTAGCCCATCCTCATTTTGGGTGCAAAATTGTCTGGCACTCCGCATACTAACATCTAGCCCTTACTGGTCGTATCGAAAACTCCTGGCAGAAAGCATACCAGAAGGTCCGTAAAATCGTGGAGAAAATGACCATCCCAGAAAAAGTCAATCTTACCACGGGTACAGGCTGGGGCTCGGGGCCTTGTGTGGGAAACACTGGGTCTGTACCCAGACTTGGAATCCCCAGTCTCTGTTTACAGGATGGCCCTAATGGCGTACGTTTTACTGACTTTGTGACCCATTTCCCCTCTGGCCTTGCCACCGGTAGCACTTTTAATCGGGAACTCATGAGACTCAAAGGTAGGGCCGAAGGTCGAGAATTTAAAGATAAAAACGTGCACATTGCCCTTGCGCCTACAATTGGGCCCATGGGATTAAAGGCACAAGGCGGTAGAAACTGGGAAAGTTTTGGTGCAGACCCCTACTTACAGGGTGTAGCGGGGGCTCATCAAATAACAGGCCTCCAGATGGAAGGTGTGGTTGCAGTGGCTCGTCACTTTGTCGGTAACGAACAGGAGCATTTCCGCCAGGTCGGCGAATGGGATAGCAATGGCTGGGAAAAATTACAAACTTCCGTCAGTTCGAATATCGGCGACAGGACCATGCACGAGGTTTACCTCTGGCCATTTGCTGACGCAGTACATGCTGGCGTCGGAGGTATTCTTTGTTCTTACAACCAGGTAAACAATACCCATGCATGTGAGAACTCGTACTTGCTAAACTACTTGTTAAAGGAAGAATTGGGTTTCCAAGGGTTCGTGGTATCTGACTGGGGGGCTCAACATTCTGGGGTCGACTCTGCACTTGCAGGATTAGACATGTCAATGCCAGGAGAGATTTTCGATGAGTGGTTAAGCGGTCGATCTTTCTGGGGACCCTCCTTAACCAGGGCCGTTTATAATGAAACCATTCCACAGGAACGCCTCAACGACATGGTTACACGGATTCTAGTTCCTTTCTTCTCGGCAAAGTCTCTCTCATTGCCCTCTGAAGAAGATATCCCCAATTTCAGCTCGTGGACCTTCCACACCTACGGCCAACAATACCCTTATCAGCACTACGGACCGATCTCACAGCAAAACTGGCATATCGACGCAAGATCAGAGTTCTCGGATAAAGTTGCCCAAGAGATTGCACGAGAGGCAATTGTGTTGCTCAAAAACAACGGCCACCACTTGCCGATCGAAAAAAGCAATGGTATCCGAAGGCTACTCATAGTTGGGTCTGCACAGAATACCGATAGGAGAGGCGTTAACTGCAAAGACCAAAGATGTACAGAAGGAACCTTGACTTCAGGTTGGGGTTCGGCGGCAGTGAATAATCCCGTGGTGGTCACGCCTTTCCAAGCGATTCAAGAACGTGCAATTGAGCGAGGCATCACCGTTGATGCAAATACTGATAACTGGAATGTTGCCCATGCAGAAGAACAGGCCGATTATGCGGATATGGCAATTGTGGTTGTAAGTGCACATTCTGGAGAGGGATATATCGAGGTGGATGATAATTTTGGCGACCGCAAGAATGTGAGTTTATGGAACAACGGCGATAAGCTAATCCAACATGTGGCAGACCGGTGTCGCAAAACAATTGTTGTTGTCACCTCTACCGGTCCAGTCGATATGGAACAGTGGATCGAACACGAGAATGTAGTTGGTGTGTTGTTTGCAGCTCCTTTGGGCCAGTACGTGGGCGAAGCGTTGGCGGAGGTTCTTTTTGGTGAAGTCAATCCTTCGGGTAGGCTTCCTTTTACTATTGCCAAGAAGCCCCTGCATTATGTTCCCATCATTGACAACTTGAATGACGGGCCTGAGCCACAAGATATATTTGACCGGGGCATATATTTCGACTACCGTTTCTTTGATAAGCACTCCATGAAGCCTCGGTTCCCCTTTGGCTTTGGGTTATCCTTTACCAAGTTTCTGGTATCCAACCTCAAGATCAAAGAGCTTAATTCGCCTACTGAGTACCTCATATCCCCGCAGAAGTATGCACCAGTGGTCCCCACTGTTGAGGATGATGTGTGTGACCCCGAAGATGCTCTTTTCCCCTATGACGAATTCGATACCATCCCCGGATTCATATACCCTTATCTCTACGATGATAAAGTGCGCTTGGTTGAGGAAGATGAGAGCTTCGATTACCCAAAGGGGTATTCGCCCACTCACATTTCTGACCCACCACTTGCGGGCGGAGGTCTTGGGGGTAACCCGGCATTATGGGAACAAATCTACGAAGTCGCAGTTCTTGTTTCAAACGACGGTCTTGTACCCGGTGCCTATGTGCTGCAATTATATGTGGAGTTCCCCTCTACGGTTGCCGCGTCGCCCCCGAAAGCGCTCCGTGGATTCGAAAAAGTGTTTTTAAACCCAAAAATGTCGGAGGTGGTCACGTTCACCCTTCTCCATCGCGACTTGAGTATCTGGGATACCCAAAGCCAGCAGTGGATTATCCAGACAGGCACATACAAGATCTACGTCTCCAGTTCAAGCAGAAAAGTGGAACTTGTGGGAGAAATCGAGATTGGTAGTTAGTGGATTAACCGGGCCCCCAGCCAATGTTTACCTCTGGGCCCCAGGTGCAGTCGGCTTGTTATTGTTTTTTTTTTTCTTACTGTGCGCGCTGGGGAAGATGGCGTTTGGGGCTCACTGCATCAAAAGGTATAGCCGTGGCAGTAAAGGTGCACATGCTTAATACTCTCAAGATTGGCCAGACTGCAGTTTGGAAGATTAGCGTCGAATCTTTTCCTCTTTTGTTATTATTAGTTCTGCGCTGTTTGTGCTGTTTTATTGTCTTTTTATTTATATTCTATAATTGAACTAAGTCTTGTTGTAACCCACCCTGTCTAAGTTCTAACCATATCGCACCCCATTTCAAGAGAAAAGAAAAAAAGAAAAAAGAATTATAGAAAAAGATCACTACTACATCAATGGCAAAACCTTCTTTGGCAGAGAAATACGCTCTCCGCAAATCGCAGACAACTGCTGCTAACAATTCATTGCCGGAAATTACATCACAGAAATTTACTGGTGCACAAATATCTCCAAAGGAATACCCTAAGGTCGCGTCTTCAAGGAAACTGTTAGCAGAAAAGTATGAGCTACGAAATGTGGCAAAACCGCGGGATTTGCAAATCCCAGGGGCGTTTGGGCTGCCGATAAAACGGCTCTTTGTGTCTCCTTTGCGCTCCCAGAATATGGCTCTGCAACAATTATACAAAGTACTGAAAAGCCCAGGCAAATATACACCCAAACGGTTATATACTATGGATAATCTGGGAGAATATAAAGTGGGTAAGAGAACTAGTACCGGTACCCGTGTGGGACAGATTGCACGTAAAATTACCGGGTTTTTTGCATCGCTCAATGCTAATAAAATGTCTGATTCCGAAACTACTGAACCTTCCCTCTACTCTAGACCTGAGGGAGAATTGGGGCTGGAAATGGCACTCGATTCTCGGTCGATGAAATCATATACTGATACAAAAAGCGCGTTGCAATTTCCTAGGGAATTGGCGAAGGTTTCTCCATCCAAACCTGTTCTTGAAGATATCGACGAGGTTGATCTTACGATGCGGGAAAATAAGCACCGTCAAGAACAACGGCGTCTTGAGAATGAGATACGGAAACTTGAGCAGCAGCTTCTGGAACAGCTGTATCTGGCACAGCAACTTAAACAACAGTACGAACGGAAACTTTACCTCCAACAGAAAGATTATGAGGCACAATTGCATGCGTTAAATGAAGAGGCCAAACTGAGCCAGCCTCCAACTGAAGAACTCGAAGCCGATCAGACATTTTCAGAAATTAGACCAAAAGCATCTGCCTCTCAAAATGAGGATGTGCTAGTGCAACAGAGTCAACTACAGGCCGGGCTAGAAGAACGCAGTAGGATTATTGCTGAAAAGGAAGCAATCATTGCCGCTCGTGAGCAGGAATTAATCAAGAAGAGCTACAGCCTAAATGAGAAACCCACTCCTCCAAAAGAACACTTTGTGGCGTACAGACAGTTTTTGCCAGACAATACGCCATTCATCCTTCCATTCGATGCACAGAAAGAACCTTCCCCGCTGGCCGAGAGTGGGTCTTCGAAAACAAACGAAACAAAACCAAATTCAAGAGATGGACAAGTTCTATCAGTGTGTGAGGATGTACAAAACATGATCCAGGTATTAATACAGCTGAAACTAGTGTCTGAAAACGTCAAGCGGGAAATGCTTTTTTCATTACGGCTGGCAGAGAAGGAATTACAGAACACACAGTCGCCAAAGTTGTCAAGCACATTGAAAAAGCTTGAAGAACTTCGAGGTTTTCTTGGACAATTCGATACATGTATGGAAAACAGTCCACAAGATGCTCAACGTGTATACAATGAAGAGAAGCTAGAAGGAATGATGGATGCACTTTGGACGCTCAAAAACCACTCGGAGGAAAAGTCACGTGCACGTGCCCGTCAGGTGAAAAAATACGATCGCCAGCTTGCAAAGTTGGGCCCGCCCATATTATTCAACTCCCAAGCAGAAACTTCGAAATGTGTGACCAGCTTATTGCTCAAGGCCCAGGCGGTGATGCACCAGCGTAATCTCGCACGTGCCCAGGAGGAAATGGGTAAGGTGATACGTATGGTGAGCAGCATCAGACGGAGAATTACCCCAGAATCCAAGGGTATTTAAGGACTATGTGTATTTCTAAAAATACAGAACGAAAAAAAAAAAAAACCTTTACCCTGTAAATTTCACCTTACAACTTAACTAATTGAGAATTTGAAGAGTCTTCAGAGTCTTCAGAGTCCACGCCAGTGCACGCAGACGTGTCGCGCGCAGCACATCACTGCGAAAGAGACGCGTTTCTCTGCGGATGATTTTTGAACCCTACAACGGGACTAAAACCAACGAGAAAGTATAAAGCCATACTCTGGAAAGTCTGAAAACATTTGGAACAAGAAAAAAAAAAAAAAAGATCATCAAAAAAGGTTTAAAAACAGAAAAAGAAAAAGAAACCCCTAAGATCATGCCTGGACCTACTTTACTCCCGGTCAAGCTCCAACCATCCAATATCCGGCCAATAGCATACCGAGTATTATCCAAGAAACATGGGCTTAATATCCAGTCCGATGCCCTTCTTGTTTTGACAGAAGTTTTTAGTTCCCGTTTTGGTGCCGAATGGCGGGGGCCTCAGGGACAACAATTTCTTGAGGAATTGGCAAAATCTTGGAAAAAACAGGACAGAGGTCTTTTCATTGATGGACCAGGATGTACTCAAGTGATTAAAGAAATCACCAAGGAACAGGTCACGCGGCAGAACTCGGCGGCTAATGGTGCCCTCAAAGCAACACGCCTGGACACTTTGGCCGACGAACTCAGTATTGTGGAACCTCCACGTGAGGTGATGGATTGGCGGGACTTTTTCCTGTTTGTCACTCCAGATATCCAGCCAAACTTCATGTTTGATCGGATCCGTAAGCAATTTTCTCCACGGGAAGTGGCGGGTAAAAAACTCCGCAGCACGCTTCGGGCGTCTATCGAGTACTTCAACCAACGCTACTTTTTGATCTCCGACCGTATGTCGCGTGACGAAAACTTCCAGAAAACATCGTTTTCTAGTATTGCTGCTATCAGTCATACTCTCTCGAACCAACAGCCCAAGGGCGAAATCACGCTTATTAAGAATGTTTTGGGTCGTGACGGCAACAAGTTCCGTTTGTTTGGACTCTTATCGAAAAACATCAATGGAAACCTCGTGTTGGAAGACAGTTCGGATAATATCGAGCTTAATGTGACCCGGGCAGAAAAGTTCAAGGGCTCGTTTTTTTGCCCAGGAATGTTTGTCATTGTCGATGGTATCTACCTGGCATCTGGTGGTTCACGTAACAACGACGCTGACGTTATCAGTGGATGTTTCCATGTTTCTGTAATCAGCCAACCGGTGGCTGAGACCCGTGAATCAGCGTTGGATGCTTATGGACATTTGGACTTTATGGGCATGCACAATGACGCAAGGGCATCAGGGCTGGCGCTCGTGAAAATCGACCGGGCGTTGCGCAAGAAACTTGTAGCCTTGGAGAAAACCCTTGCCGGACATCGTCTTGTGCTTCTTGGAAGCAACATTTTCCTCGATGATCTTAAGGTCCGTGCAGGTCTTGATAAGTTTTTTGCCAAGCTCGAAGAACAGATCCAGGATGAAGAAGATGCGGGTGAAAATAATGGCCATCTCACGGTGGTTATGACGGGTTCATTCACATCACAGGCTCTTACTTCAGCCAAAGGTTCAGTGACCTCAATCTCCAACTCGGAGGAGTATAAAGCCAACTTTGATCACTTGGCGGAAACGCTTGCAAAATACCCTTTGGTGGTCAATAAGTGTAAACTTTTATTGATTCCTGGCACAAATGACCCGTGGCAGTCGACTTACTCGCTCGGAAAACCTAGTTCATCGTCGCTTCCCCAAACACCCATTCCCAAGGTCTTTGTCACACGTCTAGAGAGATTGTTCCCTAAAGGCTCACTTATCTTGGGCTGGAACCCTATGAGAATCAATTATATTTCGCAGGAAATCGTTTTGTTTAGAGATGACCTCATGACCAAACTCAAGAGAAACGATATTGTGTTTGAATCCGATCTCGAGTATGAACGTGCCCAGCTTGAAAAGGAAGCTACGGGAGAGGACAAGAACGTCGAAAATCTTGTTGGAGATGAGGTTCATTTGCCCGCAAAAATCAGGCAGGCAAGAAAATTGGTCAAAACTTTACTTGACCAGGGAAATCTTCAGCCTTTCCTCAAGGACTTGAGACTCGTGAGTCCAAACTACCAACACGTGATGAGAATCGAACCACTCCCCAATACAATTGCACTTTTCGACTCCAAATTCGAAAGCTTTGAAGTCACCTACAATGGATGCAAATTGACCAACTTGGGCTCTTTCATCAGCAATAAGAACGTTAGGAAACTTAACTATGCGGAGTACAGCCCTAGTACCAAGAAGTACACCCACAAGGAACTACACTTTTAAATGAAGATAGTTATTGGGTTATATTCCTTTTTATTTTTCTTTTCGTTTTTTATGCACTCGAAATGTCTCGTTCGTGGACCTCAGAGTGACCCCAGAATGATTTCGTCGTTTTCTTAATGACCGCCTGATGGGGGAATTGAAAACGCTACGGGGAAGGAAAAAAAGGTGCCCTTTCAAGACTTTACTTCGGCTGTTTTTCTTGTTAATTCAAGAGAAGAAGACAAAATCAAACCAAATCAATAACAAGAAATTCAAGGTTTCTTTTTCTTCTTTTTTTTTATTTTCTTTTTCTTCTGGTTTCCACAATTTAGTACTCTCCGCTTTGTCAATGCGTTTTACCGCACCCAGTCCAGCACTCCAGGCTCCAGAGTCCCAGCCATGGCCCGCGAAACTGCAATCGTTAGTGTGCGACACACCCCGATCTGGCTAAAAACCATTCTTTCATTGGATTTCACCCCCCACACTTTTTGGTTCAATTTTTTCTTTTCTTTACTAAAAAATGAAAACTCTTCACAAAGACCTCCACGTGAAATATATAAAAGACCTTGATTCCAAAGTTACAAAACAAACTTATGAATACTGGTTACTGGAGCACCTCCGCCTCAATGGCCTTTACTGGGGAACTATGGCCCTAGCCACATTGGATTCATTGGACACTTTGCCCAAAAATGAGGTGGTCAAATTTGTCATGGATTGTTTTGATGAAGAAAACGGCGCTTTTGCAGCGTTCCCGGGCCACGATGCTCATGTTCTCACCACATTATCTGCGCTTCAAATCTTGCTTATATACAACAGTCTTGCAGAGCTTTCTCCACAGAAAAAGGACCGTATAGTGCAATTTGTCATGAGCCTACGCTTGGAGGATGGTTCGTTTATGGGTGATCGTTTTGGTGAGGTTGACACCAGATTTGTGTTTGTTTCCGTGTACATTTTGACCATTTTGGGCCGTCTCACGGCCGACGTCGCGGAGGGTGCCTCGAAATTCATTTTGGATTGTAAAAACTTCGATGGTGGGTTTGGTATGTACCCAGGTGCAGAGTCCCATGCAGCTCAGGTGTATACTTGTGTTGGCACTTTGGCCCTCTGTGATTCATTGGATAAATTAGAAGAAAAGACTACTGCATGGTTAAGTGAAAGACAAGTGGTGGGCTCCGGTGGCTTTAATGGTCGTCCAGAAAAATTGCCTGATGTGTGTTATAGCTGGTGGGTTCTTCTGAGTTTAGCCGCCCTAAATAAGGCTCACTGGATCAGCTTTGAAGCTTTAGAGAACTTTATTCTAGAATGTCAGGACCATGAAGCTGGTGGATTTGCTGATCGTCCGGATAACCAGACAGATGTTTACCATACGTGTTTTGCTTTAACGGGTCTAAGTTTGATGTTTCCCGAGAAATATGGACTTGTTAAGGTCGACCCAGTGTTGTGCCTCCCTAAAGATCGGGTGGAAAATATGAAGTTTTTCAAGAAAATCTGAGTATAATACCTCGCAATCTACTTTTCTATCAACTATTAATGCATTTAATGTATCTATTTGGGTTATTCCCAATCAAAGCTGGCTATCCAGACATCACCAGCAGCCTCAAAGCCCTTGACCTCTTCGGGGGAAAATGTAATGATTTGACCAGTCCTCAGATTATCTTTGGTTTCACCATCTTCAACGTAGTATCCGCCAATCAGCGAATAAGCACACCACAAGTAATTGTAACAGTATCTTCCCATGTTCCAAGACTTTTCAGGTTCATGCTCGACATTCTTCAAAAGTTTGCTAGTCATCTCATAGGGCGGAATGATAGCGTTAGTGATCTTCAACGAAGCCTTGAAAAAGGTCTTAAATTCCTCTAGACTCTTGAGCTTTGTATAACGCGTTTTTTGATTGAATTCTTTATTCCAGTCCAAATCTTTCTTGAACGAGTTACCACAATGACGGAAACCAGAATTAAACCAAAGCAAGGTGTGGTCATCCGCATCACTGATATGAGCAGGGTGATTCGAGCATAATTCTTTAGAACGGAACGATTGTATACCCCCGATATCTTTGTGGCGCTCTTTCTCGGGAGTGAACTCTCCAATTGCAGCGGCAAAATGGTTATTGAAAGCGTATTCTTCATCTCCAGCCAAGGAGAGAGCGAGCCAAAAGAGTTCTTTATCTCCGTAGATTCTAGCAACCACCGGGTGGTAGAAATTTAAGATCGACATAACAATAGGTTGCATGAAATGCCTCTTCCTGTTAACGGCAACGACACCACTTTCCATAAAGTGAGAGAACCCTTCAAAGAACTCGTTTTCAAGCGTGAAGTTTGTGGCCTGTGGAATATTAAATATCGCTGAGTCTTCAATTGAGGGCAAGAGCTTCTGGAAGAAAATAATATCATCACTTGGACGGAATTGGCCCGATGCTCTATCTTTATAGAACAAAGTACCCTTGTCGATGAATTTTTTCAACTCAAAGAAGTAGGCAGGGTCTTTGAGAAGAACACTATCGGCATCGCAAAGAAGCATATCCTCAAAAGAATTGAACATGGTAGCGGCGATTTTGTTGGCAAACCCAGAGAACTTCCCTCTAAATTTCTCATCAATGGCTCTTTCCGCATTGACAAACCAGAGATCTATTTCCGGATACTCTCTGAAGTATTCTCTGGCAGCACGAACAAGATTATTACGAGAATCTTCTGAGAGATTTGAGTGGTATACAATCTGGACGGGATACTTATTTCCGAGGTACCGGAGTAATCTCAAAAATCTTGTGGCATCATTGACGTGGTCGTCCTTCAAAGTCATGACAATTCCTCTTCCGTTCAAACGTGATTTATATTCGTTCAAGAAGCACTCTTGTTTACGGGCGATCTTTGAAGGACTTCCTGGAAAGCTGACAGTCTTTCCGTCCCACCGAGTGAATATAGGATACTGGTTAGTGAACCAGGGGAAAATCTTGTCCTCCACATCAGTGCAATCAAGCTGATTTTTGTAAAGTTTACCCGAGGGTTTATCTGCGGGAGTCCGCAAGTACTTGATGCTTTTTTTCAAAAATCCCCGCTGGTTCTTAGCAAAAGTTACATCTTTTTTGTTGGCACCATTAGAGGCGCCCATGAAACACTTGTCGAAAATACGCACGTGGGCAATATAGTCGTGTAAGGTTTGTTCATCATTAAGCACTGTTTGGCGCATTTCGTCGAATTCTTTACGGATTTCATCGTCCGAAGGAGGCTTATATGGTTTGCCCTTCTCCTTAGCCTCATTAATCTTGTTGTTGATATCTCTCAACTTTTCTTCGCGATAAGAGTCAAAATTCTTAAACGCGTCTCTATTGAAAACAATACCCCGATGTGGATTCACCATCCAGTCTGGGTCACTCATGGATAAATGGTTGAAATAAATCATGCACCGGTCATGGAACAGATGTTTGGACAAAAGATCGTACATGTTTGTTTCATCAAAAATCTCGTCATAAATCAAAGATCTTGTCTTGAGCTTTTCAAGTTTTGGGTGTCGATTGTGATGGTGGGAAAATAAATCTATGAGATTCTTGTTGTCCATGTGTGAAACCCCTGCCGGTTTGGAACTCCTTTGGGAGACCATGGATAAATTCCAGAGCGAAAAACATAATGTAAGAAGGAGAAGTGGATACTTCCATGTATAAATACGAGAAACCACTTTTTTAAACATTTTTCTTTTCTTCTTTTTTTGCCCCTCAGATCTGATATATGTGGATATGTCAAAAGCAACCGGATCAAAAGCTATTGTTGAATTTTCCGCTCTTTTCTAATAAAAGCTAGATCTCCGAGTTTTGTGTAGCCAACAATTGCTACCTAAACAAAAAAAAAAAAAAAAAAAAAAGCGGTTTAAGATCGCCCGTTGAACTATTCTCGGTGAGTGTGGTTGCTTCCTGGATTCCGGCCAGGAAAAAACCAGATTGGGTTTTAGCGGGTGTGCCTTAATTTTTTTTTTTTTTTTTTTTTTTTTCGTCTGGATCGCGATTCAGATTACTGGGCTTGAGGTTCAGCAAGAGAAAAGTTAACTATGTTGGTAAAGCAACCTAGAAGCCTATCAGCTGATAAGCAGAAAGCAAAACAGACCAGAAAATAGAATACTACTAAATTATAATTCCCGAAGATCGAAACAACGAAAACTAGAAAGAAACCCCCCTGGGATCTGGAATTGTTGAGCGCTCGTGTGGTTATCTGCAGAACAATTCCTTGGAGATACACATCCCAGACAAATGCCCGGTGACTATTATGTGCAGGATAAAACGGGTGTCGAAGCCAGCTTATGCAGATAACCAGCCAACAAAAGGGTTGAGTGGGTGATGGAGTTTTGAAAAGGAAAAAGGAAAGGAAAGGATTTCATTTTTTCTAAGTGCAAAGAAAGGGAGAAATAATGAAAAATCAAAAAACTTTGTCTCTTGTTTCTCATTCTCCAAATCACCCACCGTCAAACGCAAGCAGTCCTTTGTTTTCTGTCAATTTTCATGGCCCCTTTTTTTCGTTCCCTTGCTTGGCCGCGCGTCTAACGCCTGGATTATGTGGCGTGGCTCCGTGTTGCATAGGTAAACACGGGCGGAAGTGTGGGCCGGAGATTGGAACAAATAGATATGTTTTGTTGTGTATGTCTTATTTTTTACAAATGCAAAAGATAAAGCTCTCATATTCAAAGATTACTTACTTTGCTTTCATCTGCGGAGACCTTTAATGAAAACGGATGGGCCCTGATTCCTGCCGCTAACACACAAGGCAGGAGAACGCATGCGCCGGTATGGTGGGTCGCGTGGTACCAGGGAAAGCAATGTTGGTTCCTAACTTTTTTGACACGTGGCACCAACCCCCAAAAACGGGAATTGGGCATTGAGTATTGGACATAGGAAATCAATAGACGAAGAAGAGTCTGTGTGTATAATTTCTGAAGCTTCAGTTAAAAAGTAAAGAATAAAAATAAAAAAAATGGAATGGCCAGTCACCGTTTTTGCCATTATCGCTAGGCTAAGTGATTGCTTTACGCCGGTTTTAACATATCTGAAAGTTTTCCTCGCCAAAAGAAGAGTGCTAAATAATGGAATCCCAGAAAGGGAAAGATTGACATCTCAAAGTTTTATCTTTTTTCATCTTTTGGGGAGGTTTTCTTTTCTTTTGCAATGGTATTTTTTTAACACTTTTGTTCTCTTTTATAGGGCATTTTTCCACTGGTGAAATACTAGAGAAACTGGATGCCTGCGATCATCATTCAACTGTGCTGGAAACATAACCACATGGAATTGAAAATAGTAAAAGAAAAGAGAGAAAAATACCCTACCACCTTATTCATTAACCTGATTTCTTTAAAACTATAAATGCCCGTTTTGGAAATTACTGGAAAGTGAAATGAGCGTTTCAAAGTATTACCTTTTTGTCTGCCTCGAGAGTGTACAGCGTCGCTAATTGGTCAGTTTGATAATGGCAAGAAAAGGGAACCCAAAACTATCAGATCCCATTTTTTTCCAATCTTTTTAACGTTTTTTTTCTTTCTTTCTTTTTTTTTTTTTTTTTTTTTTTGCCTTTCTCTTATTATTATATTAAAAAATAATGATTGCTATAACCCCATAATCTTTTTACTAACCAATATGTTCACGTATTAAATCAAACACCCACGACGCCAGTGAGCCACAACTTTGCGCGTTATCATGTGAGTAATACAACATACATGAGCAAGCACTAGACATAGGTAATAGGATCGAGAGAGAGAAAAAAAAAAATTGGTGCTTGTTAATACTTTACACCTGAATCCACCTAAAGACATATTAGAAATGGCTTCTTACTTCTCCGACCACCCAAACCACCCGGCCAACCTTATCTGTGAATTGTGCAGATTATTTTATGATAATAATTGGGTCACTGGTACTGGGGGTGGAATCTCGATTCGGGATGTCGATGGAGAAAATCCCAATGTTGTTTATATCGCTCCATCTGGAATCCAGAAGGAAAGACTTCACCCAAAGGAAATGTTTGTGGTGGAGTTACCCGAGAAAATCTTAAGAGGGCCCAATGAAGATAATGAAAAAGAGCCTTTATCGTTGGATTTGGCCGCAAACTTCAAGTATAAACCACTGGCTTGTACGCCCCTTTTCTTGGGTATTTATAATCTCCGTGATGCCGGAGCTTGTATCCACACACATTCCCAAAACGCAGTATTGGCCACCTTAATCTGGGAAGATAAGCTTGAATTTAAGATGAACAACCAGGAACAAATCAAGGCTCTTCCAAAGCTTGAGGTGAATCCAGAGACGGGAAAAATTGAGAAGGTTGGAGGTTTACAAAACTATGATACCATGGTTATCCCAATTGTGGATAACACGCCGCATGAGGAAGATTTAACTGACACCTTGAAGGAAACATTAAACAAATATCCAGGTGCTACGGCTGTATTGGTGCGTCGTCATGGTATTCACGTATGGGGAGAAAATATTTGGAAGGCTAAAATTTATAATGAGGCCATTGATTATTTATTGGAGTTGGCTATAAAGATGCACCAAAACAACATTCCTTTGGTTACAGAGTAAAACGAATGTGTTACTCGATGATTTATAGATATAGAATACTTTGGAAACTTTGGAAACTTAGGAAACTTTGATTATGTAGCTGTTCCAGGTAAAAAAATTGACATGTGGATGTTTTGCTATTGAGGAGGAAGTGGTTGTGTCGTGGATTAAATATGAACAAAACTTTACAGTTTCATTGTTAAGAAAGAGCAGCATTGAGTGTAGCAATCATAATATATCCCCACATTTATGTATTATTGTTTTTTGCTTGTTTTCAATCAAAACTTGTCTTTTTCATAGTGGGTTTTTCGTCCCTTTGAGCTCTTCACCATTTATTGTCATCCAATCAACATCAGCAAGTTCATCCACTTCGCCAATACACACCACACTACCTCCTCGGAGCAAATATACCCCCAACAGTAGCATCTGATTTTCCTCGTCAGGGTATATGATACGTTCTATCGTTTCAGATAAAATCACATTTGTCGAATGATCAAAACTACTAAGAGTCCCTTCAAAAAGACGAGCATCTGTTGTCACCACACGCACTTTCTCTATTTGTTAGTATGGGATTTTCTCTCCATATTCATAATGTATACATACTTCCAAGGTATTCTTTAAGGGCAGACATGTTTGCTTCCACAATGATATTATAGGGCCACCGTTTTATTAGACAAGGTGAAGCTGTCTGAGCCCTGAGCATGTGATTTACGGCACGTGATGATGAAACGTGTAGGCGCGAGTCGGGTGGAGTCTGGACAGTGGAATCACCATGTTTTATTAAAAAGATACACCTTTCTGGAGTTTGGTTTTAATGATATGTTAGAAGGATATTTATTTTGGAAGGTGTGTTTTATTGTGATAAGGTTTTTATTTTCGGTTTGAAAAATGCTGAAAGTTGCTCATTTTAAATATTAATTTTTGTAAAGTACTTTTCCAAAAACTGACCCTAACTTTTCATTTAATAAATAATGAATGCGTAATAAAAATACAAAAGTATGATTTTTTTTCAAACCAAAATTCAATGACAAGGTATAAGAAGGCGAGAGATATTAAATAATAACTAAGTTTTGGTCTAGGTTTAGATTATTTAAGATGGAGTTAAACTTCATTAAAAATATTCTGTAGTTTAGTTTTTTTTACGAGAGAGCGAGTGAGCCACTCTGATCGCCCTAGAAAGAGACAAAACTTCGGAGAAAAAAGAGAGAGAAAAAAGGGAAGAGAGAGAAAAAGAAAATGCTTTGAAAGATATTTCTTAATAATTTGTTTTTTCTTATTCTTTATATTATCCTTCCCTTTTCAACATAAATCTACAACCTCAAATAGTTAGCTGGGCTATTGGGTTAGAACTCACCGCTGGATGAGAATCCCGGATAAACAAAGCTGAAGTCTGAAGTCACGTGTAGATATTTACGACCGGTTGAGAACTCAACCGACGGTTGATGGGATTTTGGTACAATTTTTTTTTTCAAACAAATCAAAAAACTCGACTGCATGTAACAAGTCGATCAGGCCTGGTGGAACCTTTCTTGGCGCCACGGCAAGTGAGGTGTAAGACTCATCAGATGAAAGCTCAAGTCCGAGTGCGGGCCAAGTCTTTGTCAGCCAGAGCCGTTCTCGGAACAGAAACCAACTGCGCAAAAAACAAGTCACGTGACCAATGACCATCACCTGTTACGCCGTAAACGGCAAGTCAAAAGTCTCGTGACTTTCGGCGCGAGACCTTCGGCGCATCCGAGTGAAATGACTCAGCTGCCCCAGGTTTTGCCCTGGCTTCCTGCGGCATTATGCGCAATTCATGCCTAAAAGAGACGGAAAAAAAGAAATCATCGCGTCAATTTCGGCAACCGTTTTTTCCGTCTGCAACCCAGCCCACATGTATATAATGGGCCAAAACACGGTGGTAAAATTTCCTTTTAGAAAAAGAGAAAAAAAAGAAACAAAATAATTATTCATTATCCCCGCTACTTTCATTCTGAAGTCTGTGGAAATATCCCTTATTACTAGTTCTACCTTACAGGCATATTACCCTGATTATTCCCCTTTCTCATTTGTTTTATTACCTCAGATTAAAGTTTGCTTTAAATGTCATCTCCTACTAAGTCTCTAGAGACAAATAACCAGAGCTATGAGGCTTCAAGCCTGAGCGATACACATCCACAGAATGGCAATGTATGGCAAAATTTCAAGGATTCCTTCAAGCCAGCCGACCAGGTTGTGTTGAAATTGGATGACCTAGATGCTGTGGAAAAGGCCAATTTGAGAGCTGCAAACTCCCAGCTTGCAAAGAAATTGAAAAACCGTCATTTGCAAATGATTGCTATTGGTGGCTCCATTGGTACTGGTCTTTTTGTTGGCTCTGGATCTGCTTTGGGAACCGGTGGTCCAGGTGGAATTGTTATTGCTTGGCTCATTACGGCCACGTTTGTCTTTACAACTATGCAAGGTCTTGGAGAACTCAGTACCACTTTCCCTATCAGTGGTGGTTTCAATATCTATGCTACTCGTTTCATTGAACCGGCCTTTGGTTTTGCCATTGGCTGGAACTATTTCCTCCAGTTTTTTGTCCTTCTTCCCTTGGAACTAGTGGCCGCATCCATCTCTATCCAGTATTGGAATAAAGACTTGAATCCTGACATTTTTGTTGCGGTATTTTGGGTTACAGTTTTTGCCATCACCATGATGGGTGTTAGATGGTACGGTGAAGCCGAGTTTGTGTTTTGCATGATCAAAGTTGTCACTGTTATTGGATTCATCATTTTAGGTGTGGTGCTTATATGTGGCGGAGGCCCTAACCATGAATTTGTGGGAGGAAAATACTGGCGTAACCCTGGTGCCTTTGCTAATGGATTCAAGGGTGTTTGTTCTGTCTTTGTCACGGCGGCATTTTCTTTTGGTGGTACTGAGATGATTAGTTTGGGTGCTGCCGAATCAGCCAACCCTGCCAAAGCTCTTCCCAAGGCCATCAGACAGGTTTTCCTCCGTATTACCATATTCTATTTGGGTACCATTGTCGTTATTGCCACACTTGTTCCTTATAACGATGGCCGTCTTTTGAACGGTACCTCTTCTGCGGATGCAAAGACTTCTCCGTTTGTCATTGCCATTGTGAATAGTGGTGTTAAGGGTTTACCCAGTGTTATCAATGCGGTGATTTTGATTGCAGTTTTATCGGTGGGTAATGCTTCCGTTTACGCCTGTTCTCGTTCCCTTAACTCGCTTGCTGAACAAGGAATGGCACCAAAATGGACTGGTTACGTCGACAGAAAGGGCCGTCCGTTGTTTGCCATCATTGTTACAAACATGTTTGGTCTTTTTGCGTTTATTGCTGCTTCCGACAAGCAAGTAGAGGCTTTCAACTGGCTTTTGGCATTATCCGGTCTTTCATCCATCTTCACGTGGATGTCTATCAACTTCTCTCATATCAGATTCAGAGCTGCAATGAAGAAGCAAGGTAGAAGCTTGGATGATTTGGTTTTCCGTTCTGCAACTGGAGTTATCGGTTCCTGGTATGGTCTTGTCATGAATGTGTTGGTTCTTGCTGCTACTTTCTGGCTCTCGCTCTTTCCTCTTGGAGAGGCCCCAAATCCTTCCAGTTTCTTCCAAGGATACTTGGGTCTTCCCACGGTTCTTGTGTCTTGGATTGGATACAAGATTTACTCCAAGTCTTGGAGAATCTTGATCAAGGCTGAGGACATTGATTTGGATACTGGTAGACACGTCCCAGATATGGACCTCATTCGCCAAGAGGAGGCAGAGTTGGCTTCTCAAATGTCAAAGAAGTCATGGTGGCGTCGGACTTTGGCATACATCTTTTAACTGCATTATTAAAACCACCCCTGCATTATTTAGCATCTCATAGAAATCTATGTTTCATTTACGAATATTCTTCTACAGTGTGATAGGAAATTAGTAACGTTTCTATTAATTTATTATACAAGTACTTTGTAAATCCGTGGATTTACCCCGCGTTTTTCTCCCAAATGTTGCCAGTCTAACAAAGGAATCTGTAGACTCTGATGTAGATTGGCTTGGCGGCCAAAATGGCTTTCTCCTCGGCAAGCTCTTGCTTCAAGAGGTCCAAGTCCAATTCTCTTCTACCGGTATCAATATCAATGTCCTTGGCTCTAATGAGGAACTTCCAGTTTCTCTTCCAGATCTTGTGACCGATCCAGAACGCCAAGATGACTGGGAACGACAAGTAAGCTTGGAAGAAATCAGATGCATCTGGAGAGCCGCCGATAGGGTACAAAGCAATCCAGAATTGAGCAATGACAACCAATATGTTCAAAAGTACACCGAACCAAGAACCAATGACACCAGCCTGGGAAGTGAAGGCAATCTCATCCTTACCTCTACCTTGAACGGCAAGAGCGCGTCTGAATCTGATGTGACAGAAACAGATGGAGCCCCAAGTGAACAAGGAAGACAAACCAGAAAGGGCCAACAACCAGTTGAAAACATCACCCTCCTTTCCAGAGGCAGAAATGAAACAAATCAAACCGAAGAGAGATTGAAGAATAATACCAAACAATGGTCTTCCCTTCTTGTCAATGTAGTTGAACAACTTAGGGGCCTGTCCAGCAGCAGCCAAAGCAGCCATAGTTCTAGAGGAACCAAAGACTGAAGAGTTACCGACAGACAACACAGCGATCAAGATAACAACGTTCATGACCGAAGGCAAACCGCTGATACCGGCGTTTCTGATGGCAATAACGAAAGGCGAGTAACGAGCAGAACCGTCAGAACCTTGCAATTGAGGACTGTTGTATGGAACAAGACATCCGACCAAGATCAAGGAAATAATGTAGAACAAGGTGATTCTCCAGAAAACTTGCTTAATGGCCTTTGGCATAGTCTTTCTTGGGTTGACAGACTCGGCAGCAGCCAAACCAACCAACTCAGTACCGGAGAAAGCAAATGCAGCAGTGACAAACACAGAACACAAACCTTTGAATCCATGGTTGAAAGCACCTGGATTGTGCCAGTACTTACCACCAATGTATCCACCCTTTGGACCACCACCGCAGACCAAAACAATACCCAAGATAATGAAACCAATGACGGCAATAACCTTGATGGTGGAGAAAACAAACTCAGCCTCACCGTAACCCTTCACACCGAAGAAGTTAATGGTAATAATAACCACGTAGAAAATAGCAACATAAGCAGCGGGATTCGTTTTACTATCCCAGTACTGCACTGTTATTGCCGCTGCAACCAATTCCAAAGGCATAACCACCAACCATTGCATGGCGTAGTTCCAGGCCATGGCAAAACCCCAAGATGGGTCAATAAATCTAGTGTTGTAAGTGACGAAAGCACCGGAGACAGGGAAAGTAATTGCCAACTCACCCAAGGCGTGAACAGTACAGTAAATCATAATACCAATCAAAATATAAGCAATCAAAACAGAAGCTGGACCACCGTTTTTCAAAACTTGGCCAGAACCAATAAACAAACCAGTACCAATGGATCCACCAATGGCAATCATTTGCAAGTGTCTTCCCTTCAAAGATCTAGAAAGAGGAGAGTTAGCAGTAACAATAGCAGCCTTTTCGACTTCAGATAAGTTTGGGTCAATGCCCAATTCAGCCTCGTCAAATCTTCTAAAACCATCCACAAAAGATTCCCATTTTCCCATGGGAGCCTTTTGCGCTTGGGCATCAAAGGCGTCAATGTAGACGCCTCCATCTTTCTCGTTGGAGGCCTGCCCCTTGGAGGTCACGTAGTTCAATTCCTTTTCTGGCATCTTTTAGTTATTAGCAGCCAATAAGTGAGGGTTCTCAAGTATGCTAAATAGAGAGAAGAATCTAAAGACAGAAAGAAACTAATGAGGAAAAAAGAGGAATTTATCTGTAAGTTATAGTCGGAAATCTCGGACTTATATATGGTTTCGCCAAGGGTCTTTTGCCATCTTACAGAATATTGATCTATTGGGGCATAGCCAGGGTGTGCATATACGAAAGATAACAATCTGTTATCAGGGAACTGGCTGATCTTTAAATTTTTTTTTTTTTCAAAACGCCGCGTGGCCTGCGTTAAGCACAGGTTTCCGGCTGCCGCATCCGTATCCAAAACCTTGACACCACAAATCTCCACAGCATGATAATTTCCCTTTTTGGGCACAATAAATTTAGTAAAGAAAAAAAATAAGAAGAAAAAAAAAAAAATCAAGAGATCCATTATAGTACTCAGAATAAGATCTGATTCAACCGAAAAAACAAAATCGATCAACGGGGTGTGCCATGGGTACCGCAAACTGTGGATCAACTTTTTTTTTTTTTTGAACCACGTTGCCAAGAGCTCGTTTTTCGCTTGGCGTATTCGTGGTGTCCAAAAATCCCTATCTCAGAAGAGTGGCCCTACTATTCCGGTTTCGGGCGGGGTGCGGAGCTTAAAGTCCAGTGATTTACGGCATAAGCGAAAATTAAATTGAAATTTCGACCTTTCGGAATTTATGGTTTCCGAGAATTATTGAATATTTCCAAAATTTTATCATTTTAAGTGGATATTACTGGTGTAATTTTTTTTGAGGTTCGAGTTCTCAGTTTACCAGATCTCAACATACGGTTTGTTCGGATACGACAACCTGCATAATACGCTTTATCATGCCATGCGGCTCGCTGCGGGATAGGAAAACAGCGGAAAAAGAAATTCACACATCGCCAAGTATCTCGGGGCAAAGGTAGGGGGGTTATAATATTGGTTATGGTGGGGATATCGTATGATTGATTCCAGAGAATTATTCAAGACTGTTTATTGAATAAATGAGATCAATTGTTGAAGAGAGTTTTACGTAAAATGTAGGAAGGAAAATCACATTGTTTGCAGCAGACGAAGCACACTCGCATCAGTTTCGGAGTCAAATGCCGACAAATGAGCAACTTTATCTTACGAGTTTGACGTAAGGGTTTATGGCCTTTTCTTGCTTTGTGCAAGCTCGGCAATGTTTGGGGCGGCAAAAAACAAAAAAAAGAAAGAAGAACGAAAGATCAAAAAGAAGCGACAAAGATAATCGCAGCGGGAAAGAATTGCCGTTCCAGATAAGCACGGGCTTCGTAAAACAAACCAATGACAACCGGTTTCAGCGATAAAATTCCAGCAAACTGATCGGGTTAGAATTCAAATAGCACATGAAAAAACATTTGTATCAATTATATTTGTTTTTCAATAGTGAATATAGCGCACGAGGCGATTGACCAGAAAGCATGCCATCACTTCTAAGTGGCACTCTAATCTTTCAGTACTGAAAGCAAAATAGTTAATTCAAGGCCAGGGTCGGGAACATGCAATTTTGCATAAAGCGAATAAGAAAAGCACACAGTAATGTACGGTTAAACACGGCAATTCACGGTTATTGAGGGGAATGGTCTTCTGTCTCCCAGATAATGCACCTACGGAAGGGGAAGCGTGCTTCTAGATAAGCCGGGCAAATCAGGAATCAAGCGAATACCCAAAACGGCATTTTTGTATGCGGGGATTTTTATAGACACATCCGTTCAAGAGCAAAGAAGGTCGAGAACAAATAAAAAATAACACCTAAATACTTTATCTTTTTCTTTCTCAATTGAAGAGCTTATAAATAAAGGGCAACTTTATTCAATACTGCTGAAGAAATACCGCGGCCTTACCGCGGCATGACTTTCAGGGTCTAAGATACAAGGTTATATAAACAAAACACATGATTTATTCATAAACCCAAGTGTCATATTTTCAAAAATTTCAACTAAGCAATAGAAGAAGTTTCCTTGTCATCAAAAAAGTGTGGGTAGGTTATGCATGCCTGAGAAGTGTAAATCCAGGCTGGCCGAAAGTTGCTTATCTTTCATCGGATAATTGTGGTGCACGCTTGTGATCAAATCCCGGCTAGATGCAGTACATGCATCAAATGGTACGTGCACATAGACAATAATCCGCAACATTCACATGGTGAGTGATTCGGAGTTAAAGTCAGCTCACTTGTTCAGCTTGCACATGGATCAATGTAATACTTTGTGTCATTTCTTGGCAGAACTTCTAACCCAAACTTAGATAAGAGATATCATATATCCTCACGGCATTTTCACTTATCTTTTTTCTACACTCTTGTAAAGTTGTCTTGGCAGTAGGTAGATATCGAACCCCGGTTTCTGTGTGTATGGGAAACTCCGATTAAAAACGCCGTGCTGATTACAATGGGCGCATAATCTTTCTAAATTGAGTATTGTAGTTCTGGAAACATCCGAAAAAATACCCGGGGATATCTTTCTCGGATGAAGGTCGATGTCTGCTTGATGATTTCACATACTTTTTCTTTTACGTGAACGACATCAGTCAATATCAGTCAAGATCAGTCAAGATCAGTCAATATCAGTCAATATCAGTCAATATCAGTCAATAGCTGTGTGTATAATGACATCAACATTATTAAGAAAAGGGTTCAAATATGAGATTTATATTTACTATTTATCTTCAGTGAACACAAACTTTGAGGGTAAGTTTAGATTCCTGTTAATATTTGGAGAATAAGGAATAGACATTCCAGGGAAATACTTCAAGAAAATAACTGGTCTTGGGATTTAAGCGGCAACAAAAAAATGGATTGTTTCTGCAAGTGTGATATTTTATCCCCGTCTCGAAAACGTCCTTTCAATTCTACATGATATGTCTTTTTTTAACATATCTCGCTCTCCCTAAAACTTATATGATCAAAGATTTCAACAATCGATTGTGAGCATGCAATATCAACACTAGTACATTGCTAATGCACCAACAGAGGGCTTGCCATGGGCAACAAAGCAATGCTACAACGACAGGTAAAGTAACATTTTCAGATATATTTGATGCAGTATAAAACGATGGGGGAGATCTACTTCTTTTCCTTCTTCTCCTTCTTCTCCTTCTTCTCCTTCTTCTCCTTCTTTTCTTTCTTCTCCTTCTTCTCCTTCTTGTCTTTCTTTTCCTTCTTGTCCTTCTTTTCCTTCTTTTCCTTCTTGTCCTTCTTCAGCTTCTTGGAGTCCTTCTCGTCATCGGAGTCGTCTCTCTTTCTCTTCTTTGGAGCCTCGGTCTCTTCGTCGTCAGACTCGTCGTCGGAGTCCTCCTCGACAGCAGCAGCAGCAGCAGGAGCAGTGGCATCGGCATCGGCGTTGTAAGCTCTGGCCTCGGAGATGTCGATCTTCTTGGCGTCTCTGGCGACTCTGGAGGTGGTTCTCAAGTCTCTACCCTCCAAGGCACTCAATCTGGACTCGACCTTGGCACGGACCTCCAAACCGAAGTCACCACTGTCGTCTCTGTCCTCAGCCAAGGAGTCGTATCTCAAGGCAACGGCGGCCTTGGCAGCAAGAACTCTGGCGATCTTACCCTTGTTCTTACCGGTGGCCTGACCAACCAAAGAGGCGTGGTACAACAAACCGTACTTAGGTGTGTCGTGCTTGGTCTTCAAGGCACGGAACAAAGCCTTCTCAGCACCCAAGATTTGGATAGTAGAGGCTGGGGCCTTGGCCAAAGAGGTTAAGGAACCGGCATGAGCAATCAAACGAGCACCAACCAACTCACCAACCAAAGAGGTCAAGTTAGGGGCAATGGCCTTCATACGGGAGGACAAGTAGTTCAGCAACTGTTCTCTGTAGGCGGCGAAGTCGACAATCTGCTCAGCCAAAGACTTGATGTTGTCCAAGTCGGTGTCGGTGATTTCGGTACCCATGGAAACCTCGGCAGCGTTCTTCACCTGCTCCTCAACCTCTTCAGGCAAGATCTCGGACAAGTCGGTGTCAGCAGCCTTGGAACGGATGCCCATGGTCAATATGATTCTGGCGTAGGCCACGGAGTCGGTTATAAGCTTGGCCAACTCAGGGAAGTGCCAGCCGTACCACTCCTTACATCTCATGGCGTATGTGTTGAGCTCCTTGTCCAAGTCGTCCAAAAGGGCAATGGCTTGAACGATCATGGTGTCGACCTTGTCGGCACTGAACTTCAATTTATGTCTGCCAATGGAGTGGGCCAAACCAAGCGACATCTGCTTCAAGATAGAGTCATCCAAGCCGGGCAAAAGCTCGGGCAAAAACTCACGGATAGATCTGTGCAAGTCCAAAGAAGCGGCGTCGGAAACAACCGAGTAGTTCAAGCCCAACTTGTTGATGGCATTTCCAAGCTTGGCCTCCGAAACCACCAAGGTGGCCTTTTTCTCGAGCTTAACATCCTCCAAAAGCTTTTTCAAGTTGTCGGAAACCTTACCCTCAATGACAGCGTTGGCCTCTTCCAAGGCACTAGCAGCAGACTGGAACTTTTCGAAGCGGTGGATCTTGAACTGCTCAGCGACTTTTTCCGCAGAGTTCAAGTCCTCAACCAATGTGGCCGACTTGTAGATTTTCTTGTCGGCAGCCTTTAAAAGCGCATAACCGGCAGCGGTTTCAGTCAAAACGTAGGCCATTTTTTGTGTGTGGTTTGTACGTTTGAAGGTATGCTTTACAAGGCAATGGGTGAGAAAAATTTGGGCACGATGAGGTTGTGCGAGTGGGAAAAAAATTGAGGCCGAGGCCTGTGTGCAGGTGCTCGTCTGCCTAGTGCCTGCTGATGCTTTGTTTGTTTGATGCTGCTTTTGTGGATGGTGTACGGGTGTGGGGTTCTTTGCTACCCGCCGGCGATGAGTCCAATTAATGACAGGCAAGGGGATGGGAAAGGTTTGGGGATAATTTATGGAAAGAAAAAAAAAGAAGAAAAATATGACATTTTAGCTGGAAGTTGTTGTCTCAGAAATTTTGAATGTTTTTTTTTTTAGGTTGAGATCTGGAATTGGTGTTTGGATGAGGTGGTCTATTACTGTTATGTAATGTTATATCTGCTGCGGCGGTTCCCCAGATAATAGTAAGGAATACCGAGGAAAAGAAGAAAAAAAAAAAAAGGATAACATATGTTTCAAGCCCATTTCCCTAAATTTTATTCAACTATAATCCAGACCTTCAGGAATAGACCATTAATAAATTGAATAGAAAAAGAGACATAAACACATTCTCGTCTCTACTCTTCATTGCTGATTTTCGCACTACAGTATTGCAGTCGTTACCCCAGACCACACCCAATCACATTAACCACTAGAATATCAAGAAAAGAAGACCAAAAGAAAAGAAAAAAGCAACAATATATGTATGTATAAAAACTCATCGATATATTTAAAACATAAATTAAACTTTTACAATAATAAGAAATACTTATAACCCCCATTTTATTGTAATGACCGGTCATTTTTAGTCACTACTATCCACGTGCAATATCATCACGTGTCATTTTATCACGTGTCACTCCATCACGTGTAGTGCTCCCCGCGAAGGCCGCGAGTCCACCATAACGCCATCACCAATTCCTTGTACTGCACCAAGCCATCAAACCTAAATTCAAAATCAAGTGGTTTATTTCGAAAAAAAAGCCATAAAATATACCCAAAACTTTTTGAAATATTTAAGGACGAAAATGGGTACAAATCAGAATTCACCTACAAAGTCACCTGTGCGCAAAAAGCCACGTCCACAAGCAAAATCCCGGAAAACATACCTTTTCCAACCCACAAATACTCTCGCATATAATCCCCACGCATCTTCAGGGCCACGACAACGCCATTTTCCACAGGACACAAATCCACCAAAACGGGTCGAAAGCCCAGAAAAAGTTGTTTTTGTGGAAAAAACAAGTGTACAAACGCCGAAATCCAATTTAAATCATGGAAATCCCCCTATTTTAGCGCAAACGCCCCCGCTTAAAGCTTCACCTCAGACGCGTGTAGACGCGTCGTTGGGCACAACTTTAAGTGCAAATGGAACACGCCTTTTCGACCGTTCTACAGACCAGCAAAGTTCAGATGATAGCTTTGATGGTGTGAGGTGGCGACCAGCAAAAAGTTCAGCGCAAAATTTCGCTCGGCCCATTCTTTCGTCGCCTCTCAGAAATGCTGAACTGGCCCCTCTTAAGGATCCATCTGCAGCCACTTTAGTCAATGAAGTCACGGATTCTATGCTTAATAAATATAGTATGGCTACTCCAAGTTTACTTTCACAAACACCTCTTCATTCTCGCACGATTTCTGATGGTGTGGCACGATTCCCCGATGTTCTGCCTACGCTTAAAAGGTCCAAATCATTTGATCCACGTTGTGTTGAGCCTGGACTCTCTGGAAACCAGGAGAAATCAGCAGAGGCACGCCGTCTAAATACATGGATTGATAAATTCGATATCAAGGATGTGGCAATAAACTCTGAGCATTCCCCGGCTAAAAAACACACAATTACAACTTCCAAACCTGTAACATTAAAGGTTATGTGTGATGAAGACGATACATTATCATCGGATGACGACTCGTTTCTTGCAAATCTTCAGTATGATTCTCTTCCACCGATCCTGCAGGTCCCACTACATACAAATGACGGATCCAGTCTAGATACTTCTACAAACAGTATAACGCATGACCAAGGTACAAAAAACACATTTGTGTCGACTCCCGCTCGTCAGAAATCACCCATACCTGAAGATTCTGATCCCTTTTCGGATGACCTCGATATTGCTGTGCTAGATAGTGTACTTACCCAACCATCTACGGCGCTGTCTTCGTTTATTGCATCCAGCGGGAAAACAGAGGCAGCTTTGTGTCTAGATAAACTGAGCAGCGAGCTTAAATCCGTGACGCCACAACCACAAAACCAAAAATCTGAGCAGGCTCTTGGTGCCAAGATCTCGTATTCACGGCCAGACTTTTCTAGGTACCAGGTACAATCTGTGTTTGCAACCACGTACCAGGTGCAGAACTTCAAGAAAAAACAACTTATATTGACCGTGACTGACCCAAATGGGGCCTCCGGTAAGTTGATGGTTCGTGGCGAGGCTGCAGAATTAGATATCAAGGCTTCCGATATCGTGCACGTGATTCACACCACCCCAGATTCACCAAGATTGGTCAGCGATACCCACAATCTTTTGATCTGGAATCCCGATACCCTTGTGGCGTCAACAGTAGTGGCAGACCAGATCGACTGTCCCCGAAAAACAGTGCTTTCAAAAAGGTTATCTTTTCCTGGCCTGTACTCACTACCACTACTTACGGGTACTATTGTACACGAGATTTTCCAGATCTGCTTTCTCACCACCAAATACAGTGCAGAGTATATGCGGGACCTTGTGGAAATTGAGGTTCAACGGCGTCTTTTAGATATATACACTTTGGGGGATGTGGTGGATGATTTGAAGGCGAAAATCTATACTCACCTCCCATACATCCAGAAGTGGTTTGATACCTATTTCAAAAAGACCCCGGCGGAAATCCCCACAAACCACCGACAGCAAAAAATCCGGTTTTCGGTGGCTGAAACCCTAGATATCGAAGAAAGGGTCTGGTCACCAATGTTTGGCATCAAAGGAATCGCTGATGTCACGCTTAAAGCCAACCTTGGTAGTGATCATTCCATTGGTCAGTTCTTGCTCCCCATGGAGATAAAAACAGGCCAGCCATACATTCTGCACCAGGCACAGGCGGCATTATACTCGCTTCTTTTTAAGGATAGGTATAATGTCGACATCACGTCGTTCTTGCTCGTCTATACCCTGAACGAAGGTTCTACCACCAAAAACGACATTTCGGTTTCGGATTTAAAGTCGCTTGTCAACTTGAGAAACCGCATATCTGTGTATCTCCGTCCCGGCAACCAGGAACTTCCTGATTTGATGCGCCAGCAGAAATGTGACCGGTGTTTTGTCCAGGAGAGCTGTATGACGTATAACTACCTCACCGAGGAAGGTACAGCCGAAAATAGCGGGTTAAAGGAAGGAGTCTATGATGATTTGACCTCACATTTGGAGGGAAAACAGAAGTATAAGGATTACTTAGCCTACTGGGACTTTCTCTTATCGAAAGAGGAGGAGTTTATCTCGCGTTTTGATAAAGAGTTGTGGATCTTAACGGCAAAGGAACGTGAAGAGGGTCTGGGAAAAAGTCTTGGGAGCCTTGTCATTAGTGAGTGCCAAACAAACACCCATAATGATGATTACATTTACACATTCAAGCGAAAGGGTCCTCAAGGCGGTGCATTCAATGCATCCCAGATATCAAAGTTTGATAAGGTGATTATCAGTGACGAGGCAGGCCATTTTGCCTTGACACAGGGATTTGTGCGTCACATTGATGCTGTGAGTATCACCATCGCCTCAAGAAGACAAATCATCTCGACAGAACTGAAAACTGATCGGTTCCACCGCGCAGGGGTATTGCGAGCAAGTCAGAACGTGACACAAGAAAATGCTGAGGCAATTTTGTTCCGTGTGGATAAGGACGAGATGTTTTATGGGATGGGCGTGGCTAGATACAATATTCTCAATTTGTTTTTGAGCGAAGGTGACCACAAGCGGCGGCTGTTGATTGTGGATCTCCGTGAGCCAACATTTAGCACCTCACGTCAGTTTCAGATTGATGAGTCTGCGGCCCATTTTAACGAATGCCAGATGCGGGCATTTGAGAAGGTAAGCACCACCAATGACTACTCCGTTATTTTAGGAATGCCCGGAACAGGAAAGACAACGGTAATTGCGTTCCTCATCAAGATGCTTGTTGCTGCAAAAAAGACCGTTCTCCTTACTTCATACACAAATTCCGCCGTGGATAACATTCTTTTGAAGGTCAAAGAGTATGGGATTGACTTTCTTCGGATCGGGAGCTCTTCCAGAGTGCATCCATCAATCAGAGAGTACACCCCTGGATCCGAAGCGAATAAGGTGGAGTCATTCAGCGACTTCCAAAAAGTATACTCGAAACCATATGTGATTGCCGCCACGTGCCTTAGTGTCCAGGACCCGGCATTCAGTATTCGCAGTCAATTTGATTATTGCATAGTTGACGAGGCGTCGCAAGTATCCATGCCAATAAGTTTGGGCCCGCTTGCGCTTTGTGATAAATTCATCATGGTGGGCGACCACTACCAGCTTCCACCATTGGTATCTCATCCCGATGCCAAGGTAAAGACTGGGTTATCACAATCCTTATTTCAAATCCTCGCCACTGCACACCCCGATAGTGTAGTGGAGCTTAAATATCAGTACCGGATGTGCGAAGACATCATGCTCATATCCAACCGGCTTGTGTACAAAAATAGGTTGGTGTGTGGCACTGAAGCAGTGGCGAATCAGGTGCTTGAGATCCCTCATAAGGAGAATCTTTCACCATGTTTTACGAAAAGGCACCTGGGGCTGTTTCCCTGGCTTGAACCTGTTTTTAAGGAAGAAAACAAGGTGGTTTTTTTCGACCACGACTTGCTTCCAGGATATGAACGTTCGGTAGGCGAAAATACCACCAACCCAACAGAGGTGGAGCTTGTAAGACAGACAGTGGAGGCGCTTTGCAAATGTGGAGTAGAGCCGGCGAAAATCGGGGTGATGACGTTGTACCGGTCACAATTGAAGGTACTCAACGATACGTTCAAGCATATTCCTGACCTTGAGATTTTGACTGCGGACCGGTTCCAAGGCAGAGACAAGGATTGTATAATCATTTCCATGGTGAGGTCAAACCGAGAACGAAGAGCAGGCGATCTTGTGAAAGACTGGAGACGGATCAATGTTGCCGTTACGCGGGCACGGGCAAAATTGCTCGTTTTTGGGTCGGTGTCAACATTATCAAATGCAGAGTCTATATGTGACTTTGTTGCATTGGCCAAACGACAAGGCTGGGTGAACGAGCTTCCTGAGACGGCATTACAACTGTACGAGTTTGCCAAACCAACCATAAGTCCACTGAAGAGGGTCAAGGGTAATATACAGAAGTTGGGAGAGAGTGCACTTGGACGCCACCCATTAGTACGGAACATCCTTTCAGACTTGAATGGGGTGTGACCGAGGTTGGGGCCATGTTACCTATATACAAATATATACAATACTAGAAATCAGATGGCAACAAAGAAGTTGACGTTGAATCTGCCACGGCCCTGGTTAACTGGATCAGCGGGGTTTTCTGCGGGCACAACAGCCGGTCTTAACTGGCGGCGCAAGTTCTGAAATCCCACGTAGGCGAAAAATGCCAAGGTGAAGATGAGGATGATGTAGTCGAACAACTGGTAATCATCTTGCGGAGGGTAGGTGGTGCCTTCTGCATGAGCATTTTCACGTGTATGGGGATTAACATTGGTATTTGAATTTTCTGTTTCATCAAATTTGGCGGTTTCGGCCGATTTCGCAAGCCGTTTAAGTGTATCAAGCCAGGACGGAGCATCGGGGTTTGGGTCGGAGCCCATGGCAGAACTTGTGACGGCAGAAGAGAACAAAAACTTGAGGCGGAGACGCAAAAGGGCGAAACTAATGGCATATGTGTTTGGGGGCATGGTGGTGATAACATGACCTTTGTAGACAGCATCTGCGGCAGCAGCAGTGGCTTCATGGTAGTACTTGATGCTGAGATCATAGTAGCGTTTGGCCATGTAAAAGTCCGGGGTATTATCATGGGTGCCGATGCCATATTCGTACATGTATCCCAACTTGTAACATGCATGAGGCGACGAAGACAGTGCCGCTGTAGAATAGTAGGCAAAAGCCTTTACTGGGTCCAGTTCAAGCGCATTATCGGGGAGTCCAGTCAGGTACATATCTCCCAAAAGCACCGTGGCATCAATGTGGCCCTGTGCCGATGCAAGATCAAGGTAACGCACTGCTGCATTGACACGTACAGGAGAAAGCAGTTTTTGAGGCTTGCGCCAGGTCACGAGTGGGTCCTTTTGGTAGAGGAGGAACGCAGCGGAAAGCTGGGAGTGCATGAATCCTTGTTCTGCAGCCATCAGGTACCCAAGAAGGGCGTTTTTATAATGACCATGTGTGAGCTCTGTGAATGCGTACTGGAGGTGGGGCAGCACCAGTGCCAGCTCCCGTTCAACAAATTTCTTATAAAGCAGCAGCACCGAAGTACACGTGAATTCCTCGCCCATACCACCTGAAACCCCACTTTCAGCAGCATCTGCAAGGTAAAACGTGGCACCATGATGGCCAGCAGCAGCAGCGGCTCTCACCAAATCATATGTCAGAGCAGCATATGTTGTTTCAAGCGGCGAAACAGGTGCTATAAGGTGGCGTGCATACATAAACACAGCATGGGCACTACCGGCTTTGGCAGCTTCCTGTAAAAGCAGCAAGCACTCAGGAGAAAGAGTGCCACGTGTTACAGGATCAAGCAGACGTACGAGTGCCATGTCCAATAAATTGGCGGGACTACGTTCGATTTCAAGTGCGGCACTAAGCCAGAAATGGGCCCGGCCCACATCTCTCAGCACACCATGGCCAGTCAAATACATGCGGCCCACAAGTCCCTGACACTTTTCCCAGATCTGGAAATCGATGGATTTGGGATTTTGGAGCCTCCCGGCGTGTCTCTCGGTATTTCCAAGTGCCACACATGTGAGAGCTTCATGGAACGCGGCAGTGTGGTTTTTTTTGGAGAAAAATCCACCGTGGTAATGCTGCAATGCATCGAAATATGCCTCCAAAATCTGTGAATCGGGTGACTCAAGGTTTTCTTCCCTGAGCGTGCTACGCCACTGGACAAAGTTATCCATAGAAGTGCGGACCGAAGATGCAGTTTCCGAGACACGGGCACCGTATAAGCCGCCACGGAAATCGGCAATGTTGACATTATACGAAACAGAATCATCGCCACTACCACCGGAGCCATTATCAGCACCCAAATCCTGCTGTTGCAGAATAAATTGCCGCGCAAGATGGGCATATGAAAACTGCGCTGCTTCACAATCAGACGGGGAATCTACGCCCGCAAGCCGCTGGTATGCAAGCACCATTGCTGCATGAACATTTCCATTCCGTGCTGCGTATTCGTAATATACTCTTGCACGTTGTTTATCGATTTGCACCTCACCAAACATCCCCGTACCATAAATATGGCCCAACATATAATACGCGTGGGCATTGGCCTGTACCGCCACGACCCGGCGGTAACACTCGGCGGCAAATGTGTAGTTGGTTTGCACGGAAAAGTTTCCGAAAACATGCATGTCTGCAAGCATAATGGCGGCGTCTGGCAGACCCATATCCATGGCCTGGTGAAGCTTTTGAATGACGGGTTTGACGGGGGGATAAGATGTTAAAATCGGCGTTTCAGCATACTCGTGGGTGGCCACGTGATAACCGGGCACGTGTATACCCTGATGTAGGTTTTCATGGGTATATACGGGCAAATGATCATGGTATTTATCGGGAAAAGATTCGAGTTGTTGTCTTGCCTCGGAATAAAGGCTTGCCGCATCCAGAACGTTGGCTGCAGACGCTAGCGATAGAAGAAAAAGCGGGTATAGTAGCCACATTGAAATTGTCTATATTTGAGTGGTTTTTGATTGGGTTGTTTATGGTGTTGTGGGGTTTTTATGGCGTTCTTAATTTAAACACATGTCTTATAAAGGCAGGTGTATCATTTAGAGCCATGGATCGCGGCGCACTACTTTACTGGAGTTTGCAGTGTGGAGTGTGGAATCTGGGGCCAGTGCGGGCCAGGGAAAAACATGGTAATGGTTTTTTTTATGATTCTTACGTGTTTTTCTTCTTTATTCAGGGTTCGGAATGAATCTGGGAATTAAAGTTTTTGCAGTTTCTGATAATTTCTGATATATACTTTGATGGGATGGTTTGGTTGGTTTACCTTGTCCTAATTAGGTACGTGTCACGTGAGGTGGGGATAGTAGGTAGGAGGTTGGGAAAAGAATGCCCACAAATAATTACAGGGTTTTCCCTATTTTTCTATTTTTCTTCCTTTCGGATAATCAAAAAACTTCTCTGATATTTCGGAATACCCCTTAACTTCAATTATACCCTTACCTCAACCAGATATCTATCCCATCTTTCGATAATGCCAGGTGTCCCTAATTTGTTGACCTGCACACAGTGTCCCCCCCCCTCTTTACTGTTAGCACCACATCGATTCCCCCGGTTTGTTTCGGGGCCTAGCCTTGCGCCGTGCGGCCACCTTCTAGGTGTGCGGGCCCCATTCTCCAGACTCCAGACTGTAGATCCCAGTTTAGGGGCATTGAATTAATTCATCATAGTGGATGAATTATAGCAATAGTGATTTATTTATAATAAAAAAGTCATGATTGGTTGCAAAACACAAACGCAAAAGTAAAAACACAAACACAAACGCAAAATTCCCATTTGTATATAAATATCCACACTCCCACACATCTTTATCTTGATTCTTCACCCGGGCCCCACCCTCACCAAGGCCCCCCACTGTATACATAGTGTGCTCGCTCCGCCACGGTGTTTAGTGAGCAAAATCCACTGGGGCCAAGAAATAAACCCAAACACTCCATACTCTGGATTTCTGGACCACTAACTGCCAATTTTTTTTTATCCACCACATTACTTTGGAATCTTATATTATTAAAAAAAGAATCTGATATACTCGTGGACAAATCCGGCGCCAGGAAAATAAAATATAAAACTGGCTATTAAGGAATACCCCTCTTGGCATCCAGGGCATATCTCCACCATCAGTTAGGGACCATTACTCGATAATTCCCTGGAAACACAAGATAATACAAAACAAAAAAACACAAAAAAAAAAAACACAAAACACAAATGGCAATCTGGACTGCAGCGGCTAATACCCCGCCCCCGCCCCAGGAGGCCATCTTCCGGTCGGCACCTATGGCCCTCGTACAGTTTTACGTGACGCTTGAATTGGCCCGTGATGTGGTGTTTGCATTGGGCCGTACGGGTCAAGTACATTTCCGTGATTTGAACTCGCTGCTTACGCCGTTCCAGCGCACGTTTGTGGCTGAATTGCGAGACATTGATACGCTTGAACTTAAGTTTGGGTTTCTTTTTGAGATGATGGCAAAATATGCTACCGTTCATGGAGACATTTTTGCTAAGCTAGCCGCTGACGAGGCGCCTTTACCCAATGCATCGGAACTTCACTCAATCACCGAAACCGTGGGTGTTGTTTACGAGAAAATCAAGCATCTTGACGGCTCGTACGTTACCTTGGACCTTAAAAAGTTGGCTCTCGTAGAAAACCGCCACGTGGTGCTGGCCATACACACTTTCCACGCGTCTTCAGTTCCCGGACCACGCAATTCTAGTGTAGATGAGTTCCGCCACTTTGAAATCGGAGAAGACGATGATGAAGAGGCATTATTGGCCCTGCATGGAAATGGAACACATGTTTCAACGAATATTTCCACCACCACAGCAGATTTGGGTATGGATGAAGGTTTCGGGATGAACTCGATAGCTGGTGCCATTGCACGTGACAAGGTTCACGTGTTGCGCCGTCTTTTATGGCGTACCTTAAGGGGAAACCTCTACTTTAACGATTTCGCAATTGATGAGGCCTTGCCTGTTTCCATGGATAGACCCTCAGATCTCGTGGCGAAAAACGCATTTCTCATCTATACTCACGGCGACTACTTGCGTGCCCGGGTACGCAAAATCATCCAGTCTTTGGATGGTCACATCTATGAGAATGCTGGTGGAAGTGCTAGTGCACGGACCCATGCGTTAAATGAGCTCAATCTCAAGATCGAGGATTTAAATACCGTGGTGGAATCCACAAAATCACATTTGATCTCTGAACTCATCTTTTTCCAGGAAAAGTACCCCGACTGGCACTACACTATTCGCCGCGAGCGTCATATCTACGAAATCCTCAATAAATTCGATGAGGATAGCACGCGCCGTTGTTTGGTGGGCGAGGGCTGGATCCCCAAGGCCGAGTTTGATAATATCCGTCGGTGTTTAAAGGCGGTGGTACGGTCCAAAATGACTGCCTCCTCTCGCCTGCCCTTTGAGACCGAAAACTCCATCAATTTGTCCACCGATACTTTGGGAAACTCGTCAAGTGAAGGTGGGGTAAACTTGCTGGAAAACCCCTTTGCCGATTCGTCAGCTTTTGCCATTGGCAACGACGACCTCGATACCCCAAGTGGTGACGATGAAGATGACGATACAGACTTTAATTTTGTGGCCGTGGTTAATGAACTCTCCACAAATAGAGTCCCTCCCACTTACCACAAAACAAACAAGTTCAGTGCGGGATTTCAGTCGATTGTGGATACATACGGTATAGCCACCTACCAGGAAGTGAACCCGGGTTTGGCCACTATAGTCACCTTCCCATTTTTCTTTGCCATTATGTTTGGTGACTTGGGCCACGGCTTTATTGTGTTGTTGGTGGCGTTGTACTTTATCAAAAATGAGCGCTACTACAACTCCATCCGTAAAAAGGACGAGATCTTGGAGATGGCCTTTAATGGCCGTTACATTGTATTGCTCATGGGTCTTTTCTCTATGTATACTGGTCTCATGTACAACGATATCTTCTCCAAGTCCATGACGTTGTTCCTGTCAGGCTGGAAATGGGAATGGCCTGAGGGTTACGATTTCGCCAAGGATGGCGCAGTTTCGCTTACCGCCTCAAAAATCAAGGGTAAAACATACCCCTTTGGTATCGACTGGATCTGGCATGGCGCAGAGAATGGCTTACTTTTTACAAACTCCTACAAAATGAAAATGTCCATCGTTATGGGCTACTTCCACATGAACTACTCGCTTATGTTCAGTTTGGTCAACCACAGATTCTTCAAATCCAAGGTTGATATCATCGGTAACTTTATCCCGGGCTTCCTCTTCATGCAGAGTATCTTTGGATACCTTGTGTTGACCATTCTTTACAAGTGGTCTGTCGACTGGCTAGGCACCGGTAAGCAACCCCCGGGCCTTCTCAATATGTTGATCAACATGTTCTTGTCCCCAGGAAGCATCGAAGATCCATTATATGCTGGCCAGAAGTTTGTTCAGGTCGCATTGGTGTTGATCGCATTGGCATGTGTTCCATGGCTTCTTTTATACAAGCCAATGGTGTTACGCAGAGAAAACAATCAGGCCATTGCCTTGGGTTACCGTGATATAACTTCCCAAAGAAACCACGACTTGCAGATTTTAGAGGAAGAGGAGGCGCTTGAGCGTTTGGCAGAAAGCCCTGCTTCTATCGATACTTCTGATGAGGTTGATATGTTGAGTACCACATTCACGTTCCCTAACGACGTTGAGCCGATGGCTCTTAGTGCTGGACATGGCCATGGTGAAGAAGAGTTTAATTTGATGGATATAGTTATCCACCAGGTCATCCACACCATTGAGTTCTGCCTCAATTGTGTTTCCCACACCGCCTCCTACTTGAGATTATGGGCATTGTCGTTGGCGCATGCTCAATTGTCCAGTGTCTTGTGGAACATGACCATTCTGAATGCATTTGGTGCCACGGGTACTGTGGGTATCATCATGACGGTCTTGTTGTTTGGCATGTGGTTCACCTTAACGGTTTGTATTTTGGTGTTGATGGAAGGTACCTCTGCAATGTTGCATTCTTTGAGATTGCATTGGGTCGAAGCAATGTCGAAATTCTTTGAGGGTGAAGGTTATGCCTATGAGCCCTTCTCCTTTGCCAACATCGACTTGTAAATTATTCATTATGGTTGATACCACCCCAACAACGGACGTCCTACGACGCAATTTAAAAATAGAGTATAGAATGATTTTTTTCTAAAAAAGATATTTCATTTAATTTCGTAAATTCTAAAAACAGCTAATAACAGTGATGGCAGAAAATCAAAGTTTATTCAACGCAATGCCCTTGCTTATAATAAGATTCGACAATTCGCTGCGGAGACCATTTGTCAAGAAGTTGGGTTTGGTTTCATCATTCAACCAACTCTTCATTGCCTTGATGATGGATTCTACAACAAGACAGTTTTCCGAACTCATGCTTGTTGCAATGTCTGAAGTCTTGGCTGCTGTTGAAACGTCAGCATCTTCTTCCAGGGATGGCACGATTGAAGACAAAAGTTGGAGTAAACACGTGAACGAAAGAAGCGACATTGATATCTTCTCCTTCTTGAATTTCAACCGGTTCAAAAGTTCAAGCAGCTTTTCGTGCTCCTCCTTGTTCGAGTAGTATGTTATCAAAGAAGAAAGCAACACAATGTACTTCTCTTCGTTCATCAAATTCAACGAGCAAATAAGGGATTTCTGGTGCTTAATAAGATAGAGCAGTTCGGGTTTTCCGTGAGAACTGTGTTGTGCAGAAGTTTCGCTATCGTCAAAGGAAGCATCACTCTCGTCCTCAGAAATCTCCTCGTCATCCGTGAGCTCGGGTTCTTTAAAGCACAGGTCAATCTTTTCCAAGGTGGTAAGGATATACTTCTTATCGGAATTCAAAACTTGAGGCGTGGCTTGAGGAGCCAAGAGCAACTTAAAGTACGAGTATTGGCGGTTCAAATATTCGGATTCCTCAACCAAAGCACCCACTTTAGCGGCATCCAGTCTCAATTCGTCTAAACCATCGTCATTTCCAGAAATAGGAGAAGAAAGAAGATCCAAGTACACAAGAGTCAATTCGTGAATGATCTCAAGGATACGCCATTCAAAAATGAGGCCATACAAGTCGTTTTCGTTCCTAAGAAGTGAGTCCACAAAAAGCAGAGCGTTTTCACCATTCACCACGCCTTGGCATATGGGTTTCCGGTTTGAGAGGTTGTGAAGACGTTGGGCAAAAAACTCAGATTCGAAAAGCAGCAAACCATCCACCGTCTTGAACATCTGATGGATTTTGGATAAAGTTTCATTGACTCCAGAATATTCCATATCCATAAAAGTACGTCTCTTAAACTTCAAGTCAAGAGCAACAAGCCTGGAGAACGAGCCGCCATTCTTTACAATGACGGTACCCACCAAATATTGTAGAAGCAATGTTTCAAAGTTGGCCTCTTTCGTACGTAGGCGAAGGTATGTCTTGAACCATGTGTTGTTAGAGGCAGGTTTTTTGCCCAAAATGATATCCTGAACTTCATTTCTTTCCTCCTCATCAAAAGATTCACGTGGCCTGATACCAATAGTGGAAAGGGTCCACGAGACCACTTCAGGTAAACGGCGTTTTTTACCTTTACCCGGATTTAGCAGCGAGCCTCCAACAAGAGAGTATGCCATCATAAAAAGTCCAAAACCCATGGTGCACATACGAAGGGTATTGATCAATTGGGAGGTCACAGCAGACTTACCAAAAAGCGTGGCAGGGAATATGGGCAACGCAGACATTGCTTGGAAGTTATTATCATTGATGTATGATGAGCCCATCAACGTGGCCAAGCCGCCGAAAAATACGTTTGTGTTGGTATAATTGGCATTATTATTCCGATTCAGTGGCATGTGCTGTTGTATTGGCATTTGTTGTTGTACTGGCAATGTACGAGTATTGACCTCGGAATACGTTGAGTAATTGTTGAAAACCTCGTCGTTTTCGGGAAGTCTTTGGGTCATACGTCTTTGGTATAAGGATCCCGATACAGCTGGTTGCTCAAAAGAGGAATATCCATCAACAGAGGGTTGTGATTCTGGAGATACTGCCAAAGGGTGTTGAGCGGATCCCGCCTGTGCCACAAGTTCATGGAGAGCCAGGATTTTTTTCTGAAGCGCCTTATTTTTCTTCTTCATATGTTTGATATACTCGTTGGCCTTGGTAAGAATCAGGGCCTTGTTGAGTTTACACGCGGGACTAAGTCCATCCAAATCTGCCATCAGCACACGTGTTTTGCCCGTAGCATACTTGAGTGTGGGCACGACTTCACGAAGTTCCATAATCTTGCTATTGATGCTGGTACGGTACTTTTTTTCAATGACATTATGTGATGTTTTGGCCTTTTTCACTGGCTTACTCACTTTAGCATGATTAGTTTGCGGTTTGAGGTCATGGCTTGGTTCCGGGCTTATACTCTCAAGTTTTACCGGGTTCCCACTTAATGGCAGGGGTTCCTGTTGCAGTTCAAACCCGGCAGCTAATGGGAACAGGGGTTTAGAGTCGCCTTCGTGGCCAAAACCAGCAAAATTTCCAAAATCTACCCCTCCTTCATTGACGGGCAGTGGTTGCCACGAAGTCTGGGCCAGATGCGGGGAAAAGTCCAAGTATGGAGACATGGTCAGCCCCATCAGGTTTGTGCACGAATCCTCGGCGTCTGCTCCAGACACGTCGTCAGGTTTCATGTAAAAAGCAGCCAAGGAATCTGAAGTCTCTGAGTCACGTGAACTACTGCCAAACATTTCGTCAATCAGTCCGTTTGAAGAAATAACTTCGGGCAGAGAAGGTTCGAATTTGGGCTCAAAAATTGGCGTATATATCAGATCCAAATCAAGGGCCTGGTTCCAATCGGGGTTCTTTTCAAGTGAAGGCACGGTATCACCAAGTGCAGCAAGAAACGCGTTTGTGTCATCAAAATCAAGCGCCGGGTCGGGCTGGAAGTATGACATGGCGGGTATTTTATAAATTCTTTTTGTGTTTGTGTTTTTTGTTGGTTATATTTAACACTTTAAAGGCTGATATCTGGGTTCAGTAAATGGAATGAAATTGAGGTGAAGATTCGCTTAAAGGACACGGGTAAATTTCACAACAGCCAGAAAAATTGAGGATGATGATGGGAAAAATATTTTTTACAAAGAAGCGAGTTTCTGCAGCAGCAACTATCACAAAAAAAAAAAGACTAACCTAATCTAGAGTATTAACAATGGGACAAAAAAGAAACACTATTGGTTTGGGTAAGACTGGTCAACAGGTGTTAAACAGGTGATTTCCTGCATATAGCCTGGATGAGTGAGCAAAAGTGGTGTGATATCTGAAACGTGAGTCCAGGGCTCGTAACCTGTGCATATTGAGTCTTCCCCGGAGTTAGGAACAGGGGAAGGGAAAGTTGGAGTGATGGGTACGTTGAGGGTAAAAAGATGAAGTATGAGGTAGAAATACGGAAAATAATGAAGATTTTGAATAAAAAAAGTTTCTTTGAGAAAAAAAAAGAAACAATTATCACGGGAAAAAAGTTGAAACGCGAGAAGCAACCCCTAATCTCAAAAAAGAAGTTTCTACAGAGTCCTGAATTTGTTGTCTCGAATATCGGAAGCGTAGATCCGTTACCAAGTAATTACATTTCAGTAAGCGACCGCGAGGCAAAAACAGGAAGGTAAAAAAATTAAATAAAAAAAAAAAGCATTATTCTAGTCAGCAGGAGTGATCTACCTTTTTTTTCTCCCATCGCCTCGTCTATTCTTCCCCCTAACGCGAGTACAATATGTGGTGTTTTCTAAGTTGCGAAGTTAGGGTGGTTTCTTGCAGAGTCACTCGTCATTCCTTATATTTTAAAATTGATAATGCGTTTACAAGTCACTGACCAATAAAATTATCGAAATTTGTACAAGTATAGTGCAGAATTCATTTCCTAAAATATGATAAGTACCATCTATCAACCGTGACCATGAACCATTAATAAATTTTGTAATTACAAAAATTTTCCCACCGATATGTTTTAGTTCAAATTCCAGATTCACAAAAACTGGATTTATTAAAAAAAAATGGAATGCCTTAGGTTCCCCTCTCGCTAGAATTTTGTATTGAACTTGCCTCCTTTTTTCTTTATGTTTATCTCACTAATTTTGTCTAATTCCATTGAAGCAAGGCTATGTCACAATAGTACTTGATTACATTTCCAAAATTATCCGTCCAAGTAAAATTTTACCCCACGCTTAAGTGTGCTCCAAGAAACTCTACAATTTCTGTATCGAGTAAAGACAAACAATGTGAGGATTTTGTGTTAATATTAAGTAATTTGGATACTGTACCCCAAGGAGATCAAGTTAAGTGAGAGAATTTATAGCAAATAGAATCTTATCCCTTTGGAATGGTATCAACGCTTACCCTGTCAAATTTAGAAAATCTCTATTATAATTCTAAAAAAAACTCATTGAAATCCCCGTTCAAAATGTTTGTTTAAATCGGATTTGCAGATTTCTATTCATTCCTAAAACAACACTTACTGATCTTCAAATTCTTTAAAAAGGCTTAGGAGGGAATCACTCTTCCTGGGGTATTTCAATAAACCTCCAAATAACAAATTATAAGTAGCTTGCAGATTCCACTTGAGAAGAAAGATATATTTTTCTTTCACCAATTATCCAAATATCAAGATGACATTCTCCTTTAGTGCCTTGCTCACCATTTTTACCTTTTCCTTGGTTGTCAAATGCTCAGGAAATAAAGCAACTATCAACCTGAATCATGCAGATTCGGAAGAAAATTCTACCTTGAATCATTACGAACAATCCGAAATTTCTGAATCTGACAACCGAAACTCCAAAAGCGCTTTTGAGACCACCCTCCAGGAATTAAACAGCCAATTGTCTCTGTGTTACGGACCTGATGGTCTTGATGTTTCTTGTTACCTTCCTGCCAAGATCTCAGTCCTCGAGTTAGCTAAAACCATTGACGCCTCTGACCTTTCTGAATGCGAAAAAACGATTTTTGGATTCAATTTGAGTGGTTTTAAAAATTATCAGTTTCCAAAGATGGATAAGGATGCAGAAGAGAAGTGTACTTCGATCCAACACCCTACTACTGCATGCGTCCACTTTAACTTTCAGAGCTATGAAAGTGCCATATTTCTTTTCAAACACCAATCGGAAAGAACCTTGAAAGAAGTGTTGGATTATGATACCCTTGTCCCAAGTGCACAAGATAACTTCTTGAATTCGTTCAAGGCATCGAATTCTAAGTTCCAAAGACTTTTATCAGTACCTACTGAAAAGTGGGAAGATGAGCCAGCATTTGGAACGGTTGAGCAGAATTTTATTATCGCAAAGGACATCCACAATCAGGTATTGTCTATTTTGAAATCGAAGGGTATTCAAATCTGAAAACCTGAGCTGCGGAACATGGGAATTAATTAAAAAGACTCTGCCAAAGCAGATGAGTTATTTGCTTGGCTTATCTAGGTATCCTGACTGTATAATTTATAATGAAATAGCTTTGAATCTCAATTTTCTTTTTTCTCTTTTTACTATCACTATTATTCAATTGCTCATAAATTTTGTTTATCTTGAGAGTGCTTTTTGGGTCCATCAAAAAGATTGAAGAATCACCGAAACACGATCTTAAATGATTCAGGTGTATGAGAATTTCCACCCAGGAATTTCTTCTTCGATTTCACGAGTACAAAGATCTCACAATAACACACTTTTCTCCTTTTCTTGTGAACCGCTCGTCCGCAGTCCGGTTTCACTTTCGGGTGTGAGCATCACACTGTGTGATTGAATTTCGTGCATACCCCGCGGAAAAATGCGCATTATTCTGAGACCCACATCAAATAGAAAAGGTACACTCCGAGACGAAAAAAAGAAAATCACTTAACTCCATAAAACAACACTTTATAATGCCACAGACAAATCCCATTGCAGCTAAACTTTTACGCTCTCAAAGATATATTGTGGTTGGTATCATATCCATGTTCGCCATTTTGATGGTGATTACAGCAGCGGCAGGCCGAGGCTATGTGGATAGAGAGACTGTTTCTTCCACTTTATCAAACACTTATTCTAATATATGGGGCAATCCAAATGATGTGGTAACACCTGAAGAGCCTGAAAAACAGTCATAAATACTTAATTGCTTCCTCGAACCTGGCCGAGTTCTTTGTCGGGAATCGGAAGAAAATACTTTCATTTCAAAATAGAACAGTCCTTTATTTAGGTCTCTCTGTTCATTGGGCTCGCCCTACTGGACTACGAATTTCTCGTTATAGCTTCTTTGGATTTTTGAATCGTTTCTCTACTCAAGTCAATTATATATATTTATTCATACTAAGGAGACATGAAGAGATATTTACCTACAAGTTTTTCCAAATCAACTTCTCCATGTAGTCGCCCTTCACCTTTTCCTTCAAAAGACCCATTGAATTGAGTTCAAAACAGCCCTGGAGGAACCATCCATAAGTCATTTTGTTCCACGTGTCTTCATTTTCACTATCCTTTGCACCTTCAATAATGCCTCCTAACTGTGACTTCACATCTTCGGGTGAACTTTGTACATAGCGATCGATTTCAGCTATAATTTGCGGTTTCGGAAGAGATTGCTTGAAGGCAACGTAAAAATCCCATAAATTAATGCTGACTGGTGCATCTTTATACACCTGGTACAATTTGCACAAGGGCGGGCCCATTAGTCTGGTGGTCTTTTTCTTTTGGCCGATACGCTCCATGATCAAAGGGTTTCTCAAGTAGTGTTGCGGCTCGTCCAAGGCCGTTTCGATGAACTCCCGAGTATTTGGACGAATGAGATTAATCATGAGATTTTCATAGTTTTCTTCAATAGAGACTGTTGGTTTTAAATCATCGAGCTCGCTGCGGCCACCGTTGATTGTGAGAACTTCATTGAATAGGTTATCACTAATCTTCATGTTAAGATGCTTGTTTGAATGGAAATACTCGGTGATGATATCCTTTAGATTATCTGCACCGCTTACTCCGATCTTTTCCTTAAGTTTAAGGAGATCATCATCGGTTTGTGAATCAATGGAGTCTCGAATGTGTGGCCCAAACATAAATGCAACGTATTCCTCGAACTCTTCCTCGCTGTATTTGGCAACCTTTTTCAATATACCGCTTGAAAAGGTCGAGTTCATGAATTGATTATTTGTAATCAACTTGTAGACTTGGAACTTTTCTGTTGACCCTCCACAGAGCCAGTAGATCATGTTCACGGCATTCATCACCGCATTCTGATATTTTTGAATACTGTTCCTTGACTCGTCAAAGAGGGCTTTCAATTCTTTATTGTTCAGAAGTAATTTCAAGATTTTTGTGCCATCATTTTTCTCTGGGTTGGTCTCTAGTTGATGGACGAGATCCTCAATATGTGTTTTAAATGATGGAAGCTTTCTCAAGGCATCATAGTGGAACTTTTCTGGGGCAAATTTCGGGTCTACCAAGCCCGTAAGAGGCAGCTGGTAGAAATGAATCATGTATGAGAGTTTGAGCTCGGATATTAAACTGTCAATTGAATTGTTTGAATTTTCAAATCTATTCAAGACAATCAGCGAGAGGTATGCATCCAATAGAAGCGGGTTTTCTGTGGTGATCTCGTTCTGAAGAAGAATATCATCAATAACCTGGAACCCAATATCCTTATTATCCTTGGCTTCCAACTTGACGCTCTCTATAAGTGTTCTAAGCTTACTAGTGACGTTGGAATTAATCCAATTTCCAACATTGCGAGAACTGAGCGCCATGATCATTTTGATCGGGTACCGACTGGTGTAGATGCAAATAAGCTGCAATAACTGGTTGAGAACTTCGTTGGAAAACCCATCGCTATCGTCCAAAACCACCACGATACGTAGCGAATCTTCACACTTGTATTTCTTAACATAAGCATCCATCCAGTCCTGTACGATCTCAAAGTCATACGAGATTCTTCCACCCGTAAAACCCGCTGCATCTTCATCTGCCTCCTCATCTTCATTTTCAATATCAAGCTCATTATCACTATCGAGATTTTCTGCATCACCATCTATAATTTCATTGTCTTCGTCATCTTCATCCGCAGGAGAAACCTCTTCCACGTGAGATTCTGGTGCAGAGCCCTCTACGATTTGCTTAATCATTTCTCGAACGGCTGCCTTAATATTAAAGCATGTTTTCGAGTTCAACCGGACCATCCGAACATGTGCACACTTGCGCAGGTCATCTGCTACATATAAAGAAAATTCATCCAATAGCCGTAAGTTATTTGCCGTATTGGAGCTCAAACCAAGGAATGCCGTGTCGAGACGTTCAGAAATCGCGTCCTGGATATACAGTAGAAGATCAGCAAAAAGCTCATTATTTGCTGAGTTTAAGATCGACTCAATAGCCTGTTTCTGATGGCCCCAGATCTTCTCGTATAAGATATACCGGTGTTGCACGTGACTTGCCGACTCGCCTTGCAACGCTTTAAATGGCGTATTATGTTTTACTGTAGATTCACCATTTTGAGGTGGTTCATTTTTTATCCCTAAATCCGGGGCTTCCGGTGTGGCTTCGGCGGGTGTTGTGGATTGGTTTGCAGAGACGCGGGTAGAATGGCCAGTTTTCTGACGTTTGCAACTAGCCAAGTCGATAGAATAATGGGTCTTTTGAGTACTATCATCCAAAGAAAACAGACGGGCCATTGTTTTTTTTTATATTCTTATTTCGAATATTCTGCTCGATGTTTCGTTAGTTGAATATTTCCCCCACTTTGGAGAAATCCCTGGTAATGTGATTCCGCGTTTCTAGCGCGCCATCTTAGGGCCAACAGTCGGCCTAAACCTGGAGGACCTCGATAATTAATCAGGCCCCGCGCGGGGCCAGGAAGAGAGGGGGACCTGGGGAAATGGAGAAAAGGGGAAAAGGAAAAGAAAAGAAGTTTGATTATGAGGGAATAAAAAACAGGATTCCAAGGTATTTATACATTTATAATTTGGAAAAAATCATTTAAATAAGCATAACAACGCATTCCCCTTCTTTTTTTTTTTTTCCCATAATTTTTCTCTCTTTGACTCTTCTCCTCCATCCTTAATTCCATTTCTCTGGCCACCACCACAACCTCACGCGTGTGACAAGGCGCGGGGGCCTCTCCGCACTGAAATTGGCCCTTTTAAAAAATAAAACACCATGAGCGCATTCTATGGTGATTCGCAGCGAGAAATAAGGTCTGAAACATGGACAAAAAGCTTAAATTGAAGAGGGGTTTTCGTGGAGATTTTTTTTTCCAACGCCAAATCTTTCCTTCTCATATATTGTGCTTTGTCTTGAAATTATACATACGTGTTTTTTTACTCACTTTGAGTTTCGTTTGCTGATTCTAGTCAGCATTGCATATTGCCGATTTTCCCGGCCCCAGATCTCAGAACCTCTGCGATTCAGCACAGGCTCTCCCTCTAATTCCAGATCTCAATCATATCAATTGCCTGTCTTTTTTTTTCCATACAAAAATAACTAATTACACTGGTGTTTTTTTTTTTTTTTTGTTTTTCTTTGTGGTGTTGTTTTTTTTCTTCGATTTCAGGGTTTATTAACTTCGGACAATTGCTCCGATTTTAAGGAAACAATCTAACTGATCCATTTCCCCGATTCGTGGTTTGCTATCATTGGCCCCCAACTGATAAGACATTTTTTGGACCTAGCTCTCCTGTTTGTTTTGTATTGTTTTTGTGACTTTGTTGAAGTTTGTTTTTGTGACTTTGTTGAAGTTTGTTTTTGTGTTTCTAAATATCTCTGGAAATCACTGAATATCTTGTTTTGTCATAAAACCACCACCTAACTATTCATCACCTCTTCCGGTTTTTTTTACTCATTAGTGGATATTTCTTGGCGGCGCACAGGTTCTTGTGATCTTCCTCGATTAATCTATTCATTTTGTCAAAAATCATAGACAAAGAACATTTGAAAACAAAAATAAGGAAAAGAAAAGATATTTGAAAAAAAAATGTCTACCAGTTACTCAGCGCTGGATCCCTCGCTTCTTAAATCTCGGCACCAGGGTAAAGTACTGGTCCCTGATGTCAATGATTCCGATAGATCTTCAATTGATAGTGTTGAAAATAATCCAAATGCTTCGTGCACTTCAAATGCCGGATCTGATAAAAGAAAGCCTATTAAAAGAAGAAAAAGTTATATCAATGTGGCCCCATTAAATACGTCTTTAGAGAGACGTTTGCAGACATTGGCTGTGGCATGGCACACGGTCTCAATTCCGTTTTTCTGCTGCCTGTTTCTTCTTGTGGTATATATGGGAATGGTCGCCTGGCTTGTGATTATTATCCCCTACTTCATCTGGTTCTATGGTTTTGATTTACACACCCCTACCAATGGTAAAGTTGTTTACCGGGTGAAGGACTTTTTGCGCAACTTGATTTTGTGGAAGTGGTTTGTGGATTATTTCCCTATCCGGGTGCACAAAACTTGTGATTTGGAGCCAACTTTTACTACAGAAATAGTGGAAACTGAATCCACGTCCGATGACGAACAGGATTTGGTATCGGAATACTCAAGTACCGCTATAGACGAGGTGTTTCGTTTCTTAAGACTCAGAAAACGCCTTAATGATAGTGATCTGGCTTCTACTATCGTGAAACCTTCCGGAAAAGAAGGTAAACTGACTGGGAAAACGCAAATTATACGTAGAGTTGCCACTGGGCCAAGGTATATTTTCGGTTATCATCCACATGGTGTTATCTCAATGGGAGTCATGGGTCTCTTTTCCACAAACGTTTTACGCAACGAGCCCTTTCTGCCACCCATTCGCTTCTTGAAGTCTTTCTTCCACGATCCTTCTAAAGGTGAAAGATTGTTTCCTGGTATTGGATACGTGTTTCCATTGACGCTTACAGAACAATTTGTAATTCCTTTTTTCCGTGACTATTTGCTCGCTATGGGCCTCACCAGTGCTAGTGGGAAAAACATCAAATCCGTAATCAACAATGGTGATAACTCTGTGTGTTTGGTTGTTGGAGGAGCTCAAGAATCTCTCTTGAACGATGTGGTGGGTAGTAACCATCGCGTGGGTATTGGCTATACTGACCCTGCGGAAAAAGATGAAGATTTGAACACCTCTCAGGGAAAAGATCTTGATGAAAAACCTGTTCCTACAAAACCACAAAAACAAATTCGCTTGGTTTTGCAAAAACGTAAAGGTTTTGTCAAGTTAGCAATTGAATTGGGAAATGTTTCCTTGGTGCCTGTTTTTGGGTTTGGTGAGGCTGATATTTACCGGCTTTCCCGCCCACCCCCTGGTTCTTGGGGATATTCTTTCCAGCGCTGGATGAAAGATAATTTCCATTTTACGTTGCCGTTTTTTTCTGCTAGAGGAGTATTTATTTACGATTTTGGGTTTCTTCCTTACAGAACGCCCATCAATATCGTGACGGGGAAACCTATTTATGTCCCTTCAGGTCTACTTCTGGATGAGTACGACGACCCAGCCCCAAGAAAAGAACGGCTGTCTTCATTTACCAGCCTTTTAAATCTCAAGAAGAAAAAGCCTCAAGCACGCAAGAGAAAAGTACCCCAGGATATATTGGACCATTACCACCGATTATACGTGGAAGAACTTAGACGCTTATACGAAGAGAACAAGGACGAGTTTGGATATGGAGACGTTGAGTTAAAGATTATCGAGTAGATTGTTGAATCTTCGATGAATGGGTCCTGTACGTTTAAAAATCTCTTGTTTACTTTATCCTATTTAATCATCCCAACCAAACCATTTATATGTATTTACACTCTGGAAAAAGGGCTAATCATCCTCGTTTTCATCCTTGGACTCGTCGAACAACTGCTCTTTCTTGTACTTGCGGTACTGCTTCATTAAGCCACGGTCCAATTTCCGTCTTCCGTTGGTCACTACGGGAGTCTCCTTTGGCAGTACTGTCTTTGTGGACGCGGCCACTGGCGCAGGTTTCTTGTTATCGGATTTTGGTGGCCCTGACCGTCTGTAAAACGAGTCCGATTTCAGTAAGTTGCTGCAAAAGTCACGAAACTCCTTTTCCTCTTGTTTCTTCTTTTCCTCAAACACCTTGAGTTTCGCATTCTTCAGGTCTTCCCAGTTCTTGAATGCGTTAAAGCTAGCATCCTCACCAAAAGGCGAGGATCCGTACTTTCTGCTTTCAGGGAAAAACTCCCAAAGCGACTTATTCTTGATTTCTTTCAAAAGTGGATTCATCACACACATTCCTGTGATAGACTCACGAAGAGGGTGCTCCTCCAATCCACTAGAAAGTGTATCTGCGTCCATACTTATGCCCAATAAAGAAAGATTAGGTTCGATGGCATTGAAGCCTCTTTTCACAGTTTCTGCTGGAACACGGCGGCTCGGGAGACGGTGTTTTGGATGGAGATGGAACTCGTATTTGAATCCTGAAAACGGCATTAGCTCCTCGTGCTTAGGCACTGTCTGTTCCGGAAGATTTGTCATATGGAGCAGGGCGTTGAACTGTTCGGTGGACATTTCCTGGAACTCGGGTGACGGTTTGGGAAGATCTTTAAATGCAATATAGTTTTGTGTAAAGCGCTTAATTCCAGATTTACCCGAAGCGGCCTCGGCCTTTGTGGTAGTTTTTTTGTCCTTGCTCATTTTGGCCAACGCCTGTTTTTTGGGAGGCGCCGTGGCGTGGGGGTCTTCGGGTTTACTATCGGATTTCTTGGACGACAGATATCTCACAGATGTGCGGGAAAAGGCGGAGGTAATATGGCTCATACCTGGGTTCCTACAACGACATAAATACAGAGACATCATTATGAGAAATATGGGGTAATATGAGTAAAAATGGGTAAAAAACCGTAGAGGGGGGAAAGGTAATTTTGTGAGTGTGGATCCGTAGCCCGGCGAAAGCATGCGCTTTTTTGGAGACCAGTCGCACTGGGCCAGGCTCCGGGGATTTCGTGGTGCTCACGTGACCTCTAGTCATGCGGTTATGGGGGGTCCGGTCCGGAGCAGGTGGTGCGAAATTCGAATGCTAGCGGGCGGTTAGAAATCAGCTGAGGGGGTGGGGTTGTAAGGAAAGAAAGAGTGTGGTTTGTGTTTGATCATTTATTTTGTTATTTCTTCAGTTCTTTTTTGTGGGAATTAGTAATGGTGGATTTTTGTTAGTATATTTATGGAAATTTTCGGCACTGTGAGATTTTCAAAAAGCTTTTTTTGGTTGGCAAGGGGAAATTCTGTGTTTGTTTAATTGAAATAAAGGGAACTACCGGCGGCAAATTAAAGAAATTGAAAACAGTCAAAAATGGAGAGATCTTCATAAAATTTTACCTGGACTTGGAGAAATGAAAACAGCCATCTTTACAACAATTATAATTTTTTTAAAGAAAGAAAAAAAAAAAAAAAAACAACTCTTAATTGTGGTACGACTATATTGATCACCCAAGCAATTGTTTGAAAGTATGCGCGCTCTCCCTTGGACTGGGAGCCCTGTATTTGTTTTTTTAGTGCTGCCAAGTTTGAATACCGATTCGCATTCGGCAACCCAGTGCAATTTTACCAAGAAAATGCCAGGTTTACCTTGCAATAAAAGTATGTGAAGAACAAAAAAAAAAAAAAACACTCACTATTAACTCAGCTCAAAACCTTTAAACACTAACAAACAAAAAAAGGGAGGAAAAAAAAAACCATCACCAAATTTCCCAGGACTGGATCTGATTCGCGATTCGGCTACTACGCCGCACAACGTGTCCGCATGGACCGGCACATAGAACAAACTCCAGCGGACCGGGCAATTTCCAATTTCCCGAACCTGGCCCAACACCATTAAAACACCCCCCCACCATCGTTGTCCACAAACATGTCTGTACACAGAGAAAGCGTCGAGTCGACTGAATTGCCCCACACCTACGGGAAACCCGTGCCTTTGGCCGTGATTGGAGGCACAGGTCTTTACGACCTCCCCAACTTAAAACCCGTGGCCAGACTCACTGTGTCTACCCCTTGGGGCTTTCCCTCGGCACAAATCACGGTATCGGAGACCGACAAAGGACACCCAGTGGCTTTCCTTGCAAGACACGGTGCTCACCACGACTTGTTGCCATCTGACGTGCCGCTGCGGGCAAACATCGCCGCTTTGAAGAGCCTTGGAGTTAAGGCAATCATTGCGTTTTCCGCTGTGGGCTCGTTGCAACACGAAATCAAGCCAAGAGACTTTGTGTTGCCTACACAGATCATTGACCGTACCAAGGGAATTCGTCCTTCGACGTTTTTCGAGCGGGGCTTTGTTGCACACGCCACCTTTGGTGAGCCATTCGACGTGAAGTTGAACAAGCTCATTGCCGACTCGATCCCTGCCGAGGGGTTCCTCGAGGCGTTCGATTCTGCCGCCGAGCCTAAGCTCCACTCGAAAACTCACACCGAAAACGGCGAGGACTTGACTGTTATCTGTATGGAGGGCCCTCAATTCAGTACCCGTGCCGAGTCGAAGGTGTACAGAACCATGGGTGGCTCTGTGATCAACATGTCGGTGTTGCCCGAAGCCAAGTTGGCCCGTGAGGCTGAGATCGCTTACCAGATGATCTGTATGTCCACGGACTACGACTCGTGGAACGAGACCGAGGAGCCTGTCACTGTGGAAACCGTGGTGGGTAACTTGAAGGCCAACTCTGCTAATGCATGTAAGGTTGCAGGAAAGTTGGTTGACATTGTTTCCGACGATTTGTACAACGGCACTCTGGGTCTTGGTGCAGACTTGGAGGGTTCCATGAAGTACTCCGTCAGTACCAGTGCCAACGGCGTCAAGAAGGATGTCTTGGAGAAGATGCACTTCTTGTTCCCAGGCTACTGGCCCATCAAGTAGATGGCAAATGTGCTAGCCACTGACAATCATTAGAACATTCTCCCAATAATAGACGTATTTATTTATTAATGTCAAGTGTAAAAAAATAAGGACTTGGTGGGGTAACAAACACTGAAGATATATGTCCAAATACCCTGGAAAATGTGTATTGGCACTTACTGCTTTGTGAATTATTAAACTATTGACTCCGGAATTCAAAGTTAATTAGTCAACGTCATATGAACCACTCATTAATTGAAGTGGAAAAATAAATAGTCTAAATAGTCCCCGAGGTTTATTATTTCCCTAGGTCTCCAGGATATAAAGATCTACCAGAAATATTCTAATTTTGGTTAATCATTTGAATGGAATTCAAACATTTTTCTAAAAACAAGAAAAGAAAACCTATCTGGATAGAATTACTCCGGATGAATATGGGTCTAGACCAATCTAGAAAGACCCAACTTTGAGGGTAGATTCTTCATGTGGAAAAGAGAAATTCTGGGAATTCCCTACTGGTACATTTAATAAAACATCTCTTCATTGTCCCACCATCGGCCCCTTGATCCGAAACAGGAAAGCTCTTACAAAAAGAAAATTTAATTGTGGGGAAATGAAATTTCTGTCCTGCACCATTCTACTCAAATCCAATAATTTTTACAGTGTCAGCTAGGCTACATTTCTTATCTTTATGCCGAATCGAATTCGTGGGGTAATTTTGAATTGGTCACGCTGTGGAAAACTGCATCTTAGGCCATTAATTTTTTTTCTTTCTTTCCCTTGTCTTCTTTTCGTTTCTTTTTATTATTATTATTTTTTTTCTTTTGCACCTTCCCGTTTTGGATTGCTTTAAGTTCAAACTTCATCACGGCCAATATGGGTGTGATTGATCCCTAATTCTATCGCCCCACAATCCCCTAAATTGCGCTACACTGGTATTATATAAGTTATTAGCAATTCCCAAAAATTACCGAGTATAAAGTATTTTCAGTGAATATCTATTGAGTTTTATTGAATATTTTGAATATTTTTATTATCATTTTATTATCATACCATATTCCAAAACCTACTTTCCTTTATTTCTCCCAATAGCCCTCCAGGCTCGGTCTCGCACACGTGACACAGAATACAAGCAAAAGGTGGGTTTGACCTTAGAGACAAACGAGTAAATCATCACCCACGCGTCATCTTTTGCCACGATTTACAAAAGGTAGTTATTGAAGGATTCTTGAGGATTTTTGAAGGATTTTTGAAAATCACACACACACCATAATAAAAAAACTTCCAATTGCCATTACATCAATGAGGGCTCTTGGTTTGAACTCAGCATTAGGGCGGATTTTCGCCAAGTCTAGCGACCAGACAAGACCTTTACAAACGATCCTCAACTTTGGAAAACACCCTGAGGAGTCGCTTCAAAAGGTGATGACTCGAAGTGATAAAGAAATGGGTGGTTTTTCCGAGGCTCATTTCGGTATGGATCCAGAAACTGGGGCAGGCCATTTCTATGGAAACTTAAACTTGGATCTTCCTAAGGATAATCCTGAAATCACTCGTTCTGGATACGCCATGTTTCGTACCAAAGATCAGCGTGACTCATGGCTTTCTGGTGATTCATTTTGGGATTGGTCCCGTTATTCGCTGATGGTATTACGGGTGAAGGGAGATCGTCGCAAATATCTTGTGAATATTCAAGCAAACACTCCATTGGTGACGGATTTATTCCAACACAGATTGTTTTTACATCACCCTGGAGAATGGGAAACTGTTGTCATCCCACTTAATGACTTTGTCATGACCAATTGGGGTGTAATCCAGGATGGCAGTGAACTTAATAAATCCGAGGTCAAGACCTTGGGTATTGGTTTATTAGATAAGCAATATGGACCATTTTCCTTGAAAATCGACTGGATAAAGGTGATGACAGGCGCAGAGGCGGCAAAAGTCACCAATACCTCTAGGTCTGAACGTTTAGCCCTTGAACATGACCTGAAAACTGAACATCATAAGGATGTGGAGAGTAATATGCCTACAGGAAACGGTGGATCTGCTCTCAACTCACAAAAATCCGAGGAACCTAAGGATTCAATTTTTTAACCCTGACAATTGTTTCAGAACCCGGAATTACATGATTAGTGGGTTTGCCCTTCTTGCTGCCAATATATGGAGTACTTTGCTTTCTCGGAATATGATAAAACAGAGGAAATTCCGAGGAAGTTAGTGCTTACGTCTTTAAAAAGACCATATTTACTTTTCCGGAATTGTCCGACTCGGTTTATGAAGGGTAAATGATAGCTGCAAAGGGCATCTAAATCGGTGATGAAGTGATGATTTGTTAACACCGATAAACCAACAGTTGCCCATACTTAACCTTTCTTTTTTTCTCTTCAGATTTAGTAGAACATAAATTTTAACCAGAACATTACCCGAAACCATGATAAATCTTCCCTTGCTTCCCCTACTCTTTTTATACTTTATCCCTATTATTTGTTTAATGTAAAACATTGTCCCCCGAATCCCTAAACACACTCACGTGACCCGCATATACTGCACACAGCCCATCACTATCACGTGATGCGCGACATTGAGCGCTGAGGGAAATAAAAAAAGTTTTTTTCCTTGAAAAATTTGCACACTTTTTTTTTTCTTTTCTCTTCATCACAACTAATTATCAAAAATGGCAAGAGGCCCGTATGTCTAATCTGCTCTTCACTATGAAGACAGACTAATTCAAGACACAAAACAAATATGGCCTGTTCGTTACGAGCAGAAACCATGAAACAAAACCGTCTCCCTTCGGGGTATAAACCGGTCTCCAGCTATATCTTCGGATTAGCGCGGATGGGAGCCTTGTCTTGATAATTGGAAGTGGTCGAAAAACTGGGGAATATGGCGAGAGAAATCTTGTCATTAGTGGGCGGAGAATCCAAAACATTTCTCTTTAAGGGGAAATGTCGCGGATTATTCACCTGCTAAAGGAATAAAAGTCACGTGTCCTTTTTTTTTTTTTGCGCGCGTACTTTTCATTTCTAAATGTCGCTGTTGCTTTTTCGTCAAGTGCTGCACACTTCCAAATGTCGTCCTGTTCCCTTGGGCTTCACCACTTCCAATTAATGTCTGTCTGTAATCATGAATCCACTTACTAACTAAAACCAGAAAGAAGCACCTTAAGAGATTGGCAGCCCCATCCCACTGGATGTTGGACAAATTGTCCGGTACCTACGCCCCAAGACCATCTGCTGGTCCACACAAGTTGAGAGAGTCCTTGCCCTTGATTGTGTTCTTGAGAAACAGATTGAAGTATGCTTTGAACGGTAGAGAAGTCAAGGCTATTTTGATGCAAGAGCACGTTAAGGTCGACGGTAAGGTCAGAACCGACTCTACCTACCCAGCTGGTTTCATGGATGTCATCACCTTGGAGGCCACCAACGAGAACTTCAGATTGGTGTACGATGTCAAGGGTAGATTCACTGTCCACAGAATCACCGCTGAGGAGGGTTCTTACAAGTTGGGTAAGGTCAAGAAGATCGCTTTGGGTAAGAGAGGTGTTCCTTACGCTGTCACCCACGACGGTAGAACCATCAGATACCCAGACCCAGCTGTCAGAGCTAATGACACTGTCAAGATCGACTTGGCTACTGGCAAGATCACTGACTTCATCAAGTTCGACACCGGTAAGTTGGCCATGGTCACTGGCGGTAAGAATATGGGTAGAGTTGGTGTCATCACCCACAGAGAGAAGCACGAGGGTGGTTTCGACTTGGTACACATCAAGGACGCTTTGGAGAACACTTTCGTCACCAGACAATCTAACGTCTTCATCATTGGTACTGAGGCCGGTAAGCCATACGTCTCCTTGCCAAAGGGTAAGGGTATTAAGTTGTCTATCACCGAGGAGCGTGACAGAAGAAGAAACCAAAACGGCTTGTAAATTGCATTTGTACTATAAAGAATAGGGAATATATAATAAAGATAAAAAAAAACGTGAATCAGCAAATGTAGGCGTGAAGATGTGAAGTTGTGAACCCTATGCTTCCCTCGTGGGGACGCCCGTACTAATTTTGAGCGGGCTATATGCAGTGAGATAAAGTTTATGCAGTACAGAGATAATAAAGTATATCCGCGGAATTGCCGGTGGAAATTCCCGGGCCACGGTAATAAACCATATAAGCCCACGGGTTCTTGATAAATCTACTCCAAATTATTTTCTGATTAAAAAATTATTCAATTAACCATGACTTCTAGATATAGAGTTGAATATGCGCTCAAAACTCATAAACGTGACGAGTTGATCGAGTGGGTTAAAGGGCTTTTGGCAGTGCCATTTGTGCTTCATGGTGATATCGGCGAATCGGCCCGGTTTTCTATTGGACAAGAGATGCCTGAAGAGCAAAAGTTCGAGAATTTCGAGGAAAAAATCGAAAAATCCCTACAAACCCGCTATTTGGAAGTTTTTCATGATGTGGAGAAACTCATAGATAATACGATTGCTCTTGATGAGCAACAGCAAAATCAGGACCATGTGGCTCGCACTAGGCTCCGGCAATTGGTGCCCTCAGTAGGGAGATTTTTCACCAGGCTTCCTATGAAAGAGGCGTTTTTAATCGAGGACCACAAACGGCTGATTTCTCGTCGTCGTCTTGTGAGTCCTTCGTTTAATGATATTCGGTCCATCTTAAATACTGCTCAAGTACTTGCACTCACCAGTGCCCAGGAAGAGGATAAGAAGCTTCGTTTGGTGACTTTTGATGGAGACGTCACTTTATATGAGGATGGAAAATGCTTGGTTAAGGATTCACCCATCGTTTCTCTTTTGGTCAAATTGCTTAGTCTTGATTTGTATGTTGCAGTGGTTACTGCTGCCGGATACCCTGGACAACAAGGGGCTAATTCTTACCATGAGAGATTGCAAGGACTTATACAGGTGTTTAGAGAAAGTGACGAGTTGTTGCCTGCTCAGAAAAACAACTTCTTGGTTATGGGAGGCGAGTCCAACTATTTGTTCCGGTACAATTCCGAGGAAGGGAACTTGCGTTTCATCGAGGGCCACGAATGGTACTTGCCCCTTATGAAAAGCTGGAACCAAAATAAAATCGTTGAGATTATGGATCTTTCGTACAATCACTTGAAACATCTCCGTGAGCGGATGCGCTTAGACGATGAAACCAAGACCACCATCATTCGCAAGGAACGCTCCTTAGGAATAATCCCAGTGAATGGATTCAAGATCCAGAGAGAAACATTGGAGGAAATGGTGTTATCAATTCTGGTCCAGCTTAATGAATTCTTACACCACAATAAAACAAAAGACACTCGCTTGGTTGACGAGGAAAGCGGTAGAATTGCATCCGATACCAGCCCCCAACCACAGGAAAGTGAGGTCAAGGTTTGTGCCTTTAATGGTGGTGCAGACGTTTGGGTGGATATTGGCGATAAAGCTTTGGGTGTTGAGGCACTTCAGCTGTATTTGTACAAGACGTGTGGTGGATTACACGGCAAGATTCTGAAAAGTTCCAGTCTTCATATCGGAGATCAGTTTGCTTCTGTGGGAGCAAATGACTTTAAGGCTCGTCTTAGTGCATGTACAGTGTGGATTACAAGTCCTAGAGAAACCAGAGAAATTCTTCAGGACATGTCTACTCTTTTAGTGGAAAACTCTCAGAAACAGAATGGACTGAAAAAGTGAGTGGGGGTTTGCTTATAGAGCTATTCTAGAGCATCCAAATTGGATGATAATACTAAAACAAGATACGTTGGAATTTGTGAAGTAGAAAAGTATATAAAAGAAATCAGGACTCTATATTCGATACGTTAAGATAAATTAACTGAAATTGCTCGACCTCATATTTGTAAAATATGTCTAAATTTCACTTCAATCTACACCCTGAAAAAACCACTACTATAAAGAAAATATCCATGAACTCCCGATATTATAACCAACAGTCACCATTAATCCCAGCTTATTTGCAACTTTTTCCTCAAATCCACATCACTAACACTCCCATTAAAGTTTCTAATGCTAGCCAAAAAGTCTCTCATAGCTGGGTTACTATTTTCGTAGCCATGAAACCTCTTGAATGGATCACGTTGTGTTCTTTTAGATTGGAGAGGGTTTCTGAGTCCATAGAAATCTTTCTCGAAATGGTCGAGTGCGTGTTTTTTCTCTGCGGCAAATAAGCTAGAGAAATAATCTTCCCTATCGATTTCTGGGCCTGGAGTCGGTTCGTTTCCAATATATTCCACATTTGTTTGAGGAAAATTGAGGGCTTCTGCCAAGTGATACTTGAGGAAACGGGCCCTCTTAAACTCAAAGCCTACTACAGTTATATGGCTTGGGTAACAAGAAGTTATTTCATAAAATCTGCACATCAGAAGGAGCACATTTTCCAAAGAATCTCTGGCATATTCTTCAAGGAAAACTCTATTAAACAAAGCTTCATAATCCTGGCCTAAAATCCGCTGTGCAAGTTGGTAGTAGGAGAGAGCTTCGGAAATTGGCCCTGCTTCTAGTTTGGTCTGGCCACCAGAGATTATAAGTAGAGAATTGGGATTCTTTTTCAATTCTTCAAAGCTTTTTCTGATATGATCTATGAAACATAAGTGGTCGTGGCCCTCGATTTGGAATGGCGCAAGGTACCACTCATTTGCATTTTGCCCTGTCAACCTTGGGTCATCCTGTGATTTCCATATGGAGTGACAAGGGAGAATGATAAGACGATTGTATGACATGAGTGGAAATTTTTGGTTGGGATGCAGGAATTTGGTGAATTCAGGTCCTTTAAAATATTTCGTATTTTGAGTATGTATGTCCGGCTCGTGCATGAAGATATTCCGCAGCCCGAGCCGATATCCGGGGGTTGTCATGTGACTTGCAATTTTTTTTTGAAAAAATATACATTTTATTTATTTAAAAACGACAGAAATGGCACCAAACTCAAAATTCTACGACCCAAGCACTGCAGCTTATTACAACCCAGCAGAGGAAAGAAAAGTCGCCATTGTTACCGGTGGAAACTCCGGTATCGGCTGGTATACAGTCTTGCACCTTTATCTCCATGGATATATTGTCTATGTTGCTGGCAGAAATGACGAAAAAGTTGCCCAGGCAATCAAAGAGATTTCAGCTGAGGCTGAATCAAGAATAAGCCTTCACTCGAAAACAGAACAGAAATCTAAACCCGTTGGTGAGTTACACTCACTTCATTTCGATTGCTGTGATTTGAAGTCGGTGGAAATTTGTGCTGAGGAATTTATGAAAAAGGAAGAAAAATTGGATATTCTCATCAACAACGCTGGTGTGATGGCAGTGCCTTTTGAAACCACAAAAGATGGTTATGAAATTCAGTACCAGGTGAACTTGGTGGCTCCCTTTTTGTTCACCATGAAGCTTCTCCCTTCATTAGAAAAAGCCACATCTGAGTCCTCTACTCCACGTGTTATAACCTTGAGTTCCATTGGCCATAATATGTCGGTGAAATATTGGGATCCATCAGACCCAATCAACAAATTCCCTAGTGCAGTGTATAGTTGGGTTCGCTATGGAAATGCTAAGCGTGGAGCCATTGAGTTTATGCTGAAATTCGCCCAGAATTACCCCAAGATTTTGGCCTTTTCGGTACACCCAGGTGTCATCACCGATACCAGACTTTATGACTGGTGGACGAGCTTACCAAAGATTGGTCCATTGTTTAAACTTGGATTTCAAGCCTGTGGAAAAGTCATGGGCGTTTCTTCGGAAGAAGGAGCTTTGGCTACGCTTAGAGCGGCGTTGGATACTAAATTAGGACCTAAAGAAAGTGGGTCTTATCTTGTAACTGGTGGGCCTATAGAACGTCCTTCCAGCGTGGCTCTGAAGAAAGAAAACATTGACACGACATGGGAATATAACTTACGTCTGTTGACTGAAAAGGGCTTTCTTAAAACAGACTTGTGAGTTCCTATATTAGACTCTAATTTATAGAACTTTATTTTTATTTTATAGCTTTGAGATACTTCATATGAAATTAGACAATCATTTATTTTTCTAGGGAAACAAACAATAGAAAATAATAATAATAATAATGAAAATAAACAATTAGGAAACACTCCCTTTTCCGTTGTTTCATATGTATGGTGGTTACGTTAGAATTTACGCACAGTACACGTCTGCGAGGTCCATAGCTAATGCCAATTTGTAGGCTTCAACCAAAGAAGAATCAAGTAAACCTTCAAAAGATATATTTCATTTTTCACTGAGTGTGTTTTACTTGAAACAGATTACTTGAATTTTTCAAAAAAAGCCCCCTTACTTTGCTGAGGTAAAAGATACGAAAAAAATCCCACCTATCTAAACTATATACTAAGCACGTCGTGCACGAGGCCAAGACTCTATTACACGATATATTCCGGAATAAATTATTACCAGGTATCTTCCACACCATCCACAAATATTCATAAATATTCAAACAGGGAATAAATCTCCCCAACTAGCTCGTGGTACGAAAACCAGATAAATATAAAAGGAGAACCTGTATTTAAGCCAAAAACCTTTATCAGTCTAGATCATTACTTTTATTTGATTATAACCATCATCCGCAAATTGCTTCGTTCACTACCAGGATTTCAGGAAAATATGGCAGTGGAAATATCGCTGGAACAAATGGCAAGTACATCTGGAGGCGTTAGCAGCTCGGATTTCTCTGATATTCTCCAGACTTCAGGGCCTAGTACGGTTAACCCATCGAATATCTATGAGTTAAACCAATCTGAATCATTGACTTTTCTCTACAACCTTTTATATGACGAACAATCGACGTTGACCAAAGCAGATATTTTGAATATTCTAAGTTCGCTTAAAGAACGCGAGGGAAATCTACCCTTTGCTCTAACTCAAACAGATCCATATACGAATATCCAGGGGATTTCATGGGGTCCTAGTCTCCGTCGGAAATTCTACCAAGAACGGGCAAGAGTAGCACAATCCTCATGGTTTACAAATGTGCCTAGATCCAGAGAACAGGCCATAAAAGTAAGTTTAAAGTCTTCACATGATCCACTATCTACGTTTTGTTACTAACAATTTCCCCCCTCTAGAGCCTCAGCCTTAAGACATACAATACAAAAACGGATTTTTTCCAGTTCAAAAAGTTCTATAGCAGACTCAAGAACCACATCACGCATTTCCAGCTCCGATCACTAGTGGTGAGCAGTGGAAATGCATCACATGGGGTATATTACCCTTCGTCATATTTTCATGACGATAACCTTGAGCCAGTATTTTTGGATTCGGGAGATTCACATGCTGAAGATTACCATAGTTTCTTCAAGTTGATCCGGCTTATGCCAGACGAAACATCAGCAATATCTGAGTCGATGAAACTTGATTGTTTGGTAGATTCTAGAGACCTAAAGCAAAATACCACCAGCAGGATTTCATCTATGACGTGTTCCGAGAAATTTCTAGCGTCCGGCACGTTCGAAGGTGGCTTTGTTTTGGTTGATATAGAGGACCCACAGAATACTAGGCTTACTGGCGAGGTGATATTGACAAGATCTTCTGATGGCATTACTAATGATCTAAATATAAGCAGGGATAACAGCCAGATTATCATTGCTTCCAATGATGCCAAATTACGTTACTTCGATATCGAAAAGGCAAGGAAAACATCATCAATACAGCTCCCATTTGTTGTGAATTGTCTTGCTTCAAATCCCAACAACCCACACGAATTCTTCGTGGCGGCAGATAACAGAGATAATTTTATTTTCGACCGGAGATGTCTCAATGGAAAAAAGTTTTCCCCTAGTTCCACGCTCTCCGGTCACAAGGATTATGGCTTTAGCTGCGACTGGTCGCCTAGCAATGAGCACATCTTGGTTTCAGGAAACCAAGACGGTACAGTCAGACTCTGGGACCGAAGAATGACCCACCAAAGCACCCATTGTTGGAACAGTGCCCTAGGATCACATGCGTTTGACATTGATGGTGGAATTCTTGGGGGTCCAGTCCGCAATTGCAAATTCAGCCATTATGGAGACCATGTTGTATGGGCGGAAAGTTTGGACCATGTAGGGGTTATCCAGATGGACGATTTGAAAAACAATCCCGATCCTGTACACCCTTGTGTACAATCAATTGACTTTATAGGCAAATGCATTGGCCTCAATTTAAGCCTGGCGGAGTCAGGTCGTGATGAAATGCTCACTATTGGTATCAACGACTGTCCGTTAGGTGGTATTCTCAGCTACCGTTTAGATGCACCAGGGAAACCGCTACCGTTTGATTTTGAGTTTTAGGATTACTAATCGCACAATGTTAAATGATCAAACCAGCTTATTCTTCTACCACATATCGTTCAAATCCTCTGATACTTGTAAATTTCCTGCCACATCTTTAATCAAACCATCTAACCTGGAAATTTTATCTGTTGTTTTTGTGACGGCCGCAATCACCCGGGCCTTATTTCTGGCACTGGTTAATGATTTCTCATATTGTGCCACTGCTTGGTCATCATTACTGGCAGAAATATCGCTTAAAAACTTGCGTAGTTGTTCAAGATGTGTTTTTAACAGAGGGGTTTCATTTTCACTCCATTCCTCTAAAAGACCTTGTAAATATCCCACCACAATAAATCTTTGGAATCCTGTTTGGAGTCCATAGATTTTGCCCTCAAAAAACTGTTCTTTTGAAGAGTGTTCATGGCCTTCATGAAATCCCTTTTCATAGAAACTCTCCTCGAGATCAAGTACACCATCTAAAGTCAAATCATCCATTTTTTCTTTCTTTTGTTTATTGTGGTTTTAATTTAAACAGATGGATTGCAAAAGAAAAAGAGAAGTTCCTTTCCTTAGGAATTGCGCGGATATTTACGAGTCTTGATGCCCCGTCATCATTGAGTGCACTCTAAGTCTGAGGCAGGAAACTGAGTTGTTCTAAAGATATTTGTGATACTTATGTAAGGACAGGGGGGTTTTTCTTTATATAATTTTCATTATTACTATTTTTATTTTAATTATTTTCATTGAATATTAATATGATGGAAGAAAACCTAGATATCGAACTATCCCGCAAGCGCAAGGGCCAAACAAGAAAGAGCCAATTGGCTACAGGGTATGAGTCGGATTCCGATGACCAGGTTTTTGAAGACGATTCCGATAATTCCGAGGATGAACATGAAGAAAAGAAACATGGTCTGAATAAAGAAAGTTCAAAGAATGGTGAGGCTGAAGAAGAAGATGATGATGATGATATGTTTGCTTCAGATAATGAGGAAGTAGACGTTCCAGCAACTCAAAAGAGTACAGAAAATACAAAGAAAAAAAACGTACTAGACATTGAAGAGTTTGAAAAAGAACAAGGTTTACAGGATTATGAATTTAACGAGGAGCTAGATGGAGCAATATCTTCAGGAAGAAATAGCCCAAATAATGGCGAAAAAGAGGAGGTCAAACTAGAAGCGTTTAATCTACGAGAGGAGGTCGAATCTGGAAAATTCGATAAAGACATGAATTATATTCCCCAGGAAAAAGATGATAGTGAAGAGGATGAAGAACCATGGATGGGTGATGCTACTGTTGAAGATATACGAAAAGCAAGGAAAGCACAACAACAACAGAAACAGTCAGAAGTGGATAAAACAATTTCTGTGAGACCGGTACTGGACATCTTGATGGATCTTATTCTGGAATTACAACCAGCAGAAACGCCAATGGAAGCACTTTCTAGGCTACTGCCAGCCAAAAGAAATCGTGACCGTAAACTGAAAACTGTGGATGACCCAGCCCGGAAACAGAGCGTGTATAACATTACGGAATTCTGTGAGCAGCTCGTAAACGAGAAAGGAATTACGTCTGTTTACGATATGACCAGAGAGGAACTCATGCGTGAATATAGAAACGAGACAGGTGAAGATTTTCAGGCAAGAGGCATAAAGCGGAATGCAGACGAGATTGAACCTGAACAAAACAATTACGGAGAAGCTATTTGGGAGTTCAGATGGGTGGGAGAGAATGAGGTCAATGGGCCGTATTCTACTTATGAGATGAAATATTGGAAGGAGTCTTATTTCGATAATAATGTCGAGGTACGTAAAGTCAACGACCTTGTTTTTAGACACGTCTCGGAAGTCTTCTTTGAGGAAGAATAGAGGTGGCTTTCGTCAGTAAACCAAGAAAAAATAAAAAGAGCGTATATATTTCATTATTTCTCTATAGAATAAGTCAGTAAGGGGAATTTCACTTCCTTTGCGATTCCATTAATAATATCCCAACTAACGTTACATTTCCACCGGATCTTGTTACTAAGAGGGTCCTTGGAATATGTACGAATAAGCAATCCCAAATCCGCCAATGTGGCGATTTGAGTATTGATATCAACACTTTTGTTAAGAGTGAAAGTATTGAATTCTGCCTCCTTCTTTGCAAGATCTCTCTCAGAGAGTTCTTGGTATAAATTGAAGAATTCTTGGTTATCCTTGGAAAGCGTCATTGACTCGTTTCGATAGATCACAGAGAGAATTGCCTTCAATCGTTCAAGGTCAAAAAACGAGCCAGATAAAAGACGAGAGTCAATGTTGGATTTGTTCATGATAGATTCGGCCGTTTTCTTTCTAGGAGACCGTTTTGAAACTGTTTTCAATTTGGAAAACAATTGAACATCTGTTTTCAGGTCAGTGAATGACGCCAAGTATGCTGCAATGAGAATGTATTTCGAATGATAGGGCAAGTCTGATAATGGAACACTATCTTCATCCTCCAAAAGACCGGTTTCATACATTGCAACCGAACTATTGGTGATCACTTCATCCTTCATGATTTCATCCTTGAGCTCTCTATATATGCTCAAAAAGTCACGCTGATCATATGTGCCATTTTCAACAAGAATATAAAACTTTGGCCAAAGATTTTGACAAATATCTTCAATCAATGAAAGGTCAGACCCTGTATAATCAAAGAACAAATCTACCACCAACTTGGCGAATTTAGTCCAGAATTCAATGCCAACTTTCCCAAGTAAGACTTCAGGAAAGGGGTTTTTAGTGACAATTTCCGCCACTTGATGCAAAGTGTATGGCGCAAGCCTAACGTGAGGAACATTCATAGTAACCACCTCTCTTGGCTCCTCATGTGAAATTATATATATAATGCTGAGATTTCGAATAGTTGAATATTCTCTAAATTTCACAAAGGACCGGAAAAGCTCGTCGGTATTTTCAAGACATTGATCAAAGTGGTCCAAAACCAAAATATGAGGTTCAGAATAATTGGTTTCTTCCACAAATTGCTCAAGTGCCATTAGAAAATGTGCAAATGTTTCGCATAGAAGAGAAGGCCGTGCAGCCTCTAGGCCTTTATACATAAATCTCTGATGATAAGTTGATAAATCGATACCACTATCTGCTCTAATTCGAGATAAGCAATTTTGTAGGAGGAGTTTTTGTGTAATTGACTCATCACAATTAACCACAGTCCGTCGTATACCTAAGTTTTCTAGGTGCCGAAGTACAAGGTGAGTTTTTCCCACCGATTTGTACCCCAGCACAATGACATTTGGTGCCAGAGTTTCCGCTTCCTCGGTAATAAAAGAAGCTAGAAGATCCTGTTCATATTCTCGAAACTCGACGTATTTTGGTGAATCTTGCATCTGGATGATGAATTAATGGGTTTCATGCGTGGTGAGAGATCATTATTCTTGTTGGGGAGAATATGCGCAGATGCACTGCATCCGGAATAAAAGGAATATACGTCGAATTCCAAAACCCGTAAATGAATACAACGATTTTTTTTTTTGTTTCTTTTTATTTCTATAATTTATGCTCTTAATTGAATAACTCTATATTTCTAAAAGTAATCTTCAAGTTGCACCTGCAACATCTTCAAGCCATAAGCACTGGCCACATTACGGAATACTTGCAACCTTTTCTCAACGTACTCATATTTCACCGTCTCTATCCAGTCACCGGAACATTTGCAAAACTCACTCATGTTATCGCTTTTAATAGCGTGGCATCTTGAGCATTGGTAGTCCTGACTCAAGTACTTGGTAACCAACTTGTTGCATTGAGAGATGAGCTCCTCTTCCATTGCCGCAGTATTGTATGATTTGTGACAATGAGTACATGTCCAAACATCCTTCTCTTCATCACGACAAAAGTCCACGTCGCGAATAGACTCACAGTAATCGCAAATGACCGATGGGATTATCAATGAAGCACTGGGGTTGGAAAACATAGACTCAGGGCTGAATTCCCTAACATCTAGCTCTTGGAGAAGGTCTTTCCGTAACATGCGAACTTCAATGCTCCTCTTACTCGATAAGGCAAACACTCCACACAAGAATTTGACGAGCTCCAAAATAGGGTTCTTTAAGTTGAGGTGCGAGCCGGCAAGTTTAGGAAATTCGTATTCTTGTTTCATTTCCGGGTTGAGAATCGACTCATTTTGCCGGCGCCCAAGCTTTTTTACTCTCAGATGAAGCGGCTTACGGAAATTCACCATCACTTCACTTACAAAGTCGTCCTCCATGGCATCAGTAGCAGAGTCTTGCTTCTTTTGTCCGTTCAAGATATGCGCCAACTGTGTTATTCTCTGTGTGCCCAGTTGCGTACCGCCAAGTAACGTCTCACTCTTGTAGCTAGCCAACGCATTCAAGAAAATCACAATCCAATCTTCAAACTCGTTTTGAAACATCACGGGAAGGAATTTTTTGATGTGCCATTTGCTAAAAGGAATCAAATCTTGCACATCCTCGTTGGTGATTTCAGTACAGCACCGACCGGCATAATTAAACTCATCCATCCAAATCAAAAGATCCCAATAACGAACAATTCTCAATTCCAAGAAATTAAATAAAGGCTTAGACCGAACAGCAGTCACTGCATAGTTTCCAAATGCATAAGAGTTTTCAACAGAAATCTTCGTTGTCTGGAGAACCAACTTCAGCTTCGTGGCAAACACAACTTGGGCATTCATTCTTCTGAATTCACCAACCAACTGTCTTAAAGCCTTGTAAGTAAGCTTATGAATGTGCCTGTGAAGAGTATAGTCGTACAACTTTGAACTCTTCTTTTGGATCCACAATACCAATTGACTTGTCATTGAATCAGCATGAATGTTGTGGTTCAAAGCATCGTCCCACCACTGTTTGACCATTGCTCTCAAATGAGATAAAGCGGTAGGGGAGAAAGTATCAACGGCTAAAGTAGAAGCACCATTATTATCGTCACCCTCCAAAGGATCATCGGCCAAATCCGTCCCTTCCATTTCATTGATGAGAGAACTCGTCAAAATCGTGTTGATTGTCAAGGTCCCTATTTCAATCTCCAAACAAGCAGTTTCATAAATCTCGGGATTGTTGATTGTAATAGACTCGAGACTTTCCAGTTCATCCACTTGATCAGCTTCATACCCTCCGTGGTCAGGATAAAGATTGTTAGACCACCACAAAACGACATTGTTTTCGGTCAAGCGACGAGCGTATTGAACATCAATCAAGTAATCCAAGTTTTCAGCCTGTAAATTACAAAGCGGGATCCTGGAGTAATTCGAAAGATCAATCAAATTTTTGATGCCTGACGCCAAGTTGAAGTAATGCTTCATAATTCTCTGAGAAATCAACGACTGCCAACCAATTGCGGGCATAGGCACTTCTCTAACGCTCATTTTGATGGTAGGGAAGTCAGAAGCACCTTCAAGAAGATTTAAAACTTTTGTACAGTAGGGAGACTGGACTGCAAACAATGCTTTGCTACTTCTTCCCTCGTGAATCTTTCTTATAAGGTTATTGAGTTTCTTGTAAAGAGAAGCTGGGTTGTTGAAGTAGATCGTCTCAAACTTCACATCGGCAGGATAGTCAATAATGTTGTAAAGATTGGTGAACGAGTCCTTCTTGGCCTGATAAATCTCTTTGTAAATCTTCTCAAGATTAGCAGGAAGCTCCTGAGCGCCACTAGAAGGTTTTAATACACAAAGTGAAACTGTGTTGGTCCAAGTATTGAAAAGAGAAAAGAACTCATAACTGTTGGTGACAATATGAAGCAAGTAAAAGATCTCCATTCCAAATCTCTTCAAGTACAGTGTTTGATCGATTTGGATCAAATCCTTGGTAGTGAAACCCGTTTTCAAACATTTACCCAAAGCACCAACACGGGTATCATCAAAGCGTACGGTATTTCCCAAATCAATAATTGCCCTGTCGATAGAACTGATTTCCGTCTCATAAAGTCCCATCATCCTTGAATCATGGAGTAAACTATCCACACGGCTGATTTCCTCATTATAAATGGTCTCGGGCATGGTAAACTTGTAAAGATGGGAGGCATCATGACCATTAGGAAGAATGGCTTTTGATTTCTCAATTTCACAGTTTGGTATCGTCTTTTTACTCGAAAGTTCCGCTTTGAAAGTGGCATAGACTTGCTTCGGGATATGAAACGAAAAAGAGTACACCTTCGCTCCTGAAAGTACGTAGACCTTAAGAATTCCCACATTAGTTGGATCTATCTTGTACTCAAGAATCTCCCAATTAGAACCTGCAATATTTTCCGCCTGCTTGCGGATCATGTTTCCAACAGAAGATCTATGGGAGGTTTCGGAATTCTCTCCAAACAACTTCTTCCGTCTGTCTCTATTACGAGATTGATGACTCCATTTAGCCTTCTGATAAGCCAAAAATCCGGCATAATCTTCAGTCATGGAGGGACAAGCTCCTAAAAGGAGTGATGCGTTTCTCTCCTCTTCTTCTGCCCTCACTTTTTGTGCCTCCCGAAGTTTTCTTTTCTTCACAGTAACCTTACCAAACTTAGATCCACCAATATCTCCATCAATAATATTTCCAAATTCCTCAATATCTTTCAAAGCCTTTCCTTGGTGTTCCTTCTTTGATACTGCACCAAAGAAACTAGAAATCGAAGACTGCTGAAGCTTATCTTCTTGAGCAAGAATACGCTTCCGCAACCAGTCTGGATGAGGGACTCTTGGTACTGGATTTTGGACATTTTGGTAAGCGGCAGGAATGGTGATAATTTTTTGAACCACAGAAGCAAGACGCTCGTAATAGTATCCCCAGTCCAATACAGAACGAGGATCAAATTCCGACAAGGAAGGATCTTTAAGCCACTTTTTCAAAAAATACTCCTTTTTTTCGGACGAAAAGACAGCAACAGGGATAGCTCTTTCGGTGACAGGACTATTGATCGGCTTCGAACTGATGATGTACTTACATGCCAAACCAGCATCCTTCACCATTTCTTCACCCAAGAACTCACCCAATCTTTTGGCAGTGGTAATAGAAGTGGACTTTTGGCCTTCATACTCAGTAAGAGCCTTACTCATCATCTTATTTTCACAAATAAGTTCAATCAAATCCTCATCCTCGAGCATCCCACCTTTAGTATCCAAGACATCAAGCCAGTTATTAGCCACCGTGGCAACGGCCTTATAACAGTTTTCCAAAGTATCACCATCAAGAAACAACTTGAAAATATCAGACTGAAAGTTTTTGATAAGATTCAACTCTCCTCTTCTTTTCAACTCGAAACCTTTCAATTCAGCCAATGAACCATCGTGGTTGAAAACAGCATATCTCTTTTTCAAACCCTTCCCCTCTTCCTTCGAGGTAGGCAACACCATCGCACGGTAAGGCCCATCCACTTCAAAAAAAATGGAGTTTTCCGACTTTGTGCTATACTTGAATCTCTCCGGGTCAGCAAGATCTTGATACTGGTGATTGGTGAATTGCTGATGGACCAAATAATTCAACATGGAACACGGGTATTCCAAAAAGATCTTCTTGCCATCTTTGCATTTAAGATTAAAGTTCTCCGGGAATGACTTTGGTAAAATACACCAGATACCATCAGTGTCCAATTCCAAAGGACGACCAATTCTTTCAACCAAAGACCTTGCCATTTGAATAATCTTTGAACCAGTAAGACACGTGATACCGGCCATTTCCATAGAATACCAACGGGAGCCCTTTCTCATAACATAACCATAAAACGAGTTCAAAATAACCTTGTGAGCAAGTTGCAAAGAGTCGTACAAAACCACCATTTTGTTTGCCTCATCTCGAGAAATTGTGTCCTGACATTTGGAAGACTTCCCTTTCCAAACTTTAGCGAGATTTTTGAATTCATAACGACGGTCTCTAAAGTTTCTGACCGTATTGACGTAGAAGGGGTTTTCTCTTTGACAGACAATGGCCTCACGTGTAATTGTTTCCGTGATTTTCTTCTTTTTATGCACTTTCCTGGAGTAATCCCCAAGTCTGGTTTTGATAAGTAGCGCCTGTTCTGGGTAAGGAAGTTCGTCGAAAGTTCTTGGGGGCAACCAATGTTTAAGTGGAGGAAACGTTTCATTTTGTAATGTTCTCTTGACCAAGTTGTAATCATTCGCCTTTGCTGGAGAAAACTCACCCCTCCAAGACCATTCTAATCTTCTGTCACAAGTTTTCCCCGGTCTGTTGAAATCGCAAGCGGCGCAGTCTTCTTCTGTTTTCATCGAATCTGGCTGAAGTCTGTTGGAAGTCATAATGTTTGGATACATAGAGGCAACATCCACGTGGTAGATGAGAGGGTTTTCGCTTCTAATTGGGTTATCACGTAAATCCTCTAACTTGGCCTTGATCTCATCATAAACTTCATCAAAGTTTTCGACATCAGCCACCTTCTTACCATTTTCCACCTCGATACAAAACTCAATGGATTTTCTTAAGTCCTGAAGAAGTTCGGAAATGGCAGCTGGCTGGACTTTGAAATCATTAGCAATATCACTGCGGAAGACTCCGGATTCCAAGGATTCCACGTGTCCACCAACATAAGTTTCCGATTCGAGGAGATGGCCCTCATAAAACCTTTCAATGGGGTCAGTGTACTTATTTGGAAGCAAAATTTCTTTTTCGTAAGCCTGGACCATCAACAACATTTCACACAAGGTACCGGTACCTTTTCTGAGGACTTCGTCCGGGTTCAAAGGAATAATAGTACACAACGAGAAAATAAACGGGTGCACGTATTTGAAGTATAAATAGTAGGTGGCCACAGCATCGGAGACGGAATATTCGGAAAGAATCTGGGGTTTCTCGTAGGCATATGGCGTCATCAACTCTGGGTCAAGCTCAATGGGGTTGTAGCCCAATTTAGCCGTGGTGACTGCCTTCAAACCTTGAGAACCTTGGGGCAAGTAAGAGTCACGTTTAACCCATCTGAAACAGTCCATGTGAACACAATATTTCGATTTATACTCTCCCTCATTATCTTTGGCAAACCCGATTTCATCAAACATGTCCAAATCGTGGAAATTCGTTCTGGTTTCAACAAACGGCCAGTCGAAAAAGTCACCGTTAAATGTGGCAATGACTGTGGGCCTTACATCACGGATATGTTCGTAGAAACGCATCAACACGTGTTTTTCATCGGGTTCATTAAAGATGGCGAATTGGCCGGGATATTCTGGTTTTGGTGTATACTCAAAATCCTCAATATCTTCCGAAATGATTTCTCTATTGGTGATAAGAAAACCCTCGCCATCAATCATATACGAGATCATCATGATCTGATCCACCTTTGCATCAGGGAACTTCAAAGGGGCCTTGGTGGTTTCAATATCGAATGCCAATACGACAGGATCAGCAAATGCAATTTTTTCTGTATCTTCTTCGAAAGAAACATCTCCATGTTGTGCAAATACATCATACCATTTACCCACACGAATGTTTTTATCAATGGAAACACGCACGTGAAATGGCACGTCATATTCACGCAAATCATCGAGAAAAGTCGTGGGGTCAGTCACGGTTTCGTTGGCACGGGGTTTGAAATTATGCAGAGTCAGATACTCGTTAAATTCTGAATCGATATTGTTTGTGTTGGAGAAGTCTAGTTCCAGAAAGACGTCGCGGGTATCTCTTTTGGCCTGATTTTCCTTGATTATGGGCGTAAGGGCTCTTCTGGCGCCAAGTAAATCAGATACATTATGGAACAGTAGCCTGACTAGAGTGCGTTTCAAGCCCACCAAGTGGTTAGGCATGGCCAAATCATCCTTTTGTTCCCTAGAAACCGACTTTAATTTATAATCTTCAAGTAATTTCTTTAAAGATTCTTCCACCTCGGCTTCTTTTCCTGGCACCACCATCAAAAAAAAGTAGGGGTCATATTGAAGAGTAGCCTTAAACAGACCACCTTCCTCATCGAGAAAATAAAAGTCCACGCCGGAATATCCAGGTAAATATTCATCGGATGGAATAGTGGTGGCGTGCATATTGACCAACCATCCTTTCCGTGGTTTTGCGCCATCCATATCACCATGGTCAAAACGATCAAATCCCATGAGTGAATCAAGTGCATCGATTTTATCCACCATATCTTTCCGTGTGATTGAATCATTAAGCATAGGATTTTCCGGCAAAATAGGTCCATTTTCACCACTACCTTTGGAATTATATTGAGTAGTAATTTTCCCTGGTTTTCCCTGGGTTTTGTTCTTCACAAACCGGGCCAGAGTAGACCCTTTATATCGAGAATCAGAGTTGGACGACATCGGACACTAATGTGTTCATATAACGGGGATGTGAAAAGTGGTTAAGTAGAAAATAACAGGAGAATAAATATAAGAAAAGATAATAGATTATAATTTTTTTTCCAGTTCTGCTTCCTTTTTAAGAGTTTTTATTTTTTTGTCCTGAGATTTCTCGTAATAATTCGATGAACTTTTCTAGGTAAGACTTGTGCAGCGGATGCTGGAAAAGAATAGAGTGCACGCGAATATAACGCGTGGGTGTGCATAGAGACGCGCCACGCGTTGGGCCAGGAAATATCGAATCAGGTAAATGAATAAGTAATAGTTTATTTCCCTGGTTTAAGGTATTGACTTTTACTATAATGGAAGAATCAAGTATAGATGTTTTTATATGATTATTTCTGGGCTTTCTTGGGAATGCTTGGGGAAAATATACGAATGTTTGGGAGCAATTCGTTGAGTGGAGAATAAAAAAAATTCCCTTGGATTGATAGTATCAAGAGCCAGATTTTCATGAGTAAAAGGTGGAATGGCTCTAACTTCTACCATAGGAAGCCCCTCTTCGACCTAACAAATAGCAGATTACTTCTCTAGTCGAATAACTTTTTTTTTCCGGGCAAACTTTTAGGAAAATTTCGAGTCTGGTACACGGAAATATACGGAAGCGGTTATAGTGTATGAACTTATTATGTGGACTTATGAAGAAGAATTGTTTCAGTTTCAATTTTCCCTTGAATAGTTGAAATACAAGAAAAAGGTCCCAAAAGATCTTCTGCGTTAACCGGCTTTTCAAGAGAGAATGTTTATCTAACTGGATTTACTGGTGGTATTATAACCAAGATCGGACAGCACAACCCGGTATCAAGTGAGGGTAAAATTCCAAAGAAAACTTTTATTCTGACAGTATCTTTTAAGATTCCTTGCATATAACAAGGCCATTATATGTTTGGGAGCTCCCACACTTCTTTCGTTATAAACTCTGCTCACGGGCAAATGAATTGGAGTGTAATCTTTCGTTAGCATTTGTTACTTATCCAGAAAATGCTGGTCCGTTTTCCTTTTTGAATACCCCCATATTCAAAACTCGTGGATTTAAATATCCAATGGTTTCAAAACTGTGGCCGTGACTACCGAAAAACCCCTCCTTCTCGCTTAAGCGTGCAAAAATATTTATGAATTGCCTTTTTCAGATACCCAACTAGGATTTAGGTCCAGTCCAAAATTATTGGCCAGGACTTATTGGATCAGTAGCATCATGGGCAAAAGAAAATTTAAATAGAGAAAAACTTCTATTCTGTCCTTTCTGGACTATATAATCTGGCACCAACCGTGCTGTGGTGGTTTTCTTAGGCTTCGTTGGGGAAGAACAACTTTTCAAAGCGTGTTGATGAAAAACACTCCAATATATCTTTGAGAGGAAAGCTTATGCTTTTATTCATATAACCATATTTCCAGTAAATTCTCTTCTGGGCAGCTTAGACTCCTGCTCTTGTGTAGTCTTTCATTGAATGAAGCTGGGGATCTTTCAACTTGGATGACTTTAGCTTTATGTATATCTTTTTTTCGTCAAAACAGGCCAGAAGTTAACTTTATTAACCCTTCTACATAATCATAGAAAGGATAAGTTTCCCACCCTTTCACTATTTACGGACTCGATGCTATCGTGAATTTTGAATCCACAGCCCAAACCAGGTAATACTACTAGTGCGTTTCCTTCTCCTAACTTACCACAGTGTGAGGCCAATTTCTTCATTTGAAGCTCCACCTTTCTTCTTCAATTTGAAGTTTAGGTGCGTGTATATAAGTAGTTCTTTGGTTGCATGTTCATGTTCCTATTTAATCATCGTGGCAACGTTGCACCACAAATTACCACCATATATGTTCCCTTAAGGATGATAAGGTTTTTTTGTTTTTGCATATAGAGGAGTATTCAATTTTGAAGGCTGTTTTCTTTTTCCTCTCACCAAGCATCTCCATCATGTGGCCAATGGTCTAAGGGCTCATGGACTCAGTGGTTTATCTGGACCAAGCACCAGAATACCACCCTGGAGTTCCATTTTTCTTCTCTCTCCTCTCTCTCTTTTCTCTCTCTTTTTCTGTTTTTCTGTAATGAATTATTCATTACCCACATACTAAACCTAGCTCCAATGTGAATCTCACCGTGACATAAAGAGAACAAGCAAGAACTGGACCACGACAGAGTAGATAAACAAGAACTGGACGCGAAGTCTACGCTGGCCATTGGAAATAGACACCGCAGGATTTTCGCCCATTCCATAGGGTAAGATAAGAAATTTGAGCGAGCGCATTAAGAAGAGCGATAAACTGCCCACTGCTGCCAATACAACAGCATAGTAAACGGTCCACGAGCCTCCTAACACCTGCTTTGCACAGAGCAATACAATAATGGTCACGTACTTGTATCCGCTGAAACTGATGAGGTCCCAGAACGAGGTTTGAGACAGGCAATTCAACAAATAGAGCCCCACCTTGAAAATCAAGATATCTACAAAAGAGCAGGCAAGTGTCTGGGAAGCCAAGTACCCAAATACTTCAGGATGGAAGTCACCGCGGAGCCCCGAAAACAGCGCCCAAAGAAGAATATACGTAACAAACGCCATCAATGGGATATATAAATCAGGTGCATTTACGTCCTCAGAAGCTGGGGCAAAAGTCGGCACTCCATGGCCAGTTTGAGACCCGGCATCCACAGCTTGTATCCGTGACCAATCTCGATGGCGGTAGGGGAAAAGCACAAGGGCAAGCTTACGCCACACGTACGAATTACTCACCTTAAAGTAATACTTTAACTCACCTGCAACCGGCATGTACGAGCCGAAATTCTGTTGGAGATAAGTGTTGGACTGCCCGAGTCCAGATTTGGCAAATTGAGCCGCCATTGACGCCGCTGGATCGGCGAAAAACGCGCCGTAAGGTGCCCCTGGAGTGCCCTGAGCCAGAGACCCTGGAGATCCTTGAAAGCCAGGCTGAGCGCCTTGAAAACCGGCGTACTGATCTCCAAATTGTGGCTGTGTATACTGTTGTTGTGCGTATTGCTGCTGTGGCGGCGGTTGGGCAGAAAAAGCCGGGTTTGTGTACGAAGAAGCGCCGCCAAATTGTGGTGGTGGTGGGGCATGTTGAGGGCGTGGATGGTGGATATTTTGCTGGTTCAACGTTGCATCTGCAGCTGCAGCATATGGATTATACATTTTTAATTGGGAATTAGACACGTGATTTGGGTTAGTGATGGGTGTTTTTTTTTTTTTTTTTGCTGGTGCTGTTTTTTCCTTTGCCCTAAAGTACTTGGTAGTGGAGGTGAAATCTCACGCTTCACCGAAGTCCACGGTTCACCCAGTGGCAGAAAACTCCTGGGGCCTGGGGCCTGTGCGGGTCGTCTCTCTATTCAGGAATGTCAAAATTTTAGAGCCACCTCGCGTATTGGGGCCTAGTGAGATTGGGCGAATTATGAGGAGGGGGGAGAAAATAAAAGTGTTGGAGTTTTAGTATTTTAGAGAAAAGAAAGTATTTAAAAAAAGGAAAAGGGAATTTATTGTTATGCCTTTTTTTATTATTATTATTATCATCTTTCATGGGGAATTGATTTCCTTTTTAGATTCTAGAGGGGCTCTCAATTGCCTGAGGACTGGGTAGACCCTAGGGCCTTGTAGTGCGCAGGTCAGCTCCATAAGCTATGCCCCGGTATTCTAAAACTTAACGGTATGCTATTGGGAATATACCGTTGGTTGGGATTTATTGTTCTTTTTTTCATTTCTTTAGTAATTAGCCATTCAGTAAATCAGCCAGAAAAAAAAAAAAAAAAAAAAAAAAAAAAAAAAACACCAGTGTCACATACTCTTGCTAGCAATGGTACACCTAAAAACTTTGAACCAAATTTCGCCTGAGGTGGGTCCCAAGTCTAACCTGAACCTTCCGAGATTTGGGGGATGATTTGACCTTCCTTTTTTTTCTTTTTTTTAGTTCTTTTTGATCCTCAGGTTTAGAAAAAAAAAATCAATATTTGAAAGCTTTAAATTATCAATTAGACATTATTGCTGTGGTCTATCAACGCTCGAAAATCAAACAACCTAGAAAGAAGCTTGTATCTCAATCTCGTACATCTTCTCAGTTTTTCAGTGTTTAGAAACATTTTTTTTATATAAAGAAAAATGTTCTTTTTTTATAAACAACTTGCAGAATTACCGAAATCTTGGATTTACCTTAGAAATGTGGTTACGAAACCGTCTTTGTCGGGTTATCCGCTAATATTAATAGAGCATACAATTCTAAACCTTTGGTGTATAAATCAACCGTAGTAATAGTTAGAAAAAATGAATTTATAACGGACTTATAAATATGCTGGTACTTTTTTTTTTTTCCTAATCTGAAACATTGTAGAAACTAATTTATACTAAATTTATTGTTTCAAGAAATTTTAAGGTTAATAACTTAATACCCAGATTTAGTCCCACTTCCACATTATTACCTTGCTATTGCGATAAATTAGTAAATTAGAAAAAGAAAAAACGTCCACCAATAAACGATGACATGAAAAAGTAATGATTAGTGTGCAGAGTCTACTCTTGGGTAGGAGTCCCAAAGCAGGGTAAAAGCTGATGAGGGAGTTCATGCATCGATACTAGGCTACTAGGATCGAGGCGCCTGGGGTGGAATCGCGATCTATTATAGGTTTTTAGTTAGTCTATTTTCGTTAGTAAGGGGTGAGTGAGAGACTCCCTGAAACTAGCACCCTATAATAAGATGAATCTTTAAAAAAAAAAAAAAAAAAACCGAGTTTTCATTAAAAAACCCATTTTTTTTAATCCCGTTAAACATAAAACAGCCAAAAATCACAATAATATTCAAAAAATCTTCTATCACTTAAATTACTCATTTTCTCCTTTCATATACTCAATTCACTTCGAAGGCGGAACTGCGCACTCACGCCATATTTCCATCGGGCCGCGCAACAGTATTACACCAGTGACCAGCACACAGCAATAAACATTGCCCCACTATACTATGAAACAATATACTTCAAGATTTCCAGAGAAACACTCAAAATTTTTTTATAGAACTATTAAACTAAAAATAATCTAAGAATATTAAAGCATCAAATTTTCTCCCTCTGCTAATAAAATTTTTCCCTTTTAAGCTGGATATCTTCAATGCCCAATGGCCAGAGCCTAGTTCCCAGTGCACACCCCCAGTTTCCCCACTATATGCAGGTCCCCCACTATTTTGCTCGCCCTCGCAATTTGGGGCCTGGAGGCTTGAACCACGCTTAAAGAAACCACCACCTCACCTCCCAAAAAATATTATTACCCCAGGGAATCACCCACCAAAACCCTTTATAAACACATTTTTTTTTTTTTTTTTAGAAAAACAACAACAACAACCAAAAAAAAAACCATGCCTGACGGAAAAGTTCTCGTGGTATCAAACCGGTTGCCAGTGACAATCACGCGGAAACCAGACGGCGCCTACGAATATGCCATGTCTTCTGGCGGCCTTGTGACGGCGCTTCAGGGCCTAAAAAAACTGACGGAATTCCAGTGGCTCGGATGGCCAGGATTGGAAATTCCGGTGGATGAACAGGATCAGGTCAATGATGACCTTATGGACAAATTTAAGTGTACAGCAATCTTCCTTAGCGATACGCTTGCTGACCTCCATTATAATGGGTTTTCAAACAGTATTTTATGGCCATTATTTCATTATCACCCGGGAGAAATGAACTTTGACGAGGCCGCTTGGGCTGCATATATCGAGGCCAATCGCCAATTTGCCGCCAAAATCGCCTCGCAGGTAGAGGACAACGATATGGTATGGGTGCACGACTACCACTTGATGCTTTTGCCTCAAATGCTTCGGGCAGAGTTGGGTGATACCCGCAAAAACGTGCGCATAGGGTTTTTCCTCCATACTCCGTTCCCTTCTTCAGAAATTTACCGTATTTTGCCTGTTCGTGAGGAGATTTTGGAAGGTGTATTGAGTTGTAATTTGATTGGTTTCCACACCTACGACTATGCGCGGCATTTCTTGTCGCTGGTGTCACGGATAGTGCCTGGCGTCAAGACTGTGCCCAATGGAATTGAGTATGGTGGCCGTGAGATCAGTGTGGGTGCTTTCCCCATTGGTATAGATGTAGATAAGTTTACTGAGGGCATCAAAAAGGACAGCGTGGTACAGCGCATTCAGCAACTTAAGCAGAAGTTTGGCGACACAAAGGTAATTGTGGGTGTCGACAGGTTGGACTATATTAAGGGTGTTCCACAGAAACTCCATGCGTTTGAAGTGTTCCTTACGGAAAACCCATCATGGATTGGTAAAGTGGTGTTGATCCAGGTGGCAGTTCCTTCACGTGGAGATGTTGAGGAATATCAAAGTTTGCGTGCTAATGTTAATGAACTTGTGGGACGCATCAACGGAAAGTTTGGAACCGTCGAATTCGTTCCCATTCACTACTTGCACAAGTCCATTCCATTCGAGGAGCTTATCAGCTTGTATTACATTTCTGACGTTTGTCTCGTCAGCTCCACGCGTGACGGTATGAACTTGGTCTGCTATGAGTATATTGCTTGTCAGGAGGATAACAAGGGTTCACTTATTCTCTCCGAATTTGCTGGTGCTGCTCAGAGTTTGAATGGTGCCATGATAGTCAACCCATGGAACATTGATGAGTTGAGTGAGGCAATCAAGGAGAGTTTGACGCTTCCAGAAGAGAAAAAGGCCATCAACTTTAACAAGCTTTTTGACTATATCTCCAAATATACCTCTGCATTTTGGGGCGAGCACTTTGTTAAGGAGTTGCACAAGTTGAAGGGCGCCTAAACTCAGGCATTGGTTTTGGTTTTGACAAACTACTTCTTAATTCGTGTATATTTACAATTATTTTTACCTCCATAAATATTTCGAGATTGGTAGGTCGTAGTTTAGGTCGTTAGTGTATTAGTATGAATAGTTTCGTTACTCGACATAGTCGCAGGTCTCGCCCACGTTAATATCGATTGGGGTTAATGCTGTGAGGTTGTGGGTGTCGAGATTTGCCCGAGTAAGTGGCACCAACCCATCCTCCTTATTCTCCTTATTATCATGTGCCTCACCTCCCTCAATCATAACTGGCGTCTTGGGCAGTGCTAGATATCCTCCTTTATTGTAGCTTATGCTTTCGTTCAAATGCTGCTTTGGAAGCGTGGTCGAAATCACTTGTGGCTTTATGCCTAATTTGGAAAGCAACGAGTTATTGGAGTATAAGTAGGAACTTGCACTTACAGGCGGAGGACTAGGGAGCATCTGGCTATTAGAGTAGAGTGCAGATGCTGGTAAATGGTGTTTAGGAACCGGGAATTGTTTATGGGGCTTTGTCTCTGTTTTCGCCCGGGGATCCACTTTTTTATTTTCCAGCAGGGGCTGGGGCGATTTTTCTTGAGGATCGTCTTTGAAATGAAACACATCTTCTTCAATTGTTTTCGCCAGGTTAAACGCACTCATCAAATATGGCAATTCCTCAGAAAGTGTCGATTTCTGTAAAATGCTTGTAGATGCCACCGAAGAAAATGACCCTCTCCTTGCGTGCTGCTCAACTATAGAACCCAGGTCCGATGCTGGTTTCGTGATTGAATGGACCATTGGTTGCGAGTACAGTGGATAAGAAGATGGTGCCATGGAGGATGTTTCGGTTAGATCGGCCATTTCAGAATATTCTTCATGTTTCGAAGTCTCTGTACAAATCAGCTGATCTGCCACATCTAATGTATTGGTTTTAGTGGGGACGGGTACATCTGTGATAGCAACTGTATCATCAAGAATAACAGGTTCAGGTTCCTGGTTCAAACCCTGTGCATACTCGAGCTTAAAAACCTCAAACATCTGTTCCATGTCACTAATCACCGCAAGACACTCGTTTTTCTCCTCTTCATCCCCTGCATCTATGGCCGTGTTCAACTGTCCTAGAAGACTCACGACAAATTGTTTATATGACTCCACCGTACTTTTCTGATCGGCGCTACCTCCTTGGAGCATTGTTTCTAGATTTGTACCTATGGTAATGAGTTTTGCCTTCAGATACGCAATGGTAACCTTTTCCCGTAGCTCATCTTTAAGCTTAATATTCCGCAACGAGAGGGATGTTAAAAGAGTTCCACTATCACTTAAAAACTCGAGCGGAGTTAGGGACCGCAGTGCCTTGGTGATGAAATCCATATCTGCAGAAATCTTGTTAAGTTTGACCGTCAATTCCTGACAAGAATCCACTACACGTACACTGACATTGTTATTGAAAGTCTTGATTTCGTCCGGATTCGATCGATCAAAATGGTTTGACGAGTTAAGGTCAAGAGACATAAACGCCCAATTGCGTAGGTTGAGTTCGATTTTCTCTAATGTTTGAAGAATGCTAAGTGAAAGCTGACAAAGCCGGGAAACCGTCCGTTCAGCTAAGGGAAACCCTTGGATAATCAGAATAAGTTTTGAAGTTTTACCCTTTTCTCGATTGAGATTTGGGTCTCGCGCTAGACGAATGATTTCATCCTCATATGGGTAATCTGTTTTCGTATACGACATATTTGCCAGCAAGCGTCTTTAGAAGGTGGATGATATTTTCGAGTTTCCAAGGTGGGTTTCTCTATTCTCTTTTTCTCTTTTTCGGGATTGTTTCAGAACTTGTTTCAGAACTCGTTCTCTTCCCTCGCAATATAAGCTAATGTATTATGACTTAGAAAATGCAATTAAACAATTGTTCTTGCAGAAAAATAATGATAAAGTTCCTTGCGAAGAAACTGATTTAAGAAGGTGGTGTTTCACCTAATGCCAAAAAAAAAATAGTGAAAGTAAAAGTAAAATAACGATAAAAGCAAAAACAATAGTGACAACGTCAATGATCAAACCAAAAGAAAGTCAGCCAGCAACTTTTCTTATACTTTTTTCCGACTTATTTGGGGCCTTTGTCTGGAGATGACCCTTTTTTTTTTAGTATTTTCCTTTAAAACCACTTGCGAAGTTTTGGGAAATCCGATCGAAAGAAAGCGAGCGGCCCCATTGGGGGCCATGGTCAGGCAAGCAAAATAGGCTTTTTTTTTTTTAGGCCTTGTCTTGCGCGGAAGTGGCCTGGTTTATAGGGCCATGAATTGCGCCGCAGTTTCATCAATGTGTCAGGATGAAACATGGTCTGAAACATGGTTTGTAACAAAGGCGATATTATATTATTTTGAAATTTTTGGTGATTGGGTGAATTACCTAAAAGGAGGGATCTAAGAAAATAATTCGTGTGAGAAATCAAACTTGGTTTAGGAGTATTTGGCAGTGTTGAGAACATTGCTCCTCAATCTTGCGTATTTCATAATTATAATTAGACTCTAAACATCTTTTAGAAAAGACGAAGACAGTAACTTTTGGAATATACTGAAGCAAAAACCACTTATAAACACCCGCTATTTTCTTAAACCCAATATGGAAGTTGTATTAAATAATCGTCAATACAGACACCCCAATCTAAGCCATTATGGTTGAATAAATAAACGTCTCCTGAAAATGGCAAGCAAAGTTTCTCAAGAATACTTTGCCATTAACCAGGTTAACAGACTTCTTTTTTTTTTGTTCTGTAAGCAAATGTTTCTGTAGCTTGTAACCGGAAACAGATGCCTAATTTTCCTCGGTAATGAGTCTTTCCATTTCCTCACGCCACTCTTCAATAGAACTTTTTGGATGAAGCGCTACAATCATAAGCGTCATGTTATCGAAACCAATACCGGTAATACTAGATGCCATACTGAGACACTCATTCAAGACAAATTCGGTAATATGCTGTAAAGTCCAACCACACCCAAGTTTTTCCCGAATCATACTCACCAATTGATCGTTGGTGAAACAGTCCCAGATCCCGTCACATGCCAAGATCATGAATTCCGGGGTTTCCAAAGCCTCGAGATCGTAGATCATGATTTCTGGCTCTACTGTGACCTGGAACAATTCAGGCGGTAGTAACACCAAATTCTGCTTGGTATACTTACGGTTTTGCTCTAAAACAGAGTTATTTTTCCCCGGAGAATCGAGTTGGAGCCAGGGGATTTTGAACTTTAGATCACCAAACGCCCGTGACAATGCCAAAATCTCATTGACACGTGAGTTAATTACGTACCCGCCGCTGTTTTCAATGCGTACCCTTTCGCCCATGGTGGACGGTTTATGGTCAAAAGAGAGGGTTTTTGCATGGCCACCTTTTAACGATAAAATTGAGCGGGAATCACCGGTATTGGCCACAATAATATACCGGCCAGCCACAACCGTAGAAACTATGGCCGTTGACCCACAATTGGCGGCGGTTTTTTCCAGTAGACTGGCATCAACTTCGAAAAAACAGTCTTTGAGTGTTCGTGTAAGGGTCGCCAACAGGTATGCTGTTTTTCCTTTGGCAACATGTTGATTTAATTGTTTAAAGATTTTGGCCACGAGCGTGGATTCCAAAATATTTGCCACTTCCTTTCCACCATGGCCGTCAAAAACGCCAAAAACGGCCAAACCTTCATTTTCAGAAATCCGGGTATTGTGGGCATCTTCCATTGACATTCGGTATCCTTGCATAGCCCCAACACAGTATGTCATTGTATCATAAGTTTGGTATTCGATGGTTTTTTCCTCCATAGGATGGGACATTAATTGGCCCATGGTTTAGTTTATGAAATGTGTGAGTTTTGGGAATGGGCGTTTAATGATAAGAAAAAAAGATAATATGGGTGGGTGTTGTGTGGATTTGAATTCTAGTGTTGAGCACGTCTAGTTAGTAATGGGCACACAGGTTCGCTTAAGATGATCGGTTTAGCTTGTAATATAAAGAGCAAGCAATAAAATGGAATAAAAGAGAAAAAATGGATTAAAAAGGATTTAAAAAAGGGTTAACAAAAGGGTTAAAAAAAATTGTAGAAATTGGCGTATTTTGTTACTTTTTTTTGTACAACAAATAATAAATAAATAATTTGGAATAACGAGTGTTTTTATGGAGGGCCTGGATTTGCCATAATAAAACCCTCTAGGCTCTGCCGGATGACCAAAAATTAATGCCTCTCGTTACGCGGCAGCGAGTGACAGCGTGGAGCCGTAGAGCCACGGGTTTCGCAGGTGGGGCCCGGGGCGAGAAAGGTGCAGAAAGTTATGGACCATTTTGGGCCGTGGAAAGGGGGCATGTTTCTGGTAGAAGTTTAATTTAAAACAATACACAAGGGAAAGAAAATTATGAGATATTCATAAATTGTTACAGGGGTAATGGAATTTGGAAATACTGCTAGAATAATTCATAAAAACATCAAAAAATGTCGATTTCAATTGCTCTATTTTTGGAAATGGCTTTAGAATGATTCTGGTTCTGATGCCGAGGCTATGGGGCGAAGGTCACGTGATCCTTTGAATAGGCGTGGCTCGAAGCAGCTTTGAAAGTCTGTTCCAAATATTGATAAGTACTCATGATAATTGCATAATGTTGTAATAAAAGAATATATTTTGTATTGAATATTTTCAAAAATCTATTGTTCTTTATTCTCCTGAAACTATACTTTTCCCCGGCCAACAAGCACTTGTTTGTTTGCTGGGGCAATCTTTCCCCAAGCGTTCCTTCATGTACTTCCGTCACAATTTTTATTTAGCGGGGAACGGGATTTGGTGCGAATCGTGCCCGCCGCCCGGGATTTATCGGTGATCCACCATATCCCGTTGTAATTTTCGTGGAGAGGCTTGTAGGTTTCAGTAGTTGGCCAATTAAAAGGCCGCCATTGGGCCGAGTTGAAACGGACGCAAAACAATTTTGCAACGTTATTGTAACGTTATTGTAACCTGAGAATTTCACGAGAAACGGCGAAGCTTTTTCTTGAATGGCCCCGCAAATTAGGAGTCTATGTTGGGTATTAATAAAGGACAATGTCCAATAAATGTTTAGATACTTAAAGTATAAGAAAATATAAAAACTGCCGAAATAAAGAAAACAAACTCACAAAATGTCAATCAAAGAAATTGCACGTGCTTTGCAATTCCCCATCATCACCCCGGATACTCCAGATGGCGATCGGCATTACCGGCCACCGACTATATTCCCCATTGGTCCTTATTTTACAAAGTACGCCAGTAATCCAATTTTGACCCCGGATCCGAAACACGAATTCGAGGAAGCCTTCATCTATAATGCTGCGGCAATAGTTGTTGGAGATCGGGTATTTCTTTTGTATCGGGCCCAGAATAAAAAGCTTGTTCTGTCTATAGGAATAGCTTGGCTGAGCGATGGTTACAAGTTTAAAAGATTACCCGAGCCAATCTTGTATCCTACTGAACACTGGGAAATGGGCGGTGGATGTGAAGATCCACGAATTGTACGGGACCCAGAGTCAAAAAAATTTATAGTTACGTATACAGCTTTTGATGGCCGGTTGGCCCGGCTTTGTGTGGCGGAATCTGTAAATTTACTCGAGTGGACTAAACACCCACCCATTATTAAGGACGACCACTGGCTGGAGGTTTGTATTTCACTTAAAGGACAGCCGTTTATTCGAAAAGGATGGCTGAAGTCAGGAGCAGTGTTTGTCGATAGACATAAAGATGGGAAATATTATATGATATGGGGTGAATCGGGGCTTCAATTGGCAGTCAGTGACGATTTAATCAATTGGACAATTAAGAAGAGGATCTATACTACAGGCAAGTTCAACTGGCAGGATCGGCTTATTGAACCGGGCCCGGCCCCAATCAAAATCGAGACGGCAGATAAAACACTCAACTATTATGTCCTATTCTATAACTCGTCAACAGTGGGGTCTGGAGCCTATGAAAAGGGCACATATACAATCTCCCAAATGTTGATTGATTATGATAATTTGGAAAAGGGGCCTTTGGCTAGAATGGATCAACCGATTCTAGTTCCTGAGGCGAAAAAAGAAGTTGTTGGACAAGTTAACCGAGTTGTATTTACTGGAGGAGTGGTTCAGTTTAAGGGTCTGTGGTTTTTATACTATGGAGAGGGAGACTCGAGTTTAGGACTTGCCACCTGTCTCGTGTAGAAGAATTTTTAAGAAAAAAGAAGGAGATTAAAAAAAATAATAAAAAAAAAACGATAAAAAAAAATCAGGATATCCGCAGAAAGTGTTGGTATATAAAAATCGTGTATATGGGCTTGGGAAATGAGACACTGTTCCGGCAGCGAGTGAGACATGAGTGGGATGGGAAATGAGTCGGATGATCAAATAAAAAGTACAGGAAAGGAATTATATTTAATTAAAGAAATACAATGAAAAAAAAAAAAAAATCAAACTCCCCGTTAATTGAATATCTCACTATACCTAACCCCAACCAACCTCTTTAATTAAATATTTCGAATCAGCATAACCCTAATAACCCCATGGAATATCCTCGATCCTCCCTGCGTCTTATCGCACCTCGCTCTCATCGCATGAACGCCGTGCCGGGTCGTACCATAAATGCCAAGCCAGTAAAAGAATATCGCCACATCTGACCGGAATATATTACTTGATTTATTCAATTATTTTCACATACAACACCACCAAACCAATTGGAGTGCCTGAATTTTTTCATTTGCTTGCTTGCTTACTTTCTCATTTATTTTTTCACCTAAATCCACTATATAGTGGCACCAACCTCGAATTCCCTATTATTACTATTATAACCATGAAAACACAGGCTGAGGTCGCTTCTAGCACCAGAAATTCCGCCCCTGTGAATGGGAAAGATCCTGTTCGACTTGCATTTCTTGGTGGTCCACGCACGGGAAAAACTGCCACAATCCTGAAACTTTCTTTTGGTACTTATAGAGACACTTACTATCCGCTGCGGAAAACGACCCCCGTGCTTTTTACTTATGCGCCACAATCAGTGGAACTGAAACTAATCCTTGACCAACATCATTCGAAGAAATTCCTTGAACACGCCCTGGCACGTGACGATTTGATTTTGAGTCCGGTGATTTATGATTCCTTACTAAAGGCGTCAATGAAAAATCTCCCTACAACTGGAGCTATGAACGAAAACGCCAATTTTGTCCATGCTAGAAATGAGATATATGCCACTTCTAGGGATAATGAGACTGATATTGCGGAAATCACCCCTATTCTTGCAGAATTAATCGATACTCCTGCGTTTAACAGTAACCAATTCATCCCATTTTTGGAGGCTTCATTACATGCCCGGCTTGGGAAAGATGTGTTAAGAAATTTGGCCGATACTCCAAGACAACCAGTCAATACTGAACCTTTATTGGTGGCAAGTGGTGCTGGTGAAATGAATGGTGCAATTGATGGATATTTTCTACTTTATAGTGCAATTCCTACCTCAGAGCCTCCCAGGTATGATGAGCTAATTTCCCAAGAATCGGCGCCTTCGCCAAATTCTTCGGCTGAATCTCTAGACACATATAATAGCGACGGAACTTTGAGATCGGCGTCTTTTGGAGCATCGAAAACAGATACTACTTTTAGTCTTCTTCCCATAATAAAGGGTGGGCTAGAAGAAGCTTGGAGAGAGTACCATACTTATAGAACACGATGGGATCAAGGAAAGGAAAAGGACATTTTCTCGCTCAAACTGGCATTCCGTACAATGTTTGAAAACAAAAACTCATTCAAGGACAATGTGCCGCAGAACAAGTTACTTAACACTTCTTTAAACCCAGCAGACCCCCTGTGTCCTCCGCCAATATGGATAATTTGCACCCACAAGGATCTGCCTCTAGCATCTCCAAAACTAATTAATGACGGAAAAAAACTCGCCCAACTATGGAGATGTGGGTTTCTTGCAGTAGACTTAACCCAAGATATCGAGCAGATCTTGCCTTTGGTGATAAGGGAGGTGATTGAGAGAAGAAATCTACAGAAACTGAGGAAAAGAAGGTAGGAATATTTCCGTTCATCATTTACCTATAATGAGTTCAGAAGTTGTGTTATGTGAGTATAGAAGAGATGCGTTGATTGCATGAAATGATAATAGAAGTAGTTAATAAGAAAAATATTTGTGGATAGAAAATGAGGTTTTTTATCTTGAAGTGAATAATTATTCAATTAAATAAATAATTGGAATAAAATTCTATTTATGTGAATATTCACTACGGAAGTTTTCCACATTTTATGTCGGTGGCCCTTTATCTAATCTCTCGGTGCACTCCGCACTTCAAGCTCCACACTTTAACTTCAGCAGCAGAAGAAACTAAAACCATCCGCCCCACCTCAAAACACCAAAATACAAGTTTAAAACCAAAATAGTTATCGAATAATTACATTATAAACTATTCTGCAAAGACTGATTCCGTAAAATGTCGGAAAATGCCCGAGGGGCTCCGATATTCACATGCCCCATGTGCCACCAAAAGAAGACATCAGTACAACGAGATTTAGTATGTGGGAAATGTGTCCATCAAAACACAGAGATTGTCAGGAATTCTGTGATACAGAATGAGGTATTGAATAAACAAATGAGGATTCAAATCGACCAGATTTTTGATACTTGCAGTCTATTAAATGGAACCGAAAATATACCTCAACACAACGATTTCGTATTTAGTACATCAACTAATTCGAGAAATACCGATATTCCCCAGCCAGATGAAAGCTCAGTTAGTCAATTAGCTCTTAAGCTTCAGAAATTGGAGCTCTTAAACCGAAAAATCAAAAGTAATGGGCTACAGAAATCACGAGAATATCTCAAGAAGAAAAACCAGACAATCGAAGATAAAATCAGTGCGTTGGAACAAAAACTTCAAAAAAACCAAGAAATGATTGAATTATCTCAAAGTCGAATGCTTGAGGACTATAGCAGGAAACTCGAGTTCATGGATAAAGAAATCATTTCCTTAAAATATGAAGCAATGAGACGCGTCTCTAAGCAAACGGCACTCAAACAATACTTGAGTTATAAGGTGATACGGGAAAATTTCTTTTCAACCACTTCAAAAGCAGAACTTAATTTTTGTAGTCGACCAGTGCTTACTATGCAGAAATTCTCGGATACCCAAATCACTACCGTCAATACATTTCTTGAAGATTTGATCAGGATTCAGATTGTGCTTTTCGATTTATTTAAAATTAACGACGAGACTTTACAACTACCGTATCTTGAACAGTTGCGAAAACTTCTTCCCGAAAGATTATTCTACGATTCAGTGCAGAAAAAGATCGATATTATTCTACAAAATGAATATATTCACATGAATGGGTCTATTCAACCTAAGGATGAGTCTGATGAACCAGTAATCAACCAAAATCTATCGCAAATAAGTGATTTCGGGAAAATCACCATCAAAGACAACACAATCCAAGTTCCCAAGTCATTCCGCACAATGAACCTCCAAAGGAGATCAAGTGTGAAAGAACAAGAGAGTTCAGATGAGAATGTTCTGCCCGGCGCAGAAAACCCAGGTTCAAAAAAGCCAAAAAATGCTTTTGTGATGGTGTCCCAAGAAAATAAACCAGCTCCTGATGATTTGTCACCAAAAAGTAGCGCCCATACTTCTCCACAGGGGGCAAATATTCTGGGACAGGGTGTGAAAACCGATACCAAAAGTTCACAAACGGGAAAAGCGAAGAATGATTGGGCGGGTAAAAAAATTGTCATTGTGCCCCACCGAATTCTACCAAAACCGTTTGCAAAACTACGGCCTAGTGAGTACTTGAAGTTTGTATCAATAGTGGTGAAGATTCTTGTTACATACAACGCTTTTCTTGCAAAAGTGCTTGGTAAAGGGATGGATTCAGATAAAGAAATACATGGTTTATCTGGAGTTCGGCAAGGTCAAAAGGAGGGGGATACGGACGTTAAGAGTGGTACTTTTATCTATGATTTTCGAGAGATTATGTTGAAGGTTTCTAATTTAGATGGGTGTTTCCAACAGAGGGCCGAAATTCAGAATCAGAACCACGATTCTTTAGTATATGATTCGGGAATTACCCATCTAATTGACGCTTCACAATTGACTAATGGCGAAGACGTTCAAACTATGCGGGAGTCATGGGCCAGTGATACGGGAATATCAGTGCCAAAAATGCCTCTCCCTAATTTCCAGAAAATAAGATCTTTCTACACTAAACTTGTTTCCAAAACCCTCGGCTCAGAACAAACACCAGAACCACAATCAGCATCTGATAATGTGATTTATGGTATGGTTAGTGAGACTACACCAACCGCAGGACTACGAGGGAAGGATACTAGTGAAATAGAAGGAACCCGGGAAGATGATCCTGGAGTAAAAGTTATAAATGACCAAGAATCGGCAGGCTACGATTTAAAGGAAATTTTACGTAAAGTTCACGATCTAATTTCCGGCAAGACAATTTCTGGGAAAAATGGAACACGTGATGGAAATAACCTCACTAATCTCGACCGATTAGGAGCAAGGTCAGTGATGCAGCAGTCGCGAGCACATCTAGAGGATTGGGATGTGGTTAGCAAAATGTTCTGAGCAAAACAGAAAAGACAAAAGACAACAAGGCAGAAGAAAAAGAAAAAAAAAAGAAGAAGGAGATATATGAATACGAACGGAATAATATACTTTTTTCTTCCCTGTCCATATTCCCCTTCTTTTTTCCCTCCTTTGAGTATTATTGTAAAAGCCGCCCACCCCTTAGCAAATTACAGTGGGGCGTGGGTGCCAAATTCTCAATAAGAGGATTGCCAGCACCTTCGCACAATTCGCGCGTAATTCTGTGCACGCGCGCGTAAACCTGGGACCAACCAGTATCTCGAGCCCAATCTTAAATTATCGTCGAACCCCGATAACAGAATTCTCAAGACTTCTCAGGACTTTTGGACTTTTTGGTGCACCACGCTGGAACACATACAAAAAAAAAAAGCATTATTGAACATAAATACAATGTTGTCTGATAAAGAATTGTTCGACTTGAACAAGAAGGCCGTCTCTGAAGGGTTCAAAATTAAGCCCAGAATCAACTACAACACTGTGGGTGGAGTGAATGGACCATTGGTGATTTTGGATAACGTGAAGTTTCCCAGATTCAATGAAATTGTGAATTTGACTTTGCCAGATGGAACCGTGAGAGCAGGTCAGGTTTTGGAGGTCAGAGGATCCAAAGCTATTGTGCAAGTGTTTGAAGGTACGTCGGGTATTGATATCAAGAAAACCAGGGTGGAATTCACTGGTGAGAACTTGAAAATCGCGGTTTCTGAGGATATGTTGGGTCGTGTTTTCGATGGATCTGGTCGTCCTATTGACAAGGGCCCCAAGATTTTTGCTGAGGATTATTTGGACATTAACGGTTCTCCAATTAACCCTTTTGCTCGTATTTACCCTGAGGAGATGATTTCCACGGGTATTTCTGCCATCGACACGATGAATTCGATTGCCAGAGGTCAAAAAATCCCAATTTTCTCTGCTTCCGGTTTGCCCCATAATGAAATCGCCGCTCAAATCTGTAGACAGGCCGGTTTGGTTAGACCCACCAAGGATGTGCATGATGGCCATGAGGACAATTTCTCCATTGTGTTTGCCGCCATGGGTGTCAACTTGGAGACGTCGAGATTCTTCAAGCAGGACTTTGAGGAGAACGGATCTTTGGACAGAACTTCATTGTTCTTGAACTTGGCCAATGACCCTACTATCGAGAGAATTATTACTCCTAGATTGGCATTGACTACCGCTGAGTACTTGGCCTACCAGACCGAGAGACACGTGTTGACGATTTTGACCGATATGTCGTCGTACGCTGATGCCTTGAGAGAGGTTTCTGCCGCCAGAGAAGAGGTTCCTGGTAGAAGAGGTTACCCTGGTTACATGTACACTGATTTGTCCACCATTTACGAGAGAGCCGGTAGAGTTGAGGGTAGAAACGGATCCATCACCCAGATCCCAATTTTGACCATGCCTAACGATGATATCACCCACCCTATCCCTGATTTGACTGGTTACATTACTGAGGGCCAGATTTTCGTTGACCGTCAATTGGATAACAGAGGTGTGTACCCACCAATCAACGTGTTGCCATCGTTGTCGCGTTTGATGAAGTCTGCCATTGGTGAAGGTATGACCAGAAAGGACCATGGTGATGTGTCCAACCAGTTGTACGCCAAATACGCCATTGGTAGAGATGCCGCCGCAATGAAATCCGTGGTTGGTGAGGAGGCGTTGTCCACCGAGGACAAGTTGGCATTGGAATTCTTGGAGAAATTCGAGAAGAACTTCATTGCCCAGGGTGCCTACGAGGACAGATCCATCTTTGACTCCTTGGACCTTGCATGGTCGTTGTTGAGAATCTTCCCTAGGGAGATGTTGAACAGAATCAGTCCTAAGATTTTGGATGAGTTCTACGAGAGATCTACCGAGCAGGACGAGGACGACGAGGACGATGAAAACCCCGACAAGTCCCACGACTTGATCGATGCTTAGAACGAAGGAGCCGCCCACCGCTTCTCTTCACTTCTTAGATATCGATGTTAGACACTGATCCATGGTTGTTCGCATGATATATACTAAATTTAACACAAAATATAAAATTGATAATTCCTTAACCCGTACCATATCGGGCCCCAGACCATGGTACTGTATTGTTTTCAAATCTATTGTACATTGAATATGATGCTAAGTAAATAATTAAACTAGAGCCACCGCTCTACCCTTCTATATGACGTTTGGGTTTTAAGCCTGGGCAGCTTCCTGGGCCTTCTTCAAGTTGCCGATGTAGTTGATGGCAGAACCGGCCTTGAAAAAGTCAATCTGGTCCTTGGACATGGTGTGCTTACACAAGAATTCAAACTCGGATCCGTCTCTCTTCTTCACATGCATTCTCAAGTGACCACCATTGTTTCCATCCTTGGCAATCATGTCACGTAAGTCGATGGTGGTGAGCTCGTCTCCAGAGGAAATCTTATCATAATCGGCCTCATTCGCAAAGGTCAATGGCAACATACCCTGCTTCTTCAAGTTGGTCTCATGGATTCTTGCAAAGGATTTAACCAAAATAATCGATCCACCGGTGAATCTAGGCGACATGGCGGCGTGCTCTCTAGCAGAACCCTCACCATAGTTGTGCTCAGCAACAACAATCCAGGGGCGCTTATCCTCCTTCCACTTGAACATAAGTTCGGGGATCGAGTACGCATCACCATTCAAGTCGTAGGCCTTGTTCACTTCACCGGTTTCCTTGTTCACAGCACCAATCAAGGTGTTGTAAGAAATGTTCTCCAAATGTCCTTTGTACTTCAACCACGAACCAGCAGCAGAAATGTGGTCAGTAGTACACTTACCTTCCACCTTCAACAACACAGTGGTGGTGAGTTCTTCGCCAGACCATGGGGAAAATGGCTCCAAAAGTTGCAATCTGTCAGATTCAGGTGAAACGTTGATTTGCACATCTGCTTGGGGTTGTGGGTTAGGGTCAGGGTAAAACTTTTCTCTACCCTTAATAAAGCCGGCGTTGGGCAACTCGTCACCAGTAGGAGGCTCGAACTTGAACTCACCCTTTTCCGTTGGGATTGAGTCGGTGATTGGGTTATAGTTCATGTCACCAGAGTAGATCATGGCAGTCACGATATCTGGAGAAGTAAGGAAGTTCATGGTATTTCTGTTTCCATCATTTCTGGCTCTAAAGTTTCTGTTGAAAGAAGTGAAGATGGCGTTCGATTCAGTAGAAGTTTTGGGCACATCTGTTCTGTCCCATTGACCAATACATGGACCACAAGCATTCGCCAAAACAATGGCACCATTTCTCTCGAAAATATCAATCAACCCATCTCTCTCAATGGTGGCTCTAATCTGCTCAGAACCCGGAGTGACGAAAAATGGAATCTTGGGCTTAATACCGGCGTTTTCAGCTTGCTTGATAATCGACACCGCACGTGACATATCCTGGTATGAAGAGTTTGTACACGATCCAATCAAGCCAGCACTAACTTGAGAAGGCCAGTTTTCGGCCTTGGCAGTCTCGCCAAAAACAGAAATTGGAGTCGACAAGTCCGGAGTAAATGGACCATTTACATGGGGCTCCAAGGTGTTCAAGTCAATCTCAATCACCTTATCATATTGAGCACTAGAGTCCGCCTTCAAGAAGTTATACTTGTGCAAAGCAACATCGGCAGCGTCTGCAATGGGGCCTCTGTTGGTTTGCTGCAAGTATCTACGGTGAGCCTCCTGATATGGGAAGGTAGAAGTGGTGGCACCAATCTCCGCACCCATATTACAAATGGTGGCCATACCAGTACAAGACAAGGTCTCCACACCGTCTCCAAAATACTCCACAATGTAACCCGTACCTCCACGCACAGTCAAGATACCGGCCAAGTGGGTAATGACATCCTTGGGAGAAGACCAGCCACTCAATTGTCCTGTCAACTTGACACCCAAGATCTTAGGGGCCTTCAATTCCCATGGCGTACCAGTCAAACCATCCACAGCATCAGCACCACCCACACCAATGGCAATGGCACCCAAACCACCGGCATTAGGAGTATGAGAATCAGTACCAAGCATCATCAAACCAGGTACAGAGAAATTCTCAAGAACAATCTGATGAATAATACCCGAGCCTGGGCCCCAAAACTGGATGCCATATTTTTCCCCACAACTTTGTAAAAAGTCAAAAACCTCTTTATTGGTCGCAATCGAGCTGGTCAAATCGCTTTCAGCACCATCTTTACCCACAATCAAGTGATCACAATGGATCGAAGCCGGAACTGCCGTCCTCGACATTCCAGTGGTCATAAATTGCAACAAAGCTGTTTGCGCCGAAGCATCTTGCATAGCCACTCTGTCTGGGTGCAACTTCAAATATTGCTCTCCTCTAAGCTTGGTCAAGTCTCCATTAACAGAACCCATGGTTTGTTCAGGATCCACCAAATGCGAGTACAAGATTTTTTCTGCCAAAGTCAATGGCTTGTTTCCCGTGATCCGGTTTACCGTATCCAAGTTTTTCACCAACTTGGCATATGGCGGACATCTGGCCTGGTATTCCGAAGGAACATTAAAAGAAGATGCAAAGTCACTCAGAGTGGCCATCGACCGTCTAAGGGCCTTGGCTGAGACTCTAGTGTAATTTCTAGAAGCCAACATACTGAGAAATTGTGATATGAAAGAAAAGAAGGAAGTTATTTACAATGGACTGAAGAATTTTTTTTTTCTTTTCTGGATGTCAAATTTCACTACCTCTAATATTGTATACTATCGGCAGGACCGATCGCTGTCCAATGATCGCGCCACCAGTCATGCTTAGCACCCGGCCGATAAGGCGCACCGATACCCATCAGTCATAATATGACTCATCACTGATAGTGCCGCATCCCGTTTTTGCTACACGGGTCGTGTGAGTACACATACCTGTCCTGTGCACACGAGACCCTGGTCTTGCCAGATTACTTCTGGACTGGTGGAGCGTCTCTTGGATGCACTACACAACTCAATTTCCATGCCCGGTCCTCTTCTTTCTTGTTCACCTGAGCCACCTTCCAGAGCTCAAGTAAAATTAATTCCTTAAGTGCCGGAACACTGGCAATAGAATACTCCTCAAGCCCATTCATCGAGCGCACGTCTCTCTTTTGCGAGTGTCCGAGCGAGAAAAGAGTCCCGCTACGAACAATCCCATTCCCACTTCCCTTCACGTAAGAAATCTGTAAACTTTCAATGTCGGCAATCACTCTAGTGATTTTAAGGTACTTGTCAATATTGATTAACTTCTGTTTCAAAAACGTATTCGCCGTTCTGTAGTTGGGGTTTCCATCAGTAACAAATGTTAAATCCTGGAGAAACAATGAAAAGTATGGCACCACCGGGATATTGTACTCGTTCGAAAGCAAAAAACTCTTCAACTTGGTACGATAAACGTTGTAGTTCTTTTCCGGGTGGACAATTGAACACAAGTAATCATACAATTCCGTATACTTCTCGGAAAGCTCGCCCCAAATTCTTGTCAATCTTGTGATTAAGTGCGATTGCAACGACGTGATAATGGCAGCCAAAGAATTAAAGTTTCTCAAGTACAAACAAGAGATTGCGATTTTCAACCACGTCTTGATGATATTCACCCGCACCTTGTGATTCACTTGTGGTTGTAAAACAGATTCGACAACGTACTCCGAGAGACAATTTGTGAACAACAATGAGTGCCGCACATTCTTCGCCAAATTAAGATGGGCCTTCTTCGCAGTGAAGTTACCATTAATCAACTCACTTGCTTGGATAGAACAGAAAATTTCTGATTCAATGAGGGTGAACTGTTTGGCGATTTCTAGTCCGTTAAAATCCAAAAGGTTTGGTCTGTAGTTTGACAAGACCCAGTTTTGGTCACTGAGAACATACCACTTTGGTAAAAGATCACTCATATCTGCGATCATGAACTCTTTAGATTCAAGCAACGTTTTGGGAACCCAATTTTCCCTCAAGATCGATCGATATGTAGTAACAAGTGCTTCTATAGCCTGGAGCTGACTTTTGGTCAACAAAGAACTTGTAGATGTGGTTTGACCACTGATTCCAAGGGGCAAGGGTAACGTCATGGACTTGAGAGAGCTAGTGACAGAGCTGTTTGTGTTTATCTTCGCGAGCTCATACCCATCAATCATGGAATACCTTGAAGCAAGGGAACCATCGGACTCGCTGTTGGGCAATACCGAGTTCTTGCGTTTGATCTTGGCAAGAGAGATGCTTCTATTGAGGAATTGGTTAGTTGGCAGATCTTGTGTCACGAGCCTGGAAGCAATTTCAATCAACTTCATTGCTTCAAAGGGTAAAACTCTGCAAACAGCCTCATTGAAAAAGTTGATCAATGTACTCAAATATGCTTGATCGTGCTTGTAATCCCAGTATGACTCCATCCAGATTTGGAACAACTTACAAACAATTTTCTGTCTATTTTTGAGTTTCAGTGCAAACAGAACATCTGCCAGGTTATTGTTTGCATCACTTGGAGGATCACATTCAAACCGATTAATCAACAGCTCAGCCAAGTCAAGACCACTAGCAAAATTCCGGAAGCAGATAAAGAATGCAGACACAAAGAAGTATTCTGGCGGCGAGTTCTCGTTAGTTAATGTGTAAATGAGACCCTTGAAAGAAGCACCAAGCAAGTTACCATTGCCATCCACGAGAAGTTCATCCTGGATACTGAAAGTATCAGTATTGATTTCCTTTTCCTCGGTCGAAAGGTATTGTTTGAATTCCTTGCCAGAACTAAACGGCGCAGATGCCTCTGTATCCAAAAGAACAGCCTTATGAAGAGAATTGATACCATTAGCAGTAATTCCAAGTTCACCTGGTCTACCTGACCGGAAAGTGGAATATCTATTGGATGATTTCTGATTCTTTTGTTTCATTTCACGCAAATCACGAACATTGAGAGAGAGAGACTTGACAATTCCAACCGAGCATGCACGAATGAAATCTTCCGGCAAGATCCGGATTTTGGAGTAATCGGGATATGCTCTCTCAGAACTAAGCTTGTAATCACCCATCGGTTCAAAAGTTTTGCGTATGCAATTGATGGTCAAGGAGATAGCATGTATCATATTTGCTGCGATTGCAATGAGCGCCTTTCCTTCAGCAGTGTGTGAGTATTGATCCCGGCTATGAGCGCCTTGAATTAAGCTGCGGTGCTTTTCTGGTTCATTCAAGGTATTGATAACCAAGCCCTTCACTCCAGTGACAATTTGGCTGACAAGCGATAAAAGGGAGTCAAGCGAACCATCAAGTTCGGGTGGTTTTTCCGAAAAATAGTCCGATCCGGTTTTAGAAATGAAAAGCAACTCTCTGAGAAGTAAAATGATATGATGAACCATTGACTCTAACAAATCACAGCCAGCAGGGTTGTGTTCCACCAAGTCAAGTCTTCCAATTATCAATGACAAATAAGAGTACAAGACGGAATTGATTTCGGCAACTCTTTGCTTGGCATTTGGAGCATGTTTCAAAAGGGGATACTTTTCCATATCATCACGCAATGACCGTTCTGTATCCCTTTTGATAATGTCCTGGCTTTGTTCTGCCCAAACGTCAAAGAATGCAGTGGCACGTCTCGTGACCTGAAATACTAACAACGTCAAAATCTCAATCTTATCAAAGTTTGAAGTACCTTTGAAGTCAGCAGCCTTCAGCATCAAAGTATACCAGTCCGATAAAAGAGATTTACGGCATTTCCTCACTATTGGTTTCTTGATCACAAGTTCATTCGACCTTGAAAGGCAGTCAGTTTCCTGAAGCAATCTGCGAACACCATCACGGACACTATTGACAATCTTAATCGAAAAGGTTTTCTTGCCACGTTTGGTGGTGTGTGAGATTGGGTTCAGAAGAAACTTACCGCAAGAATCGAGTAATGGGCCCATATAGTGAGAGTATGGCAATAACGTATTTCCAACTTCTCCAGTTCTTTCTGAAGGGCCATTCACCGCCACTGAAAAGAAATTCATCGGAATCCAGCCCCGATCAAGCGTCTCCAAAAGGGTAACCTCTCCCCAACCAGAATCATCGATGGTATGCACAAATGCTAAGTCGCCATCTTTGAAAGAAAGACAGACAGAATTATCAGATTCCTGTTGAGAGGTTGTGGAGTCGAATGAATGAAGCGCTTTGATGAACAACACGGACATATCGATGTCAGGAATTTCATTACTCGAAGCCACAGAATATCTGGGGTTTGAAGAAGGTGTAGGCGATCTTGCTGCAGCCGCGACACTGGTGTCTTTATAAGAGATATTGAGGCCGCCAGCACCAGGTTCATTTGCAGCTGAAGAGCTAGTAGTCGAAACTGGGCTAGTGAGATCATTCATGTAGTTTTGTGAATCAACCAGTTGATCCTGATAGCTTGTGCTTCCTCTGCTGGCTCTACTAAGATTGCTAGCATCCGATACTGATCTTCTTAAAGAGTCTACATCACCTCTAGACCGCGGTTTCGACAGGATCTTTCTATAGTAAGAGCTTGTGCGCCCGGACGGCCCGGCATCTCTGGATTTGCCGGTGTTTTCACGTTGCACATTCAGCGAGAAGTTCAACTGGAATTGCTGTGACTCGTCTGATACTTTCAGCCCATTCTGGAGCAAGGTAGTGGAAAGGCGATGAAATTTGGATGGAAGTTCTGATGTGCCGGTATTAATATCACTGTCTGTCGACCCAGAGTCTTGTCTGTAACCAGTAGCCAAGAGGCTAGGAGAGGAATATCCCTGCAAATCCGGCTCTGCTGTATACCCTGAAGGTGGAGCATAATCGTGGGAGGTTTTTGCAAGCTCCACATCCTCATTTAGAGCATCCCTGCTTTCCGCGGGCCAGGCGCCAATTAAAGGCGTTTTATCTATGTCATCATTCATAGAAGTATAGTTAAGCCGCGGTGTATGGTCAAGATCTTTTTGGAAAGCTTCTTGTTGAGTAGTGTCTGTTCGTAGAAGTGAGTTATTGATGGAAGTGAAACTTGGTACGCTTTCGTTTGCAGTCATAAATGTGCCAAAAGTCTGGTTCGAAGGGTCGTGTTTGATGGTTTTGGTGGTGGGAGAGCCAGAGAGAGAGTATACCGAGCCGGATTCTTCTTCAGACTCGACATAATCTGAGCCAAAGGTCTCGTTTTCTTCTGCAACCACGTCAAAGTTTCTGCCAGAGTCAAATGCGTGCTTAGACACGCGAAACCGGTGTTCAGAGTCGACGGGTGAGTAAACACTTGATGAAACGCTCTGATGGGGGTTTGCCATTTGAATATGTGGGTTATTTTTCTCCTTTTCTTTTGCTGGAATTAGTGGCTAAATGATAGCACTAGTTAATGGGAAAAGGTGGACTTTAGAGAATAAATTTTGGAACAAGCACACACCTATTAAGGGAGATTAATTTAGTTCCGGAATTTCCTTTCTTGGTACCACAATCAGTTGCTGCAATATGCCGTCGTTTCGATTGCGGGGTCGGAAACTTGGGGGGTGTTCTGGATGGCTCTTTTTAGGGTTTTAAGGAAAGTCCAGCAATGGTTTAGACAAAAACCGAGGACCTGATGGTCGTTGGTCCTGCATCCACACCGCGTGCGACGCCCAGCCTCGCGTGGGCTGTACACCGCGTCTTGGCTAGAGCCTAGGGGTCACGATGAAAGTGAGAATTATCTGTTAGTAGTAGGGGTAGTCAGGAGTGATGATAATATCATTGAAAAATATTTCAATCCTTTTTTTTTTTCTCGTCTTGATAATTTCCATATTCCGGATTCTGATTCAAGAAACAGAACCAAAAACTGAAATCTAAACGTTCCTAATAATCAACACCTTAAGTACCCTTTTAGGCATCTCTCCTTATTCTGTACGGCGCGATCTTCTGGCTGTTTTGCCATGGCATGACAGGCACGAATGAGGCCATGAAGGGGCGTTGGGATTATTTCGAGACACTGTATTAGAGTAAAGACTATGATATTTCCGAAAGAAAATAAGAAAATCAATTTCTTAACTTGTCTTATAATTGAAAATTTTGGGTAAGTCTTTTTTATTTTATTTTTTTCGTTTGTTTTTTATCACAATTTGTCTCTGCTGGCTGTTTTGCCGCTTTTGGAATTGGGCGCCTAATGGCACACTCAAGTTCCCATAATCGTCCTCCGGTCTAATACAGTTTATAATAAATGAGCATTTCCAAAATATTAAAAAGTGGATTTTCCCAAAATTGTTTTAATGTTCTTCTTTTTTTTTTTTTTCTTCATTTTCTTGTTTATCACTACTTTTTGATTCACATTGTCCAACAGTACTTACCTTAGGACTTTTTTAAGTCAGGTTAATTGCCCGGTTCATGTCAAGAATACGCGCCTCCGCAATCGATAAGCAATTGCACTTTGAGTTGGTTTGCATTCACATATCTGCCTTGAGGTCCAAAGAAAGAACCCATTTTTTTTCAACATTAAGAGAACCACTATCTAAGTTACTTGATTTGGATTTTGACGCTAGTCTTCATAACCCTCTTTTCAAGAACCTTTGCTGCTACCAAAACCCACGTGACCCACGCAATTAAGCAATATACCTGCACATAACGCAGTTTTCCTTGTCGTCACGTGCGCGATCGGACTTCTAGAAATGTCACCTCATGCCCCTACATACTCTATTCCCGTATTGAATAATGTCGACATTCACTTGCCAGACATGTCTGGTCACAGAGCCAGATATAGGAAAACACTTATCGCTGACGCGTCACAAAACCGTGACATATGATCCGATACAGGAAACCGTAGAATGTGAAGAGTGTGGCGACTCCAACATCCATGTTCTCCAGATGCTTCGGTATGGTCTTTCGGATTTATCCTTACTCTGTTCAGACTGCTCGCTGAAAACAGGCAATCTGGCCACTGCAGAGTATACGCTTTCAAATGGCTCGCTTATCTCAAAGTTGCCCCAGTACTATAAGTTCAGAGATATTCACTGTAAACTGTGTGGCACAGATCGCAAGTTGGCAGTAGGCAATGTGGGCGGGAAACAACTTGTTTTATGTTCGCCTTGTCTTGGCAAGGAAAATGTGCCTTCGAACAAGTTTATTAGTGAAGATTCAGATGACTTTTTGTTTGCCTTGCTTGGTATTAAAGAGTACATTGCTAAGCCGGGATCCAAGGCCAACGGCAGGGGAAGAAAACTTGGACGCCAAGGTGGTCGTGATTCAAAACCTAAAAAGTTTGACCCCGATGCAGAAAGGCGTAGGGCTCATTATGAAAATGAAAAGGCTACCCGGTTATCGTTAAAATCAGAAAAGACAATGAAGGCCGTGGGGTCATCTATTGCCAGTCCCACTATTTCCCGTGGAGTAACGCCTTCACCAAGAGAAAATAGTGGAAAGTCTGTGCATAATGATAAATCTTCATCTCAAAAGCCTAGATCTGGCGCAAGGGATACAGTTCCCAAGGGTCCTTCTCAGCAAAATAAGCAAACAAGTGAACTGAAAAAAAAATCTTCGAATACATCGAAACCTGCAAAGTCTTCCTTGTCTATAGCTGCGCTGAATGATTACAAAACTTCAAATCTGGACACCAAATCTGGAAATAAAAACGTGGCTGAAAAGGCTGCTAAATCTTTGGAGTCCAAACAGAAACCGGCAAAGAAGAAGGAGCAATCTTCAGGTGAGAATCTGGTTGAACCTGGGGATTCGGGTAAAAAGTCTAAGAAATCGTCTGCCGATCAAAAAACTAAGACTGTCAAGACTAAGACTGGAAATAGAGAAGACCAAAAGAAGGGAAAAAATGACGCTCAAAATAATGGCACCCAAAAGAAAGATACTGAAAAAAATGGAAAACAAAAGAATGATGTCAAATCAGTGAAATCTGAAGATGCAAAGAAACAGGCCAAATCGGCTAAAGAATCAGATAAAGTCTCAAAAAAGAATCCAACTCCCCAAGATAACAAATCCAAGGACGAAGAGGGAAAATCTGCATCGAATAAACGCGGTTCTAGTTCCCAGGATTCAAAACAAAAGCCGAAAGCCAAAGAAGGTATTCTGAAATCTTTGTCTGCCTCAGAGGAGAAGAAAGAAAAGGATGTTATCAAATTACCCCCTGGGATTTTCAAGCATGTTCCTTCTCCAAAACCGAAACTCACCTACGACTCAATGGAAGAATATTTCAACGAGATGTGCTATAACTTGTTTCTTGAGGAAAAAATGAGTATTCATACCAGTCAAAAGGTGATTTTGACCCCTGAAGACTTTGAATTGGAATGGTATGCTGATCAAGACAAAAAGCATAAGCAATTTAAGCTTAATGTTTTGTTGACTCAAGAATTCTTGGACAGATATCTTTCCAAAAAGATGCAAAACTTGAAGAAAAATCCCTTCATGGCGGGCCAATCGCTTATTTTAATGTTGGGTGAAGATATTCCTTGGTATGGAAACATCGTACTTGTTGATACCAAGAGTTCCAACCCAAAGAGAGGAAAGCCAAAGCGTGGTAGAGGCCCACTGAACGATAATTCTCCAAAACTTCTTGAAATAATCGTTGAACTTTACAAATGGAATCGTATGCCTTTGCCAATCACCACTGATGTCCGCCTTCTCAAAGTTTTGCCGGTTTCGGTTCCAGTCAGTAGAGTGTTCACAGCAATGTCAAGAATCCTGAACCCTAGATTCATCGATATGCTTCTAGGAAAAACTCCAATCAAGCAGATTTTCTTTAAGAACTACCTTAAGTTCTCTCGTGATACTTTCAACGAGTCGCAGAAGGTGGCTGTCCAGTCAGTTATGAATAACTCAATTACTGTTCTCCAGGGACCACCAGGAACTGGTAAAACTTCCACGATTTACGAGGTCATCTTGCAACTTCTCGAGAACCTTAACACTTACCCCATTCTCGTGGTTGCTGCTTCCAATATAGCGATTGACAATATTGCCGAAAAGTTGTTGCCAAAGCATGGAAATTCTATTTTAAGAATTGTATCGATGGAAAAAGAACCAGAGTATAACAGGGAACACCCTTTGGCCTCTATCTGTTTGCATCATAGGGTATATGATGGTATGCCGGCAAATCTACAAGAATCTATTCGTGAAATGAGACGCCCCAACTCGAAGCTCAGTCAGTCTCAATACAAAAAGTTATTAACTACACAGATCGGGTACTCGGATAAGATCATTGCACTGAGCAGAGTCATTTTCACCACCACTGTTGTTGCTGGAGGTAATCAACTCAAGCCTATCGCCAAGATGCCTGTTGTGATTATGGATGAGGCGACGCAGTCTTCGGAACCAACTACTTTGATTCCACTTTCGATGAATGGAGTGGAGAAATTTGTATTTGTTGGTGACCAAAGGCAATTGAGTAGTTTTTCCCAGGTACCAAATTTGTCATTGTCGCTTTTTGAAAGAATCCTTTCAAACGGAACCTACAAAACGCCACACATGCTTGACACCCAATATCGTATGCACCCAGCCATCAGTAAGTTTCCAAGAGAGAAATTTTATGATGGTCTTCTTAAGGATGGTCTCACCCCTGAAGACCGTCAAATGGAAGGTATTCCTGCTAACCCAGTGGTGTTCTGGGACACATGTGGTAAATGTCCAGAGGGTACTGTCTTCTCCCGATTTAGGGAAGATAGCGGTCTCACTTATGCCAATCATGGCGAGGTTGATTTTATCGAGAAGGTATTGATACACCTTATTTACGAGAAAAACATCAAGAAGTCAGAAATCGGAGTCATTACCCCATATAGAGGCCAGCGTGACTTGGTGTCGTCTGCATTGGTGAAAAATGATCTTGTTAACCCTGAAAAGGATGAGGTTCATGTGGAAGTTGATCGTGAAGATTTCTTTAACGAGTCTAAACCGGTCACCATTCATACTGTGTCGGACATTATGATTGCATCCATTGATGCGTTCCAGGGTAGAGAAAAGGATTTCCTTATTATGTCTTGTGTGCGTTCCAACAAACAAAACAAGATTGGCTTTTTGAGCGATGCAAGAAGAATGAATGTCGCCTTAACCAGAGCAAAATACGGATTGGTTCTCATTGGAGATGTCGAATGCTTAAAGAATTCTGATGGCTTGTGGAAAGAGTACATTGAATCCTTGGAAACCGCAGGTTCCATCAAGAAGAGTCCTGACTTCAAATTTGACTAGATTAGTTACTATATCACCTCACTTTATTATTTATACTTAGACATCCTTTTTGATGGACTTGGTACTATCTAACCTCCTGTCCTTGATGTATTTTAGTAATCCGAAGAAAACAATGGAACAGATTGGCCCGAGTAAAGGCAGAAATACTGCAAGTTTGTGTTCACTGGGGAAGTATGCCTGTTGAACCATTTCCTTTTCGAAAAACGCCTTATCCGAATTGTCAACGCTTTTGGCGGAAAATGCCACCGACGCAGCGAAATCGTTTTTATGCAAGCTTTCGACTGCTTTATCGTAGAACTCGAGGGAAGCCAAGACGTGTTCTCTGGTGGATTCTGGAATTGAAATACCATTCAAGGAGCTGGAGATTTTGAGCAAAGCCGATAAATTACTCAATGACCGCTTCAAGTTTTTCAACGAGGCCAATCTGTTGAAAGCAGCCACCCGAAGAAATGGGCTCTGTGGCTCTCTTGGAACACCTAACAATTCAAACAATTGTGACGCGAAAATGTCGAAAATGGATTCCAACTGAGAGGCGCTAAACTGAAAAGTCTCGCCGTTTGGAATTTCAGTTTTCGAGTTGAAAATGTGCACACCGCCCCATTGAGGAATCAAAAACGAATTTGTCGTTGAGTTTTCCACGAGCAATGGTATACTTTGATAGTTGCTTTTGGGGAAAAATACAAGAAAGTTGATTGAAGGGGCAATATCGTGGGTGTTCAAATTCCATTCTCCATAGTTGATGAAGGTAGCCAAATCAGTTTGGGGAATGATTCTGGCAGATGCATTGGCATTAAGTACGGGTTCATTCTGCAATTTAGAGTAGTACTGAATCTGACTGCTGATCCTAAACTTACAGAAATTTGCAAGTGTGCCAAAAACAGGCTCGATGAACTCGGCCGCCTTTTCAATCTTCCAGTTTACGGGCCGGCCGTCCTCCACAAACAAGTTGAACACAACATTATAAGTGGGAGAGTATGGAAACACCACATCGGTATTATGGTCGTTATTTGAGATTTTCGACACTGCAGTGAGCTCATCTTTGAACACAATCTCTAAAAGAGCCGCTGAGATGTAGCTGGCCAAACTTTCGGTGGACAGAGCCTCAGGGCTGGCAAAAATAAAAATCTCCTTAGAAACAGGCGAAAGACGACACATGAACGGCTGTTGCGACATATCGGTTGAAGATTTTTGTTCCAATCTTACCACGTAATCTTTAGAAGCATCGATTGGTTTGGCGCCATTATCCTTCAACACAAGGCCCCATGTTTGAGATAAACTATGGTGGTTAAGAGACGCGTCCACTTCATGTTGGGTGAGTTCAATGAGGGGTTTTGAAGCTAAAGAAGAATCAAAATAGATTGGGATTTGAAACCGCACGTTTTGACCAAATTCACCTGCGCGTTGCTCAACTTCATCTGCTGGTAGATGTGCTCTATGAATCAGTGTGGTGTAGAAAAAAAGCGGTACTCCCAAAAGCGCCACAAATGCACTTAAATATAGAAGAATATTGGCCCTTGTAGCCTTGGAACGAGGTGATTCGTTAGTGATGCCCATTTTATATAAATGAGGGGTTTTTGTATGGCCGTTTTGGTGTTAACCTGTATTTTAAACAACACTATTCATGTCTAAGGTTGTGAGTCGCGGCCGAGACTGAGACTGGTGACTGTTGGACGTGGCCACATTTAGTGGGGAAGAAAAGATGTTGACTTGTGAAGGAAAGAAATGGAAAGAAATGGAAATATAAAATGAGAAAGAAATTTTATTGGAATATTGAGATTTGGTTTTTTAATTCGTTTTTTTTTATCTTTAATTTTTTATGACTGGTTACTCAACCAGCTATCTCGTGTATATTTTGAATTTCTACAAGTTGATCTGATTCTCACTTAAGCTTACCAATTATTAAAAGAATACACCAACATAATAAAATTCACCTTTCCCTTAAAATCAAAAAAATCTCCAATTCCAGTATTTCAATGCCTAGAAATTCACTCTAAACTTTCTTTTCCTAAATATCACCACTTAAAACATTTTTTTTCCTATATTGGTACCCCCAAGTTCCATCAATATACTCAACTGAGAACTTTAAACCTGCGCACCCATCACCACATCACCACTCTATTTCTTGACAGAAATTTGCAATCGCGAGTGCGACAAGAATTGCTAATCAACCTTTTTTTTTTTTTTTTTTTTTCCCCACGAAATGTTCAAAAAACCTCCACAAGTAAAATCGTCTTCCAATGTCAAGTCTTCAGAGAGAAGACACCTCTTGACGGAAATATGCAAACAATTCCATATCGAAAAGGAAAATCTCTCCAAAGACCAGGAATTGGCCTTACTTCCTGCGGTCACCAAGCAAGCAACTTACCATAGTATCCAGGAACATAAGGGCACGATTTATTTCGATGGTGACGAAAAACCCACATGGTTTCGGATTCGGGATTCTCATTTATATCCTACCGTATATACGCTCTGGAGAGCTGGCTACCTTTTGCCGGTGATTTTAACCAATCCTTTTGTCATTAGCCGTATAGTGGGAAATGCAAATCTCTTGTTGCCCGGATGTATACCTCCGTTCGACAGACGGGCGTTAAGGGGTGTACTTGTGGGTGTGGCCAGTTATGATTCACCCGCGGTAATTAAAGCCATTGGAACTTGCTCGCTAAACTTGACTCAATTCGATGATGTCCAAGATAGACAGGGCACGGCAGTCACCATTATCCATCGTATCGAAGATGAGCTCTTCAACTTATATGAGGGAGAGAAAATCCCCGAATCTGTTGATGCTACTTTCCCAGCACCTGCTGAACCAGAAGAGGTTGCAGAAGTAGAGAAGAATGCCAACTCTGAACTGATTGATAAGGATACTACTGGAGAGGTTATTCAAGAAGACGATATAGAACAAGCCTCTTTAGATACAGATCCAGTAGAGGAGCTTGCAGAAACTGTGGATGAGCTTGCAGTTGAAGATTTGGATAATTTCTTCATCCGGTCTTTCTTGCAATCAGTCAAAACAAACAAGATTGAACTTCCACTTTCTGCTTCAAAGTTTATGGCAGACTACATTCTCAAGAACTTGCCAAAGATGGACACAAAATATGCCAACGTCAAGAAGACATCGTGGAAAAAGAGTGCCAAGTTTCTCAAGGCATTGGAGAAGATGAAGTACCTTACTTTAAAGGGAAAGGGGGATGATGTGAACATAGTCACCATCACAGTACCACCAGAAACTCTTGCAAATTTTGTGACCCACAAAACCATAGAGGCTCTGAAGTCTGGAGGAGGATCTGCAAGCAAAAAGGCCTCTGATAGCAAGATGACCGTTTTGTCTCTATACAAACCTACGAACAAGTCCAGAATGGTTTTCAATAAATTGAATATGGACTATCAAAAACTCTACACTGCACATGAACTTAAGGAAATTATGAACAATTACATCAAGATTGCCGAGTTGGCCAGTAAAAGGAATCCAAAAATGGTCGTGTTAGATCTGGCGCTCTCATCAGCAGCAAACACCTCTGATAGTGAGATGAGCAGAGACAAGTTGTTTCCACCCTTCTTGAAGAGTTTCTCTCCTAATTATACGATTTTGCCCCCTGGTGGAAGTCTCGACTCGTCTTGTGTGGTGAAAAAAGGAGATCCAAAAAAGATCAAAATTCTCACGCAAACAGTTCTTGGAAGAAAGAAGACCACCACAGTTCTGGAGTTTGAACATTTCCACATCAAGCCTCAAGTTTTGGCCGAAGAACTCAAAAACAAATGTTCGGGGTCTACTGCCATCGGACCCAGTAAACATAACCCAGCGGTTTTGGAAGTCATGGTACAAGGTCCGCATGGCCCCACGATTATCGACTACTTGAAAGAAAAGGGAGTCCCCATCTCTTTCATTGACTTTGAGGATAAGAGCAAGGGAAAAAAGCGGAAGTAAATTACAAGCTTATTGAGCGAACCAGAATATAAACAACTGTTGTTGTATGCAATAATATAGTAATACAATGTGACCCATGAAATAAAAAAAAATGGGCAAGATGATGCCTTTTTAAAAGGACATATCCTGCCGTTCGAAAATAATAAAATAAAACAAAGGGGAATAGAAGTTGATCAGATCACCATCTCCACGATTCGTTGGGAAGTCCCAGTACTGATGAAGGCGGATTTTGTAGAAGGGTTGACTTGAAGACTTTGGGCAGGTATCCTACCAGGGTATTCGTGAGCATTACGACATTGGCTGATGTCAATGAAGGTCAAGGGGCAATACCCACTCAAAAGAGCATCCACACCTGCCCTGGTGACACGTACACAGCCCTTCACAATGAGTTTCTGGAGGTGGGTCATATAGAGGGAGATCGAAACAAGAGAAGAATCACTTACGGCAGATCCACAGAAGGATAAATCCAACTCTCTCAAGTTCGGGCATCCTTGGCAAAGAGCCTCTATAGCCAAGTCCAGTAGAGCGCAGCAAAAGCTAAGACTCAAGATCTCGAGGTTTGGAGCTGCGTTTGCAAGGGAGATGACGGCCTTATCGGACAAAAATGTACAGTCCTTAAGGGATAGCTTTTTGAGATTAGGGAATGAACGGTAGGTCCAATATTGGAAACCCGCGTCGGTTATTGTCGTGCAGCGGGTCAAGTCCAAGCACTCTAATCTCTCGTTGGCGTGAAATGAAATATGATACATGATATTGTCTGTGAGCTGCTTGCAATAACTGAGATTGAGAATTTTCAAGAGTTTGGACCCGGCCTCATTGTTATAGGTAACTTCAGTACTAGGCAAATGAAATCCTGGGGCCAGGGTATCTGTGGTCCACCCAAGTAAACGCTGGACAACATTATCTTGCACTTTCCGACAATTGGAAAGATCGACTTCCTGCAAATGTTTACCCACGGATGGAGAGGTGAGGTCCATGATCGCCATTGCACTGACCTCCCAGAGGCAGCGCATTTTGAAGACGCTGATGTTGCCCGCCATGCCAACCTCGTTAACTAGATAACTAAAGCCCTCGTCGGTGACGTGAAAGCAATTGGAGAGATCGATGTACCGTGGGCGGGAGCCGACGAAATCGGTGATGGATATAAGAGCCAGATCATCGATCAAGGTGTTATAAAGCGAAAGATCAAGGCGTTTAAACAAATTGGGAGCAATGTAGAGCAATTGGCGCCAGCGCCTGCTGACTAGTCGGAGCTTCATGAGTTCTGGAAGGGAAAGAAACTCAAAGGCACCGAGCAAGACTTTATCGGGAATGGTACCAGTGGATACTAACACCGATGACCGACGCCTTCCTGCCAAAGTAGACAACTTGATTCGCTTATTATGGGGCATGTAATGGAATGAGTTGCTGCGAGAATGAGAGTGGAAGGCGCTGGGGGCCACGTGTGGGTTTTTCGGCGGAACAACCATATCAAGCGGGCCACGCGGGAGCTGCTGGTTTGTGAGCTCGGGAATGGACAAGCACTTGCGGGCGGGACTTTTTGGCTCGATTGGGGTATGAGTCTTGAGTTGCGGTTTCAACCCCGCTTGGTGGGACTCAATATCGGACAATGATACCGGAGAAACCGAGCGCGAGACGGCTGAACGGGCCTGGGCAAGAGAATCTGCAGACCCAAAACTCCACGAAGGATTCATAAAAAACAGTTGAGGGGTTGAGGCCTCAGAGCTACCAGTGCTTGATGCTGTAGCGACACCCACACCCACACCCGCACCCGTTCCCAGTTCCGAGGATCCCAGTGCTGGAAGCATGGGCGCTGATTGGTAGAGCTCGTGGACAGAGTTGCGGATGGCAAAAGGGTTTGGTTTCTGGGTGGGTGCCGACTCATTAGAGTGTCGACGTTCGGCGGCAACGCGGCGCATTTCCGCCACTACGTTGGGATACTGGCGGCAAACGGCCTGCAACTGCGAGGTGCGGATGACAATGAGTTCGACGGAGGAGACGGAACGGATGCTAGCGCTCCGCGTATACCCAAGATTGCCCTGGAGATATTCGAGAAAGGACATTTCGCCAAAGTAGGCACCATCACGCAAACGTGCTAGAACGCGCCCAATATTGGCTGCGGGAGAGGGATCAATAACCTCGACTTCACCGTGCGTGATGAAGTAGATATCAGAACCCGCCTGGCCCTTGCGTACAATGTATTCGAATGACTTGTAGCTGATGGGCTCCACGCCCAACGCAAGACTGTGGACTACGTGCGGTGGGAGCGCCTGGAAAATCGGCACTGCCTTGATGAACTCCTGGATCGATACCGTCAGGTCTACGTTATCGGTAGGATCCGGATCGGGCGACACGTGTGCAAGCTGGGAGAGCGGCAGCGGCGCCGGCAGAGGGCCTCCCGGTAAAACAGGCAACACGGGTACTGGAGATCGACTTAGTTGGACAATAGGGATCTCGGCCCGGTTTTTCTTCTCCTGCATGGCAAGCCGTTCCTGGGCCTCGTCCCGGATCCTTCTCTCGATCGCCGGGTATGTTCGTAGTACCGAATTAAGCGCATCAGCAGTTAAAACACCCACCAATACACGCTGACAGGCAACCACCGTAGCGGTGCGCGGGCGGTTGAACAAAATGCCGATTTCGCCAAAAAATGAGCCGGCAGTAAGCTCCGCATAAACTGATTCGCCGTCTGTAGACGCTACACGCACCGTGCCTTTTAGAATCCAGTACATTGCAAGAGCAGGATCGCCTTCCTTGATAATATATTCCTGGGCGTGGTATTGAACGAGGTTCAATTTGGCTGCGACTTTCGTATGGAAACTGCTAGGGGCATCCTTGAAGAGGGGGAATTTCTTGAGCCGCCGCCATAGTGACGACGGAATATGTTTATCGTCACGTGTATCATCCTCACTTTCACTGTGAGGACCGGCGCTGTCATATGAATCCGGGCTTTCGGCCATAACCGGCGGTTTCAGTGCTAGCCCCACCGGTTCCGCGAGTGGCGAAGGGCTTGCCGGCCGAAACTTGCCGGGTGCCTTCATGTTGGGTTTGTGTTTGTGATTCTTTCCTTTTCCTTTTTATTCTTTTTGTGTCTTCTTTGTGTTTGTACTTGTACAATTTTTTTTTTTTGTTTTTGCAACTTATATTCTTCTTTTATTCCTAAGTGCTGTTTCCACACAAGGAGTTGGCTTAAGAGATGGGTATTTTTTCGACTGCGGGGCCAGAAACTCGGGCCGCAGGTGCGTTTAAATATATCTTGAGGATGGCGCCTGGAAAGGTGGAACTATTAGCGGGGCCGGTAGTGGGCGGCAAGGAATGTGGTGCGAGCCCGGGAATGTGGGGATCGTGTTTGTGTTTTGTGGCCGGGCACAAAAACAGAAGATATCTTATATATTTATATAATAGAAACGCAAAAGATCTGGAACACTCAATAGAAACTATTTCTTGCGTCTGGAAGAAGAAGATGTAGCTTATTTCTTCACCACAACAAAAATACTTTAATCTTCGTCACTCGCACTCCGACATGGAGAATAATGCGCGTGTGCATATAACCCGCGCGGATCTGTCTTTTGAGTGTTTTTTTGCGCTCGGGTCTCTCCTCCGACAGATAACCGGCGTAATCGAGACGTGGCCCTGTCGCAAGTATGCTTTGGCTCCAACGCTCAAGGGGTACCTAAAGTCAGAGGGTATAATTTATCCTGGTTGGTGTCATAAGAAAAGGGAAATTATTTTTGATTTTAAATTAGTAAAATCTTCGTACCTGTCCTCTTCTAGAAGGATCGTGGAGAAAAAAAAGCAATTTAACTTTCTCCCCCGTATGCTTGCGGCCGCCCCCAGACGGGGTTTCTAGATGTTCCGCTCACGTGAGCCGATGCATATAAGACTGTAGTCATGAAACTTTATTTTAATTCTCCTGCCTCTGGTTACTAGTGATTTTCTTCATCTCGTTGGTCTAAAATTTTCATTTCCATAAAATGGACACTGTTTTATTTTATTCTACATCTTTTTACCCCTGGCTGTATCTGCAACTAAGCAGCACTTTTTCTTCCCTAGCATGCAAGGCCTTCCCTACCCCAAGGCGAAAAAACATGGGTTTTCCGGGGTGTGGCTCTCGGGCTGCATCGCAGTGCGCATGATGTCATGCCGCCTCGACAACCGAGACCGCGAGAAAATACCCGTCCACTATATGTACACAGGAAAACTACTTTGGGTAAAAAATTGCGGAATGTTGAATACAACGATATTTTGGTGGGTTTGGTAATTTTTCAATAGGATATCTCCACTATAGCAAATCGTTAAATTCACTCGGGACTGCGTATAATATACTGCCGATCGGTGCAGTTCACTAATGCCGTGCTAGATTACGACAACCGCGGCAGGACACCGCGAACGATTCGCAGGGCAATTTTGGTTGATGCCGTTCGGTTGCCCCTATTCTGTTATCTCTGCCAATTGGAACCCTGTGTTCTGGTTGGCCAGAGATCGGTAGATTCATCTTCATCACACATTTTTTTTACGAGCCGTCTGTTTATTAGCTCAGCCGTAGGGCGATTAAAAAAAATAGCACTCCGTACCTGTGCAATTTCGACGTAAAAATTCTTGATCCTTATTTCCGTCTGTGCCAAGAAGTGGCGCAAATATTGCTCTGAAGTGGTGGTTGCCCATAGAAATAAGAAATTCAAGTTCAAGTTAAAGTTCAAAAAAAAAAAAAAAGAAAAACTCCATTTTCTTGGCATCTCCATCAAATGAACTTTGCTAGACTCAAAAATTCATGCACTTGTCCTGTCCGTTGAGTGCATAATCAAAGAAAGCTTTGAAGATTGATAAAAAAAGTGAAAGTTTTGAAAAGAAATACCAACTCTTAGTTATGGTGAGGCATGCACAATCTTCATAAATGGATGTACGTAAAAAGGCATAATGCATTTTGCTCATTCCGGCTTAAATTTCCTTTTCCGTGTAATAAATCTGTGGATTTCATCAGGTATAGTGATCTTCAGAAGGGATTCCCTCTTTTCTTCCGACAACATGAGAATGATTAATGTGTATTGATCTCAATTTTATACTAAAACACTCACCCTGCTTGATCATTTGCTATCAAATACAATAAGTGATAAGGCAGCAGCAGGAAACTTAAATGCAGATGGGATATTGTTAAAAGTTTTTTCAGCATAGTCACTTACAACAATGATTAAGACACACTCAACAGGCTGGTAACTTGTTCTATACCCAAAATATCATTTACATTAAGAAGAATCTATACTTTGAAAGTCACCCTACCATATATATGCTGTTGGTATGAACTGGCATTACTGACCGTACACGAGAAATTTACAACATATGAAATTATGAAATGACGGTGATTTCCCGTTTTCTGATTCACCATAAGAACCTATTATTGAGATCCCCTCTTGAGCTAGAATGATTTCACATCAGTTTGACCTTTTACCAGAATTATGTTATTGACAGATGTTGTCTATTGATGGGGGTTATTTTCAATCAATATGGATATGCAAGAGAGCCAAATAAGCTAATAATGTAATGGCACAAAATTGTTCCTAATTATCTTGAAGAAATTTAAAGACTGTGAAAATTTCTGAGATCTAAAAGAATAGACCATGCGAATAGATGGGGTATACTGAAAACCCGCAGCTAGGCCTAGGTCTATCCATATAACAGTGATTTTTTTTTATATACTACTGCGTTGCTTCATTATATTATTCAAAGTTATTTCTTGAATAAAAATTAGTGAACATCTTTAGTTTATTGCGTTCATATTTATTAGTATGCAAATTTATCACAAGACTTGACAGAGAGTCGCATCGCCGGACAAAACAATAAAGCAGATCTCCTAATTGGTAACATATGCTACTATCCAAAACACGGACACCTTTGTTAATTTCCGAGTCCATAAAAATAGCAGCACACTTTCCAAACATTCTACCAGTCACAAGGTTTCTATATACAGTTGTAGACTCTAAGTCTTAAAGTCAATAATGACCGATGGGCCCAAGGTACTACTCAAGTAACAGAGACCAATCAAGTTGGGGTTTTTCGTTCCTGGAGGTTGGCAGCCATAAATAGCCTTTGAAGCGGCCTTGACATTTTGGATGATTTCCTCATCGCTGAAATCACAACGACCAACGGGGACGCAAAGCTGGTTCTTTTTCTGCTTGAAGATGTATGCAGACGAGTTCTTTTTCAAGAGATCAACAAGATCCTCAGAAACAGAACCCTTCTTCACAGAGGGCATCAAGTTTTTAGGACCCAAGATTTTGGCGATTTGCCCAAGTTGTGGGACCATACTAGGGTGAGCAATACACTGAGTAAATTGTAAGACAGGAAATCCATCTTTAATCTTGTTGACCAAATCCACACCTCCAACAACGGTGTGTTCCTTCAAACTCTTAATTTGGGCAATCTGTTCCTGGTCTTCAGTGAAAATAAGCGTATGGTTAGGACGCACAGGTTTGGGGAAATTGATGCTTCCCTGTAATGGGACGGACCCCTTTTCAGGAATAATTGTGACTTGACAACTGACAGTAGTCATTTCTGGTCTTTTTCCCACTTCAGATGCACGCAAATATCTCATGGCCTTAGGAATATCCATGTATAAAAGATGTTCTTGTGGTTTTACTTGTTGTCTGGCTCTCAATTTTGCTTCTCTCAAGGCAATCTTTTGAGGGTTCTTGGTAGCGTTGAGTTTTGGTGAAGGACGCATGGTTCTGATGACAGTTTCTTGGAAAGTAACCGAAGAAAGTGTGAATGAACGAGCCAAAGGCACCGTAGCGAACCTTTTCATGGGTCTGGCGAACATTTGTATGGTGACAACTTTATATATATATTTGTATGGGTGAGAAAAATTTCCATGCGATTATAGTTGTTCGCGGTGTTGGCGCATGTGATGTAGGTCATGTGACAAAACAACACGTGACTGGGATGTTTTACTGGCAAGGAATATTTGTTGTGATTGCTGAAATTTTGAACTTTTACTAAAGTTTATGGAAATGATGATTGGTTTTGAGTTAATGGTGTTGTTAAGTATATTGGCTTGAAAGTTTGATTTTTTTTTTGTGATATGTCTGAGGCTACTACTAGTGGGAGAAGATTGTCATGATTCATCAGGTGCGTTTCCAGATTCTTGGTTTTGATTCATAGACATTTCGTGGGTGAAATTCTACTCAAAAATTCTCTAAATTTTCAACGGGGTAATATTCTGTTTGATTTTCTTACAGTGAATTTTCAATCACACACTTTTTCTCTCTTCAATTTCAAGCTTTAATGGATTCTCATTGTGCTTTTGACTGTTATTAATTCTGACAATAACTCTTTGGCAAAACCTCTTGCGATCCCTGTTTATCTTCTGTTTCATATTGCTTTTAGCGCATAAAGAGCTTTAATTTAATAAATACTTTCGAAATTTCAGAATATCTCACTTGATCTTGAATAACACTCCATGGTTCCAGATCATGTTCCTAGTGTGACTGGTTTTCCGTCGTATATCCCAGAGAAAAAGCTTCACTTGAGAGAGTTGAAATGTTCTTTCTCTTTAAAAGCTGGAAATTTTTCTGGATTTATTTAATGGGGGCTTCAGAAGATACCCAAGATGACGCGTATTTTGTCACGTAATTTTAACCAAGGCTTTTCCCATAAGGCTTTTTACAACGAAAATTGAAGATTAAGCAGCAGAGCAAAAAAAAAACATAGTGTATAAAGTAAAAAGCAAATAGAATCAGCACTTACCTCTAAAGAATCTACAATGTCAGAATGGGTATTCCCCAAGTTTCGGTATCAAAGAGATCTGCATACTTACACAGTGGGATGAGCAATAAGAGATCAGAAAAAAAATACATTTCTTAAACACAACTGCTTGCTTTCATATGGTGACCATTTTCTCGGAAAATTCTTAAATTATCGAGTTATGACCCCTTTAATTCGAGGCCCATTTCAAGATTGATTCAACCTATAGTTCGTCAAACCAGAGAAAGAGGGTGGAAAAACAAATAAAAGCAAATAGCTATAGAAGTTTATTTATCTGAATTATTTTACCAGCAAAACCAATAGAGGTTGAAAGGGGTGACGCGTCATGATGACTGACACGTAATTTAGTTATTCTGGGCATGAAAAAATAAAATAAAAAAAAAATTCAGCCGGTTGTTCCGGCCGAGAAAAAACCTTGCATGTGAGATCTTATTTTTTTTTTTTTTTTTATCTGTTGTAAACGAATAGCATAGAGGAACAAGGCTTACGAAAATCTAAAAATAACCAAGATTCAAGGCACAGTTGTTTTCGTCCTCTCGATGTGTCATCCACTGAGCAAGAAAAGAAAATGTTTTGTTCCATAGTTGCTTATTCCTTAAACCCGGTCATTCGTAGTTTTTTCGGGGCCACGCCGCACTCCCAAAAAAAAAAAAAAAATTATGGCTCCCCGGTAGGCCGCGCACGTCCTTTTAGGGCCTAGACCTGTTACCGGGGATATTTGAGCAGGAACAGTAGACTCTTTTTGGATAATCTGGTTTCGGGGGGGCAACACAAGATATTTGGATTTATGAAAAGTAAGTGAAGAGTGGCAGTAATATATTTTTATTCTCTTTCCTTTTTTTCAAATAAATCTGACCGGTTTCTGATTTAGGCATCTACGTAAAGCGGACATTCTCTTCCCCTAGGAGAGCACAGCACATTATTGCACAGTTACTAGGCCCCACAGCCCCAAGGCCATGGTCGAAAAAGGGAAATGATTCAGGAGAAATAGGGGGTACTATTTTTTCCCATAAATCTATTTTTACCAATAGATTCTTCTTCGTAGTTTCGGGATGTAACGTATTGGTTTAGAAAAACAACTTTATGCTTTTCTTTCTTTTCCTTAAAAAAAAAAAAAGAGAGAAATAGGACAAAAAATTCACATTGCTCCAAAACCACCTAGGGCGAAATCCGCATACTGTACGCCCAATGGAGATGGAAATGGCAATAGGAAAATATATTGCATGCGCCCGTTACCACTGCGGCTTTCCCCAAAACGCGTTGCTCTGTGCAATATACAAGCCGATGGCCGGCATGGCGCCTGTACTGAGAGATGGCCGCGCCTCTCTATTATGGACCTAGACCCAAACAGTCATGAGTGGTATGGATGATGGAGATATTGTTTGGAATACAGTTTCTTTGTAGTTTGCTTTATTTTTCCCTTTTGTTTTTCCTTTTTTAATTCTCTCCTTTTCATCTTTTCGTTAACCAACTTATTACCCGTTTTGTTTCAAACGAAAACATTCATTTAAGCCTTCAAAAGTAAGGCTTTTTTTATTCTCTCGTTCCGGGCTGGGCGTCTACACTCGTTGCCTAATTGAGTACATTACCGGCCCAGGGCTCGAAATTTTGCTCTGCACGAATCTTTCGCGTAGCATGACATTCGACGTCCTCTCCGCTTTCCATCCACTGCTCCATCCCGCGACGCACAGCTAATTCCTCTGGCACGAGTCGGGACGTACTTTTTTTTTTTTTCTGTTCTCCTCGTGATTTTTGGTCCTTAGGTTCCGCCTTTATTCCTGGTTGTTTTGTTTCTTTTATTTTTTTTTTCCTATCAACCTTTGGTTTTATTTTCTTTTTTATCAATCCACGGTTTCTTCTTGTTCCTTCCTTAAACTACGCGTTTCCGTCAGTTTGATCCAGACAGTTTCCCCCACAATAGACCAAGAAAGGCGCATGGCCCGCAGACAAGCTTGCGTTCCCCAAATAGTGATATTGAAATAACAACAAAAAACCACCAAAAACCCTTGAAAATTGGAATAAAAAAATTCTAAATCCGCCGCCAACTGCTTTTTGCAACCCAGTCGCCTGTATTTATTTGTTTAATTATTCGTGGATTCTGTGTTTTGCTGTCCATATTGGTGATTCTAATACTCGCTGCGAAGAGCCATTTCGAAACCCCAGTATTATCCAGAAAGAAGAACAAAAAAAAAAAAAAAAGAAAAAAATCAAAAAAAATATTTAACATATGACTGTATCTACCTCAGGCGCTGCGGATGAACCGCATGGACTGGTTAGTGACATCCCCCTCCGAAAAATTGAAGTCGATGGCTTATCTGTGGAAGTCCCCGAATTGCTCGTGGACTGTTTTGAATATATTCTTGAGCGTGGCCTCGTTGAAGGGATATTCCGTATCAGCGGCTCCATTAAAAGAATGCGAGGCGTGACCTCAGATTACCCCGCATACAAAAATTGGCTTGAGAATAACAGCCCGTTGCCACATGACGTTTCTGGCGTGGCGAAGAAATTCACCCGAGACTATCTTCATAGTATCGGAGGTCTTTTTCTGCCTCTGGTGCTTTCTTCACTTAGAGCGCTTTTTGCTCTGCAACCTCGTAAAAATAGCGTCCTCAGTACCGAGTCTTACCGTAGTACTTCTACATCCTATAGCTCGGGCTTGGATTCCGTTTGTGAGGAGCCAGAAGATGCCGAATATTCCACTTCTCATTCAGTGGGCGAAAAATTGGACTCTGTTGCCTCGCTTCTTGTATCGAAAAACTCCGCCCGCAAAAATGGCGTGTTTATCTACTACTTGTCCGTGTTGAAGTGCGTATCCGTGCATCAAGAACAGACGCGGATGCCCAATGCAAATCTTGCCATTGTATTCCAGCAGTATCTTTTTGAAACCTGGGTAGTTAATGATCTCCAGTCCTATCAAAAATTATTAGAGTTTCTTTTGGAAAATTTTGAAGAGTTTCTTGCCAAGTACCGTCTGACATTGTCGCTTCTTGGTGGAGTGGAAGATTTCGAGACTACAGTGGAGAATGGATCTATGATCTTTTCTGACTCCATCTCCACTTCTCCTCTCACAGAATACTCACTGCACCAGGCTTCACCGCCCAAATTTTCTATCTCTGGATCTTTCGATGGCCGCCGGCGGTCGTCCTTATCTCAGAAATTGGGCTCTTTTTGGGACGTGTATTCGTCTCCAGCAAATAGGCGTTTTTCTTTTGCGTCCAGAGGTTCAGGAAGATCGTCTGAGCGTCTTCCCATCGATTCCCAAGAACAAACCCCACAAACCCCACATCGTGATGGGGTATTCGTACCAAATTTATCCACTTCACATGAAGATCTCATAGAATCTAGTGAAGAAGAAAGTTTCCCTTGTGAGGAAACCCAACCAAGGGCAATTTCTACGGATCCTGCCACATGGACCCAAGCTCTGGTTCAGGCTCTGGTTTCACGTACCGAAAGTAAACGGAAAAGCTTTATGGGGTTTTCTAAGACACGTGACGAGATACCAATTGCTGACCAAGCAAAAACTACCACAGGTGAGCCTCCTATGTTGGATTTGTCTCTTACAAACAATTATTCGATAGATAGTCTGGGGCTTGATAGCAGCCAGAAGTCTTTTCCCTCGCACCTCAAAAGGCATTCGCTCAGCCGAAGATTTTCCTTGTGGTTAAAGAAAAACTAGTGTTTTCTAAACACATTACGTTCGCTTATACTCTACTGAGATCAAAGGATTTCGAATAGAAGGGCCGTTTGTCCCTTTTAATTTTGGTCTTCTTTGATAAATTCAATTCTTCACTTGTTTTATTTTATGTTGATTGGTGTATTCCTTATGCAACCACAACAATGTTTCTTTCCTGTGGCTTGCCAAAAGTTACCCATTCAAGTAATATTTTATTTACTGATACTCAATTAAAGTTCTGGAATATGGAAATACTTATCTATTATTATACATGTTTGCCGTTTCTTACATTAGCCCTGTGCGAGTAATATTACATCTTAATAGATACCCCTTCGGATCATTTAAAGATGTAGTTAAAATCAAATGATCATGGATCAGCTGTTGAAAACGGCCCAGAGTCACGAAGTAAATCTTGCTTACCAAATTGTAGTATAAACAATCTATACAGTGAAACTGCGAATGGCTCATTAAATCAGTTATCGTTTATTTGATAGTACCTTGCTAATTGGCATACGCCTGGCAATTCTAGAGCTAATACATGCATTCAAGCCCAACCTCTGGAAGGGCTGTATTTATTAGATGAAAAATCAACATCATACATGATTCATAATAACTTGTCGAATCGCATGGCCTCGGGCCGGCAATGGTTCATTCAAATTTCTGCCCTATTGTGGAAAAAATCAACTTAATCGGAGTCTCTCACATGTGACAAAACACCTTTGTTAGCCAAAGTAGCTCTAATAATCTCAATTAAAAGAAGAGTTATCTCGAGATTATATTTCGTATAAACATGTCTATTCACCACTGTAATTAAAAAGTATTTCACTCCAGCGCAATCATAATTGGAAAACTCCTAAGGGTTCAAAATTCTGCTCATACCGTTCCTTAGTTTTTCCAGAATTTTTACATAACCAATAACAAAAGGTTTAAATTCAAGAGCTAGAATAAATCGAATCAACTGAAATTTTTATTGTTTGGGAGGATAAATTTCATTTCAATGGTTCCTATTGTACTCCCATATCGGAGGATAATTACAGGTGAAGGCTTGACCAGTGTTCAAGCTCCATAAAACGGAAAATAAAATAAATCGTAAAATCTTGACATTATGACAATAGCACTTCCAGATCAAGGCTGATATTAAATTGTTTACTTAAATTACTGACAATGCATCATTAAGTTTCTGTACTGCCCTTTGCAGCATGATTCTTACTTCCTTAACTTCAGCCATCAAATGTCTTTCCTCTGGCGTCTGAGGACATTCAGAAATATGTAAAACAGCGAGTTTGCTCACACAGTTATCTGCCAACATCTTCAAGTTATTTCTCACATTGGGGCGGTGGATATTTCCGTTTAAAACATCAACTACAGCTTTTCTTAATCTCTTTAAAGCTTGAGTAGCGGCCTCAAAATCCAGTTCTCTCCTAACAGACAATTCATCTTTCGTTGGTTCGGGGACATAAATAAGTTCGTAAATCTTGTTCACATAGTTGTTCACTGTTTCAACAGGGAGTTTCATAGATGCTGCCTCAAGCCAGTCTGAAATATACCCCCGAATTTTCGACTGTAAGGTATTGTCAACAGGGGTTTCCTTAGAAACAGCGATTTCGAGGCCAGTTTTTGTATCAAGAGCTTTACTCGGAATTATACATTTTTTCATAGTCATCGGGGTCTCATCATCCTCCTCAGGGAAGACAAAGTCATCAAGATCCTGGGAATTATAGTCCAGGTATTGATGACCAAGTTGTCTTTTTGAAAAAGGCACGAATAGGTTGGGTTTACCAAAAGCAAATTCGGAAAAAGAATCCAAACTAACTGAAGATTCCAGGTGAGTATTTGGAAGCGAATTTAATGGAACGGATAAAGCCACTGAAAGGAGTAAGAAAATAAGAGTTTTCATGGTACCGATGAATAAGGTTTATCCAATAACGTTCCGAGGATCGTGCCACCTTTAAATAAAATAGTCCAGATCAATAAGAATATAAAAGACTACAATAGAGGACAAAAAAATGTTGGCAAGGAATCTGGTTACGGATATTCCTAATGTGGAGAAAATAAGACAATAAGTAAATTGCATCACGATTTCTGACCCTTATGTAACAATAAGAGTTGCGATTTTTATATCATCCTTCCATTTCAATTAATTTGAGTTAGAGTGAAAAAAAAATAAAAAAAAAATGCATAACCAATTCTATTATACTTTCTCGTTCAAGAGATCTTCCAAAATCCTTGGCATTGCAGCTATCGAGAACCATTGTTCCGTGAAATACAAGGAAGGAAATTTACTTTTACTTTTTAAATGAAGTTTCACTCTAAATAAAAACAAATGATAAAGCCGACTAAAAAATTGGGTTCCTTCAATAGATAAATATAATGTTATCGTTTGTATTTCTTCCATGTATTCATTTGATGATCTGTAGCCCATTGGGGTCTATGGATAGGGTTAGATTGTAGGCTTGAATAGGGAAGGTTTTTTATTTTTATTTTTTTATTTTTTGACTTTCGAAAATTTTGAATCAAAAAGAAAAAAAAAAAAACTTCTCATCCATTCAGCAGAATCCATCCATAACTAGAGTCTAGTGGTCCCCAGATTCAACAATTAGTCCATTAACTATACTCGCACTGTTTAAACCGAGACGCGATACTCTACGCGATACTCCACAAGCTGTAGTCAATAATCTATCTCCACACCCGGATTCGAAAACCTAATCCCTTTCTACAATCTACAAATAAAATAAAAAAAAAAAAGAAAAAAATTCATCACTCTTAGCAATTCTCATCATGAACTCAAAAAACCCCCAATTTGAGATTCTAGCGTCCCATAAAATCGTGGGCTTTCCCGATGGTAACATCATCAGTTGGTGTCCGCAAATGGATCTTTTGGCAGTGTCCATGAACCACACTTCCATCTGGGTATTTCGTCTAGATGGTGAACGTGTGTATTCTATCAATAACCGGGCGAAAATTCTACATCTTCAATGGAGCAGAAGTGGGAAATTTTTTGTGTTATCAGGAACCGATAATGCAATCAAAGTCTATGACTCCAACAATGGTAAACTTGTCAACCAATTTGCCACAAGTGCTGATCTTCCAATTACCCTTGTAAGCTGGGCTTCTATTAATATTCCTCATTCTATATCACCCGATGGAGTTGCTGCTCCTTTTATGGAGGTATCAAGGGTAGAAATCCTAGATGGAATGCCTAAATTGGCCAATGAAATAGATACCTCTTCAGTGGATGGGATGGACGGGATTGATGGATCCAACAACGATAATAATAACAATAATAACGATACACCCTACAAATCAAAGCTGGTCACAAACACCACTGAAAATAATGCCTCGATGGACTATCTCCTAGTGGTTAGTGGTGATTCAAATGTCTCTGTTACTTTCAATAATCTTTTCACTATATCTGGAATTTTGCTACCTAACTTGGACCACAAATGTCTTAAGCATAAAATGTCGCATGATTTCTTCAAACAGTCATTTCTTGCTCATGATTCTTCATCACGATTGCTTTTGCAAGACTTTGAGATTGATGTTTCGGGCCCACGTAATAGAGGATATTTCTTCGACACAATAAGATGGGCATCTCAGCTAATCTCCATCCTGAATCACATTAATGACCAGTTCAACATTATTAAAAAAGACTCCACTGAATTTCTCACATTATATGACCGATATTTATCGAATTATAAGGATTCCCTTTACGCTGATATCGATGTGATGACGAGTTTCCCTCTTCCTGACGAAATTGAAGAGAAAATCGTGGTTGATCTTGGAGGGATGCTTCTAACAGGTCTTATCCCTATATCCACAAAAGATTATTGGCTTAATCAGTTCGGCGAAAGAGGTCTCATGAAGCTCTCCACTTTGGGGAATACCGTTTATGACAATGCACGGAAACTTGCATTCACACAACTTATATTGGGGCTGGAAAAGCTCATAATAATTCTAAGCTACTTGGAGAGTTTATCAAAAACGGCCGATGTTATGAAAGAGGATGATTATGGTATCACTTTGGATAAAGTTCAAGATGCGATAAGCCTTGCCCAAAATCTAGTGAAGAAAATATATGCATTCATATGGAAACTCAATGAGGAACACGAGTATTTCAACCAATTTTTAAACTGGGTGCAAGTCGAAATTATTGAGAAATTATCCAAAGAAGAAAACGATTCCGAATCATTCTTTGCAGATCACCCAACTATGGACTTCAAGGTTTCGCTGATTATGGAGTACTTTAGTGACTATTTATTCGATTCTGTCTTGATAAAAGAACTTGCCTTGGACTGTTCAATGCATGAAACCTTGATCAAGAAGGAGGAACCGACCGAGTCGGTAAATTCCATTATATCCCAACTTCAGAATGCAATCAAATCCTCGCTTACAGATATGGAGAATTCCTTCGCTAAAAAAGTGGTGTTTAAGCCAACAGTTCCACTTGATACTTTATCTGAGGGGAAAAAGAGTGACCTCCATATTTTTAAGCGGGATAAACTCATCACATCTGTGGATGGGAATGTTCTTACAGTTTCAAGAATCTCCAGCAATACTTCCAAAATCATCATCACCTACCCAAACCGAATTATTTGCCACAAACTCATAGGTGAAGAACGACTTGTCATTTTATATTTGGTGGAAGATACTAACCATAGATTCGATTTGATTGAGATTCCCTCAGATTCAAAGGCAATCCAATATACTGAGTTGAATGTGTTGAAATCACACGAGTTCGGTTTGACATCTCCAATAAAAAGACCAGCCTACATGACAATTAATACCATTGATGACAAATCAAGTAGCATGGTTTTGATTTTGGACGAATCGAAAAAAGAGTATATGGTTTTCCGCATCTAATCATAAATATTTCTCATTGGGCTCATGGTATACTCGCCCTCTTCATTAATATAGAACTGCCGCACCACATACTGTCGGTAGCAATATAGTATATTCCTTTCGTTGGAAACCAACAGTTTATGGCGAACGTACTTGCGAACACCTGGTAATACGCTTTTTTCTTCCTTTTGTCGTTTTCTAAGCATGAATCTGAAGAATGCAGGATTGATCTTTGACACTGAATCATCTTTGGAAGTTGTAAAGTCAATCAAATAAAACAACTTTTTCTGGGAAATTGGCTTAAATACGTCTAAGAGAGACTTTGCATAATTGACCTTCTTTTTAAGCTCGGATTCCATTGTAGGAATACTTGGCGGAAGTCCATATCGATTTGGTTTATAGCACACTTCGAGCATGTGGATTTGAGTGTCCAGTAATAGTTTAGCGTTCGACTTAAGAAACTTGTGAAATTGACTCATTTTCTCTAGCAAAAATGAATTTTTTTCGTTTTGTATATCAACAGTTGCTGTTTTTTTCAATGGAGTAAGAGAACCCAAATCGGCTGATTTAGGGATGGACATTGCCTTGACAAACAGAAAGTTTGATTCCGGTTGTAATTCCGCTAGAACTTTATGATAGGCTTTTTTGCTTTTTTCATCACCAAATTCATCAATAAGATGGACCTGAGGCCATGTGTTTTTGAATGCACCATATCGAACGTTATGAAAGTGATCGATCCAAGGTTCCCGAGGCTGGAAATCTTTATAAACCAAATCAAGAAGTTTATAGAAATCTTTATATTTTTCATCCACAAGAATACTATCCAACACAGAAACAGCACGGTCGTATAATTTTCTGTCTACCACGGAATATGTGGGTACATTTTTTGCCAGCTTAAAATGGGATCTAATTTTTTGTCTTGCAATTTCTAGACTGCGATGATCTAGTGGTAGTCGGGCCACTCTGCGGTAAAGCGATTTATAGTACGATAAGTACATTTAAGGAAAAGGTTATTTTATTCAGAAATATTCCAGAACAGGGGTAATATATCTATCAATTTAGGTGAAAACGAAAATAATATTTTTTGGTGAGTCTCCAAATTTCAGCTGGGTGCGATGGCCCTAATCTGGACTCTGGAGAATACATGTCGCGCATGGATCTTCAGTAGACTTTTTCGGGGTTAAGAAGTATTTTAAGGTTTGAAATGATGAAGTGAGTAAGGGAAGGAATTGTTTTTTTTTTTCTTTTTTTGTTCTTGGTTTTTGGGTTTCAAATTATATGGATAAATCAAAATTCAGTAAGGAAGTCAAAATTAGGGGACATACACCCAATATATATGGAACCTTGTTGAGTGAGGTGGAGCCAGCCTGCCAGGTAGATTAACCAGTGAATGTTTAAAGCTTCGATTAACTTATTTTCAGATTCACTTTATTGAAATTTTCTTTTTACTGCTTCGACTTATTTTAAACTCTTCTTGATCCAATTCCTAAAAATATCAACACTCCTTTTATTGATATGGCAATACTGTTTGGTGAACCAACGTGTATGTCACGTGCATGGATCATGGCCCTAACTTCTAAGCAATTAGAATAATCACCATCAGTTAATAAGCAAGACAAACATATATGTGAAATAGGAGAAAGGGGAGGTTTTGAAATTTATTAAGTCAAAATAAATCTCCAATCAAAAAGAAAAAAGAACTAAAAAAAACCCCCTCTTTTCCCCAAATATTCCGGAACACGTCTCAACAGTGCCTCGGCCCGTCCTCCACCAGCAAATCTCACCAAAACACCTCCACGCACTGGTTACTCAAGTCTCAAGTCTCAAAGTACAATCTACAACCTTAACCTATAAAAAAAAAAAAAAAAAAAAACTCCCACCATGGCATTGGCAGAAACGTTTCTACGCAGGGTGCACAAATACGGGCTTTTGCCCAAAATCATCGCCAAACTCCCACTGGTTTCCATACTTTTGGCTACAGTCAGTGTGCTTTGGCTTCTTCTCTTACCTATGGAAGGCCAGTTCCGCAACACATATATTTCTGAAAATGCATTGATGCCGGGCCAGGTCAATTCATATTTCCGAGAAACAGAGTGGAATCATGTGAGGGGATTTCGGGCAGAAACTTCTCGATGGGACTTTGATGAAGTGGCTAAAACAAACCCGCAACTAGAAGAATGGCTTCGGGACTTTGGCTTAACTGTGTCATATCACCACGACAAAAAAACAAACTATACCACCACATACGCCATAATGCATGCTCCTCGTGGTGATAACACTGAATCTTTAGTATTGGTGGCACCATATTTCACCTCAGATGGAGAGAAAAACGTCGGTGGACTTGCGTTGGCACCAGCATTGGCACGGTACTTTAGCCGGATGTCGATTTGGTCTAAAAACATTATTTTTGTATTTCCCAAAGACGGACATTCTGTACTTCGTTCGTGGGTTGAAGGGTATCATACTACACTTGACGTGACTGCAGGTTCAATTGATGCGGCCATGGTTATGGAATATCCTTCAGAATCAGATAATTTCAATTATATGGAAATCATTTATGAGGGTCTCAATGGCCAACTCCCCAATTTGGACTTCATAAACGTGGCCACTACTATTGCCAGACACGAAAATATGAAGGTTAGTGTCCAGGGCACTACCCAGGAAAACCTCGATAAAAGAGATTACTGGTCACGCCTCGAGGTTTTGGCACGTGGAATCTTGAATTTGGCAGTCACTGGCGTTAGCCGTAAGTCTTATGGCTGTGAGGCCTTTTCTGGCTGGCAAATCCAGGCCATCACTATTAAGGCCATAGGTACTGGTGGTCCGGATGTTACCCAGTTTGGACGGATTGTCGATTCTTCATTTAGATCCGTCAACAATTTGCTTGAGAAATTCCACCAGTCCTTTTTCTTTTACTTATTGCTTTCACCCACTAACTTCGTGTCCATTGGTACCTACTTGCCATCTGCAGTACTTGTTGGTGCTTCCTTTGTCATCAGCTCTCTCTATACATTTGCCCGTGGTTTGTCAGCAGCAGAATTTGTGGCCAACATTGGCTCGGTATTGATTTTGTTTTCGGGAATCGAAGCTATTTGCCTTGTAGGTGCAGTCTCTTTGCAGCATCTTGCGGTTGCTTCTTCGGGTTCCGATTCCACGATTTACAATATAACCCTTGGCTTGATTGGGTTGACGGTAGCAATCTCTGCAGCCTCTTTAACTTCGGGTACGCGTGTATTCCGTTTCTCTAGACCAGTTACATTCTTGGTCTTATCGTTTGCGCTCTACTTCATTGCCATGCTTATTGTGACACTTCTAATAGTGCACTTCGCTTTGGCATTCTCTATTGGGGTTTGTGCATTCCCATTGACCTTCATCCAGGATCTCATTATAAAAGCACAGGACAATGGCGTGGGTGCATTTAAGACTCGTGTCAAGGTGTTTGTGTGTCTTTTGGCGTCCTCTCCTATCACAGTTATTGTCATTTTCGGTTACATTCTTGATGGTGCAAAAACAGGAGGCATTTTGAATCTTGTTCATGGTCTCCTTCTGTCGTGGCACGAGATGCAGAGCTGGACCTGGTTTGTGATTGCATTGGGTTGGCTTCCCGCATGGATCGCCGTGGCACTCTCATGTGCCTTTGGTGATTTCAGTGTTTCGGTGAAGCAAAAGAACGAATAACTTATGTAAAAACTTAAGTAGCTACGGATTTTAAAACAGATTCACATGAAATTTACTCATCGTTATCATTAACTATATAAAACTAGCTATTCCTTGTATTGGTCGACAAAATTTTGGTGGAACTTCTCCCATCTAGTAATCCATTCCGTTCCAGGTGGTAAGAACGTGGTTCTCACGTGGTGAGTGCCACGAACTTGACCGAACCCAGATCCTGGAACACAACAAATACCGGTGTTTTCCAAAAGCTCCGAGCTATAGAATTCGTCCACGGACATATCGGCAGCTTTACTACTCTCATACAACTTGGGGTATGTTGATTCAGTAAAGTTAAGTCTTGGGAAAAGATACATGGCACCTTGAGGTTTGTTACACTCGACATCGGTCATTTTCGTGAATGCCTCGTGCAAACGAATGGCTCTTTCGTTTAAAGACTTGTGAATTGCAGAAACCTCCTTTTCGTAGAGTTCATATGAAGGCATGCCTTTTTGAGGAGGGTTGATCATCAATTCAACCAACGCCTGACCCGTCACAACTGGACACAAGTTAATTGAGGCCAATTTGAAAATGACATCTTGGACTTCCTTGGAGAAACCCACCAATTCCATATACCCACCTCTTTGACCACATTCACCACTGACACCTTTAGAGGTCGAGTGTAACGAAACAAGTTGAACATTTTTATAAGCCTCAGGGTTTTGCTGGAGTAATTTGGCCAAAACTTTCTTGACTGAAACAAACTTACCCTGGAACACGTTTTCTTGGTAAACTTCGTCAGCGATTACCACCAATCCATGTTCGGCCGAGATATTGATGAGTTCTGAAATGTCGGATTCGGAAAGAATAGCACCAGTGGGGTTTCCAGGGTTGATGATAACCAAGCTTTTGACATCAATTCCCTTGGCTTCGTTGTCTGCAATCAAGTTTCTGATTTGTTTTGGGTCAGTAGACCAATCATTAGCCTCGTCCAAAAAGTAACCAATAGGCGTGGCATTGTTCAACGCAATGGACGCGGTATATAATGGATATTGAGGAATAGGGATCAAGAAACCCAGGTTTTTACCACGTGACAACACCTGGATCAAGTACAGAACAGCTGCAGAAGCACCGCCAGTTAAGAAAATGTCACTTGCATTAGCTGGGAATCCGTCTCTTTTGGCAATAAAATTGGCCACAGATTCACGTACTACGGCATCACCTTGAGACAGAGAATATGCACCAACAGAACCTAGACTGTGTAATAATTTGGCAGCTCTTTGAATGACATCTGCAGGAAATAACCTTGATCTTTCCGGTTCCAGAATTTTCTGTAATTGCCCAATAAGACCCGGATATTGCAATAGCGAGAGCGTTTGTCTATACCATGAAAGTGGGGCCTGATCAAGCTGTTGTGGATTACCGATATTAGCACTGACAATCTCCTCGAACCCCAAATTTTTATTCTTGCCAATCTCATGGCGTAGCTCATCAGCTCTAATGGGAATTTTACCCCGTACAGCATATTTGGCCTCGATTGTGGCCCGGTTTAAATCCGAAGTTCCAAGTTTGGGTGCAGCAGAAAAGGACGAGTAGAATCTACGCCCAAGCACACATGAGATTGAAGAAATGTGCTTCATATTTTTCGTTTTGATATTATTTGATAAATAGAATAGGTTTTTTTTTGTTGCCCTGAAGAAAAATATGTTACTAACCCAACGTAAAACTTAGATTTCCACTTGGTATTATATAGCCGAATTCTTTCACTGGAGTCTGGAAGAATAGGCCTATGACTCGGAGAATGCGCTTTCGGAGTCGTATCTCGCGCGTCTGTGTGCAGGTTACGCGGCTGCGCGGGCTTCTCAAGATAATCAGATGCTGAGACGGGTGTTTTCCACGGAACACGGACTCCACGTGATTCTTTGAGAGAGTAGTACCCAGACTTTGTGACGAGAAAAACTATTTAAAAGAAAATTTAAAGGCTTATATTATAATGAGGAAGCTTTTTGGAAAATTCTAGCCAAGAAAATTTCAGAAAATCCCATAAAACATTGTACTTCTCCATCGATGGAGTGGGGGGACTCTGTGCAGGCCAACCCCCCACTACGCTAGCCCGGGAGTTAATCTCCTTCCCCAGAAATAGGCTCGGACTTTAAAGCACGAGACCTTAAGACCCTGATATGGTTATGAAAAGTGAAAAACGCCTTATTTACTCGGTCACGTGATTTGCCTTTGGGCGGGGTGTTTCTAAAGTTTTTGTTTACCTAATAACGTAAATTCCTCTTGGTATATTGTCGTGTGACAAGGCGAAGACCCTGGATCACGTGCTGGGTGTGACGAATTGTATGACCGCTCTAATTTGTATGAATGGGAAGGAAATTTGATGGACTATATGTTTTTGATAGGTTATGAAATCTCGTAAGTGCCAGATAGAAAATTTATTTATTTTCCCGGTTTAATGCTGGATAAAATGAGACAAAAAGGTGATTATATCTACTTTCCCCACACTGATATTCAAGGCCAAGAAACTAATTATAACTATGAGTAAAATCTTACAACAGTATCGGTAAATTTATTGAGACCATTGTTAAAAGTACATTTAAAACGCAATTATTTCTTTCTTAATTCTTGATCGAGAACTTTTCTATACCTTTTTTCAATTTCATCTTCCAACCAATGATACCCGAAAAATGTCGAGCTTGTCTGAGCTGATATGCGCTTACAGGTGCCAATTCCTCCTTATTAGTATATATTTACCGATATTCACAAATTCATTCATAAAAACTGCCAATTCGAAAAATCTACGTTTTTCAAAAGTCTAAATCTACTCAACCACCGCAAATGAGGCAGTAGAGTAGTAATGCAAGGTATATTCAAGCCATGACAACTATATATACGGATCTATTTGGTCTTGTTTCTTTTTTTATATTTTTTTCTCTCTCTCTTTCTCTTCATGTTTCTACCATCCCCTTTCTCAGGCAGTTCCAAAGTACAACAGGTCAATGAACCGGGTACGGAATGGCCAGTCGGCATCCTTGAATCCCTCCATGTTATATGCGGCATCAGGGGTATCAGTATTACTCAACTTACCCACAATGATGGTGACTTCAGGGAAAACATTCAAGATTCTCTTGATGGCGATTTCCGTCAGTAAATAAGAAATCAACACAATGTTTTTCTGTTCAATCTTATGGTCCATGAGCACCTGGATAGCCATCACTGCACCAGCACCACTGATGATTTGGGCATCCAAAAGAAAGTACACCGAGTTTTCAGAAGTTTTGGGTAACGACTCGTAATGTAATTGTGGTTCACCGGTCATCAGCTCACTCTGGATCAAAAGCTTACCTGTAGGAATGGCAGGAAACGTTTTTCTAACACAGTTCATGAAACAATCACCCGAACGTACAATACTAACTGCCACAAGTTCCAGCGACTGGGCCACGCCATTGAACGAGTACCCGTTTGGGCAATTCACCTGTTTTGGTTGATAGTTTTCGAGAGTATCGAGCGCAGATTCCACCAAGAGATGTGCTATACGATCAAAGTAGAAGATAAAATCAGTTCTATCGGTGTTGACATCAAATAAGATGGAGTGGATACCTGCAGTATGGTTGTTTGCGGGCAAGATTTTCAAGTTGGCAAGCTGGGAAACATCAAAGGAAACACCGTGGCCAAGAGACTTGAGCCTTTCAAGATGCAATTTACTCTTTAAGGTGAGCTGTTTCTGGATATGCTTGATCATCAAATCGATGGCCCGAGTATTGTCAAGACCACGTGGAATAACCAAGTCGGCATTTCTAATGGTTGGATAAACTGAAGTAGTGGCATTTGGCTTAACAAAAGTTTCCCATTGTTTAAGGGCACCAGCCAAGTCTCTGCCTCGGTACAAAATGTCACGTGTAAGTCTACGGGCCAAGCACACATCTAAATCGGTATCCACAAAGATTTTAATATCCATCAAATCCAAAAGACGCTGGTCATACAAAGCGTAGATTCCCTCGATGATAATCACATTTGCTCCATAGATGGTGATGTTTTTCTCTGTTCTATTGTGGTGACTGAATGAATATACGGGAATATCTGTTTTTCTGCCCTGTTTTAAAGATTTCAATTTTTCCACCACGAGATCCAAATCAATCGCATTGGGGGTATCGAAATCATAGTTGCAAGCAAACGCTTGCGCAGATTCAGCAGCAGAAAGTGGTTTATAAAAGTTATCAAACAGCAAAAGAACCGTCCATGGTGTATTCAATTGCAGAATAATTCTTTCGGAAACTGAGGTTTTACCCGATCCGGAAAACCCTGCCACACCAATCACATATGGCTCCGTCCAAGGTGGAACATATGTATCACATGAAGGTTTATTTAAAGGCTGGTTTGGAGTCACAATACCACTAACCGGAGTGTGTGGTTCAGATTCACGGATGGAGGTGAAAAACGAAGATTGTCTCTCTTCATCTGGAGCAATTCTTGTCAGATGGGTTTTGTTTTTTGGCGCCATTTTATCAAACACTAGATGATAGATAAGTGGATAGCAAAGAATTGGGAAGGTCACGAACTGGTGCTTATGCTTTTAGATTTTATATAATTAAAAAAAGATAAAAAAAAAAGCCGTCAGTTTGATACAAAGCCCCGTTTAGAAAATAACAGCAGTTTCTAAATTGTTGTGATTTCTTGGCACCGTATAGACCTTTTCTAAAAGAGCTAATTTCACGATCTGCTAAAGATTCGAGCGATGCCCTCGGTCTGAGCACCTCGATGTTGTGCCGCACTGCGATGATGTATGGAGGACCAGGTTGTGGGAAGAAAGATGGGATCATAGTGTTTAATATTTTTGATATTCTTTCGACGTGTTTTCTTTTTTTTTTTTGTCTTTAATTTTAATTTATAATAGAAAAATGACTTTCTTTTCGGAAGAATGTTGAATTATTTCTTACATGGACCCCACGGTTTTGCCGTATGATCATCGCACTAATGAACCAAAGGCTGTTCCGTCATTATTGTTTAAACAAGGGCACGGAATGGGAATATATATATACTTTAAAGAAATAAAAAGAAGAAAGTCTGTGAATCATAATCCTACATCTGGAAATAAAAAGAATAGAAAAAAAAAAAAAAAACTTCTTCTTCATTGTCAATAATACACTTGTATTCCCATTATTACGTGGCCCTGGAATGAGAACAAACCTAGAGCAAGGCCAGGCAGGACAGTAACTTGTCGTTCGGACAGAGGCAAGACCTAGGCCATGAGAAATAAAAAAAGGGGATTTTTTTTATAAAAACCCAGATAGAAATAACCAGAATAATCTGAAGGTTAATACTTTCCAAATTTTAAGTTTAGCTCTGGCAATACGTATGGGTACATGTAGAGCCTGTGTATGAGTGGGTTTGAATCTGGCTTTCTTTGGGATGATGGGCACTATAGATACGAAGAAGCTTTTTTTGCAAACTTTGTTTGGGCTCTCAGACCCGATTGAAGCTGGGGGTGCTCAGAGTACGTAGAGAAAGTAAAGAAAAGAAAAGAGAAAAAAAAAAAAAAAAAAAAAAACAGGTTTAATCATCATAACCTTTGGGTGCAAGATGCCCGGTAATTTCCCCAACCTACTGTACATCCAGTAAACTATACTAAGGAGAAAACAAAATGAATAAAAAACAAAATGAATAAAAAAAATGAACAAAATCTATAAGATATTCTCATTTTATTTCAAAAAAGTAATTAAATGAAATATTCATTGGTATGTCATCAGTAATGAAACTTCACCAAAATCAGTCCACGCTACAGTGCCCACTGCTCACTGCTAATTATTATGGTGCGGCCTCAAGTCCACGGAAAACTATAAAATACCCTCCATCAAACACATTCTTTAGCCAAAAAAAAGTGGTCCAAATCTCTTCAACCCTCTTTTTTAATTCTAAAAAATAATTCCACATCATGGAAACTCAAACAGGAAGAGGATATAGAAGAAAGGCAGTGCCTGAAGATTATGAAGAGGAGCCGTATCACCTGGACCAAACACTGAATGCAAATAATGCTTCTATCATAAAAGATACACCAACACAAACACAAGACAATTTGCTGGCTTCTTACACACATCAAAATGTAAAAACTCACACTCAACCCCACGTTCTACCCAATGCTTCTTTCAAAAAATCAACCCCACCACAGCGTCTTCAAGCAGACAATATTAAACGGAAGTTTGAGGCTCAAGTGAAAAGACTAAAACTGGATGTTGAATGGCTAAGCTCGAAAAATAATCTCACCCCACGTGAAGCCGAAGAATACCGTGAAAAAAGCGATCTTTTAGACCAAATCACCGCCTCTGACCCTACAACAGAACCACATTTTGATTTTCCTGATCAGGTTGCCTCTGCAGATGGATACATTGACCGCAAACGCAAACTTGAACTTCTTAAACCACAGGATTCTCGAACCAACGTTAACGAAAAAAAATCTCGTTATGATAATCAATGGGAAGAGGACCAAATGAAGAAAGCGCAGGAGATTGTGTCTCTAAATCCGGACCAAATCCAGCTCCCAGATCAGCCCCAATATGAGTTTGTTTTTGACGAGGCTCAGTTTGTAGATTTCTCGGAAGAGGCAGAACTTCCAGGTGAAGAAGGTGAGGATGTAAAAGCACTTTCTAAATATGCCGATATCCAGGCAGTTCGAAAATCGCTTCCGGCATACCGTTACAGAAAACAATTTCTCGAAGCCATCCATGATTCCCAGGTTTTGATTGTTGTTGGAGAAACAGGTTCGGGTAAAACTACCCAGCTTCCTCAATATTTATATGAAGAAGGTTATTCCCAAGCCAAAAATAGCGATAAACCCTTAAAAATTGGATGTACACAGCCGCGTCGAGTTGCTGCTACTTCTGTTTCCCAGAGGGTTGCAGAGGAAGTTGGCTGTGAATTGGGCCAGGAAGTGGGTTATAGTGTTCGTTTTGAAAATACTACATCCAATAAAACTGCCATCAAGTACCTCACAGATGGTATGCTTTTAAGAGAGTTTTTGACCGACCCGCTCCTTTCTGGTTATTCCGCCTTGATGATTGACGAAGCGCATGAGAGAACAGTTTCCACAGAAATTGTTCTAACTTTGCTCAAGGATGTCATCAAAGAAAGAAAAGACTTGAAATTAATTGTAGCCTCCGCTACCATCAACGCCAAGAAATTCGCCGATTACTTTGATGGGGCACCAATTTTCTCTATCCCTGGCAGAAGGTTTCCTGTGGATGTATGCTACACAAAAAACCCTGAGGCTAATTATATTCAAGCGGCGATTACAACAGTGTTTCAGATTCACACTAAACATGAAACACCCGGTGATATCTTAGTATTTTTGACGGGTCAAGAGGAAATCGAAACGATGGAGGAGACTTTAAATGATGCGTGTGATAAACTAGGAAGTCTGATTAAACCCTTGATTGTTGCACCAATTTATGCAAACTTACCCCCAGCAAAACAGGCAAGGATCTTTGAACCCACCCCACCGAATTCTCGGAAAGTTGTTCTTGCAACCAATATTGCTGAGACATCCATCACAATTAATGGAATCAAGTACGTTATTGACCCAGGGTATGTAAAGGAAAATGTGTTTAACCCAACCACAGGTATGGAAAGCTTAGTCGTTGTTCCCTGCTCAAAGGCTTCTGCAGACCAAAGGGCCGGAAGAGCAGGCAGAGTTGGGCCAGGTAAATGTTACAGGCTCTATACCAAATGGTCTTTCAACAATGAACTTCAAGCAAATCCCACGCCAGAAATTTTACGTGTGAATCTCTGTGGTGTTGTTCTTTTGCTTCTCTCCATGGGTATTAATGATCTTGTGAATTTCGACTTTATGGACCCTCCAAGCAAGGAAACATTGATGAAGGCATTGGAATTATTATATGCATTAGGTGCAATGAATGCGAAGGGCCAACTCACTAAAATGGGCCGTAAGATGGCAGAGTTCCCAATCGATCCAATGTTTTGCAAAGCCTTATTGACAAGCTCAGATTATGGTGTTCTGCAGGAGGTTCTAGATATCATATCTATGCTTTCAGAATCATCAAGCTTATTCTACAGACCCAAGGACAAGCGTGAACTTGCAGACAAACGAAAGCAGTCTTTCAACCATCCTTCCGGTGATCATTTGACCCTTCTCAATATCTGGAAACAATGGAGTGACTCGGGTTTCTCCAATCTTTGGTGTGAAGATAACTTCCTACAATACAGAACTCTTAAAAGAGCCCGCGAAATTCGTCTGCAGTTAGAAGGGCTTTGCAGCAAGGTTGGAATTGAACCCAACACTTCTACTCAAACGCAGGTTGATGAGGAGAAAATTCAAAAAGCTCTTCTTAGCGGGTTTTTCCCCAACCTTGCCCGGCTTTCGAAATTGGGAACAAGCTACGTACTGCTTAAACGAAAGCAGCCAGTTTACATTCACCCATCCTCGGGATTGGTACAGGTGAAGCCTCCTCCAAAACTAGTAATGTATCATGAATTGGTGTTAACCAGTAAAGAATATATGAGAAATTGCATGCGTGTGGAGGAAAAATGGGTTGATGAAGTTGCCAAACATTACTATAGCGAAAAGGACTTGGGAGAATTAAATCCGAAGCGGCAGCCCATGAATTGAGAGGAGTGATACGGATCGCGATATATTTAAGAGGACTTACTGAAACATATCCTTTTTTTTCTTTTCTTTTTTTTTTTTTTTTTTTTTTGTTTTGAAAAAGAAAAAGAAAAAGAGTCATTTCCCACTAATGTATAGTTATCGTACTTTTCATAGATCAGCCCCCAGGAAAGTCCACTGACGTCAGAAACGCGAGATGCGAGAATCGGCCCGGGACAAGACGCGCCTCGCGTAGATGGTGTTTTGGCCAAGGTAAGAAACCAAAAAAAAAAAAAAAAAAAAAAAAAAAAAATACCCCCATAACACCGAACTTGACTAAATTATTACAAATATCTGACCACACCCATTAACACGTTTCTGATATTGTAATTTCCCCCAAATTGATTTCTTTTTTCCCCCTTTTTTCACTATTATATCATCTCCTCATGGAAAAGAATTCCGGATTACTCCCCTTTGCCTATAGCTCCCAATCTGCCAACGAGCGCAGTGCCTTAAATACGGCTCCTCGGGAAAAACATGTAATTGACGAAAATGCAAGAAGCATGTATCATACACGTATAAGCAGTCCAGGAGGAAAATCCCAAACCCCCACTTCTCGACCCAAGGGTCCAACATTGCTGGTGGTACCTTCCATCAAGAGAAAGATGGGCGAAAGTTTCTATGAAAATGACGATAAGAAAAGACAGGACACAAACGAAATTCCAAGTTTTTCCTATGATTTTCAGCCGCTGCAGGTCGATACTTCTGCATCCGGTGCAGCCTCAATCACAGTGGTTGACTCTGACCAATCTACGGATGTTACGGAACCTGATGATTCCGACGGTTTTGCCGTACCTTCTATTAGACCAGATACTCATAACCTTCCTAGTTCTCCGCCACAAGTCTTCCATCCTTCTGAATATGACGTATCTATAAACGATTATCCTGTGCCTGAATCTCCGGTTAATCGGCGCCGGCATATATCTCTCAATACTTCACCCGTAAGGCATTTGGCAAATGTACACCAGAGTTCGGAACCCGATTTTGGAATCGATGCTTTTAACCGATTTAAGGTCTCTTTCCAAGGCCAATGTCCCTCCACGGATACTGATACTAATATGGACCTGGCTCAGGTTACTACCACGGAGAATTACCTGTTTATGGCTGCGAAAAACATCATTCTTCGATGCTTTGAAGACGTGGTTACACGTGTCAACTTGGAAGGCATGCAGCTCACGGAAATCCCGGACGAAATTAAAGACCTCAATAACTTGGTCATTTTCAATAGTGGGCCTTCCCAAGTTCTGCGGCAACTTTACTTGATGAACAATCAGATCAAGGCCCTCAACCCCAGTTTGTTCAAATTCACCAAACTCAACGTTTTAAGTTTGCGTCGGAACCAAATCCGGTACCTTCCAAACTCAGTAGGGAAGCTTCGCAACCTCACAGACTTGAATATCAGCATCAATAATCTCAGATACTTACCACCGCAAATCCTTGACCTTCCCAACTTGTCTACTTTGGTGGCTGGTCCAAATCCATACCTTTCGATTCCGGAAGATGCGGTTGAAGTTCCCTCGTCAGAAACTCGGGAAAATAAAGTAATGAAGTGGGTGTCTCCCGTGCATATTCTTCAAAGGGAAAGAAACACACCCTCCTTAAAGTCACTATGTTTGGATATGGTGGGAAAGTATGATGTGACCTACAGCGAAACAAAACGGTGGAAAAAGACAATCCCAAAACATTTGCAGCCGCTTGTTGCCCTGGCTATTTCCAAGGGGAAATTCCTTGATTTTTGTGATAAATGTGACATTATTGTTGTTGAACCCTACGCAGAAGTGGTTGAATGGTGGGATATTCTCCAAAACATCAATGTTCCAATCAAAAGAAAATTTTGCTCAGGCCTTTGTCTACTGAAGTACATGAAGGAAAATAAGTTCGCCATGGTGAACCGCAAATCAAATTAAAATATTACATGCTGTTTTCGTTGCTTTCTTCTTTCATCTGATCCGGCTTTTTTACTAGCTTTTACTATCAAATACACCTGTCGCGGGTCTCTGGCTAATATGGAGCAATTTCATAAGCAATCACATTTTTTCAACACACCGACTTGGGAACTTGCCTTTCTGTCCCAATAATATACCGGTCCAAACCTCACCTTCACAATTAAGAAGTGTTATCATGTCACCCTTCTGAAATTCCAATTCAGAGTCAACGAGTGTACAGTAGCTGGAAATGGCACGGCAGTATCCACAATCCACATCCCGATCACTTCGTGCGGTATTAGGTCTTTTGAAATCCTGCTGTTCGTCATCGCTTAAGGATTTCCGCCGTTTGCCCCTTGTCCCTGTGAGACCCAGAAATCTGGCCTCAGAAAGAATGTTCTCCGCCAGCTCTGGAAGAAAGTCTCGTGGTTCGTTGCTTTGAAAATTCTCCACTGTGGAGTTACTAAATGGGTCTATCCCTCCCGGTTCTTCAATAGACTCAAGATTCCTTATAACCTGGTATCCCGCAGTTAAATTGACGTAGTATAAAAACTCCGCAAACGGCTCAATAAAGCTTCTGACGAGTTCGAAGAAAATAGGAAGCTCCTCCTTCAACCGCGAGTTGTGCTCATCGTATATTCTTTTTAGTTCCCCTATTTTTTTCTCCAAAGCGTCATATTCCTGTTTTTGTTTAGAAGTGAATTCATTTGTAGTACTGAGAATGGTCATCGAATCAAATTTGTCGTAAACCTTATCATATGCGGCCAAAGCTTTATCTCTGTTGGTCACCTTCTCGCTGATTTTTGTCAGAATAGAACTTAATTTCGAAATGCGTTCATCGAGATGTTTTGGGATATAGACGAGCGTATCCCGTAAGCTTATACCAATCTCCGCCATAGCGGCAGAGTAACTCTTGGACCTCTCGTGAAGGTCAGCCCTACCATCGGGCAATATTGTATCCACAGTTATCATTCTTGGGCTGGCCAAAATCTGAAGAAGACTGGCCACTTCTCGTGAACACTTGACTAATTCGAAACATATTTTTGTATAGTTTGTATTGACTTTGATAATCTCATCAAAAGTGTTCTTCATTGCTTCTAATTCGTCACAAAGATCTTCGAACTCTTCATCGACTGTTTTCGTGGCATCATGGTTGGATCTTCCCCATCTTTCGTGTACTTTCAAGTTGATTTTCTCAGTTTTGTCCCGTACTAAATGTGAAGTACTAGCGATTTTTCCAGCAATTGTTCCAAACACTCTACTGGGGCTTTTTACCTTTTTGTTTTCATGATCCTCCATTTTTGCTAAAAGAAAAAAAATAGAAAAATCAAAGTCACAAATCAAATCCGTGGAGTGATTAAAGAAATTTAAACCCTCCCGTAGAGTTTGTGATAAAAAGACAGCGCACGTTGGGTTCAAATCTTTCGCATATGGGACCATGCAAAGAAAGAAGGGGGAAAAAAAATCAATCAAAGCCAAATTAAGGATGACCATGGTGCGAACCAGGCCAAGCAGAAATTCGTTCGGGTCTTGGTGATAATTCTCTATTGGTAGAATCCAAAGAGTCCGGACGTAAATGTTCGATTTTGGTTGTGAATTGAAGCATTGATATTTCGTTGATTAGCATGGCTTTCTGAGATATGGTTAAGGAAGATGTCTGTGCTTCCGATAATAGTTTGGAAATACGCTCCTCAAACAAGTTTTCAAGGTTTTTGATGAATTGATCACCAAACAGTCGGTCCGTGGGCAAGTTCAAGTAGACTTTTTTCTGTAAAGAGCGGACAATTTTGAGCTTTTCAATGACGTCCTGGAAATACTGCGGGGTTTCCGATTCACCTTCCGTTGCTAGAGCTGGTGGGCTCACAAGCAAGATTGCAGCATAGTAAAGCATCATGTGAATGTGTACTGGCACGTACTTGAGGTTATTCAGAATATCCAGGTCGTTCAACACCAAATTAAGCACAGTTTGTGCAGCACTGATGGCGATATTATAGCTGACCAAAGCCTGGTCCTGAGTAACGAGCCCGGAGTTCGAAACAAAATCATCTTCGTTATCTTCATCGCTATCGTCTGTATCTTCATCATGAGAAATGATCTCTATCACCTTACCTTTTTCATGAGAAGACGCTCCCTGGTCAACAGGTGTCTTATACTTCCTCCAGTTTGGCAACAAAATGTTTTCGCTGCCTTTGTCTTCCTGCAATTGTCTAATGACAGAACTGTTGATGTGCATTTTGGCGAAGTTGTAATAAATCAAAGTTGATTTTGACAGCCACACTGCACCATTGTTCATAGGAGCAAGGAGGACTGTCCAGGAAACCATCCACTTATCGAGCTCGAGATTTGTCCGCGATGGAATTCCAAAACTCTTTGGCGCAAGAAGATCCCATGCGTTTCCTTTAAACGACTCGCTGAGTGCAATATTATACTCGACCTGAGATACAAGACGCAAATCAGTCAACTTACCCTGTTGTTGATGTTTTGAATTTTGGTACTCGCCAATCTCCTGCTCATTGTTCCTTGAATCCTTAGAATCACCCTCCAACTTCAAAGGTTCCTCCTTGGAAAGTAACTGACGTGGATTTCTGATGGAGTAATCATCACTGGAGACTAGAGACTGTCTATTCAAAGCCATACTCTGTTGACCATCCAAAATAAATAAAAGATACCACAACTTTATGCGGTCCTCTTCACAAAGAGAGCTTTTACTTTGTTCCCCGTTTGCCGGTCGGTTTAAGTTAAACTCCTTCGCAAGTTGTAGTGCAAGACCAGTGAACATCTGGGAATCCGCAAGCCAAAAACTACAAAACACCAAGGATACGATGGTATTAAAGGCCTCTTTTTCTGTCCGCGGCCTGTTGGAGAAAAGAACATTTGTACACAACTCACGGAGATGTCTTTGAAGAGGTTCCTGTTTGGAGCAAATTTCGTCCCCCTGGAAGTGCATCAGGGCAATTGTACATATCGCACATACAAGGATCGGCGAAGACTCCCAAAGTACATCCACAGCAAACTTTTTGATTTCAAACCCAAATAATTGTTGGGCAATATTTTCATCGAAAAACTTGAAAAGCATTTTCGCCTCTTCGATCGAGAGAACATTATCTCTGAAATCACTGGGTCCATATTTCAGCCGTTTAGGTGAACTATTTGCATCATCAACCGAAAGTCTACGTTTACCCTGAGCAACATTCATGGACAGTGACATTTCTAATTTTGTATTGGAATAATTTTGCAGCATTCTACCCGTCATATTCGGATCTTGGGGCTCATATTGTCTTGAACTCGTCAGTGACCTTTGATTTCCACTAAGCACATTGAGAATATCGTTAAATTTCGAGTCTACCGAATTTAGCTTGTTTTCGATCGACAGTTTCCATTCAAAATCATCAATTTCAGGCTTTAGAGGCACTTTTGGTACACTTTTTGGATGTAGAAGAGAAGGTCTCGGTTTCGGTGTGGAGGAAGGTTGAGGAATGAAAGTGATGGGTGTTGGAATCATACTCGGAAGCATGTTTGACAGGTTATTTTGTGGTTGGATTTGACTAGCAGAATTATAAATTACACTAGATGGCCGTGAGACACTTTTCGTGCCATTTTCATCCGAATTAAACAGTGTATCAGTTGACGTATTGAGCAGTGGGAATTTTAAAGGTGGAAGCTTGAAAACAAATTGACAAGTGCTTGCCAGCCCATTATTGATGCAACGAACACACGGGAGAGAATCTTGGTATTCACACCTGACTTTAGACTTTTTGCAGTTACTGCATGGCCTTGTTCTATTTCCCTTGGCCATTTGGGAAGGCTGGTTAGGGAGTTTAAAATTGAAGAAATCCATTGGTATAGGTACTGATGTGGAAAACCCGTACATCAGGGTAGTTTCCGGGCTCTTCTTCATAAATAAGTGTAGTTAGAAGTTCTTTTTTTGTTTATTTTTTGGATGAAAAAGTTGATTAATTAAGGTTTCTTGTTTTTAGTTAGGTCTAATTGTTTCTTAAAACTTTTTTTCTTGATTTGATGCATTTCCATTGTGTAGTTAAGTTTTCGAATTTCACCTCTTGTTGGGACTTTTGATTTAATTTTGGATATATCAATTTTAAAATGAAACTTACTAATAATTTTTTCATCTTTTTTTTTTTTTTTTTTTTTTTTTTTTTTTTTTCTTTTTAATTCTACAACCAGAAACTTGTTCCAAACTCTTGTAGTAATCAATTTTTTTTAATTAATATTCATCATAAATAGGTGTTTGTTATTGCACGATTTCTTCTACCAAACCTCAACTTGCACGTGCACTGCAGTACCCCGGATTCCCCACCGCCTGTGATTTTAAAGGTGAGCGAAGCCGCAACAATGCCACAGTTTTACACGAAATCTCCTTTTCATTGGAAAAAAAATAGACGTTCAAAATGTCAATGAAATCAAAAATTAAAACGTTTTTTGGCGCCGCCAGGCAATATGCCGTGGTTGGAGCCTCAAAAAATCCCACAAAATTTGGATTCAAGATCTTATCCTGGTATGTATCTCATGAGTTGGCTGTAGTGCCGGTAAATCCTCGGGAACCGGAAATTTTGGGCCAAAAGGTAGTTCCTTCAGTAAGTGAGATTTTGCGGGCAATTTCAGAAAAAAAAGATGTGGCTCACCATAAGCTTTCTACCGTGGATGGCCTTAGTATTTCTTTTTTGACACCTCCGGAAATCACTGCCAATACGCTAGATGAGATTTCGGCAGTGCCTAACTATAAGAATCTCGTAAAAGGATTATGGTTCCAACCTGGAAGTTATGATCAAAAAGTGCTTGAGAAAACCGAATCGATTGGTCTTTTGGACCTTGCTATCCACCAGGATGAGTGTATTTTGGTACGGGGTGATGAAGGCCTCTATGCGGCCAACTTATAGGGAAATTAGAATAAACAATAAATACAGTAAATTCTTTAAACCATGTACAAATTAGGCGGAGCCAGGTGTTCTATAAAAGCCACACACACACACGAATGGTCGGCAGCCCTGGTCCAATCCCTCCATCAATTTATACAACATGTACACCAGGGATACACTTCCACTCAGATCTGCTCCATGAGTTTTTTTATATACTGGGTCCAGGTCTCGTCGTCTGCAGCTGGAGGGAGATTAGCTGTGGATTTTGGATCGACAGAGATCTCGAACGGAAATGGACACACGTCTAAAGTGACGATTGGCGGAATATGGTCTTTATGCACATTTGCAAGGTCCATTATTTCGTTAAGTGTGGCCTCAAAACTAAGGGCCGAAAGCTTGAGCAATTTTTCGGTGGCATTGACTGTGGTGGCGGGTCCAGAAAACTGTTGGTGTTCTCTATACAGTAGTGGAAGACAATTGACGTTGATGGTCCAGGATTCCCAGCATGTGACCAGGGATGAAGGTTCCTCCCGGACCTGTCCGAACCAGCCGGACCGTTTTTTGGATTTTGCGGGGTGTTTTTGCGAAAAAAGCACCACGATTTGGCCTACTGAAGCTTCGCCACTATGTGCGGCCAGCGAAAAGTCCTGCTTTATTAGCTGGTCGATTTTTTGGTCGATGGTTGAGTCAATATCCAGTGCCCCGGCAACCATGGGGTATGGGATGTCCAAGAATTCGGTGGTTATGGGCTCCACAGGGCCAAAAAGTCGATGGAAGAATATCGTCCAGAGCACGCCTAGAAACGGGGGTTAGTATGGGAGATTTCAGATCATTTCAGGGGGTTTTTTTCGAATTTTTTTTGGGATCAATGGGATTTCCAATATTACAGAATTTATCCCCAATATTGCTTTATATCAATATTGTAGTGTGGGTGGTGTTTCCGTTCACCTATATTCAAGACATAGCACTCTGCCTCATATATGGCTAAAGCATATGGTATAAATGGAAGACAGGAATCGCAGAAAAGAAATATATAGATGTATATATAGAAGGTACATACCTTTTAAAGATTCACGAGCCACAGACCGCTCAGCAGTCAAGTTGAGAAGAAACTCCATGTGGTTGTATGTTTTCCTTTTTTTCTTTTTTTTTTTTTGTTATTTGATTTTGCCAGGCTTGAGTCTGTGGTGCTTACATTTGATCCAGGGCCACGCTTGGATATGTTATATAGCAGTGCCGGGTGCGCGCATCCATGCCACAGTATGGAAGGTGTGTGGACCAGGCTCAGGCTCAGGCTCAGAAAAGTAGAAATAGTGGGAGTCTAAGAAAGGGTGGTGATGTTGATGAAATTTTATGGGATTCAGTAGAAAAAAAGGGATTCTATTAAAAAAGAACATAGAAACATAAAGAGATTATAAAAGACATAAGAAAAATAAATAATTTAGACAAGGTTGTTAATTTCAACCATAATCTACTCATAAGTACTTGAGAAATGATAAACTGGACTCAACAATACATCTCTATTACACACATTTATTTCCAAAATGTCATCAACATTTTCAATAAGTATCAGTATATGATCTGATTCACTCAAGAAAAATGTCGCTTTTAACATTAGTATCGTAACATCACTCCACATTCTCACACCTATAATAATCTCCAGCTCGGACCCCATAACCTTTCTAAAACACCAATTCTCTATCCAATCTCCAGATCTTAAATAACCCCCACTCCTCAAACTTTATCGTAAATATGCTTTCCTACCACCATCTTATCCATGATATCCATGAGCAACGGCATGGTCACCGTCTCCAAGACCCGTTTCTCATCCGGTTTGAATTTCGAAAGCACATATCCAGCAACATCGCTCCCGGGCGCCTTTCCAATACCTATAGCCAACTTCGTATAATTATTCCCCATCAGTTTATCGATGGAACGCAACCCATTATGGCCTCGCGCACTGGTATTTCTCCGACGAACTTGGACTTTGCCCAACGGAACTTGGAGTTCATCATGGAGTACCACCAAACATGGATCTAGACCCGAATGTTGTTGTTTAAATTTGTTCCACACTTTAGAAACCACTGGTCCCAGAACGTTCATATACGTGCCGGTAGTTTTCGCCAAAAGCACATTTGAATGATTTTCATTATTACTTTGGCTTGTTGCTACTGAACCAAGATGTTTAGCCAAGGAAAATCCAGAAAAATCTGGCCATGCTTCTTGAACCATTTTCTCAAGTGCCCAGTGCCCAACATTATGACGCGTACCGGCATATTCAGATGGGTTCCCAAGACTCACAAATAATATGGGAGGCCGAGCGGCACTACTATGTACGGATCTTTTTGCAAAAAAAACCGGAAATCCCAAATTCGTCACTCGCCGACAGAACATTCTTGTGGAATGTAGAAAAAAATTAATATCAGAAAAAAAAAATCAAGCTTATCTGGACGATGAGGTTTAGCCAACGCCTTGTCACATGTGCCTGCACCTTTGCTCGCGTTCTCTGAATTCTGGGGTACGGAGCCAGACGCGGGGGAGGTTTGGAGAGGGGGAAATCGAGACTGTAATATATGAATCTATAATACACCCTTAATGTAATCATATCCCTCTCTCTCTTTTTTTTTTTTATAGCAGTTTTCTGTCCTGATTTTTCTCAGTCAGTTCTCCAAGCTCCACAAGATTACGGTGTGAGTTTCTGTAGCGAATATGCTGGGACTTGGATACCTTCTTTAACTCCTCCAACCTGGCCCTCATGGTAGGCACGTCACGTAAGTTTTTCTCAAGTTTAAGCCTCTCCTCTTCAAACTTTAACCTGCGTTCTGCATCCAAAGGCCCAAAGAAATAGCCTCCCTTACCATCAAGCTTTAAGAGGCGATTGTGGAAGTGCCATAAGGCGGGCCGATGGGCCACTGAAAGTAAGGAAATACCGATTTCTTGGGCATGTTTATACATAAACTGTTCCATTTCAGGGGAGACTGCCGAAGTGCACTCATCCAAAACGGCAAATTTTGGCTGGTGATAATATAAGCGTGCCATGGCCAAGCGTTGCTGGGCACCAATAGAAAGCTCCTCATTCCAATGTTTCACTGCATCCCAATCAGCGCTGGAGCCGAGAAGATCACTTAAATCTAGAATCTTTAAAATATCCTCCAAATCCTTTTCAGTCTTTCCCTTGGCATTGTTACGAAACTGTTCAAGTGAATGTGGGTATATGATTTGCTCTCTCAAGGTGCCCTTCACAAGATACGCTCTTTGGGGCAAGTAAAACATGTTTTCCGAATTGGGGATGGTAATAGCGCCAAATTTACAAGGCCACAAGCCCCCCAACATTCTGAATAAAGAGGATTTTCCTGCACCATTTGGCCCGGCAATAAGTAGATGTTCGCCTGGTTTGATACTAAACGTCAAAGACTCGATCAAAGTAACATCTGCAGGGGTAACAAGCCGGACTTTATCAAAAGTGATCTCGTCACCAAAGCTTACTTTCCCATCACAGGCATGGGATTGTAAAGGACTGGCGAGCTTGCGTGCTTTTATATCTTTTAAAGCATCCTGAAATAACGTGACTCTTGAAGCATGGCCCACTACTTGGAGCAAGTACCTCCTGGAGTAAATTAAACGGTCAAGAGAGTCAGAGGCACTCATAAGAAGACGACGATTGGTGATGAATTCCCCTGCAGCATTAGGATCGGGGTCCCGCCCAAGGTATTTATTGATAAAGACTGGTGCCGAACACAAGACTAAACCTGCAGCACCCCAGAAGTACTTGACAATAAAACTTTGAGCAATTTCATGGATAGCCCGTTTCTTATACTCGATTTTCAAGAACCGCTCGAGATGATAGTAGCAATAATCAAGGTAGTCTAGTTCACGTTCATGTCCACGAAGAAAAGCAATTTCTTCATTATTGGCCACGATTTTGGAATGTGACGACCGGAGCTGGCCTTCCAAATTGGCCTTTTCTGCTGCAAGTTTAGCAAATGGCGGGGAGAAAAAACGCAAGATGATTGTTGAAAAATGGGCCAAAATTCCCAATGCTAAGGTTCCTTCTCCCGAACCAACTCCACTTCGGGAAAGTTCTCTTGCACATAAAACCAAATCTAGCGTGGGCTTTAAAAGTTGTCCAGGAAGACTTGCAAGTGCCAGAGTAAGTCTACTAATATCGGTTGAGATTCTCTGATCCGGATCCTTGATTTTGCTAGCTGAAAGCTGGATAAGAGCATAATAGTTTGGGTCCAAATTATCCGGCAAATACTCATCCATAATACTGCGGTCAAGATTTATTCTCAAACTCTGACGTAACTTATCTTTGGTCCAATTTAAAAGAGCATTTACAAAAGATGCCGGTACACCAATAAGTAACCAATATACGAGGTATCGAGTAAACCGACGGAGTTTTTTCGATACTAAGGCCCCAACAAGCATTCCGTCCAAACTAGCAACCTTAATTGTAAGCATTGCCCGGCATACTAATAAGATAATATGGGCACTAAGGTACATGACAGCAGAGTTTTTATAGTGGGGTACGGCCGATTTAAGAAGTGCCACAAGTTGAGCCCGGGAAAGTTTTGGGTTTTCCGGCTGATGTGCCAGCGCATTTCTTTGGCCTTTTCCACTTTTTTTGATGGGTGCTGAGTTAGCAGTGGCCCCAGAAAATGCTGCAGTGATTAGAATAATATATGAAGCATTGAGAACTAGTGACCGGTTTGACTGATATGCCTGTAACACTGTGAGTGCAAGGGAATCTCTTTTTGTGGCTGGCGTCATGAAGAGAAATTTTGGTGATCTTTTCTTTTTATTTATAACTTTATTTATTAGTATTTTATAAATGTGCTTGGATATGGAGTACTGAATAGAGTGGGGATTATATATATTTTTTTCTGGGGAAGTGGGGCATGGGGGACCCACACCTGTATGGATCTAGGATAATGTGGAGACCCGCAGCATTGGACTCTGGGAGCTTGGGCCGAGGAAGACACGTGACGAAAAATGGTAAATGAGTGGAAGGAGTGATTCGTTAAAGTTTTTTTCTTTTCTTTTGTTTGGTGGGATTTATGAATTTCATTTACTTTTTTAGTTTTGCTTCCGTAGTTGTAGGTCAAGGAAAGAAAAAAAAAAAAAAAACGAGGAAATAATAGAGACTTCTGGGACATATTTCTTAGGCTTATTTCTCATGGTTTCATGACACATCTATGGTAGACCAAGGATCTGAAAATTTGCTGGATTTAAGACCAAAATCATTGATTGTCCCGGCTTTCTTTTTTACAGAGTCTCTTTTGCCTTTTTTGCCTCTTTTTTTCTTCTTTTAAGCAATTCTCCTTCCTGAGATACCTCCATTTATCGATAATTCGGCCATTAATACTTTTCTCAAAAGAATCATGGCAGGTAAAACATTCAGTTTTATCGATCGATCAACACACTGAAAAAACACTTCAAAATATCACAATATCACACCCCATTAAATCCATTTCTCTCTCTCTCTCTCTCTCTTTTTTTTTTTTTTTTTTTTTTTTAGCTACCCGTTGATTGAAATACCCGCACAGACTAACAGTTTAACCCTTGGTAAAGCTCTTTCCAACACATAGGTATCTATTTAAGTAGATCGAAATGAGAATACAATTATTTTTTGTTTTCAAATATTCTTTAAAACAGTCACTTTTAGAAATCCGGGGAGTGGCGGATAATTTGGTGAAAGCGTTTCTTCCAAAGTACTCTTCATGGCCTCGGTATATGAAGTAACCTTGAACAAGGTGTTCTGGTTTAGTTTTCTCTCAGAATTTGCGCAAGTCCAATACTCCGGAGAAAATCCCCCGAGAGAAAGAAATCCACCAAGGTTTATATACTGACTGACCTGACTAGAACTTCCGGAATGGTTAAGTACGGGTCGGCCCCTAGTAAAGTAGTCTCTACCATCTGATTGTTCTCCATCCAAATTAAACACAGCCCTTCCAGAAAAGCCCATTCATCGAACACGTGCTTAGTGTTTTAGTTTTCTAGAAGTGAGTGAAATTGCGTTTTATAGCCTGAAATCTGGGCTTCTAGTTCACCCACACGTATATAGTAAAATTTATTGGCCAAATCTGTTGTGGTGGCACATGGCACATTATCTTCAAGCATGTTATCGTATAATTTAAGAAGCTGGGTAGATGTAGGTGGACTTTCTAGGGGGAATTGATTTTGGCGCCGGGATAAAATAGTGCTTTTGTGTGAATACCACTCTTGTGCTAATTCTTCAAGCCGATCACTATTTCTTACCTGTTCTGGTGTGATTAATCCCAGTCGATGAAGAAGCTGGGTCACTAGTAAAAGGTCGCGATGCGTATACGACGCTGGGTCTGTAGCCACAGATCTTGCTGGTTTTGTCATTTGTATTAATGTTTGGAATTTTGGAAGATATTTGTATTTTTTGGGAAACAGTTTCACAACCTAAATTTATATTTATGTGAGTTTTGTTTTGTAAAGAAATTGTTCAGTTAGTAGATGTGTTTCTGAAGCTTTGGTGTTGATGGAAAACTTGAGCGTGCGTATAAAACGCGATCTTGATTCTGGGCCAAGAGAGGTGTTGATGAATTTAGGGCCGCGAATCTGGTGCCCAGGCCCTAGACCGTGATTTATGATTTACCATAGATAGTTGAGATAAGGGTTCCGAGAAATTCATATGAAGAAGAAAAAAAAGGGGAAAATGAAGGAGAATACGAAATATGAATTATGAAACTTTAACCAGGAAATGTTTGTTAAACTACATATTTATGGATATTGGTGATTGGAGGAAACTTATGAAGATAATATCTGGAAGCAAAGTGCGCTAGGCTGCAAACCAACCTGTTAATTACCACTCTCCCCCAAGTGAATAGTTCATGAAAAAAGGATAGTTGAAGGAAATATTAAGCTTTTTTTTTTTTTACAACTCACAATTTCTCAATTCCTTAATATCATTAGTCACTACTACAGATTGCAACGTTTTTTATGGCAATAATTACTTTTGAGCAGAACTAAAGTTGAAGTATATGTCTGATCCAGTTAACCGTATTCAGAAGGACACTTTTCCATTAAACTCAATTGAAAATTTTGAAATTTTGGAAACTTCGGAAAAATCATAAAAACGAACTCTTTCTTTTTTCTCAATAGTTCAATACCTGTGAAGTATGTTTGACATTTATTCCTGACGTCCAAGTACAGGACGTTGGTTTAGCCAGGGCCGAGCTCTAATACTGTAGATGCAGAATAGGACCAGCAGAGTTTTCAAACAACCACACAATTTTTCAAATTTCTTACAAATATTCTCTTAAAAAAAAACATAGATTGACTAAATAAATACAAATAATTTGGAAGAAAATCCACCAAAATTTCCATTTCCAAACCTGAAATACTGGGTCCTCCTTTTATCTTAAGCACCGTAGTTTAGGGCCATGTACTGTACTAGAGTCCACCCTATGCGGCGGTGCGGGGCCTGTTTAGAAGATGTAGATCACGAGGAAAAATAAGCAGATGAGGTTGATCAAAGACATTGGGTATCACAGAAATAAAACGGAATTAGGTTCTTTAAAATATTAAATGATTCTTTGGTATTTTTTCCTCTTCTTTTTTATTTTTTGCAATTTATAATTATTAATATAAATTATTCTTTTCCTCAAATTCCTGGCCCAATATATACCTTACCCACTGTCCGTATTAGGCCAGAGTATATTTACCTCGCAGCCCGCCCTGCGTGCCGGATCTCGATACAACCCAAAACACCCATTGATCTGAATATAACATTGGAAAGTACCATAAATACCCCAAAAACCACGTTTTTTCAGGAAAAAAAAACATTTTCCCTCCAAAATTCACCATGCCAAACTCTTCCCCTGGTCTTAATGCCCGATTTGCAAATATTGACCTAGATACGACGCGCAATATTGGAACCAAGGCCCCCAGATCCCTGCGCAAGCTATATCCTGCTAGTTTGTACCCACAAACACCCGCTGCACTCCCAAATACCACCCCAGCGCAAGGGCCCCGTTTATCCACGGCTGCTCGGGCACAAAGCCGGACTTCATCGACCACAAAACCGGGTATTCCTGCCCTGGCATCACATAAACGGAATCTACATCTGGTTCAATCGAAAGAAGACAAAGAAGGAAATCACGAGGACAAACATACAAAGGTCCAGGAAAAAGGGGCACTTTCATTCATGAAGGAGACGTCTTCTTCACGGAAAAAACAACAACCAGTCGACCGTACGCTTTCACAAACTCGCTCATCATCATATTCGGACATATACTCCCGGCGAACGCATCATTACGCGGCATTGGCGACGAAAAAACGCCAGGTTTCGAGGCCAGCTAAAGTCACTGACCAAGATGAAGCTCTGGAACCTTCAGTGAAGGTTCATTTTGCTGATAAACCCACGATATTCACCAGCTATTCGCCCTCGCGAAACGTGTCTGCGGGAAATCCTTCAAAATCAACAGAAGACGTGTATACGAGACTTTATCAGGGTACGAAAAAGGCACGGGCACCAGTGGAGAAACCTGCTAGACCGAATTTTACCTCTCAAAATAAATCCACCTCTTCCCGTAATACGGGTAATGGACAAAGCAAATCTGGATCACCACCTGTACATCGGGAGAAGCCAGGAAGTATTGTGGAAATGTACAGCATGATATATAAAGCAGATCCGGGATTTTTCACCGAATCCAACTCTTTAGATTCGGACCTTGTTGCGCAAAATCCAATGCCTGCAGCAGACTTGATCAATAGTCCGAAAAGTACCCATTTAAGCGTGTATGAAAGGGGCGAACTCATGCGCCATGCCAACCTATATTATGTGCCCACGTCCTGGAAGGAGTATGCTCCAAATAGCGACATTAATGTTGGCAGTTTTAAAAATAACTATGGTTTCGATGACCTGGATGGCAATTACATTGTTCGACCCCAGGATCATATCGAATATAGGTACGAAATTGTGAGGGTGCTTGGTACGGGTTCCTTTGGAAATGTTGTTCATTGTAAAGACCATAAGTATTCCCATGGACCCAATCGGCGTAATGTGGCGATCAAATTGATAAAAAATGAGCTTGACTGGTCGTTACAGGCGGTAAGTGAAATTAAAATGTTAAAGCAATTGATGGCGGCACTGAATGGGAAAGTCAACAGCTATATCATGAATTACTGTGACCACTTCCATTTCCGTGGTCACATGTGCATAGTAAGCGAGATCCTTTCGCTAAATCTTTACACATTTCTTGAGCTCGGCGGGTTCCGTGGTATTTCCCTTGATCTTGTGAAAAACTTCTCGTTTAAGATCTTGAAAGGATTACAATTTGTGCATGATCAGAAAGTCATTCATTGTGATATCAAGCCAGAAAATATCATGATCAGACTTCCGCCTAATTTTTGCCCGGAAGATGTGGAAGTTCTGGGGTTCGATGTTAAACTCATTGACTTTGGCTCCTCGTGCCTTGAAACAGAAACTTCGTTTTCATATATCCAGTCGCGGTACTACCGTGCACCGGAAGTGATTTTGGGTGCCAAATACAGCTACGAAATCGATATTTGGTCGTTTGGATGTGTGGTGGCAGAATTATTCACTGGCTCACCATTGCTCCCAGGAAAGAATGAACTCGAGCAAATTGCTCTTATTCTTGAATTATTTGGCGCACCTCCCAGCGCATTGATTCTTGCCGAAAGAAAACGTTTGTTGAGGTCCATGAAAATGGATACCCACCGCAAATTAAACGATCCTCTTGTTGCCGACCCATCAGTGTATTCCAATAAACCTTTGGTCCAGGTAGACGAGAAAAGGTTACGGAAAACATTGCTCTATACGTTGTTCAACCTCGATGGAAAAATCAATCTCCAATATCTCAATCTACAATTACAAGCAAATGAACCCAAAGAACAGTCGCTGAGCTCTACTCCCAGCCCATTCAAGCGAAATGTGAAGATTAGTGCACGGTCTTTAGATGTGTCTATGAGGTTGCACAGTTCCAATGAGGAGAAAACAGACCAGGCCAACTTTTCGAAATTCATGGGTCTGATTTTCCAATGGAATCCTGAAAATCGTCCAAATCCATCTCAACTCCTTGAATCGCCATTCCTACAGTATTCTTTCGAATCATAAGTCAATATAATATGGCTCCAGATTTGCACGTGACCAAACAACTCGCAGTTCTTCTTTTCACACGCAGCTTCTCCGCGCAACTTCAGATCCATGTGCACACTACTGTATTGTTCGCCCCATTCCCCACAGACAATTTGCCATAAACAAAAAGAGTGATTTTTTTTCTTCTTTTTCTTTGTTTACCCTTTTGCATCCACTTTGATTACCTAACATATGAGTGAAACTTATCCGCCTGCACGGAAGTCCAATCGGGCACGGTTTGTCTCCCATCTCTACGACTATACCACCAATATAGCCGAACTGCGGGGATATGAATCCAATAGGGGTATTGCCGCAGGAACTGCAGCTGCAATGCTTGGTATAGGACTCGACAAAATCGAAAAAAGGAGTGGCGAGTCTTCTGCAAACCTAGAATATCTGGAAGCAGAGGCGGAAATTATCGATAAAGTTGCCCTGTCCGCAGACGAAATGCATAGTGACCAGGCTCATTTTATGGATCGATTTATGGATATCTTGGTGAGAACCACCATGCCCGAATCACAGGAGGCAGAGGATTTACAACAGCGTATGCATGACCCAACGAGGACAAAGAAACCCTCTCTTTCGATCCGGGTTTTTGTGTCGAATTTGAAAGAATTGAGTTGGAAAATGGGGGCGTTTTTCAAGTTGCAATATGGAATCGTACATATATTCACCTGGCAAAAACCCACAAAAACGCTTTCCTTTTTGGTGGGCTACACTTGTGTTTGTATGTGGCCCCATATTGTTCTCTCGTTTCCATTGCTTTTCCTTCTCTTTGGCGTCATACTTCCAGGGTATTTACATAGACATCCAATGGATACGCCTGAGTTAATGCCAGTGAAAAAAAGGGGCCAGTCTTTACTTGAGTTTTTGAATGATTCGAATGAAACCAGTCTTTTGACTGATATAATCGAGGAAAGACAGGAGTTCCCCGAGGAATATGCTCTGTCGCATTCGGCTGATTCAACAACTACCGACACAACCAACGTGCCTTTGAGCGGCGAAGCACCCACAAAATTGAATAAAGATGCTATTGATATCCCCGATAAACTCAACAAAAAGGATAAAAAGAAGTTCGTTAAGTCGCAGGTTTCGTTGTTGATCAACATGCGCGACTTACAGAATTTGACCGGCGATATCTTGAAGGCAATTACACAGGGCGAGAATCTTGTGAATGAGCTTACGGGATTCAAGGATGAACGTCTCACCACCTTTATTTTTTATATCGTCATTGTGATTACATCATTCGTCTTGTTTTTCGGGAGGTTCATTCCATGGCGCATCATCTTTATCCAGTCAGGATGGGCATTGCTCATACTTTGTCATCCTAATACCAAGAAATATATTGTTGATATTCAGAAGCACCAGGCCGAGGTCAATAGAAAGGTTGCAAGTGCAAAGGTGAGTAAAAAGGAACAGGCCCCAGGCTTGTTTGAGAACTTTGATAGACAGGATATTATTGTTGATGAACCACCAGAGATAAAAACAGTGGAGATCTTTGAGTTGCATACGAAGGACGTGTTTTCGCAGGAATGGAAGTTTCATGCATACTCGAAACGATTGTTTGATTTCAACGATAGCGTTAGGATGGCGGGGAAGTTACCACATGGAGTTGATCATATCAACAAGGTGCTCCCACCGGCTGAGTGGAAGTTTGATTTTGGATATGCAAACAATTGGCGCATTGATACTGAGCCACAAACTTTTTTATCGGCCCGGGGGTTGGGACAGGACCATTTGAAAGTACCGGTGGCGGACATGGACGGTTGGATTTGCGACAAGTTGCCTGTTGATCAGGATACAACGCTAGAGTTTAGAAGACGCCGTCTATATCGTACGTGCTACCGTTATGCGCGTCCCCCAAAAGTGTATACGCTTGAGTGATAAGGTGATATAGGTTGATTTAATGGTGCGTATTGAATCGATAGGGCTAGAATTAGAATCTGACTAGAAGCGTACTACACTAAAACAAACTGAAAGAAAAAAGAAAGCTACCATAAACGCATAAAAAGGAAAATAAATACCACGCAATTAAACTTTCTATTCAGAAAAAAAAAAAAAATTGAAAGAAATACCATCAAAATCAAATGTATTCCCCAAATAATATCCAAATTTTTGAGCCCCAATGGACCTCGAATCTCGATCACCTCCAAACCTGCATGTGGCAGAACACACATGGACGATAAACGTGCAACGTTTAAATAAACGGATCATCACATATTGACCATAAACACACACCAAGGACGGAAAATTATTATTAATTCCGCTTCAAAAAAAATAACAATGGACTCTTTTTCGAAAAAAGTCAAGGTCTTTGACGCGTTTCCAAAAGTAGCACCGGAGGCCTCAGTGCGCTCTCAGAGAGGTGGGTTTTCCACAGTTCTCACAGTGTTATGTATGCTTATGATTCTCTGGGTACAAATCGGAGGGTTTCTTGGTGGTTATGTGGACCGTCGGTTTGCTGTGGATAAAGAAATCCGCCTGGCCCTTCATATAAATGTGGATATGGTGGTGGCAATGCCATGCCAATTTCTCACTACAAATGTCATGGATATTACTAGTGACACGTATATGGCAGGTGAAGTGCTTAATTTCCAAGGAGTTGGGTTTGCAGTGCCGGAAATATTTTCCATAAATAGCGAAAATAAGCGCCACGATACGCCGGAATTGGATGAAGTCATGAGGAAAACGCTCCAGGCAGAGTATAATGTGGCCGGGGCCCGGGTAGACGAAGATGAGCCTGCATGCCATATTTTTGGTACAATTCCCGTGAATTACGTGAAGGGTGAATTTTTCGTCATGGCCAAAGGTTCCGCTTTTAGAGACCGTCTGGTGGTACACCCAGAACTGTATAACTTCTCTCACGTGATCTACGAATACTCTTATGGTGACTTCTATCCATTTATCGACAATCCGCTTGATTTCACCGCAAAGGTAACTGAGCTTAACTTGCAGCAGTACAAGTACTTCACCAAGGTGGTGCCCACAGTATACGAAAAACTCGGGATTTTGGTCGACACATACCAATACTCGCTCACGGAAATCCATCATGAAGTTCGTGCCGAAGATATGCAGCCGCCAGGAATTTACTTCACGTACTCTTTTGAGCCAATCAAACTCACTATACGTGAAAAGCGTATTAGGTTTGTAGCCTTTGTGGCCCGGCTTGCTACCATTCTCTCGGGACTTCTTGTTGCTGCCGGATACCTATTTAGGCTCTATGAGAAACTGTTACGGATTCTTTATGGCAAAAAGTATGTCGAACGTAATACTGAGAAGAAGGAGGGTGGTCTTTTAGACCGTACCAAGCCAGAATCGAAGGATTACTAGTACTGGTTTCGTGAAATGAAAGAAAGGAGAAATACACCAGGGGAGAGAAGAAAAAAGAAATAGAAACAGGCAGGATTATAAGGAATCGAAGTAATGGGGTCATCCCCATGAATATAGATCGTTTTCTTTATTGTGATGTATGTGAGAAGACGCACAGGGCCTTTTGGGTGTTGTTAAAAGGGTTGAGAGTGGTAAATCAGTATAATTATTTAAAATTGATCATAATATAGGTATTTTTACGGTTTGAAGAAACAGTACCATGCCTAATGGCCATCCAATTCATAACGTAGACAACTATGAGAACGCAATGCCATAACGATAGAAAAAAAAAAAAAAAAAAAAAAAAAAGGTCTAAAGGAAAATTCATTTTGGAAAGTTATTTTTTGGTCGAGGAAGTCAAAGACTTTTCCATTAATACAGAAGTCCAAGCATGAAAAATCGACTGAATGAAAGTACCGACTAATGACGAGTTCTTGAAACGAAACCGCCGCCAATGTGCATGTGGATGATTTCATATTTGGAAACATAGAGAGATTTTCTTAATTTTATAATACTGTTTATTTTATTTTTTTCGCCCATTGAAATAGATATGAAATTAAGCGAACGGCTAATTTCCTCATTTGGGTGGCCCGGTATATAGTTGCACACTGTATCATGTAGGTTTGGCAAGTATTGGTGCGGAACCGGAGACGCGCGTTGCACGGAATTTGCCAAGCCTTGTGCCAAAAAAAAAAAAAAAAATTAAGAGGAACAACAACTAGGAGAACTTTTTTTCGCCCAAATGTATTTTAGAGAAATCTCTAATGGATGTCATAGGCATGTCCACTATAGCTACTAAATTTTGCTCTTCTCACGTCTTTTTTTTTTTCTTTAACACAACTATATTCCCCCATTTATTTGCAGGAACCTGATGTTTAGATAAGAAGCGAGGGTTTAGCGGTATCAAACAGGTGTGCGTATAAAATCCCGCTAGTGAGTTTCGCGGGGAATGGAATCGGGCCAGCTACTGGGCTATCTCTTGGCAACCGGAAAAATATGGAAAAACTAGTTTCCGACTATTACAGGATATACGCTAGGCACACCATTGAACAATCAAAAATCCAGAAAATTGTTGAGAATCAACTCCGAAAAATAGTCAGCACAACAAAAAAACAATCGTATCGAATAAAAAGATCATAATTCCTACCAGTCGTTTTTATCGTTTGAGAGACTGCGAATGTACCTCTGCCCATCAATATTCACCAATCTACATATATTTCCATGCTGTCTCAGGAAGCCAAAAAGATCAAACGTTCACGGCTCGGGTGTCATCGATGTAAAAAGCTTAAAATCAAGTGTTCAGAAGAAAAACCTGCTTGTGCATCTTGTATAAAAGCACGTGTCACATGTGACTACTCTATCAAATTAACCTGGGGTGGCCGGCCATATAAAGATGTACTGAAACGCAAAAGTTGTTCCACAATTGGAAATTTTCATTCTCTGGGTATGAAACTGAAACCTCTGGCTACAGGAACAACCATGTCTAAAGCCAATACAATCGAGTTTGTATCCAGTGATTTCAGCCCTAGTCCAAACCTGGCTTCGCCCATACAATTCAGTCATAGTATGGATTCAACTGATCATAGTGTTCCTAGAAATCAGACAGCTGGAAGCTTTCATCAATTTCTGGGTATAGATCTGCGATTTTCAACTAGTCTGAGTGGTTCTTCTCTGGAAGTTGTGCCAAGTAATACTTCAAGAAACCCTCGGTATAATGACTGGGCTAGTGTCACTGGAATACGTCCCGTGGAGGGGAGTTTTAAACCCACAGAAGCGGCGGAAACGAAATACAGTGCGCTTCAAAATAACTTTTCTCAAGAAAATCTGGAATTTCCGTCTGGAGTTTCTCCTTTGGGGATTCCTAGATCTTCAAATAATCAACTTCCACATACTACCCAGATAACCACGCCAGAATTTCTTGCCGTGACAAACCAAATCAATACAGACCAACTGCCAAATTCCCCAACCCCTTCTCGCGCACTAGATACAGAGTTGGCTGATGGTTTTGATGCAGACCTTGCCCGAATCGAAAGAGCATTTCCTCCTGAGCAGAGACTGCCATTCTACCAAAATAACTTTGGCCGCTCGCCACCTCGGAAAGACTCGTTTGATTCAGAAAAATTGGAATTGGAGCTCACCAGTGTCCTTGATCATTTCCCCCGAAAACATGAATCATTTGTCCAAAAACGCAATGAACTAATACAGACAGTTTCAGCACAATATTCAATTCCTCCACAAATTGTACCCCTTCCTGAAATCTTACTTAAGGTTCCATATTATCGCCAATTGTTCCATTTCTGGGTTAATGTTGCAGCAGACAATCTCGTGCCTGCTCCATATTTATATAAGGACAATCCTTTCAAGAAGATATTGCCGCAAATGGCAATGCATTATCCAGGCTTGCTCACCACAATATTGGCATTTGCTGCACGAGCAAGAGATGATTTGGAAGGTTCTCTTGGAACACATCTGAACATCATTGACCAACTCCTTGGAAGGTCATGTGACGAGCTACTTAAACAACTCCAGGATGAATCTGAAGCCACTTCTGATGGTACTTTTGCAATGAGCTTACTTCTATCATCTTTTGAAGTGGTTCACTCTAATGACTTCAATAAACATCGGGCACATGCCACAGGTGCAAGTCAAATTATGTCTGCACGAACAAAAAAACTCCGCCGTTCAGACGACTCTCCAAGTGCTTTGGATGATGAGATTAGTAGTACATCTTCTTCTTCATCTCTCACCCGAAAAAACGAGAGTGATATTGCCTACTTTTTGCTGAGGTGGTTTGTATATGTCGATGTTATTGGCGCTTTATCTTCCACGCGAGATAGAGGTAAATATTTACAGGCTTACCGAAACTTTGAACGATATTCCCCGGTTGAAAGCATCCCACATTTGGAAGTGGACGATTCAGAACGAGATATCGACTTCATCCTTGGATTTGACCCCAAGTTTCTTCCACATTTTGTCAATATTTCTTTGCTCATAGATGAGGTGGAAAAATATATGCAACAGCCAAACAGTGATCTGACCTGTCTTCCACAATATATTGTAGGGGCGGCATTGGAACTTAAGGAGAAACTACACAAAAGTTATGAAGCTGGTGAAGCAAAAAGACTGTTGATTTTTGACCAATTGATTGAGAGAAATGGTCCGTTTTCGCAAAGCAAGAGTAAAGACTTAATGCAGAAAGACAATATTTTGCGAAGCACGAATAAGCTCTACTATAATACGGGGCTTCTTAATTTATATCGCCGAGTTTATCTCTTACCCCGACTGTCACCCTTGGTCCAGGGCTTGATAAGCGAAATGACGGAAATATTCGAGTTTTATATTGACCCACACAGCACTGCACAGATATGTACAATCTTTAGTTTGTTTTGTGCCGGGTGTGACAATTTGGACGAGAAAAAGAAATTCTTTTATAAACACCGTTTCCAGGACTTGGTGGAACATAAGAACATGAATGCTGTTAAGTCATTAGTGATCATGGACCGATGTTGGGAAACAGGCGAGGATTGGATCACTGCAGCAAATACGCTTGATATAGATTTGGTTCTTATGTGAGGTGATGTTAAAGTTTTAGAATTTATCGTCTCGTCTTTTCTAGTTTTTCTTTTTTTGTTCTTTCTTCGATTTGGTCTAATTTCATGTTTGGGGGTTGTCAGCCGGGGATAGATGTGAAGCTAGGGTATAGCTAGGCGAGCCTGAGAAAAGGATTATGGATAATGATTTAGAAAATAAAACAAACAAAAATTGATAATAATAATAAATATAATAAGAAAAGATTAAGAAAAGCATAATTGATTCCTCAACTTCCCAATAATGCTGCAACATTCCAGTACTGACTCCACAATAAACACACCTAATTTAAAATATATTATGCCCTCGGGCCTCGGCAATCGCGGGTTTAGCACTGAGCACTGAGCACTGTGCACTGTGCACTGAGCAGTAACCGCACGCGTGAGAACTTAGAAGCAGGCAGTTTTTTTTTTCTTCCGCGATCAAAATCACTCGTTCATCTGATCTCTGCACCAACCACAACTTGGCATCACAATTGGATTTTTTTTTATTTTTTTCTTCTTCTCCATTTTCTCTTGTAAAGACACGTGGGTGGAATTTATCTTCTTATTTATCTCATCTAAATCTTTCTTTCCTTGCCCATCTTGCGGAATACTCTTCGCTCCCCCTTAGTGTGTAAAAACAATAGAAGCCCTAAAAGAGGATACACCTTTGGAGGACAAAAGAGAGAATGCAAGTGCCACAAGAATGGCGGACTTTAGCCGCGGATATTGTGGATACACATGGGAAGCCGGTGAATCTTGAAATACAAACAGCGATCTTCAAAAGGTGCATGCAAGTGCTTCTGCTGGGAGCAGTGAAGGATGAAATCCATCTTTTTTGCCAGGAACCCCTCAAAACGATCTCGGGACATATGTTGATTATGTTTTCTTTTCCTGGGATCCGTACTACTCAACGTCTGGATGTCGAGGACAGGATAGCCCGCAGTTTACTGCAATGTTGTCATTGCGTGAGGGCATTTTACACCAGTTTATCGGAATTACGTTCCCGTTTTGTGTTGGAACGCAAAGTCCTGGTGGCACTGGTGGTGCTGTTTTTGGATTTGGTCAACGACTGGGTCTTTCTCCGTCTTGAACCACTTGTTCTTAAAAGTGTTCAAGCAACAAACTCGTCTCTGATTGATGCCGTTAGACTGACGCTTTATGAGTGTCTTTCAAATGTAGCTTTGCTTAGATCAAAGCCAAATTTCCGTGGCGCGGTGGCAAATTTGATTCTGGCCTCGGGTGCATCAGAATTCTTGCAATCGGACCATCTTTTGCCGCTGACAATTTTCTATTATGTCGAGGGAAATGCTACCGAAATGGCATTTGCAAGGCTGCACTTTACTACGCTCCAAGGCGCAATTGTAACGCTTGATCCTCAGGTGATAGACGAGATTAACTACCATTTCTATCGTCTCCAGAATGTACGCTACTTCAACCAGGATTTCAGTCTTCGTTTCTGGCAGATGATCAAACTTGTTCTCGACGTTTCTTCCAAACAACAATTCTCGAGGTTGCTTGATGCCGCCGAACTTGAAGCATACAGTGCATATACGCAGATCCGTCTTCTGCCGTTGTTGCGGGTGTTTTTCAACAACTTGTTGGCGTGCTTGGAAAGACCTTTCCCGGTACTTCTTTGTGTTTTCCGCCAGTTTCTCATCCGTCTTGGTCCCCAAATATGGACCTTGGCCCCGGAATTCCACCCCAATACTGTATTGGACACGGTTCTCCGTAGTGCATTTTACCAGAAACACCTCCACCGCGCCACACTCAACCCCAACGCAGACCTTGTCTTTAAGCCTTTGCTTGACTGGGTCACCCCTTGCATAGAGACGCTTTCTGGGCCCCAGCGCCAGACCGCCGCCATCAAAATCGCAGACTTCTTGGTTCAGCGTGAAACTGCTGAGCAAAACAACACTCGTATCGATTCCGTGAAAGTCATGTTGACCTGCTTTGACCGGGCCTTAGATCAAGCCTCGCTCTCAGTTTCCTTGCTCAAATTACTCGATGCCCGTATTGCCGTCAACCGCCACCGCGACTACTACGTCAACCTTGCGCGCCGTGGTTTTAAGGATGCAATCAAGCTTGTCTGTTTGTGCTTGCAGTATGACCTCATCTCTGCATCCCACAACTCTTCCATCATCCAGCAGAAAAAGAGCCCTACGCTTTCCGACAGCAACAATGCCTTATGGTTGAGTTTGGCCAATGTTCCTCTCTCCCAGATCGACTTTGCGTCAGAAATCCTCAAGGCATTGATTGATGCTCTGTCAGTAATTGTTTTCAAAGACACAAAGGAGCAAATGACACGGGAGTTTGAAGCCTCATTAAAGATTCATAACCGTGATACCAAATCTTTATGCGATTGTGTTTCTACGATTCTCGAGAAATTAGCCCTCATGGACCCCGAGGATCTCAAGGTGGTTCTCGCCACAGATGAGTGTCTGGCCGGTATTTGGAGCTGTATTTTCAACCCTTTGATGAACCAGTCAGCACTCATGGTAATTTACCAAGTGCACGATTCCGAAGGTCGTTATGAAAACATTTTCAGCATGCTCAATACATCACTTGGCGTCAACATAAACGCAATCAACAAGTCCCTCAACAAACTTGCTACCATTGAAGCATTCGAGCCATGTCCAAAGGGCCTCAGAATCTTGATGGACATCATCACTGCCCTCACTGACCCTTTGAAGGGTATATTGAACACGCAAACAGGTCGCCACAATGACTCTATGCTGTCAATTCGGGAATTCTGGGAGTCTTGTTGGCTGTTTCTCGTGATGATTTACAAGAAAACCCTTGTCTGGGCCGGTCTCTATCATTTGCCTGATTTGATTGAATTTACTCGTGATACTCTTGATACTAGTCACTTGTTGTTGGATTCATTTAGAGTCTTGATGGATTATTTCACTGACTCCCACATCAAGAGCACTTTATTTGAAACATTCATGACAACTTTCATTCATGTTATTGTTTGGCTCAGATTGGGTGACCTTTCACTTCTTAACTCTTGTGTAAATTTAGTGTTCAAGGGTTTCGATCTTGCCAAAGAGTTGGACGTAAATGTCGACAAAAACTTTATTATCACCTTCGCTAAATATGGCGCAAAGTCGAAGAAGTTTAATAATAAGTTAAGCGAACAACAACGAAGCTTGATTTTAGCAAAGGCCAGTGAGTTCGACGCAAAATTGGTACAATATGTTATCGATGAAAGCGTAAAGGAACGTCAAAGTGTATCACCGCCAGTCTCCAAGGACTCAAAGGCGGAACCGGCAAAGGGCGCAACTTACACCTACCAATCTCACAATAAGGGTCCGAAACAGTCTACTCTTTCCCGATTCGGTGTAGTTACGAGCGAGCCACCTGTTGCACCAGCACCTCCAGTTAAATCCTTCAAGCTGAATAACTTAGAGGCGTTGAGAAGTGAGCTCAAAAATACTCGGGCTCCTGTCAAGCCGGTTATTAATCCAGCACCACCAAGACCAGCTGGTTTCAATCACAAAAACCCTGTGGTTGGGCGCTCTTTGAACTCTTTAAAGAATAGGAAGCATGATTCGGACTCCTCTGACGATGAGGAAGATGATGATGTTGATGTTTCCGACCTCTTCCTCGAGTCCAAGAAGAAACCCAAGATTATTGAAGTCGATATCCACGGTAGACCCGTTCCAAAGATGGCGCAGTCGAAAAAGATTGATAATAAACGGAGGGACGAAGAACGCATGCGTTTGCGCTTGAATGTGAATTTGAAACCACTTTACATGACTATTTTGCAGTGGAACTACAATGTTGACAGTGAATTTCCAACCGAGGATAGAGATATTTACAAGCCTATTAAAGATTCCTACTCTTCTGCCAAGGAGTATGTTTCAGAAATTGAACCTTTACTTATGCTTGAATGTTGGCAAGGAATCCAGTCCTCACGCGTGACCGGCCAAGAACTTCCTTTCGATCTTTTGGTTGGTAGCAGAACTACGTGTGACGGATTTTTTGACGTTTATGTTTCCTTGAAAAAGACTGAATTGGCCGCTAGAAAGATTGGTGAGACTGATCTTTTAGTACTTGGATATGTTGCAGACAAGGGTCTTACGTCGCCGCATGAAATTTCCCGCTACTTGAAGCTGCAGGACACTCAAACTTGTTTGGCGAAAGTGAGGGAAATCAAATATGTCAACCCAGACTACTGTGATATAACAGTGAGAGTTTTCCCACGTGGGTCAATGATGGGATTATTGACTCCTCAATCTGTTGTTGTAGGCATGAAGGTCATGCAAATGATTACTGTTGAGAGAGAATATTCCTCCTTGAGAGGTCTTCCATACTATGATTTGTGTGATGAAATTCTTGCAGGTAAGCCCTGTAAACCAAAACCAATTTCAGATGAAGAGGCTCGTGACATGTGCGGTAAATTAGGAGTGAATATTTCTCAGGCCAAAGCAATCATTGGAGCCAACAGAGAAGAGGGCTTCTCGTTGATTCAAGGTCCACCCGGAACTGGTAAAACTAAAACAATTTTGGGTATTGTTGGTCACTTTCTCTCTTCTATTGCAGCCAATCCTAACACTATCATCACTCCTGTTCTGAACTCTGCTGGTATGTCGGATGAAACAAAGCCGGTAAATAAGGTATTGATTTGTGCACCCAGTAATGCTGCTGTTGATGAATTGGTTGTGCGTTTGAAAGATGGAGTGGTCAACGATCATGGTGAAAATATTGTGCCAAAAATTGTACGTCTTGGTAGACCGGATGCAATGAATTCATCCGTACGTCATTTGAGTTTGGAAGAACTCATTGATAGCCAATTGAAAGCACGTTCCGCGAATTCATCCATTGACCCAAACATCCGTTTGGAGCATAACAAATGCTTAGCTGAAAGAGATCGTCTTAGAGAAGTATTGAAGGCAGAGGATCTCAGAGAGGATAAAAAATTGGAATTAGAGACTCAATTGCGGGTCATCACTAAGAAGAGAACTGAGCTCGGAAAGCGACTTGACGAGCAAAGAGAACAGGCATCTATTGCCCATCGTACGCGTGAAATTGAGAAACGGCAAGTCCAAGCAAAAATCTTGAGTGAAGCACAAGTAATTTGTTCGACTCTCTCGGGTTCTGCTCATGATTTTTTGGCAAGCATGTCCATGAAATTTGATCAAGTCATCATCGATGAAGCATGTCAATGTGTGGAATTGTCTGCGATCATCCCTTTGAGATACGGCTGTAAAAAGTGTGTCATGGTTGGAGACCCTAATCAATTACCACCCACGGTTCTCTCCCAAAAGGCAGCATCCTACAAATACGAGGAAAGTTTATTCGTTAGAATGCAACGCAATAATGCTGACTCTATTTACCTTTTGGATGTCCAATACCGTATGCATCCTGATATATCCCGGTTCCCCAGTGCTCAATTTTACAACTCCAAATTGTCGGACGGAGCCGGAATGCTCGAAAAGAATAAAAGACCTTGGCACAATCAAATTCCACTCGCACCATATAAATTCTTTGACATTGTCAGTCGTCATCAGCAAAACCAACAATCGAAGTCGTTCTTCAATTCTGCTGAGGCACGTGTGGCATTGGAGCTCGTGGAAGCTTTGATGAAAATTTTGCCCGAAAATCAATTCAAGGGAAGAATAGGTATTATTTCTCCTTATAAAGAGCAAATTAGAACACTCAGAGATACGTTTCAGAGAAAGTTCGGCCAAATAATTTTCAATGAAATTGATTTCAATACCGTCGATGGCTTTCAAGGACAAGAAAAAGAAATCATCATTATGTCGTGTGTCAGAGCAAGTGATAATGGAAGTGTTGGATTTTTGAGTGATGTCAGACGTATGAATGTGGCCTTGACTCGTGCTAGAACTACTCTTTGGATATTGGGAAATAAAACCTCCTTGCGCAGGGACAAAGTTTGGAACAAGCTTATTTCGGACGCTGAATCTAGGTCTGCTGTGGCGACTGCTGAGCCTGGATTCTTAAAAAACTTGAAGGCAATCGAAGCTCCAAAGATTACTGAATTGGCCAACGTGCCACAAGACGATGATAATATGGTTCCTTCGTGGGGTAAAGCAAAAGATAAGCCAGAAAAGGATACAAATCCAGGGCCTCAAGAAAAATCTAAAGGAGATAAAAATCAGCTTGGCGAGCGTGCCGAAAAAGAGCCATATCGCGCAGCAAATGGAGGTGCAGAAAGGGGTACATATCCTCCGCGTAAAGACCGGCCTGAGAGAGACTCGTATGATCCTTCTTTCAATCGCAAACCGGGAACGTTCTTAGCAAACGAGGGGTATAAAAGGAAGTATGATGGGCATAATGATTATCGCAACAATGAGCAGCGGAAGCAAAAGAAAAAGCCCCACATCTACGTTCACAAGCCGCAGATACAAGACACTGGACGTGAAAATTCGAATCCTAATCCTTATCCTTCGAACTCTGGCAATAACAATAGCAATTCCGATCAAGGCGGACCAAAGGGTCCTAATCGGCAGAATGTGGCACCAAACAGTGGCCCTCCTCGTGCTCATAGCAGTGGTGTTTACCGACCAGATGACCGGCCAAAGAAACCCACGAACTCTAGCATATTCATTAAAAGCCGGAAGCCTCATCGACCCACTGGTCCACGGAGACAGTGAGATCTAGGACAGTACATAAATTTTCATGAAGGAAGGTGTTTGCCTATTCTTTTTTTACATCTTTCTCTAATATTTTCGCCAGGTACTTTGTAGTTTTCCGCGTTGGGCGGGACGCAACTGGAGGTAATGAAAAGTCGGGCACTACTTGCTGGGAAGAGATGGAAGTAATGCTGTAACGAAGGTCTTTGGCATTTTTTGCAACTTCCTTCGGCACAAGATTCGTGTTTGATTCAAGGACTGAAGAGACGTAGTGACTCAGGGCGGAAATTTGATCAAGTGCGGTAGCAATGGTCAAGAGTTCTTGGCTAGTCAATATTTTCAAGTAGTCTTTGTCGACATCAATTTGGAGGATACTTTGGTTCGTTTCTTCTTCAACTGCCTTCTTCAAGTATGCGTAAGTTTGTTCAAGCACTTTCTGTGCATCCAGAACGTTCATGGATGTGGAAATCAGTTGCAGTAGTAAATCTTCCTGGGCATTAAGGAACTTGCAAGTTTCTGACCATAAAATACCATGCTTGTGGAAGGTCTCAGAAACTTTGGATGCTTGTAATACCAAATCATCTAGGGCTTCAGACTTTGACAATAACAAATCCACAATTGGCTTCAAGTCCAACTTTCTGGTGATTGTATTCAGCGAGTCTCCTAGAGGTCTATTAGCCAAATTGTGGATGTTTCTGGGCGCAGGAATCACATTGTTCAATAAAAGCGAAAGGTGTCTCTTGACCGTAGTCAACTGTTCAGATCCTTTGGCATAGCCCCTCTCATACGCAGAGTGTGGAGTTTTCAAGTTCGATTCATGTTCCTGTTCTTGTATTTCGGGAATTTCAAAAGCCTGGGCACCCATTGACGCTGGAGAAGATGGTTTAATGGGCTTTGCTTCAGCGAATGGTTGTTTTTGCTCCTGGTTATTGGTAATCTTCTGGTTTTCACGCAGAAACATTGCATTCACATTTTCGTACCGTAGAAGTGGGCCTTCCACCGTTTCGGTCAGTCCGTCTGTGCCCAAATAGTCACGTACAGCATCAGTGCCAGCCTTTTCCAAATTCCGGAACATGTTAACATATTTTGCCGATTTGCTTTCGAGTACAGACATTGTCTCGTCAACTTCCTTATCTAGTGCCAGCCTGCTGGATTTAAGGGATTCTAGACGTTCCTGTAAAGCTTCAATCTCGCTATCAATAGATGAACGCCGCGATAGAATCTCGCCTAGTTTGGCCCCATACTGGTTATTTTCGCTCTTGATTTTCTGAATACGCAGAAGCACTTTGGTGCGTTTTTTGTCCCAGGCCCGGAAACTGGCGAGTGTTTCATCGACCCGGGAAGCCTCTTTCGAATACACTTCTTGGAGCAGCAATGAATTTTCGGAAAGCAGAGCAAATATCTTGCTGATTGCAGCACGTGCACCTGTACAGTCGTCACCACTAGCCAAGTATTCTTTATGGAGCGAAATTGCCTGGCACATATCCTGATTGAGCGTATTCTGGCGTTCTAGAAGATACTCTAAAGGTGAATTGCTGGATTGGGCCATATTCCGTGGACCCATGGGATCACGTAGATTTCCAAAGGAGAAAAAAAGAGAATCTCTTGAAAGCAGGAGATTTAGAGAGTTTGAAAGTGTAGGAGTAGCACCGGCCAGGGGCATTCCATTTGAAGTTTCTTGCAGAAGACTTTTTTCTTCCTCCTCTAATGAGGTTTCCATATCTGGACCTCCAGCCAAAGCATCCAAAAGTACCGCATCAGTTTGCAGCTGGGAGAGAAAATCATTGGGATCTAGTCCATCATCTGAAGTATCTGTGAGCACAGCAGGCAGGGGAAATTGTGGTACAGAGGGTTCAAGATTTATCGACTCAAACGGTATAGATTGCGTGCTCATGATGGATATTATGGGGTGGAGAGAATTAGGACAATTTCAAGAATTCCGTAATTAAAATAAATAAGGATTTTTTTTTAGATGTTTGATTTTCCTTATTAGTGGCTTAAATTGTGATAAGGGTGACTTGAATATGTATTTCTGATGGGTTTAATTTGTGATTATCTATGGTAGGCCTTTTTCGATAAGTGAGGCTTGAGTAGAGGCCGTGCCGCACGGCTGATAAGCATGGGCCGGGAACAGGGTATGGCCATGAGTGGTGATAAAATGTGTAATAAAATGGAAATATTGTATATAATATAAAAGAATAAATTATGAAATTGAGTGGGATGAAAAAATGAATTATTGTTTTCCAAAATATAAAAATCTGTTTTTATTGATGGGAATTATGTTGACTAGGGACTCATCTGGTTAAGGTACCGTATGGTGGTGATCAATGGAGGAAGTGTAGTGGGATACTTTAAAGAAACTGGTGATTTAAAGAAGGGAAAACTTATCAGGTATTTTCCAATTAATCTTGATCTCTTTATATTGTCTCTTTATCGTGTTTTAATATTGAATTTTTTTTTTTTTTTTTAAAGATTCATCTTATTATAGGGTGCTAGTTTCAGGGAGTCTCTCACTCACCCCTTACTAACGAAAATAGACTAACTAAAAACCTATAATAGATCGCGATTCCACCCCAGGCGCCTCGATCCTAGTAGCCTAGTATCGATGCATGAACTCCCTCATCAGCTTTTACCCTGCTTTGGGACTCCTACCCAAGAGTAGACTCTGCACACTAATCATTACTTTTTCATGTCATCGTCCAAGCGGGGCTGTCTGCCCAAGCAAGGTGTTAAAATATTACAGTAAAGTATTTTAATTTTATCAGTTTTTTTTTAATTTTCATGGTATTTCACTTACCATAAACAAAAATAAACACGAGGAGATTCTAAATTTAAAAACACAATATTCCACAATACACAGCCTTTCCATATAAAAATTTAAATAATGCAATCTTACCAATTCGTGAAATTGGCTTTTTACAGATTCTTTTTAAAGAGACACAGAGAAACTAAGAATGGTGTATAAATCACCCATCTCCAGGAGACATAGTTATCTCGGGCGCTCGGGCAGACCACAGTACTAGGACGCTGATATGAAAATAAGTTATTATTAATCGGGTCTATTTTGAGAAATGATATTTCAAGGTAAGTTAAAAGCTGATGAGAAATCGTCAGTACTATACCCAGCAGTAGCTAGTTTGGTGTAATTGAGGTGGACTTGCGCTCTATTATAGGTATTCTATAGTTAGTTATTACTGTAACAACCCGGTGTTAATGCTCTATGATAAGAAGAAAACGGTTTTCTAAATATACACATAGTTGTTCTATATTTCCAATAACATCTTTCCATATCTTCATTACATGACACCCCTGGGCCCTCACAACAGAATAACTACCCAATTCCTCAATGTAGACCGAAGAATCCAATCCAAAATTACACTCCTGGTCAAAGTCCAATTTCTGCTAGTTCCTAGTTCTAATATTCCAAATATAAAATTTTTATTGAAACCTATAAATTCTCCCGGTGGTTCTTCTCTTCAGCAAGACAAAAGCATCATCCAACACCGAGTGGCCACTTCATGTCCTGAACTTAGATTGTCCATATATATATATATATAGAAATGTTATTATCATTCTTCTTCAAACCCCGCTTCTCTAGATCGACAGCAATGTCAACGCCGAGGCAACCAGCGTCAGATCCACGGCCAGTTGGAACTCTTCAAAACTGAGTTTCCCATCTCCATCTTTATCTGCACCCATAATCGTTTTATCCACTACTTGCTGGAGCTCTGCATCCAGAAGATTTTTTCCCACCATGGCCTTCATTACAACAAAAAGCTCTCCGTTACTAATGAACCCGTCACGATCGATATCATAGATTTTAAAGGCAAACTTGAGTTTCTCTGTTTTCAGCGACTTTCCACTAAATGCTGAAAGTCCTGTGATGAATTCTTGGAAGTCGATAGTACCATCCCTATCCAAATCAAATACATCCATTAGACGAGAAGCTAAAGGATTAGCTGAAATCCCGGGGATATCCAAAAACTCACTTTTGTCGATGGCTCCACTGCGATCACGATCAAGTTTCATAAACCGCTTACGTAAACGGTCGATTTCTTCCCGGTCAAAATTGGTGCCCTCCATGAGAGAGTCGAGGATTTTGGACGAGGCTAGACCCATGGTTAAGTTTGCGATGTGTAATGATTTTTGGGATGAATGGATATATTAATTTAATAATGTTTTTTTCTATTTCTTTCCTCCTTAAGAAAATTTGAAATATAACCGTATAATATTAAACTGGCTGGTTTTTCAAGGAACTCACTTCTAATGCCACGGACAGGATAATCGGAAAAGGTAATCTCAAGCTAGGGTAGTGCTCACTGTCTAATCTCTTTTATCGTGTTACTGGTGCGACATGCACGCATCGACGCAGGGCAGGAAGTACTTTGGATTTTATTGATGTTATTTCCAGCAAAAGACAATAAGAGAAATAATTATTATTAAAAAGAAAAAAGTTTACTGACTTGTTACGGGGGTTTCTCATAGACATTATAAATCCATATGTTCGTTTTATTTCTAATAAAATCGTTGACTCTGTTATTTCCATTGTTTATTCGCGTCCTTTCTATTTGATGGGGACACATGTTGAAACGGATGAAACGGGTGAAACTGTCCAATTTCCTTCAAACCATCTAAAGTTTCGGGGTGAAGGCACCTGCAACATGAGATCCACCATCAATTGGAAAAACAATACCATTTATATAGTTTGACTGCTGTGCACTTAAGAAAATGACTGCGCTCATGATATCTTCCTTAACCCCAAGTCTCTTTCTCGGGTTCAGTTCAGTCATGATATCTCCTGCCAAATCTAAAACACCTTGGGACATTCTCGTAGGAAAAAACCCTGGTGCCAAAGAATTCACTGTGATATTGCGCGGTCCCAATTGTAATGCCAAGTTCTTTCCCATGTGTGAAACTCCGGCCTTCGATGCCAAATATCCGTATACTCCAACAGGATCACTGGCCACTAAAGACGCTACAGAAGACATGATCAAGATTCTCAGGGGATCTTCAGGGGTACCTGCCTCCTCAAGAGCCGGAGTAAACAATTTAATTGTGTGAAATACTGCTACCACATTGAGATCCAAAATCTTCTTAACGGCACTGACGGGGTGATCATCCAAAGGCGCACCCCATGATGCACCAGCATTTGCCACAAGAATGTTTATGGTACTGACCTTTTCAATGACACTCTTAAAAAATTGCTCGCAATCATTCTCTTTAGCTAAATCCGCAGGGATAGCAATAATCTCAGTATGTTTTCCGTTCTCCGAGGCGACTTTTTCCAAATATGTTTTGGCCTCCAAACAAGCCCCTTCTTTTCGAGATGTAATCACCACACTTTTTGCTCCTCCAAGAACATATGCTTCTGCAGTATAAAGACCCAAACCTCGGGTACCTCCAGTGACCACTGCTGTTTTTCCATTCACGTTGAAATCGACCATTTTTGTGTTGACTCTGTAAAGTGGTGTTCTGATAGAAGAAATTGTCAAAATTTGAAGCCGTAAACCAGAATTAAAATGTAGGCACGGAAAGAAAAAGAAAAAAAAAAAGTAGACGGTTTTCTCGGAATGAGATTTGATTTTCACCTGCACTTTTCCCCGCAATTCGGCCCCACGCGCGACATTTAGTTGGACCGAGGTTTCGCCATGCCTCAGTGGAAACGGAGGGGAAAAAGAGCTAATTTTTTCTTTTTGCCTCAAATCTTATTCTTCATATTAAAAGTATCTCATCAGACTAAGAAATTAATGGATTCTCTGGTTTGGCAACCATCTTAAAAATCAACTGAAGATCTGCATTTTCAGGATTGGCCAGGTTAAAGCAAAGTGTTTGAGGGTCAAGAAGATGTAAGCCTTTGCTAGGAATCACTTGGATCAATTTGTTTGTTCCATCAGCAGAACTACTAATAGACCACACTTCAATGACTTCCTCGCAAACCAAAACCAAGTTGTTATCCTTGAATGCAATACTTTTGGGCTTAAAATCAAAATGAACTATCGATGTTCGTGAGAGTTTTCCCGACTTGTTCACGAATATAGCACATTCCGAATAAACCATTAAGAATTCTTTGTTGTTATTAAGCTTGAACATTCCCATAGAAGTTGCATGTGAAATTAGCTTTTTAATAAAGTCCGTGGACTGTACCGCTTTCTTTCTGCTGTAACCATCAAGCTTCTTGGAAGAAGAGTCGGACGTAGGAAGCTCTGGAACATTCCTAGGCGCAAGCTTTTGTAGATCTAAAACTTCAAACCCCCTTTGAGTATGAACCGCAACTGAAGAATTAAAGACTGAGATACCATGACACTCAGCTTGGATATAAAACCTCTTCAATGTGGTAAACGCACTAAAAATTCCAACATTATCGAGTTCCAACACGTATACTTTGAAAGAAGTTATGGCAGTGGTTTTCCTCTTTGCCACGAAAAGCATTGGTAAGCCGCGATGACAACCAAACTCGTAGAATAGGATACCCTCATTCGACAATTGGTATGATGTGATTTTGTCCTTTTTCTCATAATAGATGTTGATAAGCAGTTGAAGCGGGTAATATCTCAAAGATCTGTTTGCTAAAACTAGAACAATATTGAGTTCGGATATCACGGTCACCTTGGCAACGTTGTTCATGTTTATGATTTTCTTCCATGTATTCCTTCCATCCGAACAGTAAACCCCTGCGTTAGTACCCAAGAAAACAAAATTTTCATTCCTAAAAGAAAACATCTCTGAGCACTGTACATTCCGCTGCACCGAAGGCCTTTTTGAGTCATCAGAAGCAGGTGCTTTTTTAGCCAAAATTGAAATCGGGTCAGCAGTACAGAAAATAGGCAACTTAGTCATTCTAGAAGCATGATCATACGAAAAGAAGGCGTTTGCCACAAGCTCAAAATTGTATGGAGTCGAGGGCAACACTCTTTTTAGTAAATTTGCCTTTGTTTGCATCAAGATGGAAAACCACTTCTTGCGCTCTTTCTCAGTAGATGCAATCAATATATGGCTTTCACCTTTTCGCCCTGCGTACCGAATTTTGAATGGGAATGAAGATGACTCTTCCTCCACGCCATCTCCATTATTCACTGAGGTATTTATAGGCGATGTCTTGACTGACAAGCCATGAGATTCCTTCTCTCTGTTCTCAACTATAAGATAATCCAAGGGTATGGGGGTCTCAGTAACCTTATATGTATTTGATCTTTGCGTCCGTTGCTTATCCGTGATGAGAAGATAATTGTCAAGAACAATGACGTGTATGGAATGCGAATTGATCTTCAAGTCTCCCTTTCGAATCAAGTCCCCCCGGTAGAAAAATTTTCTTCTGGATGATTTAAGATTGAGACGGGGCTTGAACACACTTGACTTCCATGTTAGTTGCTTCTCCACCAATCTAAGTGCATGGATATTATCCGAGTAGACCTTCATTTCATTAACTTTATTGCCTAGTTGACGGATGGCTTCCACGGCTTTTGTCAAAGAAACGTACTCCTCATCTTCTTCATCAAAGTATTTTCTTACATCCAAAAGTTGTAACGGGAGCTGCTGGTATCTCGAATTAAAGGTACTGATTAAAAGCAAATTTCCGTTCACTTGTAATTCTTTAATTCTTGGGTTCAGTCTAATGAGTTCATCCCATCTTTTCAATGCATTATTTCTGAGTAGGTCCTCGATCATGGGCATGGCACTAATGTATGAAAGAAGTGGACTTTTGGCAGATTTGGCCCATTCAATGTATAACTCCGCAATCCCACTAATATCCTTAATAAATTTTCCATCTGTAACTAGGATTTTTAAAAGCGGCTCGAACAAAGATTTGCGATGAATTGAAAGTAGCTCTTTTGCTGCATTCATGATTTTGTCTCCAAATTCTTTCATTGATGTTAAGGAGGTAGAACCCACAACGAGTTTTGCAAGCTTCAAAAACTCTGGGCCCGCAACGTCAATGAAACATTCAGCTCTTTGTATAAAGTTTTGTTCGAACTTTATGAGATCAAAAAGAAAAGACTGTCTGCGTGATTCTGAGAGATCGATTGCCATATCTTGAGCTGCAAGCTTCCAATGGCTCGCCCAGTCTAAACCAAGTACTAATTCATTTATATTGGTTGACCTCATCAATAGTTCATGCTCTATGGTCTTGTTTATCAGGCATTGAGAAGAGTAGCATTTCACGGTAAAGTCCCTGCGTCCCTTCTGTTTATGGTCTTCATCGGTACAATAACAGGACGTGAGATCCACCAAGACACCACTTATTGAGCCATTTTCATTGAACAGGAAATGGGGAGATTTTTGTTTTTCGCTGGAGGTGGAATCTGGCTCAAAAATAAGCAATTTGTTCTCGGTAAAAGAATCGATGATTCGAGACACGTTTCTGCTGATCAAATCTATTGGCACGTCCTGTTTATGGAAAGCAGTAAGTTTCATAAGAACTTTGCGAAATTCTTTGATGGAAATGGTTTCGCCATGCATCCAGCCTTTGAGCTGGAGACACCACTGGAAGATATTACTAAGTGACCATACATTAGGACAAGCAACAAAATGAAGTGAAGTCAATACGGACGGCAGAAACGGGAGCAGAGGGAGATCTAGAGGCACTGGCGGCAACTCGTCATTTTTCCTTCGCATGGTAAGTGTATGTTGAAGAGGAGACGTTTCTGATAGTTGCAAGGAACCAAAAATGGAGTCATGAAGTGAATCACCAACTAAACTAGGGAGTTCAGGAAGAATTGTGTAGTCGAATTGAGTCTCTGCAGGGGGCATGATAAATGAGTCGTCATAGTAGTCATCCTCGTCATTTTCAATCAAACTCCATCGAGGCACACGTTCCTGATTAATGTCATCTTCAAATCCACCTAGCGAGGTGTCTTCATAAGCATAAAAGCCCGGTTTTGAGGGCGGAGAAGTACCCGCATCCTTTTTTGGTGATGGTGACCTGCTGGTACGACTATCCCCATAACCTGAATATCTTGGCGGCAGTCTTCCATAAAGAGATACTCGAGTAGGAGAACTCAGGGGACTGGATAAGTAATTGTACAGATGCAGTTCTGGAGAAGTAGATGGCAGATTAATAAGGCGAGGCGGAGAATTTCGAAGAAACCGGAATTCCGGCGAACTAGTTTTATGTGTAAGCGTAGGTCTGGCCAGAATCCTCATGGAATCCTTCTGCACCAAGCTAGGGATTCTAGTTGGGGTGGTACCCACAAAATCTATTGGAGCAGAGGTTCTTCCGGAGCCATTCGTGATACTATGATCGAAACTTTGCTCATTTTCTTCATTTTCTTCGCCAGATGAGAACCGATCTTCTAATGGATATGGCAATTGTTTGGGCAGTGGCGTGTGGACAATAGATTGCTTTGGATCCGGAATTCCCGGTTCGAAATATTCACGTGATTCTTCCTCGTCGGATTCAAGAATATTGAATGGTGAAGTGCCTCGTTGCAGAAGATTCTGGAATTTCCGTTGGCGATATGAGCTATTTCTATGAGAGAAAAGCCCATTTGAGGCACTAGGTTTTGTATCTTCTAGAATAGGAGTCAGTCCATTCCCCAATGGCGATAAATATTCTGCAGGTTTTCTTATCAAAATTGGACTTGAAGGTTCACTTAAAGCATGGATATTTTCCAATGTCAGTGCATTAATTGGAGGAGGCAATTCAAGCCCTTCTTCATCAAAGGGTAAATCCTGTGGACCCTTGAGCCGCGGACTTTCGTACGATAGAAGCAGGTCCTCGGCATATCCTGCAAATCCCGCATAATCATCGTTTTCCTGACCATAAGCAGAGTCATATGAGAGATCTGGATTTACAGTTAAAGAAATCTGAGGCCGTGATTTAAACGACTGCTGAAATGGAGCATGTGTTTTTTCTGGCGTCATAAATGGCATCTGTGGCAACTGTGTTTCTTCCGGAATATTATTGACTGCATTTTTGGCATCATATACATCTGTTGGCGGTGGTGGTTTACGCCTTAAAGACCGGTTTGCTTCACTCATTGCAGCATATGAGTGATTGGATAGGGCAATTGAAGAAACGTTTTTTTATGAGAGTTTTGAAAGGTTTGGAAAGTTAAGTTCACTTTTTTTCTGTTCCTTTTTCAGATTAAAACAGCGATTGTCGTTTAGTGTTGTTTGTTTGGAATATACTTAAAAGATAACAGTGATAAGTATACACAGTCAATGCAAATCATGGAGATACGACGCGTCACGTGATCGTGTTATTATGCTTGCTCCACACTCAAGTATATCCGGAACATCCCGGGGAAAGGCCATCCAATCTCTGATTTTGTTATATTTGGTGACGAGTATTAATACAATTTAGGTTTATGGGGTTGTTTTTTTCACCTTTTTTTTCCTATGAAGAAAAAGAGAAAAAAATTTCAAGCCAAGCCACTGCGTATGTTTGGTTACACAGCATAACAACTCGCTAACATTTATCAAAGTTGCCAAACGTAGATTACTCTATTTTTGAAAAATAATTTCACAAACTTTCTAGTTTTAGAATTTAGAATTTTCCTTTCTTTTCTTGGATAGGTGGGTCTTTTTTCGGGTTTGTTTCCTTTTCAAAATATTGATTGCTCACGTAAAGTATATTTCGCAACCTTGCTACGCCTGTCAAACCAGTTGTAGTGCTTGCGATATTTGTTGCCGTCTTAACTCAAAAGACAAGTTTCCTAATTAGCAAATGATGAAAACAAACTGAAAAAAAAAAAAAAAAAAAAAAAAAACCACCTAATTCAGATTTTCCAAAACTTGGACCAAAAAAACATCACTTTATCGTGTAATTATAAAAATCACTGGGAAAAAAACACTACCAAGAGAAAGAAAAAGAATACGGCCGTAAGAAGACTTATTCCCAAATAAATCTTTATATCATCTAGTCGATCTCTCTCTTCTTCGAGTTCCTTGACAAACCCTTGGATTTGCCTTGATAAAGGAATATTCACCCTTTTCCATTCCACGGCTTTTGTATTCAAATATTGGGTACGTTTCTCGGCTTGCAGGTCATTAGTAAATGCAAGCAATACATGATGCCAAACTGAATTCTCAGAATGTTCATAGGCCATAAGAAATTCCACAAGAGGTAAGGGATCGAAATTTTTGGCCTTCCATGTTAAATCCTTTATTCTTTCTGGGTATGACATAAGATCAAAGGTTTCTTTAAGTTTATCCCTGAACTTTGTTTCCACACAAGACCTTGTTAGGTACCAAGTAGAAAACTCATTAAGAAGTTCTGGATGGAGACACTGGCGGAATTTCTGTTCAAAATCATTTTCTACCTTAACTATGGATCCCTTAATATCTTGTGAAGCTCCAACATAAAAAGTCCCAAATTTGTCCAAGCTTGTAGAGCAATAAGCCCTATTTTCTGTGGAAACAGCAGAGAAGCTTTTCTTGAAATGATAGTAAAATTCCGTAAATAATCCTGTTTTTTCCAACTTTAGCTGGTACGGAACGTAATCTTTAAAATCTATTTGTTCATTGACTTGTTGTGGGATATAGGGTGTTGCAATAAACTGGAACACTTCATCTGGATTTACTTCATCGAGATAAGATTTCAGGTGGAAATCATATAATTGAAAGGATTCCATGGTTTTGAATTCTAGGTCTAAAGCTTTATACTTCAAAGCCTCAGAAAAACTTTCTGCTGACTCAATAGATATGTATTCATGAGACATTGTGAACCAATTAAATGCTGGGAGTTTGCAGAAATTAGAATTCGTTGTGAAAGTTTGGAAAAACACGGGCAAAAAAAAAAGATTAGTAAGTCTTTTTATCCTTGAAATTTAAGTATTACCGTCAATAAATCTGTGGAAAGAATCTTTAAAAAAAAAAAAAAAAAGGATTTTTTGCTGATTATAAGTGAAGCACAAATCCAACAACAAAAAGAAAAAAAAAAAAGAAAATAGAAAAGACTTATTATCAGGACATACGCGCAGAGATTATTAGCGAGGCAAAGACAAGTATTCCTAGCGATATTTCTGTTTTATTCTTTTTAAAAGAAGATTAATATTATTACATATAAGTTATTATTACTCTTATTATTATTATTACTCTTATTATTATTATTTTCCCTAATTTGATACAAATCCTTAATCTCTTCCTCCTTTCCAGATTAATAATCAATCAGACGAATCCCATGCCCATGGATTCTGGAACCTAAACTCGCACCCAATATCTAGTTCATACATACAACGACGAAAAAAAAAAAACGCGCGTCCCATGAATTAAACCCCACGCGTCGCCTCTTCTCAAGTTATGCAATAAAAGTATAACTCACAAAAACAAGAAGAAAAAATAACAATGTATTCAGAAACAGTCACCAGATTTATTACACATGGAGCCAAGTTATATTCAGGAAAAGAATATGAACAAGCTGCCACCAGCTATGCTGACGCATGTGCTGCGTACAACGAAGAACACTCACGTGACGACCCCGATCTTCTTTTGCTTTATGGAAAGGCACTTTTCCAGAACGGCGTGGCCAAATCTGGTGTTTTGGGTGGCGTGAGCGGAGTTAATACTAACAATGGTAACTCAGGGGCCGCCGGAGATAAGGATGCTGATGAAGAAGACGAAGATGAAGATGAAGGTAGATTCCAATTCCATGAAGGTGTAGCTGAAGAAGATAACGACGAGGAGGAATCGGAAGGAAAAGTGGCTTTTGCACAGGAAGAAGAAGATGAAAATGAAGAAAATGAAGATGAAAACAACGAAGATGGCCCTTCTGCAGATGAAGAAGAAGCACCAGAAGAAGAGCAATCTGATTTCGAGGCTGCATGGGATATTTTGGATCTTACGCGGGCGTTGTTCGAAGAATCCATCGAAGAACTTGAAAAGGAGGCTGCTGGAATCGAACCTCCTTTTTTGGCTTCTGATGACGATGAACCTAAAACGAAGTATGTCGAAACCATCAAGAAGTTATCTGAAACATATGATCTTCTTGGTGAGGTTTCCTTGGAAACTGAGAATTTCCCTCAAGCCGCCAGCGACTTGGAATCTTGTCTTGAATTGCGTCAAAAATTGTACAACAAGGCCACTTCCTCGTGGATCTCTGAATCGCACTATAAATTGTCGTTGGCCCTTGAATTCTGTGTTGAGGATCCTGAACTGAGATCACAAGCGGCTAAACATGTGAAACTGGCCATTTCCATAGTTAAGGCACAAACAGCAGCCAAACCTGACTTGGAAGAAGCGAAAAAAATTGAGAACGCAGACTTACTTCGTGACTTAGAAGAGCGTTATAAAGAACTCCAAAAAGATCCAGAGCAAGAGGTCCAGGCCGAACAGTTAGATATCATTAAGGGCCTTTTGGGTGAGGCTGTGGGTGGTCCCTCTGCGGCAAATGTATTGACGGAGAAAATTCAGAAAAAACCCCAGGTCAACGATTTGTCTTCCATGGTCAAGAAGAGAAAGGCCAAGCCAGAATCTGACGCTGCTAAGAAACAAAAGAAGGAATAATTTTTTTTTTTTTTTTTTCCTTTTCTTCTAAGGAAATTGAGATAATTTATATAAAGAAACGGAAAGAGTCAATTTTCTTTATTCTATTATTGTTTTTTCCTCGATCTGTAGATTCATGGATCTTCAACTCAGGCTTAAGCATGCTCACTTTATCCTAGAATATGACCCTGTGAAAAAACTTTCTGTAAACAAAATCACCAAGATTTTTATAGTTCCATTCAAACCTTCCAAATATATCAAGCCATTTTTTAAAATAAAAAAAAAAAAAAATAAAAAAAAAAACCCCTACAATCCCAATTCATCACTTGATAATAATAAATTTCGCAACCGGATAATATATTATTGGACCCATCGCTGGCAACACTGTGTGCACTCTCGCACCCATAAGCCATGAAACTAAGAATCTGCTCTCATTAGCTCATCTCTCTTAACATCAATTTATCATAATGGCTCCAGCATCTGTGCACACAAAACAGACAAAAAACAGAAGAAGAAAGAAGAGAAGAACGGAGGATTTTTCCTCGGACTCGGATTCTGATTCTAGTAACTCTTCGGGAAACGAAGCCAGTGAAAAACAGGAAAAAATCTCCATTGAGAACCCGGAACAGAAACAAATTTCCATCGATGATATGGATATTGTTTCAGACACAGAGACAAAACCAGAAGAAGAAGATTCCCAAATTTCTAGAGAAATTCAAGAAAAAGTCGACAGTATTAAATTCACATCCACGCAAAATCAGTCGCTAGCGGAGGCTAAAGAAACAGTGAAAAAGGATAGACAAGAGTTGGAGAACAAGTATTTGGCATACATGGCAACCAATTTTTCTGACGATCTTGACCAACTCCGTAAAAAGCCGGATTTCACCTCCAACTCTATTGTGTTATTGGCCAAAACCCTTCAATCAGGAAGTAATATGTTTGATAGTGAAACCTTGGATGCCCTTCTAAAGGAGTGATTTATATTAAGAGAAATGATTAATTGCGTATTTTAATTATGGATTTTCCATTCTTTTTTTTTTCTACTTTTCATGCCCCGTTGGTCTTCAATAACTCTTCCACCTGACGTGAATCATCCGTTTCCATCCTGAACTTTTATTCTTAACGAGGAGTAAGACAAATTCTCCTGTCTTTCTACGTCAAACCCCTGTATTCCGATTCATGGATTTCCAGGACTTTTCTCTATTGAACTAGCTTTCTGGTTTCTCTTACTACGTCACGTATCCTGGCCCTATTTATCAAAGGAATAATAAATTCAAGCCTACGAAAAGCAGATTAAATTTTATATATATTTTCTACAATTCATGAGTCATAAATATTCTGTTTTATTAGCGATAGTGTAAATAAAAGGCGAGTAGGACTGGCCTAATTACAGTAACGACATTGTTTACCTAGTGGGATTTTTTTTTAAAAACAAAAAGAAATAGACCGTATTATAAGAAAAATATATATCTACCTATGAAAACCCACACTATATCTGACTAATGTACTGAGTTACTTGAGTCTTCTCATAAGCTATCGAATTTCTCACCATTTGGCCTGACAAAGGGACTGAAAGATCTTGATTTTTCCCAATAAAAATTTGTCTGTCTTTTCTTTTCTTTTTATCATTTTTATAACTCACTAATTCTGAATAAAAAATTGGTATTTCCAAACAAATCATACTGAGGGGGGGTTCTAGTGAAGTTTCAGCCGTTTGTCATTGGGTGACAACCACAGTCAAAAATATATATATATATTTTTAAAGAAACAAATCATATTATAGGAAAAATATATATCTAACTATAAAAACCGACAATATGTCTGGCTAATGTACTGAGTTACTGGTATCTCCGGCTTTCCCAAGCCCTAGAAACCTCTCCTTACATTATCCGTTGTGTAGATACGTATCAACTAGTCAGTGCCTTACTTCTCGCCAACGCCATTTTCAATTGTCTACCCGTAAGAACTCGTAGAGGAACCCCCCTACTTTGTACTTGGCGTCGAGAAAGGTAGACTCGGCGGACTGTATCAACGTACCAATTAAGGTTGCGCAATTCTTCATAAGTGTTTGTTAATGGTGCCAACATTGATTCTAATTTCATAGGAGTTTGAATGCCGAGGAGTTCCCACACCTTTAATGTTTCTCCACACTCAGTATAGAGATGAAATAACCGTTGAGTCAGGTTTACCTCCTGCAAGAAAAGAAGACACTTATGATCCCTAATCGGGCGCTTAGTTTCATGAAGCGGATAAATATAGACGTAATTTTGTTGTACTTCAGATCATTTTTTCAAATCAATCTCGGGCATTTCGTCCTAAAAAAAAAAAAAAGCATTTGGGGCTTCATTTTCGGTTTTTTGAACAAGATATAACGGAAACTATCAGCGTACCAAAGGTAAATATATGCAGGTGTCACGTCACCCTTGTTTTCCTGTAACTGTCAGAAATGTTAGCTTTCAAATAAGCCTGGTTAGCTCAATCGGTAGAGCATTTGACTCTTAAACATAATAAGGTCAATCAAAAGGTTGCGGGTTCGAGCCCCGCATCGGGCTTTCTTTTTGGCTTTCTCAGTCAAACGATTTCTGTTCGCGGGATATTCTCTTTTTGTCAATCGCCACTGTTTCGAAAGATGAAAAGGCCTTAAACAAAGTATATCAAACATATGCACGCGATTAATGATTAATGTAGTTTTTTTTTTAACTCGTTAATTGAATAAATACTTATTGTCAACTTAAAACAATTTATTCACGTGTGTAACACAAGAAAAAATCCCAATATTCTTCTTAATCTGCTTATTCAAAACACCGCTGATGAGATCTGGATATGCGGTTAAACGGCTCATTCCATCGCCTTTTCCTGCACCAAAAGACAGAGTCAGATCGTGCGAAAAGAGTCATCCAACTTTCAATGTAAAGAAGGATTTTGCAACGAAGGATTTTTTTTTCCCCAGAATTAATAATTATTCTTTGGATTTTGCTACTCATTGCATTTTCTTGTTTGTTTTTTTTGTTTTTTTTGTTATATTTTATTGAAGTTTCTTTAATAATTTCCTTGTGAATACGGAAACTTTCTGACTAAACCCAAAAACTCAAACGTTTCTCATGTCCAAAGAAAAGAATAGTGACTTTATTGCACACGAGTCCAGTAGGGCTGTGGACGAGAAAGATGAAATCAAACCATACTTATTTATCAAGAAGGCGTCGGATTTTTTGGATTCTGTGGGTGTAGAAGTCACAGGAATCGAGCGTATTTCACCCTACAGACGCTCCACTAATAAATTTAAGCAACTCCTTACTGTGACGGGTCTTTGGTTTTCTGCTTGTGGTGGTCTCTCTTCAATGTCGAGTTTTTATTTGGGCCCCTTATTATTTGGACTAGGCCTCAAAAAGGCGCTTATTGCTGGAATGTTGGGCCAATTTGTTGGGTGTTTGGTGGCAGCATACTGTTCATTAATGGGACCTCGGTCCGGATGTAGGCAGATGGTCACGGCCCGTTTTTTGTTTGGCTGGTGGATGGTCAAATTGGTGGCCATTGCCAGTATAGTGGGAGTCATGGGCTGGTCTGTGGTCAACTGTATTGTTGGAGGCCAAATTCTTAATGCTGTTAGTGAAGGTAAGGTACCTTTGGTGGTTTCCATTGTAATTATTGGCGTTGTTTCGCTTTGTATTTCCATTGCCGGTATCCGGTTTGTGTTGAAAGTGGAGGCGCTCCTTTCGATCCCAGTTTTGGCTGCGTTCATGATGTTGTATATTGTGGCTGCGGGTAAATACCAGTATTTGTCCTGGGCGGATGCACCAGGAGAGGATTATGCTACACTTAAGGGAAATACGTTTTCCTTTTTTGCCTTATGTTACTCCATCACATCGACCTGGGGCTCTATTGCGGCAGACTACTATATCTTGTTCCCCCAGGATACGCCCGATGTGCAGGTTTTCACCTTAACCTTCTTTGGTATTTTCCTCCCCACTTCGTTTGTGGGTATGATTGCTCTTTTAATCGGAAACATCGCCTTGAATCACGAACCATGGGCACAGGCATATGAATCCTTGGGTATGGGTGGACTTTTGGCCGCGGTTTTTGAACCTTGGGGTGCCGGAGGTAAATTCCTCTTGGTGCTTATTTTCCTCTCTTTGATTTCCAACAATATCTTAAACACGTACTCGGCAGTTTTTGGTATGCAGATCATCGGGCTCCCATTAGCCAGAGTTCCAAGATGGCTCTGGTCCTTGCTAATGACGGGCTTGTACTTGGCATTGTCTATTATTGGCCGTTACAAATTTGCTGCCATCTTGGGGAATTTCTTGCCCATGGTCGGTTACTGGCTTTCCATCTACTTCATGCTTCTCTTGGAAGAAAATACCATTTTCCGTACTTCCAGATTCAGATACTTGTACACAAAGGAGTTTGAGGATACTGACTCCGATACCTCTTCTTTGATGAGTGGTGCCAACTGTAACTACAACTTTCTTATCTGGAACACCCAAGGCAAACTCACACAAGGATATGCTGCTACAATTGCTTTCCTCTGTGGTGCTGCAGGTGCTGCTGTGGGAATGTCGCAAACTTACTGGATTGGACCTTTGGCCAAAAAAGTTGGTGGTAACTTTGGTGGAGACATTGCCATGTGGCTTTGTATGGCTTTCAGTGGAGTCGTGTACCCAGCTCTCCGGTACTTTGAGCTTAAGAGATTTGGCAGATAATTTATGGATCAAACATGGATATGGCCATGTAATTAATAGAAATTTAACATGTTTGATAGTTCAGTTCTAATCCTTGCGGAGTCTAATCCCCGCCTGTGGCTACTCCATGGTTAATAATGCAATTTGTTAAGCAAAACGGAAGGTGGTTGATCTTCCTGGAGTAAATCATAGAATAAAAGGTTATACTTTTTTTTTTTCCTCGAGAAAAATGTGTTTCTGCTCTTTTTATTTCAATATATTTTATCTTTTTTATCTTTTTGGGTTAAGAGTCGGAGATTGCATTTCCGCTTTTTAACCTTGCATGCACAATACTGGGGCGACGGTTATGGCTCCCTCCCAACCCGGCTGATTCTGGGCGGCATGCTACATGTGAAGCCATTATGTTTTCAGGAAAAGATTTAAAAAGAAAAAGCACACTTAGTAAAGGTAAAGGTAAAAGGAAAATAATAAGAAAATTTACACTTAGTTATCCAAAATCATATGAAGATAACCCCTCTAATTACTGACCCATTATACGTGCTCTGTCTGTTTTCGGAGTTTAGGTTTGCGACGCGTCCGTCGACTGCATGGCTCTAGGCGGCCAAAAGAAAATGTCGCAATCGAACAGAGTCACGCCACAGAGCCGAACAAGAATCAGAATGTATAAGTAAAGCAAAGACCATAATAAAGTGGAGTATACCTCATTCTTAATGATTTACAGGAGAAAGAAATAATAATAAATAAAAGATTACTAATTATATTGCCTTTTGTGAACTTCTTAAATATTGTGCTATAAATCAGAAAAAAAAAAAACAATAGGATGGCTCTCGGTCTAATTGGGTATGTTTACCGAAAGCCTCATCTGATCTGTCTGCATCAGCGCATTGTCTGCAGGTCAGCGGACAGGAAAGTCCGAAGATTTGAAAATTAATTCCACCGTAAACCCCTAACCGAGATAAAATAGACGGAATTGATTTTTTTAAAATATGGTCATAAATTTCTGCCAATTGAATAAATCATACGTATATATTCGTTATTCCTTATTCCTCTTTTCTGTGGTGTTTACAACGTTGTATTGGCCTGCTTTCGGACTCCGAAATAATGGAGGTCGGCTTCGTGTCTTGACTCACATCCCGAGCTTGCGAATTTTACATCTATATATACACTAAACGATCCATACGCAAGTAAGATTCCCATGTAATTTTTCAGTAAACGGCCATAATTATTTCATAGCTGACTGCTGTTGTGCTTTCTTTATTTATCTTTTTAAAGCCCATTTTCCCCAGATTCTTCGCATAACATCAATATCGATATAGATTCGAATATACCCTAGATTCGAAATAGCCCAGATTCATATTTAACTCACTTTTTAGCCATGGTTACGAAACCTGTTCAAAAAGAGGCCCCTGTCTGGTCGATTCTTCCATCTTATGACATGTACCAGAATGCATTCAATGGAAGGACGGGACCTCCACAATATGGTGAAGCCTCCTCAGTCCAAGAATCTTCATATTCAACTTCAAATCTTTCAAGTGAAGCATCCACGGAAATCACCGCAATAACATCGTACGAAAATATTGCAAGTATTGACGCTGCAGATACTGTTCTGCCGTCCTCAAATCCAAGCCTTATTGTTGCAGATGAGTCAACCAATACTTGGAGAGAAACTCTTTTGGATAATATTGATAACTTGAGAAATTACTCGTCTCCTGAAAATCCATATACTCAAAATATCGAGCTTTCGGTTCATTTTACTGAAGATGTAGGTGAGCGAGGAGTGGCTCCAAAACATATAGACCCACTGCAATTTGAGTACAAACAAGGGGACTATTTAAATGGGTACATTTACATCAAAAACAAATATTCTATGCCCATTCCATTTGATATATTTTATGTTCTCTTTGAGGGTAATTTTACTGTGAAACACAGAGAACAGCCTGCTAAGAAAACCAAATTGAAGATTAAAAAGTATTTGGAGATGTACGATTTTGCAGCTTCGTGGAACGAGGCCAGGATCGACCGTTTAGTTTCAGAATCCTTTCAAGATACACTGGCCTATTTCAATATTACTGATCCTAGAGACGGTGCAAAGATATTTATATCGAGTCGAAATTTGGAACCCGGCGTATTATACAAAAGATTCTTTACTTTCAAAATCCCAGAACGTTTGTTGGATACTGAGTGTAAAGATCATAATTTGCCAAGTCATACCGCTCTACCCCCAACTTTAGGTATCAGTGAAAATGAAAAACAGAGTTCAAATGATTTTCCTTTTGTTGGAACCTCAACCAGTTATAGTGTCTTGGCACGTTTCATTGGTAAAGCCTCTAATTTCAATGTCAATGAGAAGTTCAATTTATCCACAAAATTGATTGATGGTAAAGGTGACGAGTTTATTATTTTCAGGGAACGTCGTTCCTTCATCCGCGTCATCCAAGAAGCAAATGTTCTTAGTAATGCTGAAAAGAATGTCAATGCTGAAACCGCCAGAATTCTTTACGAGAATTTTCTTGGCAGAATCAAGGAAAAAATCGATCTGGGAAATCGAATCAAAGCAATTCTTGCCGCTGGCGGTTCTGCCCAAGATATTCCAACTACTGATCATCTTTTATTGGATTCTGATTCCACCCGTACGGAACACAAGGCTCGTCAATTATATACGCGTCTTGATGATCTCTCTAAAGGTGCTAGTCTCAAAATGGGGAAGCCAAAAGCATATGTCGTTTCTGTTCCATTGATAAAGAAGAAATTTTTGGGGATTGAGAAATACCGAGGTATGTTGCAGATTTCAAGTCCAAAGACTGAATACATCTTGAATTATATGTCACCCAAACGTTTCAAGAGTCAAAATTCAGACAACAAACAATTGTGGAAACTTCAAATTCCAATCAAAGTAGAGTTCCTGCCAGCAGAGTCCTCTGAATCTGCAAAAGCCCCCCATATTACTCAAATCATCCCTGAGTTGGTTGTCTTCACAATGAAGGCAGGTAATCATCCAGTGCCAATTGAAATCACTCATGATCACTTATTTAAGAACCAGTCTTGCAAAGTAATTGACTTTAAGCTGTCGGACAATTTTGAAAACATTGTGCAGAAGCCTATGAAAAGATATGCATCGGAAATCTATGATATTATTAAGACTATTGGGTGTGATAAATTCAAAGTGGACAAGTCACTTCTCGAGGATATATGTGCTTTGGCTGCTGTGGAGACGAAAATGAATAACTTGACATTGAGGGAATCTAAACTTATTCAAAGTGATGGCAAATGTACCAGCCTTGAAGTAAACACGGAAATCGCCTTGGAATCTAAAAAAGGCGTATTTTCAAAGGAGTTTTCCATTATTGTGGATGCAACAAAAGCACAGAAAAAAACACCCAAACTCGAAAAGTTACCTGAAGGTTATTCTTCTGTTGACGAGTTTTGCTTGGTACCCAGTTTTCAAAACTGTAATATTGCACGGATGTATTATCTTCGGCTTCTCATTCGGTTTTCTACAGGCGAGGTGGTTGAACTCAAGTTGCCAGTAACTATAGAGAAAATTCCCACCAATTGAAGAGATCGAGCTGTAATTTGGTCATATCTTTTTTAGACCCTGATAGACCACCAACTAAAGAGTATATCGATAATATAAGATTAACGAAGTCTTGGTGTAATTCGTAAGATCAGTAACGAAACTATGACTCATGTCTTTCTTTCTTTTTTTTTTTTTTTTTCTTTCTAATACCAACCACTGTTATTAATTTCCCCTTCTCGGAATTTGAGCTTGCGGCTTCATACGGCTCCGGCCAAGAAAACTGGTGGCAACGGATCCGAGTCACATCACCAAAACAACTACAAATCTACTTTGATGTTTCGTTAAACTGCGAAAAAAAAAAAAGTGAAGGTTCCTTGTCAGTAATAATTATCTAGTCCACATTATAATCAATAAATACTTCATTTGTTTCGTTTTTTCAATAGTTAAGTAGATGTAGTCCAAAGACAATGGAAGACAATGGAAGGTTTCAATTTACGTGGGGGGCCGTTTACCGAGCGGTGGCGCCCGAGGTGCATAAGAGTGAGGCACACAAGCCAAATCCAGACGTACGCCCAAACTGTTGGAAATCAATGGCAGTATTCTTAGACCATGTGCAATCAAGAAATGTGGGGTTTTTTTTGATCCTCGAAGTTTTGAAATTATTTCTGAATTGCTCAAATAAAGAAAAGGCAAAATCTTTAAATTCTCAACACGTTTCTAAGCCTGTTCTTCTTTTACGAACTTTAATTTTTCTGACCTGTACTTAGCTTTAGCTTTAAAGATAATGGAGTGGCTGAAGGGTCTTGAGTCACCTCGCGAGGTTGCGAAATTCACATCTATATATACTTCTAATTCTCCATACCCAATGTACAGTGGATAGAATTTGTCAAACAAAGATAACAAAGATTCTGAGTTTGGCCATTGTTTGATTCTCTTTTTTCTTTTCTTTGCCTTTCTTCATCTTTCTTTATTTTTCCATTCACTTTGGTCCTTTATCATCCAAGTCTTTGGCCCCCCAACACTTCACCAAACCGTGGCTCGAAAAGACCTAACGTTCGTTTTCATAAGAAACTCATTGTTTTGTGCTTTTTTTTTTTTCCACCTGGACCGTGAATTCCTTTTTTAGATCTTCAATTTAACTTCTGAATTATGGAATCAAAACCTTTTCAAAAGGAAGATCCAGTTTGGTCGATTCTTCCATCATATGACATGTACCAGAATACATTTAATGGAAGAACGGGACCCCCACAATATGGGGAAGCTTCCTCGGTCCAAGAATCTTCATACTCAACTTCAAATGTTTCCAGTGGGGCTTCTACTGAGGTAACTGCAATCACCTCTTATGAAAATATCGAACGCGTTGATGCTGCAGATTCTCTTCTGTCCTCCTCGAATCCAAGCCTTATTGTTGCAGATGAGTCTACCAATACTTGGAGGGAAACTCTTTTGGATAACATTGATAATTTGAGAAATTACTCGTCTCCTGAAAACCCATATACTCAAAATATCGAGCTTTCGATCCATTTTACTGAAGAAGTTGGAGAACAAGGAATTACTCCAAAACACATAGACCCACTGCAATTCGAATATAAGCAGGGTGACTTCTTAAATGGGTACATTTACATCAAAAACAAGTATTCTGTACCTATTCCTTTCGACATGTTTTATGTGCTTTTCGAAGGTAACTTTATTGTGACCGACAACAAGGTGCCTGCTAAAACGGAACAGATCAAAATCAAAAAGTACTTGGAAATGTACGATTTTGCCGCTTCATGGAATGAGTCCAGGATTGATCGCTTATTGTCTGATCAGTTCGAAGACCAATGCAATTGTCCTGGTATCATTGATAAAAACGATGGTGCCAAAACTTGTATTGTTGATCGCAAATTGCAGCCGGGAGTTTTGTACAAGAGATTCTTTACTTTCAAGATCCCGGAACGTTTGTTGGATACTGAATGTAATGACCACAATTTGCCTAGTCATACTGCGTTGCCTCCAACCTTAGGCTTTAGCGAAAAGGAAAAGATTTTGATGGGAAATCCTCACCAAAGTCCAAACGACTTTTCCTTTGTCGGTACTTCAACGAGATACGGAGTATTGGCCCGTTTCATTGGTAAGGCGTCTAATTTCAATGTCAATGATAAGTTCAATTTGTCTACAAAATTGATTGATGGTAAAGGTGATGAGTTTATTATTTTCAGAGAATGTCGCTCCTTCATCCGTGTCATTCAAGAGACTGGTATTCTTAGTAATGCTGAAAAGAATGTGAATGCCGAAACTTCCCGAATTCTTTACGAAAATCTAATTGGGAGGATCAAGGAAAAACTCGAAATTGGGAAGCAGATAAAAGAAATCCTTGCTAAAGGTGGCTCTTCTCAAGACATTCTATCTACTGATCAGATCTCATCGGATGACTCTTCACAAAGAGACCACAAGGCTCGGCAATTATATACGCGTCTTGATGATCTCTCTAAAGGTGTTGGTCTGAAACCCGAAACCCCAAAAACATACGTGATTTCCGTTCCTTTGATAAAAAAAAAGTTTTTGGGAGCAGTTAAGTATCTTGGAATGTTGCAGATTTCAAGTCCAAAGACTGAATACATCTTGAACTATATGTCGCCAAAACGTTTCAAGAGTCAGAATTTAGATAACAAACACTTATGGAAGCTTCAAATCCCCATCAAAGTTGAATTCCTGCCTGCGGAATCTTCTCAGCTATCAAAGATCCCACAAATCACCAATATTGTCCCAGAATTAGTGGTATTTACAATGAAGGCAGGCAAATACCCAATCCCGATCGAGATGACTCATGACCATTTATTTAAGAACTACTTGTGCAAGCTCGTGGACTATAGGCTGTCAGATAATTTTGAGAACATCGTGAAGAAACCCATGAAAAGATATGCATCTGAACTTTATGATATTATCAAGACTGTTGGATGTGATAAATTCAAGGTTGAAAAGTCGCTTCTCGAAGATGTATGTGCTTTGGCAGCAGTAGAAACAAAGACGAATAACTTGGATTTAAGAGAGTCTAAACTTGTTCAAAGTGATGGTACCAGTACCAGTTTAGCGGGGAACATTGATATCACTTTGGAATCGAAAAATGGTGTATTTTCAAAAGAATTTTCCATTATTGTGGATGCAACAAAATCACAGAAAAAAGCACCCAAACTCGAGAAGTTACCTGAAGGTTATTCTTCTGTTGACGAGTTTTGCTTGGTGCCCAGTTTTCAAAACTGCAATATTGCACGGATGTATTATCTCCGACTCCTAATTCGAATTTCCACTGGGGATATTATTGAGCTCAAGTTGCCGGTAACTATAGAAAAGATCCCAAGCAGCTGAGCGGCCCCAAATTTTAGAAATTTTATAGAGTAATTAATAAATAGTGCATTCATGGATGCACAAGTACAAAAATCTAAACTACCAATCAAGCACGTCTTTACTTCAAGTGCGTGCCTGCCAACTCATCTGCAATGGCATCAACGCCGGAATCCTTGTCCTCTACAGAAAGACCCGCCAATTCTGTCTCTAGTTGATCCAAATCGGCATCAGCTTCATCGAAAGTATCCTCGGCCTCCTCGTCATCTTCCTCGTCTTCCTCGTCGCTGTCCAACTCCTCCAAATCGTCCAACTCGTCGAGTTCACCGTGGCCCCTGTCCTCGAAAATGGCATTGATGGCTTCGATATCTGCAGAATCCTCATCGAATCTGTTTCCGTTCAACTCCAAGGATTTCAAGTTGGGCAAGTTGTGGGTAATGGCATGAACCAACTTGGCCAAGGCATCAGCCTCCAACTCGTTATATTGCAACTTCAAGGTCTGGAATTTGGCCTTAACGCTGCCATTTGCAAGTTTATCGGCCAAAACAAGCGATCCCTTGGGCTTAAGTAAACAGTCGTTCAAGTTTAATTCAACCAAGGAGTCCCAAGCACCAAGCGACTCGGCCAAAGTGATGGCAGCACGTGTAGTAAGAGTATTATCCTGTAAGTCAAGCACCTGTAAATGGGTGTTTCTGGCCAAACCTTGCGAAATCAACTTTTCCACACCGGCTGGACGGATACCGTTTTGGTACAAGCGTACGGTATGCAAATCGGCATGGGCGCGTAATCCAATGGCCAAGTAGTTGATGGAACCGTTTTCCAATCTGTTTCTTCCACAGATAAACGTTTTCAACGAAGGGTATTGTTGCAGTTTCTTTGCCAACGATAACTTGTATAACGATTTACCGATACGAGCACCAGCAAATGGGCCCATACCGTTGTTGGAAAGAATCAAATGTTCTACAGAAACGGCCTTCGCGAGATATGCTTCGATGGGATCAATCGTTTGCAATCCGAACGCATTGTCACTCAAGTTTACGATTTTCAACTGGGGACATTGCAAGAGTGCAGGCAACAAGTGGTCCAAAGATTGGGGGATTTCCGTGTTCAATCTACCGGTATAGATATCGGAAAAGTCCACCTCTACAAGGGTGTTTTTGTGTGCGACAATAGCACCGGCAAGCGCCTCCGATGCATCAATTCCAATGGTATTTCCGCTGATATCAATCTTACGGACCTCGGTCTGCGCAGCCAATTCTTTAGCATACGACGAAATGTCCTCTGCTGAGTTGAACTTGATTTGTTTGCCAGCAATAGAGTATGTTGTGGCGGAAGTAACACCCACATCGAAGTCTGCGTTTAAAGTAGCCATTTTTCTGGTATTTTTTTTTTCTTTTTTATCCTCTGTCTAGAGACTTATTAAGTTATGGATGAGCACTCGGGTGCTGAAGATTGGATTTTCCGTGGTTTGTGGATTGTATGCAGGTATGGTGCTTAAGCGAAGGTGTTTTTGAGTTAACAGTGGCAGGCGAAATTGGAATACTTGGGGTATTTATATTATTTTGTGGTTGAAAGTTTATTATAATGATAAAAGATTGTTTTTGTGCTGTTTTTTTTTTTTCTATTTATCTTGGTGTTATTTTTTGGGACAGTTGTTTTGTTTCCAGTTTTTGACTCACTCATCCAAATGATTTAATAAATGGAAAACAATAAAGAGCTGAACATGATAGCTTTTTCTTCAAAAACACATATTTCACTTTAAATTTTACTTCATACAACTTAAAAACACAAATTAACCCGTATAAATATAAAAAACTTCCACTCAACTCCCTATATTTATCACACTATTCCCATTTACTAAACACACGAACCACACCCTCCTGATCCCAATGTCCTGCACACACGCGCGAAAGTTTTCTTCGTTCATTGACGGAGACTTCATCCTTACTCCAACCTTATCCAATTAATCATACACAAAATGGCCCCAAAGCAACAACCTTCCACCTTCGAGCAAATCAAAAACGCTCCTGCTTTCACTGCTGCCGTCCAGGTTGCCATTTTTGCTGCTGGCGTTGCTTTCATCCAATCCCCATTCATGGAATTCTTGGTTCCTCAATTGTAAGCTGAGCATAGCAAGCAACCACCATAAAAAACACACACACACAAAATTTCACATATCTCTGTACATACTCAATGAAACACTACATGAATTATGTTTTCTGGGCTTTTTGCCTCGTAGATGGTCGAAAAAATAACTACTCCGGCTGATTTAAGCAAACCCTGCAGGAACAAAGTGGTAACTCCACTTTCTTCTAAGAGACTAACAATGATTTCTGTATCGTCATGGCTGAAGTTGGGTTGTGAATTTTGGTATATAGAAAGAAAACAAAGCTTGTTTTATGATGTCCAAGCTGATAGATGTGTATTCTACCGATTCAGAGGTGACTCGAGATTGTAAGGGTATTGGCGGTACTCTGGAAACGAATTCTATTCTTTGAATTAATTCAGGTGTCTCTGGAATACTCAGATAAATTCTTATACTCGGAGTTTAGTAAAGTTATAGCGAACATCGTGATATCATTCTGACTATAGACCCATTACATTTCTCTGAAAGGGTGGATTGCAATATCATAGAAAATATGAACTTAGTAGAAACTTTTTTTCTTCTTAACAATACGATGAATCTTCAAAGAAAAGAAGGAGAAATAAATGATATAGAAACAAAAGTTCAAAGCTCAGAGTTCACAACAGATCATATAATTATACCACCTCAGGTAGCAGTGCCACGCTTGCAGTCTCCAAAAAACATATTTCATTCAGAAAACTTTGAATTTCTAAAGATACATTGTCCCCACAAGGGATAAACGGAGTATAGGAACGCGTTACTCCTACTAATATACTATCTAGGCCTACACCAGAATGTACGTGTTGCCTATAGCGGATCCTCTGAGAGGATGGTTCCTCCTTCACCGTCTATCCTCCCCTTTGGGGCGAATAGTAAATTTATGACATCTAAATCACATGTTTATAATTGTTTAAATTAACGTATTCAATATGATCAATTATTAAATAATATAATAATAAGAAATACATTAAAATTTGGTGGATTATTAAATATTTACATGGATCATGGTTAAGAGTGACCCAACTACTAGTCTGCAGGACTATCCAGTCACGTGTACATAAGGTTCGTCGACCCCTTATAGAAGTGCTTCACTCAGACATGATTATTTATCTTTTATGTATCATTATCAAATAAATGACTGGAAATTTTAAAACGAGATTTGACAAAAACATTACTCCACCTAGGCGTATCTGAATGGAATCATCACATGATTCGTAACCGGCCTGTCCATAATGCGACTAAAATACCGTTGAAAAAGTCCAGAAAATCAAAGAACGCAGTGTGAGCCTTGAGCACTGCTGCCAGAAATAGAAAACCACGAGAAAAAAGAAAGAACGCAACACATGGAAAAATAGTCTCTTGGAAATCTAGGAATGAAGAGAGAGTGTCATATCCCGTAAATAGATGTAAAAAAAAAAAAAAAAAAAAAAAAAAGAAAAGGGTAAACCCCTGCCACAGGTAAATATTAATTCGGAATTCCTCTCAAATTTCTTAAACGTTGCCCGCGCTTACCCTGGCTTAACGTCACGTCATGATTTCCCGTTACCATAACATCACGTGCGATTCCCCAATTTAAGATCAGACGACATTTTGTTTTTTCAATCGCGGTCCCACATAAAAATGGCGGGGCCTCGGCTCCAATTACATCCTCGGCACGACATGCTGCGCGGCCACTTCAAGTTCTCCACATTTCAGCGCTGCACGCCGTCTGCAATCCATAATTCTCTATATAAGACATAGAAATCCCCCAAACACACATTCGTAAAAAAAAAAAAGAAGACGACAAGAAAAACCAGATACGAACTCGGATCTTTCCAAGCTATTGATTTTTACTTTTTTCTCTGTTTTGGCTTTGCAATACTCCGGGATCAACACAAAAATATAAACCACAAAACCACAAAAACAATTCTTTGTCACCCAAACTTTTTTTTAAAAATGTCAGTTTCAAAAAATACAGTGGACTCAGCGCCAGCGCCCAATCCACAGGCGTCAATCCAGCAGGAAAGAAACGGGAATAAATTTGACCCGGCCACCATGCACTATTTTTTAGAATCGTCGCGCGAACACGCAGAGGCGTTCAAAACTTTAGTGCAGCAGTTTGAACGAGACCCAATTTTGGGCAGCGACGCCAGCTACTACGATCTTACTAAAGCGCAGCAGCGTGAAGTCACCGCACGCAAAATTGCGCGTGTTGCGCAGTATTTGGAAGGTGGGGACCCGACATTATGGCAGACGACACGCATGTCGCTCTTGAACCTTGTAGACTCTCAAGTGGGCACACGTATCGGGGTGAATTTGGGATTATTTCTTGGGTGCGTCCGGGGTAACGGTACCGAGTCCCAGCGTAAATTCTGGACCGCCACCAAGGAGACGCAAAATTTGAAGGGTCTCTATGGGTGTTTCGGTATGACCGAGTTGGCACACGGCCTGAATGTCGCAGGCTTGGAGACCACGGCTACTTTTGACAAGACTCGTGACGAGTTTATCATCAACACGCCTCATATTGGTGCTACCAAATGGTGGATTGGTGGTGCAGCTCACTCCGCCACTCACTGCTCGGTATATGCACGTTTGGTGGTGGATAGTACTGACTACGGTGTCAAGACCTTTGTGGTACCATTACGCGACTCAGCACATAACTTGATGCCGGGTGTGACCGTGGGCGATATCGGTGCCAAGATGGGCCGTGATGGTATCGACAATGGCTGGATCCAGTTTTCGCACGTGCGCATCCCCCGTTTCTTTATGTTGCAGAAATTCTGCCAGGTTTCCCGCGAGGGAGACGTCAATTTGCCACCTTTGGAGCAGTTGTCGTACTCGGCTTTGCTTGGCGGCAGAGTACAGATGGTGATGGACTCTTACCGGTGGACCGCACGTTTTGCAACCATTGCGCTCCGTTATGCTGTGGGCCGGCGCCAGTTTAAGTCCGCATCCCAGGGTGACGGTGCTGAGACTCAGTTGCTCAACTACCCGTTACACCAACGTCGCTTATTGCCTTACTTGGCCCAGGCGTATGTGTTTAGTGCCGGTGCGTGGAAAATCGAGCGCACCATCACGGAGACGTTGGACACCTTGGACAAGAACGTGGCCGCCGAGGATATGGGTGCGATCATGAAGTCAATCAATGACTTGAAGGCACTTTTCATCGACTCGGCCTCGGCTAAGTCTACGGCCACTTGGTTGACCGCAGATTGTATTGACCAGTGTCGCCAGTCGTGCGGTGGCCATGGCTACTCCTCGTACAACGGGTTCGGAAAGGCGTACAATGATTGGGTTGTCCAATGTACATGGGAGGGTGACAACTCCGTGCTTGCAATGTCTGTGGGAAAGCCTATCATTCGTGCGGTCAAGGCCGTGTTGGAGCTGGGTAAGAAGCAGTCCGCGTCGCTCTCATTCTTGAACGATGCCAAGAAGTTCGATAACACCGACCTTATCATCACCTCTGCCGCTGACATCATCGACATCAACAAGATCTTGCGGGCAACCGAGGTGTTGATCACCAGAATCGCCATCCAGGGTGCCAAGGTCGTGGCCGAGAACAACGATAACTTTGACACCGTTGGAGCTGCCAGTTTGGCCATCTCTAAGTTGAAGGCTCATTTGTACTTCTTGACTGAGTACGTCAAGCGGATCGATGAAAACGAGCACGCTGATTTGAACAACTACTTGCTCAAATTGGGTCAGTTGTATGCCACCGCCAACGTCGTGGAGAAGTTCAGTGGCGAATTCTTGAGTTACTCTATCATCTCCCCACAACTCCTCAACCAGCTCACCAACACCATCGTGCCTCAGATATGCAAGGAGATTCGCCCTGACGTCATTGCATACACAGACTCCTTCCAGTACACTGACTTTGTCTTGAACTCTGCCATTGGTAAGTTCGATGGTAACATCTACGAGAACTATTTCGGCACGGTTAAGACCTTGAACCCTCCAAGCATCACTAAGGCGCCATACAGTGCCGATTTTGAGCTGACCTTGAACAGACCTTCCCTTGAGGTGAGGGATCGCTTCGAAAAGTCTGCTGACGCTGCCGCCGCCTTGTCTGAGTAGTATTTACCGTGGTTTAGATTTAGATTTAGATATAATGATTATGAAATGTCCAATGTTTGTTGTATTATATATTTTTTGCAGTCGCCTCAAAACTTCTACCAAATGTATACGTCCAACTGTGTATCTTACCAACTATTCTGAATATCCTGATTTCTTTAGTATCAAACTTCCACGGATGTTTTTGCGGGACTCGCATGCTATACATATTTACCCCACAATCCACAATAGACAGAAATAATATTACAGACATAAAACCGAAAATATAATTAAATCAAAATTTTCAAATGACTTCAAAATATATTAAAAAACGAATTGAAACCTTTATTCAAAAAATTTATCCAAAAAAATGACTTCTCCATCTACCGTGGTCCAATCCTTTTTATTAGCTTGCACGAGGTGCTTCCGCGGAAAACAAAAGTTGCCTGTGAAATCTGGGGTTCACTAAAAGTATTACCCCACAATTGCCTGTATGACGGAGAATTTCCAGTCACATATAAATAGACATATTTCAAGAATTTCGAATAAAATTTTCTGTAAACAAATTTAGGAACAAAAAAAAAAAAGTTTTCTCTGTTTCAAACTTTTGCAGTATGCCAATCACCGGAAGATCTCTAGTAAGTACTTTACCAGGCCCCACACCAGCTTTGCTGATGTCAGAGGAAAGGGCCAAGGCCAAATTCGATCCTTCAGATATGCTCAATATTGTGGAAGGAACACCGGAAAAGGCATCCAAAATCATGGAACTTTATCAGTCTTTAGAGAGAGACCCCATTTTAGCACCGGGCTATGGAGATTACGAATTATCACGGGGTGAAAATAGGGAACAAACAACCACTAGAATTGCACGCATGACTCAGTATATAGAACTGGAATCTTATGCGGATTTCTGGCGGCGGTTGAATCTTGTGACTGCATATGATCCCTCTTTAGGGATTCGGATTTCGGTCAATTTGGGACTTTTCATTAATTGTATCAAGGGAAATGGAACCGAGGCCCAATTTAAGTACTGGTGCTTGGAAAAAGAGGCTAAGTTTATGAAGCAATTATGGGGATGTTTTGGAATGACCGAGTTAGGCCATGGTTCCAATGCGGCGGGTGTAGAAACAACTGCCATTTTCGACGAAAATACCGATGAATTTATCATCAACACCCCTCATATCGGTGCTACTAAATGGTGGATTGGAGGCGCTGCACATTCCGCTACCCATTCCTCCATTTACGCTCGTCTTATCATTAAAGGAAAGGATTATGGAGTTAAGACTTTTGTGGTTCCTTTACGTGATTCTTCTCACCAATTAATGCCAGGCGTATCTATTGGTGATATTGGCTCGAAAATGGGACGCGAGGGTGTTGATAATGGATGGATCCAGTTTTCATCTGTACGTATTCCTCGGTTTTTCATGTTGCAGAAATTTTGTAAGGTGTCAAGAGATGGTTCAGTCACTTTACCTCCTTTAGAGCAGTTGAGTTATATTTCTCTTTTGCAAGGCCGTGTCGGTATGGCCTCGGATTCTTATAGAATATGTGCTCGCTTCATAACTGTGTCTACCCGTTATGCAGTAGGTAGACGTCAGTTTAAGGGTGATCAATCAAAGGATTCCCAGGAAACTCAGTTGATCAATTACCCTTTGCATCAAAGAAGATTAATGCCTTATTTGGCCTTGACATACGCGGCCGGTGTGGGAACAGATCGTTTAGAGCGTCAGCATGAATCTGTGGTTCGTGAATTGGAGGAGGCAGTGCAGAAAAATGACGAACGGGAAATCCACAAATCGTTGGCAGATACAAAATCTCTCTTTATTGATTCTGCTGCCTTGAAATCTACCTTGACCTGGCTTGCAGAACAATGTATTACAGAAGCAAGACAAGCATGTGGTGGTCTGGGATACTCGGCCTATTCGGGATTTGGTAAAAGTTACGCCGATTGGGTCGTCCAATGTACCTGGGAAGGCGACAATAATGTGCTTGGCATGTCTGCTGGAAGATCTATCTTGAAGAACGTTAGTGACGTGCTTAAAAAGAACGCCACTATATCTGGCTCTTTACAATTCTTGTCTAATGCAAGGCAATGTGTTGGATCTGCAGAAGTGTTGAAGGTTGAAGATGATTTAAATCCAGCACAAGTTCTCCGTGCATTGGAAGTATTGATGGTGAGGATTTCTGTATCTGCTTTAGAAAAGGTGGACGCAACAAAAAGTTGGGACTTTGTTTCGTATGAGCGCGTTTTGTTGTCCAAGTTGAGGTGCCATCATTACTTATTAGAGACATTCATACAAACTATTGAAAAGGTGAATAATCCTGGTCTTCTCTATGCTTTGGGAAAGGTCATAAGACTCTACTTCTTGACCCATTTGTTGGAAAACTTTGGCAGAGAGTTCATCAGTTTCCAGGTTTTGAAGCCAGAATTAAGTAAGTTGGTATCTACCAAACTTATTGGTGAAAGTTGCTTGGGTGTAAGAGAGCAATCAATCCCCTTAACAGACTCTTTCCAAATTCCAGACACTTTGCTCAATTCTGCCATTGGAGTTTACGATGGTAACTGGTACGAAAATTACTTCCGGGTAGTCAAGACACTTAACGACCCAAGCAAGACAAAGGCTCCTTATTCAAGTGATTTAGAATCTATGCTTAACCGCCCTTCAGTTAGTGATCGGCAAAGGGCAGAAAAGGGTTCTGACGCTGAATCCAAATTGTCGCATTGAGAAATATTTTATATTGCTAGATGAAGATACATAGTCACTTTTTATGGTTTAAATTGAAACAATCAAATTTGAAAAATTTACCGCTTTAAAGTTTTAAATCTAAGTATATAGGAAATTAAGCTCGATTCTTTCCAAGAAACAATAAATGAATATAATTTGCAACCCCATTAATTGAATTGGACTTAACAGGTTGGCCCATAAAACTGTAGATATAGTTAGTAGAAAATAAAAATTCACCCAAGTTTTATCCTTTAGAATATCTTTGCAAGATTTTTATTAACCGGGAAAGAGCTCTATCACCTGCATCATGTGTCATAAATTTGGCTGCAAATAAAAGGCGGCAACGAAAGGACAATGTCACATGAAACGGTCTAAACATTTCTGGCGATATCAAATAGATCAGAGAATATACTACTTTATTTAAAGAAAACTTTTAATTTTTTGTCAAACAGAAGAAAAGGTTCTTTTTCCATGCAGCAGCTCTTCATATCTTCATTTCTGTCTTCTTCGTTTTTTTTTTTTTTTTTTTTTTTTTTTTTTTTTTTTTTTTTTTTTTTTTTTTTCTTTTTATGACTACCCGAACGCGCACCTCGCTTGTCGCTTTTGTGGTAATTTGCAGCCTCACTTTTGGCTATAAAAAGGGAATTTCCCACAAGAGTGAAATTGGAAAAATTATCTATCTTTTTTATTCCTAAAATATAGCTAAAATGAGTGAAGAACATGAAACCTGGCAATATTCCGCTGCAGTCTTGGGTATGTTTAAAACAAAAAAAGTACTCTCTACTTCGATCTTATACTAACATTTTAGCTATCGTTTGCCCTCCTATTGCCGTTTATATTGCACAAGGAAGCTTTGATACCACTGCAATGATTAGTATCTTTTTGACTCTTCTTTTGTGGTTTCCTGGTATTATCCATGCACTTCATGTCGTGATGACTATTAAAGATGAAGAGGAGGTGGTTGAAGAACCGCCTGCCGTGTCTTAAGCGTTAACACAAATATTTCAGTGATAGTTATGTGGAGATCTCTGTCCTACCTGGGATGGAAAATAGTACTTGATAACTCAAGGATCACCCAGTGGCAAGGAAGGGCTTATTCTCAGTGGATCCAACATTTTGTCGCCGTTGTTGGATAGGTTGCAAAGGTGCAAGTCCAGAACTATTGCTATGTTTTTCTTGCTTCTATATATAGTTTCGTAATAAATATCTTTGGGGGTTCTAGAGTTTTTGTGAAATATTGAACACAAAAAGGATGGCATTATGAATTTGTACCCTTTTTTTAAAAAAGAGCAACAGTGGAACACAAGTCAACGAAATGTTTGTGAAATGTTTGTGAAAAGGAAGATGATATCTGCTCGAAAAGCAATTCGAAAAACCAACAAACGTGGGTGAAAAGTGAGTAAATGAGCATAATGTTTCTATTTCAAAGAAAAGACAGATCTCTTAAATGAGGTGGGGTTTCAGGGATCTCAAAACTAACAACATATTAATGCCATACTAACACATACAGGCTAATGATGAAAACCACAGGGACAAAAAGATTAGAATTATCTGGGTGGTTGAATGCTCTTCAAGGCCAGTCTCTTAGATACACACAGTTCTACAAGCAAAAAGAAAACTAAAAAGTGTTTATTCTATAAAATTGAACGAGAGAAGATAACTTTCTTTTCCGGAATCTCTAGCGCCTGGCACCAGAGACTCTACAGGAACTGGCCGCTGCTGGTATCTGAAAATCTACGAGTCGATGTCGGCGGCGTTGTAGTCACCGGTGGCGTAGTCCCACAAGAAGGTGACGGTGTCTGGGACACCAGGGGCAATGCCACACTGGGCGGCGTAGTCCTTGCCTTCCAATCTCAGGTTGATATAAGCCTCGTACTCGGAGAACTCACAAGAAAAGCCGGGACCGCTCTGGCACGTCTTGATTGGCACAACAGCATCGTTGATCAAGTATCTGACGTACGAGGAGTTTCCGCAAGAGTACTTCTCGGTGATGATTCTGGCACCTTGAGGGGTGGCTTGAACGTGCGAGTATGGACTGGGGAAAGGAACGTGATCAGTAGGCAAATCGTTGTCTGGTTGGAGAAGACCAAGGGCAGAGTGGAACACCTCAAGGTCGGTGTCGTGGGTGAAGGCTAAAAGAACCTTGAAGTCTGGATCTTCCTCCAGCAAGAGTTGCAAGGTGGCGTTCAAGTATGGAGCAGCGGCAGTGGCGGTCATGTTGTTACCAAAAGAGTTGGAGTAGTAGGTGCTGACATCCACGGAGTAAGAGTAGCGGATGAACTCCTCGTTGGTGAAGAGGTTGCAGACTGGCGACGAGCCACGCACGTTGATCTCGTACGCACACCACAGGAACAAGTTCTTGACGTCGGAGGTCGTCAAGTTGAAGCCAGGGTTACCGGCCACAATCCGGTCTCTGGCGGTGGCCAAGAACGACGTGTTGTATTGAGCAATGATGTTGTCATTGGCGTCAGGGTTGTAGTTGGTGCATCCGTCACGTGGGGTCAACGAGTTAGCACCCATGCTTCCATCCTCGTCAATGATGTAGTAGTCAACGTTGTCCTCGCTGTACTGATCACCCAAGAATCCACGGGCAAAGTATCTGCTGGTCTCGTGACATCTGCCGGAGTTCGACGTGAACACCTTAAGCGTCTCCTCGGAAGAATTGAAGAGAGAGTTGTACTTGGCACGGAAAGAAGATCCGTGTCTCAAGGCATCTGTGGTTCCCGAGAAAGTACCCTCAGAGTTGATGGGAGAAGTTTCCTTCTCGTAGTACTTTCTGTCAGGCACAAAATACGTGTAATCGTTAAGGAACGCCAACTCGCCCTTGAAGGTCTGGTTGTAGTTGTTGATCTTGGTCACAATGGACTCAAGCTTCTTTCCAACACCCTTGGAAGGATATCTCTCACCGTGTCTCGACAACAAGTGCACTTGCTCCAAGGTACATTGGTCGGGGATATCAGTGGAGATACCGTAACCTGGGTGTTGCACGTAAGGACCGGCACCACCCAAGAATCTCACCACATTGTAAGATTCAACCGAGGCCTGCTCTGGCACGGCCAAGTCTCTGTAGAAGGACGAGCCCACAAGAAGAAGCCCGTTGTTGATGAGCTTGGAAATTGCAACCATTGTATGAAGATGAATGTGTTGTTTTTGTTGGGAAACAAAATTGAGGCATTAGTCCGCCGGGATTGTGTCTCTTCTTATATATCCTTCTATATCATATGCAAAAGGGGGTCTTTAGGGTGGGATGACAAAGCTGCAAAATTGCAAATTGCAATTATTCACTGTCCCACTCGCACGCACGTGTCGACCCTCGGAATCGGCCTGTGACGGATTTAATTGCGGGCGTACTGCACATTATGTGCAGGCACAAGTCGGTGGATACGGCAAGAACACCCCGGTTTTATTATCCATGGAAAATGGTTCTTTCTATTTTTCAACCCTTGGGGGTATTAGAATTTTCAATTTAAGTCAACAAAATTCCTTTTATCGTCTAAATTACTACCATAGACAAAAGATAAGACTTTAAAAAAGGCTATTTATGGAATCTAGGATTGTTGGCGCTAAAGATCTTCCGCCAGGGGGCCACGTGAGCGCTGTATGCGCATGCACAGTTCCCAATATTAGCAGTGAAAAGTCAACAAAACAATCCTTTTTCGGGTTGAGAAGATGCCCGGAAATTACCTACTTCGCAACAGAAAATCCGCTTTAACGTTATTACAGGCGCAAGATCGGGGGAAGGGAATGTTTCGTAACCAAAAATTCGGATCGATTGGGTCCGAGTCATTCTCGCAGATCGCCCTAATTCTAAAGAAGAGAAGAAGAACCAAGATTCCATTTTACAATGGCCAAGAAAATAACTTCTTTTAGTCCAAGACCCTGATGGAACAAGAATGATGAAAAGGAATCAACCAAGAAAAAAATACGACAAGGTCAAAACAGTATTATGCGCTTCCAAAATTTCTTGGTACTTATTTTTTAAACTTCCATCTGCACACGTTTTCTAATGTCTGCTAAACCTCAATTCCAAGACGGGTTTTGATTGGTTTGGGATTTGCATTGTTTTTGAATACCCCCGGTTTTCACCAAACGAGGCTGAAGAGGTTACGTTATGTAACACATGTACAGGCCTAATTAATACGCTTAGGGGTTACAAAAGATACTTTTCACCGATTTTGTTTATTCTTAATGCAAAATATTTTTGTGAATAAACCATCAGAACATCCAACAAAAACTGGCCGTTAATGGCAAGACCAACATCAATCTGTTGGCCAAACACCCGCACACCAGTAAGCCAGCCCAAAAATCGGTGTCACGTGATCACCACTCTACATTTTGCGAGATAGGAGTTCACGAAAAACACTCCGAGACCTCTTCCCCCACCTTCTTTTGTCCTTATCAAAAAAAAACCAAAATGGATTCCGAAAAAATCGTCGCCGTCGTCTTGGGTATGTGAAATTATAGCGGGTAGTTCCCAGCAATTGACTTTCAATATTTACTAACATCATCCAGCCCTTTTCTTGCCTCCTTTAGCCGTGTTCATGAAATGCGGAATTAGCGCTCCTTTCTGGATTAACATTGTTTGTTGTCTCTTTTTCTGGTTCCCTGCCATTCTCCATGCTTTGTACGTGGTTCTCAAGGACTAAGTGTGATGGTGTGATATAGGGGGCTTAACGTTGTTTTTGTGGGAATTATGAAGAAATTTATAAAAAGAAATACCCCACGCTGAGCCTGGCCCTCACAACAATTGGGCTTCGTTTACCCCTGACCAATGTTGCGCCTTCCACGCCAATGTATTGAATTGGAATGAAAATCTTAATAAATAAGTAAATAAAAAAAATAAAAACTGTCAGACACGTCAAAATTGGCTGCAGTTCTAATCACTATGTATTTTAATAAAGTAATACTGGTTTTACCCACTTTGTATAGGCATCCGCACCGGGTGGTTCGGAAATCAAGTTGGGCTGAGGGCGAGAAGGGCCTCTGTAGGCTCTGTTTCGATAAATCCCGCCACCCCGCCTCAAAAATCTCAGATTTTTTTGCCAGTGTCTGGCATATAGCTACGAGGAAATTTCCAGACGCAGAAATCCTTGGCTGCCTTTGCTCTGCTGCAGAGACAGGAAGTCTAGCAGATTTCCAGATTTCCAGATTTTGGGAAGACGAGGATTTAAAAAAAAAAAATCAATATTAAGGCAGCGATGTTGAGGGGCCTATAAAGGTGAAAATAAACAAGACCCCCAAAACCACCGGATTTGTTTCTGTATTTCCGGGCCTGCACGGCTACACTGCACGTTGACTTGCCGAAAGCTTCTATGCACGATTGCTCGCGATAGCGAGGGCTTCTTATCAATGAGGTTGTCGAGATTGGGTGAGTAAGCTGTCGGACCGATAACGATATCAACGACCTTATTTAGATCTTATTTCCAGCCGAGCGAATTAGCTAGATCTGTAATATACTGGTTTTTACCTCAAACACGTTTCTTTTCACCCAAAATCCACACCTGTGATCAAAATTCCCCCACCCAAATCTGATAAATGGCAGAACCTTCAAAAAAAGCCCTCGGCGAGGAGTTGCCTCCTTTTTCGTTTTCGAAAAAACCCATCAAAAGCACGCTACCGGCTTCGGCGATCCCACACAACATAGACCAGACTTTCTCGCACGTGACCCGCCCCGTGGATCTGCCAAGTTTCAACAATATTAATTATGACGACCAGATCAGAGCCCCTCGAATGTCGCTGACCACATATTACACATACCTGCCCGAACTGCCACGGCCATTTACCGACCTCAAAAAGGATCCAGGTGTGCCTCCACGTTCCCGAGATGATCTGTTTAGCCAGCACTCTCCATATGACCCATCAACGGAGGATCATTTGCGCAATCTGTTGCGGGCAGGTCCCGGGGGGTTGCATGAAAATCCTAACATAGACACGGAATACCGGCCTGCCACAGTAGATATCAACCAACCCACGCGGCGTAACCTGGAACCGGTTAAGAAAAAATGGGGCCTTTCCGGGGGAGACATTTTATCTCTCGAGGGCCCGCAATACCCGGAACACCCGGAACACCCGGAACTCATGCGTGCCATGGATAACTTAAATGCAAATGTGACGCTGGAAGAGCGCAGTGCAGACATAGATCCGCAGCATAAACCTTCCATTCCTGGCCGAAACAGGCAGTACGCGGTGGGCGATGGCCCCGCCATCCAGCAGGTGTACACGCAGAAAAAGCCCTTGTGCTTGCCTGCGGTGCTCAGGCCGCCTCAGGAATTCTACCGTATTAACGAAGAGGATTTCCTCCACGACCTGAGTCCAGAAGAAGCACCTATTTCCGCGCGCTTAGGCGAGTTCCCATTTGAGGTTCCTAAGGAGCAGGCCGAATATACGAGGGCCGAACCAACGCACGAACACTGGCGACCCAATAACTCGTCTGATCACTGTATGAACTGTTTCGAGGGATTCCGGGGCTTCTTCAACCCGCAGAAACGCGGTCGCCACCACTGCCGTTTCTGCGGCTTGCTCTACTGCCACAACTGCCTACACAAAACCCGCGAAACGCCTCTGTTTGAAATTGCCCCACCAGAAGGAAAGCCAAGCACGCGTGCCAATAGTGGCTCTTCAAATGCAAGTTCGGTTATATCTGGCATATCTACTGTGTCCTCAAATGTGAGCGATGAAGGTGTGGATGGCGTGATGTTGGATCCCCGTGCTCGCCTCGTGGTGCCCATTTTTAAAAACCTAATGGAGCAAGGTCAGGGGGTTGGCTCTTTGCAAGAAAAATTTAAGGTGTGCAAGGTGTGCAAAACATGTGGGCAAAACTCGCAGCGGCTCGTGTATGTGCTCAACCAACGCAGCCGGAGCAAAAATGACATACACACGCCATATGTGTTTATCGAAAACCCGTACTTGGGTGACGACTCCCCCTCACAACCACACCCCCTCTACGACCTAAAAGGTGTGATGAACAAGCCTGGTTTCAAACCCGAGGGTGTGTCGGAGCGGCGTCGACTGTCTTATAATAACGTGCCTTCGGACTGGACTTGGAGTTCATTCTAACCCTCGTGCCGCGTGTGCATGCAACAGTCGTATCTTGATTTGGTGACCGAACCGGGCTCACGCCCCTTGTGCGACATGCATCCGACTCCTTTTTGATACCCCCCTTCTTGTTATACAACATCATACACACACCGCGGAAAAAAAAAAAAAAAGTACACACATGCATGCTAGAAAATAATTTAATGTGAGATTCTAACAACCTACTCCGCATTAAGTAATTAGCGAGATCTGTGGGATGTGGTATTTTGAATTCATTCACCAGCACCGCTCACGCGCGCGTGTACGGCTGAGGAAGTCGGACCACATACCAGAAAACGCGACATTCCTCTGCGGCAGCCCACGCGGATTAGATTAACTTTTTCCCTTTTCAGATAGGGGCTTTTGATTCCTTGACCTCCTGTTTTATATATTCTCTTCTTTAATAAATTTATCATTAGTCAACAGTCCTATAATTCCGGGAAGATAGTTAGACTTCCAATACACAAGCTCGGTGCCACCCCTTCACCCCGCGATATCATGTCCTATTTCCCCCCCCCCCCCCCCCCCCCCCCCGCATCTCTGTGTGTAACCTCGCTTCCAGATCCGACTGTATTCGCGCTGATGCAGCGCCTAGACTCAACACCATCACGCGTCGTCGTGCATGACCCAAATTTCACTGAAGCCCCGAGAGCTCGCAATTCGTGATTTCGTGATTTGGCCTCGTCATCATTCCACCAGTCATCGAAAAAAGCCCCTACGCCGATCTTCATATATTACCCGTGCCCTTCACTCCCACATTTTAAACTATCCCCTGATTTCCCCATGTACCTGCAAAATAATCACCTGTATGATTCCGTGGGGCGAAGGCTGTCCACCAATCCTTTCCGCCAAAACAGCTATCTGAGCGTGGTGCAGCCAGCCGCTGGCGGCAACCGTTCGGTATCACCTGTGGCTCTGACAAATTCTGCTTTTGACGACTGGGTTAACCGTAATAGGGGTCTTATGACCGATCTGTCGGACGAGGAAGACGTGATCTTTCAACGTCCCTCCTTTCCATCGCTGACCCGCACGGGCAGCGACACAAATGTGAATTACAATAGGTATGTTTAATTTTTTTTTTCTTTTCTTGTCAATTTTCTGACAACTCTTTTGTCATTTTGTTTATCTTTTGTTGATGTTTGTTTGTTTGTTTGTGTGTGTGTGTTTTAAAGACGATGGGGCAGTGCTCCATGTTAGGTTCCAAGCGACCCCTTTCTTCGCGTGAAGTAGAATTTTGGCGTCAGGATTATTGCATTTGCGCACATACCTGGGCCCTTGCTTTATATTTCTTTCTCCTATTGAAAGGCTGGGTTTGTGAACTTTTCATATTGCCACAGCCCGGTCTGCGATTATGTTGTGCTTATTGGCAAACACAGCCCTGGGCTAATGTTGGGTTGGTATGGCTTTGCGCACTCGCCCCTTCTAATGTGTTGATTTTACTTTTTATTTTTTGAAAACCAGAAGAAGTACAAAAGAAGGGAGCTTTTGATTTGTTCCCCATAAACACCTGACATCCTTACTGAAATAGCGCCAAATTTAATGGCAAGATCTAGTTGTCAAGCAACTCCAGGATCTTCAGTAGTGGGGCAGGTGGGGTTGGCGCGCTTAGTGATCCAGAACATGGCCAAGTCAAAAGTGAGAATGCAGGTAAAAATCAGCAATATTTTTTTGGGCTTTAGTTTATTGCTCTCCCAACTCGCTCAACATTAGTTCTACTCGTCGAGGTCATGCATTTTCAGTAGAAAATGCAGAGCAATGTCCTATTTTCAGCCACACTACCTAACGAAACAGTCTCGCGACCGCGCGGAGAGAAATCACAGGTGCAGGAATATGTGGCCGGAGCGTGGCTTTATGCAACATGCCTTGTTTCAAGACGCAGGCCGTGGACGTTCATGCGGGTTTCCCCATAACAATCGCTGCTTTTTCTGCTCATACCCACCTCTCTTACACACCAATCCACCCCTGCTAGCAAACATCGACACCCCTCATTTTGTGTCTGCTCATACTAACACCCTTTTAGAAAAATGTCCTCAAATAACCCTTTTGCCTCCGCGATGGCCGGCGAATATAAACACCACCGGGACCCACCACCTCCTCCCCCACAAGCCACCAGAATCAGATCCCCATCCAAAAGATCAGAGTCTCTGAAGAAAATGGCTCCTCCCCCTCCATCCTATGAAGAGGCCGCAGGCCCAAAAGCAGAATCAAAAGTATACCCCAAAGAAAAAGAGTCGCTGAAACTGTCTTCCCGTTCATCTAGACCGCACAGATCCCACAGTGATTCTGCAAAGCATAAAGAAAGAAAGTCTCGCCACAAATCGTCGAAGGAGTCCAAGAAAAAGGCTGTTGCCCCGCATCAGCCAAAGCATCTAGATGTTATTGACAAATTGGATGTCAGTGCATTTTTCGGCGGCCGTTTCCACCATGACGGGCCTTTCGATGCATGTGCGCCTCACAGAAATAAGAATGTCAAGGCTGCCCCTGTGATGGCTTTCCCCGCCGATGGACCCAACAATTCCATGAAAGCCAGTGCTGTTCCAAAGGACAACATGGATATGGCTTTTGGCAACTTCGAGGACCATAACATGATTGTTGGCAGAACCGCCAGAGAACATTCAAGCTCTATTGGCTCATCCCAACCCAGAGCGCTAGGGCAATCGACCGAATTGCCCCGCTTGACCCCATCTGTGGTTGCATTCGACGCAAACGAAAAGGCCGCTCCTATCCATGGCTATGCCACTGCTGGTTTGGGCTCGACTACATTCTTAAATGGTGCACCCGCACCAAAGTCGGAGGAGTTCTTGTCGCCCCCTAAACCAATCAAAACTCTTGGAAGAAAAAAGTCGTTGGTTCAAAGACTAAGAAAAAACAGTGGAAGTGAATCAACATCACGCCGAAGCTCTGATGATAGCGTGGAGGAATACCGCCGTCCTTCTTACAACGAGGATGAGGGTCCTTCGTCATTATTACAAAGAGTTAAGAGTTTGAAAGTGGGACGGAAGTAGGACTTGTTGGTTTTTTTTTCGATCTATCGAGTACCTGTTTGACTAAACTCGAAGTGACAGTTGCATTCGAAGTTGAACCTCTGAAGAGGATCGACACGCTTGTTGGAATTACTATTTTATGAAGATCGGGCCAACAGGCGGATTATGTTGTAAACATGGCGATGTATCACGTTGGATATGAACCTGAAAGAAGGTGGAAAATGATTAATTGCTTGCACTCATCGATGAACCTCAATGGCTAATTAATACGTCCAATTGAACTTAAAGACTAATCGCATTACTCAAGCCCAAAATAAACTCTGTATTATTAATAGAAAGTACCAAACCATTGCATATCCGTTTATGCGGGTAGTAGCGTGACAATTCTAACTTTGAGTCATTCCATGAGTCAAGAATTTGTTTTGCTCCAGCAGTCATGATGACTCAGGAGGTATAACGCGACATTTGATAAAGATAAATGAACTGGCTAGAATTTTACCCCAGTGGAATGATTATTACGAAGACATGTAGCATATTGTAGTTGATGAATGTGGAATTCTGGATTTTGAATTGGGGAATGCTCGTAAGTTTAACTAATTCTCCAAACTTCACGTTGAACCTTTTCCCGTCTTTATTCGAAGAATATCCATATTTTTATTTGCAACAAAGATTATCCTCCTCACGTCACTAATAAGAACAATTACTGAAATTAGAGAGCACGAGTGAGAAAGAACGTCCATTCTAACTTTCAAGCCCTAGCTTTCAGATAAGGGGTACAATATTTTTCTTAGGCTTATATCCTATTTTTATCCTTTTTCGACTCTAATTTAGTCCCCCCCCCCCCTCCCCGTTGTTTTCAAGAATTGATATTAAATTATTCATTTTTTATGGGGCACTTTCCTTCTTTGAGTGTGGGCCATGGCCCGTGGTGGTTGTCCTTTGGCATTTGGGTTTCACTAAGAGAAGTTTTTATTTTACTTTTTTTTTTCTCTTTCCTAAAAAGTAGTAACCTCGCTTTCTTAAAGATATAATAATAAAAAAGCTGTAAGAGCCCAAACCAACTTCAAGTTTTCTCATTATGTTGAATTAGAATAGTGATGTCTCTGATAAGTGTTCATTCTGCGTAAAGAAGTTTTCTTCAAAGGAACTATTTAAACAGAGGTACCTTTCTTAGTACCATTTCATGATGCTTTTTAATCTTTTAATAGGATTTCTTTTTCAAGGATTCTTCTTATTGTAGGGCAGGTTATCCCACTCGACCTATGTCAATAAAAATTAAGAATAGAAAACTCCACCTCAAGTGCACCAAAGCTAGCTAAGAATAGATATAGTACTCAGCATCTCTCATCAGCATTTACCCTGCTTTAAAATTCTATTCTTTAAGGTAGACTCGATTATTAATAACTTTTTATTTTCATGATAATAGATTCTTTTATTTTTTTGTGTGATTTCATACTTTAGAAAAATGCCTGGATAGTTTGAGCATTTCCATATTTTAACATCCACAGGGGACAATATTAATAATACAAAACAACCGGGGAAAAACAGGGGTGGACACATATAAATCGAAACACCCACATTTTTTTTAAAAGAAAGTTAAGTATTTAATGAAGCTTTTGGAATAAAGAAAAATATATCCCGTATTACAGTAGTCCCTTGCTTTGGATAGTGGTATGGCAGAGAGAGGGAATGCAATAAGTAAGGGATAAATAATTGGAACAAAGATCGGGATTTTTTAATTTGAAAATCTTTACTAATTTAAAGGGATAATAATGACTGATTAGAATATTGACAGGTTCGAAATTTTTGGAAAGAACCCACCAGGGATACAAGGATGAAATATATATAAATGATAATTCTAGCCTATACATTTAGAGAGAGAAGGTAGGCCAAAGGCCAAAGGACGACGAGAAACTTAAAAAATTTAGGGACCTGAACCAAAGATTATAAGCCTGTTTTTTTTATTAAAAAGACGTAAAATAAAGAATATATATATTACATAAATAGTCATTCAAAACCACACACCTATACCGGCGTTAGGAGGGCCCGCAGAGTCCGCACTAACAGAGAAGAGTACTCAAAACACCGAAAAAAGCCGGAGCACCATACACCAAAATGAAATTCTAGTTCAAAAAGAGAGAAAAAAAAATAACTCAACTGAAATCACCACATGACATCACTTTATCGTTAATGGCCCCAACGAGCTCTAAACACTAACCTGTTCATGTCACTGACCTGCACATAACACATACCTCACAATCCATAATTTTTTTTCTCACCTTCACCAAAACCCACCAAAACTTTCACCACCCACAAAACACTCCCCCACACAATGGCTAGACAGTTGCTCCGCCACCAAAAGACGCTTGTGCGGTCGCTCACGTACCGGCTCCCGGAAACGCCCGTGTTACAGGGCCTCCGTGCCTCCCAGGTCGGGTTTCCCGGGCTCTACACCCACGAAACTCTTGCCGACTTTTGGTTCCGTCAAGGTGACGAACTCACGGCTCGGTTGAACGCCGAAATCAACCAGCGTGGTGTCACAAACACGCCGGCAAACTTGGCCGAGCTTGTGGCTGCCACCTTCAACACCCCGGAATTGGCCCGCGTGTCTAGTACCGCGGCTCGTCTCCACCACCTCCAGTTTTTCATGGAGCTGCTTCGGCCGCATGAGGGCGGGAAAATCGTGCGCCCTGATGCCGGTGCACTTTTGGCCACGCCATCTATCTCCACACGCGTGCCCAATGAACCTACCCACGCGGCACTCCGTGAGTGGATCGAGGACTCGTTTGGATCTATTGCTGAGTTCCGCACACTTCTCTTGAACTCGGCTCACGCAATCAAGGGTGATGGTTTTGCTTGGTTAGTCGCCGAAGCATCGTATGCAGAAAGCGCCGTTCGTGGCGGTGCCCAAGCAGACTTGTCGTTCAGTAAGTTGGCGGTGATGAACACGTATAATGCCGGAATCGTCGATGATGCCGTACGTCTGGGCCAGCTCTCGAAGTTGCACCAACAGAAACTTGCTCGCGAGGAATCCGCTGCTCGTAGACTCCACGACCGTGCTGAACAGCCATCTTCGTCTTCTCCATCTCCATCAACTACTTCTTCTGCATCTTCTTCCTCCCATGACGATACTGTTTTGGGCACGGTCGAGGAGGCCGAGGAGGCATTGTTGTACCTGGACAAACGCTTGGTTCCATTGCTTGCAATCGACGCGTCGATGCGCGCTTACGTCCCTGACTATGGTGTGTTTGGCAAGCAGGCTTACTTGGAAAATGTGTGGGCATGTATCGACTGGTCTGTTGTCGCCGAGCGGGCACCTGGCCGTTTCAAGCCGCTGGTGGTGTTTGACCAGTAGACGTGATTGCCAATACTAGCATCAACACCAACACCAACACCATCATCAACCCCAACACCAACACCAAAATCCCTGTATATATATATCCCGCCGCCTATGATGCCTCTCATGGCTCCCGAACGGCGCCCGTAAGTTGCGGTACATAGCACCTGGGGCTGTATAAGTATCTATGCATTATTATTTTTTCTTGATCGTTCTACACACTTGTATTACTTCTTGATGACCTTCTTGACGATCTTCTCGACCTCGTCCCAGTCATCAGTGGGCAAGCGTGTCATCTCGACATTGCCGAAGTAGTTCATAATCGCCTGCAAGTCGGCAAAAGACTTCTTGTCGTGGACAAACGACACCGAAACACCGACACGGCCGAAACGGCCTGTACGTCCGATACGGTGCAAGTACGTGGATGGGTCTGGCTTACGGTTGGCGTCAAGTGGAAGGTCGTAGTTGACCACCATGGACACACTGGCAATGTCGATACCACGCGCCAACACGTTGGTGGTGATCAAGACCTTGGAGCGGCCCTCACGGAAGTCGTCAATGTGACGATCACGGTCGGAATTGTCCTGACCACCGTGAAGCACGGAAACCTTGTGGCCTTCCTTCGTCATCATTTGGGTCAACTTATCTGCGGTGGCCTTGGTTTCAACGAAAATGATCGACAGGCCAATGGTCAACAAACCGTACAAGCCACACAACATCTCGAACTTGTGTCCCACGGAGTCACAGTCCATGTAGAGCTGCTTGATACCGTCCACGTTCAACTCCTCCTGCTTCAACTCCAACAGGTTGGCGTTAGGCACGAACTTCTCAGCATACGCGCGCACTTCGGTGGGGAAAGTGGCAGAAAACAACACCAACTGCGTGGTCTTGGGCAACTGCTTCTTCACACGCAAACACTGGTCACCCAAACCTTGTGCCTCCAACATCGAGTCGGCCTCATCCAACACAAACACCTTTAAGTTTGCCGCCTTAATTTGGCGGTACTTCATAAGGTCCAACACAATTCCCGGCGTACCCACCAAAACATGCTCCGTCACCTCTTGACGCTTTGGCACCAGTCCAGGAACCACTAACCGCGTGGTGATGCCGGTGAACCGGCTCATGGTTTCAATAACCTCGTAAGTCTGGCGCGCAAGCTCACGAGTGGGCGCCAAACAGAGAGCCTGCGAGCACTTTTGACCTTCGTCGACGCGAGAAAGCATCGTCAAAGAAAATGCCGCCGTTTTACCAGTTCCGGATTGCGATTGGCCAATCATGTTCTGGGGTGGGTTCAGCAACAAGAGCGGTAAAGCCTTTTCCTGAATTTTCGATGGCTTGTTGAATTTCATCGCAAAGAGACCCTTAAGCAACGTGTCCTTCAAGCCCAACTCCTCAAACGACTTGGCAGAGAAGAGTGGCGAGTTGGGGTCGGCCTGTAAATCTGCCAACTTCACCTTCACTTCGTATGTCGAGTTGATCAAGTTGGTTTCTGGCTCAGCAGGTACGGCAGTTTCCTTTTCCTTTTCGGTTTCGGTTTCGGTTTCCTTTTCGGTTTCCTTTTCCTTTTCGGTTTCTATTTCTGGCTTTGTTTCTTTTTCTTCATCAGCGGCAGTGGTTTCCGTTTTTGCAGCCTCGGCTGCTGGGGTGGTGGCCTCCTTAGCCGCTGGCTCAGGAGTAGCGGCCGCAGGGGCACCTGCATCAGGCGTGCCTTCGTTCAAAGACAACAGCGAGAAAATATCCGAAGGGTCTGTGCTTGCCATTTTTTTAAAATGTTTTTGATTTTTATATTTTAAATGGTTTTATTTCCAGGAATTGGGCCGTCTTTTTTTTTTTGTGCAATTGACGTCGCCTGGAGTTGGTGTAGTCGCACATCGCGGCGGTTTTCTCTGATCTCGCTGTGTGTTGCGTAGGATGTACGGATGTATGCATGAGAACCTGCCAGTACTAGGTGTGGGATAATTATATATGTACATTTATTTTGCATTATTCTTTTTTTTTTTTTTGTTTGGGTATACGTGGTAGGGACATATTCATTAGGCCTTTTGATGAAAGGCAATTTTCCTCCGTGGTTTGTGGGGCTTGATGTTTGTGTTTGATGCCTCATATTGCTGGCCAATACGGGTGTGCCCTGATTAGACGAACTAAAAACCAGCCTTGAACTTAGACTCCATAATTCTCCATAGAGTATAGCCAGCCGTTCATACTCACACATGCTATATTCTTAATCCCATGGATTTGTGTAATTCATGCCCTTCTCCACAAAATATAGTCTGTATAAGGAAGGCCACTTTCATCAAGTGTAGCAATTCGTAGACGTAGATTTCCACACGGTGGCTCAGACCTGCAAAAGTTCACTCGCATAGTCCTCCATTTCGCCCTTTAATACCGCACACACATCCACATCATCCCAAAACCGAGTGGTATCATTTCCACCGAAAAACTTCATCACAAATGCATTTTCTACAAGCAGCATCACACAATCACCATCGCCGTCTTGGGCACAGATGCGTGATCGTTGTGTCTGAAGTTCCTGGGCCTCGAATTCAAGCGATTTGCGGTTGTTCATGGGCAACATCTCATCGCTCTCCACGAATTTGCGCATGTCCCCGAGGTTCGTTGTGCGATGGATTCTTGTGGGCATACTAATTTCCTCAAGATCTAGCATATCGGCATATTGGGTGTACTGAAGATGCCGGGCATTGATTTGCTCTGGTGTATCTTCTTTTTCGTCGTGTTCCATAATAGTGGGCGATGGCAATTCGATCGATTCGGCATCAACTGAAGCCAACTCACTTGGAGTTGCCGAAATTGTCGCCAAAGTGACCTCGCTCGATGGGCTCGATGACCGATTTTTCCACACAGTAGAATTGCGTTTCAGGACATTCTCAGGAATGTCTGCAGATATCTTGGACTGCCGCCTTCCAGGAACATTAAGATCGAGCGGCATGAGTGGGGCCAGTGGGTCAGTCATGCTTGACATCGTGCTCTGAAGGCTGTACATACTGTTTGTGTCATGGGAGGGATGTGTGAAGGGCACACTAATAAGCAGCGAAGTTTTTTGAACCCGTGCCGACAAGTCCTTGAGAGACCTGCGTGATTTCAACGAGCTGAAAAGACCCGACTTTCTATGTTCTGATTTAAGCATCGTGGCAAATGGGGGCGTATGGGCTGTGTCTGTCTGGGGCACCAATATATTGTTGAAGCGAATGTGTGATGGTGACACAGTGTATGGGGTGGGTATGCCTGTGGGTGGGCTTCAGCAGGCTGGAGAAGTGTATGTCCCTTTGTGGCAGATGTTCTCTTCTCGAAAGCTTAAAATTTGATGGTACAGATCGATTGCTACCGGAATAGGCGTTTTTTTAAGCATCTTGAAACAATGGCGCAGCTCCATGCACGTTTGTTATGGGGTACGCGACTTAGCAGCCCCTTCGGCACGTTCGGTCTCCTGCACGACATTCCCGGTTGTTTACGCTTTTTTGATGTGCTTTTGCACCTGTTAGTTTTGGGAGAATTTCCTAATCAGAAAAACCATGCACTAAACATAGATATAATGAATACGTTATTCCAAATTCAACATGTTTCCGGAGTTGGCCTGAAAAGGGGTCCCTCGTGCGTGTTTTTTGAAAACCCCTGAGCAAGAGAAACTCATGCACGGGCGCGAAAATTAAAAAAAAAAAGGAAAACAGTTTTCGTGTTGCATAAAATTGGGGCCGCGTTGTTCACCCCGAGAAAGTATTTGCATCCCCGCCACAAGTAAACTTGCAGCTTGGAATCTAGATTTGGCCGTCTGTATGTTTTTGGGTTCTTTATTTTTTTTTTTTTTTCTTTGAGGAGATGCAAACAACGCGTGTCCTTCGCTATCGTATTCGCGACATATTCTTCAATTGCAATTACCTTTGATTGAACCTCTCAGATTGAATATTCCCTAGAAGTTTTAATATTCAAACTCATAGAATTATCATGAAAACGCTGTCTACTAAAGAACTCGGCTAGCTCTTTTGAATGATGCAGAAGACATTTTGATATTTCAACAGGGGTAATAGTCTATGGAGACCCACGGAATCGAGAATTTGCCGTGATTTTCTTGGGTTCACTTCGACATGTAAACATACGCCAAGCATTAAAAGTTGGATTGGTCATATCAGTAAATCCACGGGTGATTATTTTACGTTGTAATTCTGAAAACACGCTTATCATGCGAGATAAACGAATTAGTTGCTCTCTTATCAGCAATAGACATTCAGTTCATCATTAAAACCCCTCATAACGTCATAGCAGTAATAACAGTGAATTTTGGACAATATTTCGGAATAATTTTTTCGTCTGCTATTCTCTAAAATTTTTCGAGCCACTTTGGAGGAGGATTTTGGAAGGCGATTTTGGGAGCAGACTTTGTAAGAAAAACTGGAATAATTCTGCCTTCGATGGTAGGTCAAAATATTTCACGTCCTTCAAATGAAAGAAACTTCGAGAAAACACCCAAGTCGAAAAGTATAGCTTGAAACTGAACTTTGACTCAATGAAAACAAAAGATTGCTCCTATTTTTGGCGAAGTTTGCCCCGAGACTTTCACTTGTCCACGGCGTGTTTAAGCATTACAACAAGTGTGGGATATGAAGATCTTTGAAATATTCCAACAAAAAAAAGGTAAGAAAATGGGAAAAAGTCAGTAAAGAAAAATAAAAAACACCTTTTGGAACCTGTTGATAGATATAGACAGTCGTGTATCGTTTTTCGAAACAAGAACGCCAGGGGGTTTTAACCGACTTATTAAAATCAACAAATGGAAAACATTTACCACCCTAAAGTATTGTTAAGATCAAAGGAAACATTGTCTTTTATTTTGAAATTTCAAATACTTCACACATTGTTATTATGCTGATCAGATGAGGAGTTGGAGTAGGAAAGGTGAACTGATCCCAAATCTCCGACTCCAGGAATTTTTCGAAGGCAGAGATAAAAAACAAAAAAACAGTTGGTGTAAGAAAAGAAGGAAGAAATAAAAAAAAAGTTGAAATAAAACAGAGCTTTTTTTGGGTTTCAAGCAGTAATTACGACTTTTCTCTAATCCTGCCTCACTCCCTTTTTAAACAATGGGCCCCACCTCACAAGAACAATGAAAACGCCCTTGCAGAAGAACATTGCTGCGGCCAAATCCGACCTAAAAAGGAAGTCCGTCTGCGGGACAGAATATCGAGTTTGGGAATTGTTAATAACGTTAGTTTTGCTTTTATAAAAGGAAATAGGTTTAAAGATAAATTGGGATTCACTGAAACATTCACGTCACATGGTCTGCTAAGTCCCAAGAATTCCCATTCACGGAAGAATTTGAGCAGGTTCTATTGTACGGAATACAGTATCTAGTAAAGTACTTGTATAAAAGCAAAACAAAATATACAATTCTTGCTTGGGTTTTCCCCATCATGCATTAGGCTAGTCTCGACGAGTTGCCTCTAAATGACCCATAGGCGGCCTTCTATATACAAAAGCATGTCTTCATTATTTGGATGGTAAAATCGGCAGGAAAAAGGACCCCTTTCCAGTATATCTCTTGATTTCCTTCGTACTCAACTTGACCCACTTCTCTTTCCTCAAAACATTGCCCCGCTTGTCCCTACCAGAAAGTGTGCGGGTGATATATTTGCTTATAGGCACACGGGAAATACCGGCAATGCCTTTGGGAAAGTACACCACCAAATCTTCTGCATCCTCAGGGTCTGGTCTTGCGCCTGTGGCCTTAATATTTACAAAACCCAAGCCCCGAAGCACAAGATCAAAAGAACCATCAAATGGAGGTACCACATGTTTCACAATATCCGTTTTAAGAGGGTCCACCAAAAACAACCCCCGGATTGCTTCCGGGTCAGCCGGTTCTTTCCAAACCTGCATTGCCTTTTCCATATTGCTGAAAATGTGAATTTTATGGTTGAACACATTTCGGATCTGGAACATGCACCCACGTGGCACTTGTAGGAAAAAGAGACCACCCACAGTGACAACCTGTCCCTCTTTTGCAGTGAAATACCTCGAAAGATAGGTACCACATTTATGGAACATGGCACCTTTCTGAATCTGTTTAATACCACCAGCAGACAAAAATTCATATAGATGAGCTGAATGAACATTACTAAATCCGGGAACATCAAATACGGTAGTCGATTTCGAGAGCTCTATTGGGATGATTCCCCGCGTGAATCCGGGCATGAACGAAGCACCAGGCCCGTTTTCGGCCTTGGACTTTTCCCACATTTTCATCCTTTCCCTGGCCGCCGCATATGAACGTGAATTCAAAATAAAGCCATCTTCTTCCTTCTGTTTAATACGTTCTTTACGTGCATTAGGTAAACGTTCCCTTTGTTTACGAGCAACTTGAGCCACCAGCTGAAGAAGAGTTGATTTTCCGGAATTGACACTGCCGATGAAAAAAGAATTATCCTTAACGTTTTCCAAGAAAACTTCGGTGTTCCAGTCAGATTTTCCTGAAACCACGTGCACCTGTTTCCGGGGCACGCCGTACGTCCTAAACATATAATCTTGAAAAAACTGTAGTCCATACTTGGATGCCAAGTTGTTTGTAGGAAATAAAAGATCTGATTTCGTGATCACAAATTGCATCGACTTTGCAGACCGGTGCCGAAACACATCTTCGTCTAGAGACATGGGAAAATCCACCAGACTCACTACGTAGATTAAGTTGCCATCTACAGGAATACGATCCATGACCTGTCCCACAGACTCGGTCTGATACTCGGATGCATCGAACGATGACTTGTGGTATGCGTTCCGGCATCGGAGACACTGGTGCCCATTTTTGACCTGGAGCTTCTGCGTTTTTGGCTGCGGTTTAGAAAGAGGCACAGTATTAGATTCATCATCTCCCGCTCCATTAAGTAATAAAGCCTTATCCTCTTCACTCAAACCATCAAAGTGTTCTTCAAAAACCTTATCTGCCAGCCGCGAAGACGTGGGTTTTACCGCTTTTGCAGCAGCAGGCGTCGACAGCTTAGGCTCAATAAAGTACCCCTCACCTTCAGGTTTCGTTTTCTGCAATGTGATCCCGCATGATGTACATTTTGGTGCAAGTGTATCTGCAAGAAAGTGTGATACATGTGTGATGCTGGGAGATGTTTCAAAGTAGCGTCTCGGAAGCCCGATGCGGGCGCGAAGAGAGACATGCGTAAATACCCTGCAAAGTAGGACGCCATTTATTCGTCCCACGGTACGGCGAAACATGTTTCTTATTTTTCTTTCTCTTAACTTTTTTTTTTCAAAAAAAATCAACTATATTTCAACCAGTATTAAAGTGGGTGGATTAGCTAACATCCCAGGCTACGCGACATCACGCACGTGAGTACGATGAGTAGGGCTCACCAGATCACGTGTGGTAAATGATTCGGCTCTTGACTACTTTTTAGTCACGTGACTAACCCAACCAATCCGCCACCACGGTGTTGTTTCAGAAACACACGAACCTGGCCGCTTGCTCTTGCACCACATACTTTGCAGGTGCGACAGTGTGCATATCCAAATGTTGTACATCCACTTTACCAAGTACATGCAGTAGGTATCGCCGGATGCACTCTATATACACAATACTAAGCATAACTTCGCATGAATTCATGCGCGCTGATGGTGCTCGTCTTGTTAAACTTACTCGGCCGACCACTCGCAACCAGTTCCGAGCTTTGCGGATACCAACACAATTCAGTTAAAAAACCCACAGAAAGTAGGCTAGGAAGTAGTAAGAACCTTTCTTGAATTAATAAGCTTAATTTACTTAGAGAGATTCGAGAAGCAATAAAGATGCTTGCCTCTGTAATATTTCTTTCCTTTTTTTTTTTTTTTTTTTTTGTGTTCTTCGTTCGCCAGTCTGATGACGCAGTGACCCAAAATATTTATGCATGATGGGAAAAAAGGAAATTCAATCACCAACAAAAGCAAACATGAAAATTAACATGAGGCCAAACAAAAAATAAAATAAAAAATAAAATTACAGAAAAAAAAAAAGGAGAGTCATACGTGGATTCTATACTCACACTTTACTAAGATACAAATATATATATTGGTGCCCTTCTCGCAATTTGTTCAGGAGGTTATGATAACCACTTTTTCATAGCAACCAACATGTCGATGTTGCGCAACGAGTTGCTGCAGGGTGATAGGAAAACCAAAAAAAAAAAAAAAAAAAAAAAACAAGAAAAAAAAAGAAAAAAAAAGAAAAAGCAAGTAAAAAATGTAATGTTAAGATTTCGGCTTTTCGGTTTTGATGTAAAGCTCTCTCAAATGCCAAATGATAAGAAAAACATACACAGCTTTTTGGACGTAGTCACCCACCTGCAACAATGTAGTAAAATGTGAATTTCAAAACACTAACCAGAGGTGAGAATTCTCGCAACCTCTCACAGAATACACAGTGGGACTCTACCTAAATATTGATAATATTCTTTGGAAGGAAAGACATACAAAGTTTGGAGTTCAAGGAAAGTAATAAACTGTTCATCCTTTCCGTCCGTCTTTGCTAGATGACGTGGCAAACTTGGTGCCCTTTAACGGGATATTCTATCTGCAAGACCTTTGAAATCATGCGGGCTCCCCTCCGAACCATTACATAAAGTGATGATGCATCATGCATATATGCTTAAAGGTCACTTGCGCAAAAGCGCGTCCAATAAGGAAAAAAAAAACCAAGACAACGTCAGTAAGATTCTCGGCCAAAATTTTCCCACATCAGTCTCCGAGATTTTGAACTTTATTTCCCCTTGTAAATACTACCTCTGATTTTTGAATCTCCAGGATACTTTCGGAATCGTCCTGAATAATTTTTGTATTTGAGCGAGGAAGAGAAATAAAGAGTAAACTATGGTAGTAAAGCCAATATACAATTGGTTCTGTTGGATGTACGTAACTCGGGAGCATGCCAAAAAAAAGAAAAAAAAGAAAAAAATAAAAGAATGAGAGCTGAAATAACTGATCTGTTGAATGAACAGGCAATCATAAATTCAAAATTTATAAGAATACAGAATAAAAAAAAAATATATATATTTCCGTGTTTTTTATGTAACGATTAAGGGGCTACCAAGAAATGGCACATTCAGGTGATTTAGGGGAGATGAGCAAATATTGTACCGGTTGTCTGCTTTGCTTGCGTAACCCGGCAAAAGGACAAGAATTCGCTGTGCCTAGCGAGTGTGCACACAGCTTCCATCTATGCGTCAGGTTGTTTACCTTGTGAAAACCAATAATACTGCATCTCGCATGTTTACAATAGTGGTCGGCAGTGCTAGGTCTAAGAAAATGAGAGATATTTTTCCGGGAGCTTGAATTCTAACCTTTGTTTTATTTTGGGTGCAATTGTTCTTATTGAAATCGACTGGAATCTTTTCTTTGTTCACTTCTTGTGGAAGTTGCGCGAGTCGCATATGCCCGGGTTGTATGGGCTTGCGCTAAATGCGGAAAAGTACGCATGCGGCCAGTCGCAAGTCACTGATTGATGGACATGCCCGTGGCCAGCTTCGCTTCAATGAAGTTCCATCTGCCGGCCAAGCTCGGCACCAACTTCCTCTTTTGGTTGGGTAAAGAAAAAGGTGAAGACACAAAACGAGAAGGAATTCATTCCATCCATTTCTAGAGTGGGTGCTTGATAATTTCTCTTTATTAGATTTAAAAAAATTATAGTTTGTGTTAAGTTCTGCTCTTTTTGGACGGATGATTTTTGAGTAGCAATCAAAGACTTTTCGAGAGGGGAAGTCACCGAGAAATTCTGCGCGCAGAAGATTTCAATACAGGCAAAGCGTTGGCTTGGATGAGCGGTGTTATTCCGGATGCACATCTAACGTGCCGGCACTGTGACCATGCATGCATGCACCTCTCTCGTATGTAATGCGCGCTTTGTTGCCTCATGCCTGCCATCTTATCCGTGCACGTCGTGAAACTGTTTTCTTTGATTCTCGACATTTCATCGTGATTGTGCCACTCTCAAATTCTCGCTACCCCATTTTTCTTTTACAAACACAAAAACAAATCCTACAAAAGTACACCACACGTACCCAGCAACCGATCCCTTCGATATAAACCTCAGCAAGCTATCGGACTGTTGCTTTTTTTTTTGACCTTTGCCCAAGAATTTCGTGTCTTTTGTGCCGTTTTTTTGGATTTTTTTTTTTTTTGTTGCGAGCTTGGCTCACGCCCCCCCTTCGGATTGTGTGGCAATTGCTGTGAAGCTTTCCCCATATAAGAATACGAGATTTTACTCACGGCTTAACCCATTTGGTGTCTTTCCCGATTTTGTTTAAATAACCTTGCTTGGAAATCCCGAGAGCAATCGATCTTCAAGATATAAAAGCCGGCGGCAAACAAAACAACCAATCACAAACGTGGCTTTTCCCAAAACCTCTCCTTTTATCAAAACTTTAATTCGCAAAAATGCCCAAAAGATCTCAACCCCCGCTGCCCCGGGTCAAGAAAAGAAAACACCTGCGCCAAAATCTGGGGTTCCTGGTGAATTATAACTATGCGGTAAAAGCTGCAGACACATGGACATCACTTGGATCGTGTGCGCTGACCATGGGAATCCATAATTTGGCACTCAAGGCATTTGAGGCGGCTCTTTCACACACGCCAGGGTCGCTTCCTACGTTGCTTGGATGGAGCCACCTGCTACGGATGAATGATGTCAGTGTCAACGAAACTGTCGGGTGCCAGGCGGCCTTACAACGGCTCACCAAGGCCGCGGAACAGTACCCTGAGCTTGCGAAATCGGCAGATTTTTTCAAGGAACTCACGGAATGTTATCTCCTTGTGAACTTGAACGATCCGGCTCAACAAAGTGTGCAACAGGCGATCCAACTCCAGCCCAACGATGCTTCGCTTTTCCTTCTTCTGGCACAAGCACTCATCCGCATGGGCTTGCGTGCACAGGCCGCCTCGTCGTTGGCTCACAGTCTCAAGCTTTTGCCTACGGCGCTTGCGCATTTCACTGCGGCCGACATTGAGACGGCCCGCACGGCACACGCAGAGCTTGCAGCTATAGCTGCGGCCGAGGGTAACATCGAAGCCTCCATCAACGAATTGACTGCCACGTTGATGTTGCCGCCTCCGCCTTTAGCCCGTATCAACGAGCACATTGCACTCTGGTGTGCGCTTGCTACCGCTTTGGAGCGTGCCAACAAAATTCCCGAGGCATTGGACGCATGTGAACGTGCAGAGCTTGCGGTGGGGCTGCTGCCACGTATCCTAATAACTCACGCTTACTTGCTTTTGCTTGATGAGCTGAAGGCACATGCCGAACGTGCAGTCGAGCTCTTGACTCGCGTAGTGGAGGCCGAACCTCGTGGAGGACCCACAGCAACCGCTACAGCCACACCAACTCCCACCCCACCAGGAACGACAGCTGCTGCAGGAGCCGTCGCCGCAACAAATAAAGATGCAGACACTCCTGAAACTTCAGCAGCCGCCGCAGCCTCTGAGGATACACTGGGTGATTTCTTGCCGTGGTGTCTCTTGGGAAAGGCCTATACATTGCTCGACTCACCACGAGCCGCGTATGACTCGTACCAGATCGCTTTACGGCGTGCTGACGGGCTGCCTATCACGTGGTTGGCCGTGGGCAAGTTGTACTTAGAGTTAAAGCAGCTCCCAGATGCGTTGGCTGCATATTCACAGGCGTTACGGCTTCAATTAAATGAAAATTCGCCCGGTACCGCTGCTGCATGGGATGGCTTGAGCTGCGTTTACGAGCGCTGTGATGACCAACTTGGCGACGCTGCTGACGCTTGTTCGCGTGCCGCCTTGTGTTTCCAGACTTACGGTGACGCCAAGAACGCAGATTTCTACGAAAGCAGAGCAAAAGTACTCCGGCTCGCGGCAGAAGGAAAGGCGCCCGTGCCCGAGTGGAGCGAGCCTGTGGGCGTGCCCAACTACTTCTTGCGCGACCTTGTCAACTTGTTGCCCAACGAACGCATTGCGTTTGTCAAGAGCATCAACAAGCCAGAAGCCGCGGGGCCTAGTGGTGGCAGTGTGGGTGGGAAGCTTCACAGTGGCTCGTCCGCCATACACGAACGCAGCCCCCTGGACCCCTCCATGGCACATGCTCAAGCTCAAGCGCACGCCCAAGCTCAAGCGCAGGCACAAGCACAGTCTCAGGGTAAGCCCCGCAATCCATACGACACACCACTGCAGTACCCCTCGGATACTTCTTACCAGCCTCGCGGAAGTGGTCTTCCTTACTCCAACAGGCAGCTGCACCCATTCGACTCGATCCCTCGGGGCTCTTCGGTAATTCCCGGAACCCCCCCTCCCGGCCAGCCCCAATATGTGCATCCGGGCACTCCCTCACACGTGGTACACCAACCGCCCGCATATGGGCTTGCGCCTCCATACCAACAACCGGACTCGAAGCTGCCGGGTCTTGCTAATCAGCAGATGCAACACCCGGGCGGCAGACACTATTGGCCGGGCCATGACGCCGCTGGCACCGGCGGCGTCGGCAACCCCGCTCACCCTATGGCAAGAGGCCCGCCCGCGCTCCTGAATCCTTATGGACCTCCGCCTCCTGCTTCAATGATGTCACCACCTCCTCCTGGTGCGCAGGGTCCCGCAAATGGCGCACACCGGTCGCCCGCGGCGCTCCCCCAAGTCCCCGCAGAAGGATACCCTATGGCCATGCCTCCAGGATACGCTGCCTACGGCCAGTACATGCCCATGCACGGCGGAATGGTTGCCCAGATGCAACCATACGCGGGCGCACACTGGCGTCGATGAAGGGGCAGAACAGTCTACAGGGTCTCCCGCAAGAATATTCTTTACTTTCTATACTTCATACTTCTTATTTTGTCCATGCATTTTTCAAGTCACTCCACGCACCTGTGAAAACTTTCCGTTCGGCGCCACTGGATGGTTGAAATCCGTCCTGTAGACCGTATATCTCAGAAAGCATCTCAAGTACCTTCCGGCCCTTGCCCGATGTAATTACCCCGCCATAGTCTGCCTTTAGTATCGGCAAAACATCACCCGAACTATCACCAAAATAGAAAATCGTCAGTTCGGGGTATACGCCGCGGATTTTCTCAAGCTCCACCACCTTATCGTACCCAGTACGTATATCAAAGGTTCTATCGAATTTACCCGTTGTAGCGCGCTCAGAATCGATCTCCAAATCATTCGCCAATACACTAACGTTTTTCACCCCATGCAATCGAAGAGTCTCCTCAATCAAACCCTTACACCAGTTAACACTCAATATATAAACCGGGCACCTCGCCAGCTTCACAAAATCCACAAACCCTGGCTGGAGCTCGATGTTTGAAGCCAAACCATGGAATTTTCCTACATCATAACCCTTGAAAAAGCCCGTTTCCTCAAGGGCACCGATAGATGTAAGCTCTACTTGCCTCATGCCTTTCTGGAACGCTGTCTCTGCGTCAATTGAATCTCGTGAATTTTCACACGTGCTCATATACTTTGAGTAGGCATCCATATAAACCTTCGAGAAGTGGCTGAATGGAGGAGCTGTTCTCACGCCATTTTGGTCCGCTACACTTGCAATAAGTGCGGTAGTATCTTTGACAGTGGCTGTTTCATCCCAGTCAGTTACAAATACTCGGCTACTCATTCTGCGGGCCAAATTCCGCGTTGCAAACTGAAACTGTCTTGTCAACATGGCTTTTCGTCTCTGGATGCACGCCGGTGCTCGGAGGTTAATTGCGCATGAACCGGCCGTAATGTGCATGAAAAGCGTGCGCAACCCCGGCGAATCTTCCTCTTTCTTGCTCCGCTTCCGTCGTATTTGGGGCCATACGGCGATTTCTAGGGCAAGCAGGGGCCAAGGCAAAGCAACAAAAAAAAAAAAAAAAAAAAAAAAAAAGAAACCTGAAAAGGCATTTCACCCCATCATCTCCACTTCAGCCTCCGCTATATAAAACCAAACCCCATTCTCCCTAGAAGAAATTTTTTAAAAAGAATCTATACCAAAAAAAAGCTCATCACGAATTCATATAGTTAAAATGTCCCAAACACTTGGAGAATTAGGAAACCTTAAGAAAAGCCTTGTCAAGGATGGTGAGGTGCTCAAGGCTGACTACTCTAATTTTGAGGGAAAGACTGAGGCTGGTAAAGCTAAGTTTGAAGGAAAGACCGAGGATCAAAAGGCCAAATTTGCTGCCAAGTTCGAGGGTAAGACTGAAGAGCAAAAGGCGAACTTTGCCGGTAAATTCGAAGGTAAGACCGAGGGTAAATTCGAGGGAAAGACCGAGCAGCAAAGGGATAGATTGACTGCCAAGTTTGAAGGTATGACCGAAGAGCAAAGAGCTAAAATTGCCGGTAAGTTTGAAGGTAAAACCGAAGGTGACTTTGCTGGTAAATTTGAAGGCAAAACTGAAGGCGATAAAGCTAAATTTGCCGGAAAGTTCGAAGGAATGACTGAAGAACAAAGAGCTAAGTTTACCGGTAAGTTTGAGGGAAAGACCGAAGGCAAATTTGAAGGCAAATTTGAAGGTAAAACTGAAGGAAATGTCGGCAAATTCGAAGGCAAGACTGAAGGTAAAACCGAAAAAGACGTTGGCAAATTCGAAGGCAAAACCGAGGGTAAAACCGAGGCAAATATTGGAAAGTTTGAAGGTAAAACTGAAGGTAAAACCGAAGGAAATGTCGGTAAGTTTGAAGGCAAGACTGAAGGAGAGACTGAAAAGTCAAGAAAGTAATTTCTTTTCGATCCATTCCTTTATACACCATATCTCTTCTTACACTAGCATATTTATAACCCCGTTAATCTAATAGACATTTTTTTTTACTCTACTGATGTAGAATACTACTATATTATTACTTGGAATTCCTTTTTCGTTCGAAAATCGGATAATATTTTCTATTCATGTTACATACTTGGCATACATAAGGCATCGCCTAGGTCTTGGCAAGTCTGCGTGATGAGTAACGGTGCAACGACGTTCCTTCAGCATATTAGAGCCGGTACAGTGCTAATAACCATAGCAACAGGAAGAAAAAAAATGAGCATGGCCAAGAATTCCCGGTTTAGGAAGTAGTGATCCAATAGCCGAAAGCCAGGAAATAAGCCTCAATCCCATATTGTTTAAACCTCCATTTTAAACTGTTATTTTACCATGTATATATTATCTTATCCCAAATCTAATGGTTAGTGACGACGACCCCAAGACCCCTCATTTCAATGAGCAGGATAAACCTACTAAGGAGCAAATGGACACACTTGAATCAGCAGTTCAAAGGATTCTAAACCCCTCTCAAGATATCCCACAATTACTGGGTTATATTTCTTCCACTTTTAACTATATACTGGAGACGTTTGATAAAGTGGCGAAGGCGGAAGATAAGGATGCTGCTGCACAAGAAATTGCTGAGGATTTAAAGAAGAAATATGAGAGCTGGATTGAAAAACAAGATTTTGATCAGGCAAAGGAGAACAGAGGGGAATGTTCTGAAACAAGCCAATGATATTACTTTCAGCAAGTTTTTCCGGTCTCCTGAAACATGTCTATAAATAAATGTTTGACACATCAAAGCTTTAATTTTATCTGACACGTGTTGAACCTATTCACAGGAAATGTCTTCAAAAAGAGGGGAATATCTTGTTGACCTTATTCCAAAAAAGAAAGAACCTACATTCCGTGGAGTCCATTTTGAATAAAGGCATTTCAGAGGTAGTTTTCTGACTTCATATCATTGACGGTGACATTGCTACTTCAAAAAGTCTTGAATATCAATAAAACTAATTGTTCAATTAAGTAAGGGAAATAAGCAAGAAGAGGGACCAGTTAAACGTATGTATCATGTAATAAGAACAGTTACTTTTCAATATGACTTTGAACTTTATCTTAAATCCCAAAGGTAGCAATCAATCCTTTTTCCTTTTCTAAAAAAAAGACCTGCTTCCGATAAAATACTCTCTAATATTGTGGATTAAAACGGTCAATCATAAGAGCAAAGCCTAATTTAGTATGCTTCTTTGAACGACTCATTTCTATACCCTGAGGGCATTTTGAAAGGTAAAGTGAAATTTGTGAGTTCCTTGCTCCATCGAAATAATATCACCCAATAAACAACTACCTTAAATATCTTTTAGTATCAGACTGTTTTTAAACCCTAAGTTTAAGAAACGGAAGTTGCTTTGACGAAAAAACTTGAAAGATTGAACAGGGTTAATTGGGCGTATGTTTTAACTAGAAAATTGTGTGTGAAAATAATCATTGAAACGTGTTTCTTGCCTTTAGAATATGGTATCGGTGAAAACCCAAATGTTCAAAAAAGGGGGGATATGTTAATGAGGTAGGTAAGGAGGTGGAGATATCATCTGCATAGTTTGAGTTAAAGCAGAAAAATATAACCGAGCAAAAAGTCAATGTTCATATTTAGATTGCTCGGTTTAATCAAGAAATAAAAACGCCTTGGTTTAAACGAAAAGCGTTGTCATGATCTTTCTCTTTCGGGAATGGATGGATTAAATGCGAACGTACATAATAAGGACTAAAGCAAACTAAAATATACTATTTACATCTTCTTCATGAGGAAAAGAAAAAAAAAACCACCTCATAAATATTTAAAAGCATAAAAACATTACTACGGAATTGAATTCTTAGCGTCCCACTCGTGAGAATAAACCAATTATTCCAAAGACTAAATGCAGCTCGGACGCATTGAGTTGGCTTAAACCTGCCTTGTGCTTATTGTAATGCACGCGAAAAAAAAAAAAAAAAAAAAAAAACAGAATACCGTACGCGACCCTATGCCGGCAACAAAAGTTCATGCTTTGTTTAGATACTATTTCCGTTTTGAGAGTTCATGTAAACAGAGAAGATGTAAACTTTATCAAAGAAATCCTTGCGGAGTTTTTGTGCAAAAATATTAAAGATCACTTTCAAACCATAAATATAAGCCATAGAAAAAATACATTTTCACACCCAAAAGAACGTTAGAAACGTGTTTTTCAGAGCTTGATGGGCGGGGTTAAGACATGAAAAAATTCAATTCTTAAAGGTTGATTTGGTGATTCATCATAAAAGGTCTTCCTAATAGAGATGGGTGAAAAGCCAAAAATTAACATTACAAAATGAGAGAAGTAAAAGAATGTACACAATTTTTATATCCATATCAGGTATTCTTTTCTGAAACGGACTCAAACCATGTGCTTATCAATATAGCTAGGTGATATGAGCAGACGGTAATTAAGGACACCGCCCACTGGTCCGGAGTAGTAGCTCCTCGCCAACACCCGCAGGAATATTCTACATTGTGAGATTTCTCTCGTGTGAGGAAGAACAAATATTTATTGTTGGGGAAAAAAGAGAAAACTAGAAAAACGTGGTGCGGGTTCCGGCCTTTATATACTCAAGATATCCTCCTGCATGTAGTGAGAGAAATCGGAGCCCTAATTAAAAAGATATACAATTAAACCATAAAGAAATCAATATTTGTTAGTGACATAATTCATGTCATCTTTTTATCTCTCATTTCATCCCATAAATTTAAAGATAAATATATTTTGATTTTCGAAATCAGATCCTAGCCGATGCCATCGGTTCGCGCACGACCCCATCTATATGAAAGTACGCTAATTTAACCTAGCTCTAAATACTCCACATCCAAACATGAGTAAAGTCCCAGCATGGAAGCGTCTTGGCCTCAAGGTCAAAGATCAGGTCACGGAAGATCCATTTGCCGTTAATGAGCATTTTGACGGCAGTGCCATCACCAATAAAGTTGCCAAGAAACTCAATAAAAAGAGACAATTGGAGGAAGGGAAATCCGAAAAGTCCAAAAAGCCTCCTAAGCGTGTAAAACAGCCAAAGGCTGAGCGTGGACCTCCTCCTGAGAAGGATCAACTTCTGTACTTGAGACAATTTGCAAATGACAAAGAAAACTGGAAGTTCAGTAAGCAGAAACAGAACTGGCTACTAAAAAACATTGAAAGTATTCCTGATTCGTATGAAAACGACCTTATTGCATACTTTGAAGATATCCAGGGAGGAGCCAGAACACGTGTGGAGGAAGATTTGCGTACGGTGATCAACAATTGGAATGAATACAGTAAGAAACTCGAGGAGAAAATCAATGCAGAGTTGTATGGTGAAGAGAAAGAAGAGGAGGATTCTAAGGAAGAGGAAAATGCCGAGAAAAAGAACGAGGAGCCAGTAAAGGAAGCTGCCCCATCCAAGGAGTATGCCTTACGTTGTAAGAAATTGCTTATGGCCATGCTTGAAGAACCTGTTCATATGGAGGGAGAAAATGATGAAGTAGAGGAGGAAAAGAGCACTGAAGGTATCCCTGAAAAACTGGAGAATATTGTTGAAAGTAATGTGGAAACTACTTCAGAGGAGCCCAACAGTGATGCTAAATCGGAAACTGAAGATAACTTGATAATACAAGAAGTTGAGGTGGAAGAATATGACCAGAGAGACTCTGGCGAAACACTCGATGGCGGTGCTGAAAATGTAACGGGTGAAGATGATACGCCAAAGGAAGAGGTGAAACAGGAAAAGAAGGAAAAGAAGGAAAAGAAGGATAAAAAGTCGAAGAAGAGCAAGAAGGAAAAGAAGTAAGTGTATTTTCTGCGTGTAATCAGGGAATATGATGAACGCAATTTTGGACAGCACTATTGCATAGTCTGTTTGAAAGAGGATTACATAAAACCTTCAATGAAAAAATATTGAAAAAATAAAAACTTTCCAACTTTTAAATTTTAAAAAATTTCTTAAAAAAAGTAGTTAAAGTCATGTAGAAGCACATTAAAGCCTAAAGGTGGCCCTAGGCTACGCACCCGTACACCACGATAATATAGAGAGTGTGGCCGGCCCGGATTAAATCCAAATCACCACATTTTATCTGGATTGTAGACCAACTCAGATTTCATAATCGGAAAGAATTCATCAAATATCCAGAAACTAAAGTTTCCAAAAAAACCATTAAATCATCAAAATCCAAAAAAAATCCAAAAAAACAAACAAATAACCCCTCAGAAAACTTGAATAAAATCACCCTCACCCCATCATAATGTCCACTTTTAATGCCCGTCTATTAGAAGATCGGGCCCGTGATGTGGACCCCGATCTCCGGTATATGGCACTAGAGGATTTCCAAAAACACTTGAATAATCCAAAAGCCCAAAATCTGCGCAATCTTTCGTTTTTTGTTCCTCTTTTGTTCCAATTATTAGGTGATTCTGCTACAGAAGTCCAAAATCAGGCTGTGAAATCGTTTGCTCCTTTGATCCGTCATTCTTCAGATAAAGATGCGGCGCAAATTGTGTTCCAACTTTATGAACAAGTGGAAAAAACCGCCAATGACTCGAAATTCTCCACTTCAGTGCCTACTCTTGCGTTACGTAGTGTGTTTAGTGAATCTTATGCTAGGTTTAGCACGCAACTTTCACGAAACGTGTTTGATGTACTTCTTCCACGGATTTTTGTCACGGGAAACCGTATGAACATTGACAAAATCGAGATTTTTATCGATATGGTTAAGGCCTTGGGTGCCGTTCTTACGTTATCTGAAATCCTGTCGATAGTTGCTTCACTTATAGCAGGGGCCTTTGTGGAAAAAGGTATCATTGGAAAACGGTCTATTATAGCTGTTGATACGTGTCTTGGGTATGTATCAGCCGCGTCAAATGACCTGGTCATTGCCCAGACTCAGTTTTACGATAAAACGGTTCTGGATATAGTGGCATGGGCCAAAAAAAGCTCGCTTGCACAATCTTCAACAGACGTATTCTTCACTCTTTTACAGGTTCTTCTTGCGCAAGCCAGTGCCAAGAAAACTGTTTCTTCCGAAGCCATAAACGTCATTTTTGGCGAAATTGTACGTGCATTAACCCTAGATCTGCTTGATACTACCCTGAACTCTGAGGATTTGGATATCGATGTTTTGGTTCAGCAAAACCTTCTTCGGGAAAATGCATTGATCACTTTAGCCAGTCTTGTGCCCTGTTTTGATATTGATTCTTTTCTTCAAACGTATGCTTCATCGGTATTTAACATCATTGAGAAGTTCATGGTTTACGATCCTTTATTATACCAAGATTCCGAAAATGAATCCGATTCAGATAATGATTCTGAATTTGACTTTTCCGACGATGATGAAATCGAACAGTTTGAAAATACTGGTGAGGATGATGCACTTGCAGCTAAATTAAGGTTGCTGGCTCTTGTCGTAGTTAAAAAGTTGCTCCATAATATCCCCTCGATATTGCCAGTTTTTTTGAATGAATCCACGCCGGAAATTCTAATTAAAAATATTGGCGACCGCTCCGATCTTGTTTCAAATGAAGCAATTACTACATTGGTGACTCTTATCCGCCTTTCCTCCTCTTCAAAACGCAAAACAAGATCCCGCTCTAATTCCGATGTGAGTATGGCCACAGAAAGTGCCGATTCTTCCCCATTCGCTATTATGGTGAGGGATTACCTTGATTTAATTGATGAGAAAATCTTCTCAAGTCTTTTCACCACAAAAAACATCCCAAGATTCTCAAACACGAAAGTCTTGCTTGAGTCCCTTATTCTTGGGTTTTCAGACGAACTTGCGGAAGACTTCTTGGTAAGGGTAACCGATGCGCTTCTTGTGTTCAAACTCTCCTTGAAAACTTTCCCCGAAATCGTGAAAACCTATAAAGTGTTACTTTCCCAGTACGACTTCAACCGCTTACCATTGAATTTAGTGGATTATATTGCAGAAGATTTGAGTGAGTCTTTGCTTGCTGCCTCCTCGTACCATGGTGTGGTGGCCGACATTCTCTTGGTTTGTGGTCTCTTATACGAAAAAGTACCACATAATACAAAGTACACCACGCTTATGAATACCCGATTCTTCCCTGCTATTGGTCAAAATCTCAGGAAACGTGAATATTCCAGTGATATTAGACAATTGTTGCTTGATTCGTTGGCTGAGCTCATTATACATATTGATTTAACCCCAGAAAACCGCACGGAATCCATTCTTATTTTCCAGGAGAGCTTAAATTACGAGGTTACTGTCAACTTTACCCTTGAAACCATGGTCAAAGTATGTGAGCAAAAGCCAGAAATCTTTGGTTCAGTTGACCTTTGCCAGACCTCGCTTGAAAAGCTTACGGTGTATTTAAGCTCAAGTGACTCATCCTTGTATGTTTGTGCATTGACGCTATTGAATACAATTTTCGAAAAGACTTCTTTTGAAGGGCCTACAAAGAATATCGAAACTTTAAAAGATGTGCTTTTTGGCTTGATGAAAATATCTCTTGATCTCAACCTTATCGGGAAAAGTTTTGTTCTCCTTGGCCATATTTTGGAAAGAATCCCTGCGGACGAATCCTTCATCCGGCTGCTCATCACACTGGTCATAAACACGAAATTTGCTGATGTTGATGATATCAATATGAATCCTCTCGAATACTTGACAACCCAGATTGCCAAGCATAATCTCGTGGGAAGCGAGCGGCTCTTTGAAATTGGTATGGAATCGCTTATCCTCAAGAATTTCATTAGTGCCAAGATCATGGCTTTGATATGTACCAGCTGTCAAATGTCGGCCAAGGTCAATGAAATTGAACAGGAGCTCTTCTCATATATCCAAGCTCCACAAGGTAAAATGGACCAGGGAAGAGTTGTTTTTGATATCCATTTCCTAGGATGCATGTCTACCGTGGGAGAGTTGCAAAACTTCACTTTCCAAGAATTCTTTGAAATCCCAAAAAGAGAGTCTAATGATCATATTTGCTGGGCTGCCGCAAGGGCTGTGGGATTATGTGTTGTCAGAAATCTCGAAACCCATTTATCTGTCCTCTTGGACTGTTATCAAACTGCTAGTTCGGTAAGCGATCCTAATAGAATCCTTTATTTGGTTGCTTTGAAACAACTCTTGAAAGAGAGATCTTGGGGTGATGGAATAGGTGCACTCAGGGGCATTTGGGATAATCTTATCGATACGATTTCTAAAAAGACCGGGCAACTTTCTCACAAAGAAGTTCTGGAGTTGAAGTTAGCTGGTGATATCCTTAGTTCCATCACCGATATCGATTCTGATGGCAATTACCAGCAGAAGATCGTGTCAATCATCAATGGATGTGGTACTGAAACAACTGATGAGCATATTATCTACACGGTTGTTGTTATTATGAAGCAACTTGTGGGAAATTCCAACGGCGATTTTGAAGTTCAAATTATTGAAAAAATTATGAATTATCTTGCGATCAATAATCTTGAATTAAAGCTGGCCATTGTTAGTACGTTGCTTACGGGAATCTACAACAAGTCTGTGGCATTTGGAGACATTCTCAACACGGTGATTTTGCCGGCAATATATGAGGAACTCACTGCCAAAGAGGAGTTCAAGAAAATCATCCCCATGGGCCCTTACAAGTATGTTGTTGATGAGGGACTCGAGGTGCGTAAGTTAAGTTACGAACTTATCAGTGCTATTATCAACTTGAATAGCAGTAAAGTGCAAGAAGTGCCTTTCTCTGTTGATGAAGTGAAGGTATTTGAAGTCTTGCTGGAAAAGGGCTTGAAGGACCAAGAAAACGATATCATTAACTTGACAGTTTATAACTTGATGCAAATCTTGCAAAAAAATGATGGTGTTCTTGGCAAGATTGGAAACCAACAGGAATTGATTGCTTCGCTCTTGAAAATCATGAACAGGAAGTTGCGCAACAAAGCAAGCACCCAAGAAACAGAAAGTTATGAAGATACATTGCGGTCGGTGATCAAATTGTCAAAGTTTATGAATGGTATCTTTGTCAGGAATAATGCATTAAGCAGTGAATGGGGGGCCTTTTATCAAGATTTACAGAATAAGCACCATTTGCTTTTCAGTGCAGTAAACTTATAATCAGAAGGTGCCTAGCAAAAAATATATATATATATTAAAAAACTTGCTTGCTTGCGATGTGCACCCTGTCATGCTCAACCAAGTATGAAGATCCTGTACTTTGAAACATTCCCAATGTGGAAACTTTGGGGGTTTTTTATAGCCGAGTTGAAATAAATGCACAATAGTATAAATTATTGTTTGCCGCCACCTGTGCTGTTATTATTATTATTATCTTTTCTTTTCTTTGCGTTCTTTTTTTCATTAATATTCATAGGTTTTCAAAGGCTTACTTTTCACATAAGTCTCGCAAACGGACTCATCGATATATTTTCAGTTATTTATCATGCCCTCAATCTCTCTGTCGCAACCTCCAAACATCACGGTTATGCCGGGGACATTCGAAAAGCACCAGCCATACCGGCTAATATCATTTGTCTCCACCCAAATGTTACTTGCAATCTACTTCTACCTCGTCATAGTGGCTTATATTTGGGACAGATCTTTGAAAGTTATTGAAAAAACATTACTAAAAATACACCAGTTCACCATGACCTTAGGTTCAATTATAGATTCTATTCTGGAATTTTCCAAAAGTGTGAAATATTATATATTTCTTACCCGCAAGGTTTTTGAGTACCGCATGTACAAAAACGTGAACTGAAATGTTCCGTGCATGGTTCCCCGCAGTATTCTGCATGCACGCCACTGAGTGACCTCTAGCCCGCAGAAAAAGGAAAGTTGAAAATGCCAAATCACCGATGCCAAGAAATCTGGAATGTGCATTTAATTCGGTTAAGGATTTGATTTATCATGGTTTTCAAACGGGAAAATCAAATCCATCTTTTTTACAACCAATAGAATAGAGTGAGTGCAATTTTTCCCGAGAAACAAGGCCCTGCCGGATTTAAGTCGCGGCCAAACTCCGGACTTTACTGACTCTCGCTGAAGGACAAAGACATTCAGTCCTGGAATTGACATGCAGAAACAATAGAGGCGCCGGGTCATGTCTGGTATGTGCTCCCCGCATGATGCATATTCCGGTGAATGTTGCTCTCCACCTGAAATCCCAGTCTCCAGTAGTTTGTAAGGGACATTGTATGTGGACTCCAAGGTTTAGAATGTTGTACTATTAGAAGTATTCAGGATTTGCCAATTCCTCAAGCGGAAGTAGAATTAAATAATAAATGAAGAAAAGAAAAAAAAAATCACACATTTCCTCTTTTCTAAGCAACCATCAAAAGAGAATAATTAGGTGGAGGATAAAGTTGATTCTCGCACGACCCGCTACCGGATATAAGTAAGCAAACAAAAGGCATTTTCGAAATTCCCCTCTCCCTTTGACAATCAAAGTCCTGGTCAATTAAGTATTTCGCCCGAGTCACTACCCAGCACTTGACAGGGTTGGGGCTCGTATGTTCGATCCATTCATGTGTGTCAAAAGAAAAAAAATCCATGTCATTACCCATGAACCCAACAATTGAACAGGTTTTCAAGACAGAAACGCTTTATATATTCTGGAGTTTAGAAGACAAAAAGCAAAAAAACGAAAACTCCGATACGGGGAGTCGAACCCCGGTCTGGACGGTGAGAGCGTCCTGTGCTAACCGTTACACCATATCGGATTTTTGTTGAAGGTTATAAGCCTTGCTTTACAACATTTTTCCAGTGTCAAATCTCGGAATGCACGGGTTTTATAAAATATTCTGTCCGTTTTAGGCAATTCGATGCCTCACGTGACATGAATGTGCACGACACTTCACCCATGTTGGGAATTGATATTAACAACAAATTGCAGTAGCGATCAAAAATTCCGTAGAATATCATTACTCTTATCATGATTTCCTCTCGTTTGCTCTATGAATTTTTTTAAAGAAACAAATCATAGTATAGGAAAAACATATATCTAACTATAAAAACCGACAATATGTCTGGCTAATGTACTGAGTTACTGGTATCTCCGGATGTTAGTTATCAGTGGGCTTGAAACATTTCTAGGAGATAGATTGAGATTAAAAGGAAATTTGGGGGTGACTTATAGAAACACGGAGTATTTCTTATTTCTTTTCCTCAGTTCCTTCCTTTCCGTAAAGATAAAGGGTCTCAAATTAACCCATATCCTTATGAGGCTTATGAAGCTTGTGAAGCTTGTGAGGATTGTGAAAAATATCATTTGGGGTTGTTTCTCCGAAAGATGATATTGTTGATTTTCTGCGTCTTGTCGGAGGTTGGAAAGTCTAATTAAACATTCGAAACATACTAAACTCCACTACAAAGCTTTTCAAAGGTGTTTTTAAGATTGTAATTGCATGTTTGTGTGGTGGCATAGAACTTCTTTTTTTTTTTTTTTTTCAAATCATATTATAGGACATTCAAGGACTCCTTCCTAGTGCTATTCATTAGAAAGAACTTAGGGTGGATTTCACGATTTATATATTCAAAAAATCAAAAGTAGTTCAGAACTTCAGATTTAACTTCATTATTAGGTAAGCTGCAACTTCCTCACAGCCTGACAATGCAAGTTCGTTGGGTAGAAGGTTATTTTCAGTATTTCAAACTTTTGGTCTTAAGGAACTTTTCGTAGGAGATTTTTCACAACCCCTGACTTGTAAAATATCCGTAATAACAGTAAATTTGGGTAAGGCATTTTCTTACAAAAATATCTGCACTTTGCAGAGATTGTTTGTATCATTTTCGGAAATTTATCTGCATTAGAGTGAGTAATCTGTTTGATATGGTGCATTAAGCCATAGAATTTTTTTTTTTTTTTTGATTGATGCATATGTATTGAAGGATGCCCCTGGTAAACCAGTGACGAAAACTATATGTAACTATAGAAAACCTAACAACACACTCCGGATTCCACTCTCCTCGCCTAGACGGGGGGGTACCTCACGCTGTTCCACAGCAAAAGCACCCCACTCAGATGCGCAAAACCCTTATTGTTGTTCGCGGGTATTGAACCGCGGTTGTAGTGGTTTGGCAATTTTTGTTTCGTGTGTCTAAGCCGCTATGCCATCGCGACTTAGTCTCTTGCCACATCTTTCACAACTCACTTGGGTGATGAAAGAAAATAATCGGAGGTGTCAAACTAAAATAGAAAGCGAATAATTCGTGAGCAAATACGCTTATCTCCAGTTTGTTGCTCCTCATCTATTGCTCTCAAACTTTGTAAGTTTCATTTTAACGGGGCTTATTCCGTTAAATCGAATTATCAATGAACTGGATCGTCAGATCGTATCTCTTATACTATGCGAGAGCTTCTTCAGAAGTCTGGCTTACCTTCAGGTACTTCGGTCTTGAACCGGTATGGATTGTAGATGGGAATGGATGTCCGTAGTAATAACGTCTAATGAATTAATAAGAGTAACGTGTATTAGTTCTGGACGAACAGTGCTCTAAATAAGCTTAGTCCTTTCAATGTTATCTAGGACTAGATTCTAAATACTTCAACCTCTCTTACTGCGAATCCTGCATAGACTGTATAACAGTCTACAGGATTTCCGCGAGGCTTCCAAGCAGGTCAGTCATAGTATGAACTAGGACAACCTGGGAATAACTATGACATTCTCCTCCCCTTAGCGTTGCGCTCGTCCTCGAGCGTACAAAGATGCAAGAGCATCGATAGATGTACCGTTGGACGATGGTACCGTTTGAGGTAGGGAATGAATTGGTCGTTGTGGCAACCGTAAATTATAATCACGTTCCAAGCGCGCACGAGTACGAGCTGGAAGTTGAGTATATTCGTCTTTCCGTATGAGCAGCGTATGCTCGGAATCTTTCCATTTAAGGTAAATGTATTGTTCACCGTGACTTTCAATTTGTAGTATCTGTTCGCAGTTCTGTATAATCCCCTCGACCGTATGTGGCGGGATTTTTTCGAAATCGGGATCCAGCTCACGAAATGGTTTTAAGGATGTGATGTTGAACACTTGTGTAGGGCGCTTTGGAGAACGCCAATCCGAAGGAAGATCGACCTGATAAGCGTTGTCATTCACCTTAGCCTTGATCTTGAATGGACCGACAAAGAGTGGATGAAATTTCATCTGATTATCCGACTTCGGATTATCGAAAAAGCGACGAGCGACAAGTACTTTATCACCAACTTCATAAGTAATATGACGGCGATGACGATTGGTAGCAGCAGACATAATGTCTTGAGTTGCGGAGAGGTTATCACGGATTCTGCGTAATACACGCAATTGATCCTCGACGAACTCCCGCCCTTCTTTCTGAGCGTCATTCTTATATTGATCAATTTTCGGTAAAAAGTAATCGATCTGTGGATGATACCCATAATTTGCATAAAAAGGTGAGCTATCAATCGAAGCTTGGTAAGCGTTGTTGTAAGCGAATTCAGCCATAGGAAGGAGGTAATCCCAATAATGGTAGTCCTTACAGAGTTGTTCAAGAAGCGGACGGACAATGTCTTGCATTGTACGATTAAGTCGTTCGCTCTGACCATCTGTTTGTGGATGTTCCGTTGTTGAGAATCGGGTTTTAATACCCCAAGACGTCATTAGACCTTTCCATTGGTCATTCTCAAGAATAATGTCACGATCCGAAATGATGTCTTTAGGAACACCATGAAGTCGAAAAACGTGTTCCAGTAACAAATCCATACACGACATAGTGTTAAGTTTCTTCACCGTAGGAATGAAATGCGCCATTTTTGACAAACGATCAATAACTACCAAAATGCGATCGAACCCGCGTACTGAGGTTCTGATTCCCGTCAAAAAGTCCATTGTAATGGATTGCCAACGGCGATCAGGGACTGTAAGTGGAAGTAACATTCCAGCGGGAGCTAATGACGATGATTTAGTTTTCTGGCACACTTCACAACCGGCAACGTATTTGCGACAACTCAGCATCATTTTTCTCCAATAGTAATCTCTTGCAATAAGATCATAAGTTTTCTCAAATCCTCTATGACCAGCAGCCGCGGTGTCGTGAGCAAGTTCAAGTACAGCATTTCTAGTAGAACCCAGTGGAATACAAAGTCGTAATTCATCCTTGGTCGTGATCGAAAAGTATAATAACCCACCGATGATCACAAACTTCGCATACTTCGACTTAATCTCGGGTGGTATGTCCTTATCACTAGTCAACGCAGTGAAAGGACCATGAAACTCACTATCACCGATATATTCACGCTTGAGTTGTTCTACCGTAGTCTCATCATACGAAATCTCGTGCCTAGTAAACGCCACAGCGTTGGTCAAAAGTTCGACGGCTGAAATGCGTTCGGGAACTGACACTTCGTATGGTGCAACTGCTTCCAGAAGGTCGATGTCTTTGCGACTCAAACAATCCGCAACGACATTCTTTGGTCCTTGAATGTAACGGATATCCATATCATAATCCGCTAAAGTATCAAGCCAACGAATTACACGTCCCGTAGGTAGTTTTTGTTTCAACACAAATTGTAAAGAGTGGTGGTCCGTGTAAAGAATAAACCTTTTGTCCATCAAATAATGCTTCCACTTCTTCAAAGCGTGTATAATAGAATAGAACTCTTTCTCCCGTGTGTCATAATTCAACTCTGCACCGGAAAACTTGCGCGATTCGTATGCAACGACACCTTGTAAAATATTATGACGATTCACTTGATGAAGAACCGCTCCCATATAATAATGACTAGCATCGGTAAACACGACATAGATATTGTTCGGATCAGGAAGAATCAAAAGAGGTGGGCTGACTAATTTCTCTTTAACCTTTAAAAACATCTCTTGTTGGAGATCTCCCCAAGGAACTTTTTTCGCGACAAAGTCGTGCATACAAGCAGTGTACTTCGAGAAATTTGGAATGAAACGTCGATAATAATTCGCTAATCCCAAGAAACTCTGGGCTTGTTTTACCGTCTTGATCATGGGCCAGTTCTTGATAGCCTCTAGCTTGCTGTCATCTGGGCGGATCTTTCCATCCCCTAGCACGTGACCGAGAAACTTAAGTTCTTTCTGGAAAAAGAAACATTTGCTTGCCTTCGCGATAAGTTTATGTTTCCGTAAAAGCAACAAGACCTCACGAAGATGATCGGCATGTTCTCGTTCCGTCCTAGAAAAGACAAGAATATCATCAAGATACACAACGACTGATCGATTCAAAATTGGCAGGAACACCTCGTTCATCATACGTTGGAAGGTAGCAGGCGCGTTGGTTAATCCAAACGGCATCACACGCCAGGCGTACTGTCCAAAAGGTGTAACGAACGCTGTCTTCTCAACATCCTCTGGGTTTACTAATAGTTGGTGGTACCCGCTGCATAAATCAAGGGATGAGAAGCACTTTGCACCGGCTAAAGCATCGAAAAGATCGTCAATAAGTGGTAGTGGAAATCGTTCCCGAATGGTAATGTTATTCAAGGCCCGATAGTCCACACACAACCTCTTAGTTCCGTCTTTCTTCTTCACAAAAATCACAGGGGCTCCATAAGGTGAACCAAATGGAGTAACTTTCTCAGCCTTGATTAACTCTTCAAGTTGTTTCAGTAATTCGTCCTTATCTGCCGCCGATAAACGATATGGTGGCCGATGAGGCGGAGTAGATCCAGGAATTACCGTAATCTTATGAGTAATGTTACGTTCTGGAGGTAAAGTCGGTGGCAACTCATCCCGAATAACATCCAGGAACTCTGATAAGTCGAAAACTTTAGGGTCAATCGAATTGGCTTTAGGATCTCCCAGGAATTCAATATTGTTCACAGCAAGGTCGGACTTGCTCTCCCCCCGCGTTAGAGTTGGGTTATCCTCCGTAGCGTGACAAAAAATAAGGAACAACTCATGTTCGAAATGCTTACAGTCACGAGCTGCATCAACCATATCCATTTGTTGAATCTCAAAATCAATAGAGTTAGCGGAAAGAGCAACAGTAGTCGGTTTAGCTTTGGGACCGATTGGTTCCTCCATTGACGCGAATTCGGAACGAACGGAAGGTTTGCCGTTGAAAGTGTGAGCACTAAAACTAATGTGGTCTTCATAGTCAACAACAAAAGGTAAACCGAAAATAATATGCTCATTCAAATTAGGATAAACGTAGAAACCACGATGGAACGATATTCCATTACACAGCATTTTTACAGAAACTTCGTGAGCAATTTGTGTGCTGATATTGGAGCTTGCAAGACGTGTATACCCCGGTTGAACAAGCGGGTACATCGTAAGTTGTAAACGACGAGCAAGATCTTCATCAATAAAATCGGCAGTCGCGCCTGTGTCAAGGAGCAGTCGAACGACAAGGGCATCAATATTCACATCGAGATGACATTTGGGACCTTTTTTAGCATGGATGTGTCCTGGTGGGGGTGGGAGGGGTGATTTTTTTTGGATTTTTTCTTTTTCGAGTTTTTTTGGGTTTTGTGGTGTCAATAAAGACTCCTTTTCTGGAAAATCAAACGTAACTTTTTTTTGTTTTTGTGGAATTGTCGTTTTTTCTGGTAACATGAATTTTTTTGGGTTTTGTGACACTTCCGTTTTCTGGGTTAAATCAATGCGAGACAAACTGGCTTCGAATAGGTCGGTAAGGCTCTCAGGTTGTGGGTCAACAGAGGGAGCCGTTAATGTTGACCCTCCGCTTTTGGGTACTCCGTGGTAAATTGGGGATTTGCAACATCACCTTGGTCGGTCATATCCGCTTGTCCATGTGCTTCACCATGTTCTGCTTCTGGCACGTCTCCATAATAGCTCATAAGACCGTAAGGTACGTTGGCGTAACCAGGATGGAAATCGTAATATTCTTGAGGAACATATTGCGGACCGAAAGGATTTGCGAAAGAAAGAGCATCCAATTGCATATCATCTGATTCAGGAACTGAACGTTGGTTTCCGAATGCATCATAGTTCTTCAGAGCTGTGTTTGGCACAAACGAGTTTTGTTGACCAGCGTTCGATTGTTGGTAAACTGGTTGCCTCGACTGATACTGATTTGTGCGAAGGTGTGGCGGTTTATAAGTTTGTCCTTGACCTGGTCTCTGATAAGGCATACCGTTATGACCTTGGTTACGAACCTGGTAACTTGCATTGCCGTATGGTGATCCAGTTGGGGGAAACTGTGGACGTCCGAACATTGGAACTCTAGGGTACATAGGTTGAGCGTAACCCTGCGCGAGTCCTGGGTTTCTATTGGATCCGTAAACAGAACTGCCTCTATTCTGGCCATTGACACGATTGGTCTGGGTCTGACTGGCAATTTGGTTCGTAGTTGCGTTAGGTCTTGCATTAACAAACTCTGCATAAACACCTTCTCTCACTAAACGTTCTGCTTCTCTCATGATCTCGGGAACTTCGTCTCCGTTAGCTATCTCAGCAGGTGAGAACCTAATCGTCCTCAACTGTCTTTGTAACGCAGTGTTCTGAAGACCCCGAATAAAGTATTCCTTAAAAACCTTAGCCGTCGCGGGGGCGGGCGTAAATTCATTGTAAGCTTGAAGTTGCGTAGCCCGAGCGACATAATCTTGCAAAGGACCCGTTTGCTTAAGGCTTTGGAGTTCATCAAGAATACTAACACCATAAGTGCCTTGGCAGTAACGAGCTTCGAACCATTCGAAGAATACTTCCACTGTTACATCCGGACGTTGAGAAAGGTTAAACGACGCGATATCAGCACTACCCTCTAACAAGGTATAAATGAATACTAACATTTGATCGTAAGGAACCTCTTTCAATGGTGTGAGATGTCTCTTCAAAGAGTGCACCCAATGCATAGCGACTAAGGGGCGCTCATCCGAACGGACAGTATCCGGATTGAACGTGTGAGTAAACAGTCTCAAGAGTTGGTATTGGGCTGTTTTAATTTGGCTGTTCGAATCTGTAGGATTCCCGTACGAACCCAGGTGTGGAGGACCTGCACTTAATCTCGAACCGAAGGTACGGGTGTCGGCCTCCTGATTCGCGTATTCTGCAGCATTCGATTGGTTAGTGGGGTTCGACATATTGTTCGCGGTGTTTGCTTGGTGGTTCTCGTTTTCGGGTTGAAAAGGTAAAGCGTCCAAAAATTCTGCGGAAAACGAGGGCGACATGAAAATGTAATGTAATTTTTTGTATGGAGTAATAGATACTCTCTGTTAGCGGCGCTACCACGTTTAACGGGGCTTATTCCGTTAAATCGAATTATCAATGAACTGGATCGTCAGATCGTATCTCTTATACTATGCGAGAGCTTCTTCAGAAGTCTGGCTTACCTTCAGGTACTTCGGTCTTGAACCGGTATGGATTGTAGATGGGAATGGATGTCCGTAGTAATAACGTCTAATGAATTAATAAGAGTAACGTGTATTAGTTCTGGACGAACAGTGCTCTAAATAAGCTTAGTCCTTTCAATGTTATCTAGGACTAGATTCTAAATACTTCAACCTCTCTTACTGCGAATCCTGCATAGACTGTATAACAGTCTACAGGATTTCCGCGAGGCTTCCAAGCAGGTCAGTCATAGTATGAACTAGGACAACCTGGGAATAACTATGACATTCATAATCGGGCGTGTGGTCTAGTGGTATGATTCTCGCTTTGGGTGCTCACTTGGTAACAAGTGTTTCACAAATATGCGAGAGGCCCTGGGTTCAATTCCCAGTATGCCCCATTAAATTTTTTTTTTTCCTTTGGAATCAAATTTTATTTTTCAGGAGTGAGAAGAATTACTTCGCTACAAAAACTTTCGTTTTCCTATTTTTTAACTTTTATTTGTAATGACGAGTATAAATATGATGCATCTACTGTTCCAGGGCAAGCTCTGATCTGACCCAGCATTCCAAGCCACCCTTGACGATGATGTCCTGTAAATTCGTACCCAACTCTCCAACCTTCTGCTGCAAGACGACGTTTCCCTCAGCGTCGGTCACGGTGACAAGGGCCTTGGTGACGTCGTACTTCAAGAACCAGCCAGTACGAATGGTCAACTCGGAGGAACCTTGATACTTTTCTCTAAGCATATTAATGAGGGCAGGGATCTCCAAGGTCAACAAAGCATTGTTGATGGAGTTTCTAGAGAAAATGTTACCAAAGGAGCCAGCGACCACCATCTTCATGCCCTTGGCCAAGATTGCTGTAGCAGCCTGTTCTCTAGAGGAACCAGTACCGAAATTATAGCCAGAAATAATGATATCGCTGGCCTTGGTCTTGTCCTTGAACTCAGCATCGTAGTTCTCCATGCACACCTCTGCCATTTTCTCTTTGGGGATATCATCCTGGTAAGTGTACTTACCAGGGTAGATTCCGTCAGTGTTGATGTTATCGGCGTCACATAAGATCAACTCACCTTCGATGGCCTTAGGGAAGCCGTCCAAAACCTCGACGGCTGAATCGGCATCGGCGGAAGCTTCCACTGTAGTGATATCGAGCGACTTCACAATTTCATCGTTTCTCTTAACTGGGTGTCCGGCCAACTCCTCGGGGCCTCCGATTCTGCCCAAAACTGCTGATGCAGCCACAACCTCAGGCGAGGCCAAATATGCCAAGGCATCCTTGGAGCCCATACGTCCCTTAAAGTTTCTGTTGGTGGCGGAGATACCGACTTCGCCCTCTTCCAACAAACCCTTACCCAAGCCAATACATGGGCCACATCCGGCTGGAAGAGGCATGGCACCAGCCTCTAAAATATCCTTCCAGTATCCGGCGGCCTCGGCATCCTTCTGCACGTTGGAAGAAGCAGCGGCCACATAAAACTCGACGCCAGGAGCCACCTTGTGGCCCTTGATGATGTCGGCAGCAGCCTTGATGTCACTGAGTCGCGAGTTTGTGCACGACACCAAGTATGCCTTATTGATCTTGATATCCTGCTGGACCAAGTCGTAAAGCGAGTTCGAGACCTTGACGGAGTTGGGGCCCGAGATGTATGGGGAGAGCGACGATAAGTCGACGGTCAAGTTTTTGGCGTAGACAGCATCAGAGTCTGAACCCACGAGATTCTTCTCCAATTCAGCCACGGTTTGTAAGTTCACGCGGGGGTGGGGTTGGGGCAAACGTTCAAGTCTGTTTTTGTAAAAGTCCACCAAAACCTCATCCACAGGGAAAAGGCCAGATAAAGCACCCCATTCCGTGGTCATGTTGGCAATAGTCAATCTGTAGTCCACAGGCAACTTCTTGACGCCATCACCCACAAACTCGATGGCGTGGTTAAGCACTTCATCGTTGTTGAAAATACCGCAAAGCGCTACAATCACGTCCTTACCGGTAACACCCTTTTGCAACTCACCCGTAAGCTCAACCTTGGCCACGGGGGGAATCTGCCACCAGGTTTGGCCCGTGGCCCAGATGGAAGCAGCATCAGTACGCACAATTGGAGTACCCAAAGCACCGATTCCACCATAGGTATTAGAGTGAGAGTCGGAAGCCACACTGAGGTTCATGGGGAATGCATAACCCTCCTCAATCATGATTTGATGGCCAATACCACGGCCTGCAGGATAGAAATCGATACCTTGCTCCTTGGCGAAATTCTCAATGTTGCGGTACTTCTCCAAGTTCTTTTCCGTCTTGTTTTGCACGTCGTGGTCCAACGTGCACACGATCTGCCGGTTGTCCTTGACCTTAGATGCTCCCAACCCCATAAACTTGGTGGCCACAGGCCACGAGTTGTCATGTGACATACAGTGAGCTGGCTTAATGGTGACATAGTCACCGCTGAAAACCTTCTTTCCTGGCGCAAGACCCACGGCATATTTTTGCACGATCTTCTCGGTAAGATTTTGGCCTCTAAGAAGCGAGGCGGAAGTGGCAAAGCTGCGCACGCTGGCCGCACGGAGCTTCCATGAATTTAGCATCGACATTGGTTAATATAAGAGTGCTAGCAAAACTTTAAGATGAAGAAGAGAAAAAGAATCAGAGAAAACCTGCAGACTCTTCTGGAGTTGTGAAAAATTTGTCTCGTGCCGAGGCTGGTGCCGACGCGCCTGCATCTACCGATAACGAAATCTGGAGTGCGATCTGTGCGCCGATGACTGATTGCGAGATAATGAGTCAGAGGCTTAATGCCGCATTTTATTGGACTTTCCGAGCAGCCCCCGAGCGGCGCCCGCCAGATTAACCGCCGGATCACGTGACCTGAGCCACTGCCCCTGATATGAACATCAAGACGGGTTTTTTCTATTGATTTGTTTTGTTTTTGGAAAATATTGAGGCTGATATTGAGTAACTCTAAATGTTAGTAAAGTGGATTCGGTATTTTTTTTGATTGTGAAAGGTGTTTGGTGGTTATCGAGTGAATGAATTAATTGGAGAGGCATATTGATGTTCACTTCACGTAATTTTATTGTGTGATTCATTTTTTTTTTTTTCAAACAATATGAGTTTCTTTCTCTTTTAATAGTGAAGTTTTTCCATCTTCCTTCCTCTTGTATAATCAGATTTTTTTGGTTCATTCTGATGTTGGGAAATGCTTGATAAAAATTTTGTGAGTTTTATCTTGTGAACACAATAGAAATATATCTTTACGTAATTAATAATTCAAAAACCGGACTGATATCCATAACTTCCTGATTTCCTGAAATTTCACACTTTATTACACTTACATTCATATTTTGATTAGCTAAATTGAACAGATTTCTGCTCTTAAAACCAGGAATTGTTTTGCAGCTCATGTCATGAATCTTCATTTCCTCATGGATGCGGAATCTTGAATCTCCAACCTTTAGACCCGTACACCACCAGCCACCTAGCAAATATATCGTAACGTAAAATTGACAATTTTATTATCTTCCAGAATTTTTTCAAGAATTTCTTCAAGAAATTCGAATTTGGAATTCTAAAATTTACCCCAGAGCTCTTCAAAAGTCCCAGCTTTTCTTGTATATTTCTGTTAATTTCGTCCTTTAAATCTCCCTCCTGGTGTACGGGTCTACACGTCTTATCTACGATGTAGGTATGAAACATGAAACACGCGGTATGAAATTTTCATCTTCAACCAAGCATATACAATGATTGTTCCCATATTTATAGGTGCCTTAATATCAAGTTCGTATGTGGCGGCAATAAAAATAGCCGTACCTAAACACGTGACTGAACTAGAACGGAATGATCCCGTGGTGGTCCGGTTTCGTATGAAACGCATCTTGAGTCTCTGTTTCTTGCTTCTTCTTATAGTACCTGGAATAAGTGTATACTTAAATGGAGTTCTGGATTTAAAAACTTCCGTTAGACAAATGGGGCTAATCCCAGGATTCACTAGGAATCATGATCTTAGACTAGACCTCCGAAATATCGCAATATCATGGGCTAAAATCGCTGTTTTATACGTGGGGCCGATTATCGCATACATCTATACTGATGCAAAATACTGGAAAATTGATTTCACAGATAATTTCTTCACGCTTACAGGAATTCGGGATCACGTTTTTGCCCCCATCACCGAAGAGTTTGTATACCGTGCCACTTTAATGGCAATTCTTGGCCCATCTTTACTGGAAAAACAGTTTATTTTGTATTCCCCGCTTTTATTTGGACTTGCCCATGTACACCACGGGTTTACACTTTATTATCAGGAAAACTTCCCATTTACTACTGCCATAGCGTCCTCGGCATTTCAATTCGTATACACGTCGCTTTTTGGCATATTGGCCAATACTTTTTATGTCAAATCAGGGTATAACTTGTGGTGTCCTATTATTGTGCATGCAACCTGTAATTTGCTAGGTTTCCCTTCGTTTGGAATGAAAAGTACTCATCCAAAGTTCTTTTGTGTGTATTGTATTTTGTTGGTTGTGGGGGTCGTATCTTTCTGGAAGGTCATTTAATGGATATGGTGAATCTGTTAGCCTGATTAGGTATAAAATATGGGGATCTTAAGAACATCTTCTAATGTTAACTCTGGTTCACAAATATGGTGGATGGTGAAAGCTTGGAATTTTCACTATTTACGTTTTCAGTCCATGAAGAAATCATCTTTTTAACCTTGGCGAATGTATGCTTAAGAATTTGGCCTATAATGTGCCAATAAGAAGCCGGATCAAGATACGTGGTTAATATTTTCGAAGGGGTTCAAAATACTTTAAAAGAAAAGGATACACAGAAATCTTTAATAATTAAAATAGAGATTTCCACCCTGATTCTAAAAACATCGTTTTTCCGAGATAAGGATATCGATTTGAGGGAAGCACCAGGATAATTACAGCTATTTCCAGGGACCTAAGTTAGGAGAAATAATATGCTGAATAGTTGTGTTTTTTTTTTTTTTGTTTTTTTGTTGCAGAGCTGTGTCAGAAATTAAGTAGGGCGGTGAGATAAAAAAAAAGAAACTTCCAAAATCGCTTGCCTGATCATTAGAAACCAATTACTAAAATCAGACCTTCAATTCTTTTTTCTGGGGCCCAAATTGGGCCGCCCCCAAATCAGTCCCAGTGCCTTTTTCCCGCGAAAAAAAAAAAAAAAAAAAAATCTTTGGTGTAGCAACACACGACACGACGCGACCACCTGTGAATTTGTCCAATTCTGAGCTCTCCACCCGGCACTAGGCACCGTCCAGCGGGCCAAGCGTGAATCGAGATTCTGGCTATGGCCCAATGATTTTATCCCCACATCAAATAAATTTTTTATCTATATTAAATAGTCAAAAAATAGGTATATTCATAAATCTATTTCTCTTTTATAAATAAAAAAAAACCCCTTTTTCCTAACTTTTCCCTTCTCCTCTTCCTTCCCCTGTAGACTGAAACCGGAAGTGAAAGGGGGCGGCCCTGGAAACTTAGATCTCAAGCCCGCGCCGCGAGGGAAAACGTGATCCGCAGTTAGGCGAGGACGTGGATCAGAAGGCTCTGAAGTCTGAACACTGGAAGTACCGATATACTCACGCAAAAAAAAAGGGAACTCCATTAAATATCGAGTTTTGCTTGGAAAAAAAAAACACAAACCCAAATCTATTTCTGGATCAGCAGATTATTCTTTTCTCTTTCTTTTTTTCCCAATCTTCCAGGCTCCTCACCCTTTACTTTCCTTCAATTACGCCTGGGCCCATTATACATGTTGCACGCAGTGTTGGTAGTGATCAGATCGAAATAAACCTTGGGCAAGACTTACACCACACCACAAAAATAAACCTTTTCCCGCCATACACATCATGCCACAACCGCCACTGAGATCGCCGTCAACTTCACCGGCGAAAAATACGCCAGCCAATTACGAATCGGCGGCCCGAGAAATCGAACAGGAAAAACAGATGGTTGCGGCGCTTAAACGGCTTCTGATTGGTCACATGATGAACCTAGACCCGGATATTCCAGCTCTGGACGCGTCCTTTTCATTTCTTATGGATCGGGAGCTTCAAGCTGATCCTGAATATTATGGTGACGGCCATTTGGCACCGAAACAAGCGCCTGAAAATGGCGATTTTGGTGGTTCAGACATTGATCACGATTACGCGCCAACAACTGGCCAAGGGCTGCGGTACAAACAGGCGTTGGGTGAATTTTCGCATGTGCCTTCTACAAACACTGATCAAGGTGCCGAGGGCGTGCTCTGGGTGCCGGCAAATGTTCATCCAGAAGTAAATCCCCAACAATTCAAGAACCATGTGCGTACCACGATGGATGAGCTCTTGGAGCGCAAGTTATCGCGGCTGAAATCTGCCCGGAGCGCTAAACGGTCGTCGCTTTCGTTGTCCACGACCGATGGCTTTCACATGGATGATCAGAATGATGAAAATAGTCCTCCGCCAGTTCAACCAATAGATCCAAAGGAGTCTAAAGAATCCATAGAAACACAAGAAAACGAAGACCGCCGTCGGCTCAGTAACCCTTCATTACGTCGTTTGACTTCGGAGCTCCAAACAATGTCGAGGTTGGCCGGCATGGATTCAAGTGATGCTGTTACTTTGGCACGTTCATTATCTACGTCCTCTCTCGGATATAGCGATGTAGAACGCACGGCAATTGATGGCCTCGAACACGTTGGAACAGGCGCCGGTGTCGGTGCTGGGATGGGTGTTGCAGATCCTAATAACCCTAGTGATGTGGGGAGAAATGGTCACTATATGCGCCAGTACCCTGGTCATTCGCCTGGAAATTCTCCCAAGTACTTGCCACGTGGATACCTGCCGAATTCTGGAGGAATTTCTCCTGTTTCCGGCACTTCCAGCGGTTCTGGAGGCCACATGAGTCCTCATTCGAGTTCCCAACATGGGTTCCAACATGGCGGCCCGCACGGCAAAACACACGAGGATTTCCTGCTCCGCCGTAGCCGTCGGGTAGATTACCGCAAAAGTCCCACGGTGTCGCTGCTGGGCTCCCAGCTCCAGAACAACAAGGCAGGAAAGTTGGCTCAGCTTCGGCACAACCTTCTGTCGTCAAACTTACAGTCGGCGTCACCTGAGCTCGGTTTGGACCGTCTTGTAGGAAAACAAGCTAGCGGAAAGCTGCGGGCGCCTTATCCGGGTGTCAACCCGCGAAGCTCCCAGGTGCTTTTCAGTTATAAATCACCCACACAGCAACAGCAGCAGCAACAACAACAACAGCAATCCAACGGGCCTAACAAAAGCCTAACAGCGAAAAGCGCTCCGCCGCCCCAGCAAAGTCCTGGTCCGGGTCTGGTTCCAGGTCCAGGTGCTGCAGTTCCGTTAGTAGGCGTTTCGCCACGCGACTCGCCCTATCTGACTGCTATAGCCTCCGATCCGCTTGCACGTAACCTCCATCCGACGAAATATGCACATCACAACTTGACCTCCAAGACGTTGGCCCATCTGGGCACCCCTCCACAGTCGCCCACGTTGAACAAGCATGATATGGGGTCGGTTCCAAGGACAGGTTACCGTGTCAGTTCTCGCGAACACGATTCTATGGGGCATCCAGTGGGCCACCCACATCCACAGGGACAACCACAAGGCCAAAGCCATCCTGGTCATCATGATCTGCGTGAGTTGCCACGTAAATCTCGCGGGCCCCATGGCGGTCATAGACATGTCTCGCCCACCTCACCTCTGGTGCAGCCTTCCACTCCACGAGTCTCTTCGCGTGAAAGCCCTGTGCAAAACCAAGGTGCATGGGTCGATCTGCTGGGAAGAAAACGCTACGTTTCTCCTAACAGCATGTCTGCCGGTGCCGGTGCCGGCGCGGCTCCACCACATCCACAAACTCAACGGCTCGTTAGCGGCGAGGCTCTTAAGGGCAGGCCGTTCAGCAAGCGTGACAAGACCCGGGAGCTCAATCAGAACTTGGACTTGTTGCGGAACGAAATAAACGAGTTTAAGGAAAGCTTGTCGGCAAAGGGTGACCCCAACCAAAAGATGTCCTCGCCTGAGTCGCTGCAAAAGCAAAGTGAGGAGCCTTCTGACTTTAGCTTTGATCTCACTCACCAGGACGTGTCCTACGAGGAATCCTTGGATATTGAGACTGATGTGCTTAAGGATTTAGAGGCCATTGCTGATCAGGTCAAGGCACAACTGAGCCCCGAACCTGGTCCAACTGCAGCCGCTTTGGAAGAAGCACAAGACGATGAGATCGTGTCCATTCCCGAAAGTGCCGGGGTTAAAAGCTCTACGTTTAGGAATACTGTGGCGCAAGACACAACCCATATACTTAAAGCAGAGCCCAAGTCTGAAGTGGCCTATAAAGCTAAGGTGGAACATAAGCCTAAGGTGGAACACAAACGTTACGTGGAGCCTAAACCAGAAGTGGAAGTTATCGAACATGTTCCAGAAAAAACCAAGCGGGAGGAACCACTACCACTATCGCCAACTATCGATAGGGGTTCTGAAAAAGTCGTCAATCAAGGCAAGAGAGATGATCCGGTCAGGGAGGTAGCAAGAGAAAACATTGATGTAGGGTCGCGAAATGTTGCTAATCAGGGCGCGGTCCACGCAAAGAAAGCGAGAGACCGCAGGCCTAATGCTCACCAATCTCTCGATGAAAGACAGCATGTTCCGGAGAGTTCTCATCATGATGCCAAGGAAAGGAAGGGTCCACAACCCACCAGGCGCCAGGTCCTGAGTGCAAGTGTCCAAGAAGAAGAGGTTGCGCAGCGGAGTGAGGTTTCGAGACAAAACACAATGGAAAGCACCGATAGTTCCGAAAAGCAAAGTATCCGTCTTAGCTTAGATTCTACCGGCGCAAAGACCAAGAGCAGCGAGAAAAAGAAGAGCAAAAAGCCTTGGCCGTGGTCGAAGGATAAGTCTGCCAGTGTCAGTGAAGAGAAGACCACAACTAAGGAAGTTCGGTCACCGGTGAGATCGGTGTCATCACCAGAAATGGCTGGCTTCAAGAGAGATGCACCTCTAGTGAAGGAAGAGCAATCCACCAAGGAAAACGCCATCACGAAATTCTTTAAGAAGAGGAGAAGTAACTCTGTGTCGCATGAGAAACTGAACTCAGATCACTTTCTGGCCAGAAACAGCACTGAGTCGTCCGAGAGTGAGATTGAACTTCAATCTGTCGGGAGATCTAAGGGTCAAAGACATTCCAAGAGCAGCGACAAGTATGCTTTCGATGATGCACTGTCTCAAGAATCTAAGGACGCTGGCCGGGATAAATCTAATGATGAGAGTAAGCTGGCGGATGATCAACGCGTGACATCGCGCCTCAAGACTAGGATCAAAAACATGAAGAAGATACACGAGGAGAAAGAGGAAAAGCCAGTGACGCCAGCTGCATCTCCTTCTCCACAAGTGGAAGAGAATGTGGAGGATGATTCAAAGCCGAAATCTACCCTTGAAGTCCAAGAGAAACTCAAGAAAGCTATTAAGAGGTACTCTAGACCAAACCAGCCTATTGAGTTTACTGATTCGGCCTTTGGTTTCCCGTTGCCTCCTCCATCGAGCTCAACTTTGGTCATGATCGATTACAGATTTCCTGTGCACGTGGAACGTGCAATCTACAGATTGTCTCATTTGAAACTCGCCAACCCGAAGAGGTCTCTCCGGGAGCAGGTGATTCTATCAAACTTCATGTATGCATATTTGAATTTGGTCGATCACACTTTGCACCTCGAACAACAAATGACACTGGAGGAGTACGAAGTGGAACAGCCTGAGGCGGACCTTGACTTTATGGGAGACCAGGATGTGGATACAGAATTTGAGGCAGATGATGGCTTTGAAGAGAGTGACTTTGATTCAATCAAGATTGACTTGGACGTGAAGGGAAATCCAGGTATGGTCTAATGAATTTCATTTACGAAACTACTTTTTCATTTCAGAAATAATTGTTTTGCTAATTTGTCAGTAGGGGTTTGCGCAGAGTCTAGACTTAGCTAGCCGGTCCCGAGCCTGGAATATTATGCGCATGCCGCGGGTCCCGGGACGCGACACTGCCTCGTGCGCGGGTCACTATTTGGGAATAAAAGAAGTTGGATATTTTTGCATGCAATGAAATCAGAAAAAAGGATTACGGGATTTTTTTATTGTTTGCGTGTCCATATTTTCTTTTTGAAATTTATTCCTAAATCACTTCGGATTTAAAATAATGGTGGTCGGCTTATATCCGGGAAGAGTCTGGGCGCATCGTACGAGAAATCGGATGACATTGGATATACGACGCAGGCAATTCGCGGGTGGCTCCAAAAAGAAAAAGGCATAAAAAAACACTCATAAGAGATACGATCTAGCTTTACTCATCCACATACGCTAATTTCGATTTTTTTCCCAACGTTTTTCGACGCTTAATAAAACTTTTTTATTTCCTTGACCTCCTGTCAAACAAAGCAAAAGAAAAAAAAAGCCCCTATACATGTCGAACGTTTTGCCTCTCATTTCTTCTGCCGCAGTGGCAAAACATAACACTGAGGAGGACTGCTGGGTCACGCTCTACCACAGAAAAGTGTATAATGTCACTCAGTTCTTAGACGAGCACCCTGCTGGTGCCGATATCATTCTCCCATACGCCGGAAAGGATATCACGGAGATTATGGCGGACATGGAATCCCACGAACATTCGGAGAGTGCGTACGAAATGTTAGATGATGAGATGTTGGTGGGATATTTGGCCACTGCCGAGGAAGAGGAGGAGCTTGTGAATAATAAGAAGCGTGTGCCGGTCGAGGTGAAGCTCACGAAGGAGGCGGAAGAGCAGTTTGACATGAGCGAATTCCACAGCAACTTGCCCGCGTTGGAGAAACTCTCGATCCAAACCGATTTCTCGCAGGATGCCAAGAAACACAAATTCTTGGACCTTAACAAGCCACTTCTCCCCCAGATGTTCCGCTCCAACTTCTCCAAGGACTTTTACTTGGAGCAAGTGCACAGACCTCGGCATTACGGCAAGGGCTCTGCTCCACTCTTTGGTAATTTCTTGGAGCCTTTGTCGTTGACCGCATGGTGGGTTGTTCCTGCGATATGGCTCCCCTTAAACTTTGCGCTTTTCTGTGTTGGATTCATGGGCCAAAACAAAATCACGGCGTTGAGTCTCTGGGTGATGGGCTTGTTTGTGTGGACTTTTGTCGAGTACTGCTTGCACAGATTCTTGTTCCACTTGGATCACTACCTTCCTGACCATAAGGCGTTTTTGACGTTGCATTTCCTTCTCCATGGTATTCACCACTACTTGCCCATGGACAAGAACCGGTTGGTATTGCCACCCACTTTGTTTGTGGTGTTGGCGTACCCATTCTACCGTCTCATCTTCAAGATCTTTCCCTTCTACATGGCGTGCTCCGGATTTGCAGGCGGGACCTTAGGGTACATCATGTACGACGTGACGCACTATGTGTTACATCACTCGAAGTTACCCAAGTACCTCCAGGAGCTCAAGACCTACCACTTGGAGCACCATTACAAGAACTACGAGATGGGTTTCGGCGTCACGAGCAAGTTCTGGGACGTGATCTTCAATACGGAGATCACTTCCACGTACCAGAAGAAAAACTAACATGCATACCTGTTTACAGAATAATATAGTCATTTCATATTCGTTTCCGTCTAAAAAAATACACATGTACGGAACTACACCTGTAGTTACTGAGTCCGCCTCACGCCACTGTAGAAGTCCCGGGCACGCAAGGCCAGTTCTCGTGTAACGCGGCGGCGTCTCTGGGCATACAAATCACCTGCGGGCAAATAGGCGCCTAAAAGCTTAGGGGTTTCCTGCCACGAGAGCTGTTTTTCCCGCACAACTTGTTCGACCAAGCCATAAAACACCCTTTCCTTATAAGCACGGTCAGCAAGTCCACGTTGGATAAGGTCCTGTGCACGCGGGAGGCCCTCGGGAGAAAGCCCCACGCTTTCTATGGCGTGGAGATTTTGCTCGATATCGAAACGGGGCACGTCTTCAGGAATCCCCGTTTCCTCGTCATAATAGGCCTCGGGGTCGTACTCGTATGCAAATGGGGCGTTATAGAAGAGCTCGCGTAAGTGCTGGTAGAATTTGCGGTGGGCTGCTATATCGACGGCGAAACTGAGTCTATCGTTATAAAGATTAGCCATTGCCACGTCCTGCCAGCCGCCAAAATACGCAGATCGTGTCCCGTTTACGCTTTGATGTATGCGCCGAGGCTGAGAGGCAATTTGTGCCATGACGCGGCCCAAACGATTGGCCAAACGCGTGGCCATATTCTGCATCATTGCAGAATCATCAGTAAGCGTCACAATGCCACGCACGTTACGCAGCTTTCGGGCAAGGCGTTGGAGTTTTCGCTGTAGCACAAAATGCATTTCGTTAACGAGCGTGGTATGCGGACTCGCAAGCCTTTGCCGCTTATATTTGAGACCAACCTGAGTTCCCAGAAGCAGTAGAAGTGCATTGCGAGGATCGTGTTTTATGCCGTGACTTCGGCTCTCAACCGCCTGATAAAAGCTGCGGTCACGTGAAGCATATGGCAGGGCCGTGAGCACAAAGTCCTCACCATTGGCGGCAGTTTGGGGGTCTACGGCAAACAGGGGATATGCGGGCCATGACGCCCATTGTAGCGGCGGGTAATGGGGGTTCACTTGGTGCAGGAGAAACGTCAGATATAGGTGTACAGCCAAGTCGTGTCGCTGGTTCGCCTCGATGCTTTGGATTGTGTCCTCGAAGTCGGACCTTTCCTGAAAAGTGGTGTTGATTTTTGGGGCCTTGCTCATAGTTAAGATTGTGGGACGGAGATGTAAAGTGATGGGCAGAAAGGTAAATTTGGGGTAAATTTTTGAGGGAAAAAACGATCAAGTTGTTGATTAGAGGAGTTTGAAAGTTGGTTGGAATGGATTTTTGTTCATGAAATCAAGGCGTATACCGTTTTGTACCGACCTTATATGTGGAGTTCCTTTCATGGGGAATCTCCCGATCCACGCCATGTTAGTTGGATCCGATCACGTGACTCTTGGAATCACAGTAGTGCGCGCGCGATGCAACGTCCTGCAAGAACCTGTTCCAGCCCCACGATGAGATGGTGTATCTTTCTGGATAAATTTGGGGAAAAAGAACCGTATTCACAACATTGAAAGAAGTCCAGCGACTTAAAAAGTCAAGCATTTTTTTTCAAATCAATCCATAATCTCCGAATTCATGGGTATCGCTTAAACCTCGCGCGTCGATTGCTGGTCCCAATGGGACCTGCACACAACACATACACTCACAATTTTTTTTTTTCTCGTCATGGGCAATCTTCTGCGCAGCCATAAATCTCGCAGTTCATCAGCACTTTCTTCTTTTCTTCTGCTCTCCTGTTCCTTCTCCTTCAGCGGAGACTAATTCGAGGTATTTATTTTTTTCGGCTGAAGGGAAGGACACTAGGCTCTTGAAACAACAACTTTTTTTTTCCTCTTTTTAATTTTACCCACTTCTTCTTAACCCATATACCAAACAGAAATAATGCAATCTTTCCAGACCGCTTTTCTTGACCTTGCGTTGGAATCCCAAGCATTGAAATTTGGCCTGTTCACGCTTAAATCGGGACGTCAATCGCCATACTTTTTCAACTTGGGTTTGTTCAACACAGGAAAGTTGCTTTCGACGTTGGCCTCAGCATATGCCCATGCAATTATTGCGTCCGGAATCGAGTTTGACATTTTGTTTGGCCCCGCCTATAAGGGCATTCCGTTGGCGGCCATTACTGTGGCTAAGTTGGCGGAAATCGATGCGGAGAAGTACGGCAACACTGGCTACTCGTTTAACCGGAAAGAAAAAAAGGACCATGGCGAAGGAGGTTCTATTGTAGGCTGTGAATTGGCCGGCAAAAAGGTGTTGATCATTGATGATGTGATGACTGCAGGCACTGCCATCAACGAGGCATTTACAATCATTGGAGCCGAAAAGGGCGAGGTTGTGGGTTGTATTATTGCCCTTGACAGACAAGAAACCACTGCTGACTCCCACCTCTCGGCCACCCAGGTGGTGGGTGTGAGATATGGCATTCCGGTCTCGGCGATTGTTTCTTTATCCGACATTATCTCATACTTGTCGTCGAAATTGTCGCCTGAGAACTTGGCTGCCATTAAGGAGTACCGTGCGCAGTACGCTCCTGCCATCTAGGCACACCCAGTAAGTATACTACCAGAACCATTATATTAGTATTATTATTTCCGTTTTTTTGTTTTGTTTTTGTTTTATCTTTCTTCTCTTTATCCCCGGATCTTCATCATCTTCTTCTTTGGCCCCTTAGGCGCCTTGGGTGCCTGTACGGGCTCGGGCTCCGGGTCATATATCAGCTTCATCATTGGGTGCTTCAACGTCAAGTTTGAGTGGACGGGAACAATTGTGTTCATGCGGAAACCTTTAACTTTAGGCAACTCCTCCGGCGTAAAACCCGTCTCGTACTCTTTTGGATAAGGAATGCCACTCCGGGGCCCAATACTGGCCAAAGTGGTTGGGTGTGTACGTAAAAAGTCCGCGATGGCATGGAAAAGTGCCCTTTTCGTGGCGAATTTCGGGTTCACCGCCTTGCCATCCTTCTTGAGCTGCACACGGACACGGCCTGGGTTACCAAAGTCCTGGGGATGCGATTTATCAAGCTCAAGTAACACTGGCACATTCAACCAGCGGCATGCGTCGCTAATGGTTTTTGCCAACGGATTCTCTACTGCCATTTGTGCACTCACACGGCGGCCTTCAGCGTGGGATCTCCGGGCGTCGAAATAACAGGGGTAGATGATTTGGAGCTGACGAATCTCGCTTTTCTCCTCAGCGCTAAATTTCGCTGGATCCACGATATCATCACGGTTTTCGGATGGTGCCTGAACTGGCTTTGAAGCGGCAAAATCAGCAAAATCAGCAAAATTTCCTGGGCTAGGTTCGGCGTCCTGAGATCTCGTGATCACTGGTTTTTGCACTGGCGCAAGTGGTGTTTTGAGACTCGGGTCAAACTGCGCAAGATCCATGTCCATATTATCGATATCGTCATCGTTGACTTCCTCCAAAATCGGGCGGTTTGCCATATTGTATAATAGTTTTTTTTTTTCTGTTTTGTTGGTGCTTTAATTAGCGTTGGTTGAGTTTCGGACTGGCGGTTAATCGACCGGACGTTTTTTTCGCGCGTTGGAACCCGTGTTGTGTGCAGGCATATAGGTTTCTTGAAGCGGATTTGTTTTAAATGTTGTGGTGATTTAGGGAGATGGAAATGGGGGAAATTATGGGATTTTTTTAGTTAATTTTTTTTTGAGAAAGGTTTTGTGGGTGGGGAAAAGGTTTGAAGAAAAAAAAACTCTTCTTTTTTCGGTGGTTTAAGAAAAATGGTGGTGGTATTGGTGGTGTTTGGTGATGAGGGTATTGGGTCACGTGCAGCTAGTTGGGTGTTTAGTTACTGACCATCGATATCTTTATGGTCATGAATAGGTATTATTATTATTATTATTATCTCTTTTGGTGGGTCTAAGGGGAAAAAGGATTCAGAATTCAATAAGACTGAAATTTCTTCTCCTTCTCCGGCTTTTCTCTTTCTTTTTCTTTTGATATCTCTGGTAGCTGATTCATGAGATTGGCTGCGAAATCCATCAATTGGCCGTTAGGTCTTTAGCATAAGTTTGAAATATAGAGGTGGGTTTATTAATGATTGAATATCTTTATGGTTTTTAATTTCTAAACTTATAGCTAGTGGGAATTCCAAACTCTCAACAGAAAAGTGAAGTTACTCAATTAGGAATTTGGAAATGTTCGTATACCAGTAACTACAGTAGCGGACCAGAACAACCAATGTGAACTGCAAGTGGAATTTAGAACCAGAAGTTGAAACAACTAGTTTTTCTAATTTATTTTTTCTTTTCTGTATAGTGTTGAATCATAGATATTCTGGGGCTACACTGTGTACACTGACCATATAAAACCAGCACCCAAACCATACAAGAATACACTTCCTTAAACCTGGGAGGGAACCCATATCGGGATATCGGGAAAGACACAAAGAGCCAATCTTTTTCCCCACTTTTTTTCCCTTCTGAATATTACTAAGCGTAGTATAGAATACCATGGCTTGGAACTGGCTTGGGACTTCCCTGGCATTGTTACACCAATTGCCTACCATTTTTTGCCAGGGCTCTTCACCGATTCACCAATGTACCAGAATTAGTAAAGCTCTTAGATTGGATTATACAGTTAGTTCTGTAGAGATACTGCCAGGAATTTACTTATATAAGACCCTTTCCACGTATTGTTTTTGATGGAAAAAGGTCAGTTTGATTCAGCTAATACGCACACTCTCTAATGATTGATTGGTATCGCGTATCCAACAATACCAATATATATATATTTAAAGTAATTTCCAAAAAATAAATCAATAATTCCAAAACTAATTGATAGGAATTTATTTCCCACTTCTATTAGAAACCTTTGATTCTAAATTTTGACGAATAATCTCTTCCATCGCAGTAGGTCCAATACCACTCTCCAGTATATAACCACACCTTGAGAATATTCTATCATAAAACATAACTTTTCTTTAAAAAGTATTATTACCATTATAAAAAACACTTAATTCCATATAATCCAAAATACTCAAACCCCTTTTTCTCCCCTAAAACTGTGTAATCCAACTAATGTCACGTGCCAAAGTGGATGCTCTTCTCCACAGTTCGCTTAACATAACTAACGCGTGAGCCACACTAAAAAAAAATACATCTACTCTTTCCACCACAAAACACCACAAAACCTAAAGATCCAAATATGAATTTATCCGAGGTCACAGTGGGTACGCCCAAAGTTCTAGACACGTGTTTAAATTTATTTTCACAAAGTGAGGCGGAAAATACCACCTTACCTAAAGTGACTGGTGCCCTGTCTACGCCTGCGAAGTATGCCTCGCACCCCGATATTCAGTTTTTCAATGCGGTGAAAACAAAGAACCACTTTGCATATCATGCTTCAAAACGGGCTACGGCAGTAGAAAGCTCTCCAGGACCTATTCAGCAAAAAACCCCGTCGGATTTCGACCCATTTTCACGCACTTTGCTCCTCCAAAGACTCCGCTCATATACTGCTCTAAACTGGTCCATTCCATACTTTAAACAGGATGAACGCCAGCTCACCGAGCTTTTTTGCAGTGCACATGGGTGGCAGTGTGAAACCACGTCTTTTGTAAACATACAGAAGAATTTTCTCCGGTGTACGGGCTGTAATCGACTGGTAGTGTTGAGGTTTAATGCTCTTGACCAACAACCCTCATACGCCCCGTGTTTTTTTGATGTAGACGATATCCAGGACCTCAATACCAGAGTCAAGGACCTGTACTTGGACCAAATAAAGCTTCTGGCTCATTCCTTGCTGTGTCCATGGCGTCTTTTCCCTTGTCCCGTGAACGATACATACTATTTAACACCCCACATTGAATCCACTAATGATACACTCATCTCGGGTTATTTGGCACTTTTACATAAGCTTTATGGAAATCTTGCTATTGCAAAACACTATGAACACACTTTGCTGGCCTTGGCCCCACAACAGGGCTTATCGGAGTTCATCCGCGTCTCAAACCTGTGGCTCCTTAATCGGTACTTTAAAGACTCACAGGAAAATTTTGGTCCCTTACTCGAAAAAACCTTTCCTCCATGGGCGTATGTATTAAGCGCCATGGGTTGGGATCTTCATGTCCAAACTTTTGGCACCACTGCTGTGCCGTTGCTCATATGTACCATGTGTAACCAGCGGATTTTTCTTGAACCGTCAGACCCAGGTAAAAATCCACCGTTGCAAAATATACTGAATGTACGTGGCCTGACCCTCGAATCTGATCCAGTACCCAAGATTTCTGGTTGTGAGTTTGGGGAAGACATGGATTGTGATGGTGAGGAAAATGCCTGTCATAAACCATGGTGTGTTCTTGTCAGTAATTTTGGGGACACACCTTTTTTCACCTATTTTAATGAAATGCTTGTACGACTGGAAGCAAATATAGGGCCTGACGGTAGATATGAACACACCAGTGAAACATTCTCCGAAAGAGACGTGGAAATACCATTGCCTGCCCGGAAACGGAGCCTTGATATCATGGCTAACTTGGAGAGGTTTTCGAAATTACGTCGACTTTACTTCTCCGAAACAGATTCATGAGGTTCCTTCAGATTACATTATATCCCATCAGGTTGCTGGCAAACAAGGTATGGAGACATGACGGTGTATTTAAAGGGGTGTATTTATATAGATATGAATTAATGATTAAGTGACAGTGCAAGGTTCTTTCTGTTCTACGCCTCAGCTAGTGCCATTCAAAGGCGCACTGAAGTCCAAGATCTCGATGAAGGTTTCCTCAGCACCATTCTTACTGGTTTGAACTGCGGCCACACACCGGTCGGCATCGAAGCTGACCTGCCAGATACTACCAGTGATATCGGAAAGGAGATCTCGGACAAACTTACCGGTTTGGATATCCCAGAGCTTGAGCATACGTTCACTGCCACTGACAATACGCAAAGCGTCGTGCTGGAAGCAGGTGATGGCGCTGTTGTGGCCTTTCAACTTGCTAAGGTTTTCGCCGGTCTTGGGGTCCCAAACACGTAAAGTAGAATCTGCGGCAGCAGACACGAGGTACTTATCAGAGAGTTCCAAAAGGCCAACTAGAAGGTTATGGCCTTCAAGCGAATAGAGCAACTTGCCCTTGTCGAAGTCCCATACGTTGATGGACAGGTCCATAGACCCGGAGAAACAACGGCGGGCGTTGAAGTTTAAGGCTGTGGAGTAGATTTTATCGGAGTGGCCTTCGAGCACATGCTTACACCGGCCGCCCTTGAGCAAGTCCCACACGCGTACAGTGGTATCATAAGAGCCAGAGATCACAATATTACCATATCCGCTGACCGAGCGCACTGACTGTGTGTGGCCCGAAAGGATGCTGACGAGATATGGGTTGGCGGGATCCTTAGAGTCAAAGGTCTTTGTTTCGGTGATGTTGTCACCATTGGGCTGCTCGTTGTCGAGCGGGAGTTTCCAAACGTGTAAGTTGTGGTCACGCGATCCTGTGACTAATAGCGGCAGTTCGGGGAAAATGATAGGCTGGCCATTATCATCCACGCCAATTTGCACCGGATGCAAGATATCCAAGCAACGCACGGTAGAGGTATGGCCACGGAAGACGTGAGTACAGCGGCCAGTACGGATGTTCCATACGCGCACATCACGGTCTGTAGAACCTGAGACAAGGGTATTGGAGAAGTATTTGAGGGCCCATACACCACCATCGTGGCCTTGGAGCACGCGTTCAAGACGGCCAGTTTTTGTGGAGTGTACATTGATTTGTTTACCTTCGATACCGGTGATGACCTTCTCGTCATCGTGCTGGAGACATGTGACAATGTTGGAGCCATGGCCAGCAATACACACGCGGCGTGGCTCATATTGGGGGTCCATCCACCGGCGGAAAATCAAGTGCCGTTTCTTATAGAGGAGCTGGGCATGATTGAGCGGGGGTAGGTATTTGCTGGGGGTGGCCCACTCTGCACATAAGCGCTGTGGGTCTGCCAACTCACGTAGAATGGAACTGTCGTCACTAAGCAAGCCGTCACGTTTGAGCATATAGCTCCACAACGCCGTGTTGCTGGTCAATGCATGCCACCGGCGTGAGACTTGGGCTACGGACAAAAGCAGCCGCACGTCTAAACACAGAAGCACGCGGAGCGCAAGTTCGAGCGGCAATGCCAGGAGGATGTCGTGGCTAAGACTGCGCTGTACTGCGTCACATATTGCCAGGAGCAGCAGCCGTGGCACACGCTGCAAAAGCGAAAACACAAGATGGCTGCGATTTTGCGCCAGAACATGCCCGCTCAACCCCAAAATCATGTTTATGAGACCTGCCTGAGTCGTGGGCGGCTGTGCCATAAGCTGTTGTTCAAACGCCATTTGAGCGTGTGGTTTAGTACCTTCACCATCGATATTCATCCCCACGCTTTGTACGGGCGATGCCAGCGGCAGAGGGAGCACGAGTTGGTGAGGATTCAGCTCAGACCCGGGCGATTCTGGCGAGGCAGGTGAGTCTACAAGTGAGGGGGTACATGGGTGTACGGAGTTTGTGGTGGTGGCACCATTAGTGGCGGCAGCGATCGGCGGAAAGTTGGCCGAGTCGGCGGTTAAATATCCTACCGTTGTTCCGATACCTTCACCGATTCCATGAGGTCCATTAGTTATACTGGTTACGCTGGATACACTAGTTCCATTAGTTCCCGTGGCACCAGTAGCAGTGGTCATGCGCCGTTTTGGCCGCTCTCCCGAAAGCTCACAGTCGGTAATGATCATATCGTCACCAGAATCTGTTGCTGGCACGTGTAAATCGGCGTCTGCCAGGTCATGCACATCTGCACCTGCTCGGAACCTTTTCCGGCTATTTTCAAGCTGTGAGTCACTCAAACCAACGGGAACAACATTCTGCACCAGCCCGCTGGCGCCCGGCAGCCAGCACTCGGCGATGGGGCCCGTGGGGTCTACGAGTTTTGTGTCAAAGGGGGGCACGTGACTCATAAGGGGGTACTGCAGCGGCAGCGACATGTCTTTTTTGTGGATTATGTTTAAAGGTTTTGCGGGGGTATAGTTTTGTGGTTTTGTGACTTTGTGGTTTTGTGATTTTGTGGGTATTGGGAGTTTGTTTTGGTTAGGTTTCTCCTTATTTGTTATTCCTTGCTTCAAGGTTATTGGGATGTATCGCGGGTTGATATATATCCTGCGCCCGATCAAAAATCACGCCTGGTTGATGGAGAAAGAAACGTATATGCTGGAAAAAAAAAGAAAAAAAAAAGGATAACGCAACCGTTTGGGTGTATGAGGGTTCGTTAATTTTATTATTATTGTTTTTCCTTTTTACTTCTTTTTTTTTTTTTTTTTTCCGTTTTAGTGAAACGAAACGGATGTATATATTCGTGTGGGCCAGTCTTTTTCCTCTATGCTTTGTGCGGTTTTTTGCTCTTGTTAATTTAATTTTTTTTATGTTTTTTATTTCGTCTTCTTTCTTGGTTTTGTGTAACTTTGAATTCTTCTTATATTTTCCAAATTAACTTTCGGCGTGTCACGCTGTTTTGTTGTTTCTACCGTGTTGACCTTTTTCTTTTTTTCTCGGTTCAAAAAAACTTATCTATTGTGGTGACAAGATCTCTCGTTTTCCTCTAATGCCTCCTCAGGCTCGTTCCACCCATACAGGCGAGCTGCGCTGCGAGTGTCCTGGGCCGGGCCTGTCTCCTGGGACCTGAAGGAAAGCGCGAGGCCCTAGAAGAATTAGGGCCAACGGGAAATGAAAAGAGGTATAAAAAAAGGGTTCTTAGGGGAAAAGTGGATTTTTTGCTACTTATATAGTTTCTGGGTGAGCAATTTAATTGTTTACAAACGCATAATTTTTTTTTTGGCATTATTCCGTGTATTACATTGCCGTATATTTGTTAGTAATCACTGTTGCCGATCACCGGTCCAATTGTCCGCTGGTCGTGGACTTAACCGGGCGGCGGGCCTCACGGTTGCACAGCTGCGAAAGCGAAACCGGCAGGCTGCGACTGATACTGTAATTAGCAAAACATGGAACAACCTTATGTTACTGGGAAAGGTAAATATACTTCGGCTTTTGATTTCAATTGACAGTATCAATATTGGAAAAAAGGGTATATCAGTAAGAAACTGAACAAAAAAAAAAAAAAAAAAGAGATCGAAACACCGGGTTTTCTGCTAATATGTCATTGCACGGTGTTTTCCTTCGAAACAATATAAATATAAGAGAGTCATCAATAGTACTTAAAAAGGGTTTAATATACAAATAAAGAAGCCACAACTAGCTCTCAAAAACTAGAGATCCCACACGTAAAGTGGACCCCGCATGTTTGGCTTCTTTATGAACCTGCAAGCCCTGATTAGTGGTGAACTTGGTTTCGCAAATGAGACACTCGAAAGGCGATTCATCGGTATGGGTTCTGCGATGCTGAGTCAAGGTCGCCTTTCGGTAGAATTTCCGCTCACAGTATTCACACTTGTGATTTTTCTCTCCATGCAACTCCATATGTCTACTCAAGGCACTGGAAGAAGACACCTTTAATGAACAAACGGTACACACATAGGGAGTTTCACCAGTATGAGTTCTCATATGATCCTTCAAGACGTTTTTAGCACAGAGCTTCAACCCACATACCTCACACTCAAACTGATTTTCTTGGTGTGTCCGCATATGGCCTGATAACAGAAGCCGGGATCGAAAGGTTGCTGCACATAAGTTACATGAATACGGCCGCTCGCCAGTATGAACATACATGTGTTCAGCCAATTCGGGCTTTGTCTTGTATCGTTTTTCACACTGGTCACAGGCAAACGGTCTTTCTTCCGTGTGTGTTTGCATATGACGAATCACATGTGAGCGCAATGCACTGCTGTAATCACAAAGTTTGCACTTGTGAGGCTTCTCGCCATTATGAATATTCATGTGATCTTTCCAGTAGGACTTCGACGATAAGCCCTTGAAGCAGATGGGACACTGGAACATCTTGTCACCCAGATGACTGGCCATGTGGCTTTCAAGCGAGGCCTTAGTTTTCACTTTCCGGTCACATAACGTGCAAGGAATCAAGTTCGATTCGTCGTGCAATCTGAAATGGGTAAATAGCGTGTTTTTTGTTGCAAACCTATTCTGGCAAATCAGACACTCATATGGCTTTGCACCCGTATGCGTGTTAAGATGGTCATCATACTTCTGTTTGGTTTGTATTTTCTTGGGACAGAATGTGCACTGGAACCCTCCATGTATCCCGGTGTGCCTGTTCAAGCTCGTTAAGTAAGTGTCCCTGAAAGGACAGTAGATACAATCGTACAATCTCTTACCCACATGGGTCTGGAAATGTATCTTCAACTTTGATTCATTGTCCCATACTTTCAAACAGTAAGTACATTCAAACATACCATTTGCATTCGGCTCAAGGGAAAGATCCCTTTCATCACCCTCGGCATACTCCTCGGCGGGTAGATTTGGGGCATCCAGTCGTGGTCCATTTGTTTCGCTACTCTGATTGCTGTTTTCGGGTTCTACAGATACATCAGATTCTTCTTCCACAGATTCCACATCCACAGATTCCACGGGTTCATCCGACACCTCTGCAACATTTAATTCCGGACTTGAGGTCGTGTTTTGAACCCCCTGATTCGACTTCTTAGCTCTATTAGCTGTATCTCCAGCCCTTGAGCTCGCAGAATTCCTAATTCTACGGCGAGAAGTTATTTCTCCTACTTCTTTCGACCGCCCACCAGCTTGTTCTCCAGATTCATGGTCAACTACACCGTTTTTCTTGGCCCTTTTTGTTTGTTTTGGTACACTATTAGCCAAATCTTGCACCGGAAGTGCTCCTGGTTTCCGTTTTCTTTTTACAGTTAACCCCAGCCCTGAACGGCGAGAGTCTCCAAACCCAGATCCTTCTTTTTCCTGCCGGTTTTTTGGAGGTGCAATTTCTACCCCAGTAGGTGTTTTATTTTTATTTATGTTCCCATCACTGCCTTGACGAGATGCCCCATGTGGGTTCAAAAAAATCGGGTGAGTTGCCGATGCCATTTCAGGTAGGTTTTATCCCAGTTTCAGTTTAAACATCAGGCATCCTCGGTTATTCTGAACCACATGTAAATAAACATTTCGCAATCTGAGCTACACACGACAAATGTTTCAGTTGAATTTCACTCACAGTATTAAACCTCGGAAGTGGAGTGTGAAACTTTTAGCAGGATAAGATGTACAGGTTTATGGTGCGAGGCCCTTTGAAAGTTGGAGCACTTGGGACGGATTTTTTGGTCCCCATGGACGGATTGGGGACCCGACGGATTGGGGACCCGCGTGAAACGCTCAAGGTCCCTTGACATGTCTATTAGATATAACTAAAGTATTACGGAAGCATTAATAAACAATATTAAATTAATACTAACCACAAAGTAGCACTAACAGCTATAAAGCCAGAAAAAAGAGAAAAATCAAAAAATCACGCGTAGGCTTTCAAACGACTCTTCTTTGCAAGTCGCCACATGGAAACCAAAGCCATGGCAATGTCGGTTTTCCCATTACCTTGAAGAACAGTGCATAATGCACTGAGATGTTGACGGTGTTGATTTCTGTAACGCTCAAGGAGAATGCCTAAATCATCTCTTGTGGCACCAGCAAGTTTGTCATTGGCACGCAATTCATCATTGATAAACTTAATAAGCGCCCGTCTTCTTTTATAAAGGGATGGATTACCTCTCCACTGCGCTTTGTATAGCTGATCTCTTTTCTCAATACTAGGAATACCATCTTTCGCAACATACCACTCTTCAAGAAGCTCAAGAACAGTCGAAGTAGACAACGACATCTGCAATTCGGGATGATTCCGAGCGAACTCCAGAATCTTCTCAGCTTTCCTTCTCTTCCGGTAAGGCTCTTCATCATTCAGCACGGGTGAAGGAGCAGATGCTATGCTAGCACACGCTGAAGGTGAGGGTGAAGATACAGTTTCTTGCGAAGTCGGAAGAGGAGATATCGTGCGATGATTAAAGGAGGATGGCATAACCGTGGTTACGCGCTGAGCCTTGTAAACCTCCTCCAACCGTGCAAACCTCTCCCGCATTTCATCACGAAGATCGTTAACAGACCTCGCAAAATACTTTTCACTATAAACTTGCAAAGCCTCCTTAATAGTTGCCTTTGTAAATTCACGATTTGCGTCGTCCCTTTCTCGTAACTTTCGAGACGTATCTTGAATAAGTGTTTGCAAATGGGATAATTGTATGTTTTGCGTACTATGTTCCTCGTGGACCTGAAGAAAAGATCTTTCCATCCCAACACTGAGACGCTCGACCTTGTTCACAAAAACTGGGGCAAGAGCCCTCGCCACATCTTTCTGATCACTGGTAAAATCGAGAATTGGCGAAGGGTTTATCCTTTTATGGACATCAGCTTTGAACTTGATAAAGAGCGGGTGTTTTGTTATCTCATGTCTGCTAAAAATACTATTGGGAGCCTTTTCCAGCATAATTGCCAAATCTTGGAGTATAACTGATCGGAAATCCTTTAGAATTTTCACAAATCTCACCACTGTTTGATCCCTCTGCGGCCTGGCCAAACCTTGATGATCAGTTCTGTTATGAATTGCCGAAGTCACTTCTTCAAGCCATGGAAAGATTTCTTTCTGCAACTCTTCAGGGGGTTCAATTTGGCGAGGAAGGTGGTATTTTTCATCTTCCAAAAACCCACCCGCACAATGCATGAAACCAAAAGGATAGCAGAGATAAGTTTCATCAATCACTTCATTCGACCAAAAGCTTGTACGCTCAATCTGAGATTCTAAAATTCTAAAAGCATCTGAATTCCGAGTACCGATGGTGTGAGTCTCTTTGGAATATGCGTGGTCAATGCTTGCAAGTGCCAAGATGGTCAATTTTGCCTCATAAGTCCAGCTAATTGGGTCGTTGCTCTGGAAAGCTTGGTCTGGAGAAAAAAGCACCTTAAGAGGATACCAATTTTGCTTACCCAAGAAAAACTCTGCATTGCAATTTGAAGCATTCGGCGCATACTTGTCGCCAAAATCAAAGCGATACCAAAGCGACATAGCAAATGCTGACACTAAGCAGAGCTCGACATGCTTATGACGACATGCGCCAATAAGCCTTGGAGTTTCATCATGAGTTTCACTCAGGTTGAGACTAAATCCCAAGACGGGAACAATGCCATTCTTTGTCTTTTCATCATGGTAAAGCGAATCTGAGAGCTCAAGCATAACCTTATTCTCGCCTTTAAGTAAACAACTTTTGCCCAACAATAATTCTAAGGTTGCATTTATCCCATTATAGATGTTGGTCTTACTCCAAGATCCCCTATTATCACGCACACCGGTCAACTCGTACATATTGATCATCATTTTCTTCATTTGATCAAGCGTTATCCTCTCATGGCAAGTATCAGGTCTATTTTTATCCTGAAAATTCTTTCGACGCAGGACGTTCATTGCCTTCCGTCTATCCTTGAAGTGCTGCGTCATTTCAACAACATGAGGGATTTTAGTATAACTTTTAAGCAAAGCTTCTTTTCTCTCTTCGAGGTCAGTGATTTGCCTCGTGTGATAGATTCCAAGGCAATTGAGGAGAATATTTAACGCATTCACAAGAGAATACATACTTCCTCCACCAGTCAGCAAATCCATTCCGTTTTTCTCACTTTCATCCTCGATGTATTCTTCCATGCACTGGACTATGAAGAAGCCATTAATCACAAATGAATCCTTGGTGAAGCCTTTTTTGGCCATATGGGAGACGTAACGGGCAATCGCATGAGAATAAATTCTTTTTATATTGACGCTGAGAACCCTAAGTCCATCCCTTAAGCATGCTGGATACTGTAAGATCATGTTGATGTATTTGAAGAGCTCTTTTTCTGCATCACTCCTCCACCCTCTCTTCGATACTTTGTGACTAATATCGTCACCATCGCCCTTTTTGAAATCAATCTCATTCATGAGAATTTGAGGATACTCCATTTTTTCGATATAATCCACCACTTGAGGATCCCATTGGGATTCCTCTTCAGTAGTAGTATTCATCATTCCCAATTTTCTAAACCATGAAGTAACAGCGTCAAGATTTTCATAGACATATCCCTCGTTCTTGTCAATGATGTGCGTGACGGCGGTTAAACGCGCGTAACACCATATTGCAACCTATTGTCACAATTCGTTCATGTAATGTGTTAAAGAATGTATTTTTTTTTTTTTGAGTTTTTGATTTTTTTGATTTACTTTTAACCGAGTAAACGTAAATCATAAACCTGTGACATACGTGTAATATAAAAATGAGACGGCTTTCGTATTTAAGTGTGGAGAGAAGACGGTTAAAAACAATCATACAGTTTATTCGACCCTATTACAGTATAACAACTAATCTGTGGTTCCAATTATCCTTCAAAATCTATGAAATATTCATCTGGTGAAATATCTCTTCCAGCTTCTTCACCTGCTTCATTTGGTTGATCCGCTTCTGTCACTTCCAACTTCATGTTCTTATCAATAGCAGGCGCATCATTAGGAAGTTTTCCTCGGGATTTCAAGAAGGCAAAAATCTTAATTGAGATAGCAGATAATAGATTTCTTTAATTCAAAAATATTTTCCCCAAACTGCGAAAATGGGGATTATGAATGAGCTGATATGGCTGGAGGTGTAAAATTGATTCCTTGTCATGCGACCTGAGACGGGATAGATCACCCTCCGATCCCTAAAGTAATCAATAGACCTATCAAAAGAACGGCATTTCTTTCGTAATATTTTCTCTCTATCTTCCAAAAAAAATATCTCAATAGCTTTACTTTTTCTCTTCCTAGGGACACCTTCTACAAGACCTCGTTGTCTTCTTACTGCTGTAATGATTACCGCTCGAAAACTTCCCCCAAACATTTCTCTATTTTCTAGATAAAATTCTCAGGAAACTAAATTGAAAAATGCTAGCTTGTATTGAAGATCGAGAACGGTTGCGACATAAAGCTCTTTCATTCTCTAGATATTGTCATTCCCCCACTGGATGGTATTTAAGAAGTTTCTGAACAAAATTTTATAAACTTTTAAAAGAATTGAATTAAAATTCCTGGCTTTCTCCAGGGGTGTAAACAAAACAAAAAGAGATTTGGTTGGCTCCAAAAGGGGGTATCCGTAAAAAAATGCAAAATGAATACAACACGTCAATTTCGCATATGGTCTCCCACTACACTACTCAGTGACGCCCTAAGAAGCTTAACTAACGTTGATCGGACGGGAAACAGTGCTTTCTTCTTGGTGTGGTCGTATCCATTTTCTTACATTCCGGAAATGATTATATCACATCACATGATAAAATACAAAGAATGGCCTATAAGTGGCGTATATTTCAACTTTTTGGAATGAAACTTGAATAATTATATTTCTAAGCTCATCAGCTTATCATAAATGGTAGCATTGTTCTCATTTTAATATAGTAAGACGGTAATTAACGCAAAAAATAGATTTTGACATTCTCGAAACTATTGGATTCTTTTCTGAACATAAATTGGCAATACATCGGTAAAAATGACTTCTTAGATGACCTAGTGGTATAATTGCAGTATCAGGGTAAATTTTATCTCTTGATTATGACCTGAAGAAGCGATATAGATTCGACAAAGTCATTTCTTTTTTTTTATTAGCTAGAGCACTTGCGCGTGGCAAGGCCTGAAGAAATCCGCCATTATGTACTTTTTTGAGAGTTTAAAGATATTAGTATAATTCTTTATATCTCTCTTTTCCTCAATAAGGTCATTTTATACTAAAAATATAAAGATAAGTGAAACATATTAGATAAGACTTCGGCCATAGGATTTTCGCGTGAAGTAAGCTAGTCCAGTATGTGCCTTTTCAAGATATGTAGAAGGTTATCTAAAGTATTCTAGGGCTTTAATATCTTTATGTAAACCGACATCTTCTTCTATATTATGTGTGTTAGAAAAAAAAAAGTATAAAAAAGCAGAAATGTGATAAAAGTTTAGGAAAGTTATTCCCTGCCTTTAGAGATGTACTAAGAAGCTTGGGGAGATAGGAAATTACGGTAATTTAGTATACTGCCGACCCATGTTGTAAGTTTTCCCTCTGATAAAATCATAAAGCGATGTAGGGGTTTCTGGTTTCTAATTTCTTGGTTTGGTGACTTTTGACATTTTTCAAAGATCTTTAAAAAGTAAGGCTTCGTACGATTGATGAAGAGTAGAACAGTATTTGAAGCTTGGTAGTAAGATTTTGAAAAGCCTCGAGTATTCCCTTTTCAAGCTCAGAGATTTCACAGGATTAGAGATCCAAATCCTTGCTTCTATTACGGACACTAGCTGCATGCAAAAATCCTTAATTTCATAATTTAATGAGAGAAACCAGTCGCTCGTTTTTAACGTTGAGAGCCACCACATCTCATTGTCCCGAAGTCTTAGTGACCAATGACGGTATTTTTTGTGGCATTTTTTCTGAAGAGCATTTTGGCTGAATGTGTTTTTCAAAGACTTTTGGTGGGGTATTCCACTGATGATCGAATGGAAAACAACGAAATACCTCATGCTGGGTGCTAAGTCTTCAATCTCGGGATAAAGTCGATAGATTTCCTTCAAGGAAACTTCTAACTTTTTATTTCTCTTAGTTCTGGAAAAAGTATAGTCGAAAATTTTCTCAATTTCAAGATTGAAGATGCACCTGAAGCACGGAATATCCTCATTGAAATCAATACCACTTAAGCTCAAGGACTCTCCGAACATCTGGCGATTGCTCATGGGTGAAACATTAAAACATAAATTTGAAGAATTTGTCTTAAACCCGCAAGCATTTTTTTCCCCCGTGTAAGTGGTAAACTTGTTCAAATACTCGAACTCAATATTGTAATTCTTAAGCTCGAAAGAATTAATGAAAAAGTTTAAAGTGATGACGAGAAATCTGCCCGTTATTCTGCGAAATTAGCACTTTGAGCCTTTCCACTTTCAATTAAAAGAAAAAGAAAAAAGAACTCCTTCAAGTAGCTTACAAAATATTTGAAATAAGGAAAATCAAAGAAAAAACAAATGAAAAGTTGTAAGAGAAAATAAACTACATAATTCTTAACCTATATTCGTTAATTTGAAAGTTTGAATGACTTGGTACAACTCTGTTTGAAATCACCATGGAAATATTCTCAGGAACAGAGGGTAGGGTCCTTGTCACACCCAGCAAAATTAGAAAGACTTGAGTTTAAGTTTAATTTCTCAATTGCATTATGGGATTGCGCCTGGTTTTGAAGCATAATAATGCTGTTGAATTGGCGACCATGAAGATGAGATTTCAACTTAGTCGTGTTATACGGCCTTTTCATATAATAGGATTTTAGAAAAGAGGCTCAAGATAAGTTGAAGATTCTTGCCACGCCTTTTTCATAAGTATACATCGAGAGATTTTCCATAATGTTCATATTTCTATATCTTATCACCACTCTTTTTATGGGAAATTGGTGTTAAAAACATACACCAAGTATGCACAAGTATATCTTTCTAGAGATAATCAATTTTGCATGTACCGTATATAATCACGCGCTCGACCACCTTCGCACTCGGACAGCGCGCCGCGAGACGCGTTTTTTTTATAAAACTTATTTTTCAAGTTCAATTTTCTCCTAAACCAATGCCGGAAGCGTATTGGAAAAACTTGTCAGAACAAGAAGGTCCTATTCAGCTAGCGCTTGAAGAAAAAAAAATGCAATAAAGATTTATCCATTCGTGAGTTAGCGAACCGTTTCTTCGTACCCAAGTCTACTCTCCAAGATCGTTGCCATGGAAAGTTAAGTAAGCTGGAAAGCAGCAAGAATAACCAGATAATGACTCCAATTGAGGAGGATTCGTTGACCAAATGGGTGATCTACCTAACTTCTATCGGTGTGCCCCCTACGCACGAGGATGTACGAAAAATGGCGAACCAAATCCTCGCAGCTCGCGGAAAGAAGCCCGCTCTCGAGATTGGCAAAAATTGGCTACCCCGTTTTTTAAATCGAACAAAAAAACTTACGGTCAGGCTCGCAAAGACTCGAGATTATGTTAGAAGCTATTGTGAAACTCCAGAAAAGTTTGCTGATTGGTTTGATCGCGTTGTAAACACGATCATAGAATTTGGAATTGCGCAGGAGGATGTTTATAACGTTGACGAGATAGGTTTTGCGACAGGAATTTTAGCAATGGCAAAAGTCATCACTGGAACTGATTTTCGTGATGACCCAGAGATTATACAACCCGGAAATCGGGAGTGGGTCAGTGTAATCGAGTGTGTTAGCGCGGGAGGTGTCGCGTTACCCCCATTTGTAATTTTTGCGGCCGCTAAGTTGCAAAGGGGCTGGTACAAGGATCTACCAAAAACATGGCGTTTGGGTCATAGTCCAAATGGATGGACCAATGATAAACTTGCTTTGCGATGGCTAAACGAGATTTTCGTTCGTACAACGACTTTAAACCGGAAGGGAAAATACTGCCTCTTGCTCTTTGATGGTCATGGAAGTCATTTAACTCCAGAATTTGCAGATATATGTGAGAAAAATTGCATAAAAGTTCAATGTATGCCACCGCATGCATCCCACCGTCTTCAACCGCTTGATCTTGTATGTTTTTCAGTCTTGAAACGGGCATACAGAAAGCTCATCAATGAGAGAGTAAAATTGAGGGTGCACAGTATCAATAAGTTTGAGTTTCTCAAAGCATATCCTGAAGCGAGAAAGCAAGCATTTAGACAGGAAAATATCATGAGTGCATTCAGAACTGCTGGTTTGTTTCCCCATGACCCTGATCATGTGATTTCCAAGTTGCCTCATAACGTTTGTGAACCACTTTCCGAACAACAAGAGCTACCAGAAGTCACGCAGGAGGATGGGCAAGAGAGCTCTCAAGATGAGCCCCAAACTCCTAGTAGATACAAGGATTTCAAGCTGCTAGCTTCATCTATAGGAGAAATGCTTCCTCAGGTGCCCAAAGGTGTCAGAAGCCCTTTAAAAGAGAAATTTGACCTCCTTGTGAATATGTCGCACATGTTCTTTCAATCTGCGCATGTACTCGCACATGAAGTGACTTGTGAGCGCACCGCATACATGATTTTAAAAAATCAAAAGTCACAGCCCAAAAGACAGTTCATTTTGGAAAGTGACCTTTCTGTCGAGGAGGTCGAAGACATGTTTTCGTTGACAGATATACAGCAGGAAAGTTCAAACATCGATTCAGACACGGTTCCAAGCAGTGGATCTCCGAGGCGAAAGCGCCGGCCCTATCTGTGTGGGAAATGCGGCATTTCTGGACATACAATAAAAAAGTGCCCTCTATCTACTGAATAAGTTTTTATGTAATTTTTATCATATTTTTGGTGTTAAATTTAAAGTTAAAGGTAAAATCAAGCTATTAGCTGTCCGAGTGCGAAGGTGGTCGAGCGCGTGATATTGTACGGTAATCGTTAATGCTTGTATATGGTTGAGGTACGGATGGATCTGAAACCATCGAATCTGAATTTATCGAGCAGCTTGTAATTGTACAAACTTATGGTAAATCTACACTGATTATACGTAATTCCTTCATTTAATTGGTTGCTGGGCCAAAAACAAAAACCACAGATTTGTAGATCTGGCGAATCAGTAGTTGACTGTCCATATACACATGCTTACTCGGTATTTCTGATCAAAATACCTGGTTGACCAGGCACAGCAGCCTCGACAACCTTACCGGTGGCGGTGATCTGAACCTCCTTTCCGGTGGCAAGGTCCAAGCCTTGTTTGCTTCCGTAAGGGAAAGAAACAACGTTGAGCTTCTCGATCTTGATGGTGGTGGTTGACTTCTGGATGTTGTCCACAACCTTTTGCAAAAGCTCACCCTCATCGAAAGTCAACTTTCTGTTGAAGACGGTCTTGGGGTCCTCCTTAGCCAATCTCTGCTTCAAGAAGTTGATGAAAGGCATAGCTCTCTTCATATCCTTGCCGACCTTTTCCTTGATGATCTTGTTGTCGCTCAAGGTCAGGCTCTCGAACAATTGTCTGACAAGTTCAATGTACTCGTCCTGCCATTCTGGGAACGAGGTAGAAACAAGCAAGGTCAAAACAGCAGGCTTGGAAGCATCAACCTCGGCCTTACCCTTCTTGGACTTCAACACCACGCTCTCGGCGTCACGCACGGCTCTGGCCAACTCCTTGACATAGTCCAAAGAGTCCAACAAGCCCTGGGAGATTGGCTTGGAGGCTCTGGGAAACTGGGTGGTTTGCACAGAACCGTCCTTCTCCAAGACCTCCTTGTACAAGTACTCAGCAAAGTGAGGGGCGATTGGGGCCAACAACAAGGCCTGCAACTCGATGTATTTGAAGACCAAGTCCTTGTGCATGGATCCAACCGAGTCTCTGTAGTAGTCTCTGGCGGATTGGAAGTCAAACAAACCATACTTAAGCGCACTCTTGTAGTTGGTGAGGGAGTATTGCTCGTAAGCCTGCTCAACCAAGTTGTTCATCTCGTTGTCAAAAGCGGCGTCGAAAAAGGAGGTGAACTCACCGGTTCTCAAAGAATCCTGCGACTGCTTAATCTCCTCACACCATTCCTTGAGGGTGGTCAAACGCAAGATAGCAGCGTTGGCGTTGGACTCGTCGAAGTTAGCGTCCTCGACGGAATCACCGGCATCGGCCAAGGCAATTCTGGAGGCGTCAGCACCAAACTTCTCCACAATTTGTTGCAAGGTCAAGAAGTTACCGGTGGACTTGGACATCTTGGCGTTGTTCAACATCAAGTGACCGTTGGCTCTGATACCCTTAGGCCAGAATCTCTTAGGGAACAAGGCCACGTGGGTGTAGATGAAGAAGGTCAAGTGGTTAGGGATCAAATCCTTACCGGAAACTCTGACATCCAAGGGGTAGAAGTACTCAAACTCTCTTCTGATCTCCTTCAACTGCTCGACGGGGATGTCGGTGTTGATGTCTTCACGTCTGGCAAAAATGTAGTCGAAAACCTCGTCGGTCAATTGCTCAGGCTTGATGTCAAACTTGCCCTGGGATTTACCGTAGTAGTCGGAGTGCAAGAAACGGGCAATGGTGTAGTAAGCCATGTACACAGTGGAGTCGGACAAGGACTCAATCAATTGGGACTCGTCCCATGGGCACTTGGTACCCAAACCATAAGTTCTGGTGAGCGCCCAGTTCTTCAACCAATCCAAAACCGACTCAAAACCGTTTCTGGTTTCCTTGGTGAAGGTCTCCATGCTGGCAAGGCACTCCAAAGCCTGGTTCTTCCACGACTCTTCACCGTAGTCAATGTACCATTGGTCCTCCAACGAAACAATACACTCGTCACCGGATCTGGACATCACAGGGCCCTCGGGTTCGTTATAGACAAAGGCTTCGCCGGCAGCAATCATGTCGGCCTTAACCTTGGGCTTGGCAGCCTCCACCTTTTCACCCTTGTACTTACCAATAAGCATGGTACCGTTGTAGAAGCCCTCTTTGTAGGAGAGCTCCTTGGCCTTGGCCAACTGGACGGCATCCTTGGGAGACTGAATCTTCAAGTCATTGACCAAGAACTCAGCACACTTGTCACCAAATTTCTCGGTACGGATAATAGGAATGACGTCAGTCTGAACCCACTCGCGCTCGATCTTGTAGTACTCGGGCTTGTTGGCCAAATCCTTGGTGGTGATGAAATCATCAGGCGAGTCTGAAGGCACACAAGTGACCACACCAGTACCCTTGTTGGCCAAGATGGTGTCCATAGGAAGCACACGCAAGTCTTGCAACACGGCAGATGGAGGGGAGATCTTGGAGCCAACAATGGCACCACCGTTGATGGTCAAGGTGGCAGAATAGTCGCCTCTGACAGGGGTCAATTTCTGGTAGCACATGTTCTTGAACGCCCGCTGCGTGGTGATGTAGTACTCACCCTCAGCAGCACGGAAAACACCGTACTCGATCTTGGGTGACACAAAACAACACGACTGGCCGTACATGGTCTCGGGTCTCAAAGTGGCAGCCACCAAGTAAACCTTATTAGCCGAAAGGTCGAAGTTGTGTTGGGCAAACACCTCCTGGGCGGCAGGGGCAAACTCCGTCACGGCAATCTTGATACCTACGTACTCTTGTGGGTTGACACCCTCACCCGACTGTCTGTCATGATCCAAACAAGCTTGGCCATCCTTTTCGGAGTAGATGGTGTACCGCTCACCAAACTTGATTTTACCCACGTCCTTCAAGCGGTTAATCTGCCAGCGCACAAACGCGTCATAGTAAGCGTTGGCAGGTGTGGTCACCATTGATCTTCTCCAGTCAACTCTACCACCAAAAGCAGTGACATCTTTCTGAACCAAAGGTGGGAAATGTTCAAGCCAGTGCTGTGGGTCGGCAAAAGCCGCTACTTCCTCTTTACTAAGACCCAACTGCATCATGATCTCAAACTGATACTTACCTCTACCCTGTTTAGCCGCTGCCTTCGATTTCTTGGCGGTAAACTTAGTGATATCTTCCTTTTTGGCCTGTTCCTTAGGAGCCTCATCTTCTTCATCGTTGTCCTCAGGAACGCCAGAGAAATCTGCACCAAATTGCTCGATTTCACGCTTGATCTTATCGGCGGAAGACTTAATTGGCATACCAGTACAATGGAAACCCAATGGGAAAAGTGCCCGTTTACCATTCATTCTCTCGAATCCCGTACCAAACTCCACCTTCGAAAGAGTGAAAGAATGGCCTGCATGCAAAACACCATTCATATATGGGTATGCCATAGTGGCAAAGTATTTAGGGTGACTTTCCCGTAACTTTTCCCCATCTTCCTCTGGATCTTCCTCCAACGAGGGTGCGTCCACATCGAAAAACTTGTTTTCCGCCCAGTACTGTTGGTATTTTTTCTCGAGCGCAACAAGAGTGTCTCTCCTATCGGTTTTCTCCAACTTAATTGTGGCACTCATCTTGTTAGATTTTTAGTTGTCACCTATTTTATGAGTTTCACTTGGTGGAGGGAATATAAAATATAAAAAAGAGAAAAATTGGCGCGAAATTTTCGTTAGAAAAAAAATGTTTCGCACCCGATATTAGTCACGGGATCGTGGTGTGATAATGGCGGCCAGGTGAGGTTTATTGGTGTAGTAATGGGGTGATGATGAGAGAGATTATTCTTGAAAAAAATAAAAAGGGGGTGAGTATTTTGGCATTTATTTATGGAATTTATCATTATTTTATTTTGTTTTCTGTATTTATGTCTTTTCTTTCTTTTTGTTGATGGTTTTAATTTAATTTCAGTGATGATGTTGTTTTAGGAATTGGATGGGCCATTTGAGGTTGACCACTCTGTTGGCAGTTTTCGAATGAATTGACATAAACTTGAGTATGTACATAGTTAAGGTTCTGTTCAGGGGACTGAATAAAGCTTTCTAAAGTTTTCATAAAAGAAAAAAAAAAAAAAACTTCATACACACTATGATTTTTATTGTTCTCCTCGAGGTAATTGAATTGCAATAACTATAAGGAGTCGTTCCAGTGACGAACCTTATGTCGGCACACGTGACTGTATAGTCCTGCAGACTAGTAGTCTCGACTCTGTCGCGGGTCTGCCGCGACCAACCATCAACACTTGGGTCACTCTAATGAGGTGAAGGAAGAATCATCATCTCAGAGGATACGCTATAGGCAACCCATACATTCTGGTGTAGGCCTAGACAGTACATTAGTAGGAGTAAGGTATCCCCTCTACTCCGCGTATCCCTTGTAGGGACAACGCATCCTTACAATAACAGTATTTTGTTCTTATTGGAAGAAAATTTTTAAATTTTTCTTTTCAAAAAGTTACCCACAATTCTCAATATCCTGTTGAATTTAAACTAATAGCAATTCCATTAAGAGGGAATGCCACTGGTACTAATTCGATTGAAAAAAATTAAACCTTTCCATTCCATAAACTCAAAGGTGATACCTAGACTTTAGAGAGAGAATCAAGAGCTTTCACAGAAAACTCTTCTACCATATGAAGGAGAGGAATTCTTCGTTTAAATTAGGAAAAAAAAATCGGCAAAATCAAAATGTGTTACCACAGGTGTGAAGTGTGGGTTTAAGAATCGTTACCCAGTCAATAAGGAAAGGATATTCGCATCAATAATTGGTGAACCAGAATCCACACGCTTACCTTATTTCTATTGTAATTGTTTCACCAATCAAGTTTTCTTAATCCTTATCTAGGGATTTCAAAGGAAAAACAAAACCGTTTTATTTTCAATTCCATCCTTTAACCCGTTTTTAGCCTTTATTGAATTGAAGAAGGACACTTTCCATTGATTTCCACACCTGGTCCTTCCCATAGAACCTTCCCATAGAAACCAACACCAGGACAAAAATTAGACAAGAGAAAAAAAAAGAAAAAACGCAACCGAATAGAGAAAAAACAGTAACGTATTTTAAATTCCATGAAAAACCATAATTTATAAACCCTCTCTTAGATTTTTCCAAGTGCAACAAGGTTATACATTCCAGGCTCATGTCTTTACTGTAGTAATAACAGTGACGGCTGGAGCCACACTAGGGTGAGAGATGCTGGACAACGAAATTAGAAAAAGAAAAAGAAAACTATCTTCTCTGAAAACATTAAACATTTTTTTTCTTTCTTCAAAGTTAAAATCAAACCACAAATACAATAATTATAAAATCTCTTAATACTATAATTTCCCACTTCCCATCAATATCCCATGGGATCCTGTGTCACCAGTAATCACCTTTCCTAATTAAAAATTGGGGACTGCAGATAAGGCCTTTCGCCACCCTTAGTTTTTTCCCCGCGCACACGAGATAAGCATACTATCTTTCTTCCATATTTCTTTCTTATAATAGTGTACATTTTTTGCTGGAAGGCTTGATAAAATTTCTTATTTTTTTTTTTTCTTGTCAAATAATTTCTAGAACAGCGGAAAACGTGATATTTCTTAAAGAAACACTTATCCTTTTTGAGTAACCGGCTCGTGAATACATATTCTTTGCCGTCCCCGCAGTTTTAACCCCTGAGAAGTGCCCCATAGTTGCAAATAAGCAATACACCAATAACCAAAGAAAGGGAAAAAAAAAATAAAAAAAAAAAAAAACGAAAGAGAAATTGAACAACCATGAAATTCACCGTGCTTTTGCCATTATTCTTGGCCTGCTCGAATGCATTACTTGTTCCCAACTTGAACAACTTGGCTAACTTGGAACAAATCTTCTCGCTTTCAGAAACAACTGAACCTGCTGCCAATACTGAAAATAACTTAGGTACTGGCCCTGTGGGACCAGAGAATCCTATTTCCATTAGAGTTGCCGAAAATGCCGTGCCTCACCTGTACATTGTTGTGCTTAAAAACGGGTTGGACGACAGAAGGTACGAGTCTCATAACCGCTGGGTTTTTGGTCAACTTTCCTACTTTATGAATGCCGAAAATGTCGGTGGATTGCTGCAAGAGGCACAAGACTTTATGGGCAGAGCGCTTGAATTTGTGAATCTCCCCTCATTCAAGGGATACGTTGGATATGTGCCTCCTGTTTTATTAGATCTCCTTAGAGAGAACAATATGGTGGACTTTATTGAGCAGGACTCTATCATGCACATTAACGAGTTCGACACCCAGAGCGACGCTCCATGGGGATTGGCTCGTGTGTCGCAGCGCCAATTATCCCACCCAGCGGCAACGAAATACCTCTATGATGACGAGGGTGGAAAAGGTGTTACCGCATACGTGATTGACACTGGAATCAAGGTCACCCACCCTGACTTCGAAGGTAGAGCCGTGTGGGGCGATGCTTTGGCATTCCCCAAGGTGCGTGTGGATGCACATGGCCACGGTAGTCACGTGGCGGGTACTATTGGCGGTAAGACATATGGTATCGCCAAGAACGTGGACTTGGTTGCCATTGGTGTTATGAATCTTTTGGGTAGTGGAACCACCTCGGATATCATCAAGGGTCTTGAGTTTGCTGTCAAGGATCACCAGGCCAAGGTTGCTGCCAAGACTAAGGGATATAAAGGTGCCACTGTCAACATGTCTATTGGAGGAGGTGCATCGGATGCATTGGACTTGGCTACAAATGCCGCTACTTCTGCTGGATTGCACATTGCTGTTGCCGCCGGTAACGAGAACCAGGATGCCTGTGATGTCTCGCCCGCCAGAGCAACTGGACCAATAACCGTTGGTGCAACTGACAATGCCGACCAAAAGGCGGAGTTTTCTAACTGGGGTAGATGCGTGGACATCCATGCTCCTGGTGTCGATATCACTTCCGTCGGAATCTGGCTGGACACCCAGACCATGTCTGGAACCTCCATGGCAGCACCCCACGTGACTGGCTTGTTGTCTTACTTGTTGTCCTTGCAACCAGAAATTGACTCTGAGTTTTCCGCTGAAAACCTCGTCACTCCAGCTGAGTTGAAGAGAAGATTCATTAAGTTCGGAACTCCTCATGTTCTTACTGGCCTTGAGCGTTCAACCGTGAACATTCTTGCGTACAACGGTGCTGGTGACGACCTCTCCAAGTTCTGGAGCCTTTGATTTAGTATTTCCGTGATGAAATGGATACTCCTGTATTGAGCTGAGCTCGTACAATGTATGCCATGATATGTTATGAAGAATCTTGAGATTAAAGTATAAACAGGAAAAAAAGAAAAAAAAAAATTGTTAGATTTGGTTTAATAATAAAGTTTTGATTTTTATCTATATGAAACAGCAGTTTCAGTAATTGTGGAAGCTAAATAGTAAATAATATATCGCACTAATCTATGTTCATCAAAAGAATCACTTTCTTTTTCTTCTCATCAACATAGGGGACACCATAGATGGGACTTTGACAACCTTTTCTTCTTTGAAAAAATCCTTCTTCGTTCCAACACGTAAAGTATTATCTTCGTATAATACACCTTCAAGCGCAAAACCAGCCTTTCCAGCATCTTTTATAGTTTCAAACTCCACCAACGCCATCTTCTTACTGGGCTTGAGAGAAATATAGCTAATTGGCCCAATTTTCTCTTCAATGAATTTTTGAAGTTGAGCCTCAGTGACAGTCTCGTTGATGTTTTGAATAGTGATTGCCTTTTGTTCGTCAAAGCCTGAGATCTTCTTTTCTGATGGTTTTCTTGGTTTGACTTCTGAGATATCTAATACTCGCTCATCAACCGTGACTTTTCCTTCAGACAATGCTTTCTTGGCATTAGTTTCGTTTGAGAAGGTAATAAAGGCAAATCCATTGTTTAAATATCCCTTCTCCTTATTCACATCATTTAAAGGTAAATGAACGCTAGATATTTCGCCAAACTTCAGAAAATATTTGCGCAAAGACTCCTCAGTTGTTTTCTTGAAGTTCAAATTATGGAGATGAATCTGATGCGAGACTGGTGCCATTTCTCTAGGTTTTCTTAGGGTTGGGTTTGAAATCTCAGCTTGGATTGTATGTCCTTCCAAAACAAGCCCGGAAAGTTTTTCTCGAACCAAATTAGCAGATTCTTCATCGGTAAAATCAGCATAGAAAAATCTCCGTTCTTTATTATCTCTTTGAGCGGGTAAGCGGACTGCAATTGGAAGTTTCCCCGAAACATCAAGAATCATTTTCTGAATCTGTTGGGAATCATATCCCAGAGGATAATTAGTAGCCCATACAGTTGTACCAAAGATTCTCGTGATATTGACAGTCACCCCAAGTAATGGTTTGAACTGCCGGGTCAAACAAGATAACACTTCTTGTTCAGAGGATAGCTCAATCACTGCAAAATGATCTTCGTGGTTGAGGCTCTGATTGGAAATGGTAATTGATAAAGGGTCAGCGTACCCCTTCAAGAAACGGGTGATATCATCTGAAGTTGTGTCTAAAGCAAGAGGGAAAAGTTTGACCCTAAACTGTTCCCTATTCCGTGCTGGTTCGTTAATTTCTTCAGTAACATCAGACCTTGCTCTTTTCTGTTGTGGAAGATCTGAGGTATCGGCACTTTCATCTTCACGAGGTCTTGATTTTGATTTTTTGGCAGAATCTTGGGCATTTCCCACTTGAGTTTCGATCATCACTTGAGCTGTGATTTCCGCTTGTTCTTTTTCTTTTGCATCAGCAAGTTCAATAACTAATTTGTCGAGTTTTTCGATTCGTTGTTGAACCAGTAAAACGGTCTGTTTTGTGATGTGTAAACGCAAGTAAACCTCTATTCTAGAGAATATCGACTTGGGATCATCAAAGTTGGATATATTCTGCTCAATTTTATCAATGAGGCCATATACTTCTTTTTGAAAACCTCTGCGTTCATAGATATCAAATAAGATACTCCATTTCTTTGCACAATACAGATCCTTTCCAACGAATCCATCTAAAATGAGTTCCCGTGCTTCTTTCGCAAATGGCTTAGTCGAAAAGTCAAGTATATGAACACAAAGTCTCACCAAATCTTCCCTATAACCGAACATTTTGCAAATGTCTTTAAGCTGCGAGACAAATTTCTCCGATAAAGAATAAACTTCAAATAGGTGATGTAAAGTTATCAAGTCTTTCGCCAAAGTACAATGATCTTCGTTTGTACTTTCACAAAGACCATTTTCGATTGCACATTTCCATAAGCTAGTAATATGTTGTCCACACGTAAGACTCCATGCCACCGTAGAATACGCAATTGGCGATTTGGGATAATTGAGTATACAAAAGCGAGAAATGGTTTGATCGGGCCTTTTCATGCAATTAAGGAAACGCAAAGCGGTTACCCATATATCATGCCATAAGGGATCGTTGGTTTTCCACCGAGAGCCAGAAAACAAACTACGGTAGAAAACACAAAGAAAGGCAGGGTAATCCGCGTCCTTATCCGCGTATTGATAAAGTTGGGTCATATAATTGAGCCAAGGTTCAGGCAGGTCCGGGTTCTGGACAATTGCCAATTCGAGTCTTTCATAATATCTCTGAGATTTCTCAGTGGCCAGCATAAGCTTACTTGCATTTCGCATGATGGTGGTATATTCATCAGCAAATTGAGCCGAAACAAACTTCGAAAAGGCTTCGTATGTTTCTCGAAGTTGTAAGTGGGGAACCTTCAATCTTTCCTCATACATTAACTTCAAATTATCCCACTGACGTTGAATATCCATTTTCGAAACAATATACTCAAAAAGAAGTTGCCCATGAGCAAAATCGCCTTTGCACCGATTATAATAAGTCTTGTAATCTCTCATGCTCAAGTAACTACCTTTGAGACTTTTCAAAATATTGTGGGGAGTGGGATATACTTCAGCAATTTTTTCATTCATGACTCGTCCTTCATCGTATTTTGTTGAAAGATTCCGCTCATTTGCGATGGAAGATTCCCATTCTTTATAATCACTCTCAGTCAATGCTTCAAATTTCAATTTAATTATTCGCATAGGGTAACTATTTGCCTTGAAATTTGCTTGGGCAAATGTCTTAAGCTTTTGGTATTCTTTGGTGGAGAAGGGGTTGGAAAAATACTCCAGTTCCGCATTTCTCCGTAGCTCACTAAATTTTGCATCAGTCATTTTTTCCACGAATTCAGAGGGGTGTTTAAAAGAAAAAGAAACTGAATTTGTGGGAAATTTATTGTTTTTTCTATGGTACTTATACGTGTTTTATTTCCTCGGCCTTAGTTTACTTTCCTGCCGATAGATGAGGACTGCATCAGGCCATTGTTCAATTAAGTTAGGAAATTAAAATACTCTTTTGTTTAATTGTAGGGATTTTTGGAGAGAAGAAGGATTTCCAAATTTTAAGTTTTTTCTTATTTAAAAGTTGGTTTTTTTTTACGTTTTTTTAGAGTCTAAATATTGCTGGGTCTTATTCTTAATCCCATATGTCTCGGTGTTCTACGGAAGGTCGAAATGGCATACGCTACGCACAGTAGATATATTAACGTAGTGTACAAATTTTTTGCAATATAACAATGCTTTTGGGATATTAATCTGGAACAACAGTGGAGGAGAAAAATCCAAATCGATTTAGCATGGTAGATGCTCAGGAGAAATCAACCTTATGATAAGGAAGTACAAAAAGTAGATTTAGGTAGTTTTACAGCAACTGTCAGGTCCCCGGGTTTAGCACAAGGCTGATACTGTACCTTCTGGGTAGCCCATACTAGAGAGTATAAGTTCCGTCAGGTCAAAGTCGATTCTACTAAGTCAATCTCGGTAGCTTGCTTAACTGTCAAAGAGCTGCTCGCATGTGATAATGCTCACTTGTCATATGGTCTTACTCCAATGTTCCATTGTGTTTTATAGTAATTCCTCTCCGCTTTATACCACTTAACTCCGTTCGACCTGTAGATTATCTGGAAGCCGGTAAAGCATAAATGGTCGCATTTCCCACTCGGTCAAGCCTTAGTAAAGCAATCACATACGATTCATCTCTTAACTAGGAATGCAAACCTTATCAACCCACCCTTAGGTCTGAGCCCAATAGAACCAACCGCCATTATGCCACACGAGGACTATTATAGCAACCACAGATTGATACTTATACTTGAAACATATGCGTCTCAGTTTCCAATCCAACTTCGTCGTATCCTACACCAGTTTCCTCAGAGAGCATTAGCTCTGATTCATCAGTTTCTTGATCAACGTCGATGAATTCGGGGTAACCCATTTTTTCGCCCTCCTCACCATCCATATCTTCGTCAGACATTTCTTCGGCAGTAATAATTCCCCTCGATTTGAGGATTTCCAACATTTGTATCGAGCTTGACAGTATCCCACCTCTCTTCGTCACTCTGTTTTCTTCTCGAGAAGCTTCTGAAGGCGATGAAATGGCACTCACAGAAAAATAATCCCTGGCCATGTTCGAAATAACCGGAAAACGCGTTTTTTGTATTTTATAAAATGCAATAATATCCTGCGACCCTCCCTCGCGTGGCTCTTCAAGATATTTTTCAACCTCATTTTCTTCTCTTTCGTCCTCTTCGTCGACGAAAAAGAAACCACCGGTTTTCGGTTGCTTGGGGGACGATATTTCTGGCTTAACAGGGCCTTTGTCTAAATCATCTTTGAACCGCGTCTCATACTCATTGAAGAGTCGAACAAAGAGTTTTTTGATCGAGTTAATTTTCTCTGCAGAGAAACCGACATCTTTAAAAACCGCCAATTTGTACCGTGGGTCGAGTACAATAGCAAGATAAAACATTTTGTTTGAGTTTATCTCCTCTTCATGTAAAGGGTAAAAGGCAAGTAACTTTTTTCTCGCCTCTTCCAAGCCAAAATCAATGAAAGGATTCTCTGCCAGGTCATTTTTTCCCTTCAAAGATTTTATCCCATACTGCAACATAAAGACTAGCGTAATTTCTGCCCGAAAGTGAATAAAGCGATTGATCATGCGATAAGTAGAAAGCAACGGGAAATTGCTATCCGACAAAATGTCTTCCAAGGAAGTTCTCGAAGATTCTCCAGCCATTTTCCCCTCAACAAAAACCTTGAGCCTATGTTTCATGTTTTGCTTATAGTTTAACTGAAGAATGATCATGCGCATGATTCGTGGTAAATGTTTCATGCGACGGGCGAAATCTTGGAAGGATGGATTTTCCTTGACAAGGGCATCTATAGAACTTTCCAACTTTAGCGACTCGTTCTTCTTGAAAAACGTGTAACTCAAAAGTTCCTCAGCAGATAAGCTCAACGCATGTTTCACACACCGAACGTCACCATCGATTTTGATTCCATTAACATTCGACTCTTTCATGAACTCTTTCATCATGAAAGTCATTGACCTGGTATTGTTTCTTGTGATGGATACAATACGCCTTTCAATACCGTGTTTTATCAAAACTCTCTTCACAAATTCATACACCATTTTCCCTGCGAATCGACCTTTTCCAATTTTTGGTTCGATTCCGATTACATAATTCTGCAATTCATAATCATTATTGTAGAAGTGTAAAATGACCCTTAGGAAGTCAAGGTTATCACCACATCTCGTTTTATCAACCGTAATGGAAAACTTGCCGATATTTTCATCAAGCGTTTTCTTCAATTTTTCAAATTCATTCCCATACATCTCTTCAAGTCTCAGGGTCAAAGCAGAACAACTCTTGTTGGGAGCATCTTGTCTTAAGAAAGATATCAAATCTGTGAAGGATTCTGACTCAACAAGAGCAAACGGCAAATTGTTTTTCACGATCATCATCAATATCAATCTCTCATACTCACCGTTGTCAAATGAAAGGTTAAATGGCCGGATATTTCTTCCAGATTGACGCAAACTTAAAGAATGCCGATCATCATTAACAACATAATCATTAACAGTATTAGGGTCTTCATACACGCCACTTGTACCAATAAGTGAAGATCCAATTATAGACCAATCATTTGGCGCAGGTGAGTTTGCTACTTCCATCTTGACGCGTTCCAATGTTAAATTATGGACTGACTCATAATGCTTTCTCAAAGTAGTCCAATTACGTTCCCACCCGAAGTAATATCTTTTGTGACATAGAGTACACTCCGTGACAATTCTTTTATGGTCGGGTGGGATTTCGTCCAAAAGATACCACTTGAATAATTCATACGTTATAATATCATGAGCTAGGTGACGTGGAGGCAAAGCAAAATCTTTTGAGAGGAATTGCGCTTTGCTCAATCGAGGTTGCTGGCATTCTGTGCTAAGGCTATAATACCAAATATGCTGCTAAGTTTGAAATAATACCAATATTGAAAGAAAGCTCTTTTTTTTCTTCGATATTGGCTGAATAAATTTGATATTGTTTTTGATAAAACAAAAAAGTTAAATGCCCGCTGCCTTCCTTTCTACTGCGAGAAAAGCCGAGAACTCGATTCGTCAAAAACATTATGCTACGCGACGCAAGGGAAGTAGCGTAGCCCCAGATCTACAGCTGATGCGACATGATGGTAGACGCGTCTGATTTTAGAGTTAATATACGGTGATGACTGCTTAAGCTACTTCGATAACCGTATACAATTCACCTTTAGCTATGTACATATCTATCTAAAATTGACCAAATATTTCGATGAAAATTCGATATTTCTTTAACTGTTGTTGGCGGTCACGTGCGCAGCTGAGGACCATGCAATACAACTTGGTGTTATACTGTGGAGAGATTCGCGGTGAGATGAGCATCGGTGACTTTCAGTATTTTCTAACCTCAGTGTGATATTTGGTAAAGGTGAATAGAACAGCACGAAAATCTCCAGGAAAACTCCAAAAATAAAAAAAGAAAATTCTCTTCTAAATATCCATAATCAAGGTGAACTCATTTTTAAAAGTCTAACACATTTCTTCAGACAATTAACTTGCATTTTTCTTAACTCGCACCTGATCAAAACCATGAATGCCAGTTCTTATCTCCAATCTTACGGATGGAAAGAAGGTGAAGCCTTAAAACAAGGAGGACTCAGAAAACCTATCTTGGTCAAACACAAAAAGGATACCAAGGGTTTGGGCTCTGGAGGAAATGATGCCGACATGTGGTGGGAAAGACTTTTTGATGGCCAATTAAAAAGTCTTGAGGTTACTTCCAATGCTCATGGAGTTTCCGTGAGTCAAAACGAGACACAAGTGAAAGATCACATGAGAAAGGCAAATCTGCCTTTATACCGGATGTTTGTTCGGGGCGAAGGTTTAGCTGGAACCGTGGGGAAAACAGAAAATGCTCTTGTTAAGAGTATACATATTGATGCTACTGAGGTCATTGACAGGGTGACAAAAAGTCTAACCAAACCTAAGAAGGAGAAGAAGGAGAAGAAGGAGAAGAAGGAGAAGAAGGAGAAGAAGGAGAAGAAGGAGAAGAAGGAGAAGAAGGAGAAGAAGGAGAAGAAGGAGAAGAAGGAGAAGAAGGAGAAGAAGGAGAAGAAGGAGAAGAAGGAGAAGAAGGAGAAGAAGGAGAAGAAGGAGAAGAAGGAGAAAAAGGAAAAGAAAGAAAAGAAGGAGAAAAAAGAGAAAAAAGAAACGACCCCTAAAGATAAGAGTAAATCTTTGAAGACAGAAAAAAAGCTGAAGAACAAGAGTACCAAACTGGAGAAAGATAAGAAGGTTTCTAAGACAGAGAAGCGTGGAAAACTGTCTGAGGAGAAGTCAGAGAAGAGCAAAACGTCTAAGAAAAGACGTCTGGATGACGATTCAGAAAAGAGAAAACGAAGCAAAACCTCGTAATTATAAGATATCACGATGAATGACCAGTAAGTTATCAAAAATTTCAGAAATTTGAAACACGAAATATCTGGATTTATATTATCACGTTCGCTCTTTTTACTGGTTTCATTTTTATTCCGAGGTTTAGAGGATATCTCCTTCTCTGAATATGCACATTTTCCATACAATTACCAACCCAACAGACCTTCTTAATAAATGAAGAGAATTGTGTGAATTATAGCATATTAAAAGTGCCCTCACGTTACCAAAATCTTCGAGTACTTCACTGATCTGGAAAGTATGGGCTCGATTCCATTGTTATTTTTCTTTAACGAAAGTTCGCTTCGTGATTATTCCTTTGTATATATGATGAGTATGGTGAACTTGAAAATTTACCGTTTAAATTAGTACAGAGAAATTGGGGGTTTGAATTTGGGAAATGAAGACGGCTAATAATTCCCATGAACGATGTTTGCAGCTGTTCATAAAAACAAGAAGATTCAGGGGTCTTGAAAATTTAAAACTTAAACAAAAAATCTAAAGCTTTTTGGCAATTTTCATTACTTCCTTATTCAATATTTATTTTTCTCATTTACCAGATGAAAGGTATAATCTCTAAGTATTATTAATTAAAATCAGTGACACTTTATTATGCCTCTCAACGTAGTTACACTTATAACAAGGTGCGAAGTTTTTTTAAATCTCATGTCACACAACAAACGAAAACAATATAAAATATATTAAGGTAAAAGACCATCCACGATATCACAATCTTGAGATATTAGAAAAAGCAAAAGAAAAAGATTTAAAAATAAAAAGATCAAAAAGATTAAAAAAAAAAAAAAATTGTGGCTCTTTTCGAGAAATAATATCATATAATTCGAAACTCGTCAAGACAACAGAGAACACCGCGCACCATATCTTTAGGGCACTGGAAATCCCCTGGTAGATAAAGAACATTACCAACTTTTATTCATTACCCAATTTTATTTATGGCACGCAAATGGAGAATATTTCCCGGGCACTGATGGCCAAAAATGCAAGATTTCAGAAATCAATCCAAAAATCAAAATTTCTTAAGTACTCTAAATACGTGGTGGCAGTGGTGTTAGTACTGAGCTTTAAACGGTCAGTTTTGTGGTGGTTCACGGTGAATCTCCTTGTTTCAGGGTATATTTTGTACCGTATTTTTCTTTGCAAAACAACAGCAAGAACTCCCAATTTTCCCATCGATCGAAAATTCACATTTCTTCATAAAGATACATGGTTTCAGGAGGTTTCTAGCTTGAATATTGATCGAATCCAGCTTGAAACTCTAGCAGTACCTGAATCGCTAGCAATTTCACAATCGTTGGAAAGATTTTCGGATTTGATTCTCCAGGAATTTGTTGGGCTGTGGTTTTCGAAAATCTCACCCAATACGCTTTTCCAAGACTCGATAAAAATCGAACTCAAGCATGTTTTTTCCAACTTAAGTTCCCGTTTAGCCGCCGTCGATGTACCAAACGTGATTGTCCACAAACTCATTCCTCTTGTGACTGAACATTATGCACATTTCACATCTACACTACATACTTACGATGCCTCCTACTCAACAGAAAGTAAATTGAATGTTGCCCGTAAATTCGCCAGGGGTAATATCCATAAAGGTGTATCGATGGTAATCCCTGGGCCAGGGGATAGAACAAACGAAAGGAAATTTCTACGGGAAAAAGTGGGTAGTATCCTTCCATTACTCCTTTCGCTGAAAGAACTGTCAAACAAACTTGTCAACACGCTTTTGACTGAAATCCTCTCTTGTACTGTATTAACGAATGTATTTTCGGTTCTTTCTGAAGGTGACTTCTTTAACCAGATGATTGTACAAATAGTTGGCGCTAATTTAAAACATAGAGATCAGGTTAAGAGGCTTCGTGCTGCTCTTCAGCAACATACTGCACAAACTCCAGACCATACAATTCGACTTAGTGATGTTTCTTCACTTCCATCTTTGAAATCTCCCATTTCTCAGGAAACTGTTTCTGCATGGACTAATAAAATTGCTCAATGTGGCTCGGAGGATGAACGCCAACATCTCAGGGTAATACTAGATCAAGAACAGTCTTCTCTAGATCCAAACAGTGAGAATTTCAAACACGATCACGAGAGTATCTCCAAAATCATTTCGATGCTTCCGAACGCCCAGCCAAAGTCTCCAAGGTTCCAAAACTTGGAAACTTTGCTTGCTGAACCTAGACATGCTGCCGTTTTTCGGGAGTTTCTTCGAGGGATAAAGCAAGAAGCAGAGGTCGATCTTTGGCAAGATATTGAATTGATGCGTGCACCACTCGAAGGCACAGAGTCATCTGAAATCCCCTTGCTTCTAGAGTTTTCTAATAAGGATGATATTATCAAGATCTATGAAAAGTACTTTGATATGACGTGCTTCCCCATTGCAGATCTGGTGAGAGTATCGGTTTCAGAGTATGTCCATGACGATTCTGGCAGAGATGCTGGTTTATACCAACAAGCAAGGCAGGCCTTGTTTGAACTACAAGCTGATGTATTCTCTCATATGAAGACTCGTCATTTCAACCTGTTTCTCAACTCAAGCAGATTTGGGGACTTGGAGTCAGCTCTGCCGAAAAAACAAATCAATCGCCGTGTTGCCTCTAGTGCATTCCCGCGGGCGCGTAATACATATGAACCTGTGCTGAACCAAGATTCTGATCTGTTTCAGACACCTTCTGTTAGTCCCGTTGTCGTGAAGGCGGTTGAATCTGCCTTTGAGAAAATCATGCAGACTTCATCCCTTGAGCAAGAGAATAAGAATCTGTCACTTAACATTCTTGAAGAGTTGGATTCGAACATCACTCTTTTACATAAATCTTCACAAGCTTCGCTATTTGGGGATACAACGTTCTCCCTTGATAATTCAGGGTTTGTATCAAACAGAAATAGTCTGAACCGCTTGTCTGCCTTATTTGAAAATAGCAGTGACTCGGAATCGGACTCTAATTCGATTGCATCCGACTCCGTTGAGTCGGAAATTTCAGGATCAAATGATATGTCTAACCTGGAATTACTCCTTGCTGCTCCAGGTGACCTCAGTTTGGCAGAGAAAATCGACGTTCTTGACCAAGATATTGATAATCTTTCCGAACAAAATGAAATTCTTCTCTCCCTATTGAAAAAAGCAGAGCTTACGAATAATGTTGCTGAACTCAAGATTTTGAAAAGATCAAATGCAAGTCTTGAGAAGGAAATCAACTCCAAAGAGCTTCAAAAGCAGCAATATATTGTTCAGGAAAACGATAATAGTTTGTATGGCAAGTCCAAAGTAAAGATTCAGTCTTGTGTCTTTGGGAAGGATGAAAACTTGACTTACGTCATGTACGTGATTGAAGTACAGAAATATTCCAGCGAAGATCCAAATGAGATTGTTGCAGGATGGATAGTTGCTCGGAGGTTTAGTCAATTCTACAAGCTAAATGAGTACTTGAAAGGGAAATATGCCGATGTCAACCACATCAAGTTCCCCAAAAAGAATGTTCCTTATTTGAAGTTTCAAAAAACGCAACAGATTGAAACAAGAAAGCCTCTTTTGGAGAAATATTTGCAAGACTTGTTGAATATCCCTAATGTATGTTCTGACCCTGCTTTCAGATCGTTCCTCTCTTCGGAGAACTTTCACGTTGGGAAATCACAGTTTAATGCAAAGAAGAAGATGGATTCCCTTTTCAATCTTTTTAACCAAGACTTGGGGAAAGAGCCAGATCTGAAAAGGACGAACATGCCCCAGATCCAACGTAACGAGCAAATGTTGCTTAATATCAAGGAGATGGAACGGGAACTCAAGCAATTTGACGAAACACAAAGGGATTTTGTCGAGAAAGTACCCTTTGTCAAGCCTATTTCAGATCTCCTTCTAACGGTTTTCGACTTGAGTAGGTCTAATTGGTTACGTGGGCGAGCACTTTTGGTGATTTTGCAACAAATACTAGGCTCGACCATTGAGAGAACTTTTACTTCTCAAATAGAACTGAACCTCAAGCAAGAATGGAGAATAGTTGATATTCTATCTTCATTACAGAATATGCTTTTCCCGAATGGGAAATTTAGGGAATCGCCTGAGGTACGTACCAAAGCCGAGCAACTAGCCACAAGAAAGGAAGCATATACGCTTTTACGGGTATTTATGTCGGAAACATGCTCCAAGATCTTTGGTGTCAAGAATACCGACCAAGCATGCAGCAATTTGTTGGAGATGGTACAGAATGATTACTTGAACAGACACCTTATGTTCGAGGTATTAGATGAGTTGTTTTTGGCAATTTTTCCCGAGTTGAGCGAGTCTACGCATAAACCATAACGTAATTCTTTATGCATTGTAACAAACTAATATATACACAGTTCAAACGATGGCCCAACGCCACCTCGAACTCGACCGCCGAGACGAGAACAGATAATTTTCTAAAATTCTCATATCCGACGCATAATTACCACACCGGTACTTACTGCTCCTCTTCCTCATCTTCCTTGGTTTGCTTTTGGACAAACTCCACCGCAAGAGCCTTCACACGAGCGACAGCCTGCTCATCGCCGGCCTCCTCTTCGAATGAAAGCCACTTGGAAAAGAAGAACTTGGCTTGCTTTCTGTTCAACTTCTTGGTGATGACTCTTTGGAACAAAGCCTCGACCTTTTCACGGTCGCCTTGCTTGATTTCTTGGTCAATGTAGACATTCCACAAATCGGTTCTCTTTGGAGCATCGGTGATCAAACCTTCAAACAATGATCTACCTTGTTCAGCGTCACCCTTGGTGAACTCAAGCTGTCCAAACTTTCTGACAACATCAATGTGGTCTCTCTTGGAAAGAGATTGCAAGGCACGGGCCAAAACCTCGTGGGCCTCGTCCAGCATTTGGCGGTCCAAGTAGAAGGATCCACATTGGACCCACACAGCGACGTTTTGGCTGAACTTCTTGCACATGACCTTGAAAAGTTCCTCGGCCTTCTCGAACTTCTCAGAAAGGACGTAGATACCAATCAACTTCTGGTGCATGGTCAAACTGTCCATGTATTGGACAGAACGCTGGAAGGCCTCGGAAAGCGATTCATCGGTACCGAAACTGTTCTCCAAGTTTAGGATGGCGATCCAAATGTTCATCTTCTCTTGCTCCTCACGGTAGTTGATGGTCTTCAAAGCTCTTTCGGCAATCTCTCTGGACTTGTCGATTTCACCAAGTTGCAACTGGAACGACATGTAGTTCATCCAAAGCACGGAAGAGTCTGGGTTACCAACGAGCAAACGCTCAAAGTCACCAACGGATTCAGGGGCTCTGGCATTCATCTCCTGGGTACGGTCCTTAACCTGCTTCTTACCCTTGCCTCTCTTTCTCTTGGTTTGGGTAAAATCCTCTCCATCATCGTCCGAAGACTCGTTGTCCTCGGCCTGGTCCAAGATAGATGCAGTCCAGTCGAAACCGTTGGTGGACAAGCCGCTCAAACCCTTAGTTTCGGTCTTTTCTTCGGTTTCCTCCTCGTCGTCAGACTCGGACTCTTCGTCGAAAGCATCGTCCATGACCTCGTCCTCCTCGTCAACTTCGGCGGCATCAGACATCTCAACGTCCTCTTCTTCCTCATCATCAGCCTGCAAGTCTGTGAAGTAAGACGCCTTCATACCAAGAGAAAGCTGTCTCTTGGCTGTGTCAATCTTCAAAATCTTGGCCTTGACACGATCGCCTGATGCAAAGAAATCACCCACGTTCTCTATTCTATTGTCGGAAACTTGAGACCGGTGACAAAGACCACTGATGTTAGCAGTACCGTCCAACTTGATGAAGACACCAAACTCGGTGACTTGGTTGACGCTACCATCGTAGATCTGGCCCACCTCCAACTCCTCGAAAGTCTTGAAGCTGGTCAAGTCACCATTGACCTCGCTATCCTTCAAGGTCATGGAAATACGGCCCTCGGCCTGGCACTGGGAAATCTTACCCGTGACACATTGGTATGGCTTGAAGTATTTCTTCCAGTCGTTCAACTTGACATCGGAAATATCCGCCACTCTCACCAACGCAAACAAGTCTCTGTTCAATGCCACGAAAAGACCGGCGTTGGAGATGGACTTGATGAAACCCTTGACCAACATTCCACGCGAAAGATCCTCGATCGACTTGATAGTCTTATCCTTGGCGGTCTTCTCGTTTTTCAACGTCACCACAAGTCTCTTTTCACCACTCTCAATCTCAGAAACAGTGGCAAGAACTGGTTGGTTAGGCTTGAAAGCCTCGTTCAATGGCTGTTCATAATCGTTCAAGGCGTCGGTGATAAAAGCTCTTCCGGCAACATCGCGGCCAAACTCAACCAACACGTTGGACTCCGAAATGAAGAAAACCATACCGGGGAGTTTGTCGCCCCTCTTGACCTGAGAAGTGGAGGTGAGCTCCTTTTCTCTGGCAGACAAGACGTAACGTTGGTGCTTAGCACTCAATCTTTGGACCTTGAGTTGCAAAGCGGCACCAATAGGGAAGTTTGCTTCGAAGTCCTCGTACTTGGTAACATCCGTAGAAAGGTTGTAAACAAGCGCTTCACCATTGACACCAGGCGCAAGCGAAACCAAAGCATGGCCATGTTCAAAACCATCAATGTAGGTGGTGACAGTCTGACCAACCTCAATCTCATCCAACAGAGCTGGCTTGTATGGAGTCTTGCTCTTCAATTGCGACTTCAAGATGGACAATTCAACCATTGTGTCATCGGAGAAGGCCGAGTTCGTGGAGAATCTCGAGGTCTTGGAGTTGAAATAACCAATAATCTGAGCCTTCACGTTGCCACCCGTCTTGAACGACGCAAGTGGATGCTTGTGGTCCTTGATCTCGTCCCACGAAGCAATACACTGACTGGCATGAATTCTGCCGAAAAAGTTGTCGGCCAAGCGAACCTTCAAGTAGTTACCCTTGATAGACTCAATGGTACCGGAAGTGGTTCCACCACATGCGTAATCGGTGGTGAGTTTCTTGGATGTGTCAATAGGGTTCTTCAATTTCTTGGGCTTGTAGGCGTTAGTACTGGCAGATTCCGCAAGCGCAAGCAAAAATCTCTTGTTTTCGTTGTCCACCTTGATCACTTCACATGCCACTGACTGGTTCTTGTAGAAACGCTTCAGCAAATCTTCAGATGCGTCGGCAGAGGCGTTTTTGGGCAAAACTAAACCGGTCAAACGGCCGGCAAAGGTGACAAAAAGACCCATGCTGGTCACAGATTTAATGAATCCAGGAATGGAAGAGCCAACGTGGATGTCCTCGTAGTGCAAGGGCAAGGAGTCGGACTTGGCAGCATTGATCAACGACTTCTTGGCAGAAACAACCACGGTTCTCAATTTCATGTTCTTCTCAAGAACCAAAACCTCTAAGATTCCACCCACCTTGGACGATTTGTAGATGATTCTGTTTTCCTCGTAGTTACCGTCGGAGAGGTGGCCGGTAGAAATCAAACCACGCAAGTTGGAGTTCTCCAACTCAACGACAAATGCTTCCTTGGTTTTCTCAACAATGAACGCTTTCACGATACTTCTACCCACAACAATCTCCTCGAGATGCTGGGCCTGGGTGTTGGTAAGCTCGGTAGCCTGTCTCAAGGTCACAGAAATCTTGCCATCTTCAGGAGAAAACTTTAAGATTCTAACCGAAACGGCTTGGCTCTCTCTCAAGTAATCCTTGGCATTCTCAACAAATGTTTCCGAGATTTCGTTCTTGGGCAAGTATGCTTTCAAATGGCCGAAAAACGACACCACGGCACCACCAGCCACAAACTTCTCCACCACAGCAGTGGTCTTGAAACCAACAGACAAATGGTCAGTGCTGTAAACAATGGCCTCGTCCTCCATGTTGACCAAACTTTTTCTCAACGTGACATAAACCTTTTTGCCCGCCTTCTGCAAAACTCTACCCTTGACAGTACCACCGACCTTAAACTTTCTCTCTGGGTACACCAACTTGATGTCGGACATGTGCTTTGGAGGCACCAACGCCTCAAAGTCACCGAAAAACTTGATGATCAAACCACGGCCCTCGGGCAAGATCTTGGTGACTTCAGCCGACAGAATATACTCACCAATTGGAATATCATCTACAGAAGCAAACTTGGAGTCGATGACCTTGGGATTGAGCGTCATAATCAACACATTATCGATCTGGTTGAAGCCCAAAACACGTGCACGGTGCTTGGATCCCACAGGATACTCAATGTTAGCGATTTTAGCTGGGTCCACATTGGATTTGTGCACCTGGCCCACAATCTCAGATCCTGTAGAAACATAGATATATTGAGAGTCGGAGCCAATCACAGAAAGGGGTTCGTCAAACACAAACCCGGAAGGGAAAGCCTCAAGAGGATCAGAATTAAGCTCTGGGTCCATGGCAAATACCCGTGGGGCCCTGGATAACACGAGTTTTTTCTCGCCCTCACTACTCAAAACACCAATAACACGTGCACGGACGGAAGAGCCAATGGCAAAATGGTTTTTGAGTTTGTCAAGGCTATATTCACCCGTGTGGGGGAGAGAGAACGTTCCGTCAACCATACCAAACACTCTGGCGTGAACACCATCCTCGGCAACATCGGTAATGAGAGCACTAACAATAGCACCAGGATGAATGGCGTCTACAGAGGTGATGGAACCAACGGTGGTTTTCTTGTTGACGTTTTCGTTGTGTGCTGGTCTCAAAGAAACAATCCGGGCACCGGTTTCCGCCACTGAAGCCAAAACTACTTGTCCAGGCTTAAAAGACAGAATCGATACCTCGGCTTTTTTCAACTCTTTTTTTGGCATAAATCCCAGAAACTTTTCCACGCCCAAACTGAAAACCACACCGTGATCTTCGATGGATTTGACCGCAGCCTGGACAAAATTTCCTGGAGCCAAATCGGCCTCTTCCATGGCCGCATTGGTAAGTTGTGGTTCGATGGAAAGCGTGATTCCCTTTTGGGCCTCGTCACCCGCAATCACCACGGCACGAAGCCACTGTCCCACAGTAAAAAGAGATTCCAATTTGGGGAAGTCTGGTTTTATCGAAAGCACATTTCCATTACTTTCATCTTCATCCTCCTCCTCTTCATCCAGTGATTCTATGGCCGCCTCGTATTTTTCTAGCTGAGCTGTAAGCTCATCGCTGATAGCAGTGATAGGCACGTGACCTACCAAGTTATCACCAAGGGCAATTGCAAGCTGTGTTTTGGCCACCATCACCACTTGTCCAAGCACAGAAACACCGGGCGTAAGGTTCTTAAATGAAAAGTGTGCTACAGGCTTAAGCTCTGTCTCGCCATCGGTTTTTTTCCCGCCAGGCACCGCTTTACTTTTGCGAGCCTTTTTGTGTTTTTTGCCGCTGGCATCCTCGCCACTTGATCCACGTTTTTTGTCCGCTGCTGCCTGTTCAAAAAGAACATCTTCCGTCGCCTTATTGGAAATCGTTTTCATCTCCAACGGCGTCAACACGGACGCACCTCCTCTGGGGAAAGCCACCTCGCTGCTGCTGAGCTTCGTCTTGGAGGTAGGATCCATTTTTTTTTTTTTTAGAGTTTAACTTGTGGTATAAAAAAAAAAAAAAAGCGTATGGTAAAATGCTAACTGGTTTAGAGATGGAGAAAAAAATCATCCTGCGCATCTCCAGAGATGAGATGGTGGTGGTGGTATGTTGTATGCAGGACAGACATGTTTGATGGTTAATGTATGGGGATTATAGTGGGGTACGGAATTAGGTGGATGGTGGATTTCGGATTAGAAATATGCGTTGGGTTTTTATTTTATTTGGGCGGTTTTTTGTTTACTTTTTTTTTCTTTTTATTCCCTTTTTTCCGTGATTTCTGGTAGTTTGTAGGCTGGGTGGAGCTAGGTTTATTGGATGTGAGATTGGCCGTCTAGACTCTACAATTATTGAGAATAGTATATTTCCAGGAATGCAAAATTGTATATTTTGAAGAATTTTCAAAATTAATGGAATAATCAATTGTTTTAGTTTTCCTTTTTTTTTTTTATTTCATCTGTTCTCTTTCGATTTAACAGCTAGATCTATGTATGAATTTACTTACCATCAGTAGGATCTGACTGTTCACCTGGAACATGAGAAATCATGAACTAACTAGAATTAAAATAAGTTGTTTTCACCTTAATTGTAGAACTGGCAATCAAAAAATCTCATTCTGTAAAAAATACCCAATACTTACACACCATAACTGAGTCTTGTTAAAGGATAATCCGAAATAATCACCACACCGATGGCCTAATCTCTAGAATTTCAATGGTGACAAGTTGACAACCAGTGTCCATCATATAAAACTCATTTTCCCTAAAAAACACATACCCAAACTCCCCTTTTTTACCATTTAAGTGGCCATTTCCCAACCCCCCGGAACCAGCCGGCATCTCCTCCCATAAATACACTCCATCCCCATGCCTTACTTCTTTTTCTTCTTAATATTCTTCTTCTTAGGCTTCATTATAACCTGCCCCTCGGTGACCTCAGGCGGCTGGTCCTTGAATTTGTCCTGTGATTCAAGGTAGAACATCAAGTCTTTAACCTGATCAGCTAGATCCTCATTCTGGGCAGTCAACTTTTCATTTTGGGCAGTCAAAAACTCTACTTTCTGTGAAAGACCCTCACTTAACGCATTTGCACCTTCAAGTTCCTGGGCCGCTACAGTTAATGAAACCTGTTTCATATCGATTTTCTGCTTGAGTGCCGGAATAACGTGGGTGGTGACTTTCTCAAGTTTAGAGGCCAAATCGTCAAGTTTTGATTCCAACTCAGCCACTTTCAGCGCTGGAACCATGGGTTCTGAGGCCGAAGAGCGGCGACGTGCAGCACTTGCCAGATGTTTATCCTTAAGAAGCAATTCGTAGTATTCCCGCTGGCTAATAAGTTGGGAGAGCAAAAGCTCAGAATACTCAACCCCTTCACCATCATTCTTTGTATCCAGATTCTTTTCCAGGGACGCGTTTTTTTCAGGAAACTCCACGATTTTCCCATCAGATTCACTGGTGATAAGTCTGTGTACATAGCTGTCACCTGCATAGTCCCAAACCCGAGATGTGGCGAGTTCCATGGCAAAACAGTGACCTGTTTCCACAAAATGCTTGAGCAGGTGTTGTTCCGGTGCATAGCGGCTACATCCAAGGTTGCCGCATATAAGACATACCCACAAATTATCGGTAGTGGCGCAGTTCATGCACGTCTCTGCATCTTGTGTCAGTACCTGTCCAAGTAAGTCATCTTCCCCGCCCTGAAGTTGCTGCTGGTGCATACGAGAATTAATTTGCAGCAAACGCCGAACCGATCGCCGGATAGTATGGTTGGAAATGTCGTTTGTGTACCGACACACAGGGCACGTATCGTCCCTCCATTTCGAAAGACATTGGCAGTGAAATGTATGCTGACACGGAATCGTCAAAAGTCCCGATATTTCCCCATCTAGTTTTTCAAGACACACGGGGCATGTTGGGAGCTCAATGGGAACAGGTGCAGTTCCCGGCGCCGTTCCAGTTGGACCCGGGGTAAACGGATCCTTCATTAGGAACGGAATTAATGGATCTGCACCGGGAAATTCCGTTTTTGTGTCCCGTTCGACCGTCACTGATCGTACCAAAACTACATGACACGCCTCTGGTTCCATTGAATTGAATGGTTTACCATCAAAATGGTACTGGAAATCTGCCGCCGAAAGGGCATCATTAAACTTTAAAAGCACGAGAAAACGGTTAGGTTTTTCGCTCTTGAGCACACGAATATGTGTGATTGACTCCATATAATGGTCACCCACAAACCCCAAAAGATCCGTTGCTGTAAAGTACGTCGGAAGGGCTATTATAGAAAGCATTGTATCATCCACCAGATCCACTGGAATTGGATCCAGCGTACCCAGATTTAGGCCATCGGAAAAGTCCCGGAAAAGCCGAATCACTCCATCCCCCAACAGCCGTGCCTTCAACGGCTCCGGACTGATTGCTGAGTTGTGATGTGGGCCCATGGCTGCGGGCGTGTCGTAACCAAAAACCGTGATTGGCGATACTCGGTAATCTCTTGGAACAGCGGCGTCACCCGTATTTGGGTTTGTGTTTGTGTTCGATTCTGTGTTTGTATTTGTGTTTGTGTTTTGCAATTGCTGCAGCACACAGAAATCTAGTGTGATGTGGTAGGCGTCTGTTCCTAGCATACCCTGGATTATGGGCCAGGTGCTGGCGCTTTAGTCTATGAGTATTTAGTGCGCGGTGGATCCGGGGCCGCGGAGAAGCCGCGGTATTCGCTGGGGAAGAGAGAAGAAATAAAGGGAAAGTTGTTTAATTTAGATGGGTAATGGGGTAAATTTTTTTTAAGAATTGGTAAGTTATTGATAAATTTGAATGAATTAGTAGTGTTTTTTTTAAAAAAAAAGCCAATAAAAGTTGTTCTATGGATTTTCGTTAGGTGTATTGAAACCAAGCATAACCTTCATCAATTGGGAAACTGGGGTATTTACTAGGCTTAGGCAAGAAAATAAATAAGGTGTTTTTTTTTTTTTTTTGTTGATTCCATAGTTCAATATTTGGAGTTTTCAATCGACTATACCATTTAACCCTTGGGTGACATGCTCAAGTGTTCGACTAATTTCCGATGTATTTCTCCTATACTTTCTTCCTTGAACAGCTAGATTCTTCTCAATCCCGTTATCAAGAAGGGAAATAAAAATGGACAGTTTTTCAAAGTGGAATACCTATTCTCCCCCAAGAAATACCCCTAATCTATATACTATGTCAAGTGTTGTAATCAGCAGCCAGTGCAAGCAATATAGCCCCCACGTAAGCTATCATCAACGCAATAAACGCATATGAATTCACCGGAAATCACCATTTCCAAAACCTGTCACTCTATCATAATGTCTATTTTCATACTTCAAAACTTGCGATCTATAACCCATACTTTGCGGGGTCAAACGCAGCCAAACTAGGGAGGATATCACCACCATCACCAAGAATCTCCTTCTCCTTCCCGTTAAGCTCAAGAAGCGCCCCTGGGTGGGGTACCCATACAACAGGTGCATGGGCATTTTTCCCGGAAAGCACTCCTGGAATTCCATCCTCAAACACCAAACATTCTTCAATAGAAATCTGTTCTAAACCTTCCTGTTCACGCTGCTGGTTAAGCGAAGCAAGACAAATATGCCAAATATCAGGATTTGGCTTCCCGCGGCCAGGTGGAATCCGTGGATCGTCACCCGTAACTACATGAGGGCCAAATACTTCGAAATGTTCCTTGAGACGCTCGGTCTTGAGCTTATAGTTAAGCATATTAGACCCTGTTCCCAAAGCTACCGGCACGCGTTTTTTCTTCAAATATGTGAGGAGTTCCAATGCACCCGGCAACCAATCACTAGTTCCCCAAAGACCTTGGAGAATCTCAAATGCCTGTTGCATATACTGTTCGGGGGTGACCTCAGTAATGTCGTATGCTTCCAAAAGTCTGCGTGTAGCCTCGGGCCCAGGTCTGCCTTGTAAATCGAGCTTGATGTCCCATGATAATGGACCTTTGCCGTACCGGGCAAGAACCTGTGAAGTTCCTTCAGTATAGAGGTCTTCAGTGTTGAGCAATGTGCCGTCCAAGTCTAAAGATATCGTTAGTAAAAGAAGGGGGGCATAATATGGATTGTTATAGAGAGACAGAAGAATGAGAATAATGTTGAATATAGTAATAAAAAAGGATTAATTTTGGCTTGTTTCCATGCTTTCCAAACATTGTTCAGTTCATAAGTTGGTGAATGAGCAGCTTGCGTCGAGAAAGAAGATGTACTTACCGAAAAGACACGCCTTGATTCTGGATATCGTTAGTAAACTAGAAAAGAGTGATGATTATAACAATATCGGTATAACGAATTCAAAAGAATAAAGACATACTGTTTTGGAACCATATTGGTGTTAACGATAGTGATGAAAAATAGATTATAGGTTCGTATTCGTTCGCGTAGATGAGAATCGCGGGGAGAGGTGGTGAGAGTTTAGTTTATTGAAATATCAGAATCACTGAAATTCGATATTCCGGAATAATTAGGAATATTTAGAGGATAAAGTATTTTTTTACCGATTATTTCTTTGGTTTTTCTACTTGTTTTTGTGGGTTTGGCCACCATTTGATGGGCCTCTAGTAATACACGTTGTACAGTCAAGGTGGATTAAACCATATTTTCCCATAAGGACTGTTCCTTGAGTCAGGTGGTACTTACGTGGACCTTCAACCCTATGTTCTCTCTAAATCATTCATTTGAGAATGCTTAAACCCCTGTGTAATGGGAACATAATTTTTCCCACGAAAGCCTCCATATAAGGCTTATTCCACAACGCAAACACCAGTGATATATCAGATACGTGTATATTATAAGGAAGTATACGAACCATGAGCGGGCCTACAAAGGCGCGTTCTTGAACAAGTACGAGATACTCTCACCATTGTGAAGTCTTCTGACGGACTCGGCCAAAACACCGGAAATATCAATCGTATCTAGCTTGGGGCAGAGCTCCAACTTCTCCTCAAAGGGAACCGTGTTGGTGCACACAATAGCCTTGAGCTTCGAGTTGTTGATGTTTTTAATAGCATTACCGGACAAAATTCCGTGGGTAACAATGGCAATCACCTCCTTGGCGTTGTTCTCCAATAACACTTCAGCAGCCTTGGCCAAAGTGCCACAGGTGTCAGCCATGTCATCGACAATAATACAGATTTTGTCGGTGACGTCACCAACCAAAACCATTCTAGACACCTCGTTGGCACGGGCTCTTTCCTTGTGGATCAAGGCAAAGTTTAAATCTAGCCTGTCCGCCAAGCCAGCAGCTCTCTTGGCACCACCTGCATCGGGAGAAATGATGATGGCCTCCTTGAAATTCACCTTTTCCCGGATATAACGCACCACACTGGGCTCGGCATATAAATTATCAACAGGCACGTCGAAAAATCCCTGGATTTGCGAGGCGTGCAAGTCCATGGTAATCACGTGGTTGCACCCGGCAGTGGTCAACATGTCGGCCATGAGTTTAGCAGTAATTGGCGCTCTACTCTTGTCCTTTCTGTCTTGACGGGCATAAGGGAAATTTGGCAAAATCACCGTGATTCTACGGGCACTTGCCGTTTTACAAGCATTAATCATGATCAAAAGCTCCAACACACGGTCGTTCACCACTCCAGAACCAATCTGGCAAATGATAAAAATGTCCTCGTCACGCACACTTTCGCCAATACTAAACGTGACTTCGCCAGTAGAATCTCTCTTCAATTCACTAGGCGTAAGCTTGAGCCCAAGACGGGCCGCCACAAGCTCTGCAAGGCCTCTGTGGACGTCGGACGCCAAGAGTTTAATTGAGTTCGACAGCATTTTCTGATTTTGCTTCGTTTTCGACTTTTCTTAAAAAGAAATCTTTTTGTATTGAGCAGATCCAACGTTGGTGTTCGTGAATAAGCAACAATGGGGTACGGATGCCGGCCTGTAATTGGAAGTTCGTTAAAACAACAGGAGAAAAAACCGGGTTATGGATTTATGGACTGCGGCTTGGCTCGGGGTCAAAGCTGCGAAACTTTTGGAGAGGGTTGAGTTTCTCTGGAAGTCTGACTCGGGTCAAGATTTTTATTCTTTTTTTTTTTTTTTTTCTCATTCCTCATTCCGTCTATGCGCAGTGCGCACTGACTTGGGTCGATGGAGATCCCCGGCGTCTGCGATAAGATTGGTGGGCCGGCAAATCCGCGGGATGCCGGAGACGGGGTATATTTTTTCTTTTATCTCTTTCTTTCTTTGGGGGCATGCACAGAAAAGGCAATCTGTGTAAATTTTGTGGTTTTGAAAATTCGCTTCAATTTGCAATTTCTGGGTAATTTCTGGCGAGTCCCGGTCTAGACTCCACAACCTAACCACACACCCCCACGTTTTTTCCCACGTTTTATGCATCACGTGATCAGCCACTCCCGCCAATAGCACACGGCACGATTACCATCCACACCCTTTCACGGGCCTTCTTGCTAAAGACGTTTTGTTTTGCGTATTAAGTGTATGTGCTGTTTTCCCCCAGGTCCCCGTATAAATTTTCGACTATGAAAGAAAAAAATGGACTGATACTCATAGTGTAATTTTGGCCTAAATGTGCGGTGAGCACTAGAAAAGGCCCTGGAAATCATCGTAATTATCCTCATCGTTGGCATCATTCATCTCAGCATCTTCGTCATTACCCACAGTATTGCCTTCGCCAGTAAACGCCTCGGCTGAATTATAACTCTCTTCCTTCTCCTCTTCATTATTGGTCGGGGCACGTGCTGAGTCCTCTTCTGCGTCTTCTTCTTCATCCTCTACATCTTCCTCGTCATCATCTTCATCGGCTTCAACTGCACGTGACCCGCCTTCACTATGGCCCGATGCCTGTTGTTTAGTCTGCTGCTCGCGGATCTTAGCCAACTCGCGTTTCTTCAGGTCAAGCTGTGACTTGAGATTATTGTACGCAGATTGGAACTTCATCCGCATCATCTTGTAGCTGGCCGTGGCCAAGAGCACCTTCTGTTTATCTGCTGCACTCTGCAAATCCGAGATCTCCTCCTCGAGTTTCTTGACCCGCGACTTATCCTGCTTCACATCTTCATCTTCATCCTCCTCATCTTCATCTTCATCGTCTTCGTCTTCGTCGTCTTCGTCGTCGTTGGCGCCAGTTACTGCGCCTTCATCTACGTCTTCATTATCGTACTCGGATTTCATGAGCACCGTAGCTGCCGTAGTATTGGATGTCGAATCCAAGGCATCTGCCAATTCCTGTTCTAGAGCAATATCGAGATCTGCTTCAAGATCAAGTGCCATCTGATCATCCTCGTCATCCTCTTGGTCATCAATTCCAGACGCAGATTCCAGTGCCAAGTCTGGACGCAGCACATTTGAAGCGGTAGATGCCGTACGATGAAGAATATCGTTAGGCCGCGCACCCTCGGAATATCGCAGAGACTGTGGCTGCAGTTTAGGGTTGACGTACTCGTAATGACTTTCCTGGGCCTCGCTATCACGGCGAACGATTTCGTCCACCCGCAGCTCGATATCGGCCATGAGCCGGTGGTTCACTTTTTTCGGGCGGAACCGCCGATATACATCGTCAAACGAGTTCGAAAGTCCGTGTTTGTACGCAGTTTTTGACGGCCGGATCTCCTTGTTCACCGATAATTTGTAGAGAGGATGGGTGTAGGTGTATTCCTCCGGTACTTCGAAGTCTGTTTCCATATTAAGGTTTTTCGGGTTGATGGTGCGCAACACAAGCAAAATCTGGCTGACGTCGATCGTCTTAAAGATATTCTTCTTGTCGACGGTTTTATAGAGCTCGGTAAGTGTTGGCAAGTCAATAAGCCTTGCGGAATAAAGCGTCAGGTTCACATTCACCACCGCCTTATCCCGTGTAATCCACTTGATATTGACGTTGGAAAAATCGCCCGTATCGGCTGCAGAATGGAGGAAATCGAGGTTTGCATCATTTAAAAATCTCACCGCAATTGCCTGTTCAAGAAGTGGATCGTCTTCCACGTCTGGAGCCTCTGAATCATAGCCTTCACCTGGTACTCGGGTGGGTTTTATCCGCACTTTTGGTACCTTCTTTAGAATCGGCTGTACTGGTCCATTTTGGTCGGTACTAGCACCAGTCGCTGCGGGAGTTCCGTGGCTAGATTTTCCTAGACTGATTTTAAGTTTCTTGAGCTTTTCTTTCGGGGGTTTTGGCTTGCTAATGCCGCCCCCAGACTCACCCGTCGCAGCTGGATGTTTGATTTTAAGTCGCGGTAGTTTAGGTTCTGCGGCCACGACGTCGGTATCTTTTTCCTTTTTTACCGCAGATGGTTTCGAAGGGTTGACCTTAAGTTTGAGTTTCAAAGGCATTCTGCGTGTTTCTGGTAATTTACTCGGTGTTTTGATCATCACAATATATCCTCGCTACAAGTAACTGAGACCAAGGCCAGTGGGGGCCGAGTTTGTATGCAGGACATGTGATAATAGGGTTAATACGGGCAGTTTAAGTACTGAATACCGATGGTATTTTGTTAGAAAAAGCTTTGAGGCTATAAAGCTGAGTTCTTCTGGGTCCTTCCATTAGAAAAAATTTAACTCTGTTCAATGGCATACTACTTGTTGCCTTCTTACTGACGCGCACAGGACAACGAGCACTGTTTTGGAATTAGCAGACGCAGTATTAGGAATAAACGAGGGAAAGAGATGTCTTCAGTAATTCCCTGGGGGGAAACGAGACTTTGATGGTTTCTCTTGAAAGAAATTTCATGGACCGATCTAAACGTATGTATTACATGTTTGTCTGAAGCCTATGGACCTAGGAACCGTGTCAGAAACCTAGGTCGTTAGCCATTGGCTATATTCTTATAATTGCAGCCCCTAAAACTTTTCTCTCATAGTTAAATGGACAGCTGTTTGTGCCCAAATAACTGTCGATATCGTTTAACTCACAATCGTTATAGCCGATACACAGTTTACAAAACGGATTCCGACTGCGCTTCTCTGCCCTCGGATTAGAAAATGTTTAACCATTCTGCTTTTCACATGAGCTGCATTCAGAGAATTTGACTCGTCCAACGTGGACGTCACGAAAAATCACTCAACGCGTATTTCGCTCATTACCAAAATTGCCATCGAACCCCTTTTTCTGAGTACAAACGACAAGCCAAAAGTTTGTTCAGTTTCAGATTAAAATTTGAACCTTCCGATGAAAAGTATTTTATGACACTTTCTAAAAGAAAAAAAAAACTTTGACCACTCAAACAAGGCTGACTATAATAGCACATGTGGCGAGTGTATACCGCGGGGACGCAATTCTGGGGTACAAAAGGACAAATGCCAAACTAGTAAAACTGTTTACAAATCCAAAGGCTACAGCCATATTTAAACTGAGGTAAAACTCGGCCGGTTCTGTGGATGCGTGATTTTTGTGTTTGAGTGATTTTCGGGCGCCTGGCTGCAACGCGAGGGGTTGGCGCATGTGCGCCTCGTTACGCTTGCTGCCAGTTTCCAGAAGCGCGCAAAGTTGCGAAAAAAAAAAATCGGCTTATCGACTTTAGCCCTACCCAGAATATAAGTGCCAGATACCCACCAAAAAGAGGCCAAGCCAATCCCCCTGCACTGGCCCTTTTATCCGCTTGATACCCACTCATTCAAAAGTTACGTGTGTGTTCTTTGCACTATTTCTTGAAAAACTTCAAAAGAAGAATATATAAGACACCTTTGTCACGAGTGAAACCCCGCGAACACTTTACAACCTCACCATGTCTAGCCGTCCCCTGTTTAGAGGCGGCCGTCGGCTGAGTCTGTTTCAACGGCGCTCCCGCCAAAACAGTGTGACTTCTCTAGATTCTACTGCGCTTGTAGATGACAACACGTCCGAGATGTTTTCTGGTGTGGCTTCAGAAATCATCCCCTCATCAATCTCATCGTTCCATTACGCCCATCACTTTGCGCAGCGAGGTGCAGACGGTGAGGCGCTGGACGAAGGATCGCCGCTCTTGACTGCTACTAATCGCGCAATGTATGGCACTCCAGGTGCTGATTTGGACTTGCGCTCCGTGCGCCTGAACGCCACGGGCATGCTGACAGAATCCGCAGCGGGTAACTTCCGGTTCTTCACCGCTGACGAGATTGCAGCCGCGCCAGGTGGTTCCACACTTGAAAACCCGGGCGAAAACCCAGTCGACTATAACACCAACTGGGACTACTCTGTGGATAAGTACAACGATAATGAAAGTGTGTTCAATGGCGACTCTGGCGTCCGCCCCTCAGTATCGAGAGGCTCACTCTCGAACGCCCGTATCGACACGCTCGACGGACTGGCGCCCGTATTTGGTGGCTCCGAACGCAAGGCGCGTACAGCGCGTACAACGCACGCACGCGCGGATGTGGCCCTGGGCTCCGAAGATGATGAAGACGCCGATGAGCGGTCGTACTATGAAGAACGGTACCGGCGCCGCAGTTCAGTATCGAGTGGTAAGTCCGGCGCATCCAGCAGCGAGGCACTGCAACGTCTGAGTGCCAACGAGTCAGCCTTCCGTCAAGATTACTCGCCCGTCACCTGCTACCAGCGGTACTATCTCGCCGAAGAGGATATCGTGGTGGGTATTGCCGGTTACGCCGACTGCTTGTGGAAAAGTGTGCTCTACTACTTGCTCTGTGTCTGCACTTTCGGTATAGGCTACTTGGTGCTCCGCTGGATGCCACGTTATCGCATCAACTTGATGGGAACGCCGTGTCCTTTGGGCTTGGCCGACTGGTGTATTGTGGAGAATGAATACGGAGAGTTGACCATTGTCAATATCACCCGTGGGCGCTTTGGCGAGAGGCTCTCGAACTTTCTCACCGTTCCAGCGAAACAAGAAGATGACGAAGACGTGGATGCCCGTGATCCAAACCCCGTAGTGCCGTACGTGCACTCATTCGAGTACCGCTACATCAAGTTCTTCTACAACCCGGTCGAAGATATGTTCAAGACTAATTCAAACTGGTACGATCTCCATTGGCTCAATGCCAAGAACCTCCGCGAGGGAACCTCTCAGAGTCTCCAAGAAGTGCGTGCCGCGCTATTTGGCCGCAACAACCTCAACATTCAGGAAAAGTCTACCCTCCAACTCTTGGCTGATGAGGTCTTGCACCCGTTCTACATCTTCCAGGTCTTCTCCATCCTTCTCTGGCTCGCAGATGACTACTACTACTACGCCTCCTGTATCTTTGTCATCTCCCTTGTTTCTGTGGCCAACACCCTTGTCGAGACAAAAACTACCATTGCCCGCCTCAAGCAAATGAGTCTTTTCAATTGTGACGTTCGTGTCTGGAGACATGGTTTCTGGACCCAGGCCGACTCCGATAACTTGGTCCCAGGTGATGTGTTTGAAGTCGACCCTTCCTTGTCCGTCATTCCTTGTGATGCCCTCTTGATCAATGGTGAATGTGTGGTGAACGAGTCCATGTTGACCGGTGAGAGTGTGCCGGTTTCCAAAACACCTGCTACTAATGACACCGTCCAGTTTCTCTCTGAGAACTTCACAAACTCCGTGTTGACCAAGTCCTTCTTGTACAATGGTACTAGACTTCTCAAAATGAAATCTTCTAATGATGAGCCCGTACTTGCAATGGTGGTGAAAACGGGATTCAACACTACAAAGGGTTCCTTAGTCAGATCCATGCTTTTCCCCAAACCAACCGGCTTCAAGTTCTATGAGGACTCCTTCAAGTATATCGGATTCATGACCCTCGTTGCATTCATCGGCTTCATTTACTCGACGTACAACTTTATCCAATTGGGCCTCTCCAAGCGTATCATGATCTTGCGTGCTTTGGACATCATCACCATTGTCGTGCCCCCAGCATTGCCCGCTACCTTAACCATCGGTACTTCCTTCGCCATTAACAGACTCAAGGGTAAACTGATCTTCTGTATAGCCCCTACTCGTGTCAACATTGGTGGTAAATTAGACGTTGCTTGTTTCGATAAGACTGGAACTTTGACTGAAGATGGCTTGGATGTTCTCGGTGTTCATCCAACAAAGAACGCAGATGGTAGAAAGGAAATCGTTTTCGAAGAACTTGTTTCGTCTATTGACGGATTGTCAACCCCTCCTACTAGTGTCTCTGCTGGCTCCGAAAATAACGTGCAAAGCAAAAATCTTCTTCTCGGGTGTATGGCTTCTTGTCATTCCTTGAGATTGATTGATGACGGTCTTCTTGGTGACCCATTGGACGTCAAGATGTTTGAGTTCACAGGGTGGAACTTCACCGAGGAATTCGGTGGCTTGTCTGTTCCCCTTGTATATGACAGCGTCGGAAAAGAAACTTTTGGCTATAAGATTCTCAAAGAGTTCGAGTTTGTCTCTGCTTTGCGTAGGATGTCGGTACTTGTTGAGAAAGACGCAAAAAACCTCATTTTCACAAAGGGTGCGCCTGAGGTCATGCTTGATATCTGTGACCCAACCACTATCCCCTCCGACTATGAGGAATTGCTTTACAAATATACACATGGTGGCTACAGAGTCATTGCTTGTGCAAGCAAGGCTTTACGCAAACAAAAAGACTTGAAAACTCTTGAAAGAGATGAGGTCGAAAGGGACTTGAGCTTTGCAGGATTCATCATCTTCGAAAACAAGCTTAAGGCTTCTACTAAAGGCACCTTAAAGCAACTTCGTGAGGCCGAAATTAGAAGTGTTATGTGCACAGGTGATAATGTCTTGACTGCTGTTAGTGTTGGAAGAGAGTGTGAGTTGATTGATCCTCTTGTCACTCAAGTGTACATTCCGAGATTTGCTGACAACGACGAATTGGCAAGTTCTGGTGGAACTGGTCTTATTTGGGAAGATATGCACAATCCTCAAAACAAATTGGACCCCACCACCCTTCAAAGAGTCACACACGATATTCGCGATGATGTTCATGAGTATATTCTTGCCATCACCGGTGACATATTCCGCTATGTTTTGGTGGAATTGCAGATCTCGGAGTTGAAAGAAGCCATCTTAATGAAGTGTAATATATTTGCTAGAATGTCCCCTGATGAAAAACACGAGCTCGTGGAGCAGCTTCAAAAGCTCGATTACACTGTCGGCTTTTGTGGTGATGGTGCCAACGATTGTGGTGCATTAAAGGCAGCAGATGTTGGTATTTCTTTGAGTGAAGCGGAAGCTTCCGTCGCAGCTCCATTCACGCTGAGAATTTTCGAAATCTCGTGTGTTTTGGATGTCATTCGCGAGGGAAGATCTTCGTTAGTGACCAGTTTCTCCTGTTTCAAGTACATGTCGTTGTACTCTGCAATTCAATTCATGACTGTCAGTTTGTTGTACAAGACCGGTACCAACTTGGGAGATTTCCAATTCTTGTACATCGATCTCTTTCTTATCTTGCCACTTGCCATTTTCATGTCCTGGTCTAAACCCTACCCTAAATTAGTGGTGAAGCGCCCAACCGCAAATTTGGTGAGTCCAAAGGTGTTGATTCCTCTTTTGTGTCATATCTTTATCATTGCCATGTTCCAGATCGGTGTTTGGTTTTATGTTCAAGGTCAGCCATGGTACGTCAAACCTGTTCCATCCGACAGCGATGAGCTCGTGAAGTCGTCAGATAATACTGTGTTGTTCCTCTTCACAAACATGCAGTATATTTTGAATGCCGTGGTGCTCAGCACAGGCCCACCTTATCGTGAGCCTATTCACAAGAATAAGCCATTCTTGTTGAATTTGATTTTTGCCGTGGGATTATCCACCTTACTTTTCAAGATTGACGAAGACTCGTGGTGGGGAGACTTCATGCAGTTGACCAATATGTCACAGGAAGCATATGTATTTATTATTGTCGCCGCTGTGATGAATTTGACGATACTGTACCAGGGTGAACAAAAGGTGTTCAAAAAGGTCGCTCAGATTTACAAGAGAATTGTGCATCCTCATCGCAAGAGCAAAAAGAGATTCAAGAACTTGACCAATGACTTCAAGCTTGTGGTTTGAGATTCTTTAACTAACCTCTCGAAAGTTTTAACTTGTCATTCATAATAGAGATTCAGATTACCTTAGACGCTGCAGCTAAATATTCAAACTCCAATATACATAGAGATCTGCGCTGTGGAAGAAATATCGCCATGGCTAAAGTTACGGGTGGGGAAAAGCTAGGGATGCATAAAGCAAACAAGCAACTCGCCGAAATTCAATGTGTGTGTGTTGAGTGTAGACTTGGGCCCGAATAAGTGGTCATACCCCTGAGCGATTTATCAAGAGCAAAGAAAAAAAAAAGTGGAGAAGCTGGACATGAAACGAGAATTCTACGGGGGAAAAAAAAAATTGCCCGACAGAGGTAACAAAACTTAGCGAAACAATGGAAAATAAATACAGCACTACTTTAATTTTTTTTTCAATCTTTGACACTTCGTATGTCTTACATTGTGTTGGAATGTCATCGGCACCCAGCAAATCATGCATCCGTTTTGCCACTGCGGCCCCTCTGATTGGTGGGGATTAAGCGGAAAAAATTGTGAGATGGCGCGGACTTTTCGGAGTTGTGCGGTTAAAGTGGGGTCACGGGTGGCTCCTAATCCCGAAGCGTGAGCATGGCCCAACATAACGGCTGCGGGGTGGCTTTCGGGGACTGCTGAGAATTTGTAGCCCGGTGCATACGAAATTGCGCTTTCTGCGACGGCATTCCTACACTGGGAAAAAATAAAGAAAAAGAAATTTTAGATTTTATCAAAAGCGTTTTTTCTCAACCATAAGTTTTAGAAATTTTACCGGCTCTTGGCTAGGGGACGGAAATTCACCTAGATAATGTTTCTGGGGCGAGCCGCAAGAGTCCAAGAAAAAAACGGTTTTTTTCTGGGCGCCGGCATCGAGTCTCATCGGTCCGTGTTCTCATCTCAAGATGCGTGCATTTGCGGTGCATTTGCGGCTGAATAGGCGTCCTGCTCGCTTAGTGTCGCGCTCTGCGACGGCATTTCTCAATGCACGTCCTGTATGTCGAGAGATTGACCTCACCGGTTGGTTTCCCCACACCAATTCCAGTCATATAATGGGCCAATTTGCTGCATTAAAAATCGGCCAGTGCCCGAAACGGAGCTTAGATTATAACAACGTGACTTTTTTACAGGACATAAATTTCCACGCCTTTTTTTTTCTGTTTATTTATAGCGATTTATTCTCCGCTACTTCCAAAGATTAACCTACTCATATCCTCCACGTGGGAAATTAGCTAATAATTATTTTTGTGCATCTCGCAAGGACTTTTGACACTTAGCTGACCAAGAAAAAATAAAAAAAAAAAAAAACAGGGACAAAAACAATGTCGTCACTTTCTGGAGAATCAAATAAGGATGTACACTCCGATAACGGTATCTTAAAAATCTCGACCTCGGGAGATGCCGATCAATATATCACAATCGGTAAAAACACTTACCACAAACATGAATTAATGCAAGCCTTTGGTGGTTCTTTGAACCCGGGTTATGCACCATATCCCACTCGTGATTTTGGTAATCCTTCACCTCTTGGTTTGTGTGGATTTGCCTTAACTACCTTCGTTTTGTCGATGTTTAATGCACGTGCTATGGGAGTCACAGTACCCAATGTAGTGGTGGGTTTGGCCTGTTTCTATGGAGGCTTTGCTCAGTTTTGTGCTGGTATTTGGGAAGGCTTTGTGGGTAATACTTTTGCCATGTGCGCCTTGACTTCATATGGTGGTTTCTGGCTTTCTTTTGCCGCAATCAACATTAAGGCATTTGGTATTGCCGAGGCTTACGAGGGACATGAAGGTCAACTTGCCAATGCTGTAGGTTTTTTCTTATTGGGATGGGCCATCTTTACCTTTATGTTGGCTATGTGCACATTGAAATCTACTGTTGCTTTCTGCTCATTGTTTGTGTTTTTGACTATTACGTTTATCCTCCTTGCCGCGGGTGAGTTTTCTGGTGTTGGGAATGTCACTAGAGCCGGTGGTGTTTTTGGAGTCATTACAGCTTTTATTGCTTTTTATAATGCATTTGCTGGTACTGCCAACAAGAAGAACTCTTATATCACTGCAAACCCTATCAGGTTACCATGGGCCAAATAAAACAGTTATCACGTGCTGTGGTTTAAAACGATTTTTGGCATGCATTAAGGTTTGGGTTTATTTTGCATGTTTGACCCATCGGGGGTCATTTTTTGGTTTGGGATTTGGAATCTCTTGCTACCAACGTTGAACAGTTTTGATGAAAAACATGATATTTTATATGCAATGAAGAACATTTTTACCGGCGCTTGTAGAGTATGATATGAATAACGGGTTATTTTTGGTCTCTTTTGTTTAGAAGGTGGAAGAGAACTGAAGATTAGGATATTATTAGCATTATGTGTTGATGGTCCAGATGTGATGGATTTCGATTCTTGTTAAAGCGGCCCTATTGAATCTAGCTCTGCTAATGCTTATAAATTTTCTCGGGTCAATTCCAAAACATTCATATGATAAAAGCTATGGTGTGTTAACTTCTCTTGCGATAATAAGAAGAAAGTGGTCAATTTTTCTCTGCATTAAGGCGCAATTCAGCAGGTGTGGCTGATGAATAATTTCTCTATCATCAACAAAACCCGAATATTTCTCTAATAATCTTTCGAAAATAAGGACGAACAAATCCATTCAATCTTAATATCACAAGTTCTACGATGTGTGAGTTTCATTATAATTCAAGTCCTTTGTTGGTATTTTGTACCATACACTTTAAAACAAGTTTGCTTATTAAATGATAATCTTTAATAATCTGGGTCCCCTTTTTTGTATGAATTGTCTATATTTTGATAAGCATAAGTGAACAAACCTTTCTGAAGAGATTAGAGTTGTAGAAAAGCGATTCTCAAAAGAAGGATATTTTGCTACCAGAAGATTAAATCCTTTGAAAAAAGATAATAGCATTGCTAGGTAAAATTTCCCGAAACCATATTCAATTATTTAATATCATGGGGATTTTTTTTATATATATATTATGTTTGTTTCAAGAAATACCCATATACGAGAGACAATTTCTGGAGTTGGTCACGTGTAAAACTCCCCCCTTAAACGTCGCACACGTGTGTGTCAAAATTTACAAATTCTATTGATACTGCATGGTTGGCCTGTCTACCCACAAATTACGGGCAAAAAAACTTCGAAGGCTTCGTTAATGTTTGATTTCCAATTTCTGTTCAGGCGATTTTGTGCATATTTATGGCGGTTAACTGAACACATACCGCTTAAGCTATAAATTCTTTACTAGAAGAAAAATATTGAGTCAAAATACAGAAAGTACGTGACACTACGAACGAACAGCCACTCGAGAATTTATAGGGAAAAGTAATTTATCTTCTACTGAAAGCGGCACCAACTCTCATACATATTTCTTAAGATTTCTGGATTATTAAGTTAAAAAATTTATAGATCTCAATAAGTTTCCCCTCGAAACCTGGTTCAGGACACGAAACGAAAAACACTAGCAGATTTTTGTTTTAATTTTATTTTCTGATAAGGTGAATGTTAAAAAAAAAAGATTCTCTAACGAATTGGTGACATTTATTAAAGAAATTGTAATAATTTGATTCAAGAAAAGGTCAAAAAATTCACCCACTAATGTCAATATTTAAATTAATTGGTCGCGAACACTCATTTCAAAACTACGACTAGATTTAAAGTCACGCTGCAAAATTCGAGAAAGATGAATTGTACACCAAAAAATGAATTTCTTATAAAACCAAGCAATAATTTCACCTTACTACAATTTTACTAATCAATACCCTTTGAAACCATTTATCCACCTCCATTCATGGAATGAAATATTGCGGTTATGAGAATCTCACCCATGAAGAACGCTTGACTTCGTTCTTAATTACACCCACGTGCTAATCAAGGAGGGTGGCCTGCACACAAGGCCACGGCATAATCTGGAAGATGCCAATATCCAGTTTATCAAGTGCAGGGGCCCTTTCACAGTGGAGAATTTACATTTCGACGTTTTCTTTTTTTCAAAGCCAAACTAAAAAAAAAAAACATCTCTCCACATCAGAAATGTCTGCCAACAAGAGAATTGCGTTGCCCGCCAGAGTTGAGCCTAAGGTTTTTTTCGCCAATGAGAGAACCTTCTTGTCGTGGCTTAACTTCACTGTTATCTTGGGTTCTTTGGGTGTTGGTCTTTTGAACTTTGGTGACCAGGTTGGTAGAATTAGTGCTGGTCTCTTTACTTTCATTGCTATGTTGACCATGGTCTACGCTTTGATTACCTACCACTGGAGAGCCAAGGCTATTCGTTTGAGAGGTTCTGGTCCATACGACGACCGTTTCGGACCTACCATGTTGTGTATTTTCCTTTTGGTGGCTGTTGTGGTGAACTTCATTTTGCGTATTAGAGCTTAGATTTTTATGTTATTCCAGAATTGTCTCGATTTAAAGAGATGTCTCTTGCTAGGGTAAGAGAAGGAACCTACTGGCGTCATATTGAGTGTGCATGAAGCTGTATAATAATAAACATTCGTTTCAAGAGAAGTATATATTGCTTTTTTCTTTTTTTTTTTTTTCTATAAAAATTCTGATTTGTGTTTACGTAGCGTCATTTCAAAATCGGTCCAATTGGAACCCCTTGGTCCTAGTTCTGGTTATAGTAAATCCGTTTGAGATGACGATACTTCTTTAAGAAGTAGAGTGCCTCCAATTCTATTGTTAGTATGATCAGAGGGAAAATGAAAAAAAAAAAGATATTGTTGTAAATTATATCAATTTACTACTTCAATTATGTACTCACCTTTTATGATATACTCGCCTTTCTGGAGGGCCTTGTCCATATCCTCGGTATGGCTGATTTTCGTGGCGCGGAATTGCTTTTTTGCCCCATTCACGATTTTACCATATCCTCCAGATTCAACGGGATACTCCTTTGCCATATACACTAGCTGCTTGAAAAGCTGGCGCACACGAGGATCCATGGGGTGAGTATGGAAAGAAAGGAGTTGGGGGGCCTAGTGCCGTTTAAGAAAGTGGCGCGAATCTGGGGCCCTGGGGCCCTGGGGCCTGGGGCAATCCAGGAAATATTAGGGAATACCGGAAAAAGTAGAACGTGGGGGATGGAAAAGAGGAAAAAAAAAGAATTCATTTTTTATCTTTTTGAAATTGATGAGTTTATAATTGTTTTCTGAGAAAATGTGTGTTTATCTGTATTTATATTACAACCATTTATTGGTCCCTTCTACTTGACCACTTTTAAAAGACCTAGCAATCTGCCCAACTACTTCCTTAGACTAATAAAGCTTATGTATATATAAAAAGAAACCAGACTCAAAAGTTTTATACCCATTAAAAAGGAACATGCAAGATCCAAAAACCCTTTAAAAAACTTCTTCTTCAAAAAATCACCACTTTTCTCGGCTTCAAATACCCAACTATAATTTCTCTGCCAATGGCTCTATTTCCAGTGTGGTCCAGGGCCACGGCGCGGGAATTCATGAAACGCACTACCAGTAGGTAGCGTTAATCATTAACCCAAAAACGTATACTGGCCAATATAAAACACGCCACAAACCGTTGAAAAGTAACAGAAAAACCAAGTTTTAACCCAAGAAAATGTCGCTGTCTTCATCGGAAACCGCAATAAACGCGTCACCCCCACGCACTGCCTATATGTTTCTCGCCAAGTTCGACCATAGAGAAGGCTACAAAATGGTGTGGGGTAGTCCCCATGATACGCTTGATATGCTGGGCCTTGAGTATAAGGCGCTTCCTTCAGGGGTACATGAATACGAGGCCACAACAATCTACTTGGCTCACGAGTCACGGGGTAAACTATATTATGGTGCTGCTCGTTTTAGACAGGTAAATGAAAATGCCGAGGGCGGTCTGGACCGGCTGCTTGTGAATATGTACTCTCTTGGTATACTTGTAGAACCTTTAAAGGGAAAATACTGGAAACCTCATGAGTTCTCCACCCTTGGCTGGGAACATTTGGGCGCACTAGACCTGGCGCTCCAGCAATTCATAAAAACCGAGGATTTGGCGCTTCTTTCGCAGGTATATCTGACACTTTCAGGAGCCGATCTTTTGTTAGAGGTCCCCCGCCCGGTTTCTGCATCCAATGCCGACCATCCACTCACAAAACTCCCCATGACTCTTTCCACCGTGGGTCCGCTAATATTTCCCTTATTTAAGGCGGCGTTGCTCCGGAAAAATATTCTTATTTTCAACCATTCTTCCCAAGGATCCGGCACACTTATCCTGGAACCCTCTCCCAGAGGCCCTGCTGCTTGTGGAGCTTTGGCGTATATTCTTTCGCTTATTAGTGTAGTGCCCAAAAATGCCCATTTTAGGTACGGGGAAAGCGGCCACGCAGACGGCATTGCTTCGTTATATTCTCAGCCACTCTATACGGTGGGGCTCCATGATGTGGACGCAAACTTTCTTTCCCATTATCCCGGTTACATTGCTAGCACTAGTGACGAGATCCTCAAGATGCAACGGCAATTGTACGATTATGCAGTGGTAATGCCCGCTTCAGATTACGACTTTTGTCTGATACTCCCCAGCGGTAACATAAACGATCGAGTCAAGGCTACATACAACGACTACGGCAAGTTTTTGAGGGTGTACAAAAGTTTACCCCAAAATAGCGAAAACAGACACTTGGCCAATAATGACGATCAATCGTCAATCCGTACCTCGAGCTCCATATTCAGTGCGTTTAAATTCGGGTACTTTAGTGATAATAAGGATGAGAAGTTGCACCGTGAGCCCGCATGGTGGTTTTCGGGAGCTACCTCACCCATGTCATGGCGCGAGTACATATGGCTGGCATTTGCGTGGTTTGCCAGTGCCGGCACTACCGAGCGTAAGGCCGAGAAAATTGATTTGGATGCCGAGGAGTCTAGGGACGAGGCTTCAAATTCAAGGGGCGACTTACTACAACTCACGTCGATAGTGGGCCATTTCCACGAGCTCACCCGTAAGTGGTTCTACATTATTGAAGAGATTATTTCCGAGTCTACTGGTGGCGTCCCTACAGACCAGCAAACAGGTGAAAAAATCACGTTGGAACTCACCCCGCAAGATATTGTGGATATGGAGTTGGATCCTTACTCGGCACAGGACTTGGAATTTGTGCGTGAATTTGTTTTGACATACTGGGGTTCCACCGTAGATGATGTTGAGATTGGTTTGGGCATACACAACTTTTTCTGTTAGAGTGGAATTTGCTTTATTAGGTGGTGCAATTCTAACCACGAATTGCGATGCATGTGAGTGGAAAATCAATTGTGAACATTTCAGTATCAATTGAAGAATATTTCATTGATATTCATAACCTGTTTTACCTGAAATACTCAATTCCACCAGCAATTTTCCAAAAAAAATTCGAAACACCTGTTCGGTAAATGAGAGACAGCTACGTTTTAAAATGGGCGGTTCATGTCCACATTACCGGGGGATTATTACTAAGCATAGTGGGTTATATTTTCAACGACTCGGAAACAAGAGTGCGGTATTTACCACAAAACTCAAAATTTAACACCGGTACCGGAAATTGAATACCCTCGAATTGCATGCTTTAAAGTTAAACCCATGCCTCAGACCGCGGTGGTGGGGGTGGCTACTGTATTGGTGGCAGCCGCAATCACTCGAACGACCGGCTGATAAAGACTGGCCACTGAGAGCGCGAAATTGTGGCGATTTCAATTTGCTTGCAACTCGAACCAATTGCCACGTAGCAAGAAGAATATCTCCAATTCTACAGTAATGTAACTAGAATTTGAAAACACAAATTAATAAATAAACAAAAAGAACAAAATTAACTCTTTTCTCCGCACCCGTTGTCGGGCGCAGCGGTTCCACTTTCCACCTTCGGAGCTACGAGCCGGGGCTTGGCCAGTCCGTCTAGGCCAGTCCGGCACATGCGCCGCTCGCGGCCGAACAAGGGAAGCTCAATCGAAAACACACACACCGAGTTTCATAAAAAAAAAAAAAAACCGAACCCCACACCAAAACCTGTCCAGGCTAACCAGGTGTAACGGATCCCCGATAGAAAAGAAAACCTTTCGTTTGGGAACACGCCGTTTTTGTTTTGTTGGTTGACGCCTGTTTGTTTTTTTCTTTTTATTTTGGTTTTCTCTGTTCTGCACAGATCCTCGGGCCACAGGCGACTTTATCTCTGGCTGATTTCGTAGCACACGACGGGAATCACCCATAGGAGCAGAAAATTGAACGAAGCCGAATAGCGACTTTTCAGGAGCTTCATAACGATATCGTTGTTTCTTTTCTTGTCTTCTCTTTTTTCCCTTTCCCTTTCTTTTCCAGGTTCGTCTCCTTGTTCGCAAAAGACTGACCAACGGGGCTGTTCTCAGTACAGATAGCAGAAACCTAGACGACGTCAGGTTCCGTGAATATCTTTGTGACGTAAAATCTCTTGACTACAGGAAAGTTCACAAAGAAAAAAAGAGGACAAAAAAAAAGAACAACAACAAAAACCCCTATTTTCCACTAACAAAGGGTCATACTATAGGAAATAGCCGTCCATAATGAAAAGCCAGACTTCGCGTGGTGGTAAGCCACATAGCTTTTCGGGCGCCTCCGGGAACAACCATGCAGCCACTGGCGGTGGATGGTCGGCCCAGCGGAAGAACGCGGGTAAAACCGGGTCCGGGTCTGGGTCTGTGTCCGCTCCTGCAGCGGCAGCCGAGGCCCACAACCGGTTGGTGAGTTTGCTTGCCCATGCCACCGGCAAAAACGTACTTGCGACGGTGAGTTCCGGTGCACGGTACCGTGGTGTGTTGCTGGCGCTTAACCTTGGCCTTTCAGGCGAGGATGCACTTTCGGTGGTATTGGTGAAGCCCACTCTTGCGGCGAAGGCGGTGATCAACGAAAAGAGTAACGTCGATGGCAAATTGCCCTCGAAGTTGGTGATTGAGGCTAAAGACTTGATTGACATTGAAATCGTCCACGCAAACGGGGTTACTGAGCCTGTTGTGTCGAAGGAAAAGAGTCCCGAGCGCGTTTCCGAGCAAGTTCCTGAACCACAACCGGGTACCACAACTGAAACCACGATTCCGGCTTTCAAAACCGACAGGGACATTGCTGCTGGGTATCAGTTTAAGGAGCGCGAGCTCCAGCGTTGGGTACCAGACGAGGACACACCGGAATTGACGTTGGAGAGTGGGTCTACTGGTACGTGGGACCAGTTTAAGGTCAATGAGGAAAGATTTGGCGTGGAGTCCTCATACGACGAGCACTTGTATACCACCAAGATCAACACGCAGGCCAAGGACTACCAGGACCGTTTGCGCCGTGCCGAGCGCTTGGCCAGAGAGATTGAGGGCCTGGCGTCCTCCGACCAACACGTGTTGGAGGAGCGTGGTGTTGTGGTTGACGATAGTGGCTTGGATGAGGAGGATAAGTACTCGGGCGTAATCCAGGATAATGTTGGCGGTGCTCCGGCTCCGGCTCGTGCTCCAGCTCCGGTGGATACCCGCGGCAATGAACTTATGGCTGCGCTTCGTAACGCCAGTATTTCCAACGAGTCCGTGCAGGTTCTGCTGGGCGAGGGCAAGTACACCACACCTCGTCAACGTGCTGCACGGTACCACAATGATCCGGCAATCGTGTCGAGCTCGGCCACACGGAAGGTTGCAGATGGTGATGCAAAGGACACTAAGGATGTGAAGCCTAGCCCAGCATCTATCCCACCAAAACCACTGATGGCACAGGAACTGCAAGAGCCACGTGGCGAGGCGTTCCGCTTGAATGCCGAGAGTGAGTTCAACGCGCTACGCGAGTTTTCTGCCAATTTCAAGATCCCACACAAGATCCCTAACGATCTCTTGCCTATCTTGGCCAAGGATAAGCTTAAGCAGGATGAGATCTTGCGGAAGCAGGAGAAGAGCAAGACCAGCGACAAGCCTGATCCGGCATCGGCGCCTGCTCCACCAACAGCCTCTTCTTCCACAACAGCCGTCAAGACTGCGGCCACACTGGCCACACTGGCCGCACCTGGTGCGAAGAAGGAGGGCAGCAAGTTCAAGTTGAACCCGAAGGCCGCGGCGTTCACGCCTTCTAAGCCTCTGCACATGTCGCCCGTGCCATCCAAGGCACACTTTTCCAAATCGTCCAACAACTCTTCACCAAGGTTGCACCACCAGCGGCCTTATAGCAACTCTTCCTCGTCTGGGTCTGGCACCAGAAGACACTACCAGATCTCTGCCGCAGACTTCTTTGGAGGTGCAGACAAAGTCCCCACCGTCAAGTCACAGCGGGAAAAGTCAACTGCGTTCAAGACATCCTTCAACATGTTTGCCACTGCGGTCAGGAAACACGCTGGCCAATCTACGCCACTTGTGCTCGAGAAAGCATTTAAAACACCCCCTACATGGGACTCTAATGTGGACGAGAGCTACGAGGAGATTATTGGTAGAAAGAGCGGCAGTGCATCTCTTCAGTTGTCGCCTGGCCCAACCCCACCCTTCATCACTAGCCCCGTCATGCCCGTGGCCAATGGTGTTCCACCAATGATGGCCGGGGGATACATGGGTGCTGCTGGCGCCGGAGGCAAGTTTGCCATTTCGCCGCATTTGCAGCAACCAATGGCAGCTCAGTTTCAGCAACCTTTCCACCCTTCAATGGGCTACCCCCAATTTCAGGGAGGTGTTCCACCGGGTCAGCCACAGGTGATGTACGCCCCACCAGGTGTTGACCCTCTGCTCTTCCCACCAGGTGGTTTCATGGTTCCTGGGTACATGGGCAGCCCTGCCCCAGTGAATGGAGGTGCGTCTTTCCAAGGTTTACCACCACACCATTCAGGCCAAGGCTACCACCATGGAGGCAGACGTTATAACCAAAATAAGAGGGCAGGTGGAAACGAGCGTTAAAATTGCAGAGTTGGAAGAATTTCGGACGTGTCGCCCTTAGTTGAAAGGTGTGGGAAGTTACAAGCAAAAGATACTGGCCCGAAGAGAGAAACGTGTGCATAGACAAAGAGACGGAGAAGTAGGAGAAGAAGAGGATGAAAAAAAGTATATATATATATATATATATATATAAGAAAAATAACAGTTCAGAAAAAAAAAAAAAGTAAAAGTAAAGGTAACTCGTATATATTAACCATACATTTCCACAAATTAATGCCGAGTGGATTAAAGGTCACGTGACGTATACAGACGACCACGGGCTTAACGTGTTTGGTACGTGAGGGCACTTTGTGAAAGCACATTTTCTATCGAAAATCATACAACACGCACTGGTTATCATTAAGACTCGCTTTTATAGATAATTGAAATATCCCCAGAGTATATTACCTGGGAAAAAACTCCAAAGGACTGGTTGATTTGCGTGAAAATAGTCCTACTAAACAATGAACGAGGCCGCACTTTCCCGGATCTCTAGTTTGATCAAAGTGGAGGATGATCTCCAAAAAATCGAGGGTCTTCGTCTGCAGTTTGTTAAGGAAAAAACCTCGATTGATGTGAAGCTTCATCATACGACCCAGGAACAAATCCAGTCGGTGGTGTCAAATCTTGAAAAGCTCAAAACTTCGGTAAATAAGCTTGGAAATATCAAGGCCAATATCGATAGAATCAATACAATCCACGAAGAAACCGTGGTTAATGCCCGGGAATATGATACGCTTAAAAGCGTCACCAGTGTATATCAAACCATGATGCAGGTGCAAAATCTTTATACGGATATAGCCAATTTCCGGCAATACATTGATCATATTGAAAGTATGATTGAAGCTGAGTTTAAGGCGGTCAATGAAAGCATCGAATATCCGATCGATAATATCTACAGAATCCACTTTAATGTGACCCAGGCACGCAACTTCTCGGAGTACTTAGAGCAAGAATCGCAAATGCTATCCGATGATACCCAGTCAATTATCCGCAGAATCGTGACCCCTGTGCGTAAAATAGTGCGTGGTTTTGACGATTTGCTTAAGGAGATCATCATTAGTATTACTGAGGCCGTTAAAGAGGGAAATATGGAAATGGTGCATAAAATCGTGAGGATAATCGAGTTTGAAGATACCGAGGACCTGAAGTTGGTGCTCAATACAAATTTAGATACCACTACTCAGGAACAGAAAAGAACCGCCAACTACTCAAAGTACAGGGCCCACTTTAGACACTATAAAAAGTTCTTTTTCGATAAGCTCGAGGAGAGTTTGGCCGATACGTTTGATAAATGTGTCGACCATTTCGAAAAAGATCCATTGTTGGTATACGATAACCTTGATTGGCTTGAGGATGAGTTGATTTTTGTTGAGCGGACCTTGGCACTGCTCTTCCCACCCGAATGGGAAATCTCCAATTTTGTCTTCAATGCTTACTACAATATCTTACACAAGTTCACCATGGATATCATCAATACGAACCCACCCGCCGAGGACTTAATGCGTATTCTCATGTATGACACCCACTACAACTCTTTCATTGTGTCGTTATTTGGTGCAGAGAAGGTAAAGGCAACTTCAACCAAATCCATTTTGGGCGATGAACTCAAAGAAACCGTTTTGGACGATTATCTGAAGGTGATTGTGTCGAAAATGACCGAATGGAATGAGGTTCTTATAGCTCAAGAGGCAGAGGTGTTTGTTAACCGTGACGAAGCACCTGACTATTATTCACTTACTCAAACCATCGAGGTAGTTGATCAATATGACCACACAGAGTCCCGCGATATTACAAGTGAAGTTTATGTCCTTCCGGATTTCAAAACGACATTGAGTATGCTCAAAGAACAAGCGGATGTTGCCGCTGACTCTGGGTACGGAAAAGTGCTTGTGGGTGTGATTGAAAACTGGTCTGTATGCTATATTAAGCGTGTGGAGGCTTACTCACGGCTTATTGAGACGGAGATGCAGAAGTACATGTCTGTTTACAACAACGACCACTTTTTAAACAAGGCGTCTCGCACAAAACGGTTTTTGCGGATCCAACAACCCAATAGTGAGCCCGCTTATGATGTGGAGAATATGACCGCAGAAGAACTTGCAAAAATCTCCAAGCCAGGATTAGTGGATTACCTCGTCGCACTTGGAAACACCTACGAAATTAACCACGAAAAACTTACCAACAAGTTCCTCCCAAAATATCAATCTAAAGTACATCCGACGTACCAAACACGAATTCAACATGCGTTTGAAGATACCGCTATTCCTGAAGACGAATTGAATGCCCTGGTTACTCGTGCTTTGGTTGACATTGTAATGAATGACTTACAGCCAGCTTTATCTACGGTTTTCACTAGTAACTGGTATGACAACGAGCGGAACCAAAACGCAGGAGAATTGAACATGGCCCAGAAAATCGTCAAAACTATCGAAGAATATATGCTTGACATGAGAGGATATGCCACTTATGAAATGTATAATTTCACATTCACTGTCATTTTGGACTCCTTTATCACCACCTATCTCCGGATTGGATACAATAATATTTTACATGGTGATGGAAAGAAGATTGATCCTACTGCAGTCAAGAAACATAAGTCTTTTGCTGAAGCCGTGAGCAGAGATACTGGTATATTCTACCATGGGCTTGAAAATTTGATTTGCAGCAGGGATTCTTTGTATCTTGTAAAAAGTTTGAGTTCGTTGGAGTTCTTGGTCACCTTGGCAACCTGTGAAAATATCAGTGAAGAAGTTCCTGAAATCTGGGAACACGAAATTCTCGAAACCTATTACGATTGCTCGGTGGAGTTTGTTCGTGGTGTACTTTTGTGTCGCAAGGATACGGATTCGAAAACGGTTGACCCGATTATCGAGCGTCTTATTGAGATTAAAGACAGATATCACCAGGCCGTACCGGTGCCAGAAATGCATGTTATCACACTTAGTATGTTCACCTACTAGGTGGCTTGCTCTTGCGAAAGCTTTACAATTTAGTTCCTTTCTTTCTTGTCATAACAGTCGTTAAAATAATATACAATAGTTGATTTAGAGGAAGAATAAACACACTGCAATGAGTGGGCTGATGATCGACTTCTCAACAAATAATCTAGTTTCAGTTTTATCGATTTCTGCGGTTACCGCAAGAACTTTTCTGACGCCACGAAGTAAGTACAAGTTGCTCTCGGCAGCATTCCATAAGAATCGCTCTCTTCCGCGATTGATCTCAATTTCAAATTCACGACTATGGATCTTTGCAGAAACAAAAACCCTTAGCACTAAACTTTCACATGGCATCTTTGAGTGGTTCAATAGTAAGCCCTTCGGTAGACTCACAAGTTCGCCTTTTAGAGTTTGACCAAAAAATAATTCAATGTATCCACTATTACCAATGACACTTCGAAATATGCTTACTGAAACGTCTGAATGAGACGAGTCCAAGTACCCATATATTCTGTATAAATTGCTTGTCAACATGCCATAACCACGTCTAAACTGAAATGCCAATTTATGATCACAATCGAGAATATTTCGAGTGAGGCCTTTCAGGATATCATCGGGGCTCAGATTAATGATATATGCTAGTGGAATCAGGGTTTTTGAGAGGCTAATTTCTTGCCGAGTAAGTTGGAAGTAGACCACAGATAAGCCACAGAGAAATGTGGTGATTGCGACTGTGATTGCTTCAAATAGCGATCGAAGCATTTTGTGCTTACAAATGAAAATCTTTAAATTCTTGAGAAATTGATTTCCAAAACACCAATCAAGCAGATTCCTTGGAACACAATCGTACGTGGCCTGTGTAGTAGGCATCATTTGCATGGAGACCAGATATGGTTGATAAAATCACATGATCATACGAATTCACTCCTCTTCATCTGATGATTCGTAGTCTCCAAATACTGAATTAGTAGCTGGTGCCTTTGACACTATATTTTCAGTATTTGGGGTGGAAATATCGACTTTGCTTGGTGATTTTATTTTAGTCACGTGACCCGGGTCATTTGCAGAGCCCTTCATAAGTTTGGGTTTCTTTACAGTAAAGCTTCCTGGCACAGTTAGTTTGGCTTTGGGTTCAGATTTTGAAATTGATGCCAGCCCCAATTCTGAGGGTTTTATTTCTGGTTCACGATCACGCTTCAAGTCCAGTCTTAGTTTCTCTGTAGCATGATTTATAAGCTGATCCTCGCCACCAGATTGTTGAAGTTTAGTGGCTTTTGCCTGGAGATACATAAGGTGGTCATGGATTTCCTGTTCTCGCTTTTGTTCAATCAATTTATCCTCTAGATTTGACATAGCATCCTTAGAAGTATCCTGCGTGTGCCGCAGCCAAAACGGGTTATTTTTACGTTTTTTTTGTTGTTCTTGGAACTGCTGATTCTCCTTCTCTTGGCGCTCGAGTCTTTCGAAAATTTCGTCTTCCGTTTCAAGCGGCTTTATCGTTTCCGATATAGTCAACGACTCGTAATTTCTAGCACAGCCAGAAACAGGTATAAACCCGGCAGATTTGGGGTCTGTTTGAAACAGTAACGTCTGGTTACAGCGAGGACACTTGATATGGAATCTGATAATTTTGATCTCCATATATTTTTCACTGGTGATTTCCTTGCGGGCATTAAACTTTCTTCGGGCCGAAATGTACTCCAGACATTGTAGGCACTTCATGGAAAACGGCACCATAAGCCGGACTTTCTCTGCATTTGGGTTTGTGTTTTTCTTTTTCTTTGGGACTTTCGACGGGTCCCAATCGGGCGGATAGTACTTGTTGATTGCCTTTCTTTCCGACATTTTTTGATGTAGAAAAGAACCCGTGGTTGGTAGAGAGGTGGGCCAAGGTACAGGAATCAGTGGGTACAAGTAATGTTAGTGAGTGGCACGAATTGGAATAACGGGGTATTTGATATAATTAATCTATTGTTTATTTGGAAGTCCTTTTCCGGGTCCCAAACATATTTTGGAAGATTTCTACAAAAAAAAAAAATAATAATTATAATATTTTCCCCGTTTTACTAGATGCCTCATGGACATTTTATTAGGATATGCGACTACTGTGCAAGTTGCGAGTGTTCCGAATAGCCTCCTACTTGAAGTTCATAGCAAGTAAATATTATCGGGCACGGGGTAAAGAATAAAATGCATAGAGGCGAATAAAATAATCGTATAAACGCATAAGGAAGAAGTGAAAAAAAGAAATCAGAGACATTTTTGGCCGAAGCATATCTCGTTGGTGCACTGTGAGAATCCCACCAACCACATGATTGCGGTGTTTCAAAAATAGAAAATGTCTTGAGCAACGTGTGGGATATGCATATTGGAGTTCCTAATTATGACATTTACACGACTCGTCGGTGAAATGTTTTAGATAAACCGAATCTCTCTGATAGGGGTAGAAAAAAAGAAGAAAAAAAAAAAAAAAAAAAGAAAACATAGTATACCGGGCGGCGCCGTCCAGTAACTCCAAAACACAATACATAATTGATTCTGTTAACGTGACCACTCAGAATTATAAGTGCATTGTAAAGATTCAAACCTGACCCACTCGGAAACTGCTACAATAACAAACGGGTTTTGTTTCTTTTATGGTTTTACAATTTTTTTCATTTCTTTTTTCTCTTCTCTTTTAGTTTCTTTTCAACTTATATTCTGCCTGAGTGACGTGACTGACTTCTAAAGGCTATGCACTATGCACTTTGCCACTCAAGAACAAGGAAACCGCAAGCAAACATTTGGCCACCTCAAAACCTGGAAAGTTATTTGTAATACAGAAAAACAAAAAAATTCTAAATTCCAAAAAAGAATGTTAAAAAATCCCAAATATTCGTACCACTTTTAAACTTCTACGATTTCTCCCTCCCCCAAATTCACCTCGTTTCAAGCCCCTATTTCTTTAAACCAACAGGAATGAATTTGGAGCCGCATGAACCACCAGATGAATACAGTAAAAATACAGTAAAAATGCGAGGGGTAATGCTGCTGTCGCTGCGGAAAAACACAAAAAAATCACACCAAACAAAGCAAAACATGAAAAAAATCCCTCAACCCTGCATGTAGATGCGACATGCGCGATGCAGATTTTGAGGGATTTTTCCTATTTTTTTTTTGTTTGGTTTCTGACCCTCACATTCGCATGGCATTTTTTGGTTTGGTTAGTTTCCCCGGAGCAAAAATGGCAACTAACGTGGCCGTACATTTCTGACTCCCCCGGTATATATGGAAAGAGCCCTCCCGTAGCATATTTGTTTATTTTTTTCTTTTTGAAAATTCCCGGTATTTTGTCCTTTTTCGATTACATTCTGTTTACCTTTTTGGTTTCAAAGTAATATTCGTTTACTTCCTCCAGAGTTAACCTTATATTCCTGAGACTTTGATTATCGTGAGTGTCATTGGCTTAGTTGCGGCATATTTATCCCCCACCCACAGTCACACATAGCATTTGTCCTCAGCTTGAGTGCAAAAAAAAAAAAAAAAAAAAAAAAAAAAAGGAATATTCCACCGGGCTTATAATCACAGTATTATCTGGATATTTGTTCTTTCATACTTGCTTTTTTTTTTTCTTATAAAAACTTTTTCCAGTCAGTTCGAAAACGCTCTGCTGATTTCAAACTCACGTTTGTTCTGTTGCTTTACTTTCTTACTTAGTCAGCCTCCATTTTCTTGATAATGGATCTTTAAGGCTCGCCATCAAGGTAAGACATACACACTCAAATATTGGTGAAGGACCAACATCATTTTGAACACCCGGGGACTGCAAATTATTCAAATTATTCAAACTATTTAAATTATTTAAAACGAAACAATAACGAAAAATCGAATATAATGACCCTATTTTTCAAGAAAAAAGCCGCCTCCTCCGCCTCCTCCTTGGCTTCTACAGGTTCCGGCTCCAGCCAAAACCATCACCCATCTTTGGCGAAAAACCTGAGCTGTTTATTTTCCAAATTTGATGAGAAAAAGGATTACGTGCGTCGTTGCAGTTTAAAGAGTCCAGCGACCCGTAAAGCGGCGCCTTGTTCCGTGTCGTTGTGCTTGGGCAAAAAGCTATAACATTTATCCCGGTCGCCAAATGCTTCGGATGAAGCGCAAATTTATGCTATGGGAAAATTATACGAAATGGAAATGACAACAAACTACGGAACAAAAACGAAAAAAAGAAGAAAAAAAAAACGGGGCAACGGTAAAACAGCAAATATGATCTGTTTGGAAATTAAAATTAATATAGACGTGGTGGTGCTACCTTAGTGGGGTTGTCGCCAGCGTTGTATGTAATAATATGTGTACTATCAATCACAAGGTAGAGGCAATGTGGATTGCTGTTTTTTGTTTTATATTGAATTCAGTATTCCCCGTCTTTGCCTTGGTTTTCGATAGTTGATAAGTGCTTACTTGTAGTTTCCAATTTGGTTAATTGATCTCGGCTTTACGGGTAGGACGAGATTATTTTTCCCTAGTGGGTCAAAAGAGTTAAAGTTAAAAGGTTGAAAGTTTCTGCGGGCAGAACTTAATATAAGCCGTCTAATAGATAATTCAATGTATCCTTCTTCTACAACTATACTGAGTTTTCTACTTCTGTTATGTTATATAGTAAATGGAATGTTGGAGCGATCGTAGGGTTAAAGCTCTACCGGTCAGAGCTACAACAGAATATTCGCTTCATTGATCTTTCGAGCTTCTGAGTGCATCCGCTATGGTGGACCGAAATCCGACACGGACGCTCAATGTAATTGCCCGACAATTGAGTGAAGAAGAAAAGAAAAGTAGAAACAACTAAAGAAAAAAATTCTAAAGCAACCCGCTGGGGCATCGTTCCAATGTTTGGTGTACGGATGTTTATCCTAAATTCTCGCGACCTCACGCGTGCTTATTTTCTTCGTTTTATCTCCAACGCGTTACTGCCATAAGCACTATACACTATAATAATAAAAATCGGTATTTATTCATCTGCAACACCCCAACTATTGAAGAAAAGAAAAATAAAAGAGAATGAGTCGTCCACAAACAGAATCAAGTATTCCTCTGTCCTCTTTTGAAAAGCAACGTGACCAACTTGTGCAGGAAATCACTGCCGCCATGGACTCAGTGGTGTATAATCTAGACATCTTGAACAGGTCTTTAAAAGATTCTATACAAGTTGGAAGTCTGTTTCAGGATTCCAGCAAGCTCTGGGCAAACTTTTATAACAGCACACAAACTGAAACTGAAGTATCTGCAAATGTTGCACAACCTGAGGAAACGGGTCAAAATCAGATTCCATCAAAAACAACAAAATCAGCAGAATCTTCTGTATCTACTGATAATCTCGAGACACCCGAAACTGGATTAAATGAACCGGTGTCTGAAAAAAATGCTCAATTACAATTACAAGAAAATCCAGAACAATCTGTGACAGTTGAGCCCAGTGGAAACGAAATTAGTGAACAAATCGCTGAACCCATTGAAAAGGCGCAACCAGAAACAGCTGAATCCTAAGGTGATGAGAATATTATATCCGTTCAATATTATAAGACGGTTTAGTTTTTCTTTGACTCAAATCTTGAACTATAGACTCTGCTTTTGGCCAAACACAAATGTCGATCTTTGTTTATTCTATATTTTCGTGTCTTTTCACATAACCTTACTTCATTACGTACATGCATCCGTCCAGGCCCCAGCGTGCTAAAACTGGAAGCTGGTAAAATCCCTCATTGTCTGGGAAAATTTGCGTTTCGCCAACCTTCTCCATAACTGTTTTTGCTTTTCCAATGTTATAACCACGAACAGCGATTTTTCCTGGTAATTTCCCGTCGAAATCCACAAGTTTGACTTCATTTGCCTGTGCCACAGCGCCATGTGTGCGAGTTTGAACAGAAATATTAGAAGAAAACTTCCGGAAATCATAGAAATCGCTCACTAATAATGGGCCAGCAACGTTGAAATATCCAATTTCTTCGACAACATGACACGCAAGTGAAGCATTAATCTGTTTCCATTCCGGTGATTCTTTTGCGGTATTGATTGACCTGTTTGCAATAATTAACCGCAATTCAGGGTATGGCTTGTTGATAATAAATGTGCTAAATCTATTGCAAGAAAGCGAGTATAGTCTGTGGAATTTCAAAAGTTTATCAAGGCCGATGGCGGCTTTATCGAGGGTTTTGACCGTTTCAGTGCTAGTCAGAATAATTGTGGGGTTAATGGCAACACATGCATCGATTCGGGTCTCTAGGTGAAGCTCTGCGCCAGTCACTAAGGAGACAAAAATTTTGACTAAATTGTTGACAATTCCTTCAATTGACGAGGTGTCTAAAATAACAGCCAAACGGTCATTTGGTGTGATCTGGTGTTGGGGAGGTAAATGCTTGATACAACTTGCCACTGCAGATACCAAATTGGACTGAGTAAAGTCGGTGCATGCTATAGCTTTGTGGTTTGCTCTATGAGAGACTCTTAATGCAATACCACGATCTTTTTCAAATGTATACTCATTTTCGAAAATAGTACTTGTAGCGTTTTTATCGAATGTTTGTGTAGCATTTATCAAAATTTGGGATTTCCACGAAATCACAAGGTCTCCATCTTTTTTCACAACTTCTGGTCCTCGAATAGACAGCGAATTATTATAACTTCCATCGTTTATATGTACCGTAATTTGAGAGGTGAAGCATGCAATGGCCACTGCAAGTGCATTTTGATCGGTAAATAGAAGCTCAACCGGTATGCGGATCTCATCAAATGGGCATTCTGTTTTTTTCTCTGCTAAAACTTTTCTGATTTGTGAAGCCTGAATATTCAATTGGGAAAGCTTGACTTGTTTTCCTTGCAAAAATATCGACGTTGTAGGGTCTTTCTTGACATGGCCCATGGCCAATTCCCAGATATCGTACAAATTGCCGTTTCTTAGCTTGTACAGACTATATCGGATCCCCAATCCCACACGAAGGCCCTGAGAGTAATCAAGTTTGGTGGATTTGTGGATTGCCAGTTCATTGGGATTTCTGGTTGAATCTATAACACTTTGTTCATTGAGGTATTCTTCCGGTACATCTCGCGTATGTACCAAATATTGTCTATAGAGAAAGGCCACCACTAAAAGACCAAGGAGTATCCATGCAAAAGGCCCATCGTCCATTTTGTAGAATCTTTTTTCAGGAAAAAATGTAGTAAACGCTTATAGAAAGAAACTAAAGCTTTAGTGGCCTGATCATCTCTAATTCGCTGTGGAGACTCTCCATGCACACTGCGTACGAGAATACGAGGTCGGGCCGGAGCACAATATAATATGGCAACACAATATCATAAAAGATAAAGAAAAAAAAAAGGGGGGGATCTAGGAATCACTTCAAAAGAATGTAAATTTGCATGGAATGATTTCGTAAACTTTGATTTATCTCACGCTTATACCTTTTCTTTTGTGAAATCCCGGAAAAATATGGACTAAAATTATCCGAAACGAGGCTGGTGATCATTGGTCTCACTGCTGGAATTGTACGGGTTAATTGCATGTTCTGTGACCCCCATGTGAAAGATGAGATCGGGGAAAAATATCTGGAATTATAAAATATTCTTTTTTTTTAAAAAAAAAAAAAAAAATTCTTCTTAATTTTCCATCTTCTATAGAGATATTCCCCAAAACTCAAATCGTTTTAGCATCCAATAATATTCCAAGATCCATATGGCAAACAACCCCGGTAAACGATCGTGTATTTCCCTTCAAAGTTATAGGTCGCTCGCCACTAATATTTTTTGTTTAAAATTATCATTTAAATGGGCCTCAAATTTACAAACTATTACAAATTTTGTAAGTAATTTTCTTTTCCATTATCTCCTCAATTCCAAGAACAGAATTTTGATCTTTTGAGACTTTTTTTTTCTCTATATAAAACAGTTTTATTGTGGCCAAAGCACAAATCCAAACATCTCAACCCAAATCTTTGTCGCTAGGTGCCTCGGTCCGTCTAGTCAAACTGTGTGCAACACCCAACCTATATTTATAACATCGGTATTTGCTTCTTTATACCCCCAAAAAGCGGGTCTTCAACCATCATAAGGACGTTTTCAAATACAAGAATTACAAAATCACACATCAAAATTTACCAAAATTAAAAATAAAAATACAAGTTGCCCCATAGATCATGCCGCTTGTGCCCCGCTTCCGCAACATGGCCGGAATCATGTTTTTTTTGGCGTCGCTCTGGCTTTTGCTGTTCATTTACCATGAGCATATGGTGCCCGTGCAAACTGCCCGTCGTTGTGTATGGAAGCCGGCTAATGCTGAAAAACAAACAAACGTGCTTCTAGTGGCAGACCCACAACTTATAGACAATCACACTTATCCGGGCCGGAATGGATTTCTTCTCCGTCTCTCGCAACACACAGTGGATAAATACATTAAGCAAAATTATAAAGCGTTGGTCACACATCTAAAACCGGACCACATCATATTTTTGGGTGATCATATGGACAATGGACGCCTGGTGCTGGACGCTTACTTTAAAAGTGAATTCCGCCGTTTTGAGCGTATTTTCAACCGCTGGCCGGCGTATAAACGTGGGGAACGATGGCTTACTAATGTGGCCGGAAATCATGATATCGGATTTGGCGATGGTGTGAAACTTCCGCTGCGAGAACGCTTTCTGACTTATTTTGGGGCTACAAATGCCCTCCATAATATTGACGGGGTGGATTTCATTCTGCTCGACTCGATATCGTACTCTTCTGGAAATGAGGAAATCAACCAGGACTCAAGAGAGTTTGTTAATCTGCTCCTGGCCAAGAAACTGCCCAGAATACTCCTTTCACATGTGCCTTTTTATAGAGACCCAGAAACATTAACTTGTGGCCCACTTCGTGAGAAAAAAAAGTTCTGGGTCATTGCAGGATATCAATACCAGCTGGTTTTGACGCCCGAAGTTCTGAACCAGCTCTTAAACCAAATTTCTCCCGATTTGATTTTCTCGGGGGATGACCACGACTATTGCGATGTCCAGCACCCAGACTCTGCTCGTGAAATCACCGTGAAATCCATAAGTATGGCCATGGGCATTCAAAGGCCTGCAGTGCAATTGCTCTCTTTCGGTATGACGGGCGAAACATTAGATTACAATACGGATATGTGCTACTTGCCTAGGCCATATATCAATGTTATTGTGTACATTGCTTTTGCTGTAACCTCTGGGCTTCTCCTCCTCTTTTATTGTATCAAGCTGCGCAGATATGTCTACACTGTGTTACCATCAGAGCATGTGACGGCCATTCTCTTGGAACGCGGCCAGGCACCCATGTCCAAGCGGATGTCGAAATTCCTTCAGGGCGAAGACTCTTCTCCAGCCGCAATTGCTCCTATTTCCAAGTATACAAACACTTCCTCTGGTTCCTGGGAAAAGTTCCAAAAGAAAACCCGCGCCAAGAAAGCAGAGATTCTTCTTATGTTGAGAAGATGGAACTTGGTGACATTTTTCAAACTGTGTGCATTGCTTGGCCTGGTCACCGTTGCGCTTTACATTATCACCGTCTCGTTTATCTAATATATATATCTCGTGGGTAAATACTGGTCAACATTATCATATGCATTCTAAGGCCCCTCAGTTTTGTATTTAGCATTAAACTATCCAATGTCTTGTGAGTTTCAATAAAACAGGTCTATTGAGGTTAATCTATTTTTTTTCTTTTTCTTCTTTATCTTGAATACTAAATGTTACATAATCTCAATCTTGTGAGATCGTTTTCGATTGTTATCAAAACTTGCCTAGATACGTATATGATTTCTTGGGATGAAATCTGCAGCGATTACCCCAAATTGGTTTGCCAAGAATCTAGATATTCATATAAATTAGAGAAACTTTACGAAAATATCACTTTTTTAAGTATGAGTACCCATTAAGTCATAAGGATGATTTCACGGACCTGCGGATCGTGTTTCAAGTTTAGATGTGTATTGGATACACCTGCATGTTGTGAAATCCTCGCATGCAATAGAGTCCTTTTTGCCTAATCGGGCATGCCCGTGAAGAACCCAATTTTTCAGGGGTCACACACATTCGGAAATAAAAGTGAAACATTCTCAAAAACATTTCGAGAACAAGCAATTATTTCTCATTTAAATTCTCAAATAGAGACGTTTCATCTTCATGATGCAGTCAGTAGGCACCGAAAAAACGAAATTTTAAGTGATTATCGTGTGTCAACTTGCACACACACATACACACGCCTTGCATGCATCTGCCACGCTGAAGCTGCAAACTGACGCGGAAGATTGCCCGATGTTATAAAAAACCAGGTGAATGCAGAAAGTCGTCTCTGGCCAACAAATTTGTAGTTTCATCGCACTGAAAGCAGAAACGCTGACGAAACAAACCTGTGACAACATCTACAAAGTACGTGTTCCGAAACTAAACTGCAGAAACGAGTGTTATTTTTTTTATCTTGTTTGATAGTGAAGTTCTAAAGTTTGCTGGAACAATAAATCACCTTGGTTACTTTGAAAAAGAAGAAAACCGACCTTCCATAAGAAATGGGATGTGTGGCTAGTACAGCTGGAGAGCTGGAAGATCTTATCGATCAGCAAAGACTTGTTTCGGATGCGATCGACCGGTCGTTAAACCAAAAGAAGAAATCTGATTCCAATCAAATTCGGCTTTTTCTTTTGGGTGCTGGAGAGTCAGGAAAATCAACAGTTCTCAAACAAATGAGATTATTGCACAACCATTCGTTCACGGATTTCGAGCGCAAAAAGTATTCTGATGTGATTTGGGTGGATATGATCGAGTCGATGAAGATGCTTCTACTCAACGCACGGAAATTCAAAATTCCCTTAGACTGTGACCGGCCCAACTCTCCTCTCATACCATATAAAAGAATAATTATCAACACAAAGGGTCTTCGGGATTATGGTGAAGGAGAAGATTCGTTCGTAAATGACTATGCGATTGGATATGCCAATAAAGTGAGGCGGTCTTCGCAGGACGACGACGACGACTCGGATCTTCCAAGCAGCCTGCTATTATCAGAGGATGATTCTATTGCAGAAATCAAAAAACACCTGCGCTATTCACGACAGGAAATTGCAAAGGCAATCACGGAATTATGGACCCGTGATAAAGGTGTAAGGGCTTGTTTTGACCAGTCCAATAAATTCCAGCTCGAGCTGTCGGCACTGTATTATTTCGATAATGCGTTCAAGTTCCAGAACCCTCACTATTTCTGTACCGATAGAGACATTATCATGGGCCGGATCAAAACAACTGGAATCACCGAAAACACCTTCAATGTGGGTAACTCGGTGTTGAAAGTTCTTGATGCGGGAGGACAGCGGTCGGAGCGTAAGAAATGGATCCATTTTTTCCAGGATATTAACGCCATTATCTTTGTACTTGCAGTTCTGGAGTATGACCAGACATTATATGAGGATGGGCGTGTAAACAGAATCGACGAATCTTTTGCCTTATTTGAATCCTTGTGCAACGCCGCATGGTTTGTGAATACTCCATTTATCTTGTTTTTGAATAAGGTGGACTTACTTGAACGTAAGCTCCCACTTTCGCCGTTCCAGAACCATTTCCCAGACTATAATCGGGACCCACAAAATGTGGGACAGGTACTTGACTACTTTGAGGAATCTCTTTTGAAGTTGAACCGAACAAGAAAACCAATTTACGTGCACCGGACTTGTGCCACCGACACTGACACAATGAGGTTTGTGCTCAACGCAGTCACGGATATGATGATCCAACACAACTTGAAGCAGAGTGGACTTATGTAGGAAGACCAAGGGCAAATAAAGTGTTTGTATATTTTTTTTTTCTTTCTTAGAATATTGACTTCGCGAGGAATGTCTGATGCAATTATATAATAACAGACCGGCAACACGTTTTACATAAAGTATTTCTACAAAGCAGTATGGGTTGAGGAAGGAAGGGGCACGGAACGTGGAGGATGTACGAGCTTAGAATCTCAACATGGCCATGTCGTTTCTAGATCTGTTGTAGTCCAACAAGCCCTCGATGGAACCGGTACCAGCGATGACGATGTCCTTGTCCCACAAGGCGGCGGAGGCCCAAGCCCTGACGTCCTTGGTGGTGATGGCGTCAATAGCCTCCAACTCCTGGGAGATAGAAGCCTTGTAACCTTGCAACAAGACCTTGTTAGCGACCTCGGAAGCAATGGCGACAGGAGAGCTCAAAGAGGCCAACAAGGCTGTCTTAGCGGCAGCCTTACCTCTGGCGACCTCAACGTCGGTGATAGAGACAGACAATCTGTTCCACTCCTTCAAGGTGAAGTGAACGAAGTCATCAATCTGGGCAAGGTTGGAGATCTCGGCGTTGAAACCCCACAAACCGGTGTCGGAGTAGGACTTGGAGAAGTGAGTGTACTTGTCTACGATGTGGTACTCCTGGACAATCGAGGCCAACTTGGGCGATGTGAACTTGGCGATAGCAGAGTTGTGGTCGAAGTCGCCGAAGATGGCAGCGGCAACCTTGGCCACGTGGTAGGCAGGGGAGTTAAGACCCTCACCTTGGGCGGCAATGGTCACGTAAGCCTTAGGGATGGTGTCATCTCTCATTCTGACCTCGGAACCCAAGAAAGAGGCGGGTGCAGCAGCAGGCTTGACGCCGGCTGGAATGTTCAAAGACGACTCCAAGGCCTCAACGAGCTTCTCGTGCTCGAAGTTACCGGAGGCGGCGATCACAGTGTTGGATCCAACCAAGTGCTTCTCCAACAAACGGAGAGAGTCAGACTTCTCCAAGTCGGCGATGGACTCGGCAGAACCCAAAGTAGGCAAACCGAGGGAGTAGCCCTGGAATGCGGACGCGTTCAAGTGCTCCAAGACCATCTCGGATGGCTTACCCTCCAAGGCCACGGCAGCGGCGGTTTGAGCCTTCTTGGCGGTGGCGAAGTCAGCACGCTCAATCGACTCAGCTGGGTTAGAGATGATTTGTGCGAGGGCCTTGGCAGCCACGGTCACGTCGGCGTTGGTGGATTGGGCCACCACGGCATTGGTCTCCTTGGTGTTAAGGGCAGAGAACAAAACACCGTTCTCAAGGCCAGAACCCAAAACGGAGGCAGTCAAAGCGGCAACACCGTTGTTGTAGGGCGTCTCGGCACGGGAACCGGCACCGTAAAACACACCCACGGCGGCAGACGAGGCAAGAGGGTTGTGCTCGGTGGCCACGGTCACACCGTTAGACAACGTGGTGTATTTGGTGGCGGCGTTGGCGGTGCTGACGAAACGGCGGGCAGTAGAGGCGCCTAGGCGGAATCCACGGATCATGGTTGTTGTGGTGGTTATTTTTTTATGATAGAGAAGGGTAGATTTTTGGGTGGTGCGGAACCGTCTTTTCGTTGGCTGGAGGGGGTGTCTGGATGTCGCGGCAATGGGAAAACTTTTGGTGCCCAGCCAATTAGCGCGTAGGGAATTGGCAAAGTCTGTTTGTGTGCAGAACGCAAAATTGCGGAGACACAAACATGGGGTTCTGTAGATGTTTATAGAAAATATATTGAATAGTTTTGAGGTAACCTATATTATTATAAAGTGAATCTTCTTGAAAACATCTTGAAAGTTTCAGGGTCAAAGGAGGAGTCATATATAGCTATTCCATGGATTCGGGCGGGCTACTATTGTTGTAGAGTGGTAGGCGCGCTCGTTTTTGCCAGACTGCCCAGGTGCTGCAAAAAAATTCGGTTGCAAAGCACAGTCTATTTATGCAACCACGGAATTATTTCCTTCGTTAAACTTATGAATATTCTTTGATCTTTATTTGCATATATTTTTTTAATCACTTTTATTTTATATTATCTTGGAGGAATATTTCAAGTAGCAAAAGTGCATCTCAGACATTTCTAAACTCTTCAAGTAGTTACGTAATACTTGGACATCTTAAGGTAGATTTAAACCAATGATGGCCTATATTTGAAATTCGTCAAAAGAACTGCTCTTCGAAATATTGAGAAGCACTTGGATTCATGGTATTCATCAAAATCAATATTCTAACTGGAATATCTCTTCCTGTGTACCACTCCATACTCTCCGAGATTAATTACGCTAACCAAATGTATTATAGCCTGATTCTGAACGAGCTCTACTGTACTAAATATTTCCACTGTGGTCTTCTTTGGGGGAATTGCCGTGGAATTTCACCTTACCCTGCTTTAAATTCTCAGCAAAATAGTCCGGGTTCTCCCTCACCTTGGCATGCGTGAGATCGCCCTTTAAACTGTCGTAGTCTTCCCGAGATGTGCCCTCGCTGCCGGTAGAAAGGCGTGCCGCAGAAAGAGAAATGTCACTTAGGACCACCTGCCATACTTTTTTGTCATCTGCCTTGTTTTCGTAGTGATTGCCGGGAGCTCTTGAAAATCTGGGCGAACTTTGCCGGAACATGCTAACACTTTCCACGGGTGACATAACTTGTAAAAGGTTTGAATATTGTGCGTAATTCCCATAACTCGAATCCATTTCAAGTAATGAGCCAGAAAAATTTCCACTGGTTGCACTCTTGGTGTTTTCGAACTTCTTTGGTGAATGTGGATGTGGCTCGTTATCAGCAAATGTGACCGGCGAGCTATATGAACTTTGGAGGTACCTTGGAAGCAAACTTTCTAAAGGCAGGTCCAAAATTCCACCACTAGTAGGTACTTTACTTCCTTGTAAAATAGACCTTTTATCTGATATTCTCTTCAACTTCTTCGTACCGGAACTGCCTGCAGTGTCCGCAGAAGATATACCACGTTCGTCCCATTTCTTTAGGATACCCACAGGGGTTCCTCTCCTTTCAGAATCAAGGTTCAATTTTGCGGAACGGTTTTTTCTGTGCTCCTTTCCAAAAAGGTGACTTTCCACAACACCACATTCAGATGGCTTGCCTTGGTTTCTCGAGGGCCCTTCCACCATCTGTATACTTTTCTCTTTCTCATTTTCACCAAATGTTGGAGGACAAGATTCAATATCCAAGCTTGTAGGATGGTAGTAGTAGTGTAAAACATGATCGAGAGTTTCAGCACTATATTCGTCGGTAGAGCTTCCCAAGGTGAGGAATTCGCCTGGCTTCACAAAATACGGATCGTGCGGATTTGTTCTTAACGTGATCAACCTCTGGTTATTGAGTTTAGTATGGATGACTCGTGGGTTTTTTGAATTGCTGTAATATTTTAACCTCGCATGAATCATGTGATAGTCGACTTTGTAGCGTACATTATGGTACGCTGCTTCTAACGTTTCAAGGTTAATAGAGGCCACCGCTCGAACAATATTCCCCACAATACTTTCCTTTCGTTCAGGAAAAAGTGTGGGTGTATAGCTCATTTGTAATTAAAAAATTTAGTCCCCTCTTCTTTTGTTCTTAGAAGTAATGTTGAATTTCCTGTAAACTAGAATGGTAGCTACTTGAACGAAGTTGAAAGGTAATGGTGTCAATTTGCCTGAAAGGCGTATATCTCTTTTGAATTAATCTTAGGAAGTTTATTTACTTTTTAATGAGTTTCAACCGACTTTCTCCGACTAGATTTCTTTTTACCTGAAAAGATCTTAGTACCCAATTATATTTTCTGTGCACATTCTACCGGTTGCAAAACCCGGGTGCGATGTTGCAGCTGCGTCCACATGGGTTAAGGTATTGATACATCTTCAAATCCTTAAAATTGAACATGTTAGAAAAAATTAATTATTTTTCTGATATTAATGACAGCTGTGTTATAAAAATACCAGCTCTTATATTCCTTACCCGCTTACCACGCTCATTTACAGTATAAAATATTCTCCGGCTTCACATTGAAGCCCAATAAGTTTAAACCCTATGACCTCTATATACAAGTCCACACCTCTTTCATGTGCAAAAGAAAAGTCCAACTCATTACAACTCGATGTATGCTCTGTTGGTGATGGCATTCTTGTGCAACTGCAACTTCTTGTCGTAGCCCAGTGACTTACCCTCGTATGCACCAATGATCTCCTCGGCCAAACGCACAGAAAAGTCCAGCGATTTCTTCTTCTCGGCACCTTCCAAGATCCACAAAATGGCATAACGATTTCTTTGTCTACGGTTCAATGGGAATGGCACCATTCTGTTCTTGGCGGTACCTGTTTTCTTCACTTTAAGCTGGAACAAAGGTCCCAATTTATCCAAAGTCTCGTACAAAACCTCGACTGGGTCACGTCTGGTCTTTAAGTACACCATGTAAAGAGCCCTAGAGAATTTGATCTGTGCACGCTCCTTCTTTCCATCTCTCATAATCAAGTTGGTGAAGTTCTCAATCACTGGATCGTTAGGAAGAGGCACGGACTTGTTACTGTATTTCTCTACTTCGGCCAACTGCTCTTCGCTAGGAACAAATTCCTCCTTCAAGAATTCCTCGGGCTGCAGAAGCTGGCTAAGGTAAACTTCAGCCTCTGTTTCTGGGGCAGCTTTACCATTTTTTAACGTTTTGACTGCACTCAACCACTCATCAACATCTTTTTCTGTGATTGTGTCTTTCTCTAGAGGGAACACCTTAGTGGTCAAGGAGATTTTAGGTTCCTCGATCTCCACCTCTCTTGCAGGTTCAGCACTCTTTTGAGTAAGAGAGGACTGGCATCTGGCAAACGAACTTATGGACACACGGGGTGTGAATCTAGCCACGTTCACGTGTCTGGAGGCAAGTCTAAACATGGACATGGTATAAGTGTTGTGGTAAATGAGAGACCAAGTTTTAAGGCTGCTACTCTTTTTTTTTTTTTTTCGCTCGCGGTCTGTCTCGCTCGCCTATTCCCATAAAGGTGGATTTGGGGGTGGGTGCACGGGTGCAATGACAGGTGGATTCCACGATAAAGATAGACGCTGAGAAAGAAAACCATTATAATCACTTTTTTTTCGGGGAATTTTAGATTGAATAGTTTTTTGGTCAAATTTGGGTAATTTTCTTTATTCCATTTTTCCTTTTCCTTTTCCTTTTGTTTGCCCCCCTTTGACTATGTCCAACGCTAAGATTTCCTAAAGTCTCGCGAAATAATACAGGGCCTAGTTTTCGTATGGCCCATAAAAGGCCCTATAATGTTAGGGCCAAAGATGTAGCCAGAAGCACCACAAGTAGAAGAACATGTAATTAAAAGAAACATATTGGCAAGCGCGGTATAAAACGGAAGTTAAGTCGTGTACTTCCCCATTTCTAGTCACGCTTCTATACTTTGTACTTTTCCTCAATTAAAAAATAATAATAATAATAAACAATTAGGCACCACTTTTCTTTTGCTTGCTGCTGGCCCTCGATTTACAGCCATGGCCCCATCTGGTATGGCCCTAGGGCCGGCCCGGCAAACCCGCCGTTATCGTAGTGCGCGTGTAGTGTCTCAGTGTCTCAAAATCAAGCGCCGTACCCGGCTGCTGCCCTGCGCATTCGTCGCGCCGGCTGCGAACCTTTGTTCCGCATAATAAGCACCAGAGCTATTTCAAGAATTCATTCCAGTGCAAAAATATCAACCCCCGCTTATCCACCTGTGGAGTATTCCCAAAAAATACCCCCCCCTCACATAAAAAAAAAACTCCCACTCCCGTATTTTTTTGTTTTTATTATGGCCAGGTTAGCTGTGCCGCCAATAGATACCCGGCTCCGCAGCCTGCTACTTCCTGTTTTGGCGGATAAACGCCTTGATAACGACGCGCTTTGGTGCTCCGAAGTCTTGCCTTTGCTTCAGGAATACCTTGTTTCATTGGGACATCTGGTCCGTCAGTCAGTAACCACAAATGCTAACGCGCCGGCCACGAAAATCGTTGATGAGATCCACCAGACCTTGGACGAAATATCTCGCAATTTGTCCCGTTCGTTTGCTAGTGCAGCACCGTTCACTGTCCATCGCGTCGCTGAACTTCTTCTTGCTTATGAGGAGAGCGGTTACTCGCTCACAACGGTAGTGCTGGCTCAAAAATGGCTTCTGGCACTTGCACGCACATTGAGTGTCTCTTCCTCAGAACTGTCGTACAATCTGCGGCGCTCAGTGGCAGTGCCGCCCATGTATACCAGTGCAGCGGCCGATGAGAAGCACCCAGCAATCCTGGAAGAGGATTGTCGCCGCCATAATCTCCCGCCAAATATCCGTTTTGTGCCTCTACCGTGGGAGCCGAAATCTCCATCCGAACCCGAGGTGGAGAAAGAAGCTACACCTACCGATGAGCCGGCTCTTAAGAGGCAGAAACCTTCTACAGAAGAAGAGGAAACCCCCGTATTTTCTCTGGATATTCCAACCACGAACGTTCCACATACAGATGAATCCACAAAGGTTAATGGCAAAGACAAGAGTGATGGAATTGCAAAACCTACTGAAATCTCTCTGAACTCTCAGGATGTTCCTGAGGAAGATCTCGAGTCTGAAAAAGGCAATAAAATTAACCCTGAGTCTTCGATATCGCCACAAGATACTCACATAAATACAGAAGATTCTGCTCACCTACGAAATGATACGCATGTTCCGGAAGCACAAATTTTAGAAAGCAGAAAAGCAGACAACCAGGACTCTGGACGTCCAAATTCTTGCAAAAACGGTTCCATTGACTTTGAAGAGCAAAAGAGACACAAGGAAGAGGTGCTGATATGAAGTTCTTTTCTTTCAAATGATCTGCCAGGTACGATTCTGTCTGTGCAATTTGTATATTATTTTAGTTCTGTGTGTATGTATGTGTATTTTGGTCTTTAGAATCATATCTTTAAGTATATCTCTTGATCAGAGTTTTATCTCTGATTATTGGTATGTGGTTTTTATTGTGTTGTCACGCTCCAGGCAGCGTTTGGAGTAGTCTGAAATAAAGCGTCCCCAATTACACCGAAAGGAAGTTATCTCTACACTTTCAAGTTAAACACATCCATCAAGACAAAAATTCTACAAAAACCTGTTGCCTGCTTTTTCAAATTATGTAAAAGCCACGGGAAGTATCAGCCATGACAGTTCACCTTATTCTTTTATTGAAAGACTTATATACAAATGGTTGGCAGAATAGAACTCGTAAAGCTCCGAAGAGTCTTTGATTTATCGAATAAACTCAGTATATCGAATACTGGTTTATTCAGAGCATACTTGGATACCCGGATAATCAGGAAGACCATAACTTAGAAATAAGATCGAAAAGACCGTTTTGAGATGTTTCGATCACGTAAATACCATACATCGAGACGAAAGATCCTAGAGTCAACAACTTACATGCAGTTTTATGCCAGAACCCGTAGACTCTTTCAGGGATATAATCAATGATACAAGATTTGATTCCACAATGTGAGTGGAATAAAACTGCCAAGCAAAATGCAGTGTCAACATATGGAAACTCAACACCCATAAAGAACGGAAAAGCCGTCATTGGAACAAGCCCAACAGATAATATTCTCTCGTATGTCCAGTGATAACTGCTCTCATATGGGCTAACAAGTGGAATCTCATACGCATCATTAACCGTACCCACGATATTTCCTGGAGGTTGTTCACGCAACTTAAGTTTGGAAAAATTTGGTTTGAGCAGAAGCGTTCTCACAGGATTATAACTGCGTGCCAATCCCAACAGGCCTCTTCCAAAAATACTTCTTGCCAACATGATATATATATAGGTTTCTTATCTAAAATCAGCTTCCTTTAAAAGACTCTTCTCACCTCTGCTCTCATGTTGCAGCCATAGACCCGTACATCCCGCGGGAAATCTCTAATTTCCCGCCTATATTACCTGTGACGGGATTGATTGTCAAATATCCAATTATCCGACCAGCGTATGTAGCCTTTATCGTCCTGTACCATTCTTACAGCTTTACTTTATTCAAAAAATTGAATTCTTCAATGTTCCGCACGTTCCCGGAATGAATTTGCACTTCCCTTATTAGGCCAGAAGCAAATGAGCAGTCACGTGTGTTCAGCCAAAAATTTTGTGCCCATCATCCACCATCCTCCTGCTGGAAGTTCGTGACAAGTACGGAATTATTTTCTTAAAATTAGTTCTTTTTTTATCTCTTTATTTTTTTTTTCTTTCTATCTTAGTAAATGAATCAGAGAGATCGCCCCTGGTGAAGAAGAAGCCCAAACGCAATCAACTGGGGAGAATATTTCCGAAGGGTTGTCCCCATCCAGTCCTTCTCTGCACGAGCCATAGAACGGAACTTCACAAAGCAGTTATACAAGTGCTGTTCCCGAAAAAGGGCTTTCACAAATGAACCTGAAAAAAGACGGTAAATCAATAGCGTGGGGTCCTGCTTCTCTATGAATGACCGATTGTGCTTTGTTGAGTATCTTGAGAACAAGCCCCAAAGATCTCGTTTGTTGACCGCAGAGAAATTCAACAAAATCTTCACGACTTTAAAGGAAAGGCCAAATGCCCCTTGCCCGACTGGTCTTAGCCCTGTAATGCTTTTTAATTATAAACCGGAACGGCAACGGACTCTCGATTCCTTTTATCTTGAAAACGATAAACTCTACTTTAGAACTCAGGAAGGACCAAAGGAAGTTGTCGAGCTCAATTCTGTGTTTGATATAATTGTTAGCACACATGGAAATTTGTTACATTCTGGTATGAATAAGACATTTGATGATATAAAAGACAGAATCCATGGTGTAACCTTAAAAGACGTGAAAAAGCTTATCAGGACACACAAGTATTGTAGTACTACACAGCGTGCAAGGCACACGATTCCGTGGCTCCAAGATATTAGGACAAGTTATCCTTTGGAACGTGTTCAAATCGATGTCGTCAATTTTGAATTTGATGCATCACAGGGTTATAAATTGTTTCTTCACATTAAAGACCATTTTACTAAGCTTTCGATATTGTATCCTTTTATCGATAAGTACCTAATGGGTATTGCACGGCATTTAGAAGAATCTATGCGATACTATGGAACTCAGAAATTATTCAGTGTGACAACGGAAAGGGATTCAAGAGGGAGGTTGAAAGGCTTCTTTTAACGCATGGTGTTCAAATTATCGATAGAAGACCAAGAATGCCACTTGTTCAAGTTCTCTTTGATAAAGCAAACGAATTTGTAAAGAGGAAGATGACAACTTGGAAAAAACAGATTCAGTGTACTGATTGGGAGAGCTCTTTTGAATTCATCGAGAGATCAATAAATAGTTCGACATGTAAAGGCCTCCCAAGAAATATGGTGCTACATAAAGCACTTTTCGGTCATAATCGAGTGCCCGAAGATTACAGATTCCTTAAACTTATGGAACTTTCATTTGATGAGATTGACAGGATTGTGTTGCAGAGTTTAGGGGAAATCTAGTTTTTAATGTACTCGTCCATAAGAAAACCAGTACAGTTCTAAACCGAAAATTAGCTTTAAATAATAGCCATTTTATGTTAAGTGCTTTTTTCTAATTACAGAAAAGTTTGAAAGATTTTTGGATTACATTGCAGGCTCTAGTTTATTGACAATCACCACCAAGGCAAAGGTATCATCACGGAAAAGTATTAAAAGCATTCATATACTTTACTGGTCAATTCATAAAAAAACATTATGATGTGTTTTTTTTTTCAATTCTTGGACACAATTTACCATATACTGCTACCAAATCATGATCAATTCTTTACCCTTCAAAATAGCCCCCTTATTACCCCATTCATTCTTAAGGTATTGGCTTAATTTCAACTTCGATTTGGGGCAATTGCCATTGAGTAGTATCACATCGTCAGTTAACTTTTGCAAAAGACGTGCCAGAGCTGGTGTAATTAAAATATCCATAATTCATAAAACAACAACTTAACCCTGTTGCATCAAAAAACTATGGCATCATAACTATTGTCAATTAATTGTTTATTGGTCTCGTAGGTCCACGGCAAAAGCGGAAATAGCCGCCGCGGTCCATGCTCGTTATAGCACGTGACAAAGCTACCCCAACAGATGAGAGCAAAACCACCTTGATTTGATTTCCCCATAAAGGCAATATTCCATTGAATTTTTTTTTTTATTATTCTTGTATATTTTCATATCTTAAATATTTATCCAATGCCTTTTTCAATACTCAAAATCAATCAATATGTTTCATTTACGTCGCCACAGAAAACATGGCACTTCAGCAGCGGGCACGAAAATACTACCCGCGATTATGCGAACGCTTATTCGGTTATCACCCGCGCCACAGTGAGTCGCGGCTCGCGATAAACTCGCTTATAAAGAAACCGGCCCCACCCCTAATTGTCTTGTCTCAACAGCTGAGAAACTTCTGAATTGAGAAACTTTTTTATTTTATATTATTTTTTTGGAATATTGGAATATTAAAATATTGGCAAATTTCAATTGAATCACCTAAACAATTGATTGCAAACTTGCCATTTCACCTTCCGAGATATCTCTATTTCTCCAAATTCTGATCTCTCGTGATTAGCCCTCCTTTCTCCATCAATTAGTCATCTTTGCATGCTCACTTTGAAAAGAAAAACGTTCCCCAATCTTATCAAGAAAGTCACACTCGCTAAAATGTCTTCTGCTTCCAAAGACCCTGCTTCCTTGCACAACCCATACTTCCAACAAAACCCTTCTAAAAAGGATGTTTGGACTCTTATCAATGAAACTGCCGCCACTGCGCAGGAAGAACTTGGGACCCCGGTAACCAACTTAGGTCAAGGTTTCTACTCTTATAATCCACCTGATTTTGCAATTGAGGCGGTTTCCCACTCCCTCTCCAAGCCTCAGTTTAACCAATATGCCTCGGCAAAAGGAAACCCCAATCTTTTGAAGAGTTTGGCTGGAAAGTACTCCAAAGATTTAGGCCGTATTGTTGACCCCACGCAAGTCGTGGTGACCACTGGAGCCAACGAAGGTATGTTTTCTGTCTTTTTTGGTTTTTTGACCCCAGGAGATGAAGTCATTGTTTTCGAACCATTCTTTGACCAGTACATTCCAAATGTAGAAATGACGGGTGCCAAGATCAAGTTTGTCAGCATCAAGCCACCCACAGACTTTGCCTCGAAAAACACGTCGGGTGATGATTGGGAAATCGACTGGGACGCCTTGGAAAAGGCCATTTCTCCTAAAACAAAAATTATCGTTATCAACACCCCACATAACCCCATCGGTAAGGTGTTCAACGAGGCTGAGCTTGTTCGTATTGGAAAGTTGGCCATCGAACACAACATCATTGTTCTTTCGGATGAGGTCTACGAGAACTTGTACTACCTCCCTAAGTTCCCAAGACCAGCAGCATTGGCTGCGTTGCCTGAGTTGGCCGACAGAACTTTGACTGTGGGATCTGCTGGAAAATCCTTTGCTGCCACAGGTTGGAGAATTGGATGGATCCACGGTCCTTCGGAATTGATCAAGTATGTCACCTCTGCACATACAAGAATCTGTTTCTCGTCCCCTGCTCCATTGCAACAAGCTGTTTCGGAGGCATTAACTCTTGCCGACGAGAACGGATACTTTGAAGCAACAAGAAAAGATTACATCAAGAAATACGAGCTTTTTTCCTCTGTATTCGATGACTTGGGCTTGCCTTACACTGTTGCACAAGGTGGTTACTTTTTGCTCGTCAACTTCGAAAAATTGAAGATCCCTGACGATTATAAATACCCCGCAGACATTGAAGGTCGTGGAACAAACGATTACAAATTGGTTTACTGGTTGATCAAGGAGATTGGTGTGGTTGGAATTCCTCCAACTGAATTCCTCCAGCCTGAGAACAGAAAGGGTAGTCCTTTGGAGAATTCCGTGAGATTTGCCGTTTGTAAGGATGATTCCGTTTTGGAAGACGCTGTCTCTAGATTGAGAAAGTTGAAAGAGTACTTGTGAGAAAGTTGAAAGAGCGATTGTGATGGAAATTGTATTAGCTTGTTCTTAGTCCCGGGCCCTATTGTATAGACACATTTGAGCCCCTTATATACTTCTTAAAAATAAACGACGACTCGCCGAAATCATCATATCCAAGTTCTTCGCTTTCTTCCTCAACAATGTACCCATTAATCTCCATCAAGTGCCATAAGGAAGCACGTTCCTTCTCAAAGGTTCTTCTAATGGGCACTTGTAGTAACACCCGTGAGTCCTTGTCATGACTTAAAAAGGTATTGAGCATGTTTACGATCCATGGAGGGTGTTGTGCAGAGTAAAGTGGATCAGACAAAATAATCGTAGAAAATTGAAGCTTGCCGAACTTCTCAATAAAGTTCAGAGGATTGCTCCAATCGAGTTCTGCCACGCGGGCATTTTCGATCTCATTCAGTTCAATGTTACTCTGTAAGTTGGGGACAATTTCCCCGAGATCAGTAAGCATGGTAGGATATCCCAAACAACAAGCAACCATGCCAACCAATCCTGTACCAGCTCCGAGTTCAAGCACTGGATCAAGTAGATATTTTTTATGCTGTTGTTGAGCAAGTCTACTTCCTAAAACAAAGGATGAACCCCAGGTCTTGAGACCCAAATTATCTGAAGTAAGTGAGGGCTCCTTTAATAAAAGTTTAGTGGTGAGCAGAGGGATTTCGATGGCTCTCAACATTTCGGGCTGGGCTGTCCGGCCACAGTTCTCGGCAAGTCTTAATGCAGCCAAAGACCGTATTTCTTCTGATTCTTCCTCGGACATCCAACCAAAATCACAAGAAATCAATTGCGTGAGCCATCCATTGTACTGAGAAGTAAATGTTTTTTTAAACGAGTCAGATAATGTTGGCACCGAGGCAAGCTGAATTGGGGTACCAAATCTAGGACAAAACCGGTGGAGCCATTTCCAAGATTCTTGATCCAAAAGAACGTTTTTCTTCTCGAACACCACCAGAGGATCAACGTTTTTTGGATCCTCACTATTAGTATGACTACGAGGTGCAAAATTAAGACTTGTCTCAGGAGAAAGCAAGCGAAGAAATGAGATCAAAACCTGTGCTGGGGGCAGGCATCGTAGAAGCGGTAAATCATGAACGTGAATGGGTATGAAAGCATCTTCCTCGGTATTTTCGTCCGTTTCATTGGATTCTAATGTTTCATCTGGTCCTGATTCAGTAGTAAGTGAGACTATGGATTCAGGAAGTTCAAAGTTCGGTGTTTCTTGAGTGGAATTTGTATCCACAAACGAGCTTGGTTCTGCCGTGAATAGCTCAAGTGGATCGAAATCCATGGCAACGTCTTTCCAGGGTAAACTGATGGTTTAGGTCTTAGTCATCTTCCGCGATGGACATTAATAGTCGCGGGTCCATTTGGGAAGATCATACAAAACAAGAGAAACAATGACTTCTTTTTTTTTAACCAAGAAAAAGAGGATAATGGGGTTTAAAGGTTTTTGTTTTCACTTTTGTCAGATGTAGTCTTGTTTTAAATATTATTTTTCGCAAAGAAGTTTTTTGGTTTTATTTCTTCTTTTTAAGAAAAATCCTCAGTGTGACGTATAATGTCTTATAATTAGCTCGATTTTTCTTTATTACATTTAGGAATCATTTTAATAGTCGTGTTAAAATTCGATTAAATTGATTTTTTTTTAAAAAGATGAATCTTTCTATAATCCAATCACGATAAAGAATGAAATTTTTTCTAAAGGGAATTTTTTTTAAAGAATTTTCTTTTAAAATAGGACTACAATCTATTTCACACCAGCTCACAAGCCACGGTCTACCTTTATGATTTCCGATGGCAGTTTGGCAAAAAGGGAGGGTGACCGAGTAGGTGAATGCCAGGGTTCACAACAGATACAAAGGGAGAATACTATTCTGGAAATGAAAACATTTTATCTTTAATTATCTTACAATAAAAAAATGCAATTAGGACTTATGTGTCTATACAAACCAACATATTTAGCCTCAACATCACAGATTGAGCACCAGTTGAAATAAGGCATTTGAATCTTGTTTCTGTCATACTGTGCCTTCTATATTCTACCACCCAGTGTTAAAATAGATCGTCGCTCTAAATCTTGAACTGCCCATGCATTGCGTTTATCTGAACAATCTAATAACTACCATGTTATAGATTTCACGGAAACCAAAGTTTCCTAACCTCTTTGAAAAAAATGGGCCATACCCTCGACCTCGAAAATAACGGAACCCCTTCTTCACAAATTAAACCCCATTAAAAGTCGGTCACTCTACCGTTAAATGACCAATCGTTGTGTCTCAATGGATCCTGCTTGGGACCACCAACCTCACCCGTGACAGGGTTTGTGTCACCCTCAAATTCAGGGATAGTTTTGAAATACTGGGATGTGACACCAACATCCGTGCTAGAGGCAGTAGAGGATACGTCACTGGATGCAGAACCTTCCTCAAGGATTTGTCTGTTATATTCATCAATAGCCGCCTGTGAGTTTGCTAATTTCTGGAGAGCTTCAAACTCTTCTTGCTGCTCCTTTGGGAGTTTTGGAGGCGAAGGCACGTGTTCGCCAAATGGGTTGCTTTTATACCGAAGGGCCATGCGTGGCAACTGTGCAGCATATGAAATGCGGCCCGCAATAACTTTATTTGAAAGAAATTTCAGCATTGTTATGTTTATGTTTATTCTTTTTCTGATTTTGATTTTATCTTATTTCTAGTCGTATTCTGGCCTATATATACGTAAGAGCTCGTATGAACGTGGGTGGGATGTTCCGGCTCCGGGTGCTGTGGCGTGCCGTCGCGATGGTGCAGATAGAGCAAACGAATCCCGGACCTCGGGATTCGGGGCGGGCGTTTTAATTCGATTAGTCTTTAAGATTTCACCACACGCTTTTTATTTTATATTAAAATTCGTTATTTATCATGAAGATCATTAAAATTTTACTTAAACTATCTTTTTAATTAAATATTGTTGTTGAGTGAAAAGCGGATGGTATTCCTTCGAGGTGGGCGTCGGACTTCCACGGACCATAAACCCTCGTACATGATGCATACTTAGGACATCAGTGAATCTGGAACTATTAGATTTGAGTAAACCCATAACATTTAGTTCTTTAAATAATAGAAGAAATCTGGAGCTAAAAAGGAAAATTATAGCTCGATGTTTAATAGCCAGCCAATTATTTTTTTCAAGTCAGAGAATATGAAGAAAGCTACCCCCCAAAAAAAAAGGGTTTTAGGAGATTCAACACAAAAATATTGTAAAAACGAAGGTCGTACCCGGATTCGAACCGGGGTTGTTCGGATCAGAACCGAAAGTGATAACCACTACACTATACAACCATCTTCGTAAATTTCAACGTCAATGCGATTCAGACAATAATAAACAACCTGTTGGATTCTCCAAAATTCGCACAAGAGTGCATATAACTAACACAGGGGATGGATTGACATTCTGCATCAGCAAAAAGATTTGTCAGCAATATCCGATATAGTGTAACGGTTAGCACGGTTCGCTTTCACCGAGCAAACCCGGGTTCAACTCCCGGTATCGGAGTATTCTTTTTTTGTTTTCAAGAGTTTATTATGTCTAGTAAAAGTTGCTCTCTCTCTTTTTTTTTTTTTTGTTCTATTTACACACTTTCTAAAAAATCATGACTCATATATTATGCGGTTAAAAAGAACCACCGAACCCGACAGGAGCTTGAGAACCCTTTGGCATCAATGCCAAGAACTTATATATTTTACCCATCTGGTCTTTATCGGTCAACCGCACGTAGGATTCGTAAATCAGTTCCTTGTTGGCCATCAGATTAGCCTTTTTGATAAGCTGGTCAAAACGATGACCTGCACCCATGGTATGGAGCCAGTCACCTTGTTCCACTGGTCCATATGCATTTACATGGGGCTGAGCCAATAATTTCAAGTTACCGAAATCCACGTCGATGGACAAGTCCACCTCACCAGGGCGGTAAAATGGCGACACAAACTTGTGCTTGTAAATTCCACGTAAAGAGTTCAGCGGAACCTCTTCTGCAAGTCCATAGTCAATGATAAGCGCTGCACCCTGGCCCTTGCCATTGTTGTTCACGAGTTCCATAATACGGCTCATGTACAACTCAGCATCCGAACACACCTCTATACGAGAGCCCACAGGGAGATTGGCAAAACGGGCACTCATTTTGGGAATGGATGAGGAAGGTGTTTCCTTAATGGAGGTAGTGAGGTGGAAATCAGTGAGAAGCTCTTCTGGAACAGACTTATCGGAATCATTTCCAGTATTTGTATTTTTATTTTCGTCTTCAGATGCAGGCAATTTCATCTGGGTATTCACCACTGCCTGGGTGTGTTCGACCAAAAGCTCACGCCATCCCTTTTCGGTCCGGGTGAAAGATTTGACTGGCAACGCATCGAAAAACTCGTGGGCCAAGATATAGTTACATTCGTCCAGAGAACACTGGACGTCCTTTTCGGTATCGACCCACGTGATCTTATTTCCCCACTTAGATACTGACGTGTTAAACCCATCGGCGTCGGTTTCAAAAGCAGATTCAGTGGAACAAAGTGCTTTCCATTGTTCTTTGCGAAGCACCGGCGAGGCCTCGATAAGCCAGATATTACCCTGGACTGATTTCCCCGCTTTTTTCACGAAGCGTGAAAAGACACTCATGGCATCGTGCACCAAGGTACCTCTTCCGGGCCCAAACTCCACCACATTTACCTTCAGAGGCAGGCCCTGGACTGTCCACACTGCATAGAGCCAAATACCGATCATTTCGCCAAAAACAGACGAGATTTCAGGAGATGTGATGAAATCACCCCCTTGAGAATCAAGAGGATCCCTTGTAGTATAATAACCAAGCTCTGGGTGGGTAAGACATTGTCTCATGTACGCCAGAAGTGAGATTGGGCCAGTGGTTTTGATGGTTTCTTGGAAAAGGTCCAGAAGTGAGTTTACCACCGGCAGTTTTTTAGTGAAGCCCCCGAAATTTGTAGAGTGAGGCGAATTGGCCGAGCTGGCAGGAAACTGGGGGATTTTGCCCAAATTTTCCCGAACATCATGAGTTCCCTTGATTTCTTGTTCGAGTTTCGTATATTGAGACGTGACAAAGGCCTTTGCACTTTCGTATTCTTCTTTGGTGAATTTTCCATAATATAATCCGTTTTCATGGATTAATGGTTCGTTCGATGAATCTTTACTTGGGGCATTATTCGATGTATTTGAAGTATTTTCTGCTGATTCATTATGAATAGACTGGGCCTCATTACTGGGGTTACTTATATTACCCAGGTTTGATGGAGACAGTTTAAAGTTTTGCAGATTCCGAGCCACTCGACTCATACATAAGGATCTTTGGAATGCCCGAAACATAATGGAAGTTTTTTCCCCCTTTTTTTTATTACCTTTTTTGTTGGTTCAAGCTAAAGATTATGGATGAGATGCACTGAGACGTTAAAGCATTTTTCCATGATCGCGCACATTTATCACCGGGAAAGGGTGGGAAGAACTTATTTCTTTATAAACCAGTGGCCAATATAAACTCTTAAGAAAAAGTTTTTTAGTCTTTATTATTTTTATTTTTATTTTTATTTTTATTTTTATTTTATTTTTGAAATATGTAAAAAAAAAACATATAGAGGTGCCTATGAATCGACCAGAGGTAGTGGAGAATGTTTCGCCAAAGTCAATTGGCTAGCCACCTAATACAGTCGTCAATATTGACGTGCAGCATTAGGTGGATAGTCAATTAGCTCGTGCAAACACGCACAACTTCCAAAGGACATCAATCTGGATCAAACACAAAGCATAATTCTATAGAAAGAAAAAATAATAATCAAGAAAAGTAAAACAGCAGTGTGCTTAAGCCAGAGGCTCGGCAAACAAGACAAAGGAATCCATGTAGAGGACTTCATTGACTTTTGCAGGCTTTTTTTGACCAAAAGAACCTCTTCTGGAACGCGAACCCAGGGAATCACTTTCATCGGAGCTGGACTCGGAAACTTCCTCATCAACCACAAAAGTTTTTCTCAACGACCAGCCGAGTTTCTCGTAGAACTTACGGTTGGCAGCATTGGAGGATTCCAAGTAGCACCAGTGGCCAAGCATGTAGTTTTCCAAACAATGGTTCATCAACTTCTTGGCCAAACCGTGACCCTGCATCGAGGGAATGATACCCACGTCTCCAAGATACCAAATGGTATCGGAAGTTTTGATGGAGGATCCCGAAGATAACATTTGATCGAAGACATCATCACGCTCGCGCAGCAATTGGTCCTCCACAACTCTCAGGACCTTTTGTCTACACTTGGCCAAAGAAGAGAAAAGATTAAACTTCAAGGAAGTAGGGTGGATGCTGGACAACGACGACATTGCAAATGGGTAATCAAAACACTGTTCACGGCGGTCGTAAACCAATTTGCTCCAACAGGCAACACCCAAAAATGGCACCTTTGATAAAGCCAGTGGCTTTAAACGTTGCTGGATCAAATCCAGCTCCAAATTGTTATCCTTCACCACCAAAACGAGGCCACCAACAGACATACATTCATAAGCGGAGAATTCAAAAAAAGACAACATCAAGTCATGCTTTTTCTTGATGAGGCGGGTCTGATCGGCAGGATACTCGATCTGAGTATTGAGCACATAGTTGACAAACGGGTCTTTGTCAAAAGCCAAGGCAAGTGTTTTAGCCACACGGCGATAGTCCGAGAAAGACACGGGGGAAATTGAAATATTGAGGGGTTTTTTAGAAACAGTCAGTCTCAGGGAGCTAGGATTATTGATAATACCCGTGCTAGCGCCCTGAGACTGGAGCAGTCGTGGTTTTCGTTTGTGGCACGATTCATGGTCTTCTTGAATAACGGCAAACATTACTGAGCATAACCTGGGTCTGAGCTGAGGGTGGGGGTTAAAATTAATAAAAGGGGTGAGGGGGTTGGCTTCAAAGTTTTTGGTTTTTAAAGCTGATTGAAAAAGAAAGAAAGAAAGAAAGAAAGAAAGAAAAGAAGAAGAAGAAGGAGAGAAAAGAAAAAGAAGGGTGATTTCGGGGAAGGGAAAGTGGAGGGGTATTAATAGGCAGAAATGGGCCTGCGATTAGGCTAGACATTCCCAAATAGGGCACATCCTTGCCACCTGAGATAAGGGGCCGCGGGGCCGCGGACGACGGACGTTGTGTTCCTCAACAATCAAGAAAGCGGAATTACTCATGGTCGTTGCCGCGCGCGGGCTTATCATTCTTGGCTCAATGACTTTGTATGGTTGTGAGTCCAAAAAAAAAAAAGGAAAAAGAAAAGAGCCGTTGCTGGGCCGATTCGAAAGGTTGGATTTTGTGATTTTTTTTTTTCTTGGCCCAGTATTTTTTCCTTTTCTTTTTCTGCTGTGCTCATGTAGTATTTTTTTCGTCAATCAAAGGTAAGGTTGCAATGGATGGAATGTTAGTGGGAGTGTAAAAGGCACTATTTATCTAGATTATATTTATTGACGTATATTTCCTGTTTTTTCATTTTTTTTTTTTCATTTTTTTTTCATTTTTTCTTCTTTTTGTCATTTTTTTTTTCCCTTTCCTAATCGACTCAATGCTATAAAATCTAAGGCAAGATGATAGTTTACGACCACGTATAATCTATCTCAATTGCTGGGTGACTCGAAACCATTGGCGACTCATTTTTTTGCCGAGAGCCAAACGAAGGTCTGCGCTAGTTGACAACACAACCAAAAATCCTTTCACAAATCATGCCAAGAGTTTGAGTTTTACTGAGAGAAAAGTTTCATGGAATTATCACATACTATGAGAAAGAAGAAAATTCCCTATTCAACGGATAAATCTAATATTTTATTTGGAATTAGCATGACCTTTAGGATATTCCATAAACTGTTCCAATCCGAATGATTGGTTTCGGAGACGTTTGTGAGAACCCAAAACCTAACCAAGGGAGAGTGATTCCAAAAACACTTGGTTTTTATGTGGCATGAGAAAACGCAATATTGGAAAATGTAAATCTTGGAAAATGTAAGGCTGTACATGTGTATCATAATACTGTTTCTCGACTTGCGTGTGTGAGTCCAATTCTCCACTGTAGAAATACCACAATGTAAAGCACCACAATACAATTATAAAAAGACCAATGTTTTCTTTAGTGAGAAAAAAGAAAAGTGCCGGTTATAGAGACCAAATACTTAGATTCAATTTCATCCCATCACGAACTCCTTTATCTCTTCCCAAGAATGTGTTAAAGCACGGTTGAAAAGTACTTAGTAGACAAAACCTCAAAGCTTAAGGTGTGCACTTTGAGTTTCAATAAGTAAAGAGGTTTTGAACGAGAGAGTGAAATGTTTAAAAAAAGAAGAAGAATAATAATATTAATAATATTAAAAAAATAGAGATGCTACTTCATCATTGTAAAGATCACATGATTGCATACGGTGATTTCAGGTTTTAGCAAATTCAGTAATTCTAAAAATAGTTTCCCATCAGCAGGATTGAAATATAACGCGCAATAAACAATTAATTTCATTAAAATCCTCTGGCCTTAAACAATCTGCCTCTAATGTGTGAATAATATCTGCTAATCAAAGGCGGGAGAGACCTGTATGTGTATGCCTTCAACTGTAACGCAGCCAAAAAGCCTCCAATGACACGCAATCACCATGCTGGAGAAATGACCAAGATTCAATAAGAAAGAGCTTTTTTTTCATATTTTGGTCACGAAAAATGTGTAATTATAGAAAAATACCTCATTTTCTACCTCCGCCCAATACGAGAACGTCGAATTCTCACCGCATCAGCATACTCACAAATTACAACATACACCCGCATAGCCTCACTGCTGATCAGTAAATATTAAGTAGCAATCAAAAGGCACTTTTTCTTTTCAAATTTTATCTTTAAGAAGCTAGAAAACAAATATTCCCCAGCAGTAATTACTCCAACACTCTAAAATATTTACAAACCCCAAAAAAACCCAGAAAACATCTCCCCCTAAAAATCCTCTTTAATTAGACAGGCGCACCCTCGCGGCTCTATTCTCGTGGCGCCATCCAGAAACGATAAACGAGGCCCGCCCTAAATTCGTTGCCGCACCAGACGCCCCGCCTGCAGCCCGATCCCCTTGCTTACCGGCCCACCCTCCGTCTGGTCACGTGCACCTCCACCTCCTCCCCATTCTTACACCTACAGACTGTGCTGGACCAAGCATCAGGTTCTCTTAGCACCATTTCTCCTTCCACGTCCCCGCGCCCATTTTCAAACTCCAGTCGCCCCCAGTTGGAGATTTCTTGTGATCATCATTTCGCTTTCTGCCACATTCTACTATTTCTGGCTTTTTTCCCTGCGGCCATATAATTTTTTTTTTTCTGTCTCAGAAATCTGGCTTTCTGCTTCACATTTGCTATTGAGCAGTCTCATTTTTTTTTAAAAGGCGAGCCTTTTCTCCAAAGCCTTGTTGCAGCTATCCCACCCCACTTTCGCTGTCTGTGACCACTCGAAGAAAAAAAAAAAATACAGCTTTCTGAATTTCTAAGACCACGTCGTTTCGCTTTTCGTCCAGATACGTTTTAACACCCCTCTTACTAGGACATCCATTGATTTATCGTCGCCAGGCCACCCCCTCGCTTTTGAATTCATTAGCCGCCGAGCCCACAGTAAAAAGTTCACGCCTCAAGCAAGTGCCGAACTGACACCGAATAGAAGGAAAAATCTGGAAAACATCAGGGAACTTAAAAAACCAAGAAAAAGAAGCTTAAATTAAAAAAAAGCCACCCAATTTGTGCCCCAGCATATTTACTGCGTTTTCAAAATCACCCACACCCACGCAGCCGTCTAGCCTCAATTGAATTCTGGCAATCCCAATCAATCTTGGTCGACTCTTTTCAACTGTCTCAAGAAACAAAAAAAAAGTACCAAAAAAAATATAAATAATGGGAAACAGCCCATCCAAGTCGAAAGGCGGACCTGCGCTCACAAGAACAGATACTGCATCCTCAGCCAAGTCGTCACGGTCGATACGCTCACGCATCTCGCTCTCGAATGCCAGCGGCACAGAATCGCCGAAACTGGCACACCGGCGGAACTCCGCTGTTTCACTACCGGGAGCGCCGGGTGCCAGCGAGGATGAAGAACCCGCAACTGGGTTGACACATGCGTCGATGCGGACGCCAGAGCCAAAATCGCCGATTCTCATGACCAGAAATACTGCTGACAGTGACGACCTCACCACACCGCTCTCACGGTCTTCAACCAACCATCTGAACCGCTCAAGTGCGTTCCTTACGCCGCAACACACGGGAGCCACCGAAAAGGGTGGTAGCGCATTGGACGACAGGTCAGATGCGATCTCGGTATCTTCACGTAAACTGGGCCGGTCGCTCTCGAGTTTCAGTAGCCACTCGCGGCGTGGGTCGCTGAAAACACCGCGCGAGCTCCTCACACAGCCAGAAGAACCCACGGCAAAAATCGACCTCGAGGGATACATCCAGCGATTGCTCGATGCCGGATACCTGGGCAAACGCACGAAATTCGTGTGCTTGAAGAACGAAGAGATCCAGCAGATTTGTGCCAAGGCGCGTGAAATTTTCTTACTGCAACCGTCTCTCTTGGAGCTCTCCCCGCCCGTGAAGGTCGTTGGAGACGTCCACGGCCAGTACTCGGACTTGATTCGTATATTCACCAAGTGCGGCTTCCCTCCGCTGACCAACTACCTCTTTCTCGGCGACTACGTCGACCGTGGTAAACAGTCGTTGGAGACGATTCTCCTTCTTCTCTGCTACAAGATCAAATACCCAGAAAACTTCTTTCTCCTCCGTGGTAACCACGAGTGTGCCAACGTCACGCGGGTCTACGGCTTCTATGACGAGTGTAAGCGCCGATGCAACATCAAGACATGGAAGGGTTTCATCGATACATTCAATACCTTGCCTATCGCCGCAATTGTCGCGGGAAAGATTTTCTGTGTGCATGGCGGCCTCTCTCCCGTGCTCAATTCCATGGACGAAATCCGTAACATTGCCCGCCCGACCGATGTCCCCGACTTTGGCCTTCTCAACGACTTGCTATGGTCGGATCCAGCAGATACCATTAATGAATGGGAGGATAATGAGCGTGGTGTCTCCTACGTGTTTTCCAAGGTAGCCATCAACAAGTTTCTCCAAAAATTCGGGTTCGACTTGGTCTGTCGCGCGCACATGGTGGTTGAAGACGGCTATGAGTTTTTCAATGACCGCACACTTGTTACAGTCTTTAGTGCGCCAAACTACTGCGGTGAGTTCGACAACTGGGGAGCCGTTATGAGCGTTTCTGAGGAATTGCTTTGCCTGTTTGAGCTTCTTGACCCCTTGGATTCCGTCGCATTGAAGCAGGCAATGAAAAAGGGCAAACAAGAGAGGCGAATTGCCCAGGCTCAAATGCAGAAGTCCGAGTAATTTTATTCATTCACCCCACACCCATAAACACACTAACCTTCCACTCATCCCCCGTCATGATGCACAAACCATGCGTCGCACGCCCACTGGACGGAGCTCGTGCTTGCACTTGTCCGCTGGCCGCTGCGGCGCCGCCACTTTTAATTTCTTTTGCTATATAGCCTGGCATGCAAACATTCTGCTTGTCTTTATCAACCCTATTCTTTTTTCCGAACCCGGATATTTGTAGACATGCTTTAAAACCGATAAATCCTTAATATTGTAGAATGTAACTTCCTCCGGCCCGCGGTCACGTGACGCATAGATTCGAAACACGATTCGCTTTCCGTTTCCAGTCCAGTACCATAATCCACCACATATGCTGCTATTACGTTCAGAATGGCATTACAAAACTGCCAGTATAATCTAAATACCGAGAATTGTGCGGTTCTAAATCAGCTTGCACAAAAAATCAACTTATCTGTTCGGGAAAATGATAAGATTCTTGCAAGATTGACCTCTTTGGTGGATACGAAACTAAGGCTTCCTAATATTGGGCAAACTTCTTTTGAAGCAATAGAGGACAAAAACGAGAATTCAAATCCATTGAAAGATGTGGGCAAAAATTCGCTTTATGAAGAATCTGCCAATTCATCCAATGGCTCTCTTAACTCCGGGATTTCCGAGAGTTCAATATTAAAAGCGTATGGCGAGGATGTAACAGAACCGCCAATGGAAGACTATTTACGAAATCATTTGGATGTGAATCTCCAGGTTGGTAGTGTACCTTATGACGAGACGATGTTTGAGCATGTGAAAAATAGCCGTATGCGCCAACTTCTTGTAGATAACTATAGACTACTACGGATCAAAGAAAGAAAACAGGCAGAAAATAAGGAATTATGGGGTATTTTCAAAACATACGAGCAACTACTAACCGAAGTGGTGATTCCGAAATTGTCTCTGGACATAAATGGGGGGAATATTCTTCGGATTGAAGCGGCAAGAGCCGCCTGTATTGACCAAAAATTCCCTCTTGAAGATGAAGTTTGGCAGACATATTGCAAGTACATTGAGCATTTAGAAAAAGTGCGTGTGGTGAGTGTGAAACTCGCCGGTCTTCTTGAAGGTCACTTGCAAAGTGAGAAAATGCAGCGTTTGGCAACGCAGGTGAATATAGTAGAGGATTTGATCAAGCATTTAAGTCTGGGTGGCTTGCAAAGAAATAGAAGTGCTGCGGTGGATATAAATTGAAGTAAGTTATTTTCGCTAATTTAGATTATTTGAATACCCAAACAACGGGGCGGATACTGTTTACAGGATTGTGAAACACCAGGAATGTGAATCTAAATAGGGTTATTTACGGATTTAGGCATGTTTAAATCTAAAACATGTGGGTAATGTAAATACCGTTTGAGTTATGAGTTAAACTTCGAATACCCGGCTGTTCCGAGGAATTAGCGCCGCACTCGGTTTCAATTGTAAAACTTTTATCGTCTCTTATAACCAGAGAATTTTCCAGCTGTTAAATTTATCTTTCTTCCACTTTAATTGATTTCCAGTGGGATATTTTTACTTTTCTTGGCATTTCTTTATCGGGGTGAGTAGCCTGATCCCAGCTACAGGCTTGTATGATTCTTGGCAGAGAGGGGGTGCAACTGTCAGGGACTAAATTCACTGCCTTGATTAAAAAAAAAAAAAAGTGGGATTCGATTAATTATTTGGAAGAAAGGCCCGATGGGCAGTAAGACGAATGCATGGCTTATAAACTTATCCCACGGTCGAAGCAAAGAAAAAGCTACCCCACTTACGCGTTATCAACCTTGATCTGAGCCCGTGTATCCTCGGCCACTGAAGGGTCCTCCGACAATAGGTTATTAATGTTGACTTTACGGTCCAGCACCGGTTTCGTTTCTGCAGGCTCGGTACGCATCGCCAATGGCAAATGAGGTTTAGCCGGCGGTGGGGTTTTTGCGCTTCCCGGTATAGGCAGAGCAGAAGGCACGGGTACGGATAAGGTAATGGGCACAGGAATTGGGCTGGGCCCTTGGGAGATATTGGCAATGTGGGGCATTTTGGCGAAATTTGCGGGCGGCACGTTCGGGTGCACCCATGGGCTGCGGAGTGCCAGCGCCGGCCCCGCGGACGTAGCCGCCACCTGGTTGAATGACTGATGGAAAAGAGGAGAAAGTGGCGACACCATTGTTCCCGCCAATAAGGGGCGTAACACTGGGCGCGTTGCATCATTTAAGTACAGAAGCAGCAGCAGCAGCAGCAGCAGCAGCATCAGCATCAGCAGCAGTAGAGGAAATGATGAGAGTGCTGGCGCTGTATGTAGCGGAGTTTCTACACGTACTGTGGGGGCTGCCGCGCCGCGGGTGTGAAAGTTATCGTCCGCATATGATCGCGCTAGCGCTAGTGGCCGTGGACGACTCTTGGGGTTGAACTTTGGCGGTTCGCGGAGCGTTTCTCGTGTATCCAACAGCGCCAGACCAAGCCCGGTACTCCCCTGAAGTGGTGGTAGGGGCGGAAGTGGTGCAAGGCGTTGTTTATCTGGGTAAAAAGCAGGGAATCCCGGGTAGCGTGTTTGTCCCGAGAGCGGTGGCGAAACAATTTGGTGAGGGCCGGTAGATGTGGTGGCCAGGGCCAGAACTGCACCATATGCATATGGTTGGTTTGGCGGCAGGCCGACCGGGTTCATCGGTACGTATATGTGTGGCGTAGTCGGCGTTGAATGGGTATCTGTAATTGCAGCAGAGGCGACCTTAGCCGAAGGGGTTTGCATTTGTGTTTGTGTTTGTGTTTGCTTTTGCGTTCGCGGTTGCATTTGCATTTGTGTTTTCGTTTGTGTTTGTGTCTGTGTTTGTGTTTGTGTACCACGCCCGTTCATGAAGTCCAGCTCAGGTATTACTTTCAGGTAGTTCTCGTAAGCATGCACCGTCTGCTTATGCTGCCGGAGGTTGTCCAAACGCAGAAAGTTTTTTTTACAGTGTGGGCACGAAAATGGGCGCTCGCCCGTATGTTTACGGCGATGCCGAGCCAAGTGTTCTGATCGCGTGAATGACTTGTTACAGTTGGGATATCCCGTGCATTGGAAAACACGGCCCTTATTTCTGCGGGTGCCTCGCAGGTCACGGGGTTCAGGGGTTTCTGTGGGAGTCGTGCTGGACATTTGTGGTGAGTGGGTAATTAGCGGGGTTTGGTGAAATTAAAGGAAAGACGAACACTTAAAACCAAAGTATCGATGGGTGTAGTATAAATAAAGGGTTGCACCGAAAATAATGGAGGGTGGGCGGCTTATGTGAAAATGGGGAAACAACGTCAGAACAGCAAACGCGTCTAGATGCAAGAACGAAAGATTTTTCCTTTATATATAAATATTTTCCTTTTTCTTTTTCCTTTTCTTTTTTATTCTCTTCTTGCCCTGGTTTGTTTTTTTCTTAGTCTGTCCGATTTCCTTGATGGACTTAGGTCAAAAAAGAGAAGTGTCCCTTAGGTAAATGGGGTCTCCAAAAACCTGTGTGTGTGAGAAAAAACGGGTGTTGACTAACCTCAAGCTGTGAGACCAGTGCCGGAAATGAGGTGTACGCGGGGCTGGCGGGTTTATGCTCGGTCGGGCGTGGGTAGACGTTGCAGGAGTCTAGGCCTGGAGGGAAAAAGTTAATTGAGATTGGAGCTCACGAGCGCAAATTTCCCGAAAAAAAAAACTAGCGAAGTGGCTTATAGATAAAGATTTGGGAAAAGAAGAAGGTTTTTTTTTTAAAAAAAAGTCGTTTCCAAGCAAGACGGAGTAAAAAAACTTGAAGTGGCGGTAAATGCACACCAGGGCGGGATCGGGAAGCGGGTACTGCATTCAACAGAAAAACGTGCCGGATAGAGTGATTGTGTGGGCTGCGTCATCACAAGCCACCCTTCATGATGGGCAAAAAAAAAGGGAGGTCGTGCGTGGGTACAGGCTGATAACACGAAAGTGGGGTCGCATATTAATTCTGGCAATTATATTTGGATAGGATCAAATTTTGGGATTTTTTCTGTTGCCGTTCTTGCCAGTAGTTCCTATAATTTTTGTTGCTGATCACCTCTGGATTTTGCTTGCTTCCACATTCCCATTTATGAGCATATCTAAAATTAGGTTTTGGACGTGCATCCACTGAAAACACTTAAGGCACAGGCACAGGCACAGGCACAGGCACGCGCCGCGTCGCATGGAAAGCAGATTCCGAAACCAGGGCACACCGCGCCGGCCTACTCAAAGGCGCGCCCCGCCAACGTTGAGAAGGTTTTCGTAAAAAGGGGCCCCTTCTTTCGAAAGCAAACAATTATATGGGTATTATTAAACTTTTTGATGGGGCTATGTTGTTCTTCAAAATTTTTTCACCATCCTAACTATATCACTTTGTGGAATGGTTTTTCGTGTTCCTACTTGCTGTAAATTCCTACTGATCCGGCGCACTTTCTCCTACACCATGAAGGTTATCCATAGAGGTATATTCATAGGCATACTTAGGACTGTCATTTATTTATGTCGAAAGAAGAAAAAGTCAGATGAAGTTCAGAACTCAAATTAATATCTTAGGAGTTATGAGTAGACCTTGTCATAAGAATAGTGTTTCTTTCTTTTCAGGAACATGTGTTGTCGATAGGCAACAGACCATGCGAAATCACCGGAAGATAACGCATCCGAATGTTTCCGAGAAGGAATTCTACAACGCACGGAAACATTGAAGCGTAATACAAGATCACACCATTTTCTCCAATTTACTTAGTGTTTTTTCTTCTTCTTTTCTTATTATTCACTAACCACTGAGTATTCTAATGTGTAGCAAATTCAGACTACAAAACTACGTTGCTCATGTATCGGCCAAGAAGGAGGTACTTACGGCAATATCTACCGGGGACGGTACCTCTCACGGATTTTGCTTGCATTTTGTGCGTGTTTCATCGTATGCAACAATCGTTCTGCGCTGGGATGTAAGGATCTTACGATTTTTTTCCTCTTTTCTCTTTTTCCTTTTCTTTTCTTTTTTTTATTTTTTCTTTGTCAAGGGCAATGTGTGCACTCACCAACAAATATTTTGAGTCTATATCAACTTCTAGACCAGGCCCCAATCTCGAGCTTTCTGAAAATTAAAAAATTTCAAAAATCGGCTCATATTAAAAGAGATAGCGCTGTAATTAAACACTTTCTCATGAGAGGCTGCTCTAGGGGATGTGACGCATCTCGCATAGAATCCATGTGCGCGGAGCTACCGTAAGGAGTAACGCTATGTATTTTATATACAGGCTTTTTTTTGTCACGGACAATCCCGGGCCTGATATACGATTGGCCGGGAAACATGAAACAGCTAGGTCCGCAGCCTGTGTGGGGAGTGACGTCGCCAATATTCCTGCAAAACTTTCTTATTATGGTATGATTTTTTGCCGCCTTAAACAATGATTTCAAAGTCGATCATCTAAGCATTTGGAGTTAACCCTTCCCATGCTTAGGGTGGTTGAAACTTGCTTTAATTTGGACTTCCAATTCTGGGAATTTTAATTTCTCATGAGAAAAATGTTTCTGCAAGGGTTATATTCAAAAATTTCTTGGTCTTAGATTTCGCTATCGTTTAGCTGTATATACCAGGGATAATAGCACCCACGCTATACGAGTAGGGACATTATGGAGCCAAAGATAATTATTAAATCAACACAATTGGTGAAATTACTAAGCCTACTTCTATTCTATATATTTATTTTTAGGATTACAGAAGACTACTAGATATGGGTCTAATATATGGCATGAGAGAGATATTTTGTTTATTTTCTTTGGGTGATGAAGCTAGAACTGAAGGTATCAATATTTTGGGGAGTAGATTCAGCACAAAAGGCGAATGCAAGATCAGCCGGGGACTAATGATGTAAATAAGTGCTGGTGCAATAGGAATCTTATAGATGTTTCCATCATCAAAAGGAGAGGTTTCTGGATCATCTCGAAAGTCCAAAAATACAAATGCAAATGCAATTTTGGATAATCAACAAAGATTCAACCCCGCTTTAGACTTCACTTCCAGCCCAACTGAATTGGGGGTTTTTTAACTCAAATTGCGCCGGGTTTCCGAAAAATACATTTTCCAGTGTTCATGTTTTGGTATTGTGAAACACTTTACCAGAACCAAATGCAAGTATGAGACAGCATATCCAGACACCAACTGCATTATTATTATGTTTTCCTTTTCCTTCCAACGAAAAGATCAAAAATTTAACAACACGAGGAACTCAGCGGCGCTGCATTTTCTATACTCACATTCACAGTTTCTGCACGGGTTTCAGGCTCTACTGAATCCTTGAATTCGGGTAAACAAGAAGCAATACGCTTAAACAACAACTTGACATTATGGTTGGCCTTAGTGGAAGTTTCAATGAAAAACTTGGCACCAACATCCGTACTGAATGTTTCTGCCTCTTCGCTGCTGACCTGTCTCTTAGCATTCAAATCCGACTTGTTTCCCACAACAACTACAATGACGTCCTCTCCACGCTCCATACGAACGTCATTTATCCATTTTTCTAGACTGGTGAACGATTTTTTATTTGTAATATCGTAACAAACAACCGCCACATGTGAATCTCGAATATACGAGGGAATAAGCGATCTGAAACGTTCCTGGCCCGCAGTATCCCAAAGTTGCAAACGAACAGTTTTGTTATCCTCCAAGTACATTGTTTTGGAGAGGAAATCGATACCGATGGTAGCCGCATATTGATCGTCGAAGGTATCATACATAAATCTTGTGATCAAAGATGTCTTTCCGACTATATTGTTAGTAATGAACGGGCGTGGTTATGATAATGAAAAATTTGGAAAACATACCACTTTGGTCGCCCAAGAAGACGATTTTATATTTTCTAAGAAAAGTTTTGTCACTCATGGCTTGATGTGTGCAATATTGATATACTGAGTTTTGCTACAATTGCACTGTTGAATTCCAAGGTTTGGCGGGAGATATCTGGTGTACAGGTGTGGGGCCGAGTCCGGGTTTATACTCCCGGGTATTCGTTAATACCAGCTGGTCTAGAAAGGACGAAATATAATCTTGGAACAGAATATATATCCAAAAAAGGAATAAAATATTTAAGTAAACTAATAAAATAATCTTTACCAGTATTTCTTCCACGAGTTTACTGTAAAATCCTTGGCTAGATTGTTGAGCCCACTTTTGGTCCCCGCACTACTTTTGATCCTAAGTTAAGCATTATAAGTGGGTAGATTTACAAGGATCCACGCTAAAAACCTACACAAATATGGATGAAACAGAACTCAACGCGATCCGTGCGGCCCGTATGGCTGAGCTACAGAAAGGCCAAAGCCATGGTAATTCCAACCCACAAGATGAGCAAAAATTCACTATGCTTTCTCAAGTTTTAGAGCCTAGTGCCAGGGAGCGGTTGTCAAGAGTCCGTATGGTGCGTCCCGAAAGAGCTGACCAGGTTGAACAGTACCTTATTAAGATGATCTCGATGGGATCCATCACCAGAAAAATCGGCGAGAGAGATATTGTTGAGATCTTGGAATCTGTATCCAGAGGCGATCAAAAGCAGAGCAAGATTGTCTATGAGCGTAGAGGAGACGACGAGGAAGAGGACGACTTTTTTGACTAATGTTACAGCATATAGTATAATGTATAATTAAATTGGGCAGCGTTTTTATTTTTTTAGAAGAGGCAAGGGGACTAGTGGGTTTGCTTTGTAGTATAAATCTTCACACCAGCACTCGGTTTTGGGATTCTAACTGGGTAGAAAATTCTTCAAGGTATTTCAATTCTAAGATTATTGAACAGGTTAATTTAGGCTAAGAATAACACTTTTCTTAAGACAATCCTCGTTGCTCTTTATTAGGTCAAGTGAAGTGTGGGTTTATAACAAAGTTTTATTGAACTTTCCACTTTACTACTTTTTAAACTTTAAAATTCTTATTCCAAAGTCACTAAATTATATATTCTCTATCAAATTTCAAGGATATCTCATCTAGTTTACCAGGTAGCTTTCTGGAAAGGGCCGAGGAAGGTCTCACGCACCTTGCAGAGTTAAGGTTTGGCTGCGAATGTCCATTTCTCCTAGATTTCTCCATGTTTGAAAGTGTAACTAAATGATTTTAGATACTTCATAATTTGGGATTTAAAAAAAAGGTAGACTTTAAATTGAGCCGGTAAATTTTCTCTGCTTTAGTTATAAATGACTGGCTACGGTTGTTTTTTTGAATTCAATGAGTTATCATAACGCCCAATAAGCAGGTTTATAGTAGATCACTTTAATTGCTTATTAGTTGAATCAAGTCTTGTATTTGCAGTGAAATATTCAGAATAAAACATCGTAAAAGAAGTTCTTTCTAACTTTCATTCCAATTCTTTTTTTTTTTTTTTCCTTCTGTTCTTTCCTCTTCTGCCCAATCATGAATATGAACCTTCTTCGCTGTGCCTGTTCGCTTCCTAGAGCTTGAGCTAATCCAATAAAATCATCTGTACTTAACCAAGGGAAAATACATGTAATTATTCACAAATTATTCACACACATCCAAAGATTTTTGTTCTCATTATTTAAAATACTTTTCAAACCTGATTTAATATAAAAATCTAGAAAAAAACACCTGCCTTTCGAAAGATCCCTTCATCCAAATAAACGGAATATAAATATTTGCAGGGCCGCCAATGTACACCAGGACCATATACCGTGCGTCGCGCCTCTGCTCGCACCAAAAACAAAACAAAACAAAAACAAACAATAACATAGATTTTTTTTGATCCATCTTTTCAAGTTACCAAGGAATACCAAAAAAAAATTACATAAAAATTAGCAATGTCCGAAAATATCCAAGTGGTTGTGCGATGTCGAGCACGTAACCGTCAGGAGGTTGCAGCGAAAAGTCCCATTATAGTTGAACTTCCACATGAAGAGCATTCCTCAGATGAACCTTTTGTTACTGTAACTAATGGTCCTTTATCTACGCTAACTGGAACAAGCAGGACAACTGCAGGAAAAGTTTACAAAGTGGATCAAGTGTATGGACCAAATGCTGACCAGGCATTATTGTTCAATAATGTGGCGTCGCCTCTATTTCATGATTTTATTTCCGGCCTTAACGTGACAATCTTGGCATATGGCCAAACAGGATCGGGAAAAACGTACTCTATGTTTGGAGATTTATCTGGTGAAAATTCGGGCATTATCCCTCGGGTATTGACAAAGCTTTTTGCCTCAATAGATACCGATCATATGGTCAAGATATCGTGTGTCGAATTATACAATGAAGATCTCCATGACCTCATCAATTCGTCTCCTTCAAAACCCAATCTACGGTTGGTGGGCGCTTCTGGAAATAGCAAACAACCAACCTTCATTCAAAATCTAAAGGAGGTTCATATTCATAGCAGTGAGGTGGGCTTCAACATACTAAAAAAATGTCTCGAAAGAAGGAGAACTAGTGCCACTCGACTTAACGACATTTCTTCTAGATCCCACACTATATTTTCGATAAATTTGTTCCGAAAAAAGAGCGCTTCTTCTGGAGGGGACGTTTATGTTAAATCTACAATGAACCTAGTAGATTTGGCGGGGTCTGAAGATATTAATAGATCTGGAGCAATTAATGAACGTGCTCGTGAAGCTGGATCAATCAACCAAAGTTTGCTTACGCTAGGTAAAGTCATCAGCACATTGAGTGAGGGTAAAGAATCTCGTCATGTTCCTTACAGAGATTCGAAACTTACACGGATTCTTCAAGGGTCTATTGGAGGTCAGACAAAAACGGCATTGATCGCCACCATTTCCCCTGCAAAAGTCAATGTTTCTGAAACTCTTAGCACCTTAAACTATGCATCAAAGGCCAAAAATATCAAAAACATCCCGCAGTCAATAAGTGAGAATGAGACAATGAACAAAAGTGTTTTGATTAAAGATCTCTCCGAGCAACTTTCACGACTTGAAGAAGACCGTCGCTCGTCCGCAGATAAAGATGGTCATGTCAAGATCAGTCTACAAAATTACAAAGAATACTGTAATGCAAAAGTGGAACACGATACCATTGTTAAAGAACAAGATTCTCAGATTGCAAAACTCACATCAAAACTACAAGCTAAATCCACTGAAAATGACTCGTTTCAAAAAAAGATACAAGCGCTTGAAGCTCAAATAAAACATCAAAGCCATGAAATCGATTTCAAGGACTCTCAATTATCTAGCGATAGACTTTCCCATCAACAAAAGATTGGCGAACTTACCTCCCAGATTGAGAAGCAAACACAAGAACTTGAATCGAAGGACACGAAAATGTCAATTTTGTTGGATGAGGTGACCCAGACGCGTGACGAATTATCAACTTTGCAAGAAAAGATTTTGAAGCAACAAAACCTTGGAATTCAAAAACAACAAGAATTTGCCACTACCATGGTAAACCTTCATCGCAAGCTCGATGATATTATTGACAACTCCTTTTCCTTTGTTTCTTCTAATGCTTTAGGCCTTACAGATAGTCTTGACAAGCGCAAAGCTAAACTTACAACATTTTTGACGTCAGCACATCAGAGCATTCTTGAAGAGTTGAATAAATTCGAAGTACAGTTCGGTGAAGAATGGAAGAGAGAACTTACACAGCGGTTTGACATTTCTCAAAATATCGAGAAGATTAAAAGCTTGGACGTGAGCCCTGAACTTTGCCATATCGAAAAACTAGAATCCCTGGTTAATTCGAGTATACGCACAACTCTACTGTTGGAAGCTCATGAAGAGGCAATTAATTCCGCTACAAGAGATATGATACAAAAACAAAACAGTATCAAGGAAGATCTTCTTAGGCTGTTTAAAATGACCTTGGATTCCGCTTTCAATGCTAACAATAGTGATATTTGCAATTCAGTGAAAAACAGTGTGACCAACGTTCTTTCCGAAAGTAAATCAAAGGCATCAGAGGCATTGGAGACCTTTTCAAATGGAAGATTGCATGTAACTAAAGAGATTGCCTCTAAAGCAGAAGCGCACGCCAAAACTATAGCGGAGATAAAGGAAGAGCTTCAACGAAAAACAGATGGTGCAGGCGCCAGAATTTACGAAGAAACGGGAATCAAAATTAGCCGTGGAATACAATCTATCATCGATGTCGACACTAAACAGAGTAACGATTGTGTTAAACTCGTGAACAATTGCTTCGATGAAACTACGGCTGCTGTGAACAAATCTAAAGACACTTTCAAAGCCGATATTGAAGCCACCAAACGAAGCATTCACCAGCCACTTACAGAGATAAAGGAAACCAATATCCCACAAATCAGTCCTAAACGAAAGGTGGGTGTTTCTGGTCTTCGTTCGCCACAACGTTATAGTGCCGCAGATGCCAAACGAAGAAAAATACTGGCTACAAACAAAGACGACCTTGAACTTTTCCGCAGCCAGATCCCCCAATTATACCCGGGTAGAAAATAATTACATCAATGTCCAGCCCAACACCCTAATTTTAATAGAATACCATCAATGTACACTAGTGAATTCTTGGTAATCGCACTACTCCGGATATGCATGACGCGATAAGATCCTCAATACCCTCATAAATGACAACACAGCACAATAACACTATACCATGCCAAATAAAGGATTGTTATGGGGTGCTGCCTATTCGGCATTTAGCCTTACATCTTTTGGGATCTCTCTTTTTGTGCTGGCTTCTAAATCCTATGATTTTCTTACGCTTCTGCAAGAACTCACGGACAACTTTCGGCTCCCAATTCTTCTCAATTTCATAGTCTTTTGCTTTTTATTAGTGGGGTTTATTGGAACCCTTATTATTTTCCGCCAAATCCGGATTATTGAGATCGAACATATAGCAGAGCAAATGCCGTTTTATGGAATTAATCTATTATTTATCCTTTTTAATGATCATAATCTAATTCTCAATATGGTATGGGCAGGACTCACGGTGCTACTGAAAGTGTATCATATAATAGCGAAAGATCGGGTGGATCTTTTTCATGTGCAGGTAGTGAACAGAATGTCTCTGCATCATTTTACTAAGCTCCGTATTTTGGGGTCCTTTTTATTGAATGGTCATGTTCTTTTCCTTGCTTTCTTGCTTGCGGCAGATATGATTATGGCCCGTATTTTAGCATACGATGTATTCCAAGGGGTGGGCTCTATGGGCAGTCTTTTGTTTGGAATAGAGTTTGGTGTTATGGCCATCAATTGTTTTGCATTTTTGGGGAAATTGGCTTTAAATGTTTATGAACTAGTGGCTTATAGATGTGCAGAATTCGAGAACAATGTTCTGGATGACGAAGATGAAGATGATCTCGAGGAATATATCTGGGAAAACAGGGCAATCTATGTCCAAGGCTTTGAAATTATGATATCTCTTTTGAAGGCAATTTTCTTTTCCATCATGCTCTATACTCTATATTCCCAATCTCACTCTGGATGGCCCATTACCATCATACAAGGTTGTGTTGTCTCGATCCATCTGGCAGCCAAGCAGATATACCAATTTTCACGCTTGTTTACAAAATCTCGGCGTCTCGAAGACCAACTTGCTTCCCCTACAGAAGAAGAATTGGTGGCGGCAGATCACATGTGTATTATTTGCAGGGAAGACATGCATTTCCCTGAGACTTTTGCAAATGAACGCGGGAAACCCTTGAATCCACGGAAACATCCGAAAAAACTCCATTGTAGCCATATTCTTCATTTGAGTTGTTTGAAGGATTGGCTTGAGCGCTCAGATAGTTGCCCCCTTTGTCGAAAAGTCGTGTTTGATAATACTGAACTGACCTCTGAATCTCAAGAAAATCTGAATCTTCCACCTGATGCTGCGCCAGGAGATCGTCCAATTGTACCTAATGAAACTGATGCCCCAAACCCTACACCAACATCGGCAATTCCATTGGACCCAGAACATCCAGAAGTTTCTGGATCAACGCTGCTGGCCTCTTCATATGCAAATACCTTGGGATCTTCTACATCAGAAATGAATCTGAAGCCCATGTTTTTTGTCCCTCGTGACTGGGCCCTGTTCCCGATGTCTTCGACTTCTGATCCTCAAGTATTCAACATCAGATTTTCTGCTTCCCAGAATGCCCAACTAACCATCCGTCGGAACAGAGATTTGCACTGATTGAAAGACTACACCCAATTTATAATGATAAACACGAAACGATTTTTAACTACGTATTTTCTTCTCTTTAATGTACACTACTATGCAATAATAATATGTCTCTATAGCTTCCTTCTCATAAGATAACGTGCCTAGTCTGATACGGGCTCTTCTTTTCCAGAACCTGGCTTTTTCTCGTCCTCACCCAAAAATGAATCCGAGATAAGTCTTGTGAAGTTGAATGAACTATCATCATGATTCAGATCAGAGGAGAACTCATCGTGCCTATCATGATTGGTGGGTTCTTCACTTGTTCGTGGTTGTGTTGTCGGCTGTGATTGCATCTGTGTATCCTGGGTTTGAGAAGCAAATTGGTGAAAGTCTCTACTTATATCCCGGCTCATATCGTAAGCAAAAGTTTGATTCTCAAGAGTGGTATCGGGACTAAACCCTTCAAACGATTTATTCGTTGTTTGCTGGCTTCTTGCTATCCGTTGACCGTCCATAGAATCATCGATTTGGTTGGCAAGAAAGCTACCACTTGTATCGTACTCAGGGCGCCCAAACAGCACGTTGTTTCCAGGAGCTTCCAAAGCCTCGTGTTTAGGGCTTTTTGGTGTGTGTTCTATGGCCACGCCATTTCCTGAAGATTCCTTCTCATTCGTTTGGGTACTGTCTGGTTTATCCGTATCGTTTTCAATGTGATGAACATCCAAAGAGCCGGATTCTGTTGTTGTTGAAATCCCAGCTTTCTTTCTCGCAGGGGAGTTTGACTCCAGATCTTTGGAAGCACCCCTTTTCCTTTTCGTGGTTCTTTCTCTGTGCAATCTGGTCTTGGGGTTTGGACCTGAAATCTCCGTTTTGATTTCATCAGCAGTTATCTCATTAGCATCCTCAACATTCAGCTCCAAATCAATAACTATGACTTCTTCGGGAGCTGGCACTGAATCATTTTCATCGTGTATCTTAAAAGAATCGCCTTCAAATCCATTTTCCGTCTTCACAGATTCTCCTTCTAATCGATCTTCCATAGGCTCTTGAATTGGGGTGCTATCTTTTGACCCACTTGGCTGTATTGTGTCAGCTTCATCGTCAGAAGAATCGCCGGATAAAACAATACTCTGCAGTTTTGCACGTTTATAACCACGGCCTGGACGCGTTTCCATTCCTGTTTGCTTGGAATTTGTTTCATCAAGTCCCAGGGAAATAGCTGGCTTCTTCTTCTTCTTCTTATAACTTCCTCTTTTGTTAGAAATGGGTTCTTTCTGCCGTTGCACCATTTCTGCCATATCAAAGTTTTTCAAACGAATCTGCTCGCTTCTTTGGTTTTCATAAGTGATATCATGTACCTCCAAATGTGCTTTTAAAGCCTTCCGCTGGCGCAGCGTAAGAACCGTACCACATAATAGACACATGGCTTTGTTTTGCTTTGAATAATCGAAAAACCGACCCACCCAATGTTTGGTTCCTCCTCTATCGGTTTCAATGACAAGTCTTTCCCAGTATTTTCTTGGTAATGCGACGTTTTTAGCTTTAGCAGGGATGACTTCACCCTTTTGAAAGCTATAACCAAAGAACTCTTTAGTTTGTGATGATTTTTTCTGATTTTCATCAGCGGAATCAGCAGCTGTGTTATCCAATCGAGTTCTTATATTCTCCATTTGCTCTTCCACCATTTGCCTAGGAAACTCGAAACTGAAACCCTTACATTTCTCCATTAACGAGGCGATTTCAGCATTGTTGGCGAAAATCCTACTCTTTAAGGTTTCACGGCTGGCTAATAACGAAGTTTCATCAGCCAAATCGCCAATTTCAGATTCTTTTAGTTCTTCGACATTATCGAAATCTTCGAATATCGATAAAAGGTCGGTGTTTTCTGAAAGACAACATAAAATCAAGATATAATGAAAGGCGCCATCCTGGTCGTAGGGAGGCATAAGTAGCATTTCTTCGATGTTGTCTCTGAGCATAGTGTAACGTTTCTCAATCAAAAGGTTCCATAGCTGGGCCACCTTATAAATCGGCGTGTATGTTTTCGAGCCTGCCCGGAAAACTGGACCATGATTTGGCATTGTGGAGAACCGTGGTTTTCCGTACATGGGGAAGGATAATGTCATCCATTCAAAAAACTGACGGATTTTTATCTGTTCCTGGCGGCCCTTGTATGACGAATTTGATGGTTTTGCTCGGGCTTCATCCCGAAGTTGAGTAAGGATTTCGACTCCCACTGGCCATAACGACCGTAAGTCAACATTTGGGATTTTAGTTAGAAGAGCAAACGTTTTGAATGCAGTATTCCAGTCCTTCTCCAATACCTTAAGGTGTAAGATCGTCTTAAGCGACATGACATGTTGGTGTCTGGTGGATCGATGGGAAGAGATTTCTGCTTCGCCACATCCTTCAAATCCAGCCTTATGTAAAGTATAATTGCTTCTATACCATGACCGGTCAGTGGTATCTTTAGACCATTGCTTGAGTTTTTTGCGGGCGTAAACAATGTCTGGATTCACGCTTGTTTCTGTATCCAGCTCTTCGTTATCCAGATCTTCTCCTTCACCTTGGGCCGTTTTTTTCAGTTTCAGCAACTTTGGTTTTTTTGTCTCTGCATCCGAGTCGTCACTTGAAGAGTCGGAGTCGAAGCTGATATCATCGGCAGATTCGCTATCAACAACATGATCTGAAGAGCTGTCACTAATCTCTGAAGAACTGTTATCTGAAGAATCGCTATCTAAAGAGTTATCTGAAGAATCATCCGAAGAGCCATCTGATGAGGTCTCGCTGGCAGAATTTCCAGCCAGGTTATTGATTCTGGCTTTTTTTCTCCTTTTTTTCGAGGGGCCAGCCCCCGTTTCTTCGGTCGAATCGTTGGGATCCAGGTCTCGTAGTTTACCTTCACTGACTTCTTGATATACACACTGCTTGACAAAATCATCGAAATCAGTATCATTTATCTCCTCCTTTGTCTCTGTATCTGACTCCAGATCCAGGCTATCCAGGCTATCCAGACTATCCGAATTTTCTGCCTCCTTTTTATCGGGGGTAGTTTTCGAAGACAAATGCCAGTCTTCAAAAGTTGCCTGAGGGTATGGTCTTTCCTTATAAATCTCACGTATACGCCGTAGAACATTAACACGATCAGAATCACTAAAATTCCAATTTCCTTTCTGTTCGATTTCCTGAGCAACCCTAGAATAAGCATCTTCCTCTAGTATATTCAAGAGCCGTTTTGGCCTGGACCCTGTTGTGTACAATTTCCTCCAAGTTAATACATCTTCAAACATTGCCACTTTTATATGATGATCTCATAAACAATCGTAAAGAAAAAAGTATGAAAAAAATGAAAAACGAAGAAAATACCGCCTGTCAGAAGTAAGAGAGAGGTCAATTCTGAGTCGCGCTACTATGAAAGACGAGAGATCTCTTTAAGTGTTTTTTTTTTTTTTGCTTCTTTTCTTTGTTTTAGTTCCACTGCGAAAATCGTCAATTCTTATTCGAAACCTCGATTTGTTATAAGAGAAACACGCTTTCTATTTGCGTTTTCCACGCCACTTAACGATCAATATTTTGCAGAATCTGTATCACCAGATGATGTTTTGAATTGTCGCGATGACACTGGTGGAGTTTCTATATGAAGGTCAAGCCAGACGCGAGGGATGATTCCACGGCAATAAAGATTATTACTATTGTTGATTTTTTTCTTTTTTTTTTTTAATCTGATTCTATGTTTTATCTGTATCTACATTTCTTGGATATATTCACATTCATATATTCTTCGTACTGGGGGTTGGCGTTCACTATATACAGAATCAAGCACCGACTTCATCTTTAGAAGCCCATACCTGGCATACCACCCATGCCACCCATACCACCGGCAGGGGCAGCAGGACCCTTTGGCTCAGGGGCGTCGACAATGGCACACTCGGTAGTGGCCAACAAGGAGGCAACACCGGCAGCGTCAACCAAACCGTTCTTGACCACCTTGAATGGGTCAATGATACCGGCAGCAATCATGTCGGTGAACTCACCCTTGGAGGAGTCGTAACCTCTGTTGAACTCAGCGTCGTCGTAGACCTTGCCGACAATGACGGCACCCTCCTCACCGGCGTTCTCGATGATTCTTCTGGCGGGCTTGGTGATGGCGGACTTGATGATCTCAACACCCAACTTCTGGTCAAAGTTCACGGCCTTGCTCTTGACCTCATCCAAGATTCTGGAAGCCTTGATCAAGGCAGTACCACCACCTGGCAAGATACCCTCCTGCACGGCGGCTCTGGTGGCGTTAAGGGCATCGTCGTATCTGTCCTTCTTCTCACCAACCTCAACCTCGGAGGAACCACCAACCTTGACGACGGCAACACCGCCAGACAACTTGGCTAATCTCTCCTGCAACTTCTCTCTCTCGTACTCAGTGGTGGCGATGTCATCGTTGGCCTGTCTGATTTGCTCGCATCTGGCCTGGATGTTGTCCTTGGAGCCCTCACCGTTCAAGATGACGGTGTCCTCCTTGGTGATGGTAATGGAACCAGCAGAACCCAATTGCTCAATAGTGGCGTTCTCTGGCTTGAGGTCCAACTCCTCGGTGAAGACGGTACCACCAGAAAGAATGGCAATGTCACCCAAGGTGTTCTTTCTGTTGTCACCAAAGCCTGGGGCCTTGACGGCACAGACCTGGACCTGGCCTCTCAACTTGTTCAAGATACAGGCAGCAAGGGCTTCACCCTCAATGTCCTCAGCCAAGATTAACAAAGGTCTTCTGGTCTGGTTGGACAACTCCAAGGAAGGCAAGATGTCCTGGATTGAGGAGATCTTCTTCTCAGACAACAAGATCAATGGGTTCTCGAACTCAACCTTACCGTTCTTGGTGTTGGTGATGAAGTATGGCGAGATGAAACCACGGTCAAACTTCATACCCTCAGTGACCTCCAATTCATCCTCCAAGGTCTTGCCCTCCTTGACGGTGATGACACCCTCCTTGCCGACTTTCTCCATGGCAGAGGCCAACAAGTTACCAATGTGCGTGTCGCCGTTAGCGGAAATGGTGGCAACCTGAGCGATCTCCTCGCTGGTGGTGATCTCCTTCTTGTTCTTTTGCAAAAACTCAACCACAGCCTCAACAGCGGCCTGGGTACCTCTTCTCAAGTCCATTGGGTTGCAACCAGCAGCCACGTTCTTAACGGACTCAGTGAAAATAGATCTACCCAAAACGGTGGCAGAGGTGGTTCCATCTCCGGCAGACTCGTTGGTCTTAGATGCAACTTCCTGCAACAACTTAGCACCCATGTCCTCAAACTTGTCCTTCAAAGTGATGGACTTGGCAACGGTAACACCATCCTTGGTGATTTTAGGCGAGCCGAATTGTTGCTCAATAAGAACATTTCTACCCTTAGGGCCCAACGTGACCGAAACAGCATCGGCCAAAGTGTTAACACCCTTCAAAAGGGCAGCTCTTCCTTCAACGCCAAACTTAAGCTCCTTGTGGGAGTAGTGGCGAACAAGGTTTCTCGCGGTGGATGCACGTGCTCTCAACATAATGTGGGGTTTGATAAGAGTTTGGAGTAAATCTTTCGGGTTTTAATTGTGCGCTTCCGGTGTGTGGATTTGCCTCGGTATATATGGTGGGCCCCTGTGAGGGCCGCGAGGGAAAAAATTCTGGAAAATTCTGTCACTGGGCGCGGAGATGCCTGCATAGTAATGGGGGCCGCCCGGGTGAGGCCCGCTTCATGGCTCTCTCACCTTTTTAACCTTAGGAGGCCAAATTCCCCGGTAAATCTTGAGCCAGGCAATTTTTTAGAATTGAAATATTGAAAATTTTCTAGATGTTAGTTATGTTAATATGGAATTTTTGGTTTTTTTGAGTTTGAGAAAAAGGAACTTATCACCAGGTTATCGTTCGTTATCGTTGGGTGCAACACCTGTGCGGCGGTGGTTATTGTCTCAGTTGTGCACCCAACGGGGCCAACTCCAGAGTCCGTCCATACCACGTTCCGTGGCCCACGTTGCAATTGGCAAATAAATTCGTGGGAAAGAAAAAAATGATAGATATAAAAAAAATAGAAGATAGAAGAAAAAAATGGGAAAGCATACCTTAGCTCCTTCCATTCATAGGTAAAGAACAACACTTCTCATCTAATTCGTAGATCATTGCGGCATGCTGGGGTATTGCTCTCTGAACATGCCATCCCAATCGAAACGTGTTTTGTCCACATCAAACTCATTTCCCGTGTTGCTAAATAACAGATTCAAGATCTGATCTACCGGGTCTTTGGATTTCGGAAGATGGTCGTAACTGTAGATTTCCTGCTGGCCAAAGACTGGGCCTGTGCCAACGGGCTCTTGTTTCAAATGTGGCTGCCCGGTAAGAAAATCCGGTTGCAATTGACTCGCGATTTGTGGGTTTTGATAACGCAAAAACTCTTCTCCATAGGTCTGCCCTATCTGGAAAGGTGGTCCTGGCATAAAGTTGGACCCGTTCTGATTTGCAGCAATTACACCTTGTTGTCCCAGAAGAGGCTGACCATTTGTGATCGATTCATTATGGGAAATCATGGCATTATTGTTCAATTGTAGCCACCAAGGATCAAATTCAGACGCATCCTGTCCTTCTTCAGGCGAACTGATCAGGTATGTCAGTAAATCTACTGGCATGGTAGTATTCTGGGGGAAAGTATTCCAGTTCGGAACACCATCAAGTTTCAGTTTTCCAGCGAGATCACAATCGACTTTCCCATTATCCGAATTTGCAGATGTAGGCGGCGAGGACTTAATGGTGGAGCCACCCTCCTCTCCAATTTGGATTTGCTCTTGGTCTGAACATCCGCCGTCTGTTTGAGATCCCTCACTTTTCATCTGCGCCTTGAAATCCTCGAATTTCCTTAGCAATACCGTCATTGGTTTTTCAACCGCATCATATTTCCTTAAGCCAATGTAATTCGTGTACTGGGCAAAAGCTTTGAATTGCTTTTCCAAATGAATATAATGTTCTGGTTGACTGGTGATTAAAGTCAACAAGACATTAGCTAATAGCATCACCACACAAATGTCCATACTTGCTGAGGAATATTTTATGCTTCTGGTATGGGGTCCTGCAGAATTAACGTCTCTTCCGTGAAGCTTTGTTCCGTTTTCTTCGTCAATTTTAACAAGCTTCTGGTAAACGATTAGGTAGACTTCCTTTGCCATTTCCTCAATGAGAAAAACCGTGGAATGTTGTTTTGGAACATGCAAGAATGGCTTATTCAAGAAAATGAGCAAATAGTAATAAAGAAACTTTAGTGTGTGATTCTGGATGGCTAAATCTTTTGCTGACTTTAAAGAGGCGTACAGCCATGAGCACGCGGGGTCCAAGTTTTGTCTCCATTTGAGTAATTTCATATTGAAAACCTTCAGTCTGTTAAATTTAAGAAGATAGTTTATCTTGGGATCTTTGTCAAATGTCACCGGCTGGTAAGTCAGTCTAACCATGTGGCGTGTCATTTCGATGAGTTCGATAGAATATTTCACGTTAAGATAATCAACCTCGCTTTCACCATTAAGGCGGAGAATCGGTACGGAATTCTGTTGAAGACATGAGCGACGGCCTAGAGACATCGCAAAGTATTGATCCATGACAAGCGTACCCATAAAACATCGATTTGATGTGGGACAAGAATTTTCTCCGTGAGACATATCAAACCCAACATCAAGTCCAATACGAATACCTATACCCGCAAAAAGCCAAGCCTTTGAAATCTGGCCCTTGGATATACAGTGTAAGGCCAATAAAGTATAACACTGTGATATTGCTATGGACAGGGTTATTCTTTCCAGAAAAAGACCCTTCAGCACATAGTCACAGTATGCATCGGCTTCTTTGAAAGTAAGCTTGCCGCTGTTGGCACAGATGGCGTAGATCAACTCAGCATTAAGAAAAGGCCCCGACAAATTGCGGTTTTCAAGTTCATATAATATTCTGTTTTTATCAAGCAAGATATGTTGGGTTCCATAATACTGATAGGTGAAGTAGTCCCGCACCAAACCCGCCACATATTCGAAATCCTGCTCTAAAGTTATAACTCCATCTATAGGTCCCAGATCCAGGGGACTCGTGGCCAATAATGGCTCCTGTGCTTGAGTTGGCACTCCTCGTACATGGTAAACACTTCCTGCGCCAAAATATTGGTCACTATCTGTGATATAGGGTTTATCGGCGATTTCATTTTCCGACGGCTCATACTCATCGTCCATATTCAAATCTCCTGGTGTATCCACGGGTCTTTCGACCCTTTTAGGAAACGATAAGCTTAGCGATTCAAGCTTCGCTGCAAGGGCATCTGGATCATCTCGAATGGCCACCAAACCTGCAAGGGCATCTTCGAGAACATCGTTATTTGTTTCTAAACTTTTTATATATCCTACAGAATATCTCTGCGACCGTCTATCGGTAGTATTGTAATCACAAGTGACATTTCTTTTGGTGCAACTGGAACATGGATGTCCGCCATCACACTTGCGCTTGATCTTCCTACAGTTTGAGCAGGAAAGTTTCTTTTTTTCATCCGAAAGCATGATTTTGTGTGTATTTTCTGGACTTTGGAGTGAGTTTTTTGGTGTTCCTTTTTTTTTTGCTTTTCTATTTTGGTAATTTTAATTCAATGTAAAGCTGTGCCAAAACTAGAGGACGAGTATCTGAACGCGTGCGCGAAACTTCCGAGAATTCAGGAGAATGTAGAGAAGGAGCTGGGGAATGTTTGATGGAATACACGAATTAAGAGGGCATTAATAAACACTTTTTTATGAAAAAATAAATAAATAAAATGAAGAGTATTTGAAATTGTTTTCTTCTTTTTTCTTTTTCTTTTTTTTGTATATTGTCACTTGTTTTACTTACTGGTCAGAAATCGGTATCTGCTTCCGTACATCGGTATTAAAGTTAGGCTTTGACCTGCGTGAGGGTTGATTATTAATACATTCCAGAAAAAAGGAAGAGAAAAAAAAAAAAAATTGAACAAAAAAAGTCAACAGGAATAAAATGTGGGATCGGAAAATCCGGGGTTGGTAAAAGCTTGAAAATAAATTTTCCACCACTTTTTCTTATCATCGATTAACTTTTTGATTTTGAAGTTGAAAAAGAAAACACTCCCATCCCTATGTCTAAGAAAAGACAGAATCATGCACTTCTCAAGATGATGCGAATCAGCATGTCGATAATATTGCCCATGATAATCCAAATTCATAGGCATATACCCATTATTTCCCTTTTTTATCTTTTTTTTATCTTTTTTTTTTTTTTTTTGAATCCTTCTATTTGGCCTTAGATTTATATCACAAGTTTTACTTCTAGTCAGTACGATCTTTTAGGGGACTTTTAAACGACACTATTTATGTGTGCAACTGACCATGTATATCGCTTCTTATTTAGAAAATATCTCCATACTATTTCTGTATCTTCAATTTATGGTTGTATATGTTCAGTACCAAATTTTGACTGATTATTTAACAAAGTGGTGAGAACTTTTGCAACCATGGAAGTTACTCCAGTCAATTAAAAACTTATCACTCCATGAAATGAAAGTCTCTAATACTCTGCGAGCCTTTGCGATTGAGGGTTTTTAATGTGCCTCTCCAAAGAATTCAGAAATGTAAAAACAATCGTTAATATTTCCTTTTGAAAACATACTTAACAAAATAATACTAAAACCATATTCAAAAAAATTACAGCACGTCAATTTCGCATATGGTCTCCCACTACACTACTCAGTGACGCCCTGAGAAGCTTAACTAACGTTGATCGGACGGGAAACAGTGCTTTCTTCTCGGTATGGCCGTAACCTGGAATTTAGAAAGGTTTTATCGGCCATATCCGACCAGAATTCGGTAAATCATAATTCAGCAAAAATTACTCTATTAGAGGAATAATCACCAAATTGGCACATAATACATACTTTTTAACAGCTATTAATTCCTCAAGAAGTAGTAATTTTTCTCCAACCCTAGGTAACAACAACTAAAACACCATATTCTGTTTTCCTACCTCCTGTTGAGATCCAATATATTAATCTTTGACAATTTTAGAACTCAACCTTCTTAAAAATTGTTCTCGTGTTTAAATCCCATTGTTCTTTACATTCTAAAACAAAAAAAAAAAAAAAAAAAAAAAAAAAAAAAAAAGAAAAAAAAAAACATGTTAAAACTAAACCTATCATCCACCACATTCAACATGACTTGTATCTTATGAACCAATATGTTTAAACGTGTTTATTTTTTAAGGTCTATGGTAAGAAAACTCACAGACATCGATTATTACAAAGTTTCTCGAAGTCTTATCAGACCACCCCATAAAGGAATGATTAGTATTATTCTCTGGTTACTCTCTCAAGCACATCCTCAATATAGGCCAGGACCAAGTACTGACCACCCTTCAGTACCTTTTTTTCGTGAAATTTCTGCTCATCCTTGGTCATTTGCACGATATTCTGGAACCTGAACCCCTGGTTTGAGTCCCACCGTGAAAGGTGTTATCAGTAGATGGAATATCTTCGGCAGAACCGTATTTAGCAAAGATTTCTTTTATCTGCTTCCCATTTTCGAGTTTTTCATTGATTCTCCATAGTAGATTTTCATAAAGAATTCTGGTGGTTTCGGCACTGAAGTTCTTCTCAGCATTACGAAAGAATATTAGTTTCTTGAATTACACGGAGGAAGGACGACATTCCCTGTAAATAATAAACTCATCACCTTTGCCACCAATCAATTTTGTGGAAAAATTGAGCTTATCGCTGACATCGAAATTTGATTCTTCAATATTCAATATAAGCTAACGACTTAATGTTGAGAAAAACTTACCATGAGTAATTAAGACTTCGAACAAATCAAATTCTTTCCTAAGAGTATGAATTCTTCATTCTCATCTTGAAGCCGCATTACTGAAGAGTTTATCTCTCCACAAGCAGGCCTTCGCCTTGTAACGAATCGTCATTCAGAATAATCACCACAGTTTCCGGTTGATAAATATGACGGCAAACTATTCCAGCCTTCAGGGTTTAATAATGTAATATCAGTTACATTATGAAGATTGTGATATGATTTTAAACGGCTTATAAGCTGTTTTAGGGCCAGTGTATCACTTTCACCAGCTTCAGCAATAGATTACCTTCTACTTCTGTTCATTTCATCTCTACAGATTACAAAAACAGTAAGCATTTGTTGGTTCAAATCAGGGGTGAAATTTGGGGCATAATTCATCTTCACAATCAACATCTCAATATAATAACAGTCAAGCCGTATAGTTACACATTAAGAATACTCGGTCTCAGCTACTTTAAGTTTCTTTGTCTGCTTCAGAAACTGCCGTGCTTTGATCCTTTGTCAGAATGGACTCTCTTATTTTTTCTTCTCCGTCGTCATCTCTCTTTAATTAAAACAAGGGAAGATTAGGAGGTACGGATATTATGGTTTATTTTGCTCTTCTGTATAGCAACGTGACGCGACAGAAGAAGTGTTTAAATCGAGCGAAATCTATCTAAATGGGTGGTCTCTCAATAATGAGCTTCCAGAAAGAAAAAAATTGCAATTTGGGAGTAAAATATTTTCGTCAATTAAGAAAAAAGAAAAATTATTGCGAGTTTCCGTTATTGCAAGATGCATGAAAATGTTCACTATTAGGTAAGTACGCCTTTTTGAATTTCCACAGTAATTATCGATTTTCTTGAGGTAATATACTGTGTCAAGCCATTTCATTTTGCCACTGGAATTAAATTTCCCAGTCTTCGAGAGGCCTTCGGAGTCTGTACCGTTTTTTTTTTGTTTTTCGTCAACCTTTGAAGTAAAGTTTACTTCATAGTTTTCAAATCTTCTCCCATATTCGACTTCAGGGATAAGTGATTCCAGACTATGAGTTTTGGTTTCGACCTATTCTAGTTCATTCTATTTTCTCGTATTGAATAAATTGAATTATTTCTTCTTAGTTAAATTTTTTTCAATTTCGGTAAATCTATTAAAGCATGTAATCGTCATCGCTAAAAGATTGCAAAGATTCTGAAAAGATGACAAACGCGGCCTCTGCTCAGATCCTACCTGACATGGTACGCTAACTTATTTTTTCCTTGATTATTATCCTGCTTTGATATCTCTGTCCAATAGTATACTCCAAAAAAAAAAAAAAAAAGCATACATCACCCCATCGCCCTAGCCGATATGTCTGTGCGAACGGCTTTCGGTTTTCCATTTTTCTTGGTATAAGTCAGCTGATTGATCCTCATCCGGTTTTCCCCGAAAGAGGTTTAAATTATTTAATAATTTTGATTATAATGATAAAATGTAAGAGTTATAATATATATTCTCATTTCCCTCCAACCCCTTCCTCTTTCATCACTACCTCTTGTCTCCCCATTTTCCTACTTAGTAGGTGATGTTAAGATCTGTGATGAAACTTCAAATAAATGTGTCAAAATCAAGGTCATATTTTGAATCGCGAAATTCATTCAGAAAGTAAAGAAAAAAATCACTAGCGGGTTCAATTTTCCGCGTGGTTGCAATGTTGATGTTAAATTGTTGCCTGGAACCGGAAAAGCCGTGGGTTCACCTCGGCAGCGTATCAACACCATATCCATCCAATAATGCGACCCTACCCGCGGTTCATCACAAGTCAGTAGTGTATGGTGTTGACTTGTATGCAGTATTTCCCCAGACTTCGCAACACTTTTCTTGGTTTCAGCCGGAAAATCAGGCGCGGATCCGGTCAAACGATGACAAGATGTGAAAACTTAATATTGCTCAATATGATGCCTCATCGCCGATTAAGTGAATCTGTGAAAATAAATATGGTATAAAGACATGTATAATAATGCCTGTCAGTTTTTCTTTTTCCTTTTTTTTTTCTCTTTTTTTGTTCAAGTTACCTTCCTCACCATTCCCTCATACCCTACTAAAACTGTTACTGTTGCATATAACCGATAATGGCTGATTTAGAGAAAAACATTAATAATCATCCAGTACTGGTCAAAGACACAAACTCTTTAAATACAAATGCAAATTCCGTCCATGATTCCAAAAATGCTGAAACACTCAAGGGCGCTCTAGGCTTGATCGACCGTTTGGCTGCGAAATTAAAAGCCGAAACTAAAGGTATTGAACTTGTCACCGATGAAGAAAAAGGTGACGAATCAATCATCAATGCTTCAAGTATGTGGTGGTCTGCAAATATGGTTATTTCCACTTTTTCTTTGGGTGCGCTCGGAATTACAGTGTTCTCGTTATCTTTCTTCCAGTGTATCATGTGTATTGTTTTCTTCACCATGTTTGGTGCATTGTCTGTGGCCTACTTCTCTCTTTTCGGTGTCAAGTTGGGTCTTCGTCAAATGATCTTATCCAGGTTCCTTGTTGGTGACTATACCCAGAGAGTCTTTGCACTTGTGAATATGATTGCCTGTATTGGATGGGGTGTCTTGAACATTATCACTTCTGCTCAGTTGTTGCACATTATCAATAATGGTGTTTGTCCCCCTTGGGCCGGGTGCTTGATTCTTGTGTCTTGTTCCGTAATCGTTACTTTTTTCGGATATAACATTATCCACACCTTCCAGAAGTACTCGTGGCTCCCTAACTTGATTGCCTTCATTGCGATTATGGCCAGAATGTCCAAGGCAAAGACTTTCACCTGGGGAACGACAACTGGTGGCGCCACTACTGCCGGTAATGTTTTATCTTATGGTGCTGCCGTTTATGGTTTTGCTACAGGCTGGACTACATATGCCTCCGATTACACGGTGTACCAACCCAGAAACGCCAATATGTACAAAATTTTCTTTGGTATCTTTTTCGGATTGATTCTCCCCACGATTTTCACCATGATCTTGGGAGCTGCTTGTGCTACAGGTACCCTAACCAATGCCAGATGGAAGGAATTGTACACCGAAAAGTCTATTGGTGGTTTGGTTTATGCTATTCTTGTGGAGGACTCTTTACATGGGTTTGGTGAGTTCTTGTGTGTCCTTATTGCTCTCTCTACCCTTTCCAACAATATCCCAAATATGTACTCTGTTGCCTTATCTGCCCAATCTGTGTGGTCTCCTTTGAAGAAGGTTCCAAGAGTATTCTGGACCATCAGTGGTAACATTGTCGTGTTGGCCATCTCTATTCCAGGCTACTACCGTTTTGAAGAAGTCATGGAGAATTTCATGAACATGATTGGTTACTACTTGGCCATTTATGAGGGTATGTGTTTATCCGAGCATTTCATCTGGAAAAAGAATAAATGGAGCGCCTACGACTATGAAAACTTCGATGACAAGACTAAATACCCGGTGGGAATTGCCGGTGTTTTTGGTTTCTGCTGTGGCTGTGCCGGTGTTGCCGTTGGTATGAACCAAGTATGGTATCAAAGTGTGCTCGGTAAAATGATTGGCCAAAGGGGTGGAGATATTGGTTTTGAATTAGCTGGTGCATTTTCCACCATTGGTTTCAACGCCGTCAGATATTTTGAAATCAAGTATATTGGTCGCTAGAGGAGGTAAATCGTCCCCTTTTAATAATAAGAAACGTAATAATATGAAAATTTGAAAGAAAAAATCTGAAAAAAAGAAACCTAACTATATTGATTTTAGTTTTTTTTGAATCAAGACTTCTCTGCTCTCAGGGGTCAAGTCCTTGTGGTTTTCCTGGTATAACAAAGGTACAATGGAAAGACCGAAGTGGTCACCGAGTACGGACATCTACAGAATTAGTATAGGCGATCTAAAATGGATCTAGACGCTCTCTTTGATGGGCTCCAAGAAAAAGGGGTGCTTCTATTTTTAGTCTTTTCCCGAATATAAAGAACTTGCAGTAATTTCACAAGCACAGCCACAGCGAAAGCCTAGTATTTTTATTGGCTTTAGATTGTAATACTCTCTTATTGAACACTAATCAAGTTTGCTTAAAAATAAATTAACTGATATTTGTGCTTTTTTCTTGATAATTAAAATTTCTAAAACTTTCATTGATGTTAAATTCAGAAGGATAAATTTAACCCTCTTTGAATTTTAGACGACTAGGAATCGCGCAAAAGAGTTTACGGCAGTCCCACACTAATCTCTAGTTTCTTAGCCGGTGCGGATATCCTTCCTACGTTAATACAATAGAAGGCGCCCCTATTGATGGGAAAGTAGTGATAGCTAAATACCACACCTCATACTCCATTTTATTTTCAAAAATAATTTTATCTTACACCTGTCGTAGGTAAAGAAATTTACTGCCTATTCATTTACTAGAAAATTAGATGGTGCTTTGGTAGGCATTGAAGAATCTCTTTCCCTCAGAGTTCTGCCATAAAAACTTTGAATTTTTAATCGCTTAAGCCATTGTTCTCTTTTCATTAATAATGAAACACCCTTGTTAATTGTTATGGGATTTTCACTTTTTTTTTTTCTTCAAGTTTCATTAATAAGCTCTATCTCCATGATTTGTCATACCTATACTTGTTGGAAAGCTGTAGAATTGAAATGGTAATTTTCAATACAAGCTTTTGTTATTTCTCCAACATCCAAAACCCTATATATAGCTCTTAAATCCCCGAATGATTTGTTTCTTTCTTTTTTTCTTTAGTCATTAATTATCTGATATATCAATACATCAAGATGAAGTTTTCCTCCTCCCTCGTGTCGCTCTCCATGATCGCTATTTCCTTTGCAATTCCATTATCTGGAACAGGTGAAGCAGATTTGACCAATGTTGATTTGAAAACAGACATTCCTGCTGAAGTTTACCAGAACACTGACCAATCTAAAGTTCATGAGTCTGAACACCCAAAGTCTTTGTTGGATTTTGCAAACAGACTCCAAGAGTTTTCAAACAAGTTGGATTCATGTTACGTGAATGATAACATTGATCTTGGTTGTTTCCGTTCCACTAAAGCCCTGATTCTTGGCTTAGCCGATGAAGGCAAAGTATCCAACCTTTCTAAGGGAGACAAAGAGGTAATGCAATTATGGACTAGTGGTATTATTACTTATACGTTCCCCGAGTTGCAAAAACTTTCTGAAGAAAAATGTACTCAGCTTTATCACTTTACTTCCGATTGTATTTACTTCAACTTTAACAACTATGCCGCAGCCGTAAAGATTTTCAGCAAATACACCGAGACTTATTCGAATGAAGCTTTAAGCTATGATCTTCTTATTCCAGGTGCAAAAGACTTGTTTTTGGTTGGTTTCAGAAGTGTGGAAAATCAGTTCGAGAGACTTTCGGAAGTATCGACCACACAATGGTCGGAAGAGGCAGGTTTGAATGATTACAAACAGTTATTTTCTGAAGCAGCAAAGATTCACAAGGAAACAGTGGCCATTTTGAAATCTAAGGGGGCTGACGTTTGAAAAAGTGACAAAGCTCAAGAATGGGGGAGTCATTATTAAGACCCTTCCAAGGATAAGGGGTATATAAATTGAAACTTCTAGGATTTATACTTTAATATCTTGAAATCTTAGCTTAGCTCTCTTTTTTTTTTTTTTTTTTTTTTGATAAAATATATATATAAAACAAAAGGGGTTCTTTTTGTTGTCAACTCTCAGAATGGGATACCTAATAATGTCAATACAGTAGTTGACTTTCTTTCCGTTGCTTTAATTGGTGTTGACAATTATTCTCTTTTTCTTTCTTGAAAACGACGGAACTCCAAATGTGGGGACACAAAAAATAGTTCAGCCTACAAGAAGATGAATGTTCTAAATAATAACAAGCTATAACGCACCCCAAAATCAAACGATCATGGAATGAAAATAAAACTGATGACCTTAGTTGGAAATAAACAAAAGCACGCTATTTTAATATATCATTAGTGAGTTCAATTGTTTTATTTAGTCATGTAACCAACTCACTCGATTTTGTTTCGAATTAGAAAGCACAAAGTATTTCAGAAAAGCTTCCACCCGCAATAATATGAACCTACAGATAATTTGGAGCTTTTCGAGTATGTCTCATTGGACACCTTTTTTTTTTTTTTTTTTTTTTTTGATTGATGCATATGTATTGAAGGATTCCCCTGGTAAACCAGTGACGAAAACTATATGTAACTATAGAAAACCTAACAACACACTCCGGATTCCACTCTCCTCGCCTAGACGGGGGGTGCCTCACGCTGTTCCACAGCAAAAGCACCCCACTCAGATACGCAAAACCCTTTTTCTTTTTTTTGCCTGATACATCTGATTAAAGGACGAAGGTGGTCGTTAAGCCATCACCTTCAAAAACTATATAACTATAGAAGAACCTCTAAACCGCTCCCAAGTACACACTGACTGGCAAGCCTCGCTCACTTCACGCCGAAACCACGGCAAAAGTGCTCTAGCTAGCATGTACCTGTAACATGAATGAATGATACGTCATCGTCCCAACGGAAAGGTCTCGCCTAATGCTTTCTTCAATTCCCGAGGCAGAAGAGGCACCGGGTCCGAACCTTCAAGTGCCTCTCTTCTCCTTCTCGAGTACACTCTCTTGACGGTCTTAACGAACCAATTCAACTTTCTCAAATTCTCATAGGAGGTGTCAGCCGGCGCTAACATCTCATTGAGATTCATAGGTTGGGCAAAACCAATCTCTTGCCACCAGAATTTAGACGACTCACATGAGTTATAGGTGTGTGAAAGAATACCATTCTTAGGGACTGAGAAGGAACAAAGTTGACATTTCATCAATCTCGTATTCCCAGCCAAATCAAACATTGGAACGTACGATCCAAAATGAAAGAGATGTAATGCTGTTAAGTCTTTTCTTCTCAACCATTCTAGTTTATGGAGTTCTTTCCAAAAAGTTTTCCATCTCTTGGTTATGCCAGTGGCGGGACAGATCTCTATAAACCTACCAGGCATAATGGGTGGCAACTTCTCTTGCTTTTTCCTGCTCCGAACCTTCAAGCGACAAGCTTCCCAGAAATTTTTATTTATGCATTTTCGTGGGAAACCCCATAATAAATTGTTTAATTAATGCTCCAATCAGAATATTCATAACACATGCTGCTGTGATTTCTTTTACCTGTACCATATCTACTTATTCATTTACACAACGAATCCGTGATAGTTTAGTGGCTAGAATTACCGCTTGTCGCGCGGTAGACCGGGGTTCAATTCCCCGTCGCGGAGCTTTTATTTTTACTTTTTTTTCTTCAAGCGAACTTCAACAATACCAGAATTTTCCTTCATATACCCCTGTTTACGTCGCCTTGGACCCATCTCACTTCCAGTAAACACAAACCTCAATCCCAATGATATCTAATGATGGATTTGTGCCCATCACTGCCATTTTTTACGCGGTTTTCCATCCAGTAAAAGGCACCCAAATTGTCCACCAAGTTCCGGAAGGATCTATTGGTAGTTTTGACTTGCAATCCACAGAAGATGTGCTTTTCAACTTTGATACTGTGAAAAACTATATCATTCCCAAACCTCAGTTGTGCAATAAACTTGTGTCGTTTAAAATTAATGAGTTTCGTGTGCTAGGTTACCCCGTGAATATTGAAGGAAGCCATTATTCAAGGAACTCGTTTAACTTCAATTTTGGCTTTGTGTTGCCATACAATTCTGACACCACGCCATATGAACTGGCTGTTAGCCGCATGGGGAAGATGTTCCGTGCTTTGGAAGAACAGTCGTTGCTTCTAAGTAAATTAGATAAGGAAAACGCGTTTCTTAGTGGATCTAGTGGTACAGCTTTTGCAAGCAACAGTTTTCAACATACACCTGGCCATTCCAAAATCCAGAAGTTTTCCTTACTGTCAATTGAGTCGCTTATCCACCAATTGTACCAGGATTTGAACAACTATTCCGAGTGCTGTATTCCGATAGATTCTGCCAATAGTGTAGATATCAAGCTTTTCCCCATGCTCCCTCCTCCGGTGAACCTAAAGGCATACCAGGTGCCAATTCTGACGGTTAAATTAAATCTGCTTATAGATGTGGTGTGGGATCCCACCATGATTAAAATTCTCCCTTATGTGAACGGGCTCAACTCCGTCAAACGCATAAGCGAATTGGCTGGTGCAGACTACCTTTTAACTAAGCAGTGTATCCAACACCTCATGCATTATCAGTGCATTATTCTTGTGGATATCTTCCAGTTCAGCAATATCTATGCCCCCACCAACCATATTGGCAATTTCCTCAAAACTAATGGAATGGCTGAAGAATGTCAGGCATATATTATCGCCACAAATCACTGGAATGAACCTGTTTCACTCCTAGCAACCCCAGGAACTCCAAGATCTGCAGCGACTCCTGTAACCCCCAGTCTCTCGAGTACCCCCAAGATTCCTGTATCTGCACGAGGAATACCTGTCCAAAATAAGAATTCTTTGCCTGGCGATGGGAAACAAACATATCTGGAATCGGCAAGCCCACTCTCTAGAGATTTGATACCGGGGATTTCCATGGCATTTGCGGGAAAAAAGACTGAAATAAAGATTCCTTCTAAGGCCACATTATTTTATCTCTACCGACTGCTCAACCAGGGTCAAACTCTTAAAGAGTGGTATATCCAGCACCAGAAAATACTCAAAAACATTGATATCCGCAGATTTATCAACTTTGGTGTTGTGCGTGGAATCATCTACCGAGTGAATCTGTATCCGATTTTACACTCAGTCACGAAATCTCTTGAAGCTGGTGAGGGGCGGACCGAGGGTATCGATGAACTCTTGGCGCATTTCCAAAACAAAGCAAAAATCGGCTCTGTCTTTGAACCAAGTGGCGCGAACGCTTCGGAAGCTGGTCTTTTGAAGAGCGTCGTTCGGGAAAGCAATTTGAAAACAGGCAAGAAAACAAGGACCGTTAGTTTTAACTACCATGTTGATCGCCCTGTGGGTGCCTTTTCCAAACTTGATGATCGCACCATACATAACCACACAAGAAAGTCATCAAGTAGCTTTAAAAGTGTGCCTCGTGTTGAGCATGAAGATGCCACGGAAAATCTTGACCTGGATGTATTTGATACAGGCTCTGATGGACTGGAGACCGAGGGCTCTGATAAGGAAAACGATATTTTGTCAGATCTGGAAAATGATTCTCATGAAGACTCGGGACAACTGTCAGAAGATCAGGAGATATTCAAATTGATCAAATTAGTACGGGGCTCTCAACACTTTGATTCCATATGTACAGAGTTGCAAAAGTCACGTTCGGATGTAGAGAAGTTACTAGATAAGCTTGGAGCACATTCGGTAATCAATTCATGAGTGTGATTTGGGTATTAGGGGTTTTTTTATAGGTGAAGGCTAATGTGATTTAAGTAATTGCTAGAGTAGATTTGTACTAGTTCACAGCTGGCCCGTGGTTTTAAAACGTGCTCATTTAGTTTGTTAGGCTATAAATGATCATAGTTAGATCATCTTAGCCAGAGAATTGTTAAAAATACTTTGAAAACTGGTGGTGGGCACTAGACATCAACTTCTACTATGAGTTGTGGTTGCAAGATACACTAAAGGGCTCAATTCTTTTGAAAGTAATGAAGAATATCGTTGACATAAAATTTCTTAACGCTTTAGAAGTGGAATTGGCTAGATATTTTTTATTTGAATTCATGACAATTTCCCAAATTCACCAGATATTAAACAATTTTTGAAAAAGTTGAGAGATATCGCACTTTTCAAGAATTACATTTAGGGAAGCAAAAATTATTGACCACAACTCCCAGCCATTTTTCAAAGCCAAAAATACAATTCTCACTAAAGGAAATGGCCATTACAATCAAATCTTAAAAATGCCCAATAATTTCGCTGAAATATATCTAAAATACCGTCACCACGCAGACCACCGCCCCCTGGAACTCAGCCACACGTGACCGCCAGAAATGGCCATGGCCTCGCGCCCCCAGTTCTCGTGCGGGTAACCCATAGAGACAGGCGCGGGTAGACGGTGTTTATGCGGGAACGAGAAACGTAAACAAAACCAGCACTCCTCTTCTTTTGCCCCACAAAACACCCACACGAAATGTCAGGAAAAGGAAAAGTACACGGCGGCAAGGGCAAGTCGTCCGAGGCCAACAAGGTGTCGACATCGCATTCTGCGCGTGCAGGTTTGCAGTTCCCCGTTGGTAGAATTAAGAGATATTTAAAGAGAAACTCGCAAAGCAAGATCCGTATCGGGTCTAAATCTGCCATTTACTTAACCGCGGTATTAGAGTATTTGACCGCCGAGGTGTTGGAGTTGGCCGGAAATGCTGCCAAGGATTTGAAGGTCAAGAGAATCACGCCCAGACACTTGCAATTGGCCATTAGAGGTGATGAGGAATTGGACAACTTGATTAAGGCCACCATTGCCTACGGTGGTGTCTTGCCCCACATCAACAAGGCGTTGTTGTTGAAGGTGGAGCGGAAGAAGGGCCAGAAATAGGTTCATCTTCCTCCCTCAAACCCCCATATGGGGCTGGTTACTGGTGAGAGACCCTCGCCTTCCCGATGTACTATATATATTTGTATATTAATGTCAAGATTTGTTCGGACATACCGTGTCCCTTAAGCTGCAGTTGCTATATTTGGTGTTGTTGCAGCTGTCGCAGACGTACTGAAACCCTTAGGTTCAGTAGTATTATTATTCTTATTATTATCCGGGCTATTGGCCTCCAGTTTTTGTTTGGTGGCAATAGTAATAGCATGAAGGAGTTCCAAGTCTTTCGAAAGTTGTTCCACCAATAATTTGACCTCTTTGATATCATCTTGAAGCTCTGAAATGTCATTTTTCGTATTCAACTTCTCCGTATTTGATTTGATTCTACTGCGGTTACTCTCATAGAGAATAAGTGAGCCCGCCACCAGGAAAATAAAGAACTCCAGGAGGAAATTTGCCCCCGACTCAACCGCTTTTTTATCATTTAAGGGCCGGATTTTGATTTTGTTTTCTCCTAAAAGCTTCATCCGGAGCTTAATGTCCGTGGAATGAACCGTTTGTGCCACCCTGATACATGCTTTTCTGAATGTCTCGTGTTCTTTTGCCTGTGCCTTAAGCGTTACCGATATCGGCTTAGCGATCGTTCGGAGGAGAAGCGATGTGAACTTAAGAGCAATTCCGCTCATTTTTTATATAAAATATGTGAATTTGATCGTTTTTTTTTTTGCTTCTTGAGAATGGGAGATAGTAGTTTTTACCCAGTTTGCCAATTGCTCGGTTTGGTTCTTGCAGATGGACGATGGCGGTGATTGCTATGCAAATTATTTGGTAGAATATTTTTTTGATTATTCTAGATAACTATTAGTATTTTTTTTTTTTTGTGTATTCTCCTCAAAAATCAACCAAGTAATCAACAACTCTGCTTTTTCCAAAGCAATGGCCTGTTTAGTGGTTTCGTAAAGTGCACTCAGAATGCCAGGTGCCGGCGAACGACCGAACGACCGATTAGGCACATGACTGGCCACGGAATCGCGGCCTTGGATCGCGGATCTTAGATCTCAATAAACGGACCTTCTATTGAAAAACACTCGTCCCGATAAAAATGAAATAGGAGAAAAAGTCGGGAGTTATTTGGGGGTTGAAAACTTGACACGTGGAATATTTGGAATTCACGAAAAAAAAATAGAAAAAAGAATAAAGAATAAAGGAAAAGCCCTACCTTGTAAGTTGTGGGCCTCTGCCAAATAGGTGTAGACTATGTAGGAAAATCCCCCTCTCAGCTCTGCCGTGCTCGCACACTATCACTAGAGTCCAGCAAGATTAGACGAGGGGAAAATCCTGGAAAATGGGCCATTTGAGCCAATCGCAAATAATGCAAAGGAAAAAAAAAAAAAGAAGAAAAAGAAAAAGAAAAAAAATAGTAAGTAGTCATCAAAATTCTTTCTCCCCTAAGAATCTTGTTTTCTTGGCCATCACCTCAAAGTTTTCGCCGTGGTAAAGACTTAACCGCACCAATTAGACTAGACTCAAGGTTGATGGCTAGTGTTTCAGTGTTTCAATAGAGAACTGGGATTCATAATTATAAAATTGTCTTGGGGTTGCAAATTTTCATAAAAAATAACTTTTTTTTGTCTTTTTTATGTTATTTTAACTTCCCCCAGTGGGTCTACTTTGCGAGTAGACCACTATCGAAACTACTGGGCGCGGGCTGTAACAGTACAACCAGAAAACCCAAAATAAACAGAACGGAATGACCTCTTTTTCCGCAAGAGAAAAGATCAACAAACAATAGGAATATGCAATGGAAGTTTTTTTTTTTTTTTGGGTCATCTATGTACGGAATTACTTGGTCATTGAAAATCATGCCAATTCCGGGATTTACTAGGCCATTTGGCGCAGTTAAATATTGAAGCATTATTGAAAATATTTTTTTGAAGAAAACGTGAATTTGCTCATGAATTGAATCCGAGGCGTATATGTATATATATATATATATTGGTCTAGCAGCAATTACGGGCATGCTAAAGTCCGAGACTTCCAAAAGTGAATACAGTAATAATACAGGCAGATTAATGCACACAACAGAATCAGCATTTTACTTATTAGCCCATGTCAAATGACTCGTCTTTGTTCATTTTTAATTTTATTATTATTATTTTTACTTTTGTTTTCCTATTTTTTTATGTTTATGTCACCAGACCATTCCCACGTGTTGCGTCGTCAGCACCGCCGAAACAATGGGTGGTGGTAGCGACGCCGAGATGAAATTCGGGCCTATTGTCGGATTTAGTTGGGCCCATAATGAGATAGATATAACCGCGGGGACAAATTAGACTTGTTGAGAACAATCTTGGCTTGCGGGAATTAATCTGGGGTATGATCTGCTACTTCCATCCATCCGAAGCAGAACAAATTAAGGTTCAGAATTCTCCCCTCTCTCAACACTACTAACTACTGCGAAGCTCACCAACAAAGAGACCAACTTACTAACAAATAAACAAATAAACAAACAAATAAATAAATAACAAACACAAGAAAAAAACCCCTCAGTTTCGCCTAATTTTTCTTGACCGGTACACAGCAACAAAACCCACTTGTATTTCAAGTAGGGGGGTGATGTGTTCGTTCCCCGCTCCAGGTTTCTCGGCACTGCCCGACTTGCTTTAGTTGCGGTGTTTAAGCCAGGTAGACCCAGGTTCCCATTCTTGGCCAGGCGCGGTGCATGCTCCCGGACTATATACAGGTCACCACCAATGTGGGGAGACGGCCTTTAAGTCTGTCTAGATTTGTGGGGTGGCCGCACAATCTCCGGGCCATGTATTTAAGGCATGATATAGCAGGCATAAGTCCGGCAGCAGATTTTGTTTTCTCAGGAGGAAAAAAATAGCTAGCTTCAATTTACCAAGACGTTTATTTTAGAATTTTATTCCCTCGACATCTTTTGCTTTGTTTAGTGCAGGCTACTCTTGGGACTCACAAGTTATTAGAATCCGGCCCGCGAATACTTCGACTAATTTAAGAACACTTGAAGTGAAGTGAATTAAAGAGAAAAGAAGAACCAAAAAACGGAAAAAAAAAGTTATAAAAAAAGTTATAAAAATAATGCCCGAATCTCTAGCCATGGACCACGAAAAAGCTTCCCAGCCGCCAGAAGGCTTTTTCGACAGATCCACATCGACCCCAAACTTGGCTTCTATGGAGGAATACCAGAAAATGTATAAGCAGTCGATTGAAGACCCTGCTTCTTTTTTTGGCACAAAGGCAAAAGAGCTTTTACACTGGGACAGGCCTTTTGATCACGCGCGTTACCCCGCAGAACCCAAGAATGATTTCAAAGGAGGCAACTTGCCCGCATGGTTTGTAGGAGGCCAATTGAATGCGGCATATAATGCAGTTGACCGGTGGGCAATTGAAACCCCAGATAAACCTGCGATTATTTACGAGGGCGACGAGCCCAATACCGGGAGAATTATCACCTATGCTGAGTTGCTCAAAGATGTGTGTAAATTGGCACAAGCTTTGTCGAAATTGGGGGTCAAGAAAGGTGATACAGTTGCAGTGTATTTGCCAATGATTCCTGAAGCTTTGGTGACTTTATTGGCCATTGTACGTATTGGTGCAGTTCACTCGGTTGTGTTTGCGGGATTTTCTTCTACTTCTTTGAGAGACCGTATTGTAGATGCAGACTCCCGAATTGTGATTACTGCGGATGAGTCGAAACGGGGAGGCAAAACCATCGAAACCAAAAAGATTGTTGATGAAGCCTTGAAGGATTTGTCGCATGTGCGTAATGTGCTTGTTTTCCAAAGAACTGCCAATCCCCATGTGCCGTTCAATACACAGAGGGACTTGTGGTGGCACGACGAATTGGCCAAGTACGGAAACTATTACCCACCAACCCCCACCAACGCTGAGGACCCTTTATTTTTGTTGTACACATCTGGGTCCACGGGTAAGCCAAAGGGTGTGCAACACAATGTGGCGGGTTATTTACTTGGTGCGATGTTGACCACCAAGTATACGTTTGACGTACACCAGGAAGATATTTTTTTCACTGCCGGTGACATTGGATGGATCACGGGCCATACATATGTCGTTTACGGCCCACTCCTCAATGGTGCAACAACGGTTGTTTTTGAAGGTACACCAGCGTACCCCAACTACTCACGTTATTGGCAGATTGTTGACGAGTATAAGGTGAATCAGTTTTATGTTGCCCCGACCGCATTGCGTTTATTGAAGAGGGCCGGCACCTCGTACATTAAGGACTATAAGTTAGACTCGTTGCGGGTTCTTGGGTCAGTGGGTGAGCCAATTGCAGCAGAAGTGTGGCATTGGTACAATGATAATGTGGGCCGTGGAAAGGCACATATTGTCGATACATACTGGCAAACCGAGTCTGGGTCCCACTTGTTGACCCCGATTGCCGGCGTAACACCCACCAAGCCGGGTTCTGCATCCCTCCCATTCTTTGGAATTGATGCCCACATTTTGGATCCAGTCACTGGAGAAGAGTTGAAGGAGAATGGCGTAGAAGGTGTTTTGGCGGTGAAAAACTCGTGGCCTTCCATAACCAGGGGTATTTTCAATGATTATAGCCGTTTCATTGATACGTACCTTGGAGCTTACGATGGGTACTATTTTACAGGAGACGGAGCTGCACGTGATAAGGATGGGTTCTTTTGGATTTTGGGCCGTGTGGATGATGTGGTTAATGTTTCTGGACACCGGCTTTCCACTGCTGAGATTGAGGCCGCTTTGATTGAACACGAGTTGGTGGGCGAAAGTGCAGTGGTTGGATTTGCTGACGACTTAACAGGACAAGCGGTGGCGGCATATGTGTCGTTGAAGGGCTCATTTAAAGCAGAGGATTCTGCCACAGTTGAAGCAGTGAAGAAGGAATTGGTTCTTACGGTTCGCAAGGAAATCGGGCCTTTTGCTGCACCGAAGTTGATTTTGCTTGTAGAGGATTTGCCCAAGACACGGTCGGGTAAGATTATGAGGAGAATCTTGCGCAAGGTGTTGGCCGCCGAGGAAGACCAGTTGGGCGACATCTCTACGTTGTCCAACCCTGGAGTGGTGCAGCAGATCATCGATGTTGTCAAGGCTTCGAGAAAGTGAAGGAGATAAAGACATCAGCAAATAAACTAATCGCCTCGTGACAAGTATATTGTTTGAATAAAGTGCCCGTATATTAAGATTGTCTATTATTTAATTCCCAGGTGGTGATGCTGTTATACAATGCAGATGCCGTAGGCAGAGGGGCCACGACATGTGGGGTGATGCCTTTCTTTAGTAAATATTCTTCAGTGGTTGGTCCAATACTGGCCACCCGAACAGCTGGTGGTAAAGCATTGGCCATGTGTCCCACGATTTCCTCTGTTCCCTGTGGACTGAAAAAAACCACCCAATCAACGTGTTGTTGGCAACAGGAAAGAAAGTTTTCTACAATAGAGTCCTTGGGCTCGGTTTTATAGATCACAACTTCCTGAACTGGAACTCCATTTTCTTTCAATTTCACTGGAATAATGTCCTTACGAATAGTACCGGTGAAAAACACGATGCTGGGTTCAGCCGCATTATCCCCCACCGTTTTCAGTTTTCTTTCCTGTAAAATCAAGTCCGCAAGTTTGGACCCGTTTCCAGATTCACGTCCACCACGAACATCCGAAAATCCCTTATCCAGAAGAATTTGTTCTGTGGCTGGTCCAACCGTATATCCGCATTTACGTCTAATTATCGATGCCTCTTCAGGGTGGGCAACCGCAATGATATCTAAACATTCATGAAGAACTTCCACAGCTCTTTGCGATGTGATGATAAATTGCTTTGTTTCACTAAGAAATTCTGGCGACGTGAGGTATTCAACCGTAGCAGAAATATTGGTTGGTGCATGATTAAGAAGAGGAATGAATTCTGGGTCATGGCCTGCGGACGCGAAAATCTCCTTATATGGGTCTTGCGGCGTGGTTTTGTTTTTAAGTAAGAGAAGTCGAAGTTTCGTCATTGTCTAAAAGTTGTGGTGTGCTTTTTTTCTTATGCAAAGATTAAAAAAAAAAAAAAAAAAAAACTGAAAAGACAATACGACATCAACTTATTCATTAATGGTGAGGTATTCGGATCTTTCGCGTAAAGCGAATTCCCAGTCGCGTGATAGGCCCAGGGCTGCACACGCTTACCCATCAGCGTTTTGCGAGAACAAATTAATCGATATTATAGGGGTTTTGTTTTCTACTGGAGTGAAAAGTTGCGTGAACTAATTTCGTAGTAAAGTTAAAGTTATTATATTATTTCATAAATAAATTACACCAATTGCTCGATCTTGTTCTTCGTAAACACATGTGAAAGCCTTTCGTTGCCGACAACGACATTCCCGATGGCATTGCGGCACGCCTCTTTGAACTTTTCAATCAACTCCACCTTATAACCAGTCACTGACAGGTATGCGAAAAGCCCAATTATCATGAAAAGAACCGGGAGCCAGAAGAAAAGCAACATCTTATCATTCTTGATCGCCTTACGAGGATGGTTAATGTAGGAAATCACCATATCTTCTGAGGAGTCAGAAGCGATACCAGTATCATCCTGTTGTCCTGAATTCTCATAAATCTCTTGCGTGGAAGTCTCATTTTCACCAGTCTCATTGAGCTGTCTCTCAAGCTCCGTCTTTGGCCTCATCACTCCATTATCCGACGGGAAAAGATCATAATACGACGGAAGTGGCGAGTCTCTATCGTTAGAGAACACTGCTGTTTTCATCATTTGCCAGAGACCGGGTTTGTTACCAGGCGAGGATGGCGTTGGAACCTGTTCTTTTCTGTTTTCTTCATCAGACTCCCCATCATCTTCCGCTGCAGAATATTCGTCATAATAATCTTCATCGTCGACTTCTCTAGTCCACACAGCCCTAGGCTTTGGAGCTTCTTCTTCACTAAAATCATCTTCAGATTCCAATTCCGAATCGGCAAAATCTGTAGAGTCGCTTCCATACGGATCCAGTTCCATTTTCCTCCGCAATGCTATCTTACCCGCTGTTCCCTTCGCACTTGCTTTCGTCTTGGTTCCATCATCTTCATTAGTAGTCACATTGTGCTCGGCCAGCATTCTTGATATATGCTTTCCATAATTCATCATGTACATTGAATTCAACGAATCAATACTGTACGTGCGGTTCAAAACATCATCACCATTTTCAGAGCCCGATGAGTCACCGCTGGTCAGTTCTTCGTTCTCCGCCCAGTTAGTTCCCTCAAGCTTGGTAAAAACATCCAAGACATTGAGGTCACAATAGTCTTTGAGTGATTTGTCATTTGTTAATTTGAGGTTCCAGTTGGACTTGCACTCAATAAAAACATTAATCAACTCTCTGAAACCACACATCGACGCGAAAAATAACGGGGTAAGGCCTTGGTTATCCTTGATATCAATTTTGCAACCATGTGTTATCAAGAAACCTACCAACTTGGTGTAATTTCTTAATGTGGCAAGATGAAGTAAGGATTGACCTTGGCTATTACACAACTGCCAGTTGGGTATTATAATTGGACAGTTGGGGAGATCAACTAATGCAAGGAAGTTGATGAGAATATCCTCAGTTGACATATCCGATCTTGAGAGCTTTTCAGCTGCCTTGTGTGCATTATCATACCATTCCATGCTCTCTTGCTGAACTTCAGATGCATTACTTTGAGATGGAGACATCTTTGAACCACCCTCCGAAGTATCAGAGCCCACGATACGCTTAGCAATGTTTTTCGCATCCTCTAGTTTACCATTCATCTTCAATCCAACAATCTGCAAAGCAAGCTCGATCAACTGGCGGTCAGTATCGTCAGTGTAGGTAAAGATCAGCTGCTGGTTTCCAACCATCATATGGTCGTGATCAACAAAGCTCACCAAAACTTGACCCGGTTGCGCAGCTGGAGGCAAGTACGTAACAATTGTACTTTCAGACCAACAATGCGTCGCCAAAGCATTTTTAGAACCAAACTTGACGGTCAAGCCTGGGCGGAAATTGAATCCCAAAAGCGTGACCTCGATACCTCCACGAATTGGGCCTTGAGATGGAATGATTTTTTGAATGGCAGGCTGATGTTCCGATTGGACGATTTGTTGAAGTTGCTGCAGCAGTCTTTGACGCGGTAACAGCACGCTCTGGGGGAAGTTCTGAGTGCCAAAAGAATTCACATAATTAGGTATCGAAGGGTTTTTGCCATGGAGGTTGTGAATGGAAGCATTAGTATCACTGTTACTCAAGGGGGAGAAACCACTGCCGTTGAACATTGGGTTGGTCGAAGAGTTGTAAGAGTCATCAAAGGAGAGCTTCTTTCTTTTAAGCCCACGTCCAGACATGCTTGGGTCATTATTTGTGTCTGTATTACCCAAAGCTTCTGAAGTTGAGTCGTCAATAGAATTCGGTGAAAGAGGGTGCAACCTATCGAGATCATTTGATCCGTCTGAGCCAGGTATGCGGTTTGTTTGCGAAGACACACCTTGAGTAACAGATCCCTCTTTAATCGTACCAGAGGAATTTTTCTTCCGGTCCATAATCATGATGGGGTTGGAAAGATGTTTTGCCACGATGTTGTTCTCAAAGTCTCTCACCACAAAAAGTAACTTGAAACCCTCTTGTTCCTTATGATGTCTGCAGTAACAAATGATTCTCGCAGAAAAATCGAGGGCTTTCGAGTGATCATTGGCCAAACCAGTTGGAGCTGGGAAGCTGATAACTTCTTTACAATTGAAGAAGATGGCCTTTTTCATCATCTTTTCATCGGCCCAAAGATTTTGGAAGTTTCTCATAGAGCCTGGAATAGATGAAGTGGGGGACTCTGCCGTAGATTCCGAGGTGCCTGTCTTGGATCTCAGAGCTCTTTTCTGCTCACGTTTTATACATCTAGGACAAATGTTACATGATTTAGTCAAGTCGGAGGTCAACACATATGTCTCGACGAAAAGCATGTTTTGGCGCAACAACTCTGGCAAAGATTCAACTGGGTCCTGGAGGCAAAATTTGCTCTTTGAAATTAAATCTTGAGAGATGTGAAGAAAAGTTTCCTTTGGTGGCGGGCTCATTAAAAACCTCAACTTGATCTGGGTTTCTACACGCGACGAGGAAGGAAGATTCAACACATCAAGCAGGTAAGGAAGAGCAGACATGGTTTCTGGCGAAAAGTCCAAAGCAGATGGGTCGAGCACATCGATAGTTGGAGGACACGGATTCATAAAGGAGTTTCCGAATTTGACCTTGGAAAACTCCTTTCTGATGATGTCATGGTCATCAAGCGAACGCGATTTGTATGGATACTGAGATTCGGCCACTGAATGTGTGGGGCTGACATTCAGGCTGAAGGAATTGCTGGCACGGGGGCTCAAATACATGTATTCGTTTTCATCTTGTTCTTGTTTGATATTTCCCGTTGCGGGGTTGAAGCCAAGGTCCATATCGTCAAGGATACCTGTATGGCTGTTCGCTTCTAACTTGTTGAATACGTCATCATGAAAGGAATCGAGCTGGTCAGCCTCTTGGAAATGCTGGCTTTGTCCCACAGGCGTGTTGGCATTAAGTGAGTCAAAAACACGCTGGTCCAAAAATTCGTTAAGAATATCTTGATCCTCGTATTCTTTATCTAGTAGGTTTGGATGCTCCATGGCAATATTTTCGTCAGTGAGAGCCATTTCGAATGGTGGCGTTGCCTTTGGAAAAGAGGGGAAGGAGTAGCTTTGAAAACGAGACAGCAGCCGCTTGTCCTAATATTCTTTTTATTATTGGGTGGTTTCGTTTTTCTTTATTTTGTTAGGAAACAAAATATATGATTTTCGTAATATGCTAAAAAAAACAAAAGTTAATTTAATGAGGGCAGATCACGGGTATTTCAAGTCGGCGGCAGTATTTTGTCTTTTCTTTTTTCTCGTCCTTTTTTTTTTTCTTCGTTTCTAAAGGGTTTGTCGCACTTTTTCTGGCCTGACTGCAGAGTCACACGCACGCAGCTTTTGGTGCCGGAGGCAGTAATTTGGGCCGGAAGCTGCAGAAATCCAAAAAAAAAAATGAGGGAATGGAAACGCGCCCCAATTCTGGGAAAGCCGTGTGTGCAGATGCAAAGGACGTGAGAATTAGGTAATTTTTTATTGGAAATGGTGGTGATAAAAAGATCCAATAATGGTATAATACAAATTCAGGGACAAAAGAAAACCAAGTGGATTCGGTAATTAGGTAAGAATGCTTATCGTGTTTCAAATTGTGGTCCAATTCCAAATACTAGATTAAACCTTAAGTGTGTTTGAGGCAAAAATTTCCCACCGTCAATGTTTATGTTTAGTGTTACTAAAATTTTGCCGCCGGTGTTGAAAATACTGGGGCGCCTATTTCATTAGGGAAATTGCGGATGGAAACTGAAAAGTGGCGCGTAACAACAAGAAATTTGGTTGCACTGTTACAGGGAAAAATCAATCGAGAAGTTGAATTAGGGGTATGTTGGCCCAAAATCAGCCATATAAATTATTACTACAGTCTGCGAAAATGCGCACTACTTTTCCGGGCCTCGGTGAGCGCGGCACCAGCGACGAATCCATGGGAGAATATGTGTGTTTGAGTGGGTGTGTACACATTTTCTTTAGTGGAAACACCTCCCACACTTTCTTATTCGTTGCTTATCATTCAATAGTTTATTTGTGTGTGAATGACACTCGATAAAGGGGTGAAAAGGGGGCTTATAGACTTCGAGCTAATACATCCCGATCTGGAGCGCGAAATTGTTGGGTGGGGTGTTGGGGCCCAGACGCGGCCGCATGACGCGGAGCCGCAGTGGAGCCACGAGCACTTGACCTGCGCACGTGACTATATGTCAGGTGACTTCAAGAATTTACACGTGATCTCATATCACATGACTGAGTCCTTTCGGCCTTGCTCACTAGAGCATTTAATTCGTTCAAACAGCGTGACTAGAGCTCCCGGAGTTTCCATTACATTTCAATGCCCCTGAATACCCTTTACGTGACTGGGTTCACTAGAGAAACCAAGGCCGCAGACTTGGCGCCCGACTTCGAAAAGTATGTTTCCTCATTGCCATGAACCATCTTCCTTCCCTTTTCCTGCCTCCCTTTTCCTGCCCTCTCCTTTTTTGCTGTCCGGATCACCACCTCTATGTTTTCTTTTGTGCTTCAGCTTATTACATTAACCAGCCACAAAATAAGCAGAGATTTCTTTTTGGCCCGAAAGCTTTTTCACACCCTCTTCAACTCTTTGTTCCTACCCCTCCCTTTCCTTCCAAGAACCCGACACTAACCTCCGCAGATTTGGCGAGCTCGTCAGATTGGATATCCCACCTCCCAGAAGCGAAGAGGGACAGAAGTTTGCATTTGTAGAGTACAAAACCAGCGAGGACTGTGAGAAGGCTCTTGAACTTGACGGCAAGAGCTTTGCCTACTCAGTCAAAGACGGCCTTACCGTCCAGCTTGCTCGTTCCGATCCATTTTCGTCTAGAAGAGGCTTCAGAGGCGGTTATGGAGGAAGGGGTGGCTACGGCGGCAGAGGCGGCGCTTATATGGGAAGAGGCGGCCGCGGTGGCTACGGTTACCCCAGCCCTTATCCACCTCCACCCAGAGGCGGAAGAGGTGGTTACGGATACCAAAGCTATGGCTATGAAAGAGGCGGATACGGAGGCGGATACCCACCTTACCCACCACGTGGTGGCCGCAATGCTCCTTACGGTGGTCGTGACGCTCCATATGGCGGACGTGACGCTCCTTACGGTGGCCGTGACGCTCCTTACGGCAGCGGTGGTTACGGTGGTTATGGAGGTTACGGCGGCTATGGTGGTGGTCATGGCCCCGTTCCTTACAGTAGAGACAGCTACGGCTACCGCGGAGGCTATGATGATCACAGAGCGGGCGGTACCGAGGACCGTGACCACGGGTACGAGTCTCGGGACAGATACCCCCACGGCCCAGATCGTAGAAGAACCACCGACCGCAACTATGGCAGTGGAGACAGAAATGCCTCTGAAGGCACCCAAGAATCCAGAGAGCCATCCGAATCGAGGGGTCCATCTTCTGCCGGCGAGCCAGAGGAATACGGCAGAGGCCGGTACTCCAGATCCAACTCCCCCAAAAGAGAAAAGTCCAGATCCCGTTCCCCCAGCCGTTAAGTCTAAACGAACACCCGTTCGTGTGACGAATAAACTTCTCCTAATATACACATGTTAGATTGAGAAATTTATGTATAGATAATTATCAGCCCATCCGAAATCCTCTCCTATTTATCCCCAAAAAGTAAAACAATCCAAGCCACATCCCCTATACTAAAAACCAGTTCATCCGTTTCCCCCTTTCTCTTCGTGGCTAATCACACAAGTGCTGCTTGGTTGGTACCACCGGCATTAAGCGCAATGGATGTCAAAAGACTTATTTTGGAATGTGAATGCCCGGGGTGTTTCACCGTCGTTCTGAGATTTGTCTCACGCAACGCCAAAAAGACCGTCGTCAACACAAGACTATCCAAGTCCACAGCTAGTGAAGACGACCGGTCAGCACTGGCCATATCCCTTGGGTCTTGGTATAAATCGACCTTGCCTACTTCCGAATATTTTTTGGGAAGCAAAGGTGTGCTTGTCAAATAAGCACACGCGTCAAGAAACCGACCAAATGGCGGGTTCTCATGTGGAATAGCGAAGCTATGATACGTTGCACTACTCCCATCTATGTTTTGGCGGAGGATAACATTGTTTGGATTCACAGTTGGGTTTTCAAACTCTTGTATGTCTCTTTGCCGGGACAGGGATTCCGAATTTTCTGAGTCCTTTTGCTTTTTCCCCCGAGCAAAAATGTCACCATCATTTTTCTTATCAACAATGTTATCCAGTAGTGAGGGTTGGTTTTTATCAAGAATATGGAGCTTGAGTTGAGGATTGTAGTGTGTGAGATATGCCATTGTTATGGGTGTCCCAAAGATCCTAAACCGAGTGTCTTTGTAGTTGAAATCTGTAAATGGCCTGTAATTGTTCTGGAAAGCTAGAACCTTGAACGAAGTTCCATTAAGTGGTTGGAAAATAAAAGTGTATCTCTTGTAGTGCTGGAAATTCTTGAGATGAACCGTACAGAAGTCGTACGTTTCGAATTGTTCGTCTTCAATCGTGTCTGAATCCTTGGGGGGCTTTGGTTTCTCGATATATTTTCGAAAAATCATGTACGGCGTTTTCCGGCGGAACGTGGACATGTAAGGGACAACGATTTTGAAGACAGGCAACCCCTTGCCCTTCACTTTATAATCAAGTGGAATTATATGGGGCCGGGAATCTATTGTACAACGCGAAAATCGATCCTTGGAGAATTTCTGTCCATTAGCTTCGGTCAAATCCGAGTTAGCATCCAATTTGATTTCCGGGTTGGGCTGCAGTGTTTCCCTAACACGGCTTTGTGTTAGTTCTCCAAGCACCAAATTGGGTCTTCTTTCTGAATTCAGTGGAGTTCTTGATCCGTGAACATGCATATTAACTGGCCCTGTCAGAGGTCGTTGATTAGAGGACCGCCTGCTATCAGGGATTAGAGGTAGTCCAATTATTTTGGACCCCGAAACCACATCATCGGTTGTGTTCCTTCGAGAATATATTCTCCGGATATTTGAGTTTTCATCATATAAAACGATGGAGTTTTTGCGCAACTTCTTGTTCGTAGACCGAAGTTGTTTGAACAATTCAAAAGATTCTGCATCCGGAAACACATATGTATTGGTGCGTATGAGTTCGGATGCTACAATCAAGGTTCTTTTGTAGTTGTAATCAGTAGTATACCGATGCATTAATGGCGGCGTTTCAGGTTCAGATACCATTGTTCGATCATCATCCGAGTCTCCTTCACTTCCCCACACTGCTTCTGAATCCTGTTCCTCCCTCGGTGTATTATTAATTTCAGAAAAATTGGGGTTTTCGTGACCCTCCGTTTCGGCCCGAAGCCGGCGTACAAGATACGGAATATACGAGGTAAAGTTTTCGTGGTACGTATCCTGAAGATGCAAGCATTGGTCACGTGTGAGAGTAAGCGTTTCTGCTTCAGAAAGAGGCACCGAATTTAAAGAAAGCGTGTCTACTTCGGGCAAAGATTGAGATGTCACAAGTGTATTTTCATGCACTGGGGGATCCTCGTAATATTCTTCAGATTGTGAATCCGGATGTGAGGGTGAGTTTTGCCTTCGATTGAAAGCGGTCCGATTCTCGGATCCAGAGAAGGATTTGCGTCCAAATAATTTTCTCATTGGATTATGGAAAGGATTATTCGGGTTGAGCAGCACACAATGACGTGTTTGTTGAGCGGACAAGTTCTGATTGTTATATGCACCAGAAATTCCGCAGTTTCCCGACCAGAAAAGTAAAAGGAAAAAAAGGGAAACAAGAACAGATCTGGAATTAAGAGTTAATATTTGGTTATATCCTGTTATTGTCTGTCTCTATAAATACCTGTATTATTCCCTTTCTAAAAAATGGATCTGTAATAGGGGCCTGACATCGTTGCTCGATAAGGTGAGTGTGGCACTTTTGGAGTGCACATGAGGTGTCTTTGACGGGTCGGATGGTTACAGTTGTCCGCGCTCGGATAAATTATAATTCGAATTAGTCATCGGAAGATCCAGACACCAGGATCATGATAATATATGTATTTGGATTATGAAGTAAAACTTTCTCCCGGGTGGAATTGTGTTTCTTTTTAATTAATTCTCACTCTGTTTACACTCATTTATTTATATCATTCTTTCAGTTCGACCGACTACGCTGCAGCCGTGCAATGAAAGTTGTATGCAAACCTACTTGAGATACGTCAGATCCGACGCACGTGATCTACTGTAAAAAATCGAACGATAATGACCATGGCCAGTACATTTATTCAATGAAACTAGGAAGTATTGGTAGTTTTTATGGTGACAAGATTTTTTACTTTTTTTAAAAAAAAAATTAATTTTGTATTATAAAATATAATATTGCTTCTATCAGCTGTATTAATTAATTGGAGGTGCAGAACTTTACACCAATTGAAGGGACCAAGATTGATTTTCAAGGCATCCGCTTGAGTTGGTACTTTACCAATGAAAGTAAATCAATTTGACAAAATTAAAAAAAAAAAAAAGAAATTGGTATATTCATCAAAATTTCCAGGAATGAATAATTTATAATGCTATTACTCTAAACAACCACAGGTTGCAACATGGGTTTGAAACTTTGGACTATCAAGTAATCATGATAATAGCTTTCAGTTTGACATTAATCTTTCTCCAATCATTCTGTGAATTCTTAAAGAAAGTAAAGCCTGTAAAAAAAAGACGCGGCTAAGTGATCTAATCTTTGAATAAACTACAAGTGCCATCAGTATGAACGAGCTAATTAATATGTTTTATGCTAAATTATTAATGCTAAACAACAAAACTTTAAGTAGATGCTTGGAAATATTTATTTTCAAAGAAGTTGTACTCAATATATAGACGATGAAATTGTGTTTCACATTTACCGTTTAAAAAGGGAAATTTTGCATAGTTTGATCACATTTCACGAAAGGAAAAACTTAGAACACTGTAATATCGTCTCTCTTAACTGTTGATCTAATACTGTTCTCGTGTAATGCTAAGAATATTGTAGCCAACACTAAAGTATCTAAGTGAACAGCGGAGTTTGGAGAGTTTGGAATTTCTAATGGATCTTCATAGACTGCAATTTTACCAATTTCGGAAAAAAGTTTTGGGATAAAAGACTTCTTCTTCATATAAGCAGAAGCATCAAGAAACTTTCCAAAAGGGGGCATATCACGTGGAACATTATTTCTGTAAAATGAAGAGTATTCTTCATCCCTCAATTGCTTAAGAATTGGGTTTCCGGGACTAGGAACTGGATTTTGAAGGGCATCATCTGCAAGTTTTTCCGTTTCCAAACCATCCTTCTTTTTGAAGTAATCCATTTTGGCCTTCTTCTGGATAAGATCATCCATTAGCGAAGGTTGGTTGTTATCAAGTATTTGAAGTTTGAGTTCAGGGTTGTAGAAGGTGGGGTAAGAAGCTGTTCTTGAGGTACCAAAGACCCTAAATCTTGTCCCGTTATAATTGAAATCCGTAAAAGGCCTGTAGTTATGTTGGAATGCTAAAAGTGTAAACTGGTCACCCACTTCAGGCTGAAATATAAAAGTGTACCGCTTGTAGTCTTGAAAGCTTTTCAACCTCACAGTACAAAAATCACGAATATTTATCACTCTGCAACCAACACTTTGACTGCTCACAGAAGCCTGGGACCTGAAATACTGACGGAATTTCATGAAAGGGGTATTTGGCCGAAGTGAAGACAAAAAGGGAACCTCAATTTTGAGAAGAGGTAAACACTGCTCTACTCCAATAAAATTCTGCAAAACAGAATCAAGAGACAGTTTCCCAGATTGGGTATCTTCATCAAAAGCCAGCAATGGCTCTTCACTTTGGTCGCCAAATTTTTCTTTGCTCAATTTCGAGTATTTTTGTTCTTTCTTTTTGCTTTTTCTTAGATTCCGAAACATTTCAAGAGACTCGGAATCTGGAAACACGTACATATTGCTTTTTATCACATTACCAGCAATGACCAAAGTCCTCAAATGTTCGTAGTCGGTAGTTTCTCTGCCCATAATAGATAAAAATTTCTTATTAGAAATCATTGTCCTGTCATCATCAGCTTCATTTCCAAGTTCAGCACCACTTGCAAAAGTTGTCGTATTGTCAGGATTTTCAGCATACCCATTGAGGGATCTTACACCGTAAAACCTGCGTAAAATATAAGGAGCATATGTTTTGAAGTTTTCTTGATAAGTTCTTGGTAGACTTAACTGTTCAGAATTTACCTGATCCCTGGTAAATGTTTCTGCTTCAGAAAGGGCCATTGAATGTAAGGTGAGTATATCCGTATCGGAAGATAATTGTGGGTTAGGTTTGGGATAATTCTTAGGTTCTGAATATTCTTGCAGTTCATCCTCAAATGGATTGATCTCACTTTCAATGGAAGAATTGGAGCTTGGGTAATGAGAATACTGAGGCTCAGAGCCTCCAAGAGAATCTTTTCCAGATTGTTTGGTCATCTTAAGGAAATATTATGTTTTGTGATAATAAAACGAAAAAAAAAACTAACTCCTCAGGCTATCAACTAACTCTTTATATAATTTGGTATGCTTGACACTTTCAATTTAAGAGTCATTCTTTCAAAAGCGGTTTGCCACTTTCTGATTAACTGTAAGGTTTGACCCCTATGAAGGTGTCCCTATTTTTGAAGTCTTGCTGCACCTGCACTTTTATGATTATCTGTACAGTATACGCCAGGGTTGGGAGGAGTAGACCCGAATAGCCTTCTAGGCTTGAGTAGTTACGGGAATGAAGACATATCAAGCTAAAAACAAGTAGTGCCCAACGGGAACCAAGTCTTATTAAGTCACCAGCTACTTTAAGTACTTGCCTTTGATTGAATATTCAATTAGACAAAGAAAATTCATTTATATGATTGGTATAATATTTTTTAATTTCATAAAACAAGCCGCGTTTGTTAATGTTGCCCCCAAAAGTAATAAGAAATGCTGCAGTTTATAGAATGGCCCCCGCACAAAAAAAAAAAAAAAAAAAAAAAAGACAACCCCTTTGAAGTTGAAAGACTAAACACAGTTTCTAGGATCCAGTCTTGTGAGTTTTTCTTTGTTTTTGGGTCTGGTCGATTCATATATAATTTTGCAGCTGTTTTAGATAAAAAAAAAAGTTATAAACTTTCCAACCACAATACTTCAATTCTCTTTGGTTGCGTGTAAAACATATAAAAGTATTAGAAAATAGTCGTGGCGACGCCTTGCTGATGTGACACGCATGCGTGGAGCGGAACTGTAATATGAGCCGAGAAACCTTTGTCAGAGAATGCTCTGTTCAGTAGGAACGGAATTTGAAGAAATATATTACGATTTTTGGCCTAGTGTTCACTAATAGAATTACAATATATATATATTACTATGAGAATTTTAGGATAACACAGTATTATGAATGATCGAAGTTGATCATTTAAAATGACTTTGAAAATGATTGATAGAAGAAGGACAAAAAAAGAAAGCAACCATATGCCTTACTTTCCCATCACTTTTGGAAATTGGCCAATCACACTAGTCCCACTTTGAGTGTATCTCGGATTATTTGCCACCAAATCGTCACACATTGTGCAGTAGTAAACTTTACGAGCTCCAGTCACATTTTTTTTTTTTCAAGACTCTAGGATAATTCAATAGTAAGTGGGACATATTCCAATTACTTTCGACTTTTGTTCTATATCAACAAAATTGAATTATCATAAATGATTTAAAGAAAACAGGCTTTCTGCCTTAACTTTATTTCACGTACTTTATTTGAAACCTACAACTTACAAGTCTCAAACCAGCGAGGCTCGCCGGTAATGGACACGGCTGTGTACTGTAAAAGTCGGGCGGGGTCTAGATCGCGAGGCTTAGGAAAAAAGAGCAAGCCGGTCATTATTGGTGTACTTGTTTACTTTTGGTATTTATGAGAATTTGTCAAACTAATCAAGCCTTAATATCGTTCTTTTCATTCTTTATTATCGTTGAACTTTATGAGTTTATCTGTGAACCTGCACAATGGGATATGGTTAGAGTTCCGCTGCCAACAGGATGATATCAACGGTAAGAAATATATAAAAAGCTTTGGTTAAGCATTCTTCTGGATTTATAGTTTAAAAAAGAGATTCTTAATTTTCTAGGGCGTTTTATTATTACCGCATTTTGTGGGTTTTAATATCTAGTTTTAATTATAGAATAGGGATATCTGGGTTGATAATTTTCGCAGAACTTTCAATTCCTGAAGAAAAAAAAAAAAAAATAACAAGAGAATTGAAAAAGAAAATAAAACACGATGACAGGAAAAAGTAATTATCATTGTGCAGTGTCTACTCTGGGGTAGAAGTCCTAAAGCAGGGTAAAAGCTGATGAGGGAGTTCATGCATCGATACTCGGCTACTAGGATTGAGGCACCTGGGGTGGAATCGCGATCTATTATAGGTTATTTTTGTTAGTGATTGTTAGTAAAGGCATATTTTACTATATTATGACATATTTTAACTAAGCATAATATTTTCAGGCAATATTTTTATTCTATTATTTTTTCGGTCATAATATAATATCTCAATAATATATCTATAATATCAAGCCATACTTCTTCTCCTAAAGTATTGTCTCTCTAGGGAGTTTGGCCGTGACCTGAACTATTGAGTTGGGCACACATGTCCCCACTTGGGACTCGTAATGGGGAGAGAATTGTAGCATTATAAATTTTGATTTGTGGTAGTCACAGATGGCCTATCAAACTATGTTGAATTTGTTCGACCTGATTCATTGTTTGTTGACCGGCCCTGGCCCCATAGACATGTGCTGCCGGTCTCCTGCACACTTTGGAAAAGATATCTAAATATATCATTTGTATATTTAATATTGAAATAATATTTTTCAATGGTATTTTTATTAATATTAACTTCAAATATTAATATATTTATTATCAAAAATAATATATTTAGCGCGAATCGCCGTTAACTAACAACACCGCTGAGGGGTGAGTGAGAGACTCCCTGAAACTAGCGCCCTATATAAATAAGGTGAATTCAAAAAAAAGGAGAAAAAAAAATATACACATATTTTTTTCAAATCAACCTGCTTCAAATAAAAAATTTAATTGTTTTTTATATAAATTCCACATATTCATCCTACTCAAAGGTTTTTAACAGATTTTCCTCAACCAGAGATTAAACATTTATCCCGATTTGGAAATCCAGTCCAATTTTTATCCAGAAAAGCGTGTGCACTCAACTTCGCAATGCCCCCCAAAAATAATGCCTACAGTAATTAAATTGCCTCGAAGTTCGGAGGAGGAACATAATTTCATTGGCCCTATAAGCACCACAGTTTATCTTCATGAAAAGATAAGAAAAAGAATTTTTTTAAACTTACTTTCTTTTTAGTTTCTAAAAAATTCACCATATCAACTCTCATATACCTTTTTTATCACAAACTTATACTGAATTTCTCCGCCTTATTAATTGTGGCTCGTCCAGTCCAATGCCATAAATGCTCGAGCCTCGCGCACTACGGCCGCCACCGACGCATTCCCCAGAAAACCTCTCTCGGTCTCCAAATATTAATGATTCCACTGCTGGACACTACTGACCATAGCTGAAGAGCAAACAAAAAAAGCGAAAAAAAAAAAGAAAAATCGAAAAAAAAAAACTTACCACAAAACAGAAACAAATACCATTTTTTTTTCTTACCTCAGCCAGAACCTTTAATTGATTCCTGCTAGTTTGAAATTCCCACAAATCCACATTTGATCAAAGAAAACCATATAAAAGAACTCCCCAATATTCAAAATGCCAGAATTACGTAGATCTACCAGAGCCTCCACTGTCGAGGCCACCAAACGCCTGGAGCAGCCTCCAGCAAAGAAGGCCAAGACTGCTGCCGCCTCTAAGAAAACTGAAACCAAAAACGAGGATGTAACCGAGAAAAAGGAGGAAGTTACTGAAGAAAAAGAGGAAGTTGCCGAAGAAAAGGAGGAAGTTGCCGAAGAAAAAGTGGCCCCAAAAACGGAAGCAAAGTCTTCTGAAATCGAGGTTGGTGACGAGATCCCCGATTTGACCTTGTTGGATGAGAATGAAAAGGAAGTTTCCTTGAAGGAAGTTGCCAAGAATTCCAAGTTTTTGGTCATTTTCGCCTACCCTAAAGCATCTACTCCAGGCTGTACAAAACAGGCCAATGGATTCCAGAAAAACTATGAAGACTTGAAGGCTTTGGGAACGGCAGTTTATGGTTTGTCTGCAGACTCACCAAAGTCACAATTGAACTTTGTCACCAAGCAAGGCTTGAAGTTTCCATTGTTATCTGACCCCTCGAGAAAATTGATTTCTGCCTTGGGTGCCAAAAAATCTCCTTCTGGAATCAAGAGATCCCACTGGATTTTTGTTGACGGCAAGCTCACCATCAAGAAGATCCAAATCAGTCCTGATGTGAGTGTTGAGAGCGCTTTGGAGGACGTGCAAAAGCTTAAGGATGGCGACGAGACCAAGGACTCTGCTGAGAACGGAGACAAAAAGGAGTAACCATACCATCCTTTAGGATAGTGGCCTCCACAACTTACGTAAGACAATATTCAGGTCTATGAATACAATAAAAGGAAAAAGAAAGAAAGAGAAAGGAAAAAATAAAAATAAAACTGTATTGTACGTATTGGCATACCCCTATTCTATCACACACACGCCATCAAACCCAGTGTTTTCAATTCAAAACACGAGACAGAGCGAATGTAAGAGCACGGCCAAAAGCATGGCCACCTTTGACGCCCACCACACGTGCTGAACCACAAACGAGCAGTAAGAAAATTGGAATTTCCATGAAGATTCCGTATAATCAAACTGTCCCGTGACCAAGCCCGTTTGGCCCTGGAATTCTCCCATCATTGCCCGTACTACTACCTCATGGATATGCTTGCGGTCACTATTGGCCTTGTCACGTCCTGCAACCCATTCGCCATTAGAATGACTATACCACGTGTCACAGCCCACGTGATCGTGGCCCGTCAAAATAATACCCTCCTTATCGGCATTGGGGAACACAATGTCAAATACCCTTTGCGTGGTTTCGTAGAGAAGGTGGTTTTGCAGGCGGAGCTTGCCATTTTTGTATGGCTCCCGCTCATAATTCTCATAGTAGATGTGTTCAGGCCCGTCCGCACATAGCCCGGCCTTTTTATAGAAGGGAATATGCGTGAGCAAGATGGTGGAACCAGTGAAATTGGCGTTTTGGCGTTCCAAATGCTCTAAAAATGACCAAGTGTAATCACGAAACTCCTCTTGGAGCGCAGGGCCTTCCAAAGTAAGTGAATCAAGAACCACAAGACGCCATTGTTCAGGAGTGCCCTGGTTATAGTTGATTACGTAGTTATTCTGGCCAAAAAGTAGATGGAACCTGGCCATATGTTGCCATGTGGCGTCGCCACTATATCCCACATCGTGATTACCGGTCAAATTGATGAATAACGGGTTTTCGAAGTTGGGTTTTTTTAGTTCTGGGAAGTACCAGTCGTATAAATCCTGGTACGAGCGAGACGTAAAGCGGTCCAGTGGATCCATATGCTGTTCACGATCCAGCCATGCTACCCAGTCATAATCTTCATGTTTTGCCCATGTTTCAAGTACAGTTTGCTTGTAAATAGGGTCCCGAGGGAAAAGACGTTCTACAAAACGCCTGGTCCGGTTATAGAACTCGGAATCGTAGATCCATTGCAGCGAAAACTGGTCGCCCATGACGGCCACGTGACTTGGACGTAAGCGGCGTTTCATGGTGTTGTAGATATGACCCAAGTAATAATCATTGCCGTAGTTATCGAGACGCTTGACATATGGCGTGATTTCCCAGTTTCCGTTGATTTGGGGATCACCAAATGTGAGCATATGGATATCAGAAACCCGGCCATTTTCATAGGCATCATACGTCTTTTGTTCCTGAAGACTGGGGAAATTGAGCAACACAGTTTCTAACCAGGGAAGGGATGGCAAATATGAATTTAAAATCTCGTATTTGCTACGCACAGACGAGTTATGCCATTGACATTGATTTGGTGTATTGACTATGTTGGGATAGAAATAGACAAACACGTTCAAGGCAAGGGCCACGGCAGAGACAAACCACGTGACTGTAGAAAGCAGCAGCCTGGCCATAATGAAGATAAAAGTTATTGCAAGTTTTATTTATATAAAAATATAAATATATTTACCGTGTCTATTATGGGTGAGCAGGTCACAGGAAATGATAAAATTGCAATGGGAAAGAAAGAGACGTAGACTTAGGGCCGAGAGTTCTGGTATAGATATGATCTGCTGCAGGTACTGCGGCTGCGGGTATAGGTGGTGCAATGATGGTGGATCGAGATATATAGTGAGGGGAAGAATGGGTATTTTTTTT